>CM061527.1:40218101-41482030 GCA_030068015.2 Neoceratitis asiatica
TATTTTTTGGCGTGATTAAAAGTTATTTTACTTCTTATTCAAGCATCAGGTTGTGTTTGCATACATTAAGTGCTTCTTATCTTAGCAACATTAAGGTATTTTAAGGACCTTTCCATTTTTCAAGGAATTTCGTACAATTTATAATTGAGATGTTGAGATGTTGGAATAATATTCATTTTGGTTTTTGATTGAGTAATCTAGTTGGAAAGTGACGTTTTTTTTTTTGTCGAAATTACTTCTAAAATTTGTGATATACCTTTTTTTTGTATATACTTGAAAACAACATTTAATAAATTGTACTACATTTAACACCCCAAAATTGTTGCCAGTACTATGTAGTTAACTGTATACTAGTAATGCATTTTTTTGCTCCTGCACTCTAATCCCTCAACACCAAGTAATTGCTTTTGGAAGCACACAGTAAAAGTTCAAGGTTGCATGCAGCAACATTCAACATCCAACAATCATTCAATGCCGAAAATGATGTACAAAACACAACAACAAGTGCAAAAGAGCAGTAGCAAAATGCAAGAAATTTTCCACAAATTCGAAATGAATGCTTGTAATGAGTGAGACAAGGTTGTTAAGGCCGTCGAGGCGCATGTTAAAATGCTCCCACTAGCGTTGTGTTATTGCCACTGAAATGCGCACAGCGTAAATCGCTATGTGGCATGAGTGCGAGTAAGGCCATCCAGCTGTGGGTAGCATTCCTGTAGTTCCATATGCATATATATATTATTTTACCGTTATGTGCAACTGCAACAATGCCAATAATGAGAAATGTAAGTAATTTTTTTTTCGGCGTGGGTAAAAAATTGTTGGAGCAAGTGTAATGCATTTATCACGAAGTTGGTGATGTTTGGTGCAAAAAACATCTTTTATTTTTCATAATTAATTTTCTAAGCTACAACACAACATATTGAAATAAAAGGTAAATGTTGGGGTAGTATCGTCTTAAAGCATTTCAAATGTGACACTATTATCACCATTTCTTTGAATCGAATCTTAAATGATTCATTATCATATCAAACTTATTACAAATAGCAAAATTCGATTTCGATTGTCAACATAAACTTGAATTTACGACTATAGAAAATCAAATTGCACTCTCCTAGTTGCTTTATTGATGAGTTTTCACCCAAAACCTCATATTTGAACAAATTGTGTGCTTGGGGTTTATATGATATAAAGAGTGATCCAAGTAGAGGTACTTTTTTCAATAGCCTTTTTTTGAAAGATCACGCGTCGGTTGTATTAAGCTGTCATGTTATTTCTGTTCAGTATTGCTTGGCATTTTATCATGGAAAGACTCACGCCTTAACAACGTTTACAAATCATTCAATTTATTTCAAAAATTCACGTTCTGTAAAGAATGTGTTTCGCGCGCTTCGCTGAACTTATGGTCAACATAATCGGCCTACTGAGCCTACTATTCGCAACATCATCACCCATCTCGAGACCCAGCATTCATTATTGGATAATATTCGATCGAATAGACGACATCCAGCACACAGTGAAGAAAATATAGCGACCGTAGCTGAGAGTGTACACGAAGATCGTGGATAGTCGATTCGGCGCCGCAGCAACTCGGACTCACGTATGGAACGACTTGACGCTATTTACTTCGAAATTTTAAATTGAAAGCATACAAAATACAGCTTGTGGAAGAACTGAAGCCACTCGACCTTCCTAAGCTATATTGTTTCGCTCTGCTCTGGGAAAGTTCCAAGACGATCCCACTTTTTGGAATCAAATTTTGTTCAGCGATGAGGTCCAATTCTGGCTTAATTGGTATGTAGACAAGCAAAATTGCCGCATTTGAGACAAGCTAAAGAGATTCAAGAGCTGCCATTTCATCTAGAAAAAACAACGGTTCGGTGTGATTTGTGGGCCGGTGGGATCATCGGTCTTTATTTCTTCAAATATGATACCGGTGAGAACATAACCGTCAATGGCGACCGTTATCGCGCCATGATAATCGATTATTTGATAGCTGAAATTGAAGCTCGTCATCTCTGCGACTTCGGTGAGCAGATAATTTCACGTTTTGGGCTGGTCGATTGGCCACAAAGATCGTGTGATATCACACCGTTAGACTCTTTCCCTTGGGGATATGTAAAGGATAAAGTCTATGCGGACAGTCCGGAGTTGATTCAGGGCTTGTAGACAAACATCAGGCGCGTCGTTCGTCAGTTCCAGTCGAAATGCTCGAACGTATCATCGAAAATTCAACTCAACGGATGGACCATCTGCGACGTAGCCGCGGCCAGTATTTGAAAGACGTAACCTTAACAAATTAAATACCAAAGAATTTTGTTTCGATTGATAATAAACATTTCCCATTAGATTTGAATTTTCTGTGTTATTTTCTTTAAAAAAGTAGGGTTCCTCGAAATGGATCACTCTTTATATTCTGAAAAAATTAAAATAATTTTATAGCATGGTTTAAGGCGCAATAACTAATGCAGTAGTGTTTGATTTTGTGAGGTTCTTCAGAATTTGGAAGAAATAAAAAAAGGACAAAGCAAAACAAATCTTGGTTAAACTAAACACCTCCTTGGAATAACTTGAAAAACAGACAGCAATGACTGATGTTAGATAAGATGCAAGAGACGACGATAACTGCTGCACCATAAAATGACACAGATGGCGGCAGTATACTTACGTAGATGAGACTGCATACGTTCTGCGAGAACAAATACAACACTAAAGAAGGGCAACAGGGGAAAAGTAACGCAAAAAGGTAGTAAATAGCAAGTAGCAGAAAGCTACGAATATATGTATGTATGTTAAAAATAGTATATATAAAATGCATTCAAAAATATTTTCTATTTGTTGCTGGAGTTGTAACTCTGGTGAATATAAGGTGTACTGCAACACACAATTTTTCGTATATTATCGCACCCTCGTGATTACCAGCTTCCGTTTGCAATAATAGAGTGTGCAAATGTTACGAGTACATTGACGGCATTACTTGGCGTTAGTTGCAGAACATTTACTTCTTTACTTGTCAAAGCTCTGGCATATTCGTTTTAGTGCCATATCATTGTTGCTTAAGGTTGCCACTGCTGACATTAAGCGGAAGTGTGACCATGATTAATGGCGTGTTTCAGTTGACATTTTAACAAAGTGTTGGATATCTTATTCTTCTTCTTCATCTTCTTGTATTAAACACTAGCTGCGCTCACAGAAATGCATGCATAGAAGTTGCTATATGCTTCTACCCTCTCCCCTTTTACACACTCTGTTGATACTCGATTTGCAATTTATTTCTTGTATGACGCAAGAACACTTCTCCGCTTTGTATTAGTTAAACCGAAATACTTTTGAGCACACTGTTGACAAGTTAGTAACTAACATTTGGTATTTGATTGAGTTTTTTATGCACTTTTACTTCCTTCTCGGACAAAAATGCTTTTATACTAATACTTATGTGCGAGAAAATTTCTTTGGTTAGAGCGTGCAGAGTTAGTTATTCTAATGATCTACTCTAAGCACATTCTTTAAAAAATAACAAATAACATATGTATGTATGTCATTGGCATTGGCAAAAAAAATAAAAAATTAATAAAATATTAACAGGAGGTGTCTGTTCCTAGGAAAACAGGACAATCATGTTTTTATTGTTTTTTTTTTTTACTTTTTTCTTGTACATTTTTCATTTGAAAATTATATTGTTTTTAAAGAAAATAGTTTGATTATGATTTTTGACGAGATAATTTGGCAGTTTGGCATTGGTAATAACAGGTACGGCGGGCGAGGTCTAGTCGGAAGTAGCATAAGTAGAACGGCTGAGTGCCATTTCAGTCGCCAGATGTGTGTGAGTTACACCTAATACGCGCGGAATTTCAGAGCTCTGTTCAATTGCTGGCATAAAAAGTTGCTTAGCTCAGTTTCGCAAGAGTTTTCGCCGATTGTCTGTACTGTGGACCTAGCTGTTTAGTGAAATAAGCAGAAATCATTTTATCCATCCTATCGGCGCCTCCTTTGTTTGCATTGTAATCAAGGATATATTATGGTCTGTTTTTCTTTTTAGGGACAACAGAGTCTATCAAAAACGTACTAAAAAGTATTATGACTGCTCATACTCTTTATCGGACGTGGGATATCAAAGCAAATTTTGATTCGAGAAACCCGAAAATAGTTGATTCTTCTACTCGTTTCCGGTTAGTATTCATATCATTTGGCACAACAGTTTTATTTTGGCGAACTGTACCAAGAAGAGCTACACCTTTGGACATCAAATACTTCCCAAAATTTAAAGATGCGAAAAAATAGTCACAGATTATTGTTCTTCCAGTTTTCTCCCAATGACAAACTAAATTTTGCACGCCACCTTCTCCCACGTTTGAATGCTCGACTTTCATTTGAACGCTTTCCTGTATAAATCTCGCTGTTGAGTGGATAGAACGACTTTGCATCACATGCAAACCAAATCTTTATACCATACTTTGCTGGCTTGCAAGGTATATACTACGTAAATCAAGTGCGTCCGCGACAGGCGAAAAGTTGTTTGTCTACTGTTATTTCTTCCGATGGTCGGTAGTACTTGCGAAGGTTTCGATTCATTTGCTGTTGTCACAATGTTGAGATGGGAGCAGTCTTATCGATACTGACTGACTGTCTAACCGAATAAAGCGAATTATTTCTTTGAAACAAGATTTTGACATTGCTGCCCGATAAGGACATGTGGATGTGGAATTTTCTTTGTTTTTTCCACTTTTTCTGCAAAAATGCTACAAATGTAAACAGCCGAGCTATGAAGGTTAAAAACCGGTTACCGTCTTTTGGCTTATATCAGAATTGGATTTTTGTTTCATCCAAATATGTATTTTATGGAACTAATAGGTGGGTAGGTCAAGTAGTTGATAAGAGTAGTATGCGTAGAATTGTTGATAATAAATCTTACGCCTTAGTAGTCCCAATGGATTTATGTGCTACTCATGAAGTAATCATTGTTTACATATTTTTCTCTGTCAAATAATCAGCATCACTTCTTTATGTGTGTATAATTAGTTCATGTGATTCTTACACATACACACTCATACACATACACAAATTATTTTTAATTGAAAACGATTAATATTTTATGGTGTTCTTCTGTTAATAACTTTTTTTATTATTAAAAATTTTTATAAGAAATTTTTTTTCACTATTTTGTGCAAATAACATGAGTTAAGTAGTCGTCAAATAGAACGATGTCAAATCGGATGACTTCGGTGGCCAATTGGCATTGCCAAGACAAGAGATTACGCGGTCGGGAAATTTCTCTCACAATAAAGCCATATTCGCTTGTGTTGTGTGGCCTGTGGTACCATCTTTTTGGAACCACATATTGTTCAAGTCATGTTCTTCAATAGCAGGCCAAAAAAAGAAGTTGGTTATCACACGACCATAACGATTCGAATTGACAGTCTCGCCGAAATCGTTTTCAAAGAAATAAGGTCAAATCACACCTCGGGAACAAAGTGCACACGAGACAATAAGTTTTTTTTTGGGTGTAATGGCCTCTCTTCATTTATTTGAGCATTATCGGAGCCGCAAATGTGACAATTTTGCTTATTTACACATCCACCGAGTGAGAATCTCGGTCCACTACTTGTTGTTAAGGCAGCAAACTAACAAAATTAATGCGTTGTGAATGGCCAGATGGCTTCAGTTGTTACGTGAGCTGGACTTTATATGGATGTAGATGTAAGTCCAAGTGCAAAATATGCCGTAATGTGCCATAAAAAAGTCTCAGCTCCTGAGAACGCCGAGAAATAAACGCATTCGGGTCTTCGGCTACACTTTCACTTCCAGCAGCGATATTTGAGTTGAGAATGAGTAAAACGATAATGCACTGGTCTTTAAATATCTGTTACAATCCAGTCTTATGTGAACGATTATGTGTACAAAAATCTCCTCTTAAAGCACGAAACGTGGATACGTTTGAATCACTATTTTTGTAGTAGGTTTCAATCATTTTAACGCGTTGTGTGGTTGTTAAGCGATCCATTTGCATAAATGACTTACTTTGGACTAATACAAAACGTGTTTGGGTTGATAATTAAGTTTGACAGATGTCAAAAGACAACCCTGCACTTTCGAAATCACTAAATGAATAAACTTTTTGTTAAAAGTGTATCAGTTGTGAAAAAATCTAAGCCAATTGTTAGTGTTGGATTTCAGCATAAAAAGTGTAATTTTCTGCTTTAAATAGTTTTAAGTGGAAGGAGATGAGCAAAAGCCACTTTTACGCTACTCACAGTCATCAGTTCAGTTTGCATGCGTAATTGGAAAGGTTCGCATCAGTATTTCAAGAATTTCTATGAGGAGCTCTGAGGGATTTACAATACCTGCCAAGGAACCACCGCAATTAGAAAACAATTTTGGATGCTGGTCGGATTAGCCATCCGAATGGTAGTGCGCAATGCTAACTACTCGGCTATTTCGGAATTCTTACCTATATGTAAAAGCTTAGCAGTTAATTATTTGTTAACGAGTGTGTAACAGTTCATCAATAACGGGAAGAATAACGCTACGAGTATGTTGGGTTAATTTGCAGCTCAAAACGAATGTATTTAATTTTCTGATATATTCAGTGCAACATATAAATTACTATACAATTGACAACCCCGTGCTAAGTATATTAGCTGGTAAAACGACCGGAGATAAACTTTTTTTCAACATCCTTTGCATAGGTACCGCGACAGTCATATATTATCTTTGCAGATCGACTCAAATTTTGAAAACAAAGTAAGAGTGCTTATAAAATTGATATTTCCAAAACAAAATTTTGCTTTATAATTCCTTAAGCCAATTCATCAGATATCTTTATTGGCCAAGCCTCCGCACTAAATAGGAGGACAAGTAGGGTTTGTTGTTCGACCATCGATGAAGGAATCTAATTTTCAACTGCGTGCAGAACAAGAACTGTGGCAAGAACAATTCCGCTTTTAATTTCAATCCTGATATTGTTGGTGATGTTTATGGTGGCCCCACGAAATTATCCACAAAGTTGTGGCTATCAGCAGTGCTCTCTTATTATTTTCTCCACCATTAAGTTGAAAAAGTTATAATACATATGACTGAAACTTTTGTCAGTATCGAACGGCTTGAAAGGGCGCTGGCGTGGCGTCATGTCCGCAACCATATAGGTTTTGCGGTATTTCAATTTCAAGCATAGAGGCAGCTTCTCTTCGTGTTATTTAAAATAGACGAAAAAGTGTCAAAATGAAGACATGATGAGCGTGATGACTAATTAGTTTGTGGTGGATGAATCACATCTACACCCACACTGATAAGAGACGATCAGTTAGTTGGCAAAATAACGTTATAGGCGACATTGAAAAGACTGATTCTACGATCATTGTGGCAAGTTTTGGGGTCTTCTTTTCTATGGATCGAGTAAAGCACATATAGGTCTTTATCATCGGTCATGTTTTCATCCGACCGTATTATTCTACAAAGAAGCTGATGAGTGCAACTTGGTCAGTTCGATGCCCCCAAATTTGAGTAGATCGGCCGGTAATTCATCAGTTCCCGCGGAACATCCCTGTTGGGACCTCGGAGGATATGCTGAAGAAAATTATTTTGTCTGTCACAACATAATCGATTAGTTTGTTTAAGAATGCTCACTAATAGTATTATATTTGAAGTAGATGAATTAATCGTAAGCTAAAGCCCTTAGCATAGAATCGAAAAGACAGTTAAAAACAAAGTTTGTCTTATGAAATAAATTATATCAAAGAGTAAAGAGCATAATTAGATACACTTATAGGTAGACAAATAAAGCCGCCATTAGTATGAATAACTACAGATATTAGCCGATAGGAGAATACGCAAAATTTCTACGAGAAGATACAGCAGCATATTTCTAAAGAAACGAGAGAAGTGACCTACACAATTTTTGACGTTCATGCAAAATTTAGTGACATAACCCAACCTAACACACCACCTTTCATCGATTTTAAAGCTGCCTTCCACAGTACAATATTGAACTGCCTCTAAGCCGCTATGTCTGATTTGAAATCGCCACGAAACTCATACGGCTATGTAAACCAGAAGCGCAGTCATAATTGGGAAGGACCTCTCCGAGCTATTCGATACCAAACGAGGCTTCAATTCAGAAAAGGTGACTTTTCATCATGTGATTTCTTCAACTTGATGCAAAAGTGTGCAATTGTTGGCATATGCCGATGATATTGATATATTGGTCATAACAACCGCATCTTAAGTTCTGCGTTTTCCAGATTAAACAAAGAAGCGAAGCGAATGGGTCTGGTAGGGAATGAGGGCAAGATGAAATATCTCCTGTCATCAAATAAACAGTCATCGCACTCGCGACTTGGCTCCCACGTCACTGTTGACAGTCACAACTTCGAAGTAGTAGATAATTTCACTATCTCCGGGGTTATCACTTCCACTGCCATTGAGCAGGTTGGAGAAGTGTTCATTCCATATAATAAGTATACTCTGAAAATCTGTCACCAGATTACCTCCATGGTCTCTACACGAGTTTGCTCGACAGCTTCTCAAGCTCTTCATATTCCTGAATTTCGACCTCTTTCTTTTTCCGTGTGCAAATGCGTCTCGCTTCCCTCTTCAGCTCTTGGTATCTATCCCACCTCCCACGTGTTGTAGACGATCGCAAGGTTGCGAGGTAGGCAGTCTGCTTTCTCTCCACTGCAGCTCGACATTCCTCATCTATTTTTCTGGCGTTGTTGAAAACCAATTGTTTTCGAAGCAGTGGTACGCAAGGAACTTTCTATTTCGTTCCACAGCTCCCTTATGTCGAGCCGCTGATGAGTGCTCTGACAGAGCAGGTGTGCAAGCGGAGTAGAAAACCTGCTGGCAGTCTGCTGTGATTGCAGCTTTTCGACGTCAGATAATGATTTGAGTCGATATTTGGCCCTCAGAACTTACGCTCGTCTAGAACACTGGATACATACATGTCTTCTGTCTATCACAACATGATCGATTTGATTGCGTGTTTTACGATATGGCGACAGTCATGTAGCTTGATGAATTTTCGTATGCTGGAATCTGGTACTACAGACCACCACATTTCGGGCCCCGGCAAAGTCAATCAGCCTCAGCCCGTTTGGGGATGAATCGTCGTTTAGGCTGAATTTTCCGATTGTTGCGCCAAAAATACCTTCTTTTCCCACCCTGGCGTTCAAATCGCCTAGCACAATTTTGATATCGTGGCGGAGAAGAAGACCTCCACTCCATTGGAAGGATCAGGTGAAGAGCGACCTGGTTTAACTTGCTGTTTCCAACTGGCGTCAAACAGCAAAGAGAAAAAACGAATGGCGCGTTATAACTGACCATTTAGACCACTTAACTGTAGTCACCGGTTGCCCAAAGGGTACTTCATTGCATGATAAGTGTAGGATTGAAACACACTATCAACGATTTGATTGGCCTTCAATGCGTTTCTTCCATTTTAAGGCAGCTTTCGACAACTTGAAAGAGAGCTGATTTAAAAAATAATAGAAATTCCCTTATAATTGCTTCAAAAGTTTCGTTGACGTACTCACTGATGACATCAGACAAAGGTATATATATATATTTGGTGTTTTGTAACCGCTGAAGCGATTTTCCGCCTACAAAGGAATAGGTTAGAAAAATCCAGTGAGGACAGATTTGGTTTCATCTGATGTTTACCTTTAGTTTCACATCAATAGAAAGGCATGACGAGCAATATTTTCATTGGCATTAGACGCCTCCGCAAAGATTTACTTTATATTTATTCTCGAACTACAGATTAATTTAAGAGACAGTAAAATTAATTAAATTTTTTTCTACTGTTTCTCGAGGTCTTAAGAGTAAAATCTTTAAGTGAATCTACTAGAGCAAGCACTTTTTAAATTGTGCAAAATATTCTAATATATATAAACACATACATCTATACAGATGAGTATATTAAGCGATGCGCAAATTATGAAGTTAATTATGATAGAAAAAAAGCTACAGAAAAACTGAAATGCGAACAATCATTATGCTGCTATGATTAATGATTGCAGAGAAGAGACTAGACAGATTGAGGCGTAGGGATAAAGTCACCCCGTTACTACCTACACACATATGTATAAATATATATATTTACTCGGTAACAAATGTATTTCTGAATGTCCACTCAAATACTGTCAAAACAATTGAGGCTTAGCAAACAAGTATTTAGCCTAAGTCGCTTAGTGTCAATCAGGCAGAATGACAAAAACCATCTCCTCCAACAACAACAACAACAACACTAACAGTAGTAGTAGTTAGTTAGTGTAGTTAGCAGATCCAAACCATCGCAGCTGCAAAAGTAGGATTACAAAAGCCAGTGCAAATAACTGTTATTTACTTACGACAAGTATATGTTGTATTTGCACCAAATGAGGGGTACACAAGCTGCAAGTATACACTCTTGATAAGTTCAGAGTGGCAACAAAAGCTGCTCGTGCTGATGAATGCTATGCGTTGGTGGTTTTTACTGATGAAAGATACAACTACCAGCTGTCAGCCTACAGAGAAGAAGCTAATGCGAGTTTGAGTGATGATGGTTGGCTTGTGAAAGGCTGTGTGAGGTTGTGAAAGCAATGAAAAATGTTGAAAAATTATATGCTTAGAGAACAAAGATGTATGTCTAGCTGTGGCAAAGTCGTTGGTATTGCATTTTGATTGCTTTAAGTAGTTAATGTGGCTGTGCGGGTGTCTGGCAAAAATATTTGGCGGTTATTTTGGAAGCCATTTTTTTTCATTCTTTTTTAACTGTACGACTTGACAACAATTTTTGTCTCATAAATCATAAACCTATTTGAGTTAAGCATACATATTTTAATACACAATCATTCATACGCACTCGCGCTTATTGTGTTTTATCTCTCACGGCATTGCCGTGTAAGCCGACAGACAGTTAGTGAAATTTGTGCGTGTTCACCATTTGATTGGCATTTCAATTTTTGTGTTTTAATTCGCTTAACATGCTGAGAAAGATGTCAGAAAAGGCGCAAATACTTAAAAAATAAAAAATAAAAATAAAGAAAAATTACAAATTATATATCTAGCTAGGAGACGTGCATAAAAAAAGAAAATTATAAAAATTGAATCACAAAAAAAATTTTGGTATTTCTTCAAAAAATTACATTTAATTTTTTTATAATAAAAATGATAATATGAATGAATTTTTTTCAAGTTTCTGCATTGCTAAAGCAATTTTTTCGTTTATTTTTTATTAAAATTAAATCTTTGTATTAATATTTATAAAAATCCCAAAATGTAGGCAACAATTTAATGAAAAAATTTTACACGTCTAAAAAAAAAAACATTGCCTACATTTGGGGTAATAGGTGGTGCCTTCTCTCAAGAGGGTTTTAAAATCTTAATTTAAGTTCTTATATCTGTTGACAGTTACGTATCGTGATATTAGGATTGGACATAATTTTTGCTTTTAGTGTAACAGAGATAATTTAAAATAAATTTTTTTCTTTATAAATAGTAGAGGGTAATGATAATACAGATTCTACTGTACAATAGGTAACTATTTGACCCAATAAACCCACCTGCGCTTCATGCAACATACAAAATTTGTGCTCTCAGTTTAATGTTTGAAATTTCTCCTTCATAACATGCCATTATTTATTAAACTTTATACGGTTTTATTAAATATTTATGCTTTCTAGTACTTGAATCAGTTGCTACGAATATATTTTATAAGCAATTAGTTGTGCGCCTCCGGCAACGTTTCATTTAAGTAGTGCTTTTGAGGCGGCTATAACTTCATGTCACATTCGAAGGTTTTAATATTGCCAATCCAAAAGTGACTGTAATATTCTATAATTTTCGATGTTCGTCCAACGAGGATTCAAATACATAACCATCCGTCCCATGACTTTCTTATTACTTAATGGGGAAGCTGTGGCATGCCATTTTTAAATCATAATTTTTAGTCTAATAAAATAAAGGGCGATCCAAGCAGAGATACTTTTTTTAATATTTAACATTTTTTTTACAGATCACGCGTGAGTCGGGTTAAGCTGTCATGCTATTTTGGTTCAGTATTATTTGGCATTTCTGCACGGAAAGACTTCCAACAATGTTTAAAAATCACTCAAATTTATCACGTTCTGTAAAGAATGTGTATCGCGCGCTTCACTCAACTTATGGTCAACATCATCGGCCTACTGAGCATACTATTCGCAACACCATCACCCACCTTGAGGTCCAGCATTCAATACTGCATAATGTTTGACCGAAGATACCACGTCCAGCATGCAGTGAAGAAACTATAGCGGCCGTAGCTAAGAGTGTACACGAACACCGTGGAGAGTCGAATCGGCGCCGTTCGCAGCAACTCCGACTGACGTATGGAACGAATTGACACATTCTACGTCGAGATCTTAAATTGAAAGTGTACAACATATAGTCTGTGCAAGAACTGAAGCCCCACGAACTTCCCAAGCGACATCGCTTTGCTCAATGGGCTCTTGAAGTGCGCTGCGAAAATCCGACGTTTTAGAGCCCAATTTTTTTCACCGATGAAGCCAATTTCTGGCCCAATGGGTACATAAATAACCAAAATTGCCGCAGTTGTGTTTAAGAGCAACCTGAAGAGATTCAAGAGCTGCCATTTCGGCTAGAAAAAAACAACGATTTGGGGTGGTTTGTGGGCCTGAGAAATAATCGGTCCATATTTCTTCAAAATTGATGCTGGTGAGAACGCAATAGTCAGTGGCGACCGTTATCGCGCCATGGTAACCGAATACTGGATACAATGGACACCAATATCGTGTGATATCACACCGTTAGACATTTCCTGTGGGGATGTGTAAAGTCTAAAGTCTATGCGGACGATCCCGCTTCTATTGGGGCCTTGGATCAAAACATCATGCTTGGCTTTCGCCAGTTACCAGTAGAAATGCACAAACGAGTCATCAAAGGGCCAACGTTTCAAAGAGATAACCTTCAAAAAATAAATGCCAAAGAATGTTCTTTCGATTAAAAATAAACATTACCCATTAAATTTGAATTTTCTGTGCTTTTTTCAATAAAAAAAGTAGGGAACCTCGAAAGGGATAAGTCGTTATTTATGGTCACTCCAAAGTATGCTACAATTTATTTATGTTATAATTAAAAAATAGCGCCTAAATGTAGGCAACGTTTCATGCATTTTGTTATATTGCAATAATGTTGCCTACATTTATGCTAAGCAATAAAATATGTTAAATTTTTCGAAAACACAAATTTCTACACATTAAAAAGAAATAATTTTTGCAACTCACTGTCATACATATTAAGGTTATTAGAAATAAATCTCGCATTTGTTGTCTAAATATCAACTGGAAGTTCAATACTGCTTTCATTCATCACATTGCAAAAGATTTTCTCCTTTGCCTTCTCAGTTACTAGCTTGACGTGCTACGTACTACTGCTACTACTACTACTACTACAACTTGTCACAATGTACAACCTGTCTGTCAGAGTTCATGAGCATCCATTTGATTGGAAAAACTGTTTATCTCCAAACGGCAAACATCTGCACAGTGATAAGGCCCGTCGCTTGCCATATTGCTTGACACGCTCGAGTGCCATTTTGAAGATTATTGATGATATTGGATAATAATACATGTGCTCCGCTCCTTTTTTGTACTCCACAATCATTCCCCGTTGTACGCGCATTTCTAGAGAGATAGTGCAGCGTTCTCGCATAGTACTCATTTTCGCCTCTTTTCAGCATTTCTTCAAATCTTCTTTGTCAATTTCAACACAACCCAATTTTTTCTATTTCCCACCTTTTTGGCGTAAAATTTCTAGTTTTTCATATTAAACAGTAATTTTCTATTCACTCGCATGCGAGCGCAGACATCACTTCGTGACAGCAAGGAGATGCTGTTTGTGTGAGCTCGCTCGCTCTTTTTAAACCATGCAGCCAGAGAAATGTGTCAACTAAAAATATATTTGCGCTTAGACGCATGCAAGAATATAACTTACTTGGAAAATATATATATGTTTGTAGGTATATATAGATGTGTGCGTTCTTCAGCATAACATTTCTCTCTGAACGTCATTGCATGGCTGCTCTCATACTGTTTGATTTATGTGCCAATTGTTATATAATATTACATACGTTACCGCACACTCGTACATACAGCTTACCGCTCTCACCCTCTCATCTTGCATAGTCGTTATTTAGCCAAGCGTAGCCTTCTTCTTCTTCTTCTTCTTTTTTGGTTGCATGTATTCATTGCACGTTAGTCGTTAGTCGCTCTTATTTAGCATTCACCTGTGTCACTTAGCAACAATGCTCATACACATCCATACACACAAACATTTTTAGCCTTTTTTCCACTCGTTACTGCTGTCATTATGTCAAGTTTGTCGGTACTTGATATGTTGCCATGCTAATGGCGAATCGATTCACGGGAATCCCATAATCTTAACATGTTGTTAGCGACAATGTATGGTTGTCAGTGCGCCTAGAAACGAACAGCTGTGTTTGCGAAAATTTGCGTATGTGAGGTAGAATTATTTTGCTTCTTTTTGGTAATTAATTTCCTTACCTCACGGTTGGTTTTTGCAAATTCTGGCTTCTTTTGATTAAAGCTCATAATTTTGGCCCCAGTAGTAATTACTAGAAATATTATTAAAAACAAACATCTTAAAATTACCCGAAATATGATCAAAACATACCCATTGAACCATAAATAACGAGGATGAACAAATTTGGGTTCGAAAACATCGAATCTTCTTGGAAATTTTCATGAGCCCATAGAGCCAAGCGAAGTCACTTGGGAAGTTCGAGTGGCTTCAGTTCTTGCACAAACTGTATTCTGTGAGCTTTTAATTTAAGATCTCGACGTAAATGAGCCAAGTCGTTCCATACGTCAGTCCGAGTTGTTGCGAACGGCTCCGAATCGACTATCCGCGGTCTTCGTATACACTCTCAGCTACGCCGGCTATATTTTCTTCATTGCGTGCTGGACGTGGTCTATTCGGTCGAATGTTATCCAGTAATGGGTCTTAAGATGGATGATGGTGTTGCGAGTGGTATGCTCAGTAGGCCGATTATGTTGACCATAAGTTGAGTAAAGTGCGCGGAACACATTCTTTACAGAACGTGAATTTTCATAATAAAGTTTAATGATTTTTAAACGTTGTTCAGACGTAAGTCTTTCCATGATGAAATGCCAAAAAATACTGAACAGAAATATCATGACAGGTTGACACAAATTACGCGTGATCTGCCGAAAAAGCTTAGATCATCCTTTATTTGCAACTTAAGGTTGATAATTGAGGCCCTGGAGCCCTGAAATTTAAAATTTATGTAAATAAAAACTGAGTCGCTGAAATACATGTACTCGCATAACTCGACGATGCTGAAGTGATTTTTTAATTTTGATCTTGACATATTTGAGGAAGTTCAGTTAAAGTTTGAACGGTCCCGTCCGTCCTATTCTAAAAATTCATTTCAAATGTTCAATTTATTTGAAAATTCCCTCTTATTGGCATGAACAGAACTATCCGAAAACCTATTTATTCAATTTCACCAGTTATCGGGTTGGATACAGGGCTCTTTTAAATGGTAGCTAAAGCTTTTGAAAACGGTAAGGTAATTGAAGGAGTTCATACCGATGTTATCTGTCTGTTCTACTGTTTTTGAAAATTGTTGGTCAAATATGCTGGCACAAGTACTTGCTTGCTAGCGTATTCTATCGCCTGAGGTTCATGCCGAGCAGGTGGAAAGAGTTAAAGGGTAGTATTACTCTCAAATTCTGCATGGATGCATCACAGATAAATCGGTTGATATCCCTCCACGAGAAGTACGCGATATAATTGAAAAATCCATATACCCAAGTAGGTATGCATCATCAGGCATCTTGTGGCTCAATATATCGTTGTAACTGACATTCCAGAGATCAGGGCCGAGTATCGAGTCCTCTGCTGCACCTGACGTAATTTTGAGGTCGCGGGGAACGTCTGTTTTATGGTATAAGAATTCTGTCCAGGCACAAACATGTCCAGTAGTACTTTAGGACGGCTGATGGCTATTACTTTTAGCATTTCAACAGGTATTCCGTCGGGGCCAGGCGATTTTTTGGGCTTCAACTTGCTTGTTGCTAACTGCAGCTTTACAGTTGTAAAAGGCCGTATCTCTACAGGAGCTCCATCAACATTTAGTTCATCCACTATTGCTTCGTGAGTCGAGAATAGGACGTTTGCTGATTTTGCCTTGGAACAACTTGTAAACAATAATGATTTTTTTAAGAAAAACATATTCATCAATGAGACCCACTTTCACCTGAGTGAAGCGGTAAATAAACAAAACTGTCGATTCTGGTGCGAAGAAAATCCACAAAATATTAATGAACATCCATTAAATTCACCTAAATGGATAGTTTGGTGTGGTTTTTGGTCTGGTTGAATCATCGGTCCATGCTTCTTAAAAAATGAAACTGGTAGCACCATTACTATCAATGCATAGCGGTATAGATCGATGATAACGAACTTTTTATGGCCACAATTGGAAGAAGTTCATCCTAACAACATGTGGTTCCAATAAGACGGGACTATGTGTTACAAAGCACGACCAACAACCGAATTATTGCGAGAAAAGTGTTTAGATTCGATTATTTCAAGAAATTGTGACATTGAATGGCCTCCAAGGAGTTGTGATTTAGACTGCTTCTTGTGTGGTTATTTGAAGTCATAGGTCTTAAGCAATAAACCAGATTCTCTTAAAGCTTTAAAATTCAATATTGAACGTGCTGTTCATGACGTTCCACTTGATTTAGTGGAAGAAGTGCTCAAAAATTGGGTTCATCGAATTCGTTCCTGCAAAAGAAGTCATGGAGGCCACATTTGAATGATGTTATATTCAGAACTTAATTATATCAATTGTACTCACATTAAATAAAAAACATATGAATTTCCTTATGTATTTGGAAAACCCTATATGTAAAGTATAGTAAGGTCTCCAGATGATTGGAGCACCGTCGGACCTTGTTCTTACCAGAGAAATATAAAGAATCTTTAGTGTGTAGGGATTTGAAAATGGAGTACTAATACGGCCAATAAAGGCTAGCAATGCGTGAAATTTCGAATTTTGAAACAGTATACGATTAGAGAAACTCAATTTTGTATCGAAATAACCAACTAGATCCTTAATTTCAGAAACTGATCGAGAAGTATCTCGGGAATATGGTAAAGCGCAAAGAAATGATGAAACTTTCGGGTAAAAGTGGAGTGAGAACACTTTTTGACATTCAAAAATAGATGATTCCATGCGCAGCAAGATGGCAATTTGTCGGGGTCCACTTGAAGCGCAACGGAATCGCTCAGGCTTTTAATTACTGAGTACATCTTGAGGTCATCAGCATAAAGAAGAAATTTGGATGTAAGAACAAAGAGGAACTTACATCATTGATGAATAAGATAAACAGCAAGGGGCTCAAGACACTGCCTTGGTGTACGTCCGATGTCGCTATAAAAGCTCGGGATAAGTCATTATCAAAAGCAACTGGACAGAGTCTATTAGATGTTATCCATTCAAGAAAAGTAGAGTGAAAACACAAAATAGATAGTTTGGAAACTAGGACCCTGTGAGACACTCTATCAAAAGCTTTTGAAAAATTAGTACAAATTGTATCGACTTCTTTGAAAGCAATAAAACAGTCTTCAGTACTACTCACCGATGTTGTGCATAGTTTATGGTTCTCTGCGTATGACTAGGTCACGCCTATCGGATGGCTGAGAGCTCTACAGATTTGAGAGTTTTTGGGCTGTTCGTAGTTTCTAGTCTATTCAGTTAGGAAAATCATCCAATCAGTATTTTGTGCGAAACGTTCAACGACAGCCGCTTAATCAATTGAGAGTCTCAATTAATTTGTGATTTTTATGTAAAATCTTCTGGAATTTAAAAACTAATTCATTAATTTTTAAATTCAATCTACTTACAGACTGCTTGCCAACCACAAAAAATTTCCTCTCTCTCATTAGAAGTTAGCTAAAAATACAAAATTGTCAAAAAACTAGCTGAAATAGGTCAACTAAAATGAAAAAATACTGTACTTAGTAGAAAAATATTGGCAATTTTAGCGCAAAAATTGTTGCTAACTGTATTTAAAATATTTATTTTTATTTATTCCTGCACGAAAAAGGAACATTTATTTATACAAACCCATTTTCATGTCTATTTTTTTTTTCAAATTTAAAAATTTATGCTTCACGATTTCGCAAGCTTCAATAGTGATTTTGTGTATGCATGTAGAACCTCTACTTGCTATTTTGGTCATAGAACGTCGTCGTTGTTCGTATACACGAGCCAGTGACTTGACATGGCATTTTAGACCATTTGCTCGAGTTGAGCGCTCAATTTATTCAAATGAATTTAATGAATGTCGTCGTCTGCTAGTAATTAATGTGATTTATGGTGACGGGTCATAAATACAAACTGTTCGCTGTTCGCGAGCAACACTAACAACTCACATACACAGAGGCACTGGTACTTCTTTGGCAACAGTATGTGGAATAACAGCAACAGCACCACCACCAACAACTACAGTAGTAGAAGCATCAAAAATTGGTGACATTAAAACGCTTAAAGCTTTCGGTGTAGTGAGAAGGAGTAGCGGCAGTAGTAGTTGACGCTGCAAGCCATACACTTTGGCTAACAACAACACACAAATGTACATAAATATACATGGCAGTCAGTTTGTCAGTCTCTCAAAATGAGGACTTGTGTAAAATAAATCAAACGCGGTGGCTGTAAGGGGGCGTAAATAACCAGTAAGCTCCATATGTATATATGCTTGGAAGAGAAAGAGCGAGAGAGAGTGAGAGTGCAGGTCTGGTGTTTGGTAGTTTGTTGTCTGTTGGCAGTTGCCTGTTGTTGGTGTCTGTAAACCGTAATAGGAGACAACAGCGGCAAGCCAAATCGCAAACACCACTGACAGCAGCAGCCAAGTTGTTGTCAACAAACAAACAAACTTACCAACGCGCGCAGTGAGGAGAGGAGTAAGCGCAAAGCTACTCTTCAACGCTGTTCTGTCAATTGCAAGCGGTGGTCTTCATGCTGTTGTGCATATTTTTGTTGCTGTTGTTGTTATTTGTTGTTGTTTGTTTTCACAAAAGCAGCAAATTAACAGTAACTTGAACTATTTATTTATGTACTTACAAGTAAGTGAATGAGCGAAATTAAATGCTCGTTGACTCATTGGTTTGTTAGCTGTCTAATTGGTTGACTCGATTGCGGTGGTTCGAAGCGTTGGAGTTGAAGTTGGTTTTAGGAAGCTTTGATCTTTTTAATTTATTTTGCTTCTCCTTTTTTTTTGTAATTTATTTACCCTTATTGGTTTCCTCTTTAATTTTCGGTTCCTTACACAAAAGCGTAGGAGATGTCTTCTCGAATTAGAAATGTGCTCTATGAAATTTTAAGTTTTATGTAATTTTTTTTTTGGCTTGTTTCGAATTTGAGTTGGCCTAGAGATAATTAGTTTTCATGATTTATAAGCAACAATAAAATTAACTTTTTGAAAAATAAGATATTTTGTTTATTTTAAAAACCGAAATAAAAAATTATGTACATCTGATGTAGAGAAAAAGTCCTAAAGCTAATCAAACCCGTTTCGTTAACGGGTGTTGCTTCTCCTACGAACCCGAGTACTCCTACCTATCGTGGCGTAGCATCATCTTGATAGCTCTGCCTGAGGATTTTTCAGCAACGCATCTTGCGAAGCTGGTCAACAGAAGTAATGCTCAAAAATTCTATGAAAAGATGTGTAAACTTTCATAAAGTTTCAATACCGAAACATACTCGTGCAGGAAAGAACACTTCTTAAACTCTTTTTAATTTCATAATTTAATAATGAAAAAAAAAAATAATAATACAGAGGATGGCAAGCCTGAGTTCTCAGTTCATAATGATACTATATAATTTCTTAAAAAAAAAAATCACTAAATGTTAAGTAAATTCAAATGTTTTTATTTAATGTGAAGTACAATCGATACAATTAAGTTCTTAATATAATATCATTCAAATGGCCTCCACGACTTCTTTTACCGGAACGAATTCGATGAACCCAATTTTTGAGCACTTTTTCCACTAAATCATGTCGTATGTCATGAACAACACGTTCGATATTGACTTTTTAAGCTTGAAGAGAGTCTGGTTTATTGCTAAATACCAATGATTTCAAATAACCCTTGTGGTGTAGTAGTCTAATGCTGTTAAATAACAAGTTCTTGGAGGCCATTTAATGTCACAATTTCTTGAAATAATCGAATCTCTAAACCTTTCTCGCAATAATTCGGTTGTTCCACGTGTTGTGTGATACAAAGTCCCGTCTTGTTGGAACCAGATGTTGTTAAGATCAACTTCTTCCAATTGTGACCGTAAAAAATTGGTTATCATCGATCTATTCCACTCTCCATTCATAGCAACGGTGCTACCAGCTTCATTTCGAAAGAAGTACGCACCGATGATTCCACCAGACCAAAAATTGTCAATTTAGATGATGTTAATGGTCGTTCATGAATGATTTGTGGATTTTCTTCTTCCCAGAATCGACAGTTTGGTTTACTTACAGCACCATTCAGACGAAAGTGAGCCTCATCGGAGAAGATGATTTTTTTAAAATCAGAACGATGAGTTTGATAATAATATTGAATAATATATAAATTTTTTTGCGTATATCTTGCCATGATAAAATTTTAAACATTACCTGAGAGATCATGACATATTAAAAATGGCCAAAACGACACTTATGATTTTTAAGTGTAAATGGGTAAATGTGTATAAGTTCACGAAAGTAGGAAACGGTTTTGGCTGCCTTTCAGTTGAGAGTGGCCTGAAACGTTTCTTTTACGTGAAGTTGAAGCAGCTAAGGAATTAAAGTTTTAGACCAAGTATACTCATCCGTTCGGCGGAAAGTTAAAATGGGAAGTGTTTTTATATGGGATTCGGAAATTACTATGTAGAAAAAAAGAAAAAAAGTAAATTTCTTCTGTATGATGATGACGCCTCTAAAAGTCTAAGCGTACCTGGATCCATAATTTTGGAAGATGGTTCTATGTAGCTCGTTGATATCGTATAAAAAAAGCTTAGACTGGCATTACAGCCGTTCAATAAGTGCAATGGATAAAATACGAAAGAAGGTGAATTCAAGTGACATCAGTCGTATAAAAAAAGGGCACAAACTTGGTATTGAATATTAGTGGGATAGTTGTCGAAGCTTGGTTTTTGACCCCGTGAATGGTGAACGTATAGCCATAATTCCCACCGACTAGAAGTTCTTCAGTCTTTATATGGGCGCAACACTGATCACTTGTCGAATCCCTGCTTAGATATTTCAGCATTAGTGGCAAAACAGTCGAATAATGCAACCTCCATGACAAAAAATCAATGACAAAACATAGCCAAGCAAACTGAGACTGATCTATATCTCCGGTTCCCGGTAACATCAAAATCTGGCATAACAAAATACATCAAACTATGTAGCACACCGGATGGAAAATATTCAATCCAACCCATCACATTCTGATAGATGGAATATAACAATTTATGCAACCGAGTTCTTGTTCCAATTGAAGTTATTTCCAAAAAAAATTAAGGGAGTTTATACTGAGCCGTCATCGAACGGCCAATAAATTTTTATAAGGTTCTTTTATTTTATATCAGAAATACACTCAGAGGGCTTGGCATTCCCTGCCGAGAGGCGACCGAAATTAGAAAAATTAATTTTCTATAATTTTGCATGTTGGTCGGACCTGGACTCGAACCTTGGCCTTCTAAATGTTTGTAAGCACTGTTAACCACTAGACTATTGCAAGTAGATGTAAAAAATTCATGGGCCTACCGAGGGCCTAACATTGACTCTTATCACTATCTTGTCGTAGAGTATATAATACCCGCCAACAAATAAAAGGAAGATTCGACGCCGAAAAAGCTGTCACAGTAAACAGCCAGCCGGTTTTCGTACCCGACTTGTACTCCTATTCTTTGACATCACTTATCAGAAATGCTACATAGGGTATTTTTTTATAGAGGAATAGAACTTTAAGTTGGCATTACTTTTCAAGATGGCGACGGATTTAACAGCTGTCAAGTGATTTATTCTCAGTTTGGTTTGGCAATTTATCATGAATAGACTCACGCCTGAAAAACGCTTGCAAATAGTGAAATTTTATTTCGAAAATAATGGTTCTGTGCGGAAAACGTATCGCGCACTACGTCCAATGATACGGCCCAATGATTCCACCAGCCCATAAAGCGCACCAAACAGCACTTGAGGATTACCTTCACTCCAAACGCGGCAGTTTTGTTTGTTGACGTAGCCATTCAACCAGAAGTGCGCTTCATCGCTAAACATCGCTAAAATGGACCATTCGTTTTTCGCATAGAACCATTATTTTCGAAATAAAATTGCACTATTTGCAAGCGTTGTTCATGCGTGAGTCTATTCATGATGAATTGCCAAACCAAACTGAGAATAAATCACTTGACAGCTGTTAAATCGGTCGCCATCTTGAAAAGTAATGCCAACTTAAAGTTGTAAACCTCTATAAAAAAACCCTTTATAAGGGAACTGTTGTTGTTGTTTCAAGCCAAAATCAGTTGTTGAGTGAGAACAATTTTATATGGATGTAAGCCCAAAACTTTCTCAAAATCCGTCAGGTTTTGGCTCCCAATTATTGAGAACGTCTTGGAATCGAAAAATTCCGATCTTCAGGAACACTTGCCTAAACGACAGAAATATTTTCATTACTTCGATCAGTTTTTTGTCTTATTGGCACTTGAACTTTATGTATAGAAAATGTACGCTTGAAATTTTCGACGAATAGCGATCATAGGTGGACGATTATTATGACCATAAAATGGCAACAGCGAACGATAAGTTCCAATTGCAGAACGATTATTTTCATAATAATATCGAATAATTTTTAATGATGAAATTCTAAACATTTCTGAATACAATGCAAAAAAAGGACAGATCATGACATATTAAAAATGGCCAAAACGACACTTAGAAATCATAAGATCCCTATTGGACAAACACCCGACTTTGATGAAAGGCAAATATCAATTACTTACTTGAATTATAACAAAGGGAGAGAGCGATTAAAAAATGGCTTGAATAGAAAATCGACACACTACCTTTTAATCGATTGCAAAACTGGCACAAAAATTAGCTCTCTATGTGTCGCTATGAGTGCTTTGGTATCCCGAAAAAGCGTGTAAGGTTGTAAAGGGTGTTTTTTAAAGAGGTATAGAACTTTAAGTTGCTATAAAACAACGATGGATTATTCGATTGACATGAATTTTATTTATCCGAAAGATAATCTTGTGGCATTACATTTTAAATATGATTTCTGGCATATGGCCGCCACGGCTGGCGCGGATGTAGTCCAATCTGTATGACCAATATTCGATGACTTTTTCCAACATTTGTGGCCGTATATCGGCAATAACACGGCGAATGTTGTCTTCCAAATGGTCAAGCGTTTGTGGCTTATCCGCATAGACCAACGACTTTACATAGCCCCACAGAAAGTAGTCTAGCGGTGTTAAATCACAAGATCTCTGAGGCCAATTCACAGGTCCAAAACGTGAAATTAGGCGGTCACCAAACGTGTCTTTCAATAAATCTTTTGTGGCACGAGCTGTGTCACATGTTGCGCCGTCTTGTTGAAACCACATCTACTGGACATCATGGTTATTCAATTCAGGAATGAAAAAGTTAGTAATCATGGCTCTATACCGATCACCATTGACTGTAACGTTCTGGCCACCATCGTCAGTTTTTCTGGATGTAACGGTGTTTCAACATACACTTGAGGATTACCTTCACTCCTAATGCAGCAGTTTTGTTTGTTGACGTAGCCATTCAACCAGAAGTGCGCTTCATCGCTAAACAAAATTCGCTTATGAAAATCGGGAACAACGGTAATCGCGTTTTGGGCCCATTCGACGAATCTAAGCCTTACTTGAGTCTATTCATGATTAATTGCCAAACCAAGCTGAGAATAAATCACTTGACAGCTGTTAAATCGGTCGCCATCTTGAAAAGTAATGTCAACTTAAAGTTCTATACCTCTTTAAAAAACACTCTTTATAAGCTGACTGTGAGTAACACCAAAACTGAACGGGGTTTCTCTTTCTCGTCGCTCCTTCAATTTATCCTAGAATAAATAATGTGAGTTAAAGAACTGTATGGATTGTACAACTGTTGGCGTATACTCATGATAGTGAGATCAACGGCCCCAAAAAGTGTGACCTGAGTTTTGCATTCTTCAGACTGTTTAAGAAAGCGAAGCAAATTGGTTCGGTAATGAGTGAGGATCATACGAAATAGCTCATATCATCAAAGAAACAATCAGCGCATTCGCGTCTTGGTTTCCATGTCACTGTTGACTATCATGACTTTGAAGTCGTAGACGACTTTGGAACTACCGTGCTACTAGCATAAATTTTAACGACATTGTTAGCATTGCAATTAAATGCAGAATAACTCTGGGACAATAGAAAGAAAAGAGTAAGAAGAAAAATAGGTAAAATTCCACAACTTGCTCATCATTCCTGTGTTGTTGTATATTGAAGAGGCGAGCTCTTGAAGTAAATGTGAATACGATTTCTTTAACTTGTGCTTAATAAATACCTTCTTCGCTGCTCTGGATGATGACTCCTCCATACTCTGTCAAAAAAGTTATCCCTGAAGAGGCTTACCAAGCTGAAGAGGCTTACCAAGCTCAGTATACTTAAAGCGATGGAAAATGATAGGAATGAGACCAAAATCAATTGCTAGTAATTTTAGGGGATCAAAAACAAATATCAATGATTAGGCCCTATGAAGGTAAACCTTAGAAACAAATTAAGTATTGAAAGTTTGGATTTAAACGGCAAACGTATCTTGATGAGAGTGGACTTCAATGTTGCCATCAAGGAAGGTTAACTTATAAGTAACCAGCGTATTGTAGTTGCATTGGATGGTATTAAATATGCTTTGGATGCAAAAGCCAAGGCTGTCGTGCTCATGTCGCATTTAGGTCAGCCAGATGGACATAAAAAAAAAAAATCAAAAGTAATCGCTTTCACAGGTCGCTGATCAGCTGAAAAAACTGCTGGGGAAAAATGTAAAGCTTTTGCCCGATAGCGTTGGAGCTGAAGTAGAAATATAATGTAAAGATCCAGCACCCAGCACTCTTATTTCTTTGTGTGGAAAATTTGCGTTTTTATATTGAAGAAGAAGGAAAAGGCCTACTGGCGCAAAAGTTAAGGCTGATTCAGCTAAGGTTAAAGTATTTTGTCAAAGTCTAGCTCAACTTGATGACGTTTTTGTAAACGATGCATTTGGAACTGCTCATCGTGTTTATAGCTCGATGTGGCGTGAAGTTTTCGAAAAAACGTGCTGCCGGTTTTCTTTTGAACAAAGAATTAAAATACTTACGGCAATCTTGGGTGGTGCTAAGGTTGCCGACAATATTCATCTGATTTCGAACTTGCTAGGCCAAGTCCATGAGATGGTGATTGGAGGTGGCATGGCTTTTACTTTCTTGAAGATCATCAATAATATGCAAACTGGAACTTCATTAGTTGCCGAAAAAGGTGCCAAAATCGTTAATGATTTAGTGGAAAAGGCGAAGAAAAAACAATTTTCAGTTACATTCGCCCGTCGATTTTATTTGCGGAGAAAAATAGGGAAGAAATAGTTACAGGGGGGTTAAATCTGGGGAATATACTGTATATAGGCCAATTTATGAATTTTTGC
The DNA here is from genome assembly GCA_030068015.2 of Neoceratitis asiatica. NCBI lineage: Eukaryota > Metazoa > Arthropoda > Insecta > Diptera > Tephritidae > Neoceratitis > Neoceratitis asiatica. Next base: position 40,243,835 of record CM061527.1, read on the forward strand.
ATGGTGACTACATACGATGGAATAACGCTTTCTTTCCGCTAAATGCGGTCGTATCGAACCTTTACAAAAGCTCGCACTAATATTCACTGGTTATTGATTTAACCTTTTCAATGTAGTCCATTCATATAGGTTGACATCTCGTGCATATCAAAGAAACTGTGGCCATGTCCTTGTTGGCCGACATACTCACCTTGACCTTCTTTGGGACACATTTATCTGGAGAAACCCACTGTCTTGATTATTTTTAGGTCTATTGAGTGGTGTAGTGAATCCACGTTCTGACTGCCGTAACAAAGCGCCGCAAAAATTCTTTTGAATTGCGCTTGAACAACGCCAAGCACTACTTTGAAGTGGTTATACGGTTGAGCTTATGGTCGTGTGTGAGCAATCGCAGCATCCATCGCGCGGATAGATTTTTCGTGCTCTTCATTCATATAAAATGTGATGCAACTGCTCAATTCCTTTGTAAAATTCATTTGTAAGTCTAACGTATATGAGCTGAAGCTTTTAGAGAGCTTTTAAAGAGCAATATTTTGCATAAGGTATTCTAGAATTTTAGAGGCAGCATATCCCGTTCAAGATGTCAATTAAAACTTAAATAAACTACCATAAAGATTAAGCAGGAAAAATTGTATTTAAAAAAAAATTTTTTTTTAAATTTATTGGTGGATTGTAGTATGAATGAATTGCAATACGGGTCAATCACATAAATTAATGGACATAATTCTCCTTTATCCATTAGGTCAGTATTCATTGAAGTTATGTATTAACTTCTCATACACATTGCATCTTAATTAGAAATGAACTATCAGTGTAGATAGCTTTCGCCGCAGAATATCTGTACCAATTATATTCTGCCCTATTTTTCCCAGCAGTTGCTCTTCATTACGCAGTCACTTTGTTATACTTATACATACATATTAATATGTAATTCCTTCCGCTTCGTGCTTTGTGCATAAGTAATTTAGTATCAACCAACAGCCAACAATAAAATCAACTAAAAACATTGTAATGTTACATCATTCATCTCTCATACACAACATAATATACGCATATATGCTCACAAGCACTTACCAATATATGCGAAAATGTACATATTCGATACGAATACACAACGCATATTTGGGTTTATATATACATAAATATATTTGCCTTCCTTACTAAAGCAAGAAATATCCTACATATATAAAGGGTGTTTTTTATAGAGGTATAGAACTTTAAGTTGCAATAAAACAACGATGGATTATTCGATTGACATGAATTTTATTTATCCGAAAGATAATCTTGTGGCATTACATTTTAAATATGATTTCTGGCATATGACCGCCACGGCTGGCGCGGATGTAGTCCAATCTGGACGTCCAATTTTCGATGACTTTTTCCAACATTTGTGGCCGTATATCGACAATAACACGGCGAATGTTGTCTTCCAAATGGTCAAGCGTTTGTGGCTTATCCGCATAGACCAATGACTTTACATAGCCCCACAGAAAGTAGTCTAGCGGTGTTAAATCACAAGATCTTGGAGGCCAATTCACAGGTCCAAAACGTGAAATTAGGCGGTCACCAAACGTGTCTTTCAATAAATCTATTGTGGCACGAGCTGTGTGACATGTTGCGCCGTCTTGTTGAAACCACATTTCCTGGACATCATGGTTATTCAATTCAGGAATGAAAAAGTTAGTAATCATGGCTCTATACCGATCACCATTGACTGTAACGTTCTGGCCACCATCGTTTTTGAAAAAGTACGGACCAATGATTCCACCAGCCCATAAAGCGCACCAAACAGTCAGTTTTTCTGGATGTAACGGTGTTTCAACATACAATTGAGGATTACCTTCACTCCAAATGCGGCAGTTTTTTTTGTCGACGTAGCCATTCAACCAGAAGCGCGCTTCATCGCTAATGGACGTAGTGCGCGATACGTTTTCCGCAAATGAATTGCCAAACCAAACTGAGAATAAATAACTTGACAGCTGTTAAATCGGTCGCCATCTTGAAAAGTAATGCCAATTAAAGTTCTATACCTCTATAAAAAACACCCTTTACGTTCAGTATTCAATTTTAAAGCTGTGCTGTGTGACATGTAGCCCCATCTTGTTGGAACCAGATATTGCTTAGATCAACTTCTTCCAATTGTTGCCATAAAAAGTTGGTTATCTATATCGCCCTCTATTGATAGAAACTATATTACGAGCTTCATTTCGAAAGAAGTACGGACCAATGATTCCACCAGACCAACAACCACACGAAACTGTCAATGAAGGTAAATGTGATGGTTGTTCAATTTGTGGATTTTCTTCGCACCAGAATCGACAGTTTTGTTTATTTACTGCAACACTCAAATAAAAGTGAATATTATCGGAGAAGATGATTTTCTTGTCGTTATCTTTTTCAAGTTTTTTTAAGTCAAAATCCGAAAACTCACGACATGGTGGTTTAATGATAAAATTTTAAACATTACTAAATATAATTAAAAAAAAGACAGATCGTGGCATATTGAAAATGGCCAAAACGACACTTAGAAATCATATCATCATTAATGGAAACCCTTTTATATGAGATAAGTAGTAATATGCTATTAATATAATAAGTATTTGCATAAATATATCGTATATATATATATATATAAATATAATGTTAGTATGTACTATACCAACACTATAGTTAGCATAAATGTGTTTGCTGAATTTATTTTCAGAGTCCGCTCTGCATGGCTGAATGGAATTTAATTGTGCACTGATTGAAATAAATCGAAAATTAATAAAGAATTATTGCAAAAGTTTCATGGATTTTGGTGGAAGCGTAAAAAAACATAGATGATGGTGAAGCAGTATGTGCAAGTGCAAAAAAAGAAGAAAAAAGTACTATGTGCAAGTGCAACGAGCAACGGTGAGGTAAATGTAGATATATAGCAATATTTATATGTACATTTTTACAAGCTGAAGTTGAAGTTGTTAGCGAAAAAAGCAAATAAAAAAATAATAGCAAACGTACAATCTACCAAACGACCAGCCAACCAATTTTCGGACGGTAAGCGTTAATATAGCCTACAATGGAAAAAATTTTAAGTGCAAATAATTAAATGCCGAAATGTTGAAAGCAATTATTTTCAACGGACTTGCCTAAGTATATGCATGTCTATGTAAAATGTAAACAACCAGAAATGGAGTATAAAAAAAAATTTAAATTATAAAGCTAGCAATAACGCGCTGGCAGAGCGAAAAATTGCTGGTAAAAGGTTCAATGAAAGATATGAAAATATAGCAATACAAGCAGGAAAAATGTTTTATGGTACGTAAGCCAACAACAACAACAAATTATGGCGTATAATTATTAAAAAAAAAAAAAAAATTTACTGCTTGTAAACGCATAAATAAAACTTTGACTGCAGTTAATTATGCGCTAAAAAAAGAATCTATAAACATTTACTCATTGGTTGGCTGGGCTCACCTTATATTGCTGTTAAGGCATTTATCACTTCATGTTCTTTAATATTTTAATATTTATTATTTTTTTGTTTATTTTAATTTTGTTTATTTTTTTCTTTCATTATTATTAATTTATTTTCTTCTTTTATATTGCCTTTCTTTCTTTCGCATCTTTATTTCTCTTTTTTGACTGCAAATCATGCGCAAGCTATTTGTTTAATTGTCTGCTGCATATTTCAAAGGAAAATCATTCATTGCAGCCCTGGAAATTAAGCTTTGCCGGCTTTATTGCAGGGACTTGTTTATGCTCTTTTTTTCTGAAATTTTCTTTGCACAGTCATTGCAATCTGCTGCTGCTGCTCTTTCGTGACTCACTAGCCTACATGTCGTATACGTAATTCATTTTTTAAATAAAATTGAAGGTGAACTTGAAGGCCGCATTTACTTACCTTTTATGAGTGCATTGCATTATGGCTTTATGTGCTCGCTGGTCAAAAGAAAGAAAGCCTTGGAGTTGAATCTTTTCAAATTTTTTTTAATTAAAAAGGTTTCATAAGTGCTTAAGCCTTTGTGTGCCATAATCTTTTATAAATCATGCGTATGCTGAGTGGGGGGCATTAAAAATTATTGCTTTTTAAATTTTAATAAGAACAAGCATTGGAAGCTACTGGTGAGCATTAAAGGTTTTTTTTTTCAAAATTAAAAGATGCATATACAAATCAGTTTAAAAACTTTTATTGTGTTGCTAGAAAGTACTTTTTTACTGGTCAGTTTATGTCAGCGAGTAACATCATGAAATAAATTGCTCCTCATAAATATCCATAACCCGAACGGCAGCGGCGACTAATAAACTCTAATCCCGCCACAAATTAGAGGAGGAGTTAGAATTAAAATTGATTCAGTGGTTAGAGAGTGCCAATTTTACGCACTTATGAGATGAGCGTTATGCGGTGTTTGAGAGTGCAAAAAAAAAAAAAAAATGAATGACAACTGTAATCAGCGTAATATGTATTCGAGGTTATTTAAAACTGCAGAGATTTTTGAAATATCCTTGTAGAAGCTTGTACAAAATTTATGAAAATTTTAATTTTTTGTATAATAGCCGCACGCGCAGCCATGTCTGGTGAATATGGAGTATGTTGGCACAACCTTACTTTATTGCTTTGTTCAAAATTTCAAGAACAAGCAATAAAATGTGAGCAGGTGAATTATCGTTATGGAAAATTTATGACCTGTTTTTAATCGAATTCGCGCTTTTTCTTACGAATTTGTTAACGCAAATTTTATTGAAGTTGTATGTACTACACCTTGTTGATCATTTGACTTGGTGAAAGGAATTCACGATGCGCTGAAAATGCCGTGAAAACTGAAGAGTGCGCATAACCTTCATACTCGACCACATATGTCGGGATTTTTTGCCTCCACTGCGCTACTTTCGACATCGTATTTATCAACTCATGTTTCGTCATTTATATAACATGTTTCAATCTCCACGATTTTCTTGAACAAGCTTATAGCAGTAGGACACTTTTACCCTATTTATGTTATAAAGGGTGATCCAAGTAGAGGTACTTTCTTCATTAGCCTTTATTTGACAGATCATGTAAGAGTCGTTTCAAGCAGTCTTGTTATTTGTGTTCCTTTTTGTTTGACATTTCATCGTGGAAAGGCTTACGCCTGAATAACGTTTACAAATCATTCAACTTTATTACAAAACTTCACGTTCTCGAAGGAATGTTTTTCGGGCGCTTCGCTCAACTTATGGTCAACATAATCGGCCTACCCAGCGTACTGTTCGCAACAACATCACCCACCTTGAGACCCAGCATTAATTATTGGATAATATTCGACCGAGTAGACCACTCTCAGTAAGCAGTGAAGAAAATATAGCGAAAATATAGCTGAGAGTGTACACGAAGACCGCGGAGAGTCAATTTGGCACCGTTCGCAGCTACTCGGACTAACGTGTGGAACGACTTGACGCATTTTGCGTCGAGATCTTAAATTGAGAGTGTACAAAATACAGCTTGTGAGAGAACTGAAGCCGTTCGACTTTCCGAAGCGACATCGCTTCGCTATATGGGCTCTTGAAAAGTTCCAAGAAGATCCGACGTTCTCGAGCCTAATTTTGTTCAGGGATGATGCCCAATTCTGGCTCAATGGGTATGTAAATAAGCAAAATTGCCGCATTTGCGACGAAGAGAAACTGAAGAGATTCAAGAGCTGCCATCTCATCCAGAAAAAACAACGGTTTGGAGTGGTTTGTGGACCAGTATCGGTACTTATTTCTTCAAAAATGATGCCAGTGAGAAAGTAGTCATCAATAGCGTCCGTTATCGTGCTATGATAACCGACTATGTGATGCCTGAAATTAAAGCTCGTGATCTCCACGATATTTGGTTTCAACAATACGGCGCCACTTGCTACACATCGCATCAATCAATGGATTTATTGAGAAGACACTTCGCTGAGCAGATAATTTCACGCTTCGGACCGGTCACGAAGATAATGTGATACCTCATCGTTAGACTTTTTTGTGTGGGGATATGTAAAGCGTAAAGTCTATGCGGACAATGCAGCTTTAATTCAGGGCTTGGAGCAAAACGGTACGCATGTCATTCGTCAGTTCCCTGTTAAAATGCTCGAACGAGTCATCGATAATTGGACTCAATGGTTGGACCATCTGAGACATAACCGTATCCAACCTTTGAAAGAGATAGTCTTTAAAAAATAAATGCCAAAGAATGTTCTTTTGAATGATAATAAGCATTCCCTACTAGATTTGAGTTTTTTGCGCTTTATTTTTAATTAGGGAACCTCAAGATGGATCACTCAAATACGCTAGCTAACACATCAATGTTTATTCGTAATTTGCTGTCCAAAAACAAAACCGTAGTCAGGCCTCGATCATCGTGTTCACTAGAATTGGCTCCCTGCGACTTTTACCTATTCCCAAGACTAATGAAACCAATTGCCGAGATCAAGTAAGAATCGAAGAAAGAGCCATATCGAAAAGCGCATTTCAGAAGTGCTTCGAGTATTGGAAAAAGCGTTGGCACAAGTGTATTATATCCGAGGAGGTTATAAGACAAAATTAATATTGATGAATATGCAAGTTCCAAGTATGTAAGTACCAGAAGCAGAAGTGATAGACTCACCAATATGTATTTAATTTTGTCATATCCGTCTGATCGGTCTGTTTGAACGCAAAGTAGTCCTTTAGTTTTGTAGATATTTCAATCAAAAGTGGTTATTTTTTATTTATACGATTATCGGAACCGGCCAGATTGTACTACTACACCACATATACAATCAATTTTTTAGATTTAACAACTTGGCTCATAAACCCATCAAAAAGGCAATATTATGTGTAATTGCGAAGCGATTTTTTCCTTCAACTTGTGGTTTTGCCCTTCGATGTTTTTCCAACAAATGAAGTAACTTAGAGTTTATTCTATGCCAGATAGACTGGTGGGCGTTCATATCAGAACTACACTCGGAAGGCTTGACAATCTTTGGTGATTGGCGGTTTCAATGAGAAAAATAAGTTAAGTTTTTAATATAAATTCATTTTATATCACTTCGAATGTTGATCAGAACAAAACTTGAAAGCATGCCTTCCGAATGGTAATATGCACAGCTAACCACTCGTCTATTGCGGACGCCAATATAATTTATAAACAATTCTGCTCATAAGAGTTTTAATGACTGTTACTTTGAGCATTAATTTTTCAGTCCATCTATCGTATGTCCACCCACGAAGATGCCTCCTCTCAACTATACTCATCTGGCGAAATTTTGAAATAAGTAGACAATTGAAAATGACTCTCTCAAAAGGATTAAAGGATATATTTTGAAAAAAAAAAGTCTTCATCAGTTTATTTGCCTTTAATGCGCCGAGGTCTTATCGATCAGAATATCCGATGCGGTGGTAATAAATTAAGAGGCAGTGTCTACCCTGACAAGGTATTGAAGGTAAAATAGTACCCGCTGCTGAACGTAGGGAAGAGAAATACCTCTCCTTCGTTAGACTGCTCAGCTAAAGAAGGACTTGGCTACACTTGGTGTCCCAATGGGCTCCGATAGGCTAGAAAAAAAAGAAGAAGAAAATAACGCTTTTAATATTTTAAGATCATAAAAATCTGAATTACTGTCCATTAGATATGCAGTCTAGCATTTTTCTCTAATTAAAAGAATTTGTAGTACATTTTGGGTGAAAAATGAAAGAAACCATAGTGTGTGAAATATTTAAAAGCTTCTGGTGAGCCTACTAACGAGTGATCCATTTCAAGCTTCCCTAATTTCTTAAAGAAAAAACCACAGAAAATTCAATTTTAATGGTTAGTGTCTATTATCATCCAAACGAACATCCTTCGGCATTTATTTTTTGAAGATTATCTCTTTGAAATGTTGGCCACGGCTACGTCTCAGATGGTCCATCCGCTGAGTCCAATTTTCGATTACTCGTTCGAGCATTTCACCTAGTAACTGGCGAATGATACGCGTGAAGTTTTGCTCCAAGGCCTGAATCGAAGCGGGATTGTCCACATAGACTTTAGATTTTACATATCCCCACAGAATATCACACAATCTTGGTGGCCAATCGACTGGCTCAAAACGTGAAATTATCCGCTCAAAAAAGTGTTCTCTCAATAAATTTATTGATTGATGAGATATGTGGGAAGTGGCGCCGTTTTGTTGACACCGAATGTTGCGCAGATCACGAGATTTAATTTCAGGCATCAAATAGTTGGTTATCATGGCGCGATAACGGACGCTATTGACGATTACGTTCTCATTTTTTGAAGAAATATGGACCGATGATTCCACCGGTCCACAAACCACACACAAACCGTTATTTTTTTGGATGAAATGGCAGCTCTTGTATCTATTGAGGCTTGGTTTCATCCCAAATATGGCAATTTTGCTCGTTTACATACTCATTGAGCCGGAAATGGGCCTCATCGCTGAACAAAATTTGGATCGAAAACATCGGATCTTCTTGGAACTTTTCAAGAGCCCATAGAGCGAAGCAATGTTGCTTGGGGAGGTCGAGCGTCTTCAGTTCTTGCACAAGCTGTATTTTGTACGCTTTCAATTTAAGATATCGACGTAAAATGCGCCAATTCGTTCCATACGTCAGTCTGAGTTGCAGCGAACGGCACCGAATCGACTCTCCACCATCTTCGTGTACACTCTCAGCTGCGGCCGCTATATTTTCTTCACTGCGTGCTGGGTGTGGTCTATTCTCGGTCAAATATTATCCATAAATTTATGCTGGGTCTCAAGATGGGTGATGTTCGAATAGTACGCTCAGTAGGCCGATTATGTTGACCATAAACAGAGCTAAACGCGAAAACGTGAATTTTCGTAATAAAGTTGAATGATTTGTAAACGTTGTTCAGGCATAAGTCTTTCCATGATGAAATGCCAAACAGTACTAAACAAAAATAACATGACAGATTGACACGTCTCAAGCGTGATCTGTCAAAAAAGAAAAAACGGCTATTGAAAAAAGTACCTCTACTTGGATCACCCTTTATATATATATATTTTTATTTATATAGAAGATAAGGATAATAAGGTAATATATTAGTGGTGTTTTTCAAATTAATTATTTTTTCAGAATTATTTTAAATTGAGCTTTTAGTAGCTCTTCTAGGCACTCCACTACAACAAAAAGTGAGTAAACACCCTGCAGTGAAAAGGTGGATTAGCATACAAAAACTCTAGTTAAATACTAGTATGAAATAGGATAAAGTCATACCAGTTCGTTATTTCTGTAGCAGCTCACCAGTGACGGGAATAGTAATAATTTTTACCAGAATGTCATTGTTTTTATTACGACACAACTGAATTTATTTTCCTAATCAGCTATGTTGAAGTGCACATTTTGTCGTTCCTCTTTATTTGATGCATGATGGACGAGTGGTGCGAGCCTATCACTGTAGTGTGGTGAGGTTAATGGTTCGAGTCTCGCTACCGCAAGCTATTTGTGTTCTTATTTTCAATTTTGTTTTTAGTGAATTAGAAATGCAATACATAATTATATATGGCAGTTTGTGGTACATTCGTCGTGTTAAAAATACCAGCTATTTATATGAGAAACGAATAGAAGATGAACTAGTTAGTGAAAGGATGCTAACTAGTTGGATTCTAGTTATCAACTAATATTTTTTCCCCGCAGGGTATATTTCAATGTGAGATTACTGAAACAAGTTTGAATTCCATATAATCCCCATTTGACAATTTTCAACTCACAATGGCCTTATAAATTATGAGAAATCTTATTTCTCTAACCAGCAGCCAATGAGCACTTCACTTCACCATTTAATGAAATTACCTGGCTCATGTACAGCAGCAGTATAAATCGAAGTTAAATAGCTAACACGCGCGCACACACCTATACAAGTCTCTAGTGCACCTTTTCTGCATCTTCTACTCCCTTTTTGATGGCCCAAATAATTTTACGTTTTTTTCCGCATTTAAATTGCAAGCAATTTAAATTGAGTTTCATACAAATGGTAAAGCAGTAAATAAAAGTAAATTTCCTTTTTTTCGCTGATGAAAAAAAAATGTGAAAGAAAGAAAAATTTTCATTCAGTGAACACACGAAAAGTTTTGCACACCAATTCACCGTTAGCTGCTGTCCATTATACTCAAATTGATTTCTTATGCAAAATAGTAACAGAGAAATGAGAGAGGGAGTGCGTACGTGTATGTGTAACAGCACGTAAGTACAGCTATTCAAGTGATATTCAAATGAAGTGCCAAAATGCGTTACAACAACAGCAACAACAACAATAGCAAAAACAATAGAAAAAGTTAACTATATTTTCGGCAAGAGGTTTTCTAAGCTGTCCTCAAGGAATTCACACTCAACTCCGTTGTGTGTGTGTGTGTGCTGAATATGTAAATGTGTATGCATTGGTGTTGGCAAGCTAAGCTTAGACGAATGGCTATAATAATACTGTTAAAAGGTGAGCGTAAGGTAAGGTGAAAAATAATATTGTTAGCTGCCTGCTGCCTGCTGCCTACTGCCTGCTACTTGTCGCCTTCAACTTGGTGGACAAGTAAAGAAGCTGTTTCTGTAGGTATGTACATATGTGTGTGTATATATATATATTTGGCTGCAGGCAATTTTTGGGCAGAATGAAAGACCGGATTTTCCTATTGTCGCATTAAATCTGAATTTATGGTTGCGGTAAAAATGCGTTTTTGTTTTACAAACATACACGCTTACTCATTTACATACATACATTGGTGCAAATGTGTCACTTTATCGTACATACGATTCGCTAGAGGAATTCATACGCAAACACACACATACGAAGTGAGTGAGGTGACGTGTAAGAAGAAGAGCTGCGAGTAAGTGTTGCCGCCATTCATTTATACATTTGAGAATTTTGCAAAATCACACACACACACGTAAACACAAACCTTTCTACTCACATATATTTTTGTATGTTTGCTCACTTGGTATTCGTACTCACTGCGAGCACTTTATTCCATCTCCTAATGTGTGCTTTGTTATGAGCTTGTGTGAATATGTGAGAATATGTGTGTGCATGTGTGATTGTGTAATTGTGTAATTGTGTGTGTGCATGTGTGTTTCACCTCGTTTGCTATTCATAACACCTTCCGCCTATTGTGTGTGCCCAAAATTAAATTGCTCTGACCTGTGCTATAAATTTCCGAAAGTGCAGTCGCGATTTCCGTCGCATATATCCACTGTGTAGTGCGCTAAACCAGCCACAAAACCCTATGGTACACATTGACAAAACCTCGATATGAGCCACTTGTGTGATTGTAGGTGTAGATGTATACAACTGTATATATATCCAATATTTTTTCGCCATGCAAAATTTTTTCCACCTTCACTTACACATTTGCCTCTTGACCTTTGCGCGCCGCCACAGTCCTTTGGCAGCAACCAAACTCAACTACCTTTGGCCGAAAAATTGTTTGAAATTTGCATAGAAGGTGGTTAGGGAAATGGATTGCTGCCGAGCAGAGGGGAGATAAGTGAAGTGGACTGAAGTGAGTGAAAAGCCCTTAGTGGCCACTTGGTGTGGCCAGAAAAGTAGATAAAAAAAAACACATTTGAGATTTACTGCTCCCGTATGAAAGAAAAACATTTGATATTCTTTATTGTGCGTGTATGCCTTTTGAGTTTTACTATTGATTAAGTGTTCTGTAAGGGCAATTAAACGTAAGTGCGTTCGTTTTTATTTTGTTAGTCATCGTTGGTCATCTTATTCATTTTCAGATTACTTTTTTCAGATTGAAAATGTGTGGCCTACAATAACGGATTACGATTATTCGAAGATCTTTGTGTGCCACTAAAAATTTCTTTAAAAAAATAAGTCAATAAAAAATAAATACGATAATTTTTCTGATATCTAAATCTAACCTCGTTCCTGTTTCTGGTTGAGCACAAATTGTTCTCCATTTAGTAGCTAAACCATCTACTATAGTCAAGTCATCTAAAGTCTTGGCTCATGATTGATAGAGAGTTATAATCACTGACGTTCCTCCTACGTCCATTCCTCGTTAAAGAAAACTATATGCAGTGTTCGAAACTCGTCAAGTCAAAAAATATATACTTTGATTGCTCGACGTAATGGCTATCTATCGTGTGACCACTTCGACTGAATGCTGCAAAAAAAAATACAAGTTGTAGAGCTGAATAGAGAAAATACAATTTTCTATAAGAACTTACAGCTACTGGCGTATCTTATAAAGGGTGATCTAAGCAGAGGTACTTTTTTCAATAGCCTTTTTTTGAAAGATCATTCGTTAGTAGTGTCAAGCTGTCATACTATTTTTGTTCAGTATTATCTGCCATCCCATCATGGAGGGACTCACACCCGAACAACATTTACAAATCACTCAACTTTATTACGAAAATTCAGGTTCTGTAAAGAATGTGTTTCGCATGTTTCGCTCAATTTATGGTCAACATAATCGACCTACTGAACGTACTATTCGCAACACCACCACCCATTATGAGACTCAGCATTCATTATTAGATAATATTCGTACAACTAGACCACACGTTCAGCACGCATTGAAGAAAATATAGCGGCCGTAGCTGAGAGTGTATACGAAGACCGTGGAGGGTCGATCGACGCCGTTCGCAACAACTCGGTCTGACGTATGAAACGACTTAGCGCATTTTACTGAACTGAAGCGACTCGACTTTCCCAAGCCACATCGCTTCGCGCTATGGGCTCTTGAATAATTTCAAGAATATCCGAAGTTTTCGAGCCAAATTTTATTCTGCGACGAGGCCCATTTCGGGTTCAATGTGTATGTAAACAAGTAGAACTGCCGCATTTGGGACAAAGAGCAAGCTGAAGAGATTCAAGAGCTGTCATTTCCACCAAGAAAAAAAAAACGATTTGGTGCGGTTTGTGATCCGGTGGAATCATCGGTCCATAATTCTTCGAAAATGATGACGGTGAGAACGTAACCGTTATCGCGCCGTGATAACCGACCATTTGATGCCTGAAATTGAAGCTCACGATTTCCGCAACATTTGGTTTCAACAAGACGATGCCACTTCCCACACATCGTATCAATCAATGGATTTATTAAGAGAACACATCGGTTAGCAGATAATTTCACGTTTTGGGCCGGTCGATTGGCCACCAAGATCGTGTTATATCACACCGTTAGACATTTTCCTGTGGGAATATGTAAAGTCTAAAGTTTATGCGGACAATCCCGCTTCGATTCATGTCTTGGATCAAAACATCACGCATGTCATTCGTCAGTTACCAGTCGAAATGCTCGAAAGAGTCATCGAAAATTAGGCTCAACGGGTGTAGCGTCTAAGGCGTAGCCGCGGCCAACATTTGAAAGAGATAATCTTCAAAAAATAAATGCCAAATAATGTTCTTTCGAATGATAATAAATATTCCGAAATAAATTTGAATTTTCTGTGTTTTTTTGTCTTTAAATTAGTGGAAAGCCTCAAAATAGATCACGCTTTTCATACGGTAATTGATGACATCTTGGTCTCAAAACTCGCACCAATAGTTCTGCTTACTCTAGACTAGGTAAGAAAGTGAATGAGTCTGGTAGTGAAAAAGAACAAGACGGCATATCAACTATCATCGAACAAACAATCCGTGCATTCGAGTCTTGACTCCAACGTCCCTACTGTTGACAATCATCACTTTGAAGATATCGATAATTTCGTTCAGCTAAGAACCAGCATTCAATGCAGAATCACTCTTGCCAACAGCTGCTAGTTTGGACTGAGTAGGCGATTGAAATGCAAGGTCTTCTCACAGCAATTAAAGAACAAACTCTGCAAGACACAAATCATTTCCATCTTGCTATGATGAGTAGACTTTGAGAGTCTTCGAATGAAAGGTTTTGCGGACAATTTATAGTTCTTTGAGTTTGAGCATCGGCAAATACATCAAACGATGGAACGATAAGCTGTGTGAATAATATGACGATGTTTAGATAGTTCAGCGTATAAAAAGACAGCGCGGCTGGCTAAGTCATGTTATCCAAATAGATGAGAGCACTCTGAAAGAAACTTGCAAATATTCAAAACAGTAGATGCAGAAGAGAGGAATATTCTTCTACTCTTAAAAGGATCAACTGAATAAAGCCTTGGCTTCACGTGGTACCTCAAATCGGCGTCAAAGGCCTGGTGGATTATATTCGTTGTTAACTCGGCTTTATTTACATCAATTGAGCCGAAGAAAGAGGTGTGCCGATTTACTGATTGTTCCTATGCCGAGGCATATTTCAACCAAACTCATACAGGTAGTCTGATTCAAAACCCGACTGCTTACAATGGCAATACAACTCCTGGAGATGACAGGCTCTTAAACCCAATGAATGCAATTAGCAACCGTGTGACGAGGTGCGAATAATTATTTCGCCTTTGAACCTTATTGGCCGAGGAGCAGGTGCAGTGCATGGATCAGTTCTTATATTCGATCAATAGTATGTGGTTTTTCTTTGAGTAGTCTATATTAAGGGGTTATGCTCCAATTTCCTTGATGTAAGTATGCTTAGTAACGCAGAAGTCTACTTATTGATTGAACTTATAAGACCCTACCACGTGGGTAAAATAATTTTTTGTAAGAAACGCAATAGAAATCGATACCAGAGTCGTTCGGTAAACTAAATTACTATAAATTTCTAAAAGAGAAATAGTAATTTGTGGGGAAATATCTCGCACAGTTATAAAGAATGATATTCTATACCTTTTTTCAAATATATCCTAGAGTGTGCCCCATTTGAACAACGCAGCTTTGTGGGATTTTCGTTTTATCTTCAACAAAATTGAATTTGGCTTAATTTCATGCATAGTATGTGACCTTCACTCACCAGAATATACCTTCTACTCAATTTCAACAAAAAGTTCTGAAAAAAATAAAAACAAAAAAATAAGAAATAAACGCAATTCAAACAAAAATACTCAGAAAATCTTATACATTTATTTGTCTGCAATATCCATCCAAATGGTAAATACTTTTACAAATTACTGTTTTACATTTTCCACAATTTTCAGCACAATTCTCATAAAAGAAAACTTTCTAAAGTCGTCTGTTGAAATAATGAGTGCCTGGAGGGCAATTGACTGAAATGAAGTTATTGATATTTAACGTCAATCTTATGTTATGAAAATGTTTTACTCTTTACTTTTTATTTTCATGCCATTTTTCGTTATTAAGAAAGACATTTAAACAGTGATATATGTAACTCTTAAAAATTGAGAAAATACTTAGCAATTGATATATGAAATTATTTTGATATTTTAATTTTAAATTTCATAAAATATATACCGTTTTAAAAATCATTTGAGAACACCGAAAAATTACCTAAATAATACAAAAAAAAAAATTTCTGATCCAATTTGAATAGCTGGGACAAGGCAGTTGAAGGAAAAAATATGAAAATTTTGTAATGAGTGTTTTTTTTTAATTTAAATTAAAAAGCCAATTATTTCTTTAGTTTTCTTCTATATCCAAAAAAAAAAATATACATATATATATAAAAAAAAAAAATAGAAAAGGAAAAAAATAAATAAATACAATCCTTAGGCAAATTTGCTTATAAATCGAGTGACAGTAGACGTGTCAAACAGACCGCACGGTTAACCGTCGTATATTTATTGGTTCGACTCCCGGATAGGTAGAAAAAAAAAAATTTCTGGAGTAAAATAACAGTGCTCCTCCAAATATATTCAAATTTTTGATCCGGTAAATTATGCCTAAAATTTGGCAAGTTTGTTCCTATAGTTTTCGTAAAAGTTTGTTAAAGAAAATTTCCGCGAAGTGGACCAGATAACGGCCAATCGAAATTTTTTTTACGCAAAGTAAAATTTAACTGCATTTAGTTACAAAAAAAATTAAAGTTAATTGAATTTCTGTTATAGGGTATCTAA
Organism: Neoceratitis asiatica; assembly: GCA_030068015.2. Taxonomy (NCBI): domain Eukaryota; kingdom Metazoa; phylum Arthropoda; class Insecta; order Diptera; family Tephritidae; genus Neoceratitis; species Neoceratitis asiatica. Next base: position 40,259,687 of record CM061527.1, read on the forward strand.
CGGCTGATACATTTCAAGGTTTCCTACTTTTAAAGAAAAGAAAAACACAGAAACTTCAAATTTAATGGTTAGTGTCTATTATCATTCGAAAGAACATTCTTTGGCATTTATTTCTTGAAGATTATATCTTTCAAATGCTGGCCGTGGCTACGTCTCAGATGGTCCATTCGTTGAATCTAATTTTTGATGAATCGCTCGAGCATTTCGACTGGTAACTGGCGAATGACACGCGTGAGGTTTTGCTCCAAGGCCTAAATTGAAGTGGGATTGTTCGCATAGACTTTAGACTTTACATATTTCCACAGGAAAAAGTCACACGATCTTGGTGTCCAATCAACCGGCCCGAAACGTGATATTATCCACTCACTGATGTGTTCTCTCAATAAATCCATTTATTGATGCGATGTGTGGGAAGTGGCGCCGTCTTGTCAAAACAAATTTCGCGGAGGTCACGAGCTTTAATTTCAGGCATCACATAGTCGGTTATCATGGCGCGATAACGGTCGCCAATAACGTTCTCACCGGGATATTTTTTGAATAAATATGGACCGATTATGCCACCAGCCCACAAACCATACCAAGCCCTTGTTATTCTGGATAAAATGGCGGCTCTTGAATCTCTTCAAGTTGCTCTTCATCCCAAATACGGCAATTTTGCATGTTTACTTACCAAGTGAGCCAAAAATGGGTCTCATCGCTTGGCTCGGGAACATCCGATCTTCAATTCGATGTCACTTGGGAAGGGCGAGCGGCTTCAGTTCTAGCATAAACTGATTTTTTTTTCCACTTTCAATTTAAGATCTCGACGTAAAATGCGCCAATTCGTTCCATACGTCAGTCCGAGTTGCTGCGAACAATGCCGAATCGACTCTCCTCATTCTTTACAGAACGCTAATTTTCGCAATAAGGTTGAGTGATTTGTAAACGTTATTCAGACGTAGGTCTCTCCACGATGAAATGCCAAACAATACTAAAGAAAAGTAACATGAAAGCTTGACACGGCTCACGCGTGATCTGTCAAAAAAATGCTATTGAAAAAAGTACCTCTACTTTGATCACCCTTTATTTCCCTAGATACACATAACGAGTGGTTTTCTCTCCCGGAATATGTTAGGGAAGAGGAACCAATTTGGATTTGTTTGAAATTTATTTTGAAGTTAGCGTTTTCCTAAGATTATTTCATAATATACTTTCTTTCTGGTGGGGGATAACAAAGAGATCATAAAAGTTTTGTATATATCCATATCATAAAAATTTGGTAGAAAGCAAGCATTGAACGCTAGTAAGTAAAATATGCTTGTTTGGCATTAGTTTACTGTGACTATTGTTACACTATCAAAAAAAATTAAAATTTCGCTAAATTCGTGGATCAGAGTAGTGACGATATTGCCTTACTGAATTTTTATGGAAAACATTTTGTTGAGGAAAACTGTATGTAATCTTCTAAAGTGTTACTCAAGTCCTTAAGTAAGTAAATATTATTCAGCTTCTATAATAAGCAAACCTCAAACAATGTATGCACATACAAACAAATACGTAGGCAGATGAATAATAAGAAATTATTATTTTGAATCATCAGCTCCCTTAGAATACCATTTATAATATAGAAATTAAAAGAAATACACAAAAGTCATATCAACGGGTGGCGCGTTATGTTAATTTATTACAGAAAATTCGAAGGGTTTATGGTATAGAATATAGAAAGCCGGACAAAGCAGACTAAGGTAACAGCATGATGTTTAATTACAGATATTTTTTTTTACATGTATAAATATAAGTGTGAATTGAAAAGATGCAAATTAATCAATTATAAACTATTAACACATTTTAGTAAATATTAATTTATACATAAAGCAGAAAAAACCATCAAATATATTTGTAGAAACTAAACAGTAAAATTTTTAGTCTACCATCGCAGCAGATTTTTGTACAATTAAGTTTTGCTAGAGAAATTTTAAAATGTCAGTGGGAAAATTCTTGCACCATAAAGAAAAGACGAACAAAATTAACGATGCATTTTTTTTTTTATAAATTTACAATTCAGCTGCTGTATTGACAGTGAGGTCAAACGCTGATTTTACGAATATAAAATGTAAAGCAGTGGATTGAGTCTACAATTCCATTAAATATTGTTATATAAAAAACTTATAAATATCTGTCTGTATATGTGCAAATTGAGAATAACTATAAATAATTAATGATATTAAAAAAAAATTGGTAATAAGAGATAATAAAAAAATAATAATAAAATATTTATCAATACAATAAAAATTTATAAATATATAGATATAAAAAAATTAGTAATTGTAAAAGAAAAATATAAAACTCTCTCATTTTCAGCCATCTCTAATAATAAATATCTCAATATAAATTTGGATCATAACTTTTTTCCAGGTTGGTGTGACTTTTCTAAACGACATTTTGGATGGTTGTACATTTTTACGCACTGGCTGCTGCGTTTCATGCACAGTATCAATCACACCTATCCATATACTGTAACTTAAAAAAAAGTAGTATACATCTTTACATATAATTATTGCTCTATTTTATAAAAATATTATTTTTAAATTTAGTTTATATGTTGGGCCAATATGTGATTAATTTCTTGTGTTTTATATTTTGAACTTTTCGGCCGTTTATTTTAAAGCAAAAACTATGTTTTCTCAAAAACTATGTATTATTTTTAAATTTTCGTTTTCAGCAGACAAAAAATTTCTTGAATTTTCAATATATATAAAAAAATAAATAAAAATATTTAACGGGATATCAAATTTAAAAAAAATTTATTTGGAAAGTAATTAGGATTAGTTAAAATAAAATCGAGTAAAAAATTGACTCAAGTTATTTTATTCTTATTTTCAAGAAATATTTCTATGAGTGACTAGTACTTGACGGGAAGCACAATTGTATATAACATATATTCTATAATAAAATTTTTGTGCGAATCTCTATTTATCTGTATGTAGTATGATAGTCCAAAACCTAAATTGCTTTAAAACATAAAAAACAATTAGACAAGCTTTTAACTGCTAGGCGTACAAACTTAAACCAATTAAAGTACAATTTCACACAGTTTTATCACAAAATTTATAACCAATAATTTAACTGCACGTACATGAATATTATTTACGCTATTTTATTTATGCTTAATAAAAAATAATATTAGTATTTTCAATTAAATGCTAATAGAGGGTACTATTCAAAATCAATTAGAAATTTCTTGAGTTCATTGAAAATAGAATCATGCAGTTAGTCACTTATAAGAAAGAAGGACATGCATATACTTGTATATTCTATGTATCTGACAATACATAGGAAGAACATGTATTTTGGTAAGTAGCTGAAAGTATATAATTTTTGTAAAAAAAATTTATTTTTATTTAATTTATATTTAACAAGCAAATTGAATTTAAATGTGTAAAACTTCTCAACAAAAAGAAAAGAAAAGAAAAAAATATAACATATTAATAATTTAATTGAATACTGTGTTCAACTATTTTTAATATATCTCTTCACAAGTTGTAACCTAAAGTTAATTTAACCAATATGAAATGTGAAGCGGGGACAAAGCCTACTATTCCATTAAATACTGTTATATAAAAGCAGTAATTCGCCCTTAGTAATATTTGTCGGTTGAAAATTATTTTCATTCCAAGGAATCTATTAAAATTATAACGCTGAGTAATTGCAAATATATTTAGTTCTGAAAGTCAAAATAACTATTGAAGTTGATGTTGCTCTTCTGAGATGCGCCGACGGTTATAAGCCATTTTTGTATAAGGTCAGATTGGATGGTTATAAATTTGTGTGTACCGGTAATTTTACATATATCCTTTTTCATATCTCTTTCAAAATTAATCACACCTTTTCGTATGCATTCAATTGAGTTAGTTATAATTTTTAGTTTTTGGTTGTTTTTTTATACCTAATAATTTTTTAAAATAAATATAAATTTTTTAATTTTAACTTAATTTTTTTATTTATTTTATAATTCTACATATATTTTAATTTTTATTTGAATTCATATTTTTATTTTTATTTATATTTAATTTTAATGGAATATATTAATTTTTATTTAATTTTTATTTTTATTTCCATATTTTACTAAAAATTAATATCTAATATTAGTTTGCTGTGGTAATATCCATTAAGCGGATAACTTTAGCGAAAACTAACGATGAAAAATTTGATAAAAGAAATTACAGACTAAAAATGTGGAGGAAAAACGGCGAGAGAAGGTACTCACATCTTTAATGTACAATTGTAGGTAGCATGCATGGTTACTGAAAACCTGATTCTACCGGAATAGAAGAAGAGTCGAGCGGAACCTTTGAAACGCTAGCTAGAAATAGCGATGGGGGAATTATTGACGCTTTAACTTCCACTATTTGCCATTAAGCACATAAATGATTATTATAGACTCCATGGCTTCGCAACAAAACAATTCAGTAAACTATATAAATCTGCTGGAAATTAAAAAAGGGCCAAGGCCATATGAACAAAAGAAAATCCGATTGAAATATACTGGAAAAATGGAAAAGAGGCTACTAAATCAACTTCGTCAACGAAACAAAAAAAAAAAAAAAACAATATATCTTAAAGTCCCTAAAATCTTCTACCTAACCAAATTCCAACATATCACAGAAAAAAATTTTAATGTAGGAATCCAAATTTAAATATTTACACTTCTATTCACATATTTTGCTCTATTTACAAAATATGGATAAGCTGTGTATTAAGTAATTATTCGTTGTTATCATCTCAAACTATATTAGGGGAAAAAAGCCAAATTCTTCCTAAGTAAAAGTTAAGAAAAATTAATAATTAATAACAAAAAAAAAAAAAAAAAAAAATATTATCCTTTAATTTAGTAACATATTAAATTCATTAAATATAAATGGCAGCCATATGCGCTCTGTAAAAATTTTGGAGATCGTTTTTGCATTTGGATATTTGTTTGGTATAAGAAATTCACTTATATTTTCCACCTATAGCAGAATGATCGCCGAAGGCCTTTACGAAGATCAGCAGCAATATTGTTGAAGCGGGCAGTTAAATGATCATTAAGGGGTTTATAAATACGTGTATGAGAATTTGCATACGATGTACGATGAATTTAATAAGTTGCCAAACAAACATTTTTTCTAGATTTTTTCTTGTGAATATTTTATATTGTAATTAATTACTACTCCATGAAAATGAATTTTTTAAGTTCATAATAAGAAAATTAGCTTTAAATTATTACATTTTTAAAGAAAATATCAGTACTAATTCAATTATAATATAAGAATGTTTTGTGAAGTATTTTTAAAATTATATTTAGATTACATTTTATCTATTTTCAACATCATATTTTTTACACTTTTATACTTTAATTTTTAATTCGTTTTCGACAAAAAAAAAACGCAAGTTTTAATTCTTATTAGAACATCAATTCGAAATTTATGATTTTCACTTCACTGTTACAAATTTTCACCATTAAATGGTCGATTAAATAAAAAAAGTTGCTTTCACCCGTAATTTTAAGCAATACACCTGCTTAATGCTGGGGTGGGGGAACACCAGACGTCTATGATAGTGCGGAAAGATAGAAAATTATATTAAGGTGGAGATCAACAGCTCCATCAACAACGCACCTAGGTAGGTCACTTTCACACGCGATAGACAGATTTTTCCGACTAAAAGCTGAACTATTACCCGGTTGGGAATTTTGAAACTTCTTATGAAGCTCGCGATACGATGATAAATGGTGATTAGCTGATCTTGGCGAGTTAAGTTGAGGGTGACCCTTGACTCCGAATATATAAGGATGAAGTTTTTTTTTCTTTCCTTTCGTGGGCACATAGAGTGCATATAATCATCCTGGTTTCAAAATGTTGATGTTTCCTCTTCGAGAGTTAAATGGAAAAAGCCACTCAAAACTTTGAATTGAACCCCAGAGTTTCTTTTTTAGGAATTTAGTACAAAATAATATATGTATTATCAGATCGCGATTGTGAAATATGTTTTTAAATATTTTAATTAGTATTTTTAAAACGTTCACCACACATCTTAAGTCGAATTATATGCTGACCGAATGCCTGCGCCGGAACGAGAAAATAATTATTTTAAATAGTAAGGACATTTATTTTCAATATTCATAAAGGGCAAATAAGAATTGCTAACTAAATATAAAATTATTATAGCATATTTATGCGCAGAATCATTTAAACAACAACAATCGTAAAAAAAGTATGCTGCTTCCACATTTACCAATTAAACCCTACAATTATCATTTACTTTTACTGTTTGCTTTATGTTACCGTGATTTTCCATAATTGTAGTCCCTCTTCAGATAATATAAACACAAATTTTGCGTGTACTAATTAAATTTTGGGTTGTTAAAACGCTTACTTTTTAATTTTCTACGCAATTTCCTTTGCTGTTTTCGCTTTACGAAAATGCAGGCAATACCAAGTAATTAATAAAAATTATTTTAAGCGCAAAAATTTCCTAGCGCTAACAAAATAATAAAAAACATTCTAAGTACAAGTACTTAAATTAACAAATACCAAAAAAAAAAAGTAAAAAAATATGAAACTTTCCCGAAAGGAAAGGAAAAGAGCAAATGCCTGGGTTTGGTGAGTAGCTCAAAGCGCTTTTATTTATCATTATTATCCCTTTTTATTTTGGCGAATGAAAAGCATAGAAGAAAACTCTTTTCGGGGAAGAATAAAGAATAAAAGTCAAAGTCGTTTAATGAATGGAAAGTTGAAAAAAAAATTCAAATAGAAATATGCGATTTGCTTTGTTGCTTACATACATGCATATATTGTACGTATATATGACACTTCGTGGAATACAAAATAATTAAATAAGTCCTTTCAGATTTTGGTAATGTTGGAAATTTTTATATCGCTTTTTTTGATAATGAATATCCTGGCTTGCGTAATTGTTAATGTGCTTTGAGATAATTTTTAATCGTAGATTCCTGTGAAAAATATAATTTACTCACTTCGTTAAGTGCCGGCAAGATTGTATTGCCTAATGAATGTTGTAATTCAAAAGGAGTATTTATTTGACAGACTGCTAGATATATAATACAAATTATACTAGTCATAACAGATGGACCTATACCAACATATTTTAAGTGGTCTTCAGTACTTCGGAAGCTGAATGTGAAGTTTTTATTTATTTCAATGATTTTTGCCCTTAGATATGAGCGCAAATCGTATATTGAGCCTAACAATCGCTATTCTAAACTGCATATACAGAGAAAAAGAGCCCAAAATATATATTTGAATATAATATAGATCTCTTTTAGATAAAAAATATGGCATAGATTAAATAAGGGATATCCATCTTGCGTTTTCCAAAATAAATGTAAATAAAATGTATTTAAAATAATTTAATTTAATTTCTAATGAATTTCCTTATTGATTATAAAATTTGTACCTTGATATTTTATGTAAAATACCTACTACATCATCCAAACGACCGCCTCGTGAATTTTTACAAAACTTCGATCCGTTTGAGGTAATTTTTTAACACTTTTTCGCACATAACTTCAAGTCTTTAATAATTATAAGCTTATCCGCATAAACACGCTCTTTCACGTAGCCCCCAAAAAAGACTAACTATGTCAAAGCGCACGATATCGGTGGCCAATTTGCATCGCCAAGACGAAAGATTACGCGGAAGTGAAATTTTTCTCACAATAAAGTCATGTTCGCTCGTGTTGTGTGGCATGTGGCATAATCTTGTTGGAACCACATATCGTCCGTCCAAATCGTGTTCTTCAATTGCAGGCCAAAAGAAGTCGGTTATCATACGTCCAAAATGCTTCGAATCGACAGTGACAGTCTTACCGTTATCGTTTTCAAGTAAGTAAGATCCAATCACACCTGCGGCCAAAAGAGCGCACCAGACAGTAAGTTTTTTATTTTTTTTTTTGGTGTAACGGTCTCACTTCCATTTTTTGAGCATTCTCGGAGCCCCGAGTGCCACAGTTTTTCTTATTTGCCGAAGAAAATTTTGTTGAAAAATTCGTGGTCCACTGCTTTTTGGTCAAGCATCCAAGCGACGTAATTACGGCGTTGTAAATGGTCAATTGACTTAATTTTTTGTGTTAGCTGGACCTTATATGGAGTTGTAAGTCGACATAAAGTGCCGTAGGAAAGTGCCAGCTATCCAGAAGGTCGATAAATATACACATTCGGGTCTTCGGCTATACTCTCACTTAGAGGAGCGGTGATATACAGGCCTTACATTGTCTGTAATCGATGCAGTTCCTTGAAGTTCGGTTTAATAGCTAAGTTTGACAGCGCTATATTTCCGAAAATACTAAATGAATAGTCCTATATTTTTAAAATGCTAAGGTCAGGAGATATCGAACGTTCTTCAATAAGGCTCACATTCTGCTGACGCAGCCACTTCGCCGTTCTACTGAAACGTGCCACGTTGAGTTATCTTGCTGAAAATTATGGTATTCGCCAATATGAACTTTAAGAGCAGTAATATGTTTATTTGTAATTCTTGGAGCTCATACGAGTAGAGAAGACTAAAGTTTCAGATTCCATCTCTGAAATTAGTGAAAAAATTTTGGAAACAAAATTTTTTTTTGGAAACTTTATAACTTCTCTATACTGCCTGTCATTCAAAACTTTTTTACCCGCTTTTTGTAAGGTATCATGGGTTGCCAAAGGAGAGTGGGATCTGGCATTGTGATTAGTTCATAGCGCCTTTTATTTATATCTTCGAGTAATTTTGATTATTGACTAAAAGGGTTTGGGTTTGAATATTAAAAAAAAAAAATGATTTGTATTAATAAATTGTAAAATATGTTTAAAATATTTCTAAAATCCTAAAGTTTCAAATCGGAGTAAAATTCTAAGTGATAGACCCTTTGGAAGTTTCGCACATCAGGTCATGTCTTTGTCAATTTGAAACTTAAACGCGTTTATCTCAAAACTCTAGTTTTAATGTCGGTGGACACGATTTCTCAAAACTTATAAAGCGATTTTGTTCAAATTTTTAATAACATTATCTAGTAATTGAACGAAGAATTTTTTTCATTACAATTATTTTTCTCGAGCCATTGCATGGCGAAAAATTAATAAAAAAAATTGTTTTTTTGTTCAAAGTCTTTAAAAAATTCAAATTTTAATTTTTAGTTTTTTCCTTCGTCCAATAACGAGATTTATCCATGTTCTATCGAAATATTTTTGGTCTTATGATTTTAGATAAACTAGTAGTGAGTGATGCTGTCCACGGCGAGAGCATTTTCTTTTGAGACGTCAAAGGAGATGAGGTTGATGGCTGAGTTATCAGAATTTTTCAATAAAAATACTGCCTAAATATGTATCTTTGATATGGTGGATTGTTTGAAAAAAATTATAATTGCATATATAAAAAAAAATAGTGAAAATTCTTTTTTTTAACCTCTGGAACCTACCCAACCTCTAAAGTAGAATATGCCCTTAAAATTCTACTACATTGACAGAATAATCTGTTTTTTTAATGGTGGTTGGAATGTCATTTATTTCGGTTCATATATCGGTCCAGAATAGCTTGTAAACCGTGATTTTTTAAACCAACCACCTTTCGTGACGAGTAATGCATTTCAATTGTCATTCAGCAAAGAGTCTCATATAAATTAATGCGCTTCAATTCATAAGGAAACTAAACATCCGATTTCTTTATGAAAGTAAACCGAATAACGAGATTTTCAAATTGCATTGTATTCTAAATTATTCTAGAATATTTTTTGTATTCAGTTTTGCTCTTTGTATATCATATGTTATATAGTTATTTTTACAAAAGAAAAAAGTATAAGAAATTAATAATTTAAAAATCAGCCTAAAGAGAGTTTGAACGCGAACTGTTATTTTGTTTGTTAAAGTGCTCAACCTGGTAAATCAATCTCAGTTCTCACCCCCTCTTTTATGAGTTTACTCCATCCAATTGAAAACGAGACATTCGAAAATGTATTTCAAATATTTGAAGAAAAAAAGTCGGACGGAGTAGAATGCGATGGATTTTCGTTGGTGTTTGTTATATTTTTTGCCTTGAAATTTTTAAATATGATAGCCTTTTGAAATGTGCAAAGATTTTGAATTTTCTTACCACCAATTTGCTCTTTTTCCGTGAATTTTCTTTCTCAAACTTCGCATTACACACAGATAATATTTGTCATTTATCGTCTGACTTTGCGACAAAAACTTCCCTTGTTTTTTTTTGATTGATCATTTATCATTTATGTAGGATATCTTGCGTGTATTAAAACTTCACTGAATATAAAATATTGGAATTAAAAAAAAAAAAGATTTAATTTTTTTCTTTGTATTAAGTGGTTAGGCCAATCTAGAGGGCTACAAAATATGCAATTTTTGAGATTTTTTTTTTTCGGGAAAACTATTAAATAAATCTGATTTTGTTAAACATATTATTAAACATATAAATAACTGCTCATAACTGTTATATAAGAAAAATTAATTTAAAAATGGCGGCTATACAGCGTTCTCTCTAGGATATCTCCATTTTTTTGGTAACCACGGCTGGACACACAGCTCCTGTAATTTTCTTATTTTAATAGGTTGTTGAACGGTTTCCGCTTGTAAATAGCAATAGCTACAGAAGTACGTCGGATTTTTTGCAATATATGCATTTTTGACAAAATGGCGGGTCTCTAAAGGACAAAGTAACAATTTGGCCTAAAAAATTGTTCGAAATTTGTTAATAAAAAAACTATTCAAGGTAAAAAAAATCCTACGTTTTTCTGTAGATAATGTATTTCGGAAGATGTTGTCAAAATTTCAAGTGAATCGATTGTAAATTAATTGAGTTATGTTTCCGGCCAACTTGAAGAAAACAATAATGAGATAAACGCGTTTAAATTTTGACTTACTGACTGAAACAGACGCTGCAACTAGAGAACGAAAATTGGGAATTTAGAAATTTTTATATGTCATAATCTTTGGGAATAACTTTTTTGAGACCATAATGTACCATTTGAAAGAAGAAGAAAATTCCTTTTCGGGGAGATAATACTCCTCTGTCCAGAGAGCAATAAACAACTTCAAAGAAACAAAATCTTATGAGTCTAAGCCACGTTCTGGACATCCAAGAAAACTGACGGAAAGAGAAAATCGCAACCTAACCATTCTTGTGAAGTTTAACCCACGTCTAACAGCAAGCCAACTTTCTCAAGACGTGGAATTAAAATACCAAAAGAAATTATGCCCAGATGCGGTACGAAAAATTCTGAAAATAACCGGATTTCATGACAGAGTCGCACGAAGAAAGCCCTTCATATCGAGAGTAAATCGTCTCAAGCGGATGGCCTTTGCGAAGGAGCACTTAAGCAAGCCTCCAGAGTTTTGGAATAAAGTTATTTTTTCAGATGAGAGTAAGTTTTGCATTTTTGGGATAAAAGGTCGTAAGATTATTTGAAGGAACAGCACTAGAAGAGCAAAATATTGTACCCACGGTAAAGCACGGTGGTGGAGGTGCTATGGAAGGGGAGAGGTACATGGCAAGCTCGTGTGTAGAAAAATTTCAGTTTATTGAGGCGATGATGAACAAGCATGATTATCTTAATATTTTGAAAACAAATTTGAAAGAAAGTGCAGTAATGCTGGGACTCAGTGAGCAATTTATTTTCCAAGAGGACAACGACCCGAAGCACACATCAGAAATTGTTAAGCTTTGGTTGCTGTACAATATTCCTAAACAACTGCGTACACCCCCACAAACACCTGATATTAACCCTATTGAGCACTTATGGAATGTACGAAAAAAAAAAATTAGACAGCGTACTATAACCAGCAAGGAAATGCTTAGGAGCGCGCTTGAGGAGGAATGGGAAGCTTTATGTACAGAAGTAACAACCAAAGTTGTTGGGTCAATGAAAAACGGACTTCTAGAAGTCATTAAAAGACGTAGATATCCAACAAATGATTGACTTATTATATACATATTTTTTATTTTTAGCCTTTTGTTTCTTTATTCTTGAAGTGAACGCAGACTTTTTTGTTTGGTTTGAGCGACCTTTTTGTTTATATGTGATCTCATTTTAAATTTATCTTAATTATTGGTAGCAAAGTTTGTGTAGCAACTACTTTTTATTGAACTAAATCAAATAATGTAAAAAAAAATTTATGAATGTTTAATTGTTTTCGACTTTTCATCGAGCAAACAAAATATGCTTAGATGAACGCAGACTTTTTCTGCCATGTGTATACGAATATAAATCTTAAGTTCAGTCCGTTGTCTGAAGAAAATTACAGTCTTAATATTTTATTTTGCCATTAAAACATTTTATTTTATAAAAGTAGTAATACGATATCATGAGATCATATTTCGAGTGGACTTTATGAAAATACTTTTAAAAGTTATTGTTCTACGTGTTGACCTACCATGACCGAAGTGAGTGTGATTCATTTTTAAAAAAGCTGAAAAAAGTTTTTATATTGTGTATTTAATCTGGGGCCTGGTTGTGGTTTTTTTTTTTAATTTTTATCTCAACAAATTGTCTTTACATCTTCTAAAAAGAAGCAGTTAATTGTTTAGAGAAATTCGAATTAATAAAGTATAAGTTGTGTAAATTTCACTGATATCCTGCGAAGCTCTTCAGTGTTACATTGGTCACCAGTTCCAAAAATCATAATTATGGTATTAACTTCTCTGAACGCTCGATAGTCCTATGTTAATTTTGGAATAATGCCAAATGTATTTGTCGGATTCACCATCAAATTGCCGAGTATATGCCTAAGAAAACTCACAAAAAAAAAATTATTTTGAAAATTCAGACTACTTATTGTAGATTTTTTTTGTCAAAATGTTTTTCAATTTAATTGAAACAAAAACTCAAATAACTATGCTAGCTACTTTAAAAAATTAACTGAAAAAACTCTCAAAATACTCTTTCCAGCTGACAATTTTCCCACTTTAATTTATCAAATTTTTCTTCTTATCTACGCAATGCAGCAATATGCGTGAATGAGCACTGAAGTATATTACACTTGAATTATATAAAAATTATGTATGTACGAACATACAGTGTGCAGTACTTATGGGTATATTTATGTTAAAAAATTTTTTTTTCCTATACATTTGCCTTAGAATATTACGCGAAGCAGCCAGCCTGACGGGCGTGCAAGGCAAATGAATATAAATTTTGTAGATACAAGTAAGCAGTCGACGGAAGTTGAAGACACTACATATTGGCATAAAAAAGTATACATAAAGAGTATCTTTAGGCATATTTTAAGCATATTTTTCATAATTTTTTCTTCGCACAATTACATTTTAAATAAATTTGTTGAAGCAACTAGACAGCAATTTACAGGCAAATTTTTGAAGGAAATTTCCAGCTTGAGTAGCTGATAAAAAATGGGTCATATTTTTCATAAGTTCTCTACAAATATTTGTACTTATATATAAATTTACACATAGACTAGCACTTTACGAAAGTAGATGAAAGGCACTTTATTAAAGCAGTTAAACTTATTATGAAAAAAGTTCAAATTTAGCCACAAATTCACTGTAAATGGAAATGTTGCATATAATGCTTTCCCTGCTTCTCCTTGAGGTGACATTTTCGTACAAATAAATGCATGCAAAAATCTTAGACAATCATCAAATGGTTGTCATTGTAATTTTAGTCACACAACAGAAAAAAAAAATTATAAAAAAAATGGGAAAAGTAAAAAAAAAAAAAATTGGCAAACGCCAAGGGTCAAAATATAGCGGATTAAATAAGTAATTCCTTCCGAAATCGGCTGACAGGAATATCCATTCATTCATTCGATTGAAGCGTGCAGATAAAGCGGAAAGAAAGTAATTAAGCCATGGGACAAGAATTCTGTGTTTGTGTTTGCTTAGGGCGCCTAGTCGGGCATGCCACAGTAGATAAATGCACGCAAACATCAACACAAGGACGAAGAAGAAAATTGCCAAATGCTTGTATGTGTATGTAAATGAGCAAAGAATCTAGCACTCACACACACACACACGCACACACACAACAGCTCAATTTAGTTTGAAGTATACAAATACACGTGTTGGTTGGGCGCACTCCAAGCACATACATACATACATGTGATGCTTTTCTTTTCATTTACAATGATGACCCTTTAATCCCCGCTGACTTGTGCTGTTGCCGTTGTCTTTGTCATTTTCTTTATAATGCCCATTTGACACATACATATGTACATGCGTATATCAGTTGAGTTTGTATATAAGATTTCTAGTGTAAATTTGTGGGTTTGCCGTATCTTATATATACTTGTGTGTTTCTCTATATATTTGCGTGTTTATGTGACAATCAAGCAAAGTCGAATGTCACTTACACTTGGCAGCTTCATCAATTTCAATTAATCCTTTTGTCGTGCATACGCTTCTTGTTGTCCTTTAAGTCGAGTGAAATGTACACAAATGTGCGCGTGTGTGTGTGTGCGTGCGCTCACTTAAATTAAGTTGTTCGTAAATTTTTGGCACACAAAGTGACTGTGATTTTGCTATAAAAAAAAATGGCACATTTTGAGCGGCTTTAAATTTTTCGAAGAAATTCATGATCATGAAGAAAAATATTTTGTAACACAGTTTCAGCTTGAAAAAAAGTATATAATTTTATTCGGCTAATTCGTCAAGCATTGTTGACCATCATCATATGCTCTCAATCAGCATACAGCTACAATTTTTCCGCTTCTGCATCGGAACTTTCAAAGCTGGAGCACTTTCATCCATTCGAAGGATATGACCTAGCCTCATGTCCTCGCTCGTACAGCCCATAGTTCCATCGTCTGTGGTATTTGCCGTTGCCAACGCGCAAAGGACGATCTCACTGGATTTCGACATCGTCCAAGCTTCTGCATCATATTTATTTCTTTTATGTGGAGATGAAAAGAAAGCATCGAAAGCCTCAACCTCATCAGTGTGAAACTCTAACCCACTAAAACCATCTCCCCCATACGGTAACTCCTTTCACTACCTTTCAGTATTTCGTCAGGAGCCCGTTTGAGTTAATAGCTCACTAGTCTGAGCCGATATCGTCCGTCGTTATCTTTGCTCTACCATCCTGGTTTCGGTACTCGTCACTATGTACCACGTACGCAAGTTATCTGTTAATATGAGTGTCCGTCGATGGTACGCTGCTATCGCGTCTTCGCCTCTGCTTCTCGCCCCATCGTAAATGCTGCATTATTTTGGCTATAATACTGCTAACTAACTGCATTCTAGACATTTTCGCTTTCCAGCATACATTTAATCAATGTTTCAGGTGTTAAATTTATGCCGACAACCACGTTTAGCCTTTGCCGTTGTCTTACAAAGCGGGTCCAGATGAACATTGAGTGATTGGCATCAGTATGGGTCCGGATCATGACCAAAGTGGTGAAGATAGTTTTTAAAGCACCCGTGACCACTGAAAACTTGCATTAAATAGAAGTCCGCGTGGTCATGCTTCCTGCCTAGCCATACCACTAGATCATGTATCAGACGGTGAGTCCACTTTCCCTTAGCGCTGTCATTCCACATTCTCTGCCAGCGGGCTATGGACAGCTGCCTTTCGGCGTTCTTGATTCTGCTGTTTCGTTGTTCATGTTTCAGTTTCGCTAACTCGATTTGTTCCCACGCTGCAATATCGAAGGGAAATATCCCGGCAATAACTAATGCTGCTTCCTCTGATAACGTGCGGAAAGCAACGGAAACACGAATGGCGCAACAACGGTAAGTAGACCTAATGCCAACGCCGAATACCAAATCGTAGAGCTGTAAAGGATGATGGCTTTCACTACTCCCGCGAAAAGCTACCTGCTTTGTTGCCTTGGTCCGCTGGCGTTTTCCATTATTCTAGTTAAGGCAGAGGTGGCTGCTGCGGCTTTATTATTTGCGTATTCGAGGTTGTCACGGAAGCTTATGCGGTGGTCAATGATGACGCCTAGATATCTGACGCATGGCTTTGATACAATAATGCAATCTCCAAACCTCATTTGTATTTTCTCCACTTTCTTCCGACTGCTAATAAGAATGGCTTCCGTCTTGTGTTCAGTTAATTTTATATGAACCCAGCTTGCGTTATTGAATGCATTTTGCACATCTAGGGTTACAACTAAGCAGTACTGTTTCTCTCCATGTAGCCATCGTTTGCCGGATACAATTTTTTAGCGATAGATTTGAGGACGTTGATTGCATCCGTCGTTCCGCGTCCTTTCCTAAACCCAAATTGAAGAGGTGATATCAGGTTGTAAATGTGGGCCTCCAAGCGATTTTTTATTATGTGTTCCAACACTTTCCCTGTAATATTAAGAAAAGAATGGGCGCGGTAGACAGTTGGCGAAGTCCTGTCCGGAGATTTTGCAATTAGAACCCGTTTCGCAGCTTCCATATAGTTGGGAAAACAGCTTATATGCAGGTACCGAAAATCATCGAAAAAGTCTTTAAATTGCTTTTGACTGTTTTTTTTCAGAAAAATATCTGGTACACCATCTGCTACGGGTGCTTTGTTGCTGGATAGTTTTCCCCCTGCTTCTGAAATTTCTTCTTCCGTTAATGGTGGGATAGTAGCGCCAGGTAAGGGAGCTTTATTATTTTCCCATAGCTCATGTGCAGGAAATAGTTTGTCAACTATAATTCTGAGAAGTTCTGGGCATTTAGGTTGTGCATCGTTTTTTAGTTTTTTGAGCACCAACCTGATGCTTCTGCATCAAGTGTCAGGACGGCAATGATGAGCGACATGTAAAGTTTAGTTAATAGTAACGTTGAGAGACGGCTTTACTTTTCAATAGCCTACTCAGTCCAAAGTAGCACCTGTTGACAAGAGTGATTCTGCGTTGGATATGAATGCTGACATTGTTGGTGTTGTTAATGCTGGTTCCTAGATAGACGAAATTGTATATGACTTCGTAAGTATGACTGTCAACAGTGACGTGGTAGCCAATAAGCAAATTTGCAGTCTGCTTGTTTGATGGAAGGATATAATTCGTTTTGTCCTTGTTCGTTACGAAACCCGAAGCGAAGCGCTTCTTTGTCTAACCTGGAGAAGGAAGAAATCAGTGCGATAGTTCTGACCAATAGCAATATCATCTTCATACGCCAACAATTATACACTCTTGTACACTCCTGTAGAAGCTCTGCAGCTCTGAGTATTTTTTCCAGCATCAGTTTGAAGAAATCACATGACAAATAGTCACTCCATTTGAAACCTCGCTTGATATCGAACGGCTCGGAGAGGTTCTTTCCAATTCTGAGAGTAGAGGCATTCCTTATCGTGATGTCGAAAATAGCTTTAAAATCGATAAAAAGGTAGGGTGTGTATCGATTATTTTCTCTCGGATCTTCTCCATGATTTGGCGCATGGTGAATACCTGGTCAGTTGTGGATTTGTCAGTTCTAAAGCTACACTGATAAGGTCCGATCAGTTTGTTGACGGTGGGCTTTAATCTTTCACGTAATACGCTGGATAGAACCTTATATGCGATATTGAGGAGGCTTCTGCCACGATATTCTGCAAAGAAGCCCAGCTCTTCGCTGCCGTATTTCAATAGCTCGCCCGGCAAGCTATCGGCTCATGCAGCTATGTTATTTTTTAGGCGTGCAACCGCTAGTCGAACTTCTTCATAGTCGGGTGGTGGCACGTCCATACCATCTTCATTGATTGGGATTTTGGGTTCGATCTCTGCGGTTTTTCAATTTCACTGCCATTGAACAAGTTGGAAAAGTGTTCCTTTCATATACTTAGGATGCTCTGGACATCTGTCACCAGATTACCTCCATGGACTCTACACGAGTTTAGAGAGGTTATTTCTCTAAGTTTTGCCTGAATGTCAACAAATGTGTAGGTCACTTCTCTCGTTTCGTTTCTCTCATGTGTGTAGCTGAGGATAGATAGATCCAAATAGTTTTCATTATTCAAAATTCTTTCTAAGTATATTGAGTCATGCAGACCAGAAGTATGGATCATACTAATGTCGGGTATTTTCGAGCTTGACCATGCTGTCGCATTCATAGTAACTTCAATCTGTACTAATATGTTCAATAAGTGCAACAGCATTGTGCATATAAACGCATCAGAGCAGTGACCGACTAGTACGCACGCGACTTTTTGCTCATCTCCTTCCACTTGAAGCTATTCGAAGTCGAAAATTACTATATTTATGCTAAAATCCAACACTAACAAGTTTATCCATTTAGAGGTTTCGAAAGTGCAGTGTTGTATTTTGGTTGTAAGTGATCAGATTATCTCCTTGGTACCTAAATGAGTATGATCCGGTCTTGTAACCTTCTTTAAGCCATATTATCTTTTCAT
Source organism: Neoceratitis asiatica (assembly GCA_030068015.2). Lineage (NCBI taxonomy): Eukaryota > Metazoa > Arthropoda > Insecta > Diptera > Tephritidae > Neoceratitis > Neoceratitis asiatica. The sequence continues at coordinate 40,277,973 of CM061527.1, forward strand.
AGAAATTTCCAGCATTACCTATGATGGCCGGCTTATCAAGTTCTTCATACTCAGGCATTTCGGCCACTTTCTTTTTTCGTCCACAAATGCGCCTCGGTTCCTTCTTCAGCTGTCAGCTGTATTTATCCCACCCCGCACGTGTTGCAGTCATTCGCTAAGTGGCGAGACATAGGTCTGCTTCCTTTCCACTGCAGTTCGATATTTCTCATCGTACCAGCTGTTTTTCTGGCCCTGCCAATCTAATTGTTCATGCAGTATCAAGGCAATGGGAGATGGGCAAAAAAAAAACTCTAGATGCTCAATTTTTCGAAATAAACATTTTTTCAATGTTGAAAAATTCAACCAAAAATACTTCTTGACACTGCTCGTTTCATCAAATAAAATACTAAATTATATTATACTTCAATTCACAGAGAAGAGATAAAATAAAATTATAATAATAACCATAATCTTCTTGGGCATTTTTACATTATGTACTCAATGCAATAAGAAATATTATGATTTCTCCACTTATTAATATCGAAAATATTAAATCACAATAATCTCTCTCATGCCATATAAATTGCGAATGGGCTGCTGTGGTGTTATGATATACGAGGTATTTTCAAAGGGAAAGGTCAAGGTTTTGCTCACTTTTTTGATAACAATTGTGTGGTGCATCTTGAGTTCCTACCAAAAGGCTGCGCAGTCAATAAGAAATACTAGAAAGAAGTTATGCAACGTTTGCGTGAAACAATACGGCTCAAACGATCGGAATTGTGGAAAAACAAATCGTGGATTCTGCATCACGATAATGTACCAGCTCCCACATCAATGCTTATTCGTGATTTTTTTGGCCAAAAACAAAATCATAATCATGCCTCAACCATCGTATTCACCAGATTTGGCTCCCTGCGACTATTTCTTATTCCCAAACCTGAAGAAACCAATGAAAGGAAAGCGTTTTGTCACAATTGATGAGAATCGAGTCAAAATCGAGGGAAGAACTGATAGCCATACCGAAATGCGCATTTCAGAAGTGCTTAGAGGAATGGAAAAAGCGTTGGCACAAATGTTTTATATCCGAGGGGGATTACTTTGAATAGGACAACATAGATATTGATGAATAAATAAGTATTTTTGGGGAAAAAAAAAAAAATCACGTTTCCTTTGAGCACACCTTGTGTGTGTGAATGTAGGTGTATATTGTTTCTTAGCTATTTTGAATCATTTTTTGTGGGCTTACCAATACTACAAAACGGCATGTGAAATAAATATATAAAATTAAATATATATAAAATAAAAATATAAAAATAAAACTAAATTGAATAAATAATAGTAGAAGTGAAAATAAAGGCAAAATTGAAAAAAATGGATATTAAAAGCAATCAGCAAGAAGGACAAATGAAAATAAATCACTTGCCACTTGAATGCATAAACAGTTGAGACAAGGAAAAGTAAAGAAAAAAATAAATATATTGAAAAATATAAAATAAGTGCCCCAATTTACATGCCTTTGAAGACACTTGACTGCCCCTTTTGCAGACAAATTTATTGGCTGCTCCTTTTAAATGCCCACTCACTTGCCTTAGTTGTTGAGCTTAGCCAGCAACAGTACAGCGTTTGCTTGCTTGCGCACTCACCAGCGTGAATTTCAATTAAGTGACTTGGCAAGTTAAACTGTTGCATGCAAGGAGGATCATTCAACAGTAGTGGCAGCACCAGCAGCGACTCCATAATTTAGTGGTAGACAGGCCAAAGGCAAACGCAAGCTTGTCAGTGTACAATTAAGTCTTCAATGTTGCAAGTACTTGCCCACTTACTTATGCAGCATGGCTTTCAGATATCATTGCTGTGAGTAATTTGCAATGTATACATACTCGTATATACATATTTAGATAAAAAAGTGTTTGAATTGATTTAAATTAAAGCAAGGCAATAAATTTTCAGCGCTCACACGTTCCCACTGCACACCCTAATAGCAGATTAACAGTCACACGAACATATATCTAATGAAATAGCAGGCATTTCGGCGCACCTATTGCTCAATACAGGTATTTAAGGGCACCGCATAGCCAGCTGTTAGGCCAAGTTTAAATTTACCAGAGCCTAATTTTGTTTTCCATCAATATGTTTCTTTGATTTCTGTAAAAAAAATAATAAAATTGTAGATCCATTGCGTCTGTCTGTTTATTTTTGTAGCAGTCAAGTGTTTCCTTGGCAAACGAGTTCTCCCTCCGTTGGCAATTACCAGCAACGTGTTATTTTCGTAGCTGCTTACTCGACCACGGCGGCAAGTGTGCTGTGCTTGACTGGATTCGCAGATACAAAAAATCGTTATTTCTTTTATTTTATTCTCATATTTGAATGAATTTTTTTTTTAATTTTTGCCTTTCTGACTTTCTGCTTTTTCTTTATATATTATTTTGGTTTCTTGGCTTGCTTTTCGTCAAATTAAACAATCGTTCCTTTGCGCGATACTCGTCTATTGTTTTGGTCCAATTGTTTTCTTATTTTTATTCAATCATATTTTTTTTCTTTTTTTTTTAATTTACCATTTTTTGGCTTGTTCCACTACACGACTTTACGCTTCACCACTTCTGTTACTACAATCTCCTTTTTCACTCAGCCTTTTTCCGCTGCTTGCACCACCACCACGTCGAGGCGTACAATTTATTTTCCCTTTATTTATTTTCACATGAAAATAATTTTTTTTTTAAATACATATTTTGCACATTGCTTGGTAATCCAATTTAACTTTTGTCGGTGAAAATTGTTAAATTTAGTGGCTGTCAGCACATAGTTCGCTACTAAAACTACATTAAAAAAACGTTTTATAGTTTTATTGCTCCCTCAAATGACTGTGAAAAGTCTGCTAACGCTAACATCACCATAAATAATTTCATATGAAAATGCAATTCACTTTTAAGTTTTCTCTCTTTTTTTTTTGCCAAGTGACTTGATTTATTGCTGCATAATATGCCAGCGTATAAGTCGAATGTATTGTTAGTACAATAATACAGTTGTTGTTGTTATTGTCACAATCAGCTGTGCAGTGTATGGACTGCAGTCTAATTTTATTTTCTCGACGCCATAGCTATTTTCAATTCACAATTAGATATCAGCAGCGCATGTCTCAACAGTATATTGCATTACATTTAGTTGCTTGGGAAAATAGTTAGTGTCATTTGACTATGCAAATATATATGTACATATATGTTGCTAAATGTTTTCCCTTTAGTTGCATAAATTTCTCCTTAGAATGTGCAATGACGCTTACAACGTCTCTTCTCATAAGCATTGCAAGTCAGCATAGGTTAAGTTCTAAAACTAAATGAGTTTATATGTTTATATGTATGAATAATATGACAATAGTAACTTTAAGCTAAAAAGCAAAAAAACCTTGTTAAATTAAATATAATTTGTTCATATCGAAGGAACTGAATTAGGTATTTATTTCACTCATTCATTAGTACAATTCTAATAGTTGAATGAAATTTAAACTCAATTTAGTCCAAATTAAAAAAAAAGGAAATAAAGAAAATTAAATAAAAAAGTAAAAAACTTAAATAAAATTAAATAAAAGATCAAATAAAAATAAAATAAAATAATATAAAACAAAATAAAAAATAAATTTAAAAAATATATAAAAAAAATCAAAATAAAATATGTAAAAAAATAAAATAAAATAAAATAAGTAAAAATAATTTAAAAAAATAAAAGAAAAACATAAAATAAAATAAAATAAAATAAACTTAAAAAAAAATAAAAAAATTAAAAATATATAAATAATTAAACAAAAAATAAAAAAATAAAAATAAAATAACTTAATTTAAATTAAAACAAAAAAATAAAATTAAAAAGTAAAATAATTTTATATGAAAGAAAATAAAATAAAACTAAAAAATAAGATAAAATAAAATGAAATAACATAAAATGAAATAAGATTAAAAAATAAAATAAAAAATTAAAAAATTAATAAAAAATAAAATAATAATAATAAAAATTTATAAAAAAAATAAATTAATTAATAAAATAAAAAATATTTAAAAAAATTAAAAAATAAAAATTATTTAAAAAAAATTAATAAAATTAAATTGAATAAATTAAAAAAAAATATAAAAAAATAATAATATAAAAAAATTCAATGATTACAAAAACAATATAATATAAAATAAATAAAAAAAAAAATAAAATATTATATAAAGAATAAATAAAAAATAATTTAAACAATTTTAAAATTAAAATTAAAAAAAATAAATAAAATCAAATAGAAAAAAATAAAAAAATAAAATAAAATAAAGAGAGATAAGTAAAACAAAAAATTTAAGATAAAAATTAAAATAAAAAAGATTAAAAAAAAAATAAAATAAAATAAAATAAAATGAACTTAAAAAATAAAAAGCAAAATAAAATAATAGAATAAAATGTTTTTTTTAATTAAGTAAAATAAAATTAAGTAAAATAAATTAAATTAATTAAAATAAAAAATATAATATTAATTTAAAAAAGAAAAATAGAAGTGAAAAAAATAAATAAATAAATAAATATAAATATGTAAATAAAGAAAATAAAAAATTAAAAAATTAAAATAAAAGAATATTAAAAAATTAAATACATTAGAATATAATAAAATAATAAATAATATATAAAACGAAATAAAAAAAAATTTAAAGTAAGTAAAATAAAATAGAATATATGTTTTTTAAATAAAATAAAATGAAGAATATAAAAATAAAAGAAATAAATCTAAGAAATAAAAGAAAAAAGATTATGTTAAATAAAAAAAATTAAGAGAAAAAGTGAAAATGAAATAAAATAATATTAATTTAAATAAAAGACTATAGAATAGAAAAAATTAAATAAATTAATATAGACCAAATTAAAATAAGATAAATTAAAATAAAATAGAATAAAATAAAACCAAGAAGAGGAATAAAATTAAATTAAGTAATAATAATTAAATTTAAATAAAATAAATTAAGTTAAAATAGAATTAAAAAGGATAAAATAAAAGGAAGCAAAATAAAATAAAATGATATTAATTTAAAAAAATGTATAAAATTGAAAAAAAAAATATATAAAATATTATTAAATAAATAAGATAAATAAATAAAAAAGAAAAAATAATAATAAGATAAGAAGAAAAAAAATAAAAATTCTAAAATAAAATAAAATAAAATGAAAAATAAATAGGGTTATATAAAATAAACTAAAGCAACTTAAAAATAAAGTAATTTGGACAAAAGTTATACATTGAAATTAGTTTTAATAAATGAAAAATAAAGTAAATATGAAGTAAAGTTATTAAAAAATTCCTTTTTTGGGAGTACTAGTTAAAGAAATTTTTACGTAGTACAAGGATACCTACTCCATCTCAAGTTCCTACAGAGATGTCTGAATATAAATACAACGAAGTAAGGTGAATAATCTGATCTTACTTGTAGTTACGTGCAATAACATAATAATAAAAATATGTACATACTTGCATAAATACTGCTTTTAATCGCTACAGACGCCACAGCTCCGTATAACTCGAAGCAAATTGCAGCCGCACATCTAAACATTGTACCAGTTTTCATCAAGCTTGAGCTGGGATCGTCTTATCGGAAATAAATTATTCAGTATGCTTATCTAGGCCAAAAAATCAGAGCACTTGATTTTAAGCAAATCAATCCTATGTCATTTTCGGGATATAAAAGTACTATATACATTTATCTAGACATAAAACTTCCTTCATCATAAAATTCAACCAAATTGAACCATAAAAATAAATTTAATTATAATTGTTTTTAAAAAGACCCTTGTCTGGTGGAGGAAAGATAATAGTCTCAAGTATATCGAAAAATAAATACGATTTTTTTTAATAAGGGGCACTTTCAAATTTCTATTTTTTTTGCAATAGATCGGTCTCAGATCCAATTGCTGAGTATTCTTTATGATAACTTAGGCAAACACCTAGCTATGTACCAAATTTGAATAAAATCGAATTAAAAATAACTTAAAACAAGAAACAACAACTGTATTCGGCCATCCCGAAGCCTTATACCTTTCGTAAACATATCAAATTTACTGCTAATTGCAAAATTCGATTTTGATAATTTTCAGTGTCAATATGAAGTTGAGCTTACGTCTGTAGAATATTAAATTTCACGTTCTTTGATGCACATTTTTGGCAGAGTTATGACCCAAAATTCAGGTTTGAAAAATCGGACGTATATATGCTATAGTGGTCCGATCGTCCGGTTCCGACAAACGATCGTTCAAACGTATAGGTGTATCTTCCTACCAAGATTGTTTGAAGTATCTTAAAATTGAGGGACTAGTTTGCGTTTAACCACACAGACAGACCGATGGACATGGCTAAATAGTTCAGATCGTCATTCTGATATGATCGGTATAAATAATGTCATTCGAGTAGGTCGCTGCCGATCTATTTTCCGAATTTTTCTTTCGTATTCTCTTGTTTGGCCGGATACCAATCCAGATAGGTGCGAATAATGGAAATCTGTCCTGATGTTTTTCAGTCATAAGCGTAGCGACTAGCATCACTCCCTTTTATACATATAAAGATCTATAAAATGCAGTTTTGTTTTACAAACTACTATAGCAAAAAGCATAGCTGCTTATTGCCAACAACATTCAAACAAATGAACTCAAATTAAAAATTAAGAAGCTGCTGCCTTTCGTAGCAAGGATACAAAAACAAAAACAATATACACCGAGGAACTGAAGATAAATAAAGAGATAGAAATCGTAAGCAAATAAATGAGTAGACGACACAGTACGTAGAGTTGTCGTGCTACAAGTTTAAGTAACGGCAATGATATTCCAAACGCTTCGAACTGCTACTTTGCTATTGGCAAGGTGCTATAGTTTGTATTTAAAATGCAACTGCAGTAAGCAATAATGGCAAAAGTAAAAGACAACATCTTCCTCAGTAAGAGCACTAATAATACTAGCATCAAGAATAACAACAACAACCAATAGCTCAGTTTTAAGGAAAAGCATTAATGTATCGGAGGCGGCAGCAAATGGCAATGTGTAGCGAAAAACTCATTTATAATGGTGAAGAATGACTTTCAATTACTTCTGTGTGAATGAACGTGAGCCATGAGCTGGTGCATGTATGCACACAAATACACCCCCACAGCCAACTGAGTTAAAGACAGAGACATTGAACACGAGATTCTGCAAGGCAAAGACAATATTGCAGAGACGGGTATAGGAGGTACATCAGAGTGTCATTCACTATCAGCAAATAACTTTTAGAGGCAGCTACAATAACAATAACAATATCAACTAGATATAACCACGGTGCACTTCCAACCTAAAAGATGTAGATATTTTGCCTTAAAAAAACATTACATTTACTATGGTCGCAAATACTTCATTAGTTTTGACTGGCAAGTTGCCTTGCAGAAAAGAGATAACAAAAACAGCAACTGCAGCTGCAACAAACAACAATGTTGTTTTTTTTTATGTCAATGGTGTATTGCTTTACTGTTTTATTTTTTGTTGTTTTTATAGTCACTCAAGTGACACTTTGAAAATTGCAAAACTGCAGTGAACTAGGTAATTGCGTCAATGAAAAATTGAAACTGATGAAAATTAATTATTTTTGCACTGCTCAATAGCTCTTCAACAACTGTACACTCCAATACTGGCACTTACTTACTCACCAACAGTTTGACTTGTATTGTACAGCCTGCATATTTTTGTGTAATCGAACTTTTCCACAGAGTTGCACAAATAGTTTTACGACGAACTGGCCTTTTTATACGCTTTTATTTTTACCATTTTCCGTATTCTGTGAAATATCAATTTCGTTTTTCACGCCGCTGTTAAGTGCTGTTTACTGGCAGTCCTCACTAAGTGCTACTTACAACACTCATTTACAAACTTATATATTTATTTATTTCAATGAGATTTTCAACTGAATTTTAGCGCAGTTCACGCGAAAGCTTCGCGTATGAATTTCACGGTCAACGATTAATGAAATTGATTTTATAAATATTTCAAATTAACTACTTTAAACACATGCAATTGTATTCAAAAGCCCTTCATTTGTATTCCACTACATAATTTTCGCACGCCTTCTGTGTGCCACATGCGCTACGTATGGTGGATAAGTGCTTAAGCTGAGCATGGTGGCGTATGAGTGATATTTTATTTTAAATTCGAATTTTGCAATATGAAAAATTGTATATGTTAAGCTTGTGTTAAATGGATAATTATTTGCTCTCTGGTTCGGGCTTTCACTCAAGTGCACTCGTAAACATGTTATTATATTAATCACTAAATTCAACTGTAGCAGAAAATACTGAATGCTGAAAATTAATACATAATATCAGCATAAATATGTTAAGTCAATAATTAATGCTATCAATTATGTTGCATCAGTGAATAAAGCTATTTTGATCAAATTTTGAATTTGCAGGAAATAAACGATTAATGTAGAAATGTTGTTGTTTTATTCTAATTAAATAAGTTTCGTTTTATTTTTCGATTTTATTTTATTTTATTTCATTTTATATAATTTTATATTATTTTATTTTCTTATTTCATTTTATTTTATTTGATTTTACGTTATTTTATTTTATCTTATTTTATTTTTTATTTTATTTAATTTTTTTTTTTTATTATAATTTTTTGTTTTTATTTTCTTTGTTTTATTTTTATATATTTATATTTTTTATTTTATTTTATTTTATCTTATTTTATTTTTTTTTATTTTTATTTTTATTTTATTTTATTTTAGTTAATTTAATTTATATTTTTAAATTATATTTTATATTATATTATTTAATTTAATTTAATTTTTTTAATTTTATGGTGTTAATTTAATTTTTCTAATTTTTTTTATTTATTATATTTTAATTAATTTTATAATATATTTCATTTTAATTTATTTACTTTATTTTATTTTATATTACTTCGTTCAGTTTATTTATTTTTTTATTACATTTTATTTTTTTAAATTTTTTTATTTTATTTTATTTTTTATTTTATATTAATTTTTTTCTTGATTTAATTTGATTACCCTTTTATAAAACTGATTTCATTTATTTCATTTTATTTTAATTTAATTTATTTTTTTTTAATTTTATTTTATTTCAAATTTTTTATTTTATATATTTAAATTATATTTTTCTTTAATTATATTTACTTTTATTTTATTTCATTTTAAATTATCTTATTTTTTATTTTGTTTTATTTTATTTTATTTTGATGAATATTGGAACGAGTTCCCGTCGTCCTTTGTCAAATTTGGTTTGGAGACAAACCGGTTTCGGCGTTCTGCCATCTTCAGTGTCGTTGATCGTTCTGATCTGTCATTATACTTCGTCTGGTATTTATAGTGAATTTCCGTTATTACATTAGGTACCTGCTGTTATTATGCAGTATCCATGTATGTGTGTGTGTGATGTTAGCTCTCGTGTATAAGGGTTGTTTTTGTGTATACCTGCGGATGTTTTTTGACTTCATAGTTTAACGGCTGGTGTGGTACCTTGAGGCGGGTAGAAGTCGGTAATTTTGGTATATTGCTTTATGCTGTTTCCTGGCTGGTTCTGTATGTTTATTGTTATGCTTCCTGCTTTGTTCGGTGTACCTGAATCTTTGTGTTGTTTTTTGTAGATCAGTTTTAAAGGTTCAAATATTTCGTCCGAATTAGTATTTGTTTGCTCGTTTATTATTCTTCCATCGAATGTTTTCTGTTTGTAGATTTCCATGTTTTCAAGCACATTCAGGCGTCGGCCTTTTTTCTGGATATGAAGTACTTTGACAGTTCTATTGATGTTTGCTGGGGAACAATTATTTTCGACCATGTGATTAGCAAAGTTAGATTCTGGTGTAACGGTAGGTATTTGTTTCTTTTTATTGAAGTCTCTTATATGTTCTCGGAACCTTGTTCTTATTTTTCGTCCTGTTTGACCTATGTAACTGTATTGACATTCGCAGGTAAGTTTGTAAACTCCGTGTTTGTCAAATGGGTCTTCTGAATTGGTATTGGTTCTAAGTTTCTGTCCTAAGTTGTTCGATGTTCTAAATGCTATGTTGAGTTTGTGTTTTTTAAGGTAATTTGCTAATTTGTATGTTGTTTTTCCAGTGTATGTCATTGTCGTCCAAATCTTTGCGTTCTCGTCCTCAGTGTTCTTTCTGTGTGATTTATAGTTCTTTCTTAGTTGATCTACTAGCGTCTTTTTGTATCCATTGCTGGTTGCTATTTTATATATTATGTTTAGTTCCTTTCTGTATGTCTCTTGTGTTAGAGGAGTTATTTGCAGTCTATCCACCAAATGCTTTAATGCTGCATTCTTGTGCTGTTGGGGGTGATTCGATGTATTGTGTATTATTGTGTCTGTGGCCGTTTCTTTTCTGTGTATGCTGTAGCTAAGCCTGTTTTTGATTTTGTCGATCCTTATTGTCAGATCAAGGTAGTTCAATCCTCCATCCTTTTCTGTTTCCATTGTAAATTTTATGTTTCCGTGCTGCTCGTTGAGATATTCCAGTATCGTTGTTGGTATTTAAGACACAGATGATGTCGTCAACGTACCTAGCGTAGAATGCTACACCCAAATCAGTTTCTAGTTTCTGCATGTACTTTCCTTCCAGATTTTGCATAAACGCTTCCATGAGTATCGCTGATGTTGGGTTTCCCATTCCAAGTCCGTTTGTTTGTCTATATATTTTGTTGTTAAATCGAAAATAGTTTTGACGGAGAGTTGTTCTTAAGGTGTCGGTGATTTGTGTTGTTTTTATTTCGCCCTTTGTCTTATTTAATGTAGTTGAGTCTAAGGTCTCCGCTAGTGGTATCGATGTGTATAAGTCTTTTATGTCAAACGATACAAGTCTGCTATCCTTTGTGAGTTGGACGGTCTCGAGTCTCGCGATTAGTTCCGTTGTATTTGTTACTGCGAATTTGTTGTCTAGTTCCAGTGTATCTTTTAATATAGTCTTTAGATTTTATTTTATTTTATTTCATTTTATATTATCTTTTATTTTTTTTTTTTATTGTATCTTATTTATTTTATTTTATTTATTTTTTTAATTTTTTTTTTAATTTTTTTTTAAATTAATTTTTTTTAATTTTAGTTTATATTATTTTTTTTTTAAATTTATATTTTAATATTATTTCTTATAATTTACCTTATTTTATATTATTTTACCTCATTTTATTTTATTTTATTTTAATATTTTTTATTTTTTATTTTGTTTATATTGATTTATTTTATTTTATATTATGTTATTTCATTTATTTTATTTTTTTTTATATTTTATTTTTTACTACGTTTTATTTTATTTTATTTCATTCCATTTTATTTTATTTAAATATATTTAATTTGTTATTTTGTTTTATTTTAGTTTTTTTATTTTATTTTTTTTATTTAATTTTTTATTTTATTTTTATTTTGTTCTATTTTATTTTCATTTTATTTTATTTTATTTTATATTTTTTGTTTTATTTTAATTAAATTAATTTAATTTTATTTTTTTATTTTTTAAATTTATTTTTTTGTTATATTTTCATTTAATTTATTTTATTTTAATATATTTTATTTTGTTTTCATTTATTTTATATTATTTTATTTTATCTTATTTTATTTTATTTCATTTTATTTTAGATTAGGTTATTTTATTTTAGTTAATTTTTTTTATTTTATTTACTTTTAATTTATTTTAAATTATATTATTTAATTTTATTTAAGTTTACATTATTTAATATAATTTAATTTGATTTAATAAAAGTTAATTTAATTTAATAATTTTTTTAATTTTTTTATATTATTTTATTTTTTTAAATTAGTTTTTTTAGTTTTTTGTTTTAATTTATTTTATTTTTTATCATTTTATTCATATTTATTTATTTTATATTAGAATATGTTTTTTTTTGGTTTATATTATTTTATTTTTTTTTTATATTATATTATTTTATTTTATTTCATTGTTTTTAATTTTATTTTTATATATTGAATGTTTTATTTTGTTTTATTTTTTTTACTTTATCTTATTTTATTTATTTTACTTTAGATTATATTATTTTGATATAGTTTATTATTTATTTTGCTTTTTAATTTTGTTTTATCTTATTTTATTTCATTTTATTTTGTTTTAACTTTTTTCATTTTATTTTACTTTATTTTATTTTATTTTATTTTAATTTAATTTGCTTTTTTTAATTTTATTTTATTTTATTTAATTTTAGTTTACATTATTTTATTTTATTTCATTTTATTTTATTTTGTTTTTAAATTTTTTTTTTTAATTTTATTTACTTTTATTTTATTTTATTTAAATATTTAATTTTTTATTTTGTTTTATTTTAATTTAATTTATTTTATTTTATTTTATTTTATTTTATTTTATTTTATTTAATTTTATTTTCTTTTTTTTTATTTCATTTTATATTATTTTAATTTATTTTATTTAATTTTATTTTATGTTGTTTATTTTATATTATTTAACTTTATTTTATTTTATATTATTTTATTTTAGTTTGTTTTATATTATTTTATTTTATCTTATTTTATTTCTTTTTTTTTTAATTTTAGTTTAATATATTTTTTTTTATTTAGTTTTATTTTATTTTATATATTTTTTCTTTTTAATTTATTTTAATTTTAATTAGTTTATTTTATTATATTTCATTTTATTTAATCCTGTTCCTTTCGCTAGTTATTTTGATTTAATTTTTATTTATTTTTGGTTGGTTTTATTATATTTTTTATTCAATTTTTATTAAGTTTTATTTTTTTTAATTGTATTTAATTTAAAGTTTTTTGGTTTACCTTATATTATTTTATTTTTTGTTATAGTATTTTATTTATTTGAATTTGATTTAATTTAAATTAGTATAGTTTTGTATAAATTAATTGAACGTGTTTTGTTTTATTTTATTTTAGCTTATATCTATGATCAATTGTTTTCAAATATTCACTATTTTCCACACAAAGGGCAACACCCAGTCTTTACGCTTTCGCAGCGTCAAGCACACAGCGACGACATTGATGACTCTTTTTACACCGTAAAATGTAAAAGCGAGAAAACACTACAAAATATGTGGGGATATATTTCACGTAACAACTAACATAGTTTATCACTTTTTGTTTTTGTGCATCATTGAACAAACTAAATGCGAGCATAGGAATGAAGAAAGTGAAACGTTTATGCAAAAAAAGAAAAAAAATAAAAGAAAAAAAAACAACAACAGAGTTAGTGAAGATAGTAAGAATGCAAAAACCTTGAAGCATATCACAAACACAACTCAACATCAAGCAGTACTAGAGTGTAAATATACTATATGAATATGTGATACATACCAGAGTGTAAGAGTGGAGCACATCTCGTAAATACTGGCAATAACTTGAATGAAATTTATTTACTTTACTTATTTGCAAACTTGCAGTTAAATGAGAATACAAATATGTACATATACCGATATGCATATATACATATGCGCTGGATGATAGCATTTTATTTACATTTTTGCCAAATACTCAACTTCCTCAGCTTCTTCACTTCCTTCCGCTCCTCCTCAGCCAATGCAAATTGATGCAGCGAAGAATTATTGTTTCGGTATCAAAACCAGTTGTGGGCACTTATGCAACTCCATAATGTTTGATTATCAACGAAATAGATATGAAAATATGATTTGTATATGTGAGTTAGTGTGGAAGAGTACATACACACATATATATATAAACATATATATTGCTATTCCACTCTGTCGATCTACGCATTTTATTGAGTTCTCAAATGATATCTATTGTTGTTGTTTCTATTTCTATATGCAAATTGCAATGACACTTCAACATATACGAGTATAAGCAATTTTACTGTTAGTTTTATGTAGTGGTAGTGTATTGGTATTTTCGAAAGTGGCTCTGACGAGTATATAAATACATAGCTACAAATATTTAAAGAAGAAAAAATAACTTTATGGCATATTTCAAATAATTGTATAAATTTTTACATCACTCATAAGGAGATTTGGCTATGCAATGAAGCTATCGTAAATAATTGGAATTCAGTTACTACGGACATATGTAAAAGAAAGTTATACGCTTTTTCTATGCAGATGAATTTGAAGTACTCTTGCATAAACAGAGTTACCAAATGTTGCTAATTGCACATAATTTAATCTCAAGTTAGGCATACTTGTATATTCTCTAGTTGAAAATCTAAGAACAAGAAAATGTAAAAGAATTTTTTAATTAAAAATTTTCTTAATTTTTCCTGAATACAAAAATGCATCAAATATTTCTTTACTTGATTCTTTACTCATATATTCATCATCAAAATTCTTCTGTTGTCACTTCAGTTCCGTCGTCATAGGAGCTAACGTTTCTGACGTAGTAATCTCGGTGGAACCAAATGTTGTTGGATTTTGAGAATATTCTGTTGCCACTGCAGTTGTGTCCTGAGAACCCTCAGATGTTTCGAATGATCTGGAGTCCGTACTCGCCTTGTCGCCTCGTGGTGCTGGCGTTTCTGACGTATTAATCTCGATGGAACCAAATGTTGTTGGATTTTGAGATCCTTCTGTGTTCACTTCAGTTGTGCCCTAAGAACCCCGTGATGTCTCGCCTGATTGAGAGTCCGTACTCGTCTTGACGCCTCATGGTGCTGACGTTTCTGCTGTAGTAATCTCGATGGAACTGAATGTTGTTGGATTTTGAGATTCTTCTGTTGTCACTTCAGTTCTATTGTCACTGGGTGCTGACGTTTCTGACGTAGTAATCTCGATGGAACCGAATGTTGTTGGATTTTGAGATTCTTGTGTTTTTGCTGAGAACTTTCAGATGTTTCGCCTGATTGATATTTCGTACTCGTCGTATAGTCACTAGATGCTGACGTTGTTAATGTTCTTGGGGTTAAAGGTGCATTTAATTCAGGCTTTTTGGTCATTCTTTTAGGTATATCTTCTTAGTTGTCAGGTATACAGCCTTTGTCATCACTGCTGTCACTTGTTTCGTTACTTTCACTCTCTTCATCACTGTAGTCAATATCCACACAATTATTACTCTGTTTGTCGCTGCTGTCACTATCATTTTAATCACAATCATTTTTTACATTACTATATTCACTATCTTCGTTATCATCGTTATCCGTATCACTGTCTTTATTAGAATCTACATTCGAATTTCCATCACAATCATCGTTATTATCTTCGCTGCTTTCATAATCATCATCCTTACTATCCTTATTATCTTCAATAAGGTCATTATCCGAATCACTGTCAATATCTTCATTTTTATCAACGCTTTCATTACTATCATTATGTTTGCTATTTTATTCGCTACCTTTATCGCCTTTATCATCACATACATTATCATCATCGTCTTTGTTATCATCATCACTGTCACCATTACCTCTGCCATCTTCATCTTCGTCACTGTCATCTTCACTAACGGCATTTTCCGAATCACTGTCATTATCATCGTTTTTATCAACGCTTTCATCACTATCATCATCTTTGTTATATGAGATTACTACGTCATCATCATCATTTTTATCATCATCACTGTCA
Source organism: Neoceratitis asiatica (assembly GCA_030068015.2). NCBI lineage: Eukaryota > Metazoa > Arthropoda > Insecta > Diptera > Tephritidae > Neoceratitis > Neoceratitis asiatica. The sequence goes on from CM061527.1 coordinate 40,293,484, forward strand.
TCATTACCTCTGTCATATATATATTCGTCACTGTCATAACTCGAACAGCTTCTTTTTGATCTTCGTTTTTGCCCAACAATTTCGATATTATTCACATATTTTTTTTATAGTATTCCTTTCTTAAAAGAGTATCCACTGTTCTGTTATCTATTTCAAGGTTGATTTTAGCGCATTCAGCTTTTAAGCACTTTTCAAGTTGCTTTTTAATATTTATCTCTTCTAAAAGATATTCTTTTTTGGCAATTTTTGCACAATACAGATCCCTCACATCACAATTCTCAGTTTCACGAGCACGAATGTATTTCGAGCAGAATACAGTTTTCTTTTAAAATGTGCATAAAAAATATTTTCCTGTACCAGTACTGAGGGTTCTTCACTTCTAACAACTGTTACCGTCGTTAAGCAAAAGAAAAGTACGAAGATTGTATGCGAAGACATTTTGCAAGGATTGCACTAATCGTATTCCGTAACAACACTTTGATTATTAAATTTTCAAATATGTTCACTGTATTCCAATCGAATCGATATTTAGTTGGTTTAAGCACAAGATCCCGGAAACTAGTTTTAGTAGAATATACGCCGCATTATATATAGTCCCTCCTCAACGCTATTTGTGGTAATATTTCAAATTTTTCAACAAAACAGCAATTATTTTAATTAGAAACAGTGTTAATTACGGGCCATAAATAAAATGAAGAAATAATATTTAAATTTTATAGAAGAAAAGTTAACTTCAAAGAATAGAAGAGAATTTACACTACGAGCTATGAAAGAGGTAAGGTCTGCGTGCTAAGCTTGACGAATTTATTTATAGTTTTTTTCTTTCTATTTAGAATAATGACAATTTAACTCCAAATAGTTGGAAGTATTTGTTAGTTTTGAAAAGAGTTCGTAATTTGTGCAAATAATTTATCTGCAATCATAACTTACTACGTTAGCGCTCTACATATAAGGAAGTTTAAAATAAAAATCTGTTCAAGTTTTTGTAAGACGTATAGGGTTTTCCAATATGGGTGATATGATTTCTTTAAAACAAAAAACGCACTAATTGTTGTTTTATAGCTTGAATAGAGTCTGAATTATTGCTAAAGACCAATGACTTCAAATAACCTCACAAAAAGTAGTCTAATGGTTTTGCAGGCCATTCAATGTCACAAATTCTTGAAATAATCGAATCTCCAAAACTTTCTCGCAATAATTCGGTTGTTGCACGTGCTGTGTGACACGCAGCCCCGTCTTCTTGGAACCAGATGTTGCTAAGATCAACTTCTTCCAATTGTGGGCATAAAAAGTTGGTTATCGTCGATCTATACAGCTCTCCATTGACAGTAACGGTGTTACTTCCTAGCATCCTTTCGAGAGAAGTACGGACCGATGACTCAACCAGACTTAAAACCACACCAAAATGTCAATTTATGTGAATAATTTGTGGATTTACTTCGCAACAGAATCGACAGTTTATTGTTTATTTACCGCAACACTGAGATGTAAGTGAGCCTCGTCAGAGAAGATGATTTTCTTAAAAAAAATCGTTATCGTTTTCAAGTTGTTCCAAGGCAAAATCAACAAAGATGTTCTTGCGTATATCTTGCCATGATGAAATTGCAAACATTAGTGAATGCAATGAAAAAAAATTAAAGATCATGATATATTAAAAATGGCCAAAACGACACTAAGAAATCATATCATCCTTATTGGAAAACCCTTTACTATACAAAATTACGTGGATAATGAAATAAAATATAAAAAACACTTTTATTTGCTCAGATTAATTTTTTGCCGTCTTGCTTATTATAGATAATAAGTAAGCATAAATTTATTAAACAAAAGGAAGAACTTTTTCAGGTCATTTCTTCTTCTTTGGCGTAGGCAGCGCTTACGCGATTATAGCCTCGTCAACAATAACACGCCACTCGTTTCTTCTTTTTGCTGTTTGGCGCCAGTTAGAAATACCAAGTGATACCAGGTCGCTCTCCACCTGATTTTCCAACGGAGTGGAGGTCTTCCTCTTCCTCTGCTTCCGCCAGCGGGTACTCCATCGAATACTTTCAAAGCTGGAGCGCTTTCATCCATTCGGACGACATGACCTAGCCAGCGCAGCCGCTGTCTCTTGATTCGCTGGACTATGTCAATGTCATCATATGGCTCTTACAGCTTATCATTCCATCGGTATTCGCCGTTGCCAACGCGCATTGGACCATAAATCTTCCGCAATAATTTGGTTTGGTTAGTTAAGAGAGGACTTTACTTCTCAATTGCCTACTCAGTCCAAATGAGCACCTGTTGGCAAGAGTGATTCTGCGTTGGATTTCAAGGCTGATATTGTTGGTGTTGTTTATGCTAGTTCCCAGATAGACGAAATTATCTACGACTTCGAAGTTGTGACTATCAACAGTGACGAAAGCCAAGTCGCGAATTCGATGACTGTTTATTTGATGACAGGAGATATTTCGTCTTGCCCTCGTTCACTACCAGACCCATTCGCTTCGCTTCTTTGTCTAATCTGGAGAACGCAGAACTTACGTTGCGGGTGTTATGATCAGGTCTCTGTTCAATAATATTAATTGATTTTTCGAGCTGTATCAGATTATATTTTGTTTTTGGGAAAAGTGAAAAACATACAACAACAGTCTGAGCGGTAGAAGTTGTAGCTATTTCAGAAATCACCACATTTCCGCATCAGGCTTCTTTCCAGACTCCCATGTTTGAATCGGATTCGAGCTTGGGATGTCCACAGCAGGAACCAATTGCGAAAAGTGAGGTTAATTTTAGGTGATTGGTTTTTACTTTGTCGAAAACATATTTAACTTTTAATTATTATAGAGATAGACACACCATAATCTGTACCGTTCGTGTCAGAATCACGAGATGAGTTGATTCAGTAAACTAGTCTCTCGATTTTTGAGATATTTCATAGTAACTTAGTAACCTCGGTGTATTTTTTTGGAATATACTTGTATACACGTATCATACATCGGAACCTGTCGGATCGCTCGACCTTATCATATAGCTCTCATACAATCGATCTCCGCAGACATATGATTTTCGATCAAAGGAAATACTTCAATAAAGCATCGATTATCATGAAATTTGGTATCCCATACAGATATATTGTTGCTGATAATCATCGAAATCGGAAGACTAGCGCACATGTCAAATGAAGTAAATTAAATAAGACAAAATAGTAAAAAACAAGAGGAACAAAATAAAGGAATAAACAAAAAAAAAGTAAAATGAAAAAAATTAAAATAATGTGAATTTAAAAAAAATATAAAGACAAGTCTAATAAAACAAATTACAAATGAAATAGAGTAAAAGAAAATGAAAACAAGAAATAGCTGTTGTCTTCAAAACGAATGGATTGTACAGTCAATTGCAAAGTTACGGCCTTACACATAGATTGCGCTTGAATTACATCTATATATTTTTAAATTAGCCCTAACCTTCAAAAGGCGCGTGTATAAATATTTCCGCAATCGGATCATTAGTTCGTGAACTATAGCATTTTGAGTGAAGCAACTTTTGTTATTGTGAAAAAAATGGATAAAAAGGAATTTCGCGTGTTGATAAAATATTGCGGACAGTGCACCAGGAAGATCAACCGTCAAGGATTGGTATGCTAAGTTAAAATGAAATGAGCACCGAAGAGCGTGAACGCAGTGAACGCTCAAAAGAGGTTGTTACCGACGAAAACTTCAAAAAATCCACAAAATGGTCTCGAATTACCGTAAATTGAAATTGAATGGAATAGCAGGCACTCTAAAGATGTCATCCGAACGTGTACATCATATCATTCACGAATATTTGGGTATGAGAAATCACTGCGCACAGTCGGTGCTTTTGACAAAAAAAAAAAAAAAAAAAAAAAAAACACGAATTGATGATTCGGAGCAATGGTTGGAAATGTTTAAATGTAATAAAGCATGGCTCCATCATTTCACTCCGAAATCCAATCGACAGTATCTTTTTTGGATCCACCGCTACAGTTTTACTTTAAAATTTTTTTTTGCGTACTGACATCACTTTTTTGGCAGTCATTATCGAATTTGTCTTTTAATGGATCCTTCCAATAACTACATCAGACGGATAGCCATACTGATGCCATTAAGAAGAAGAAGAAATATCACTGTTATGAGTGAGAAGTCCTTGCAATAATACAGGCTTTGAAAAAGTGGCGAATTATGTAGTGGATAAAAAAATTTAAAAAGTTAGTGCAAAACAGGTAAAGAATAGAATAAAGAAAGTTATGAGTTTTTAGTTAAGAAATATTTTCGGAAAAGATTTTGGAATTTTATCTTTCAGTCTATTCATTAGAGAGGTGGTTGCGAGCGTGCATTTTTCTTGAATCTAGTGGCTCACTATACATATCAATGCGTTTCAACTAGTGCCAGCGTCATATGAAAATCTCTTAATTTGATAAAAGCCCATCCGATAGTTTTTCGCTGATAGGAACAATTTTTTAATTCGTTTCGGTTTGATATCTGTCAGTTTTAGCACGAAATTAAATTATGTGCTGAATTTCAGCCAAATCGGATGCCATGGCGCAGGAAATCAGCATTTTTTGATATGTGGAAAATCGAATGGTTAGATTTTGTTGAATTTTAAGATGATATGGTTTAACGGAATACTTTTATTTCAAAGAAATGTACCAAAGACCGGGAAAAGGATGTCACAAAAGATTTCTTATTCTTCTCGTAGAGCTGAACTGAACTGCAGCTATTAATATTATATAAATGGCATTTCGACGTGGATTGGGTCGCAGTGAAATAGAAGTTTAGTTAAATTAGTGTAATTACAAGAAATAAAAACTTTATACATTTCTTGGAAATTATTCAGAACATTTTTTAATTGCCAATTTCAAAAATTACAACAACTCCATTGCCTGACTTTGGCTAAATGAAATTTCTAAAAAAAAATAAAAAATTAAAATTAATTATTCTTTTATAATATCTCTACAGATTGTATAAATATTTAAATTACACACAATTAACATATACTACCACTGAAATCAGAAATTAAACCACACATTTAATGCGAAACAAATTTGTTGGGGTAGAAAAAAGTGTACAAGTCATTTGGGAAATCTGCGCGTAACTTTTAACAGATCGTAAAATTTTAATAGGCGAAAAGCATTTAATTATAAGTATGCGCACATCAACGTATTTATTTAATCATATATATATATATATATATATATATATATATATATATATATATATATATATATCTATATATATATATATATATATATATACGAGGTATGTTCAAGGGAAAAGGTGAATTATGATTTTTCGCGGGCTATGTAAATTCGATTCGATTATCGATATTTTGTTTTTGTTGTAGTCGGACACATATGTTTATCATGTGTTTGCATTAGGAGCCGATTTCGATTAGTTTCGATTGTTTTTGACAACAGAAGAGGTAAGCCACATTTTTGTGGGCTCTTTCCTTTTTGACTTTTGAAGGAAATTGATCAAGAAATATGTTTTAAATTTGTATTAAAAATCGAATAAAGTGCATTTGAAATGTTGACTGTGTCACTCGGTGAATGCATCTTGTCTCAAAACAATGTTTATAAATGGTACACGCGCTTTACATAAGGCCGATAAGATGTTGATGGCGATGAGCGTCCTGGAGATGTGGTCACGTCAACAAGCGAAAACATCAAAACAGTGAAAAAAATTGTTTTTGAAAATTGTATTTTCCTATTAAGGAAACTGCAGAGGATGTTGCCATATCAATCGGCTCATGCCTTTAAATATTCTCGTAGGTATTGGAAAGGAAACGTGTGGCAGCGAAGTTAGTTCCGTTTTAAATGACGTCAACAACGACCCGGGTTTGCTCAATCGAGTCATAACTGGTGTCGAAACGTGGGTATATGGTTCTGACGTCGAAATCAAAGCCGAATTATCCCAATGGTAGCTGCCAGATGCGCCAAGACCGAAAAAAGCTCGCCAAGTTCGATCAAATGTGAAGGTTTTGCTCACTGTTTTCTTTGATTGCAATAGTGTGGTGCATCATGAGTTCCTGCCAAAAGGTCGTGCAATTAACAAGGAATACTGCCATGAAGTTATGCAACGTTTGCGTGAAGTTTAATATGGCTCAAACGATCGGAATTGCGGAAAAACAAATCTTGGTTACCGCATCACGATAATACATCAGCTCACACATCATTATTCGTGATTTATTTGCTAAAATCAAAACCGTTATCTCCAGATTTGGCTCTCTCTACTTTTTCCTATTTTCAAAACTAAAGAAACCTAGCCGGAAAGCATTTTGCCACAATTGATGAGAATCAAGTCAGAATCGAAGAAAGAGCTAATGGCCATACGGAAAAGCGCAATTCAGAAGTGCTTCGAGAATGGAAAAAAGCGTTGGCACAAGTTTATTAGGGAGATTACTTTGAAAGGAGACAAGCTGGATATATGATGAGTAAATAAGCAATTTTCAATATAATTCAAAATTCACCTTTTCCTTTGAACACACCTCGTATATATATAGAAATTAGTAGCAGTAGTAGCAGCCCAGCGCAAAAGAGTACTTAAAGCAAGCGATAGCAATAAAATAAGGTCTGAGTATATACATATATACATTAGCATGCAAAAATAAATATAAACATACATACGAGTATAAACAAAAAGAAACAGCTTGAACCGCTGCTGTTACCGTTACTTCTGCTTCTGTGGTAATGGAGAGAGCAGCAGAGTGTCCGCCAAATTGTTGGCCGGAAGTTTTGTCTGACCCAAGCATTTTCAACTTGAATTGCCTGCACCCTTTTGGGGATAAAACAAAGCGGCGTATATGAATACATACATACATATATACATACATACATACTTACAAAGATATACACTTATAATAAACAGCAATTAAAGTAACAAAGGCGATAAAAGCATACGCGTTAAAGTAATAATAATAAAATACAACAACAACAACAATACAGTAGAAACAACAACATATAAGAAACAACAAAGTAGAAGAAAAACAAAAACAAAAACAAACAAGTAATGCCAATATGTCTGCAGCACATTAACGCTTTGGAATTAAATTAGCACACATATATACACATACATACTTATAATTTGCGCTTTGTAACCGCTTGCACGATTTTCGGCCGAGCTACTTCTCCGATTTGTGCTAAGCGTCTTAATGGTTTTCCAACAGTTTGAAGGAACTTCAGTTTTTTTTTTTTAAGTTACCTCCCAACGGAACTTTTATTCCATGTCAGAAATACACTCGAAGTGCTTGACATTCCCTGCCGAGGGGCGACCGCAATTACAAAAATTAATTTTGTATAATTTTGGATTCTGCTCGAACCAAGACTCGAACTCTGACTTTTCGCATAGTAGCACGCCAACCACTCGGCTATTGCGGCTATCATAACAAAAACAATAACAGAAACAAAAGCACTGTTTCAATCGAGCAACTTAAGTTTTGAATTTTTAGTGCTGAATAACAACAACAACAATAGTTGGAATAGCAACAGCAATAACAAAAATAGCAACAAAATAACGATATTAAAAGTATTTACTTATATAACAATAAAGTCTGCATCAGCGTGGGCTGGCAAATGTCTGACATTGAGCATCGAAGCGTTAAATTGACAGTGGAATCAGTAAATGTCTCGTTGAAAAACAATGTTGCTATAATATTCCTGCAAGGGCCATATACTAGTTGTTAACTAGAATCCAACTAGTTTGCATTTTTACACCAACTACTTCATCTTTCATCCTTTTCCCATGTAAGTAACTGGTATTTTATTAAATAAGGTTGTACGAAGTGTCAATAGTCCTACAACTCATCAGTTTCATACCAGTTAAATACCAAAAAACCAGTATCAAACCAACCTCGCGCTTCAATGTTTATCCCCAAACACCCGGCTGTACGACATACTTCACATTTCAACAGAGCTTGTAATTCAATGAAACTCATTCGTGGCGTACTAGAAATAACAACCAAATAAGAATGATTTGGTGGTGAAAATGATTACTACTCCCGTTACTGGTGAACTGGTGTGCTAATAAAGAACTGGTATCATTTCATCCTTAAAATACTAGTATTTAACTAGAAATATTGCATACTTGTACACCTTTCCACTGCAGGGATTAAGCAACAATAAAATTTACAATATAATACTCTATTATGCATACATTTGAGTGTGGTTGTGCAAAATGTATAAGTGTTTGTGTGTTTTTAGAAATGTTGAATTTTTATTTGAAAACTCTTCTTCCTTTATTTGCTATAAAATTTTAATTGCCTTTTACTCTCTACATAAAATATAACAATTAGAAATTTGATTTCAATACTTTTAGATAAATAGTTACAAAAATCATTTATTATCTATTTTGAAAATCATTGGAAATAATCTTATCAATCTTAAAGTAAAGTTAAAAAAAAATTTTGTTACTAAAAATATGGTAATTTTGACAAATTTGTAAGCAAAAGATTTTCCTACATATTTTTTTAATCAAATGTCACTCAAATGGTGTAGGAGAAAAATATTTTTTATTATATATCAAATATTTTTAAACATGAAAATTGAATTAGAAAAACCTATTGCTCGTGAAATTACTAAGAAAACTTTTGCCAGATTATATTTTTAATTATATTTATTTTTATAATTCAAAAAATGAAAATAAAATAAAATTGTTGGCAAACAAAAAATATTCGATAATTAACTCCGTTTTTTCATATTTTATTTATTTATTTTCAACGGACATTATTGCCTTTTAATATCTCTCCATAATTATCAAAATTCCACCTTCGAATAAACCTATTTGGAGAAGCCTCAACTGACCCAAATAATTTTCATAGCTTCATCTAAAACCAACCATGGAGGATGGGGCTATGTGTAGAAGTTCACGAAAGTGAGGAAAGCTTCTGACTGCTATTCACCTGGGAGTGGCCAGAAACGATTCTTTTATATATGGTTCAAGCAGCTTGTGACTTCTGGTTTTAGACCAAGTATCCTCTGCGTAGCCAACAAACATCCGTTTGGAGGCGAGCTAAAGTGAGAAGGCGAATCCCCGGCGGTTGTGCGTAGGGTTTGAAACCCACCACATAAAATCTTTACTCCAATGAAAAATCAAAAAATGCCTCGGATGAGAGATCCCTGTTTTGATGACGACCCCCTCAAATGTTGAAAGGATCTTGATTTGAGGGTATGTACCTGGTACGTCCGGTCTCCTAATTGGGAAGGTGATCCTGAATAGTTGGTTGATATCCTTGAAAGATTTAAGGCTGACATCACCGCCGTCCTCGAAATGCGATGGACGGGACAAGAATGGAAGAAGTTGGGTCATTGCAAGATCTACTACAGCGGCCATTTATAGGAGTGCAAATTTGGTGTTGGGTTTGTGGTGGGAGAGAGGCTCCGTCGGCGAGTCCTGCCATTCACACCGGTGGATGAACGTCTAACTGTAATTCGCATCAAAGCGAAGTTTTTCAACATATCGTTAATTTGAACCCACGCCCCGACAGAAGAGAAGGATGATATGACCAAATATGCTTTCTGTGAGAGCCTAGAACGTACTTATGAGCACGGCCCCCACCACTAGGTAGGTGATTTCAACTCCAGGGTGGGTAAAGAATGAAAATTCAGCCTCCAAGAGGACACATCTCCAAGCGGGCTCTCGTACCAGATTCCAGCATACGAAAATTCTCCAAGCTACAAAGCTGTCGCCAGATCGTAAAATACGCAACCAAATTGATAATGTTGTGACAGACTGAAGACATGTATCCAGTGTTCTAGACGTGCGTTCCGAGGTCCAAATATCGACTCGGATCATTATCTTGTAGCAGCAAAAATACGCACCCACCTCCGTGCGGCAAGGAAAACTCGTCAACAAACACTAGGGAGGTTTGACGTCGAAAGGCTGCGCACCTGCTCTATGAGAGCACTCATCAGCAATTCGATATAAGGGAGTTGTGGAATGCAACAATTGCTTTCCAAGTAATGATAGAAAAACAGCTGCTACTATCAGGAATGCCGAACTGCAGTGGAGGGAAAGCAGATTTCCTACCCCGCAACTTTGCGATCGACTACAACACATGCGGGGTGGGATAGATACCGAGAGCTGAAGAGGGAAGCGAGACGCATTTGCAGACAAAAAAAAAAAAAGAAATAGGCCAAAATGCATGAGTATGTAGAGATTGAGATGCTGGCCGTCAAGAGTAATACTCAAAAATTCTTCGAAAAGGTGCGGCGACTTACAGAAGGTTTCAAGACAAGAGAATACCTATGTAGGGACCAAGGAGGTAATTTGTTGACAGATGTCCAGAGCATACTTAGTGTATGGAGGGAACACTTCTCCAACCTGATACAAAGCCAGTGAATGTGAAAACCTCGGAGATGGCGAGCCCAAAACTCCAATCGTTTACGATGGTATAGAAGTGCCATCACCCGACTTCGAAGAAGTTCGAATAGCGAATGCCCGCTTGGCGGGAGCCGATGGCTTAAAGGCAGAACTATTCAAAGACGTTGGCGAAGAACTGACAAGGACAAGGAGAATGCATCAGCTACTTTGTCGTATGTGGTCGGACGAAGGCATGCTTGGCGAATGGAACTTAAGTGTGCTCTGCCTAATTCAAAAGAAGGGAAACCCCACGGTCTGCGCCAATCATCGCGGGATAAACCTCATTAATATCGCATTTAAGTTCCTATCTAGCGTATTATTTGAAAGACTAAAGCCCGCCGTAAACAAACTGATCGGAACTTATCAGTGTGGCTTTAGACCTGGCAAATCCACCATTGACCAGATATTCGCAGTGCGCCAAGTCTTGGAGAAGACGCGAGTGAAAAGAATCAATACACACCACCTTTTTATCAATTTTAAATCTGCCTTCCACAGCACGATAAGGAACTGCTTCTACGCCGCTATATCTGAATTTTATATCCCCACAAAACTGATACGACTATGTAAACCGACCCTAAATAATACCAGAAGCGCAGCCATAGCCGAGCCGTTCGATACCAACCGAGTTTCAGACAAGGATACTCCTTATAGTGTGATTCCTTCAATTTGATACGAGCTGTAGAGCTTAGTAGACCAGACAAAATCTTTTACAAGACTGCGAAATTGTTGGCGTACGCCGATGATATTGATATAATTGGTCATAACACCCGCACCGTAGGTTCTGCCTTCTCCATATAAGAAAAAAAAACGAAGCGAATGGTTGGCTCCCACGTCACTGTTGACAGTCACAACTTCGAAGTCGTAGATAATTTCGTCTATCCAGGAATCAGCATTAACAACACCAGCAATGTCAGTCTTGAAATCCGGCGCAAAATCACTCTTACCAACAGGTGCTAGTTTGGACTGAGTAGGCAATGGAAAGGTAAAGTCCTCTCTCGAAGAACCAAAACCAAACTCGACAAGTCGATCATCATTCCCGTGCAGACATGTAGTGCAGAAACCTGGCTGATGTCTACATCCGATGAGTCGCTTTAGGAGTTTTCGAGAGAAAGGTTTTGCGGAATATTTATAGTCCTTTTCTCGTTGGCAACGGCGAATACCGTAGACGATGGAACGATGAGCTGTGCGAGCTATACGATGACAATGGCATGGTTCAGCGAATCAAGAGACAGTGCTACACTGGCTAGGTCATGTCGTCCGAATGGATAAAAGCGCTATAGCTTTGAAAGTATTCCATGGAAAACCTGCTGGTGGAAGTAGAGGAAGAGGAAGAGCTCCACTACGTTAGAGGATCAGGTGGAGAGCGACCTGGTATCACTTGGTATTTCTAACTTGCGCCAAACAGCAAAGAGAAGAAACGAGTGGCGTGTTATTGTTGACGAGGCTATAATCGCGTAAGCAGTGCCTACGCCGAAAAAGAAGAAGGGGATCAAAAATCAAAGTTTTATCAATCTAAAATTTTGTAGTTGTAAAGAATTGTCAGTCTTATCTAAATCAGGCCTAATATCACCAGAAGTTCTTCCCAAAATTGAGTTTTTTTCCCCTTCAAGCACGCAATTCGAGAAGCTGGGTAACACAAGCTAAGCCTATGGTGTGACAACATGCACGGGCCACACTGCTTCACAGTGATAGGGAAACATACCATATTTTAAGTAATCCTTATCAAAATACAGTAAGAAATTCATGTGAGAATGGTGGGTAGGACTTTAACCTAGTTAAAACCGAAATCACTTTCGTGTACACATTTATTAATAAAAACTAATGAGATCATTCCTTCTACTAAGGTTAATAATGGAAAATCTAGAATATTCTTTTTCGAAGATGTCAAAAAGGTGATTCCTTTCCACAATTACAAAATTCTAGGTCGTTATTATTTAGTTGTTAAGAAGTTCAAGGTATATCTGAAACACTTCAGCGAGAAAGCGAGTATAGTCGGTACAGCTATCGCAAGGTTCATGTCATGGGAGACCCATTCATATGGGAAAAAAACTTCTTGCGACTCTCCACGGTCTTCGTGTACACTCTCAGCTACTGCCGCTATATTTTCCTCAATGCGTGATAGACGTGGTCTAATCTGTCAAATATATCCAATAATGAATGCTGGGTCTCAAGATGGGTAATGGTGTTGCGAATAGTTCGCTCAGTAGGCCGATTATGTTGACCATAAGTTGAGCGAACCAAGCACAACACATTCTTTACCGTACGTAATTTTCGTAATAAAGTTGAATGATTTGTAAACGTTGTTCAGGCGTAAGTCTTTCCATGATGAAATACCAAACACTACTGAACAAAAATAACATGACAGCTTAACGACTCACGCGTGATCTGTCACAAAAAGGCTATTGAAAAAAGTATCTATACTTGGCTCAACTGGAAGTGATAGCCACGCGGGAGTCTCGTAGGTCCAGCGCAAGAAGCAGATTGGGTTTAGTTCGTATTTGGCAAGGAGCAAATCGGGTGTGCGGGTAGTGCGGGCTACTCATATCCTTTAAGATTCCTTACCTACTGGGTTTTAACCAAATTAAAAAAGGCCGTTATTAAATATAAAATCGAGCAAGGATTTTATCTCACTGGAACTTAGGACTATGTGATGAGAACTCGCATCTTATCCAAAAGCCATTGGAAGATTTTTGTGGTTTGGATCCTGTACTACTACTTTTATTAGTCGTCATGCGCGAAGTATAACAAGAGGATTATTTTGCTCTTCAAATTATAATGAACCAAAAAATTCTAATTTTTGTGAAAATTTGATCTAATTGCTGTGAACTTTCATTCTTCCTGTTACATAGTAATTTATACTATTTCAACAATGAAAACAATATATTTCATATTAATATATATGTATGGCGAATTGTAGCCGCTGAAGCGATTTTCAGCCGAGCTCCTCCTCAAATTTGTGGTTTTGCGTCTTAATGTTCTTACCAACAAATGGAATGATCTACAGTTTATTATATTTATTATTATTGTAAACCATCTCCGAAACGACCAATGGATTTTTATGTGTAACTTAGTATTTAGAAAAACACTACTGTACTAATTAGTGTGGTCATAAGTGTGAATTTAAAAATGGTTAATATGCCAGGACTCAATTTATCCACCCTATCTCGGTAGTATTGCAAAAAGTATTGTATAAATAGAAAATATTTTAATTTTTTTTAGCCAAATCCTTTTTTTATTGTAACGGCTTGATAAAATTAAGAGTGAATCGCTTTTTTCCAACACAAAATATATAAAAAATACTACAGTTGAACTCTATCACGAATAGCAGCGCACCTGACCTGCATACATTTATACACTCTCCACAATATCTGTACATTTGTATATGTGTAAGCAGAATTGCTGCTTTTAATTAATTTGAGCATTTGTAATTTTGCATTTCAGCATTTAATGCTTGACATACTCAATTATCATACAATGTTCAACACCATTTGTAATTGGAAAATAAATGAAATCATAGCAAACACCAAGCAATGAGTCACGGCAAATATACATATATATTGTTGCTTGAAGCTGGAGATATGCTGTGCATACATATATATTTCTACTCCACATTTGCATTCAGCTGTCATATATCAACGCTTCTATATATACATATGTTTGTAATATATAGTTTGGCACCATTTCGCGCCATCACGTAACGTCTGTTAATTTGAATATTTGAATGAAAATATATTCTGTATTTACATACACATACATTTACATGTCTACATATACATGTGTGCACATACAAATATTTACTCTTAGCTCATGGCATTCGTTCGTTCGCTTAGATTCTTTAGCGAGCAAATAGCTCGTTTCTCATTCTTTTCGCAGCATTTTTCTTCCTTACATTTTTTCCCATACAACAAGGTTGTGCGTGGCGTATGAGCAACTTTTTTATGTAAGTTTTTATTATTCACTCGACACGTACAATATGGCATATGAATAATTGAAAACCAAGTTTGGTTCATGAAAGTGCATTCACCACACTCTTGTTGTTGTGGGTATAAATATATTTATGCTATTATATATATAAGCGATTTGCATGCCATTTTTACTTCTTCATTTATTTATAATTTTTATTAATAAATTCGCTCAAAATGAAAATCTCATTATTCTTTTATTTAAATTAAATTTTTACTTGAATTGGTTATAATAAAATAATAAAAATAATAATAAACCCAACGATTAATGTTTTAAAATTACTTAACCAAAATTAAGAAAAACCGGCACGTAAGGCGCCATCCGCATAACGTCCGGACTTTGCCGCGTCATGAGAGACAAGAGTTTGTTAAATGTTGAGATTGAAAACTGTTCTACTACAGAAAAGAATTTATTCAACAGCTGAAATTTAGTAGTTCAAAACTTTTAAATCTTGGTTGTTTAGAGAAGCAATAATCGGTTTTTAATGCAAAAAAGTGGGTCTGATAGGTTAAAGGTGTTGGGATGAGAATTAAAATCATGACACAACCGGCGAAATGTTTCATTCAGTTCATAATTTCTTTTGACTGACTTTGATAGTAGAGATCTAAGCTACCTAGATACACGAGTTGCAACATTGAAGTTTATCTGAGGCAAAAGCAATTAACTACAAATTGCTCCATTAAGGGTTTAGGTGGGTCTCAGAGGTTAAAAAAAAGGATTTTTCATTTTTTTCATATATAATATCATATATTTTATACAAACGATTCACCATATCAAAGATACATATTTAAACAGAATTTTGTGAAATCTTTATTCAACAATTCCGAAAACTCAGCTGTTGGAACCTCATCTCCATTGACGTCTCAAAATAAAATGCTCTCGCCGTGGACAGCGTAACTCATTATTGGTTCATCTAATATCAAAAAAACCAAAAATATTTCGTTAGGAAAAAACAAAAAATTAAAATTTGAGTTTTTGACAGATTTTGACAGATTTTGAGCAAAAAAAAAACACATTTTTGATCAAATTTTCACCATGCATTGGCTCAAAAAAATTAGTTGTAAAAAAAAATCCTTCCTGATGGGCGGTACTTCCAAAGGGTATATCTCTTAGAATTTTACTCCAATTGATTTTAAATTTTAGAGAGGAGGATTTTAGGATAATGTTTTAAACATATTTAACGATCTAATAAGACAAAAGCAAGGATTTTTTTAAATTTTCAAACCCACCTAACCCCTTAAGAAGTTGGAATACGAACAAGGTGCCTAAAATATGTCTACGACTTGCGAGAGCGGGTAGACTCGGAAGCTTTAAACGGCTAATATAGGGAGAAAGAAGAAAATTTAACTAATAATCCCATTGGAAATGTCTTAATGCAAAAATTAAAAAAAAAAAATTCACAGACTCTAAATTATCAGAATTAATTTGATAATTAGGGTAAAATATCAATCAAACATATTCTTATATTGGCCTCACCACAGTATGCTGTGGTTTAGTTACATAAGGGTTTTTAAATCCTTTGGACCATCTTTCGATAAAGACAAACGCATTTTTAGCTCTTAAGACTGGAGAAGTTTGACATAAAAAGTTTTACATCGTCAGCATATAACAATGTATTTGAATGCTTTACTACGGAAGATATATCATTCATAAATAATGAGAATATAATTGGACCGAGATGGCTACCTTGAGGAACTCTGGAAAATACATCAATCAAATGATATAAAATATCTTTAAATAACACACTTTGTGTTCTATCGCTGAAGTACGAAGAAACCCATTGCAGAAGTTTTTTTTTTTAAACTCATTATGGTCTAGTTTACGAATGAGAATTGAATGGATAAATCAATATCGAGAAGTTGGTGTAGATAACAACAGTTTGGTTATGATTTTGAAAAGTTTTGGAGATTTGCGACACAAATTCAAGCAAATTAGTAAGCGTTGATTTTCCCTAAAGAAATCCGTGTTGTAAACAGGAAAGTAATGGGGAAAACGTTATTTGTGTAGTTATAATTGCCTCAAAAAGCTGAGGTATGGCAGATAGCCTAGCAATATCTTTATAATTTTTAATATTATATCTAAGCCACTCTTATGTAGAGGGAATATAAAAGACTGCTTTCATGACGAAGGGTAAACACATGGTTTAAAGGAGCAAATAAATTTTTTTGTTATAAAAAAGTACAGATTGATTGCACAGTTTCTTTAAGAAAATAGGGAAGAATCATACTAACTGGAACACTACTGACAGCAACTCATCAAATTGAAGTGTGAAGTTGCAGAAGTATGCCCGGAATTTGGGACCAGTCACGAGGCAATAAGTCTCCACCAGGAAAACAGAAAGGGGAAGTCCTGCTTTGTTTGCCTTACAACCGGGACCTAGTACTTCTTCTGACTACCATTCTCTCCGACCTTACCGAATGTCTTCTCTGGTATACGGCGCATATCATAAGAGAGTATCAAAAATTGGCTTGGCTCAATCCCGGTTAAAGTTATATATATATATATATATATATATGTAAATACAGATTTTATTCAGTATTGCAAAAATTTTGCAAAGGAATTTTTTATAAAAGTTATTTTTTTAGACATATGTTGTCAAGAAGGAATAAAATGCGTATAAATGAATCTTAACTAGCTTTGAATATAAGTCAATCTGCGTATTATAAAATGGCAAACTGAACTGAGTATAAATCAGCTAACAGCTGTCAAAAAGACAAACTCCAAAAAAAGTATTGCCTCATTACAACCACTCATCTGAAAGAAAGTACCCTTTATTTTGAGAAAATATTTTTTTGGAATTCTTTTTGAACCAATTCCATAAGTGGGTAATCGGATTTCATCTTATATTTGCTTATGTCGAAAACTTTTATCTTTCTTTAGATGGAAGCTGAGAAGGAAAAATACTTAGGAAAGTTCTTCCCAAGGGCTCCGCTATCCCGAATTAAATCCCAAAGCCAGATGGCGAATTGACTATATCTTGTGACAAAATGCTTGATGTCCTTATGAACATTAATTTTCTGCCGTGATGCTCTACAGACTACGACAAATTCCCACATAAGCGATGCGAGTCGATCTCTGATATCAGAAACATTTTATGTCACAGAAGGGTGGAGTAATCGGTCAACTCATTCCAACTTTTTTAATGTCCAAGGTTAGATGATATCAGTAACTTATTTCCATTTCCATTTAAGATATACGAAAAAAGGATGTTTGCCTGAAGAGATATCCCCAAGCTTGTACTAAGGCGAAAGTAATCTTTATCTCAAAAGGAAGCAGAGTCTACTACGTCAGTTCAAGTTACTTTCGGCCCATAAATCTCACCTCCTTTACCCGAAAATCTTTAAAAGGTTGCTCTACAATACAATACTCCTAAGTCTACGACCCGAACAGCCTCCCAAAGATGCAACACGCCTAATCGTAAAGCACTCAGTTATAGCAGGATATATTGAAAAAATGGCTTGCTTTAAAGGACAATATGCTCTGTATCTACCTCGATATATACGGGGCTTTTAAAACTACTTTTTCTGAATTTTTATAGAGGCTCTTCAGAAATAGGCAGTGCCAAAATCACCAGACTACAAACTCTATGTAATCTCCTTAAAAAAGGCGTGGCAAACTGGTGTAAGTACAGCCTAATTGATGGCAATGTAGCAAAAATGGAAATGATCCCATTTACCAGGAGGTTTAAACCACCTTCCTTTAAGCCATTTCTACTAAAGTACGTAGAGATTACTCTCTCTATCGATGTCAAATATCCCGTGGTAATCTAAAATAAAAAATTCAACTGTTCTCGCAGTTCAACTGTAGCAAAAGAGCCAAGGAAGACTATAACTGCGAAACGTCCAATAGCCGTTTCGAAAAAATGTAGAGTCTAGAACCAAATATTGTGTATAGGATTATACAGTGGTAGTCGTAGCAATCCTATTCTCTACTGAAACCGTGTGGTGGCTCGCACTCGAAAAGATAACTTTCAGAAGCAAACTAGAGAGAGTTATGTAAAGCAACCGAGCTTTTTATACATTGCAGTACAGGGTAAGCCAAAATATTATCTCTTGCAGATATGCCGAGCTTGATTACACCACTTCCTGCAAGTGCTTCGATAATTTCTTTTCCTCAAGAATGCCAACAGGAACGAATGAAAAAACACGACCGCATGGGATTAGGAATTCACAACCATCTTTGCATATGACTCAAAACTCGATGAAATCAGCTCTCCGATGTTCTCAATATATATGGTCATAAGACTACCAAATCATTTCAGCGTATTCCAAGCAGAACTCATTGAAGAATGGTTACTCAGATATACGGAAGCAGGACAAACAGTTACGATACATTCCGACAGCCAAGCTGCCCTTAGATCTGTCATACAATAACAAAACACATGCTAATTGTTAAGGAAATTCAAATCTGAATATAACATCATTCATATGGCCTCCACGTCTCATATTGCAGGAACGAAGCCTTTGAACCCAATTTTTGAGAACTTTCTCTACTAAATCAAATTTTATGTCATTCAATATTGACTTTTAAGGCTTGAAGACTAATGAATTCAAATAACGCCACAAGAAGTAGCTTAATTGTGTTAAATAACAACATCTTGCGGACATTCTATGTGAAAAATTCTTGAAATAATCGAATCTTCAAACCTTTCTCGCAATAATTCGGTTGTTGCATGTGCTAGGTGAAACGTAGCCTCGTCGTGTAGGGTCCAGATGCTACTAAGATCAACTTATTCCAATTGTGGGCATTAAATGTTGGTTATCATCGATCTATACTGGTCTGCGTTGACAGTAACGATGCTACCAATATCATTTCGAAAGAAGTCCGGAGCGATGATCCCACCAGACCAAAAATCACACCAAACTGTCAACTTAGGATTTTCTTCGCACCAGAATCGACAGTTTTGTTTATTTACCGCACCACTCAGATGAAAGTGAGCCGCATCGGAGAAGATGATTTTCTTAAAAAAATCGTTTTCAAGTTGTTCCGAGGCAAAATCAAGAAATTCACGACGTTTATGGTCCAATAATGAAATTGTAAACATTATCGAATGAAAAAAAAAATTACAGATCATGAAATATTAAAAATGTCCAAACCCACACTGTTAGTGGATGTACCGCACATAACTTCGTACGTAATTACAATCACCAGGTAGCAAGATTGGATGTTTCTCATCATGAAGTGAGCTGGCATTTCTTAACCGACCACCATACACTTAAAATCTCTACGCTATAGTAAGTCTCCACAAATATGCTCAAAGTCTTCACTTTACCGGATGCCTGCACCTCTGCGTTGAGTTTTAATGATCTGTACTCCTTACTGAAGTAATGTTGTTGCAAGCAATACACAATTCGAATTAGCGATTCGTCAAGCATTGTTGCTGTTAGAAGCGGCAACTCGCTACTTCTACCCTTGGTACGCCGCAAAGAACTCAAAATAAGCGCAACTAGTTTTTGTGTTCAATAAAAATTGCTTCTGCTCTCTAGCCAAACAATAAAGTAATTTACCTTCTTTTGAGCTAATAATGAGGTGATTTGTCGGCGACGCTCCGCAATGTCCTCAGGTGGGTGTTCCCATTTTTTATTAACAGGCCATTGATCGCATGGTTTCAGAAAGAACGACGGGCCTGAAAACCAAAAAGTATTTAGTAATAAATCATCAACATACGTACCTCTGGAAATAATATCGGCTGGATGTTGTCGAGAAGTAACATTTCTTCAGATTATTGTTTTTGTAGCTTCTTGTATCAAGGCCACCCTGTTGGCCACAAAGTTTGTGCAGGTCGATGGATGGGCTTTCAGCCACTCCAGAACGATTTCGGGGTCACTCCACAAAGATAGACCATTAATATTGATTTTAAAATTCTACTGTGTCCTTGAAAGTGGCCTTGGACCAAAACTCTTCTTCGGGATAAGGAATTTTTCACAGTTATTCAGCCTTTCATTTTGATCAACAATTTTGGAAAACAAAGCGATGAATTTAGGGAACTTGGCATATTTCCCTTAAAATTTGGAAGTTTTAATATCGCGGCATATCCGCGGAGTGGTAATTGCCAACAAAGACGCTTGAGCCATAGTGTTATCGCCTAGAGTTGTACTTTGTTTCGGCATCAGCTTTATAATTGATGATTTTGCGCTGACATAAAATTCTTTAATTGTTTCTCTTCTTCTGGGCAAATTTTATCAATGTTTTTTGTACACCTAGTATTTGCTTAAAGTAAGCCTTCAATATTCCAAGTCGGCATTCTAGCTCTTCCTCAGGTAAAGACGCGCCTTTCTTTGTAATTAAATTTTTTATTCTTGTTATATTGCCTTTGGTTGACGCACGCAGAGCTTTCAGCTCAGTCAGATTACTCTCCTTTCTTCCAGTCATAGCTTGCTCTCTCTCCGTATCGGATATCATACCTCTAAGATAGCGCTCTTTAAAATTGTAAATGTGACAAACTGCCAACCACTTACTCAATTGCTTGCGATTAAAGTTTTAACCACACTTGCTTATAATTTCTTACAATGCAGTTGTGTTCACAATAAGGAAGCGCCGTTTCGCTGTAACGATATTTAAAGACGCTGCGTCGCTGCTAACTATACACCGCTGCTTGCGTTGCTTGATGTTGGTGGCTGCTGCTACGCCTTCGTCTCTCTCGATCCGCACTGCTACTTTTTTTGTTTCTTCGTCGCTGCTAAGATCATACTGCTAATATTGAAATTGATTTTTCTTTTCTAAACAGAGGATTTAACCGAAAAGCCATTGGCTATCGTGTTTCCCTTAGCCTCCTTTTACGTGCGAAAAACAAACACTTATTTTTTTCTATATCTTACCTTTACTTCCCAAGAAGTTTAGCAGCAAATTAAAAACAGGATCAAAATCCCGGGTTTCGGCACAAAAATGTCAGGTAGCAATCGTTTTTGCAACCCGCAAATATAGAAAACCCTTTACTTCGACCTCTTTTTTGTCAAAAAATAAATACTAACAATTTATTTTTTAATACGACGCACTCGCTTTATAGAAGGCTAAGTAAAATTCAACTCCACTCTATCACACAATACAGTCTCTACAAGTATATAAAGCTTTTATTTATTATTATTATTTAGAATTATGTTATGAGCAAAAAACAGTCCAATAAATTCCAGCGACTATTAACAGTAGGTCATGAAATTGAAAACAAAAAAATTAGAAACATATGTATTCAATACGCAACACACACTTAGAAATGATATCATACATATTGGAAAACCCTTTATAAGGCACACTAAAGAGTTCGCACATTTGAAGATGAAGTAATATAATTAGAATGATAAGCTAAGTTGATTGGACCATGCTCATGTTTATTTAATGCAAACTAGTCCCTCAGCTTTTGATACTTCTCAACCAAACTTTTGCTGGTCAGAGGCACCTTTACATTTACACGATCATTTGAGATTAACTGTCGTAAATCCGTTAAAAAACATTTTAGGTCATTATAAAGGGTGTTTTTTATAGAGGTATAGAACTTAAAGTTGCAATAACACAACGATGGATTATTCGATTGACATAAATTTTATTTATCCGAAAGATAATCTTGTGGCATTACATTTTAAATATGATTTCTGGCATATGACTGCCACGGCTGGCGCGGATGTAGTCCAATCTGGACGTCCAATTTTCGATGACTTTTTCCAAAATTTGTGGCCGTATATCGGCAATAACACGGCGAATGTTGTCTTCCAAATGGTCAAGCGTTTGTGGCTTATCCGCATAGACCAATGACTTTACATAGCCCCACAGAAAGTAGTCTAGCGGTGTTAAATCGCAATATCTTGGAGGCCAATTCACAGGTCCAAAACGTGAAATTAGGCGGTCACAAACGTGTCTTTCAATAAATCTATTGCGGCACGAGATGTTGCGCCATCTTGTTGAAACCACATCTCCTGGACATCATGGTTATTCAATTCAGGAATGAAAAAGTTAGCAATCATGGCCCTATACCGATCACCATTGACTGTAACGTTCTGGCCACCATCGTTTTGAAAAAGTACGGACCAATGATTCCACCAGCCCATAAAGCGCACCAAACAGTCAGTTTTTCTGGATGTAACGGTGTTTGAACATACACTTGAGGATTACCTTCACTCCAAATGCGGCAATTTTGTTTGTTGACGTAGCCATTCAACCAGAAGTGCGCTTCATCGCTAAACAAAATTCGCTTATGAAAATCGGGTACAACGGTAATTTCGTTTTGGGCCCATTCGACGAATTTGCGCCTTACTTGATGAATGGTTGGCTTCAATTCTTGCACGAGTTGGATTTTGTAAGCACGCAAACCAAGATCCTTTCGCAAAATCTTCCATAAAGTGGATGGACACAGATCCAATTCCTGTGCTCGATGGCGGATGGACTCATTCGGGTCTTCCTCAATGCTACGCTCTACAGCAGCAATAGCTTCTTCGGTACGCACCGTACGGCATCTCTGGGGATGCGAGTTATCAATAAGAGTAAACGTGGTGCGAAATCATACCATGGTTAATCGTATTAACTGCTCTGATGGACGATTTTGTCGACGATAAAATGGACGTACTGTGTGATACGTTTTCCGCACAGAACCATTATTTTCGAAATAAAATTGCACTATTTGCAAGCGTTGTTCAGGCGCGAGTATATTCATGATGAATTGCCAAACCAAACTGAGAATAAATCACTTGAAAGCTGTTAAATCGGTCGCCATCATGAAAAGTAATGCCAACTTAAAGTTCTATACCTCTATAAAAACACCCTTCATTTGGTATTCTACATATATTTTATATAATAAATTGCACATTGGTACTGAAAATCATTAAAATCGTAAGACTACTACATTTTGCACCCCTACACCGATTTTTTCCATGTATTATTAGCGGTTTGTCAAAACTCCTTAAAAAAGCATCTAAAAGCGTGAAATTTGTTATCCTACACACGGAAATTGAAATAACTACTCACACTGAAAATCCTCTAGAGACTATATAATCTTGTCCTCTTCAACCGATTTTTCTGAGCTGCGAATTAATATTTAATTCTAAAATGGTATACAATAAATTGGATATATTCACGAAAACATGGTTTTGTACCGGCCGAAGACAGTACGCTTCGGTTTTTTTTTTTTTTTTGCTTCAGCATATTACGCACAATTTGCCCGAAATAAGAAATTATGTGCAACCTTAAATTCTCACCTCAATAATCACCATTTACTTGGTTACACACGGATGCTTTTCGTAATTTGTACGTACCGCAGAATTCACCGCAAAATTCAACCAAACTGGGGACAATTGAAATCAGTTGCAATCACCTTTATCATCATCAGTAGCAAACCGAATCAGCATTAGTAAGAAAAACCAAAACCAGCAAATGGAAGTGAGTGCAAAAGGACACTTCAGTAGACCTTAATGTTAGTGTTTGAAAGGATATGTACGTATGTATATCTATACATGTAAGTATTTCTGAATATATGACTAAGTATGTATGCAATAATAGTGATTGCATATATCTATGAATGTGTGTGTGTTTATGTGTGTGCGCATGACATACGGTTGAGCTGACATTCTGCATTTGGAGAGCAACTAAAACTGCCAATTTAAATGGACAACAGATAAATTAAAGTCGGTAAGCCCATGCTGGTCAAATTAAAAAGGCAAAAGGGAGTGCTTACACGAAAAAGGAAAAATACACGCCAACATACATACATACAAATACATACACAAATATATAAACAGTAAGAGAGAATGAAATGTCTGTTTGGATGGAGATGAAGTAAATTTGGTTTTGCCAACGAGTTACATTTCATTTGTTAAGCTAAGTTTTCTTTGTTGATGCTGTTAATGTTGTTGCTGTTGTTGCTGCTACTGCTGTATATCCCTTTTTCCTTTCTCTTACTTCTACCACTTCAATATCTAAGCTTTTCCCGGAACGTTAGTTATTACGGCAGGCATTTTGTTAAGTGCACAAATAAGAATAAGAAAAAGGACACAAATTTTGTAAAAGAGTTATTTTGTTTAGCATTTCGTGTAAAAAAGGCTCTTTTGGTAGCACCCCAATTTTTCAGAGAAATTAGTTTGAGTTTGGGTCACTTTAAGGCAACTGACATTTAATTGTGTGTTTTTGTAGAGTTTTTGAGTGTAAAGGAAAGGATTTCTTTTCTTTTTTTCTTGACTCATTTTTTTATGCGCCTCTAGCTGAATGTCACTTGCTTCTGCTTCTGCTTCTGTTGTCTGTATTGCTCGTACAATCTTGTCTGGTTATTTCGTTTGTCGGTTTGCCTTTGCTTTGACTTTTAAATTGTGTAATTTATTCTATTTGTTTTGTTCAACTGATTTGAAGGGATTGAATGTACACATATATATTGTGTAAATATATATTTTTAATTTTAGATTTCGCTTTGCCTGTTTGTCTTCTACCGCACCGTGTCTTCTCTTCTACAGCTGCCATTAGCACTTTGCTTTTGCTGCTCTGCTGCACAATGGTCTCTTGCTCGCTACGATTTTGATTTACCATTTGTCCTTTTTTTCAAATTCATTGCCCTTTTGTGTTGTATTTCTTCTATATATATATATTTTTCTTTTTTCTGCTAAAAAGGTCGAAAAGTGTACGCTGGTATTTTTTTTTCGTTTGCTTAACCGTTAAAGTTAAGCATATTAAAAACAGAGGAAAGTGACTTCCTACATGATTTTTAACTTAACATTTTCAGCTTTGCTGATAACTGTATTTACAAATGTTTGTATGTGCATAAAACTCTGCTTTGGTGCAAAAATAAAAGAACTGATTTTTTCTGTGGCTCGGAAAAAGGATTAAAATGGATTAAACCATAATTAGAAAAATTTTTGTGTGCTTTGTATTGCTTGTTCTGGTTATCGATACAATCGCTTTTAAGGAGATTTTCCATTTCCAATGAAAATTTGCCTCACCCTTCATCAACTCTCTTTCTCTCTTTTACTTCCTTTAAAGAATTTAAGCTGCATATATGGGAGTCCCTACTTCCTTTTTCGCTTTTATCAGTAAAAGGATTCTGATTTTCTATTTATTAGTTGTGAAGCTTTGCATGAAAGTATAAGCTTGTTTGTAGGTATTTGGTTTTTAAAATTGTTTTTCAGTGGAGAAATGAAAATCCTGTTTTTAATTACGAACACAGTCAATTAATATCAGGAAAGATTTTGGTTACTATGTAAACATAAAGCACATGAACAAATGGAATAAAGCTTTTAAATACAATTAAAAAAATACAACAAAGAACAGCTGCCTTCGACCATGACGAAGTCTATATACCTTTTATGAATATATCAATCTTATTGCAAACCTCAAAACTCGATTACGATGATTTTCCGTGTCAATATAAACTTGAATTTACGTCTGTGGATTACCACTTTTCAAGCTTTTCGATGATTTTTTGACGAACCTCATATCCGAACAAATTGGTTGTAGTAGGGCTATATGATAAAGTAGTGCGATTTCGATGATTTACATTTCCAATTCATAATATTTGTGGATTACATTAATATTCACATTTCTTAATGCCTTTCTAGCGAATTTTTTTTTTTTTTGCTTAAAACCTCATATCTAAATAAATCAATTGTATGAGGATTATCTGATGTAGTAAATAGTTCGATTTCGATGATTTCACTATCAATTTTCACGCTCAATTACTTTTTTCAACATATTTATGACCCAAAATATTAAATCTGAAAAATCGGTGGGTGTATTAATTGGTGCTCGAAGTAGACGAGCTTTTTTCAATGTCCTTTGACTCTCGGATCAAAGTAATTATAGCATTTAATGACCGTGGAAGGTACAAAAATGCAGTCTATATACCTATGCAAATGAAAATTTTTATTTTTCTCGTAAAATTTCTTTAGCTCGTTTTTAATTTAGCGTTTCTTGTTCCAATTAAATGTGTTTATTACGATTTTTGTGGTTATTTCATTTTGTGTTTTTCGTTTTTCGCAAATTTCAAGCAATTTGTGTTTGTTAATTTTGGGTTAATAAATTTCTGTTTTTTCTTGTAAATGTTTTCTCTTTACCTGTTTGGTGATTTTCCTAATTAAATTAAATAAAGTTAGTCCTTACATGAATTAATACCAATTTCAAAATTTTTCATTCCGTTGCAAAAGAGTGGTAGTAGATCTTTCATTAAAAATTATAGAGGGACGGCAAAGATATCTGCTATATCTAAACCTTTTCAAGTCATTATTACTGCCCAATTAATTTTTTCCTTATTTCCCTTAACCAGTCCTCAGCATGGGGTTTTCTAAAGGAATTCTTTTCTTACTAATTTTCTGGAATTGTTTACTCACGTTTCTATTTAAATTTAGTAAAGCATTCGACATAATATAAAGGGTCATCCATTTTGAGGTTCCCTACCTTACAAAAATAAAAAAAGAAACAACCAAAATTCAAATATACTTGGTTGGGACATAAATACTGTTACAACATTAAACACATGCATTTCAATAGAAGAATTGAGCATACCACATAATTCCCATATGATTTATAAAATATAACCTGTAAAGCGTTAGTCTGTATCGGGAATTCTGAATTGTTTGAGTTTTCAACATGGAATGGTCAGATAATGAAAACCATATCGCTGTTATAGCGCTTTTTAAGTGTGAAATGAAAGAGGTGATACTTTCAAAACACTCCGTCTGCTCGGCATTAGTCGCATGTTCATCTACCGGTGCATAAAAATGTTTGAGGAGACTGGGTATGTTAAAGACCGCCACCGGTTCGAACGCCGCAAGTCATCAAAGCTGTCAAATCAAGAATTTTGCGAAATCCGCTCCGAAAACAGAAAATCATGGCCCGGGAGATGAATGTTTCCCAAAGGCCATGAGTCGAATTATTAAAAAAGACTTGGGGCTTGGGGCTTTCAAACGCCGTACAGGACATTTGTTGACTGCAGCTTTGAAAAAAATAGGGTGGTGAAATGCATACGTCTTTTGGTGAAGCACGCTGATAACTTGAACAGAAAAATCTTGTTTACCGATGAAAAAATGTTGACCGTGCATGAAAAATTTAATAAACAAAATGATAGGGTGTATGCATGGTCATCTAAGGAAGCATCTGAACTGATTCCACGGGTCGAAAAAGGTCATCACCCAGCTTCAGTCAGGGTTTGGTGGGGTGCCTCTTATGATGGGGTAACTGACTTGCATTTTTGCGAACAGGGAATCAAAACAAAGTTTACCAAGAAAGCGTTCTGGAAGCTGCTGTAAGACCACTTAACCATTCCATGTTCCAAAACCGATCATGGCCTTTTCTGACTCTGCGCCGGAACATAAAGCTAAAACGACCCAAGTCTGGCTCCAAAACAATTTACCAGCATTTATTTCCTCTGAAGAGTGGCAGTCCTGATTTGAACCCGGTGGATTACAAATTGTGGACAGTTTTACAGGACATGGTTTGCCCAACATTGATTTTCTTAAGACAGATTTGATTCGTGCTCTGGCCAATTTCCCAATGGAGGAGGTGCGTGCGGCTATTGGTGATTGGCCAGTCCGACTTAAGGCGTGCGTGAAGGCCAAAGGCGGGCATTTCGAATAAGTACTTTTTTGTATACAATATATATCAGTAAATATGTAAAAAAAAAATGGTCCAAAATCATTCATTATTTTTTATTTTATAGCATAAAATGTGTGTAACAGTATTTATGTGCCTACTAATTAATCCGGAATGTTAATTAACATTCGCTGGCCGCGTCTACTTCTCACTGGTAACTGGCGAATGGCACGCGCGATGTTTTGCTTCAAGACCTGAATCGAAGAGGGATTGTCCGCATAGACTTTAGAGTTTACATATCACCACAGATGCGATGATCGTGGTCGCGAATCAATCAGTCCAAAACGTGAAATTATATTTTCACCCAAGTGTTCTCTCAATAAATCCATTGCTTGTTGCGATACGTGAAAAGTGGCGCCATTTTGTTGAAACTAAATGTCGCGGAAATTACAAGCTACAATTTTAGGCATCAAAGAGTCGGTTGTCATGGGCACCATAACGGTCGCCATTGATGGTTACGTTCTCACCGGAATCATTTTTGAAGAAATATGGACCAATGATTCCACCGGCATACAAATCACACCAAACCGTTGGTTTTTCTGGATGAAAGGCAACTCTTGAATCACTTCAGGTTGCTCACGTCTCAAATGCAGCAATTTTGCATGTTTACATAACCATTGAGCCAGAAATAGGCATCATCGCTGAAAAAAATTTGGTTCGAAAGCATCGGATCTCCTTGGAACTTTTCAAGAGCCCACAGAGCGAAACGATGTCGCTTGGGAAGGTCGAGCTTGCTTGCACAAGGTGTATTTCGTATACTTTGCATTTAAGATCTTGACGTAAAATGCGCCATGTCTTCCCATATGTCTGTCCGAGTTCCTGATAATAGCATCGAATTGACTCTCCACGGTCTTCTTTGATCAGGCGTAAGTCTTTGCATAACGATATGCCAAATCATACTGAACAAAAATTATATGAGAGCTTGGCATGATTAACGCGTGATCTGTCAAAAGAGGCTATTGAAAAAAGGACATCTACTTCGATCACACTATATAAATAATACTCATTAAAAAACCAGATCTCCTTGGATTTCAACCAAGCCTTATTCAATGGATATCTTCCTATCTCTGAAACAGTATTATGAAAGAGTATTATTTAAAGATAGCTTTTCTGACAAATTTGATTTATCATGCGGAGTTCAGCAAGGTCTTAGACCGGCTCTGTTTTCAAAGATTTTATTTTATGCCGATGATGTAAAACTTTTACAAGCATATACCTCGATTAACAAGAGGTGTTCCCTACAAACCGATTTAAATAACTTTGGAACTTGGTGTAACAACAATGGTATGCCTCTTAGCCTTAACAAATATAAAACTTATTTACTCGAAAATATCTTCAATCACCATCTAACACAATTGTTGTTTACAAGTATGTAATTTTTTAATTACAATCCTCATATTAATACTACTGTATTGAAAGGTTAAGGTGCCCTTGTAAAGCGGTGGTCTAACCCTAACCTAATCTGGAACCCTAATTATAAAATCCATTCTGATAAAATTGATTCCGATCAAAAACAGATTTTGTAGTTCGCTTTGTGTCATTTTCAATGGGATTCCAGTCAAAATCTTCCTCCGTACACTAGTCGCGTAAAACTTATGGATCTGCCTATACTTTCTAGCCGTAGAGGAATATTAGGAATAGTTTTTTAGTCTAGCTAAAAAACGGAATGATTTTTATTACTCTTAGGTAAAGTAAATTTCGGATTACTCCTTTTAAAATGTAGTAAAATTAATTTTGAACGAAATGAACCATTTCGCCGTTTATGTCAAAATTTCAATTGTTTACTGCGTTAAAGAGAAGGGCGACAGCTCTTTTTAGGGGGTAATCGCGCAATTCATTCCGTTTCCCAAACATTTGTTAGTGGAGGAACCGTTCTAATGGGAAGACCTCCTTTTGAAGACTTATATGTACCACTGGGACCCATACACCGAATGGAAAAAAAAACATAAAACAATTTTCTCCTTCGTCCAGTACGCGACAAGCTAATTTTAAATTAGCTAAAAATTTCAAATAGATATAGCCGAATCACTGAAGTAAGCATATTTACATTCAGTATTATGTAAATTCCCAGTAAAAAGGACAGACGAAAAGAGCAGCAATAAAGGCAGATGAGTGACCGCATGAACGGAAACTTTCGACTATGGTTAGGAATAAACGGAGCGGCAGCAGCTTTCGCTTTCGAGCGAAAAACAATTGTGTGTTATACAGAATTGTAAAATAAACCATTCTGAATAGTAAATAATTCTAATTATTGCAGATGAAAAAAAAAACGTTATCTAAATTCCTTACTATTAAGAGGCCACACCAAAAAATCCTGGGAGTTTTATTTAGCAATCAAGTGATCGGACTCGAAAGATTCGGTAAATCATCGAGGGTAGCTACGTTCCAGTATTATTAAATATTATAAATGAACTCTAAAGCTTAATATTTTCGTGCCCAAAAATGTCATTAGTAGAGGAAAGGCACATATAAAATACATTTTGTTTCTAAAGAGTGATCTAAGTAGAGGCACTTTTTTCAATAGCTTTTTTGATAGATCACGCGTGATTTGTATCAAGCTGCCATGTTATTTTTGTTCAGTATTGTTTGGCACTTATCACAGAAAGACTTATGGCTGAACAACGCTTACAAATCATTCAACTTTATTACGAAAATTCACGTACTGTAAAGAATGTGTTTCGCGCGCTTCGCTCAACTTATGGTCAACATAATCGGCCTACTGAGCGTACTATTCGCAATACCATCACCCATCTTGAGACCCAGCATTCATTATTGAATAAAATTCGACAGAATATGCCACATCCAGCACGCAGTGAAGAAAAAGTTAGCGCCCGTAGCTGAGAGTGTACACGAAAATCGTGGAGAGTCGATTCGGCACAGTTCGCAGCAACTCGGACTGATGTATGGAACGACTTGGCGCATTTTACGTCGAGATATTAAATTGAACGCGTACACAACACAGCTTGTGCAAGAACTGAATCCGCTCGACCTTCCTAAGTGAATAGCTTCGCTCTATGGGATCTTGAAAATCCTAAGAACATATGCTCAATTTTTGGCCCAATGGGTAAGTAAACAAGCAAAATTGCAGCATTTTTGACAAAGAGCAACCTGAAAATATTCAAGAGCTGTCATTTCATACAGAAAAACTAACGGTTGGGTATGGTTTGTCGGCCGGTTGAATCATCGGTCCATATTTTTTCAAAAATGATGCTGGTGAGAACGTAATCGTCAATGGCGATCATTATCGCGCCATGGTAACTGACTATTTGATGCCTGAAATTGAAGCTCGGAACCCCCGCGATATTTGGTTTCAACAATATGGTGCCTTTCCCACACATCGCATCAATAAAAGGATTTATTGAGAAGACACTTCGGTGAGC
The DNA here is from genome assembly GCA_030068015.2 of Neoceratitis asiatica. Classification (NCBI taxonomy): domain Eukaryota; kingdom Metazoa; phylum Arthropoda; class Insecta; order Diptera; family Tephritidae; genus Neoceratitis; species Neoceratitis asiatica. Next base: position 40,324,736 of record CM061527.1, read on the forward strand.
AGATAATTTCACGTTTTGGGCCGGTCAATTGGCCAACAAGCTCGTGTGATATCACACCGTTAGACTTTTCCCTGTGGGGGTATCTAAAGTCTAAAGTCGCTTCGTTTCGCGTGTCATTCGCCAGTTAAAAATCGAAGTGCTAGAACGAGTCATCGAAATTATGACCATCTGAGACGTAGCAGCGGCCAACATTTAAAAGAGTTAATCTTAAAAAAAATAAATGTCAAAAAATTTTCTTTCGAATGATAAAAAATATTCCCCATTAAATTTGAATTTTCTGTGTGTTTTCTTTAAAAAAGTAGGGAGTCTCGAAATGGATCACCCGTTACATAATAAAATCTCCAACCTAAGTCGGTAAGAAAAAATAAGATAATATAGATTAAAACTATATTGATATTTTATTGGCTATTATCGTTTTCACCGTTCCGGCATTTGATACAGTTGAGAGCTTTACCAGAAATACAAGACTGCTCTGTATCAATCAATTTTGTACTATTCTCAGAAACGATTTTTCAACTTTATAAAAACGTTTATATATACTTTAAAGTGCCTGCTAAAATATCATATAGAAAAATATGAAATAAAAGGTAACAAAAATAAAAAAGATTGAAAATAGCAAATTGCTTACGATTTATGCGCTCACCTACACGTTTCGCCACTTCGTTCGCAGTTATCGTTTTTATATGGCTGTGCGTTGTTTTTTTTTTCGTGCCACTCAATTTTGTACACAATTTTTATGCATTCAAGCGTGAAAATATTTAAAACATTAAATAGATCAATTGCTTTTTTATCTTTCAACTTTAAAATTTAATCATTGCAGTTGTGTTGGTGCAGTTGGTGGTGTTGTTGGCTCGTAAAACAGTTATACTACATAAAGCAACGGGAAATGTAATAAAATATCGCGCGCCTATATCGTGTGGCTGTTGTGTTTTTCGTTGTGTACAGGTTTGTGTTGGTCAGTTGGATTTTTTTTTTTTTGGGCAGCTTAAATTGGGCGACAATTGGCGGCAGAAGTGTGCCGTTGTGGGTATCATTTATTTCATTCAGCTTTGCTATTCTATTTTTTTACGATCAAATAACAGCAGTGACAGAATAAATAATAAGCTCGGATTGCGTTTGCAGCTGGTGAAAATCGGAAAATGTTTTGGAGAGAAATTTGTGTACAAATTGTGTGGGGCGCGTTACAGTGGGCAATGCGTAGTATGAAAAAGGAAATTTTGAATTCAACAAAAAAAAAAAAAAAAAAAAATACAATAAAAAATAAAAATAAAAATTAATTAAATGACAGAGTTGTAACATTATGTACTTTAGTTCCGAATAATTCATTTCACTGCATTTAACAGTATGGAGCAAAAAGTGTTGTTTATTCTTTTGGCTTTTACTATCCAAAAATAGGAGCTATTTTATTGGTTATGATTTATATAGGGTTGACCAATTTGAGATATATTCATTGAAACTTATGTATATCAGAGGACCAAAAAAAAATTGGTCCTTTGTATAAAAAGTTTTTGGGCAAAGTTCACTAATCTTAAAATTTGAATTAAGGTAAAACTAACATGTTTTAGTATTATAACGCGCCAATTGAAAAGTTCCCAAATTATCATGATAGATGGCGCTAGTAGGATTAAATCCATGTAATTTTTATTTAGCCTTAACCTTCGAAAGACGCATGTATAAATTTGACAGATGTAGATCATTAATTTGTGAATAGCATTTTGAGTGAAGAAACTTTTGTTATTGCGAAAAAAAGTATAAATATTGCTTTTTTAAGAGAAAAAATACAGCTGATGCAAAAACTTGGCTTGAGGACGAGTTTCTGGCCATTGCCTCAGGAAAATCAACCATCAAGTATTGGTATGCTAAGTTCAGATGTGGTGAAATGAGCACCGAAGACAGTGAATGCAGTGGATGCCCAAAAGAGGTTGTTACCGACGAAAACATCATCAACAACAACAACAACAAAAATACAAAATAATTTTAAATGAGCGTAAATTTAAATTGGAATTGGAACATCAGACACTCTGAACATATCAAATGAACGTTTACATCCTACTATTCATGAATATTTGGGTATAAGAAGGCTCTGTGCAAAGTGAGTGTCGCGCGAACTCACTTTTGACCAAAAACAACGACGAGTTGATGTTTTGGAACTTTGTTTGGAGATGTTCAAGCGTAATAAACTCACGTTTTTGCATCGATATGTGACAATGAATGAAAGATGGCTCCAACATTTCATTCCGAAGTCCAATCGACAGTCATCCGAGTGGACTGCATACGATGAGCTCGCTCCAAGGCGTGGAAAAACGCAACGGTCGGGTGACGAGGTTATGACGTCTGTATTTTGGGATGCGAATGGAATAATTTTCACTTATTACCTTAAAAAAAGAAAGATCATTAACAGCGACTATTACTTTATAGCGTTATTGTATCCTTTTTAGGACGAAATTTCCGAAAAACGGCCGCATTTGAACAAAAATAAAGTGCTCTTTCACCAAGACAATGCACTACGTCACAAATCAATGAAATCGATGGCAAAAATCCATGAATTTGGCTTGGAATTACTTCCGCCTGCACCGTATTCTCCAGATCTGGCACCCAGCGACTATTTCACGTTCTCAGATCTCAAAAGAATGCTTGCTGGGAAGAAACGTTCGTCGAATTAAGAAGTGATCACCGAAACTGGAGCCTATTTGAAGCAAAGGACAAATCGTATTACAAAAATGGTATCGAAAAGTCAGAGGATTGCCATAATTAGTGTATCCTTCTCGAAGGGAACTACGTTTAATAATAAAAAAATTGAATTTTGCCAAACAATTTGTTTTACTATAGTAGGAGGGGGACTTTCAAATTACCCTGTTATTATATAAGGTCGAAAATGGAATTTATCTCAATATATTTTTAAAAGAATGTCAAACATTCTGATAATTGCTGACTATTATTACACCAGTCAGCACAATTTTTGGGTATGCTTTCAGCATGCTAAATTTCAGTTTCTTTTGTGCTAATAATAAGAAAAAAATTTTTTGATTTTGATAGAAAATTTTTTCGTTCTCTTTTGACTATAAAAAAATTTAAATACTACTTACCAATGCATGTACACATAACAGGTAAAAGCAAATTTTATGATTAAAAATTAAGAGTGGAGTATTTATAGAATCAGAGTTTATATATGAGAAAAGAAAAAAAATTTAATTATATTATTTTGTTGTTATACCTTATATTTAATTTGAAATAACTGTTTAACTAAATTTTATTTTATTTTTGTTAGATTTTATTAATTTTTTTATTTTTTATTTTTTATTAGAAATTTAAATTTATAAATCTGCCGAACCTTACTTTTTTCCTGGAAGGATCGACCCTATTCGAAAAAAAAAACGTTTGTCAATATGTTGCGACTTATTGGAATTTTTTTATTTCTAAGGAGTGGAACATATATCGATCTATATGAAGCTCAACTAAGCCTATTTATCATTCTTTACCTATCTACTCCTTAAAGGTTTCAAATGTATGTTCTAAATTATACGAAATATAATAAACGTGTGTCCGGGACTTCTAGTATATAAATAGAAATAATTTGAAATTTTTCATCGAATACGGTAAAAATTTAGTTAAAATTTTTTCCGGTCTATTAACTTTTATACCTTAATAGAGAGATATATTTAAGCCAAAAAATAAAAAAATATATATACATACATATATCCGTATATCCAGTAATTTTTTTTACAATTTTGCATATTCCCCTGTTGACTAAATGTTGCTCATACGACATGGCGAACTTTTGTTCACATTATTATTATTTAATTTAAATTTGAATCAATTTTTTGTTTTCAGAGCGCTTTTAATTTTAACCTAGTTGAAATATTATCAAAATAATTTTTTTAATCAAAATTTTCATTGCTTTCTACACACTGTATCATAATTGGCGACTTATTTCCTTTCGCCTACAACTCGTTGCCGTACACAGCGCAAACACTTGCTTATGACCCCAAGCTTTGTGCTGGCGATAAGCATTTCATGCTTGTTATTGTTTTTGTTGTATTTATTGCAGTAAATTGGTGTTAAAGAAAAATGTCATTTATTATTTTTAGGTCGTTGTTATACCCAACGCCGACGTGGCAACCGACAGATAGCAAAGGATACACCCACACGCTGTAGAAAACTGTACAAATATATAAATATATATATATTTACTTTAATATTTAGCTCTATAAAAGATATATTGTCATTTAATGAAATAATTTTTTTTTTGTAGCTTGAATCTACCTTATATAAAGTTTCCACTGTTATGGCTATGTAGATGCTGCGTGTATATTATTTACATGCACTATATTGTATAAATATTTTAACTTTTTTTCTTTTTTATGTTGTAATTTTTTTCTCCTGTTCAACGTTTTCCAATTCGTCGCTTTAAATGTTAAATCGCCGACCACACCTCAACGTCAACTCCACACCACTCCCCTTTGCATTGGCTCGTTAGACTAGAGAAATTGGGTGTAATTTTTCCATTTCTGTACCTTTCAAATTCTGTTTTTTTCTTTTTCTCAGTTCTGTATACAAGTATACTATTTTTTTGTGTATTATGTTCATTTGCATCCTTTATCGAAATATTGCAGCTCATTCAAAGAGAGAGTCTTTGTGGCTTTTTGGCTAATAAAAGTTACATCAAATAGCCGCCATCGATGACGAAGTGTAGCTAAATATAAAGCATTGCCGGCGATATTTATACGAAATTTTATTTTAATATTCCCAGCTTGACGCTTAGCTTAAGATACTTGTATTTTATTTTTTGGGTTTAACTCTCAGTTGTTTTTCGTTTTTCCTTTCTTAATTTCGTATTATCCAAATATTTAGCTTCATATTTTGTTTGCTGTTGATCGCCTTGACCGGCCAATAGCCTGCAGGGCAGTTTGCTTTCGTTGGTTCAATTTTTATTACTTTTATCTTCTTTGTTTTATTTTGTACTTCTTACCTATTTATTGCTTGCTTATGTTTATTAAAAATTCCGACATTTCTTATATTTTTTATGGAATTTTCTTATTATCTTTACTTTTCTTTTTAAATCTCTCTCATAAAATAATAAAAGTGGTTTGGATACCAAACGAAGTTTCACGGTCCGCCGCATCACAGTTTTTACTCATCACCTCTTCAGTGTCGAGTAAATTACAACATCCTTATACATAGCAATAATTCAATTTTTCGGTACGAAAGATTTTTTGTAGATCTGAAGAAAACATAATTTTCTGGTCTTTCAATCGTTTTATTACTAATATAAAGAGTGATTTGACCTATAACCGTTTTTTCTTAGATTCAAATTCAATAATTCTTAACTTAAATATATAAAGCTGACCATATCCTATAAGTTTTGTTGTTACATATTTCCCTGTTGACTAAATGTTGCTCATACGACATAACGAACTTTTGTTCACTTTTCGTTGTTACTATTCGGTTAGTCACGATAGCCGACTGGTTTTTATTATCATTTATGGGATTTACGATTGGAGTTTCAGTGTAGGTAAATTTTTTTTGTTTCTGTTTCGAAGAAGTAGATTTCCTAGTCGCACAATTGAACTAGTGTTTAACTAGTATGAGGTTGATGCAAAGCTGGTAAATTGAAATTTAGTAAAACATATCCATTTAAATACCAGCTTTGAGAAAATTGTCCAAAATTAACTAGTTAGTGTAAGGAGTAAGATTCTAGATCTAACACATGTCGGCATAGGTGGCACGGTTTGAATATACAGGTTTATCTATTTAGTGATTTCCAAAATAACCATAAATAAAATGCATTCAAAATATTTTTTTTTAATGAAATTACATTTTTATTATATAATATGAACCTTGACAATTTACGGGAAACAGTACATCATTCAAAAGACAGCCTCGTGAATTCTTGTAAACTTCGATCCATTTGGAGAAATTTTCGGCTACCTTTTGGCACATATCGGCCGGCCATAATGTCAAGTGCTCAAAAGTTAAAGGTTATCTGCATAAACATGGTCTTGGGCATTGTACCGCAAAAAATTGGCCAATTGACATCGCCACGACGAGAGATTATGCGGCCGTAAAGCCATATGCGCTCATGTTCTGTGGTATGTGGCTTAATCTGATTGAAACCATATGTTGTCCAAGTCGTGTTCTTCACTAGCAGACAAAAAAAAACGTTTATCATACGACCATAATGTCCCGTATTGACAGTGGCAGCCTCGCTGTCATCTTTTTCAAAGGAGTAAGGTCCAGTCACACCTCCGTACCAAAAAGCGCCCCAAACAGTAAGTTTTTTTTATTTTTTTCAATTATTTGGGCATTCTCGGAGCCGGCAATTTTGCTTATTTACGTATCCACCGAGTTTGAAATTTGCTTCGTCGCTGAAGAAAATTTTGTTGGAAAAATCCCGGTCGACTGATTGTTGTTCCACCACCAAATAGACGTAACTACGGCATTGTTAATGATCAGTTGGCTGAAGTTGTTGTATGGGCTGGACTGTATGTAAGTGTCAGTCCATAATGTGACGTAGGAAACTTTTAGCTCTTGCGAATGTCGAGAAATAAACATATTTGAGTCTTCGGCTACACTTTCACTCGCGGCTGTGATATTAGAAGTTGAACGAGGAAAAGGATGAGACACAAGCCTTACAATGTCTGAACTGTTCATGTTATAGTTATTATTAGTATAAAAAAAACAATTTAAATATGTTTTCTTTATAATAATATGAAAAATCTCAAAATTTGCACATCTTAGGCAATAAGTATATGTGTACAATGATATGAAGATGTGTAATAAGTTTAGCTTCAGTAAATTTTTTTTCGCAAGAATCACCATAAAGATTACCAGTGAACTCGATCATTATTTCCTCCTGTAGCTTAATGCATATTTCGGCACTCATTCTGGTGGGAATGGGATACAGCGTTGACTTTCCATTGTACCCAAAAGCTTCCAAAATTATCAGTGAACCTCCTCCCGTATCCCGTGACACTTTGCAGCTTAGGTACAGACTCCCGAGGCTCATATCTAACCAATTTATTTTGCGTCTTGATGCCCTTAGATTGAAATGTGCCTTGATTTCCAAGCAAGACATGCTTTTCTGCCTTGCTAGCCGCCAAATTTCACGCTTACATCTGTCATCGATTTTAGTCGGCCCTCCCCTGCAATTAATTGTGCCATAACTTTCCGAATTAAAAAAAAAATTATAAATAGAATTTCTATGACTGCTCACTCTGGAAGCAATCTCGGCAATTTTCTTTCCCGATTCATATAAACCTTTAATCAACCCACACTCCACCTCTGATAAATGTGTAATTGCTCTTAAAAAGATCCTAATCTCGGAATATAAGTTTAAAGAACAAACACAACTTTTATACCTTAAATACTGTTATTAAGACAAAAAGGCACATATACTTTTTCCTCTGAGGTACTACTTGAACTGTACAGAGAAGGAGCAAAGTTTGATAATATTGGCGCTGTTTCCTTCTACGATCGGTGAGGTTATGAAAGTGGCTTTACGAAGATTATTCTCAAGGGAAAACGTATCACATCTTAATTTGAATAAGACCGAGTTAATGATATTCATACTTAAATCGAAAATACATATTACTTCACAACATATCAGAGTTGAGCTTAATACTAAACTAAAATGGTAGATGAACATTAAGAACTGAACGAGGGAAGTTGGTGTGACTTTTTATAGCTACAAGCGAATATTTCGCAAGATTTTAGGCCTAAAATAAGACAAATGGAAAAAGTAGCCTGTGCAAAGGTTGAAAGAGCCACTAAGTCATGCCCGATAGATGCGATTGATATACATCTGCACCAATAAGCTATAGGCATCTTCATTCACAAAGAAGCAGCATTTCGCTACCAATTGAGTAGAGTTAAGCTACTGAAACCAAAAGCGCAACGAATATTGAAATGTATTAAAACAGTCTACAAAACCTTTAAATAAATCATTTTCAAAAATTAAGTTTTCATAGTGCTTCCAGATAAAGGCGGAAATTGAGGTATAGTAGGGGAGGTAGATATCATTTCAAGCTGCACCAATGCAGCGAGTGGAGTGAAGAGTAAGAGAGTGGATATACACCATGCATGATCTCAATATCTCTCGCTTTTTTTGTATCTACTAAACCCAGCTAGCATTTTCTGAGCAGCTATACTATGTACAAAAAATTTCTATAGAATTCCTAATAAATAGCTATGGGTGAATAAAAAAATAAAAATTATATTGGAATAATAATCGGAATCATTGGCCTTATCATAACCAATGATAAATGTCAGCGCCGCTAATAATTGTAGGATATCATCAAGCTAGCTGGAAAGCGAAAAAGCTGAACATTTCACAGAAACGAAAGCGCTTTTGTAAAAATCCACCACAGAGTTAGACCACCTCTGTTATTACCTTCAGAGCATATAGAAATCTAAGGCTAACAAAAGGGATTCCCTATTACTAGGAAATGCATGCTACGGTGCACGGATAGCAAAGTTTTCCTATCCGTGCAATGACTCAACAACAAAACACATATATGTTAGGATAAGAAAAATATACTATATCCAAACCTTTGTATATTTATTTCCCACAGATAGCGAGAAGGAAAAACCAACCCTGTGATATGTTGTTTTTATTATTTCTCTTGCATATGCCACAATTCTGCAACGGGTGTGCTCTCGATCTATAGCACAATTTCGTAGCAAATATTTGCATAGTATGCATTTCCTAGACATAGAGAATCCTCCTACTATAATATAGTCAAGAAATAGGTGAAATATGATAGCCTAAACACTAAACAGCCTAAACACTAAGACCTTATTCAATAGATCTTAGAAGAGTTCATAAAGATTTAATACCACAATAACATAATATTGTTTCATTGGGGAACATGAACTTAAAATGGGTGTTGCCCATAACAGCCATCTCCTCAGTTTTGAGTTACAAGCGAATAAAGAAACAGAGAATTGGGAATCCATCAGATGCTACACTCTATATAGTTGTCCACAAAAAAATATCACATATAAACAGCTACATTTGTATATTAAGGTCTTGCATATTAATGGCGTTTTCAGCGCTAAAAAGGTCATGGACTAAAATGTTGCGTGCAGTACTCTTATCGTGTTCTTATGGTGATGTGTCCTTGTAAACCAATTAATATATTTGCTTTTAGTACGGTTATTTTCGGCGTAGAATACCAATACAAATTTATGACAGCATTAAATGTTAGTAGTTTGACGAAATGGCGTCCAGTTGAACAGGATACTTGAACAACAAGTAGTGGACCTCGATTTTTTCGCAAGATTTTTTTGCGACGAGCCACATTTCTCACTCGATAGATACGTAAATGAGCAATATTGTCGCATTTGGGGCTCTGAGAATCCTCAAATAATTGAAGAGAGGCTATTACACACAAAATATCTTATTGTCTGGTGCACTCTTTGGTATAATTAGATCTTAATTCTTTCAAAAGGATGACGGCGACACTGTCACATTCAATTCGAAGCGTTATGATCGTTTGACACCCGATTTTTTTTCGCCTCTAATTGAAGAACACGATATTAACAATATATGGTTCCAACAAGATGGTACCACATGACCTAAAACACGTACGAATATGGATTTATTGCAAAAGAAATTTCCCAGCTGCATAATCTCTACTCTTGGCGATGTCAATCGGCCACCAAGGTTGTGTGATTTGATATCTTTGGACTTTTTTTGTACGGCTACGCGAAAGACAGTGTGTATGCGGATAAACCATTAACTCTTGAGCTCATGAAAACCAACATTCATCAAGTTATGGCGGAAATCCTCCCAAATATGTGTCAAAAAGCTTTATCGAATTTAAATCAATCGTAAACTTAACAATTAGATTTCTCGGTCTATCGAACCAATTCATCATCGTTCGAATTTTGAGTGAGTCCGCTGAATATTGGTGTTGGCATCACATTTACAAAGTTACCCATCAGTGTAGTATACGTATCACTTTCCTATCAGAAGTCATATGATGAAGAATCTTTAATGTCTGTAATATGCTGACAATGGCAAACATCGAAGCGAAAGTTTTAGCATCAGCAATTTAATCAACCTCCAGTCCATCCTCGCATTAATTTACTCTTCTCGATTTCCAGAGGCGTCCGCAATAGTCCGTAGATAGTTCTACGTACTTCACTTCGAAATACCTGGGTTCGAGCTCAGGTTCGAGCAACAACCAAAATTAAAGAAAATAAATTTTTCTATTTGCGATCGCCTCTCGGCAGTGAATGTCAAACCCTGAATGTCAAACCCTCCGAATGTATTTCTGGCATGAAATAAAAGCTCCTTATAAAAGTCCATTGGCCGTTAGTAGGCGGCTTAGAATAAACTGTAGATCCCTCCATTTGTTGGTAAAAACATCAAGATACAAAACCACAAATTAGAGGAGGAGCTGGACCAATAAATAGCTTCAGCGGTTACAAAGAGCCAAATTATCCAGAGAATTTTCTTTCTTTTCCTATCCTTGAAAGGAATAAGGGGATTGTGAAGTTAATAATATATCAGCCAAAGTCGATACCCGATACCAAGCTCTCTTTCACTTTAAGACGTGCATCTTGAAGGGATCTACAGTTTATTTGAAGCCACCTCCAAAAGGATTTTTGTCTGGTGCTTTTATTTCATGCCGCAGGGGTTGAAATTCCATGCCAAAGAGTGTCAGCAATTGGAAAAACATATTTTTTAAATTTTCTTTTGCATGTTGGAGTTGACCAATGATTCGAACCCTGATCTTCAGAATGGCAACACTCATTGTTTATCACTCAGCTATTGTGGCTAACTGTCCCTTAGTTTCTTTAAGAAACTTAGTCTATTTTATTATCTAAGTATGTTTCTGACACAAGCCCAGATTTGTTGCCCACACTTTCATCCGACCACGAAACATCCACGATTCACATATTTTGCCGCATAGTTGAGGATATCACTTCGGCCATCCCCATACTCACCTCCAATTCGTATAGTACCAGTTCCAAGTCTGGGTATTTCTGCTGACATTTTTTTAAGTGGCTTGCCTCCCACTTTTCTGCTCTTGTAATTGTCATTTGTTGGACGTCTATTATGCCCTCAGCTTTTGATCATCGTTTCCATCATCTTTCCTATCTGTTGGAGCCCGACTTGCACTCTCGTGTGAATTGACCAGCTTTTACACAACTGAATCACTTCCCGGTACCGATCTTTTTGCCGACTGCACCACTAAAAATATTCTTCTTGATGAATCTCAGCGTTTCCATTATCTTCTTATTCACATCTGGACTTTCCACCTCCAAACGCTATACTTTGTAGGTTGGTTTACATAGGAGTGCCGCTGTTTCATGTATCTGGGCATAAGCACCAGTTTCAGCAAAGGTTGACATTCGTAAAAGTCTCTCCCTTGGTGTATATTTCTTCTATTCCGCTGATAATCCTCTGGATTTTTACCCTTTCAAGATGCTCGCGCGATGCGTCTCCAATAGTTAAATGAGCCAATCTCTCAATTTCCGAAGCAATTTCCTGCAAGTATTCGTTGTATTTTAGATCACGCAGTTCCAGATCCATTTGGTAAATTTGCTTCCTGTGCTTGCATAGCGTCTTCCTGCGGTTCGCATTAATTCCAATTATTTAACTTAGCCGTCTTCTCGAACTAGACCTTAAATATTTGGAAAGGAGTTGTGCTGTCAAAGAATAGGGCTTATACCCAGGGGCTGTTCATCGATCTGATTGAACGATTCAAATGCAAATCTCGGACTCGACGTTCGAGCTTGTTGATTTTGGTTTTAGTTTAGTTTTAGCTTCTCTAATTTTTCTTGCCGATCCTCAATTTTATGTTGTCTTCCCTTAAATTCTGTATTGTCTCTCACCAGATTTTGCTGTATTTATGCGACTGTTCCTTCTAATCCATCCAACTTTTGTGATATGCCAACGTTCATTGCAGAAATATTTTGTGAATCACGAGCATTCTGTTCATCCATCTTTTGTGTTATGTTGGCATTGATTTGTGAAATTGCAGCCAATTATATGTTCATGTCAATACTCGTAGATGATCTAACTTGATGTCTGCTCCAACTCCTTCACATAATCAATCCCTCCAGGATATTTCTTCGTCCTCGCGACGGAATTCGTATTGGCTCAAGTCGATACATTCGATTTCCATTGCTTCTCGTAGCCGTGATTGCAGCTCTGCCTTATTTCCAGTTGTAGACAATTCTCGCTTTGCCAATTCCCTTTTGAGGGCAGGTATCGTCATATCCTGAATCCTGACCATTTTTCGATTGTTAACCTTCGGAATTTTTTTTAACAATCCCACTTCTGACACCAATTGTTACAATTTTGCTAAGTAAACCTCGAAGAATTTGGGAAATCATCAACGTTAACTTACAAACTCGTAACAATTATTTAAGAGGAGTCCTTAAGTTCGACTTAGTCGAAGCTTCATTACGTAAAGATTTACGCTTCTCAATATTTTCTTTTCATTCATCTATGACAACGAAATTTTTTTAATTAAAATATCAAATACATCCATAAGACATAACTGAGCTTTTTTTTAACCATTAGCACTTTCGTTATGTATAAAAGCAAAAAAAGGACGTTAACTTTAATGAGCACTTCCTAATACCACTTAAAGAATTTACGGTTATTTTTGAAACCCAGTAAAGGCTTTCGCTCAGGTGTCAGCTCTCCCGCTAACTTCAAAGTTAGTTATACTTATAATAATGAACGAAATAATGACAACAAAAATAAAGAGAAAGTTTCACTATAAAAATTTAAAGTACTAAGTTCTCTGATGGGCTGCGACTCCCACTGACTACGCACATAAGAAATTACAGGCAGTTTCCTGGAGCTTCAAGATATTTTAATACACTTTCAAGTGCCGCAAAGTAGGCAAGCGTATTTTGTTTATGTTCTTACGTTGGTACGTTGCTTAAAGTTTTGAATTTTTAGCAACGGTTTTTCTAAAAATAAAATAAAAACTTCTTCATCTAAGAGCACTTAGTGGGTGGGTGGGTTGTGCTAGTGTGACGCTGTATGAACTGTGAAGTTGTAAACAAGAAAAATCTCAAAGAACTTCACGCTTTTGCCTGTAGTTTATGTGGCTAAAGCAAATTTTTGCTTTTTATCGCTTGCGCACATTCTCTTTGCTATACATTTACTCTGTTTGCTATATGCCTTCAAAGGAGTTTATGACTGCCGAAAGGTAAATTTGCTTTGAGGTGCAGTCGTCTGAAAATTTAGTCAAGTTGTTAGAGAGTTGTTGGAAAAAAATACAGGAAAATATGATGTGTGACAAATTTATGTAGTTTTGTTAAATTTGCTTTTCACAACAAAAAAAAAAAATAAAAAAAAAAAATAAAAAAATTATAATAATAATTTAAAAATTTGTTAAAAAAAAAGAAAAAAAAAATTTTCTGCTTAGTGTTTGATTGCAAGAAGAAGAAAAATGGCATATTATCATATTTTTGCTTCTTCTTTGTATTTATTAAAAGTTTAATTTAAATAAATCTCATATATATCAATAAATTTTCATTTTCTATTTAGTTCCGATAATCTTATGATTTAGTCTCAAAGCCGCCTGCACATACTCGTACGTCATTTTATAAAACCTGCAAGTTTCTCTGCATTCGTCACCAACATAGGAATGCACTATACGCAGTTAATAATTTGGGTAGCGGTTACTTTGGGGTTTTTGTATTAGGTATCCATTGGGAGCACTAAAAAACATGTTTTTTAATTAAATTAAATTAGCTGTAATCAGTACTTTCGGGAGCATAGTTTCAAGTCTTATTTTTTTACATTTCCCTAAATAGATGGTTTCTGAACTGGTATCGTCAAGAAGTTGCTTCAATGACTCAAATGTGTATTGTTATATTTGTGTGGAATAAACATCCAAAACTTTCAGAAAACCTCAAACAAATTTCATGGAAACTGATATTTTTTCACAGTCTAAGTCGCATATTATAGAGAAAAAAAAAAGAAAAAACGTAAAACAAATTGCCAATACCTGTGGGAGAATTTAGTATCAACAATTATCAACTTAGCGACAATTTTAACGATTCGAGTATTCGCTATGCATATTTTAACGATATTCGCTATCGCTTGATCAGCTGTTATCGTTAACTACACGTTAAGTTGTTAATTAAAGGACAAAAATTTCGAGCGCCATTGATAAAAGATTTCATATGCTATTTAGGTTAAAATAAATAGTATAAAAGTAGACATAAAATTAAGAGATTACAAAAAAAAAAAAAAAAAAAAAAAAAGGCAAAGAAAATAGACTTAAATCTTATTTATCCGAAGGTGAGGAAAAAGCGCCCTCTTAAGTGAAATATAATTTCGAAAGTCATATCGATTTACCCCAAATTTAGTTGATGTAATTATTTGTCAATTTGATACCTAACCAAAGGCAGGAGGATAACTGCGATATCTACATATAAACAGGTAAATAATGCAACTTTCAAGTGTTTTTAAATTTCTAACTGTATTAAATTGCTTGAAAGTTCTTCACAACTGGATGCTGATCAAAGCGTACAGTTGGAGAGTAGTGGATGATAGCCATGAGCCAGTCGTCCTCAAGCCGCTATACACATAGAGTAACAGGCGCAGTCAATCCTTCGATGTTTTTTGCAAAGGTTAGGTTTAATATGGCTTGAATAGAACAGCAAGCTGAAAAATTTCGCTTCATCAAACAAACCATTTTTTGGAGGTGCTATTGTGACTATCCTTTGCACTCATATCTTAATCATTAGCCCCAATCATGAAGAAGCCTATGTCAACCAACCATGGATACAATTCTATCAATGTGAAAATGGCAAGAGAGTTTATTTTTTAATTGTTGAATAACACAGTCCAATATATGTATTTTATGCATAGATATATGATCGTAATCTCAAGATTTTGGCGGCAAGTGCTTACTACCAACGGGCTTTTCTAAAATGCGAAGAGCGTGGTGAAAATCATAACACTTTTTGATTTTTAAAATTAATTTGTTTGTTTTTCTCCATCTTCTTTTTACTTTTCGCAGATTTTGATGTTTTGTTAAGCTGTGGTGCAACCTTTACTCCATTTTAGTAAAAAGGAAATGTGGAAAGCTAACAATAATCATTATAATTGAGGTAGGAAATAAATCAATCATTAGGGCAAGTGACAAAATTCATTAGCTAACAACTCGACAAATCGTATTGATAAAATTTGCAGAGTTCCCCGCTGAAATTGTTTACAGAATGTCCCAAGAGTGATAAAAGTAGCTGCATGAGGTTGGGGCGTGCCTATTCAACTTAGACAACAAAACAACACTTCAATGACAATGATTTAATCCAGATTGAAAATCGGCTAAAAGACCTTAATCACACTCAGAGGAAGTATAGCGATATGTCGAAAAAATAGCATCTAAAGAGCCAGAACCTTCTACCCAAGCCGAATTAAATAATTAAATAAAGCATTTTGAACTACCTAAAGCATAAGTAAGCAACAAATACGAGTACAAAAGATTATTTTTGATAACCCACCGATACGAAAATTGATAAGAGATGCCGATTTTTCAAGTTCAGTGACTAGTTTTTCGATGACCCGTTCGAGTATTTTGACTGGTAAGAGGCGAATGACATGCGTGATTTTTTGCTTCAAGGCCTGATTGTCCGCATGGACTTAAGACTTTACATATCCCCACAGGAAAAATTCTAAGGTTGTGATATCACATGATCTTGGTGGCCAATCGACCGTCTCAAAACGTGAAATTATCTGCTCACCGAAGTGTTCTCTCAATAAATCCATCGATTGATGCGTCTTGTTGAAATCAGATGTGGCCAAGATCACTAGCTTCAATCTCAGGCATCAAATATTTGGTTATCACGGCGCAATAACGGTCGGCATTGACGGATACGTTCTTTTCGGCATAATTTTTGAAGAAATATGGACCGATGATTCCACCGGCCCACAAACCACACCAAACCGTTGTTTTTTCCATACGAAATGGCAGCTCTTGAATCCCTTCAAAAGCTTCACTGTACTTCGCCACAAATGTGACAAATTTTGCTTGTTTACATACCCATTTAGACAGAAATGAACCACGACACTGAACAAAATTTGGCTTGACAACGTCGGATCTTCTTGGAACTTTTCAAGAGCCCATAAAGCGAAGCGATGTCGCTTGTGAAGGTGAAGCGGCTTCGGTTCTTACACAAGATGCATTTTTTATGCTTTCAATTTAAGATCTCGACGTAAAATGCGTCAAGTCGTTCCATACGTCAGTCCGAGTAGCTGCGAACGGCGCCGAATTGACTCTCCACGGTCTTCGTGTACACTCTCAGCTATGGCCGCTATATTTTCCTCATTGCTGGACGTGGTCTATTCGATCGAATATTATCCAATAATAAATGCTGGGTCTTAGGATGAGTGATGGTGTTGCGGGTAGTATGCTCAGTAGGCCGATCATGTTGACCAAAAGTTGAGCGAAGCGCGCGATACACGTTCTTTACAGAACGTGAATTTTCGTAATAAAGTTGAATGATTTGTAAACGTTGTTCAGGCGTAAATCTTTCTATGATGAAATCCAAAAAAATACTGAATAAAAATTACATGACAGCTTAACACGACTTATGCGTAATCTGTCAAAGAAATGCTATTGGAAAAATTACCTCTACTTTGATCATCCCTTGTATATAGAAAATCAACACTTCTGTTATTAATGTAATTAGTTTAGGGTCTCACATTAAACAAATATTACAGCATCTCGGCACTAAAACCTCTGTTGACCAATGTTATTAAGCACTTGGCTATCACTGACGTTTTAACCACAATTTTTCACCAAATAAAATTGTTTTTCTGCTTGCTATGATAAATATTTTCATTGAGTTTTCCTTTTATTCCATATGAGAATACGAACGCTCCAATACGAAAATGACTTCAATAAACTCTTTGTTTCTCACAATTATATTAAATGCATGCGATTTTCATCGAATTGCAACTTGTGAAAAAGTTTTCACAACTGCTTCGTTTTTATTTTTGATTCAATAATTTACTCAATTTTTTAAGTTACTCTGCGTTTTTGCTTCAGAGTTTTTATAAGCTGATTTTGTTCCGAAACTTTTAGGCATTATTGCAAAAAAAAATATATAAAAATAAATAAAATCCGATAAATTGCTTGGCATAAAAAATTTAAAGAAAAATATTTAAAAATAATTTAGCTGAGTATTTCCAACACACAAAGCTTAACTGGAGTGAGGGCGCGTTGATTATAAATTTTACAACTTTGTGCCATTAAATATTAAACAATTTTTAAAAAAAATAATATTTCCAAGTCTGAAATTCTTTAAAAATTCTGCAGTAACATTCTGCTGCCTAATAAAATGGTAATAGATTTGAAATTATACTTGAAGGTCTACACAAATTACCATTCATTTGAATACTTGTTTTTCAGGTTTCCTCAATTTTAGCTGAGTCGTCAGTTTTAGCAAATGTGAATTATACTCAATTTTTGTTTGAAAAAGTATGCAGAAAGTTTTCGTATAAATCAGTGTAACAAATGTGTAATTAATCATTATTTAAGCATGTTTTTCTTGGCATATATGTATGTTAATTTGTTTGTGCCAAGCTATTGATTTTTTCTTTTTTAAAGTTTGCTTTCGGAAGAGAACATTTAGCTATGTGAATGGAATTTATGTAATATCTTTTTCCAACGAGCTTTCTATACACATATGTAGATTTTGCGAATATTTTCCATGCGAAGAAAGATTTGTGCTGTGTAGATAAAAATTGAAGAAAATCGAAACAAAAGGACTTATCTAACACTGTTTTATATATAAATGAATTGAGTAACGATTATTTAATTATTTTTTTAACACTTTATGGTCATTAACTTTTTTAAAATTATCGTAATTAAAATAACTTCGATTGAAGGCAGCCACTGAAAAAAGTATAGCAAAAATCATTATTTTCTCATAAAATTTCTTCCCGCAACTTTTAAAGTGAGTGCAGGACGAGACTGTGGCCTAAATTTAAATTAAAAAAAAGTTTGATCTGCTAATTCAGTGAAATAAAGTTTTTTGTGTAAAAACCAAAGCTTCAAGACTGCTTTCTAGGTTCTATTCTTTTTCTTCTTAGGCATAGGTATTACTTACGCGATTATAGCCGTATCAACAATAGCGCGCTACTTGTTCTTAATTTTTACTGTTTGCCGCCAGTTAGAAATACCAAGCAAAAACAGGTCGTTCTCCATCTACTCCTTCCAACGGAGTTGAGGTCTTCCTCTTCCTCTGCTTCCGCCAATGGGTACTCCATCGAATACTTTAAAAACTAGAGCGCTTTCATCCATTCGGATTTCAACACCCAGCCAGCGTTGCCGCTGTCTGTTGGTTCGGTGAACTATGCTTATGTTGTCGCTCATATAGCCAACGTGCAAAAGGCCATAAATCCTCCACAAAACCTTTCTTTCGAAAACTTCTAATGTCATCTCATTGGATGTCGACATCGTTCAGACTTCTGCACTATATGTTAGGACGGGAATTATGAGCGCCTTGTGCAGTTTGGTTTTGGTTCGTCGAGAGAGGACTTTACTTTTCAATTGCCTACTCAGTCCAAAGTAGCACTTGCTGGCAAGAGTGATTATACGCTGGATTTCAAGGCTGACATTCTTGGTGTTGTTGATGATGGTTCCTAGGAAGACTAATTTACCTACGACTTGAAAGTTGTGATTGTCAAAAGTGATGTGGGAGCTAAGTCGCGAATGTTATGACTATTTCTTTGATGTCTCAAGATATTTCGTCTTGCTCTCGTTCATCAAAAGACCCATTCGCTTCGCTTTTTTGTCTCACCTGGAGAACGCAGAACTGGCGATGAGGTTGTCACACTCAATGCTATCATTATCATCGGCATACACTAACAATTGTGCGCTTCTGGTATTATCCAGTTTACTTAGCCGTATGGGTTTTTTGGGAATATCAAATTCAGACAAAGCGGCGTAGAGGCATTTCCTTATCGAGCTATCGAAAGCAACTTTAAAATCGATGCAAAGGTAGGATGTGTATCAATTATTTTTTCTCGGGTCTGCTCCAAGATTTGGCGCAGGGTGCATATCTGGTCAATGGCAGATTTTCCAGGTCTAAATCCACACCTAATGTTCAATCACTTTGTCGACGGTCGGTGACGGGGTCTCTTCCCAACCACAAACACAACACCAAATTTGAGCTCCTTTTAATGGCCGCTGAAGTAGATTTCAGAAGGAGCCACCTTCTTCCGTCCTTGTCCCGTTCATCGCAATTCTTTGACAATATCAGCATTTAGTCTTACGAGGATATAAACCAGCTGGGCAGTCCCAACTAAGGTACCGGATATTCCAGCTGCATCCCCTCAAATTGTGATCCCTTAAACGCTTGCAGGGGTCGTCATCAAAAAGTGGGTCTCTCATCCGAAGCATTTGTTAATTTTTTATTGGAGTTTAGTCATTATATGGTGAGTCCAAACCCCAACGGGGTGGGTTCTATTAGCGATATAAAATTCAATTGATGTCCATTTAAATATTTAAAAAAATCCAAATTGCGTAATTATTAATTTAAATCCTTAGAAAAATTTGTTGTTCGATAAGATATACTTTTGCAAAGTAAAAATATATATAATAATAACAAAATTTAATAAATTAGATATTTAGTATATGTAATTTTTTATTACAACGTCTTGTTGGAGAACCTTTTTTTCTTTTTAATTTAAGCCCAACGGTTACCCTCCTCCCGCCAAACCGAAACGAGGGGCGCCATCCGCATAACGTACAGAATTTGCCGAGTCAATAAAGCAAGAGTTTGTTAAGCGTTGAGATTTAAAACTGCTCTGCTACAGAAAACAAATTCGTCAGCTAAAATATAAGATTATTTATACTACAATAGAAAATTATTGAATTACTTGTTAAGAGAAGTTAGTATAGCATTTTTTGTTATGAAATGTGAGTCTGTCATATCGAATATTGGAATAACAATTGAAATCCTGACATAGACGGTGAAACGGTTCATATAGTTCAAAGTTTGTTTTACAAGATTTTAGGAATATTCATCTAAATTGTCGTGATAATTGTATAGGGACATTAAGATTTACTTCACCTAAGAGAAATGAACTGAATGAAATCAGTCGATTTAGAAGCTTTACTAAAAAACTTATTCTCAACATTTCTCTGCGGCTAGAAAGTGTGGGTAAATTTATAAGTTTTAAGCGACTAGTATACGGAGGAAGATTTTGGAGGGAATCCCAGTGCAAATGACGCAAAGCAAACACAGAAACTGTTTTTGAACTGACTCAATTTTATCAGAATGGATTTTATAATTGGGGTTCCACACAACCGAAGCGTACTCCAATATTGGTCTTACTAATGACGTAAAAAGTATTTTCGTAATATAATGGTCTCTGAATTCCTTAGATCACCGCTTTACAAAGGCAAGGACACCTTTAGCTTTCAACACAGTTGTATTAATATTAAGATTGAAGTTGAGTTTGGTATCCATTGTTACACCCAAATCAACAAAATTACATACGTGTTCTAGAATATAATTGCTTATTGTGTAAGATGGTGATTGAATACATTTTCATGTATAAAACATGGTTTTACGTTTATTAAGGTTAAGAGGCACATCATACTAAATTTTTCAAATCGGTTTGTAATAAACATCTTTCATTAATTGAGGTATTGGAAAACATCATCGACATATAATAAAACCTTTGAATATTTTATAACTGCAGACAAATCGTTAATAAATAACAAGAATAGAATCGGCCCCATGTGGCTACCTTGCGGAATACCAGATGTTACATCAGTTATGTCAGAAAAGGTATCATTAAATAATACTCTTTGAGTCCTGTTGCAGAGATAGGAAACTATCCAGATCTAGTTTTTTAATAAGTATTGTATGATATACTCTGTCGAATGCTTTACTGAAGTCAGTATATATAAAATCAGTATTCTTGTTTTCCCTAAATCTATTTGAAGCGTGAGTAACAAATTCCAGCAAATTAGTAATAGTAGATTTCCCTTTGCAAAACCCATGCTAGGAACTGGAAATTAAAGGAAATATGGAAAAAGTTAATTGGGCAGTAATTATGGTTTCAAAATGCTTAGGTATAGCAGATATCTTTGCTATCCCTCTATAATTTTCAATCAAAGATCTACCACCATTCTTATGCAAGGGTATTATAAATGATTTTTTCCATGTTAAAGGGAATATGCTTTGTTTTAGGGATGCATTAAAGAGGGTTGTCAAAGGCCGGTACAAATTTTCAGCACAATATTTAAGAAAGCATGTTGGAATGTTGGCATGTTCCTGTGGCTAATTAAAAAATTTTACTTTAAAATAATTTTTGAAATTTCTGATTCAACTCATTTTTAACAGCATCAACGGTAGTACAATTATTAAATATTTCTAGGAAAGAAAAACAAATAGTAAAGTGATGGTGCGACTGCTGAGCTACAAAGAATATATACATTAAGTTGCGACTGTCTCAGTGGCGAGCATGTCAAAAAACTCCATTTTCTACTGTTTATTTCTAAAAATTTTAAACAAATACGAAATATGGCTACACAGGTTTTCGAACGAAATAAATGGTTTCACAAATATTTCGCGACAAAAAAGAAAAAGACAAATTTTCAAACGTATTAAAGCAAGCTTATGAAACAAGGTTTTCTTTTCTTCATAAATTTCTACAACTTTTCTTTATTTTTAGACATGGAAACATTAGTATACATAACCGATGACAAATATTTACCGCGCTCCACTCATGTTTTTCGTCTTGGTTGCTTATGTTTGCATATCTTCTTCCTATATAAATAGCTGTTCACAACCGAAAATCAATATGTAGAATTTCCATATCTACAAAATTTTTCCATCCACGCACTGCATGGAGAGCTGCGTACCGACCTTTATCCTGCTAAAGATTACTGATGCGAACAACCCTTTGTGCATGCCAAAAAAACTGTGGTCATAGCCTTGTTGACCGCAATTTTCAATTCATAAATCAACATTTAGAAAGACTGACCCAATCAGTAAAGCCGCTAGGTGTTCAAAAAGAGCAAAGCCATGATATTGTCCCAAAAATATTGGGAGAATCGAAACGACTTAAATTTGTAATGGAGAAGATTGAGCTTAACAAATTAAAATTAAGAATAGAACTTAAAATTGTAATCTAGGAAACACTAACATGCACTTCAATTCTTGAAACTGTGATAGATTTAATGTAGCAGGTCTATTGAAAAGCCCCCGATCTGCCATATTGAAATAAATTTTTTTTTAGCAAAATTCATTTTTTATTCCCTTCATGGGAGAGACACTGATAATAGCAGCCCTCCAAATATTCGATACCATTTTTATAGTACGATTTATCTTTTGTTTTAAAATAGGCCTAAGTTTCGGATCAGATTTTCAATGTCTGAAAACAGGCACCAGATCTGGAGTATACGGTGGATGGGAAAGCAATTCGAAGTCGAATTCATGGATTTTTGCCATCGATTGCAATTACTTGTGACATTGTCCTGGTGGAACATCACATCTTTTTCTCCACATGCTGCTGTTTTTCTGTGATTCAGTCTTCAAACAGTCCAATAACGCTACGTAATGATAGCTATTGATGGTGCTTCATTTTTTAAGGTAGTAAATGAAAATTATTCCATGCGCATTCCAAAAAACAGACGCCACAACCTTGCTAGTCGACTGTTGCGGGTTTCCACGTTTTGGAGCGGATTCATCAGGCGCAATCCTCTCGGATGACTGTCGAGTGGACTTGGAAGTGAAATGCTGGAGCCATCCTTCATTCGTTGTCATATATCGACGCAAAAACTCGGGTTTATTACGCTTGAACGACTCAAAACACTGCTTCGCGTCATTAAATCGTCGTTGTGTTTGGTCAACAGAGAGCTTGCGCGGCATCCACTTTGCACAAAGTGATCTAAACAAATATTAGTGAATGATATGATGTATACATTCAGAGGATATCTTCGGGGTGCCTGTTATTTCATTCAATTTCAATTTATGGTCATTCAAAATAATTTTGTGGACGATTTTTTTTTTATCAGAGTGGTGCGGTAAATAAACAAAACTGTCGATTTTGGTGCGAGGAAAATCCACAAATTATTCATGAATAAACATAAATTGAAAGTTTGGTGTAGTTTTTGGTCTGGTGGAATCATCGGTCCGTACTTCTTTCGAAATGAAGCTGGTAGCACCGTAACTTTCAGTGGAGAGCGATATAGATCGAATATAACCAACTTTCTATGGCAACAATTGGAAGCAGTTGATCTTAACAACATCTGGTTCAAAAAGACGTGGCTACATGCCACACAGCATTGCACCAACCGAATTATTGCGAGAAAGGTTTGGAGATTCGATTATTTGAAAAATTGTGAAATTGAATGGCCTACAAGAAGTTGTGATTTAACACCATTAGACTACTTCTTGTGGGGTTATTTGAAGTCATTGGTCTTTAGCAATAAACCAGACTCTCTTCAAGTTTTAAAAGTCAATATTGAACGAGCTGTTCATGACATGCGACTGGATTTAGTGATAAAAATGCTCAAAAATTGGGTTGATCGAATTCGTTCCTGCAAAAGAAGTCGTGTAGGACGTTTGAACAATGTTGTATTCAGAAATTAATTGTATCGATTATACTTCACATCGCCGCACAGGCTTTTAATTTGGATATTGAGAAATAAATTCAGACATAAGCAACTTGAACTGCTTTGTAAATCTGTTAAGAGAGCTCCAATATATACACGAAATGAAGAGATTAATTAATACACTCACACATCATCAGGCAATCCAAACACATCAACAGTTTTATCTTTAACTTTACGTCGAGCTTTCGTATTTGGATTCCACTCTTTTTCTCAGAATTTATTAAAAGAAAAATTGAATTCATCATCACCAGTTTGTTAATATCAAAAAAAAAAAAAAATAATAAAAATAATAAAAATAATAATTTAAATATTACAGAGCAGCTAATAATATTGTGCTTACAGTAATGCATACATGGTCGTTCAGTTATAGCGTTTACTGCAAAAAGTGTGTCAAATATGGATGGAGTACACTATTACCGTGTTGTAGGCAACGTTTACGATAAAAGGCATGATTGTGATTATTTTTTTAATGACACTCGACACTCAAAATTTTTTCCCATAAATATATATAATATAAAGGAAAATATTGCGTAATTTCACAATAATATTACAAAATCAAATCGCACGACACGACAATAACAAATTAGTAAATGCAATAATTACGACATTTATTCATTACCAGCGGAAGTTGTATAATTTATATTAGATGTTATCGCACAATAACCACTTTTTATGTTTTGTCCACACATTATTGGCCGCCCCGCTGTTATGGAAATATGACTGCATGCCAAGATATTGCCACACGAAACCTCAATGCCCCAAACTCAACCACACAAACACACCAAGTCAACTTTAATTTCCCTCAACTTCAGAATGTTAATTCACTTAAGTGCATTTTGCCAGCCAAGGTTGTAAGTAATTATTATGCGACCAACAACAACAGTGCAACAATAATGAAAATGTCACCATAATACAATAAGAACAACAGCGTATTCTAAGTGTGGCATGACAGGCGGCTTAACGCAACAACTTCCGAGTGGCATGCTGAATAGCAATTGCACATAATCAAGGGACGAACATTTAAGCGGAACTTGACTTGAAGAAAAAGAAGAGAATAAGAAGAAAAAAAGCGCAAAATACAAATTATAATAAAACGCCAAACAAAAGCAAAAACAATATAAAACCGACCACAATGTTTATGGTGACAGCAAGTGCCGTTTATATATCTGCATGTATGTATATATGTGTGTATGTAAGTGTGTTTGGCACAAAACAGCTCAACTTACGACACCAACAAAATAATGAACAACAACAACAACAACCTTCTTTGAGACGTGTTGGCAATTTAACGAGCACTATGACGCATTGTTGCCCGCCTGTCCTACCGCAGTACAAACCCACCTGCCATATGTACATGTATGTATGTGCCGGTGGGGTATGCATGTATGTATGTATGCGTCTATGCTAACTGGCCATCTAGCACGTGTAACGGTGCACTTTTAAGTGTTTAGCTAAAGAGCATTTCACGTCATTTTGGCCATTTTAAGCTTTCGCTCATGCTTTCGGCCGGATGTGCTTTGGTGTTAACCACAAAGTGCTTTTAACCAACCTTCATTCATACCTATTACTGTGTGTGTGTGTTTGTGTGTGTGAATACATGTGTGTGCTTATGTTTGTATGCTTGCAAGCAAATTTTGCACTCACTGCTATGCATGTGTTTAAGGTAAAATATATGTGCGCCACTTATGCACAACATGCCTTGCTCAGTTGTCTGTTGTGGCCGAGCAAGCAGTTGTGGCAAACTTCAATGGTTAAACGTGCTGCTCATTAGGTCGTTAAGTGAAATCCTTTGAAATATCTACATATGTATATATTTTTATGTTAATATGTTTTAGTTCTCATTAGTTTAGAGGAAACTAGTGGTCAGCAGAGATTTTTGTTTTTCGTAAACTAAATAGGGCTAAAACAAGGCTTCATATTAAAAAACCTTTACTTTTGCTCACAAAAATTACTTTTTTGTTGTTGGTATTTTTATTCCTTAATTACAACCATGTTTGTTGCGTTCGTGGGTTGCTCATTTTTTGTTTTTAAATTTATATTAGTTGGACCCCTTGACAAATAAAGGGTGTTTTTTTATAGAGGTATAGAACTTTAAGTTAGCATAACTTTTCAAGATGGCGACCGATTTAACAGCTGTCAAGCGATTTATTCTCAGTTTGGTTTGGCAATTCATCATGAATAGGCTCACTATCATCAAGTAAGGCGTAGATTCGTCGAATGGGCCCAAAACGAGATTACCGTTGTTCCCGATTTTCATAAGCGAATTTTGTTTAGCGATGAAGCGCACTTCTGCTTGAATGGCTACGTCACCAAACAAAACTGCCACATTTGGAATGAAGGTAATCCTCAAGTGTATAGTGAAACACCGTTACATCCAGAAAAACTGACTGTTTGGTGCGATTTATGGGCTGGTGGAATCATTGGTCCGTACTTTTTCAAAAACGATGGTGGCCAGAACGTTACAGTCAATGGTGATCGGTATAGAGTCATGATTACTAACTTTTTCATTCCTGAATGGAATAACCATGATGTCCAGGAGATGTGGTTTCAACAAGACGGCGCAACATGTCACACAGCTCGTGCCACAATAGATTTATTGAAAGACACGTTTGGTGACCGCCTAATTTCACGTTTTGCACCTGGCCTCCAAGATCTTGTGATTTAACACAGCTAGACTACTTTCTGTTGGCTATGTAAAGTCATTGGTCTATGCGGATAAGCCACAAACGCTTGACCATTTGGAAGACAACATTCGCCGGGTTATTGCCGATATACGGCCACAAATGTCGGAAAAAGGTCATCGAAATATGGACGTCCAGATTGGACTACATCCGCGCCAGCCGTGGCGGTCATATGCCAGAAATCATATTTAAAATGTAATGCCACAAGATTACCTTTCGGATAAATAAAATTCATGTCAATCGAATAATCCATCGTTGTTTTATTGCAACTTAAAGTTCTATACCTCTATAAAAAACAGCCTAATTTAGAAATAATAAATAATTGACTATAAATAGATTTCCTTATCTTCTTCTTTGGCGTTGGCAACAGTTACGCAATGATAGCCATCAATGATAGCATTTCTTTGCATTTTTCGCACATTCTCTTTGCTAATTGACGCTAGTTGGAAATACCAAGGGAAACCATGTCGCTCTTCACCTGATCCTTCCAACGGAGTTAATGTCTTCTTCTTCCTCTGCTTCCGCCAGCGGATACTACATCAAATACTTTCAAAGTTGGAGCATGACTACATGACCTAGCCAGCGTAGCCACTGAACTATGTCAATGTCGTCGTCTTCCGCAAAACTTTTCTCCCGAAAACTCCTAACGCCGACTCTCCGAATGTCGACATCGTCCAGGCTTCTGCAACATATGTCAGTACGGGAATGATGAGCGATTTGTAAAGTTTGGTTTTGGTTTCGTCGAGAGAGGACTTTACTTTTCAATTGCCTACTCAGTCCAAAGTAGCACCTGTTGGCAAGACTTTCTCTTCGTTGGATTTTAGGGTTAGAGAGGCAGTTCCTTATCATCCTGTCGAAGGAAGCTTTACCAGGTCTAAAGTCATACTGATAAGGATCGATCAGTTTGTTGACGGTGTGCTTTAATTTATCACAAAATATGTTAGTTAGGACCTTTTATGTGATATTAAGGTGACTTATAACACGGTAATTTTCCGTGGCAGACTGTGGGGTCTCCATTTTTTTTTTTTGATTGGGCAGAGCACACTTAGGTTCCATCCGTCAGGAATGCTTTCGTCCGACCATATTCTGCAAAGAAGTCGACGACGCATGCTCCTTCTCAGTTCTTTGCCGCTGTTTTTGAATAGGTCTGCCGGTAAGCCATCGGCTCCCGTCGCTTTGTTATTTTTTAAGCGGGAAATCGCTATTCGAACTTCTTCATAGTCGGGTGATGGCACTTCCATACCATCATCATAGATTGGGGCTTTGGGTTCGCCATGTCCGGATTCCATACACTGAGTATGCTCTGGACATCTGTCACCAGATTATCTCTTTGGTCCCTTCACGAATTTGCTCCGGTCTTGAAACCTTCGTGAGTCACCGCACCTTCTCATAGAATTTTCGTGCATTACCCATTTCGGCCAGCTTCTCAATATTGTCATACTCACGCATTTCGGCCTGTTTCTCTTTCCTCTGAAAGAGGCGTCTCGCTTCCCTCTTCAGCTTTCGGTATCTATCCCACCTATCGAAGAATGCAAAGAATTTGCTATTTCATTCCACAGCTCCATTATATCGAGGTGCTGAGTAGCGCTCTCAGAGAATAGCTGTGCAAGCCGATTAGAAAACCTGCTGGATGCCTGTTGTGATAGCAGCTTTTCGGCGTCGAACCTTCCTTGTGTTTGGTGAAGAGCGTTCTTCGCTACATATAGGCTGGTGAGCATTTTTGCTGCTACAAGGTAATAATAATAGCCGATATTTGGACCATGGAACGCACGCACGTCCAAACACTGGATACATATCTTCCGTTGCGTGTGTTACGATCTTGCGACAGACGTGTAGCTTGATGAATTTCCGTATGCTGGAGTTTTGTACTACAGGCCACCATATTTCGGGCCCCGGCGAAGTCAATCAGCCTCAGCCCGTTTGCGATCCTTTGAATGGCCGCTGAAGTAGATTTCACAAGGACCCACCTTCTCCTTTCCTTTTCCCGTCCATCGCACGTCTTGGACGGCGGTGATGTCAGCCTTTAGTCTTACGAATACATCAACCAGCTGGGCGGCGGCATATTCCCCATTAGTAGACCGGAAATTCCAGGTGCATGCACTCAAATCGTGATCTTTTAAACGCTAGGGGGATCTCTCATCCGAGGCATTTGTGGATTTTTCATTGGAGTATAGTTTTTAAGTGATGGGTCCCAAAACATACGCACAACCGCAAGTGATTCGCTTTCTCACTTTAGCTCGCCTCCAAATGGATGCTTGTTGGCTACCCAGAGGATACTCGGTCTAAGACCGGAAGTCGTGGGCTGCTTAAACCATTTATAAAATAATCGTTTCTGACCACTCCCAGGTGAATAGCAGTCAAAAACTTTCCTCACATGCGTGAACTTCTACACATGGCCTCACTCTCAATCAATATTCAATCAATCATTTAGAAAAAAATTACAAATGGAATAAAGCCTGTATGACAAAAGAGATATACGGGTAATTTATACCGTTAATCATGTTTTTTTTAAAATCACACATATAACTGCTAAATTGTGATAAATTCGCATATCTGAGTAATCAGTTTTATGAGTGCTCTCTGGTTCCGATAAACGGTTAAAACATGAAAAAATAGACCTGCATACCGAATTTCTCTCTAATATGTCAAAAAATTAAAGATTCCAACATGCAGAAAAACAGACAGACGGACATCGCTATATCAATTCAGCTCAAAATCTTAAATTTTAATGGCTCTTTGCTTTGCTTCTGTTAAAGATCTAAAAATTATATTAATTTTCTCTGCGGAATACTATAGGCAAGTGGTTAGCCGTAAGTCCTGCCATACAGAGAGCTTGAATAATGAACAGATCAATATTCAAAATTATAGAAAAAGAGAAAGGTAAATAAAATTTATAGAATCAAGCTAAGAAATTCTGTAAAAACGTTTAAAAAATCTACAAAAAAATCGTTAATGCTTGGCGGTAAGTAGTAGAGATGCCCTACCCTATACATGCTTTCTTGAGATGGTTTTCATCAATTATGAGTCAAACTTTCTGTTAAATATCAGCAGGGTGCTGCTAAAATTTAAAGTACATAGGTCATTACTAAAATAGTGTCTGTATACGAACCTTAACTAAAGCAACAAACTCTAAATTATTTGAAGTTTAATACACATCTATACATCTTTATCTCATAGTCATGTGTTTCCTTTTTTAAAATTTGCTTCGACATCTAATGTGAACAATACTTCTACAGTTCTTGTCCTTCTTATCTTCATTAAATATTAAATTTCGTTTAACCATGACTAAGAGAAAAAAATTGCATGTGAAAATAAATACGTTTGAAGTAATAAGGCTAATTACAAAACTCACAATTAACCTCAGGTTATAAGTATGATAAAAAAAACTAAAAAAAAACTACAAATGATCTATTTACTCATATGACAGCAAGAAGAAGAAAAAAATGTGATTTTGAAACCAGCTTACAAATAGATACGAATAGGGTACATAAATAACCACAAATTTACTTCACATCAACTTAACAAACGTTGTACGAACGGAGCAACTCACGTGACATTTCTGTTAAATGCTTTAATGTTTTTAGTAATTTTATTTTATGTTTTTGCTACTGTAATTACGGAGAAACTACTTGTGGTAAAGTCAAAAGGAAAGAGTGTGATTAATACATATATGTCGTCACACATACATATAAACACAATTAGAGTTCATTAATTAATGACGCAAACTGTGCACATACAATATGTATGTTTGTATATATCTTGTATGCTGCATGCTCATATATCTCCCTGCTTCTAGCGCTTGTGTAATTCAAAAATATTTCTGTACTTGACAGCTGCAGTTGTTAATTATAATTGTAGTAGTAGTGTAATAGTGGAAAAAAGGAAATTTCTCTAGTTTACAGCTGCTCACGTGGCACGTGATGAATTGACATACCTTAAAGAAGTCACAGATGTATTAAATAAAATAATGTTTTATTTTTTTTTTTCTTTTCTTAATTTGTATTACTTGTTTTACTCCACAATTGAAGAGATAAATATAACAAATAAGATGCGGTGATAAAGCTATTAGTGTAAGGATCAAATAAAATTAAAACGAAATATAATAAAACATATATATTTAATCAAAAAGAACAACTAAAATAAATAAAATAACATAATATCAAATAAGATGAAAAAAACTTAAAAAAAAAATAAAATAATTCCAAAAAAAAAACTAGAAAAATCATAGAAAATATCAGAAAGGAAATAAAAAGATCAACTAAAATCAAAAATAATAATATAAAATAAAATTATATAAAAAATAAATAAAACAAAATAAAATAAAGTATAAATAAAATAAAACAAAATAAAGTAATATATAACAACTAAAAATATTTAAAATTTAAAATAAAACAACTAAAATAAAATACAACAAAATAAAAGATTAAATAAAACAATGAAAAAAAAAATAAAATAAAATAAAATAAACTCAAATGAAATAATATAAAATGAAATAAATAAATAAAATATAATTAAATAAAGAAGCAATAAAAACTGTAAATAAAACAACACAAAATAAAATATAACAGTTAAAAAAACAAAAGTAAATAAAAAAATTTATATAAAATAAAATAAACTAAAAAAAATTCAGAATACAAAAAAAAAATAATATAAATCAAAATATAGCTCATTTACTTATAACCCAAACCAATTACAGGCCGCATTAAAAAAAACATAAAACAAAATCAAATTAAATTAAATAAACTAAATAAAATTTAATAAATAAATAAAGTAAAAACCTAAAATTAAACATAACAAAAGAAAACTATAATAAAATAAAAAACAATAAAAACTTAAAATAAAATAACGCAAAATACATTATAATAAGTAAAAAATAAAATAAAATAAAAATTTAATATAAAATATAATAAAATTAGATTGAATAACTTGAAAAAGATAAATTAAAGTAAATAGCATAAAAAGAAATAATCTAATATAATATAAAATAACTCAAAAAAAAAAAAAAATTAAAAAATCAATAAAATAAAATAAAAATTAGGTAAATTAATTTAAAAAAAAAATCCTTCAAAAAACATCACAGTCGGAAATTCATGTACCTTAAGCGACATAATGGCATTATTAAAATAAGGCGCCGTACTACATATACTATATATATATACTACTATACGTACCGTGCTCGAAGATGCCAGTATGCTTCCATATTATGATCGAACAGTTTTGACGAATGTCATGAATAGACCAGATAAAATTGTTGTTGACAAGACTAGTAAGATAGCATTTATAATTGATATACGAAAAAAAAACGCAAAGTACTCTGACTTAGGTATTGATGTGAAACGCAAACGGAAGTTAAGAAAAGTGCTTATTAATCTTAAGGAAAAACATAAGAAGACTCCAGCTGCCAGATCACATCATTCTCGACATGCAAAAAGCTGTCTTATTGAATTCATGCCATATTATTCAAAATTTACTTCAGTAAACGTTTATAATTAATTAAAATTAGTTATTATATATTTCTAGCCAACAAATGAAATTTACTCCCTAACGGGGTGCAATAAAGGATAATAAAATAAAATAAAATAAAATAAAAATATAAGGAAATATAAATAAAAAAATTAAAAGAAATAAAATAAAATGAAATTTATAAAAAATAAATAAATTAAATTAAATAAAGCAACATAAAAAAATTAATAGAAAGTAGAAAATTAATTATCAAAATTAGTTCCATAATATGAAATCTCGGCATTTTTACTGAAGACTGTTTTACTGCTTTTAAGGAAGGGCATCAAGTCGTTGTAATCCATACTGACTTTTCAAAAGCTTTTGATATAGCGTCTCATAGTGTCGATAGTTTACAAATTATCTAGTTTGGGCTTTCACTATACTTTTCTTCAATGGATAACATCTTACCTATCTAATAGATTATGGGCAATTGCTTTTGATAATGTCTCATCCCAACCTTTTATAGCGATATCAGGCGTATCTCAAGGCAGCGTCTTAGGCCCCTCGATGTTTATCTTATACATCAATGACGTCAGTTTATTTTTTCTTATATCTAAATTTCTTCTTTATGCTGATGACCTCAAGATGCACTCAGTAATTAAAAGCCTGAGTGATTCCATTGTGCTTCAAGTGGACTCTGACAAACTAAAATCTCGATGCACCACCCGGAATCATCTATTGTTGAATGTTATACCCGAAAGTTTTGTAATTTCCCTACGCCTTACCACATTTCGGGGATAATTCTCGATTCAGTTTCTGAAATTAAGAATCTTAAGGTTTAAGGTTTATCTCTATACAAAGTACAAAGTAGGTACAAATACCTAGTTTCTCTAATTACATTAATTATTCTGTTTCAAAATTCAAAATCTTACAAAATACCTTTATTCGCCGTAATAGTACTCCATTTCCAGATCACTACACATTTTTTTATACTTCTCTGGTAAGAGCAAGGCTCGACTATGCTCCATTCATCTGGGCACCGCACCAATTTTCATATATAAACCGCTGCTTAAATTTTTTTGACCGATTCCTTCGTATGTATATATTTGTTTGCTTTTAGGTATTAAATTTCTGAGTAGCAGACACACTTCCATCGCTGCCTCTTTTATGTCTAATATTGTAAAAGGATCAGTCGACTGCCCTAAGCTCGTGAAAAGATTACACCTCAATGTCCCTAGTCTAAATAGTAGGCATGTAAGTCCTTCTTTTATTGGGCTTGTAAAATCTTACTATTCCAAGTAAGCCCCATTAAGAAAAACCCTTACGGAATAAAATGGCATTTTGAATCTTGATTTGTCTCCATCCTGTGGATCAGTTCATACTATCTTATATAATTATTAAAATTAGCCCTAAGCCTTCTTTCATGGTCAGTAAGAATTTATTGCTCATTTGATCGAAATAAACAAACAAGAAAAAAAATTATAATAATAATCAATATATATCATTGTAGCAGCTTTTATATGCGCAGTGCGAGGATTTAGATAAGATGTAAGTTTTCTCTTCAACGAATACTCAATAACTGCCTTCTTTATTATGTTTCGATACACAATTTCTTAACATAAATATTCGACGTAAAGTAGTTT
Organism: Neoceratitis asiatica; assembly: GCA_030068015.2. Classification (NCBI taxonomy): domain Eukaryota; kingdom Metazoa; phylum Arthropoda; class Insecta; order Diptera; family Tephritidae; genus Neoceratitis; species Neoceratitis asiatica. The sequence continues at coordinate 40,358,123 of CM061527.1, forward strand.
TACGCATAAGCAAAGGTAACTATGTTAACAATATTGTACGCAAAGTATATTTCTAACACAATATCTTATCTTGCCGTACTCAGTCATTTCTAATTGGCGTGCAGAAAACAGTTCTTAATCACACAATCCTTTAGGTAACATTAAAACAATTGCCGGGAAAAGAAGTTTATATTATACACAAATGTGCATATTTTAACACTTCTTTATAATAAGAACAAGACACGATGGCAATCAGCACATGAAGGAAACAGGAAAGAAATGAATAAATCACTAAGTAAATCACGATTATGGTCACATTTAAATCTCTGGATATGCTAACTGAAAAATGTGTTATGTATCCGAACCAAAAAAAAAAAAAAAATGAAAAAGAAAAACATGTACAGGCAGACAATAGCTTGCTTTTGCAATCTAATAACATCAAATTGTATAAATTTGTATTACTTCGTAACGAAAAGCAAACGAACCTGTAAGGTGAACCATAAAAAGTTGGGAGAATGACTTAAATTTAGGTCTGACAAAAAAAAAAAAAAAAATTACGTGATTTAAAAATATAATTAGTTAAAATAAATTTTATTTTAATACTTTTATAGAAATTTAGAATACTTTTTTTTTGTGAATTAAAAATTTAATTGTCCAATAAAATTTTTTTTCAACTAATTTTCAACTATTCATATTTTTTAAATACTTTCTTAATTTTAATTTTAAATTTAGTTTGAATTAGTTTGTACTAAGAAAAATCATTAAGTTCTTTTAATGCTTGACAAAATTTTATAAACAAATTTTAAATAAAAACTGTTTTTATATTTAGCCTAATGTACATGTACGAGTCAAAAGAAAATGCGAAGGTTTTGCAAAGGTTTTGATTACTGTTTTCTTGATTACAATAGTGTGAGTTCCTGCCAAAAGGTCATACAGTTAAAGAGGAAATACTACAAGGAAATTATGCAAATCGTGGAGTTTACATCACGATAATGCACCAGCTCACACATCAATTCTTATTTTTGATTTTTTGCTCAAAAACAAAACCGTAATCATGCATCAACCACTATATTTACCAGATTTGGCTCCCTGCGACTTTTCCTATTACCAAAGCTAAGGAAACTAGTGAAAGGAAAGCATTTTGCCACAATTGATGAGATCATGTTAGAATCGAAGAAAGTGCTGATGGTCATAACGAAAATCGCATTTCATAAGTGATTCGTGGACTGGGAAAAGCGTTGGCACAATTGCATTATATCCGAGGGGATCAAGGGACAAAATAGGTATTGATGAATAAATAAATATTTTTCAAAATAAATTCAAAATTCACATTTTCCTTTGAACACACCTCGTATTGTTGTTATGTTCAACACTTTAGTTAATTGAGTCGTTAACGCAGCCGAAAATTAGCTTTTCACAAATCCACCGCCAGCAAATGGCAAACAATAAAACGGAATTGAATTTACGGTAGGAAATGGCGTTAATAAAATTAGTAATAAACCTTTATTGAGACAAACAAAATTAGTAACAAAATGAGATATGCAATATGTGCATAGGTGTGTACTAATAACAACAGAGATATTTGGATCCACTAAGCTTTAACTATATTTTAAGCAACAAAAAACAGAAAAGGGTGGCTGCCTCATTCTAAATACTCAAATGAAGGTTTCCAGATTTTCAAACTCTAAAAAAAAATATATGTAAAAGGTTTCTGTTAAAAGTGAATTAATGGGTGATTCATTTCAAGGTTCCTAATTAAAAAAAAAAAAAAAAAAAATTAAAACATAATGGTGAATGTTTATTATAATTTGAAAAAAAAAAACGTTATTTGGCATTTATTTTTTGAAGATTATCTTTTTCAACTGTTGGCCACGGCTGCATCTAAGATGGTCCATCCGCTGAGTCCAATTTTCGATGACTCGTTTGAGCGTTTCGACTAGTAACTGGCACATAACGCGCATGATATTTTGCTCTTAGGCCCGAATTGAAGCGGAATTGTCCGCATAGACTTTAGACTTTACATATCCCCACAAGAAAAAGTCTAACGGTGTGATATCATACGATCTTGGTGGCCAATCGACCGGCCAAAACGCGATATTATCTGCTCATCGAATAATTCTTTCAATAAATCCATTGATTGATGCGAAGCGTGGAAAGTGGCGCTGCGTTATTGAAACCAAATGTCGCGGAGATCACAAGCTTCAATTTTAGGCATCAAAAATTCGGTTATCATGGCGCGATAGTGGTTGCCATTGACGGTTACGTTTTCACTGGCATCATTTTTGAAGAAATATGGACCGATGATTCCACCGTCCCGCAAACCACACCAAACCGTTGTTTTTTCTAGATGGAATGGTAGATATTGAATCTCGTAAGTTTCTCTTTGTCCCAAAGGTGGTAATTTTGCTTGTTTACAAACCCATTGAGCAAGAAATGGGCCTCATCGGTGAACAAAATTTGGCTCGAAAACATCGGATCTTCTTGAAACTTTTCAAGAGCCCATATAGCGAAGCCATTTCGTTTGGGAAGATCGAGTGGCTCCAGTTCTTGCACAAGCTGTATTTTGTACTTTTCAATTTAAAATCTCGACGTAAAATGCGCCAAGTCGCTCCATACTTCAGTCCGAGTTGCTGTGAACGGCGCCGAATCGACCCTCCACACTACACTATATTAGTTTTTACAGGAGTCTCATTTAGCATGTTATTGAAATCATTTAAGTTTAATTAGACTACAGTACGGGTATTTTAAAGATTTTTAAGAATTTGAGAATCTTTAAATTATAAAAATTTAATAAAAACTCATCTTCCTCTAAATTTTGTGGTCTTAGACCATTGTTTGTGTGAATATAGCATTTATATCATCATTAAATATAATATATATGAATGGGCATGTACGTGTCCGTGTAGCTGACCTCAATGATATTTATTTAATAAAACTGTAAACGTTAAGGCGTAGCGGGCTTATACATAAGTATAACAACAAATACAACAAAGGCCATTAAATAAACCAAAAATCTCACTTTTCTTCATTAACTGTACTTTTTTTATTAGCTTTACTGTTTTTCTGCATTTTACTATTTACTATCCGTTGCCGTTTATTGCTTTTTGTTTATTTCTTATTTCACTTTTTATAAATTTTGGTCTTTTTTTCGTGACAATAATTTTTATGGTGCCATTTTCCGGCTAGTAAATGCCTGCTAAGCCTACTAAGAAACGTAGCCACGAAACAAAAAACAAGAATTTTCCAGACACTTGTGAGTCTCAATGCTAGTGGCAACAAAGGGGGCAACAGAGCGTTGGGCCTGGATTAATGATGAATGTTAAAAAAATCCATATAAGAATTCGCAATAAAATCAATGCACGAGGAGGCGGGAAAATAAAGTGAGAAAAATTAAAGTGATAAACAACAGCGCAGATAGCAACAACCGAATGTAGTGGGAAGCCATAATATATAATTGTTTATTTTACTTTCTTTTATTCACTCTAACTATATACATATGTATATATGTATGTGTATATCCTTGTGATGTGATGTTCTATCTATGTACGTGTCGTGTATTCTATTGTCGTTGCGTTGAAAATCTTTGGCATCAAAAACTCATTTCTTTATCATTAATGTGATTGAGTTGCGCTGCTGAAGGTTTTATGTCGTAATTTTGATAAAAATAATAGTAAATAAAAGGGGATTTACACGATTGTACGGGGTTGAAAATTGTGTGTAGCAAAGAAATGATATGAAATGGATGGATAAACAGTGTGAAATAAGTAAAATGAAGTAATGTTGAACAGAATAAAATTTATTTGAATTAGGAATAATAATAAGTAGTGGCTGAAATTTGCAGTTTAAAATTTTGGTTGAGAATATTTTTTTCTTCATACCTTTCATGTACATGTAATGGCACATTAATTTTGACCCGAATTATGAAAGTATCAGAAGGAGTTAAGATAGACCCACCGAAATTTATACCGATCGTATCAGAATCACAACATGAGTCGATTTAGCCATGTCGATATTTCAGCCATATGTTTAAACGATCATTTGCCGGAACATATTCGACAGATTTTTAAGATTTGAATCACAATTTCCTCAAAAAAGCGCACACACTTAATTAACTGCAGATTGGTTCAGAAATCGAAAGAATATAACATATAGCTCCCATACACCGATATTTTCAGATGTGTGGTTTTGGTCAGAACTCAGTCAAAATAGCATTTAGCGGCATCAAATTTGGTATTATTTACAAATAAAGGGTTTTTCCAACAGGGATGATATGATTTCTAAGTGTCGTTTTGGGCATTTTTAAGATTTCATTATCTGTCTTTTTTTCATTGTATTCAGTAAAGTTTACAATTTCATAATGCAAGAACAACGTTTACAAATTATTCAATTTTATTATCAAAATAATTGTTTTGCAATTGCAACTTTTCGTGCGCTTTTGCCATTTTATGGTCGTAATAATAGTCCACCTGTGCACTCTATTCGTCGGGTTGTTGAAAATTTCGAGCATACATTTTCTTCACATAATTTTCAAGTGCCAATAAGACAAAGAACCGGTCGAAGTAGTGAAAATATTGCTGCCGTTCAGGCAAGTGTTGCTAAAGACCGCAATTCGTCGATTCCAAGGCATTCTCAAGAATTGGGACCGTCTCAAACCACAACCTGGCAGGTTTTGAGAAAGAATTTGGGCTTACATCCATGCACAATTTTTCACATTCAAGAAATAAATCCATTGGAACACCATAAACGCCATGAGTTTGCTGATTTTGCCTTGGAACAACTTGAAAACGCTAATGATTTTTTTTATCAGTGTGGTGCGGTAAATAAACAAAACTGCCGATTTTGGTGCGAGGAAAATCCACAAGTTATTCTAGAACAACCATTAAATTCACCTTAATTGACAGTTCGTTGTGGTTTTTGGTCTGGTGGGATCATCGGTCCGTACTTCTTTCGAAGTTCAGCTGGTAGCACTGTTAATGGATAGCGGTATATATCGATGATAACCAACTTTTTATGGCCGCAATTGGAAGAAGTTGATCTTAACAACTGCTGGTTCCAACAAGTCGGGGCTACGTATAACACAGCATGTGCAATAACCGAAATATTGTGAGAAAGGTTCAGAGATTCGATTATTTCAAGAAATTGTGACATTGAATGGCCCACAAGAAGTTGTGATTTAACACCATTCGAATAATTTTTGTGGGGTTATTTGAAGTCATTGGTCTTTAGTAATAAACCAAACCCTTTTCAAGCTTCAAAAGTCAATATTGAACGTGCTGTTTATGCCATATGACTTGATTTAGTGGATAAAGTGCTCAAAAATTGGGTTCATCGAATTCGTTCATACAGAAGAAGTCGTGGAGGCCATTTAAATGATGTTATATTCAGAACTTAATTGTATCGATTACACTTCACATTAAATAAAAACATTTGAAATTCCTTAGCAATTAATGTGTTTAAAAAAAATCATATCACTGTTATTGGAAACCCCTATATTATGAACAATATTTTGATGCTGAAAATCATCGAAATCGAAATACTATATCATGTGAGACCGCAGTACAACCGATTTGATCAGAGAAGATAATTTGGGTAGAAAATCCGCCGATAATTAATATAAGAGCGTGAAATTTGGTATTCTACAGACGTAATTTCAAGTTCATGTTGACACTGAAAATGATCAAAATCGAGTTTTGCAATTTGCTATTATTTTGATATGTTCATGAAAGGGTTATGAGTATTGAATATGAGTTGACTTCGTTGTTTATATTCGTTTTTCTCAGTGTGCATATAAATGCATATGGTGTCTGTTGACTAGTGAGTATGACTGTGATGCTGTTGACTTTGTATTGTAACCACGAACTAGCTAATGCTACAAGCCTATACGCACACGACCTAATCACAGGATTGCCTCAAGTAGTCACCGACTCATGAATTCCTTTTTTAGTGCACTCAGTGTTCAGCTAGCCCATTGGGTATCATAACAGAAGAATTTCTGTATATATTTGTTTATCTATTTCTAGTACTTTATCTTGTTATATATTATACTTATGTTTTTCGTTATTTACTTTCTATACAAAAATTTAATATAAATTTTACTATTAAATTTCTTTAAGCGTTTTCTAATTAGAAAACTATTAAAAAAGAACCAATTTAAATAATAAGGTTCTCACAAGATTACTTCGTTATCTCTTGAATTTTTTCAAATCGAACTCCTGTGGAGCAAATATCTATTCCCAGAGTTACAGAAGATCGATAATAACATTTTTGAAATATTAAAAAAAAACCTTGGTTAGTAAAACAAATTTTCGATTATATTAATAAAAAAAATTTTAAAGTAAATTATTATTGAATAAAAATAAAAACAAACAAGAAAAAATATAAATAATCAGAAACCAATATTCCTTTTAAAAAATTAAGGCTTGAAATGTTACTATCAGTGCAAAAAATGCTGAAACTATATCCGCAATATTTTTTCTGAACTAACCACGTTGGAATTTTATTTCTTTATTTTTGAATTTAGCTTCAGGTTTTCTTAATACCAATAATCAATGATTTTTTATTTTGTTTGTATCATTTACCAACACATCCCATTACGCTCATTAACTACTGAACTCTTGTTGCGCCTTTTCCTCATCAATTCCACATCTATGCTCAGGTCATTGCACCCTTAAATGAACACAAGTTGATGTAGTAGACAACAACTTGAAGAAACTTACAAGCATTTTCTCTCCATGTTTTTTGTACCATTCACCTGCTGCCTTAGTGACAGTATTCCCCTCTTTATAAATACTTCAAAACAAGCAGTCAACTCCTTTAAACTCCTTTAATGTAATTACTTTCTTTACAAGTATCCGTCTGTGCTTTCTCTGTGCTACCAACCTCTTCAGAAGTTCAATTAGAAATGTAAAACATAAAATGTCATTAAGGAGAATTATATGCTTAAGGCAAAAGCACATACATTGAACACACACATACACATCCACCTGCACATATACCAAACAGTTATTTGAGGTGAGTGTTTCTGCTGAGATTACTGCCAAGAGGCAAATAAAACTTTTTCTGCCTTGGAGGCTGTGAAAACTTCTCTTCTATTACTTTTTGCCATTATATAGACGTTGCTTGGAAGTGTAGACATTTCGATTCCCGTTATTTTACTTCGTTTATACCACTCATGCTCAATTGAGCATACATAGATGGGAAATATACATATTAATGTGAGGCAATCCACAGTCAGAAATGAAAACTCGTTTTGGCTGTTGCAGGTCTGCAAATCTTAGTTTATTGGAAATATTAGTACTTTTAATTTTTTTAATTTTTATATGCTTTTTGCAAGCGGTAGATGTTTATAAAATTATTATAATTATTATATTATAATTATTATTTTATTCTTTTAAATTTGAATATTTTAATTTATTTTATTTTATTTAAATAAAGTTTTTATTATTTCATATTAATTTATTCCATTTGATTTCACTTTCTTTTATTTTTTTAATTTATGTATTTTTATAATTTGTTTTATTTAATTTAATTTTTTTTTTTAAATTTATTATAATTTATTTTATGAAGGGTGTTTTTTATAGAGGTATAGAACTTTAAGTTGCAATAAAACAACGATGGATTATTCGATTGACATGAATTTTATTTATCCGAAAGGTAATCTTGTGGCATTACATTTCGAATGTGATTTCTGGCATGTGACCGCCACGGCTGACGCGGATGTAGTCCAATCTGGACGTCCAATTTTCGATTACTTTTTCCAACATTTGTGGCCGTATATCGGCAAAAACACCGCCAATGTTGTCTTCCAAATGGTCAAGCGTTTGTGGCTTATCCGCATAGACCAATGACTTTACATAGCCCCACAGAAAGTAGTCTAGCGGTGTTAAATCACAAGATCTTGGAGGCCAATTCACAGGTCCAAAACGTGAAATAAGGCGGTCACCAAACGTGTCTTTCAATAAATCTATTGTGGCACGAGCTGTGTGATATGTTGCGCCGTCTTGTTGAAACCACATCTCCTGGACATCGTGGTTATACAATTCAGGAATGAAAAAGTTAATAATCATGGCTCTATACCGATCATCATTGACTGTAACGTTCTGGCCACCATCGTTTTTGAAAAAGTACGGACCAATGATTCCACCAGCCCATAAAGCGCACCAAACAGTCAGTTTTTCTGGATTTAACGGTGTTTCACCATACACTTGAGGATTACCTTCACTCCAAATGCGGCAGTTTTGTTTGTTGACGTAGCCATTCAACCAGAAGTGCGCTTCATCGCCAAACAAAATTCGCTTATGAAAATCGGGAACAACTGCCCATTCGACGAATCTACGCCTTACTTGATGATCGTTTGGCTTCAATTCTTGCACGAGTTGGATTTTGTAAGCACGCAAACCAAGATCCTTCCGCAAAATCTTCCATAAAGTGGATGGACACAGATCCAATTCCTGTGCTCAATGGCGGATGGACTCATTCGGGTCTTGCTCAATGCTACGCTCTACAGCAGCAATAGCTTCTTCTGTATGCAACGTACGGCGTCTCTGGGGATGCGAGTTATCAATAAGAGTAAACGTGGTGCGAAAACGTTCCATGGTTAATCGAATTAACTGCTCTGGTGGACGATTTTGTCGGCGATAAAATGGACGTAGTGCGCGATACGTTTTCCGCACAGAACCATTATTTTCGAAATAGAATTGCACTATTTGCAAGCGTTGTTCAGGCGTGAGTCTATTCATGATGAACTGCCAAACCAAACTGAGAATAAATCACTTGACAGCTGTTAAATCGGTCACCATCTTGAAAAGTAATGCCAACTTAAAGTTCTATACCTCTATAAAAAACAACAATTTTCTATTAATTAATTTGTTTTTCTAAGCTATGTTTATTTTATTTTATTTTATTTTATTTTATTTATTTTTATTTTTAATTTTTTTTTCTTAATTTAATTTTTTATTTTATTATTAATTTTAGTTTCATTTGTTTTTGTTTCATTTCATTGTATTTTTTTATATATAATTATTTAACCAAATTAATTTAATTTAAAATTTTTTCTTTGTTGTATAACAAAATATTCAATGAAAAAATAAAGTTTCTAACAAAAATAGACCTTGAATAGAGCTCATTTACTTATAACCAAAAACAATTGCAGGCCGCATTAAAAATACCCATAATTTAATTTAATTTAATTTTTTTTCAGTTTAATTAAATTTTGTTTTATTTTATTTTATGGAATTTTAATTAATTTTATTTAAATTAATGTTGTATGTAATTTTTTTTCTATATTTTTTTAATTATTTTAATTAAAAATTATTTTATTTAATTATATTTTTTTAATTTTCTTTTTTTAATCTAGTTTATTATTTTATTATTATATTATTCTAGGTTTTGTTTGATTTAATTTTATTTTATTATATATTAATTTACTTTATTTTTTTATGTTACTTAATTAAATCTAAATTAATTTAATTTTATTTTGGTTTTTTAATTTAATTTAATTTATATTTGATTATTTTTTTCATATCTCTGTTCAGCCAAAACTTCAATCTGAGCTAAGAGAACACTGCCATATGATCGTGAGCTGCACGCCATATATGTTGCTTTGCGAAAAGTTCTTTACAGTTTTGAGGCTCGCCACGTGACGATCTTCACGGATCATAAGCCGGTGATGCGCGCCTTCGCATAGGATACCGATCGACCAACTCCTTGGCAATTCCATCGACTGGATTTCATCAGCCAGCTTTGGACCGATATACAACACGTATCTGGCAAAAATAACGCAGTTGCAGACACTCTTTGCTGCATCGAGGAAATATCCGCAGCAGGCTCTGTGAATGAGCTTGCCGAAGTCCAAGCTGTCGACGAAGAGCTCCAACAACGTTTGCAAGATCAACTACAGGTTTCCATCACCTTACGGCCGGTAAATGTTCCAGGCTGCGATAACCCAATCTATTGTGATATTATCGGCGATTTGATTCCCCCTTTTGTACCCGCTCCGTTGAGAAAAATAATTTTCGACGCACTCCATAGCGTCAGTCATCCCGGAGCACGAGGCTCTATAAAGCTGGTGGCACAACGCTACGTGTTGCCTAACATCAACTGTGTCCGAACATGCGTAGCCTGCCAACGAAACAAGGTAACTCGTCATGTCTCATCACCCATTCAGAATTTTCTAGGGCGAACCCAGCGCTTTGAACATATACTCGTGGATATCATCGGACCATATGTTCCATGCAAAGGATATCGTAACTGCCTTACGACCATCGATCGCTTCACCAGATTTCCAGTGGCTTTCCCATAGAAAATATTGGAGCCGAATGTGTCGCCCTTACTCTTTTCGCTGGATGGATATGTCGCCATGGAGTGCCGCTCTGAATCATGGCCGATCAGAGGACACAATTTGAGAGTGAACTCTTTAATTATCTCGACTCCTCGACAGAAAACTCTTACACACCACTACGTTCCATCCGCAGTCGAATGGAATGGTGGAACACTTGCAACGTCACCTGAAGGAAGCAATTCGATGTCATGAAAACAAGTCTTGGGTGGAGATACTACCTATTGTATTCCTCGGGATTCGCGCTGTCTGAGAGATCTGGGTGCGACTCCTGCTGATCTGGTTTATGTAGAGGCGCTTTGCCTTTCAGAAGAATTCCTCGCTTCTTCACCGCGACGAGGGTTACCACATTCCAATATAGCAGAACATCTGAGAAACCACTTTGCCGACCTCACTCGTCGACCTGTCGTCCGACATGGCGAGATGAAAACGTTAATTTTTAACGAGTTAAATTGCTGCTCACACGTTTTAGTCCGGCACGACGCACCGCATAACGCCTTCACTTCGCCATATCAGGGACCCCATCGAGTTATATCAAGGCATGAGAAGCATTTTATTATAGAGATTAGAGGCAAAAACATAGTGATCACAATCGACCGCCTCAAACCTGTGATTTTGCTCGCAGATGACGAGGAGGAAAACAACGTCGATAACGACAAGCAATGCCGCGCTTACTTCGCCATCTTCACCTGAAACACCTCAACTTGGGTCAACCGGGCTTTCATCGTCATATCATCCATTTAACTCTTCTTCTTCCAGCTCATCTCCGCCATCGACACAAAAGCGTGTCAGATTTTGTTAAATTACATAAACTTTTCGCACAAAGAAAGTTCTTAAATAAATATATAATTATTTGTAACGTGTGGTAGCACAAACAATACGGCAGCTCAAATCAATTTAGTCGTCTGATGCTTACAAAGCGCTGAAACGAATATGAAGATAAAGGGAATACCGAGTACATAGAGAAATAACAGGAGCTAGTTTACGCCGGCAAAATGTATAAAAGCCGCGTTACGTTTTATTTAGTTCTCTTTTTTTTTAACTTACGACAGCCACTAGTGAAATTAAATATAATTCTACAATAAAATCACGTCTTTCATTTCTGGTGATAGCACCAAATCACCACAGTTTTATTTTACTTTATTTAATATGACTTAATTTAATTTAGTTTTATATAATATTATTTTATTTTAGTTTATTTAATTTTTTCTTTTTATTTATTTATTTATTTTCTTAATTTATTTTGTTTTATTTTATTTTATTTATATTATTATAATATAATTTTTTAAATTTTACTTCGTATTATTTTCGTTTAATTATTTTAATACAATTTAATTTTATTGAATGAACTTTTGTTTTATTAACTTTATTTTATAATTAGTTTTATATTTTTGTTTTATTTAATTTTGTTTTTTTATTTATTTTATTATTATTATATTTTTATTTTTTTATTTTGTTTAATTTCTTTTTTATTTATAATTTAATTTAATGTAATTTAACTTAAATTTTAACTTCATTTAATAAAATTTTATTTTATTTCACTTTATTAAATAAATTTTTATATTTTCATGTCGTTTTATTTTTATATTATTTCATTAGTTTTATTTTAATAATTTTTTCTTAATTTCTTTTATTTCTTTTATTCTATTCTATTTTATTTTATTTTGCTTTTGACTATTTGTACTTATTTTATTTTATTTTATTTTCTTCATATTATTTTCGTTAAGTTATTTTAAGTCACATTCTTTTGATGGAATTAAATTTTATTTTTTTTACTTAATTTTATAATTTTTTTATTTATTTTTTAATTTATTTGGTTTTAAATTTTAATATTGTTAAGTAATTTTTTATTTTTTATTTTTTTGTATTTTGTTTAATTTGTTTTAATTTAATATAATTTTAATTTTTGCTTTATTTTAATTCATATGAATATGTTTAACGATTTTAATTTGAATTAATTTTATTTAATTAAATTTTATATTATATTACTTTTTTATTTTTATTTTTTTTACTTGGTTAAAATTTTTTTTTCTATTTTTTATTTATTTTGTTTTATATTATTTTATCTTCTTGTTTCTTTTCATTTTATTTTATTATGTATTTTAATTTTTTATTTTATTTTATTTTAGTGAAATTAATTTAATTTAATTTTATTTTATTTTATTTTTGTTTGTTTTTTATTTTTTTTATTTATTATTTTATTTTTTGATTATTTAATTTTTTATTGGTATTTAACTTTATATTATTTTTGTTTAATAATTTTAAAATTATTAAATTTTATTTGTTTAATTTTTTCTTTATATTACTTTTTTTATAAGTTTTTTATTTATTTTTATTTTATTTTAATTTTATTTTTTTATTGTTTTTTCATTTGATTTATATTAATAATTTTTTATTTATTTATTTAATTATATCTTATTTTAAATAATGCCATACGATTTTGTGAAAACGTAAAATATAAACTCTTCAGCTTCTAAGACATATAAAGTTTTTTTTTAACAAAATATCCTGTACTACAACAATTTATCTTATATAATAATGTATTTTTATAAACCTTTAGCCTCGTTTAAGTTGTTTAATCGTCTACAACATACAAAATTACTTTGAAGGTAATAAATTTAATTTAAGATTACCATGGAATTAACAGTATTACTATTGTTTATGTGCTATTATGTATTAACTACGCAAGACTACAGACAATTTCCATTAAATTTGATTGTACCTGTGTGCTTCGGAGACAATGAATGGATGTAAGGAGAAGTCATGCACGTTGAATGCATGCACACTTGCTATAAAGGCTACATATATGTACATATGTATTCATGTAAATTTTTTTTAAGTATATTATTCGTAAGTTAACAGAAATATTTGACGACAAAAATCACTTTTGGTGCACTACAAAGCAAGTGCTCTCGCTATCTTTGTGGAGTGTTAAAAAAAAACTTGCTTTTAAATATAAAGGAAACTAAGGACTTGGATAGATACAATATTAACAAAGAGGTTTGTACTCATAAATATTCATTTGCGTGTACGAGTGTGTGCATATAGCACCCAACATCGTCTATACTCTTTATGGCTGTGTCATTCTAACAAGTCAACAACGTTCTTATGTCACACTTTGATATTCAACTACACCTGCAAGGCCAACTAAGCATAAAGTGTTTGTATATATGCGTATGTGTATGTGTGTATATTTGCTGTTGCATGTACTAGTAAGAAAAAACCACAAAGTGAAGAGAAAAGACTTGTCAATATGTACACAGACAATTTAGAGTATATATTTTCATAGGTAAATATGTGTATGTATATTTGCTAGTGCTCAATATCAATGTGTGCAAATTCAGATATGGTTGGGAGCACACTGTGACAGCAGCAACAGCAGCAGCAGCAGCAGCAGCAATACCACCAATTGATAGAGGTTAGATGATTGTTTATGATTGTTGTTGCCCACAGCTGTATGTATGTATATCTCCTCTCTCACTTATTGTATTTAATACGTGTATAAGGCATATCTATGCATTCAAAGCATTTAATAATTGTAGGTGTTCGTGTGTCCTTATGTGTGTGTGTCTGCTTGTAAACTGCATACACATGCATGCAATTAGTGCCATCCAAAGTAATTGCCAACGTGACTTGTTCGTAATTTCTATGTGAAAAGTGTATAAGCGTAGATGTGTGTATGTGTGTGTGTGATGAGCTATTTGGTGTAAGGTAACTTTAGGCAACGTACGTTGCTCACATAAAGTATGGTGGGAAATTTTATTTACATACACATCGTATTATATTTTCACAAGTAATTTTAATGCAATTATATCCCGGCAAGAAATTTCATACAATTTTTTATGAATTCTAATTCCAATTCTTATAATTTCAATACCTTTTCAATACTTTATTTATATAATCTATTTTTATAATTAATTTTTATTTTTTAACCTTTTTATTTTAAAATTTCTATTAATCTTTTAAATTTTCCTTTATTAATTTAATTTTAATTTTTAATTTTATAAATTATTTTTCACAAGTTCTTATATTTAAGCTTATATTTAAATATGGAATATTCATTTGAGTTCAACATTTTATAAATACCCAAAAAACTTAAAAGTAATGGAGTAAAATTAATATAAAACAACTTTATTGGGAAAATGAGAGCAAATAACAAATTTTAAATTCGTTTCCAATTGTTGTATGCAAAAAAAAAAAAATAAAAAAAAATAAAAAAAATAAAAAATAAATAAAAAATAAAAATAATAATAATAAAAAGATCTGATTAACTGCAAAATATCAAAATTTTATTTCAGTAGGCCTCGGTAGAGTCTATTTTTTACCAAAAAGTTATTCATATATCGACTTTGAATTAGTTTTGAAGTCAAAAAAAAAAAACAACGGAAAATCGAAAATAAACTTAAAGAATTTAAATAAATCATTTTCTAATCGGCCTGCTTATTACTCGAAAATTTTCGAGCTGAGCACGAGCACTCAAGTATTTTGAGACTTTGACTTTTTTAAAAAAATTTTTTTTAAATTAATTTTAAATTGCTTGAAGTAAAATGTAAAAATCATTGAAACGCCAAAGAAATTTTGAGAAACCAAATTGAAATTTTTTATCGAGCGAGCATCGAGATGCTCGCACTGCTCGACCCTTGGGTATCTAGAGCTCTAACTCCAAGGCATTCAAAAATGATTTAATTAAATTTTATTTTATTATATATTTTTTATTTTATTTTATTTTATTTTAACAAAAAATTTACCATTTCAGTAAAAGTTCTATTCACCCTCTCAGCTACACAGTTTTGCTGAGGAGTGTAACCAACTGAAGTTTGAGAATGAAAAATATACAAAAAAAAGTGTGTAAATTGAAAAAGCCCCTTTATGGGCTTAAGTAGGCAGGCATAGAGTGGAATAAAAAAGTTTCAAATATTCTTATGACCATGGGCTTCAGGCGATGCCAAGCGGATAGTTGTGTGTATATTAAGAGGGAGCATACCTCTAGGTGTCTCCCTGATTTGTATGTGAACGATATGCTTTCAGCGTGTTCCAGCGCGAAGCAGATGTAAAAAACATTTAAGTGAATATATTGACTTTGTCGATCGAAAGCCAGTGTCTTCATACTTGGGGATGCAAATAGAAAGAAATGCTTCTACTGATGCTGTTTCTATCCACCAAGAAAGTTATGTCAAGCAACTATTAAAAACGTGGGGTATGGAAGTGTGCAAACCGTCGTCAACACCGAGGGTGGTAGGTACTCTACTTACGAAATGTGAAAGTCAGTGTAATAATATCGATGCGAAGCGGTATCAAAGTTTGATCGGGGGTTTTATGTATTTAGCGAAGATGTCTAGAACAGGCATCGCACACGTTGTGCCTAAGCTATCTCGATTCAATAACTATCCTTATGATGAACATTTTAAAGTAGCTAAACACGTTTTACGATATTTTCAACACAGGGCAGCAGCAAAAATTACTTATACTGAATCAGATACGAATTTAAATCGTTTTACTGATTCTGATTGGGCAGATGATGGGGCGAATCGAAAATATGACACGGGCTACGTCGTTTTTATGTCCAATGGTCTAATTTCTTGGGAATTTTGAAAGCAGTCTATCGTGACTCTTAGTACTATGGAGGCAGAGTGTGTAGCCTTATGACAAGTAGCAAAAGAAGTTGTTTTCCTTCGAGCACTATTAGGAGAAATGGGTTTCACTGGTTTCGAAAATGATTCAAAAGATATGTTTTGTGACAATTAAAGTGCACAGTTTTTATAAAAAAATCCGATGATACACAAATGAAGCAAGCATATAGATTTAAGATTTAGATGTAGTTTATATTTAAATAACTTGTATTTAAATTTGAAGAAAATTGTTGGTATTATGCAAACTATGAAATATTATACTTTGCGCAATTGAATTGAGAGGTAGAATTATAAGAAAATATGGTAACCCACTTACACTCCTTATTATTTTATCTTTCATTATGTGTTTTACTCTCGTTCATTAAAAGGGCTACAGGTAGTATTTTTCAACAATATTTTACCATAAATTCTAGCAAAATATAGTCCAAGGCATTCAACATTTATTTCATTACATTTTATTTTATTTCATTTTATTTTATTTCATTTTATATTATTTAATTTTTTCATTTTTATATTATATATTTTATTTTTTTGTTTATATACATTTTTTTAATTTTATTTTAGTTTGTTTTATTTAATTAATAATTTTGTTTAAATTAATTTAATTTTAATTTAATATCTTGGATTTTTTATTTACATTTTTTTGAGAAATCTATTTTTTATTTATTTTACAAATCGAAGGCAGAAAGTGTCTAGAATATGTTAGTAAAATGTTTTTTCGATCGGTGAATTAGTTCTGTCGCTACACGGCTTTGAACGGGCCTATGTCCTGAGCGTTGGCCGAATTTTATTCTTTCTTCCCGAAAACATTCGTTCTTCATCAAATTTTATATACATTATTTAAAATTACTTTTTGGCCGTCATATTGGATCGGCCATTTTCAATTTTTCAAATCTCACCTTAAATTCGTGCTTAGCGATCCTAAATATCGTTATATTAAAAGCCTCATTGATATTAATAAATATTTCACTTTTTTAGTCCACCATATTGGATTCATCATACTGAATTTGTGAAATTTTACCTCAAATTTATGTTCAGCGACCTGAAAAACCAATATAAACGATGTTTCATTCAAATTGGTAAATATTTTACTTTTTAAGTTCGCCATATTGGATCCGCCATTTTGTATTTTCCAAATCTAACCTCAAATTCGTGTTTAGTGACCATAGAAACCTATAAGTTCACTTACCCCTAGACAAATAGATGAAATAACTAAAATTGCACACAAGAAACTGTTCTCAAACTTTGGCACGTGTTTTCTCGAAACAAGATTTTTCGAAACTGCGGGCATTCTCGTCTTTGAACCATTTAACCAATCAACTTCGCACTTTGCCCGTCTAAAAGAAGACAAAATTTTCCGGCGCTGTAACCTATAAAATATTATATTTTGATCAGCAATGATTTTTTATAGCCGGTCAAATTGGAAAAATCATGCGAAAAAAACGATACTTAATTTTCAAGTAGTCGCCATTTTATTTCTATAACGAAGTTTTTAATGTTTTTTAGGTTGGGGTGCCTCTATGGAATGTACTCTTCAAGATCATTTCGGTTTTCTGTTTGTAGACGACGAATTGCGACCTGCATCGTGCCTGCAGGTGAGGTCGGTTTTCAAAACACATTTTGCTGAAGACAGCGTTTATGTCTAAGTTATTTTACTTCTTCAAAAAAAAAAAAATATCAAGTATTAGGTAATTTTTGCACAATTAGATAAGAGGGTCCTCTAAATTATATTATTTTGTTTGGCTTTATTTTATTTTATTTTAATTTATTTTATTTTATTTTTTATTTTTTTATTTTTATTTTATTTAGCTTAATTTATTTTATTTTTTTAAATTTATTTTAATTTAATTTAACTTTTTTATTTTTTATTTATTTTTTTTTTTGTAGTTTTGAATTTTTATGTTATCTTATATAAATATATTTAATTTTTATTTTTTGTTTTAGTAAGTTAGCTATTTTAAAATCTCTGCATCTCCCAGCAGGGATATTTCAACTCTAACAACGACACACTCTGATTGCTGGTGCGTGCATTTGCTCAGCTGCGTTGGTGGTTTAAGAAAAATGAGAAAATATGAAGCATGTCACGTAACTAATTTCAATGAGAACACTTAAAGCACACCTGTGTAGTGGCGTAGACAACGTGAACTAAGAGAAAAATACAAAAACAACAACAACAAAGTAAGCAATTTTGTCCACATATATCAATAATATTACCTACCTGACGGTGAGAAAGGAATAAAATATATACAAATAAAATAAAACTCCTCGCACCCACGCACCTACTCTTGGGCTGAGGTATTCATATGGAATCGTTCACACGTGTTAGATATGCTTATCCCTACCCTTTGCCACACAAACTGTTTGATTATTGTCTGTTATTGTGGTTTTGCATTTCGTGGCGACATTTGAAGTTCATTTTGACGAAAGCTTTATGTCGATTTGGTCTTAGGCAATATATATTGCTGTGCTTAAATTATTGAACCAGCCATTACAAAAAAAAAAAAAAAAAAAAAATCCAAACAAGTTATTAAAAAAAGACGTAAAAATATTACAATGAAGTTCATATTATGGTGGAAGACACGGCCATACACTGTATTTTTTATTTATTGCATCATAAATATGATTTTTTCGAATGGTTTGGTAAGTGGTCCTCCTACCGGTCCAAATGATAAATCTAAATTATACTCAAAAACACTCGAACATACACAAAAAATTTATTTAAAATCGGCTCAAACGTTCAAAGCATTAAATATTCGATGCAATTGTTCTGGAAATACACGAAGTAGAGTATCGATCGTATCGGTTTTTAGTGTGGGTAATTTTTTTTTAATTTTTTTTTGTGTTTTGACTAAGTTGCATAAAAATTTATTGAAATAAAATCTTAACACCAGCACAAATGTTCGAAAAAGCGATGTAGTTGTTGTGGAGGTAGTCTGATATTAATTTTTTTCGTACAAACCTCTCCGAGCGCTATAGGGTAATCATACCCCAGATTATTATTTTGGAAATAAGAGAGAACAAAAATATATAAAAACTAGCTAACCCGCACACGTGGTGTTGGCTTTCTGTGTTTCTCCATTTTTTATCCAATATGAAAGCTTCAAAGTAAAACGAGCGCAGCCTTCGGTCAGAGAAAAATTACATGAAGCAACGAAAAAAATACGCACGAGCTCATGCTTACATCCAAATTATAATAATTTTTGTCTGTCGCTCAGTGATCCCTTTCCCGTAACGAAATATTTCAAGCAAATTGAACTTTTTTGCTGATCCATGGTCCTTTTAGAAGTATAATTTAAAATTTTAACTAAATCGAAGAATAAATCATTTTTTCTCAATTAAATCGGTACTCAATTAAATCGGTCCATAGCTTGTTTGGTTTGTGGTCTACTTTCGGCAAAGGAAAGTGGTGTTCTTACTAATCTAAGCAAAAAGCTACATATGTACATTTCAAACAAATCGAACCATAAATAAGATTTTTTCGAATAGGTCAGTCCCTGGTTTACTTCCCATTATGAAAAATTGATAAAAACCCGTTATATATACGAAATTTCATTAAATTCGATTAAGCTGTTTTGGAGGAGTTCAAGACAGACACTATGATAGGAGAACTTCATATAGATAGATATGGTTTCGAATAGATTGGTCAATGATCTATTTCCCGGAAAGCAAAGTAATATTCCTGCTAATCTAAGCAAAAAGCTATTTATGTATCAAAATTCAAGCAAATCGAAACATAAATACGATTTTTTCGAATAGGTCAGTCCTAGCGGATAGTGACATGCAAAAAAATAGATAAAAACAATCCATGCTATTATGCTAAAATTTCAACTCAATCGGTGCAGAAATTTTTGATTTTTTGAAGCTTATCCAAACCAACATAACTTTTTTATGTATATAGATAGTCTTTTTTTTAATAAATAAATCAACTATTTAATATATATAGTATTACCAAAATATTAAAGCTTATGAAAACAAATTTATGAGCACTCATTACGAAAATTTAAAATTATAAAAACAATTTCTATGAATTTAAAATATTATTATTGTGTTTAAAGGAAAACGTGAATTTTGATTTTTTTTGAAAAGTACTTATTTATACTTATTTGGCAAGAACTCGCGATGCACCATTTCATTGTAATAAAAGAAAAGAGTGAGCAAACTCTTAAACTTTTCCTTTGATCATACCTCGTAGTTCTGGATATAAAATGATTCAAATGGCCTCCTCGACTTCTGTTGCAGGAACGAGTTCGATGAACCAAATTATTTTTAAGAAAATTATCTTCTCCGATGTGGCTTAATTTCAACTGAGTGGTGCGGTAAATAAACGAAACTGTCGATTTTGGTGCAGAGAAAATTATTCATGAACAACCATTACATTCACATAAATTGACAATTTGGTGTGGTTTTTGGTCTAGTGGAATCATCGGTTCCGTACTTCTTTCGAAATGAAGCTGGTAGCACTGTTACTGCCGATGGAGAGTGGTATAATATTTTATTATTATTATTATTATAAAATATTTTATGCTATAATAAAAACAATTTGTTTTTAAGTTGCATGTCAAAAATTGACTGTTGACTGTTGACTGTTCTTTTCTTTATTCAATTTCTTTCTTTTATACAATTTTTTGGTTATATACATTCTTATTTACTATATTATATTTAACGCTATATATTAAGTATATGTAGATATATAAACGCATTATGTATATATGTAAGCGCATTCAAATTCAATTGGTCGCTCACACATATACATATATAACAAGTGTGTAAAAATGCATTCTCAGCATAAACACTTCAAGTGGAATTATTATTGCTGCGTTTGATTATTTGTTTATATTAATATATATCTACATTGTTAAAAAGTGTGGGAAAAGAATTTATTCAAAAGCAATTACATAATTAGTGCTTGATATATTACACCTCCTTTCCCAAAAAGAATCGTTTATACGTTTCTAATAAATGAATAAGCGATTCTATTTCGTTTAATGACTTATTTTTTATTGCTCTATATTTTTTTTTTATATTTGGTAATTACTTATGTTGCAAAATTGTAGTTTTGTTTACATTTATTTTTGTTTTTGAGTGCTCGAATTTTATTTGTTTGTTTGTAAATGTAAATAAAGAATTTATTGTGCAATGAACATTTTTGTCTTTATGAATTTAATATTTGTATACATTTTAAAATTTTACTTTATATTTTTATGAGTTAAACAATAATGGAAAAAAGAAATGACATTATTCTAGTAACTTTAGCCTATTCTTGTGTATTACAATTTTCTTATTTTTACTATTTTGTTCTATGTTTCCTAACTTATAATTGTAATTCTTATCAATATGTTTTATATTATATGGAATTAAAGTGTAATTATTATTTCTATCTATATTTTCTACCTTATAGGGCCCTTTATATCTACTTTCTAACTTATGACCTGCTTCATTTTTAACTAATACTAAATCTCCTATGTTTATTTCCTTATACTGAATATTTCTATCATAGTTAATTTTTTGTTTTTGTTTAGATTCCTGTACTAATTTCCTAGCTTTTTGTTGTGCTAATTGTAACCTATACTTAATTTCCTTATCATAAGCCTCATGATTATATACTGGGCTAATTACATTTTCTTTTAAAAATTCGTAAGTCAGAGGTGTCTTTCCAAAAACTAGTTCAAAAGGACAATAGCCATGAACTGTTGAAGGTGTTGTATTGTAACAATACGAAAAATATTTGAGGTATTCATCCAAATCATCTTTGTCAATGGATATGTAGGAACGCACATATTCATTGAATGTTCTATGGTTGCGTTCAACAGTACCTAAAGTTTGATGGTGGTAGGGTGTTGAGGTTTTATGCTTTATTTTTAAGAGCTTACATAATTCCTCAAGTAAACTATTTTTGTATTCTGTTCCCATATCTGTTATAATTGTTTTCATACAACCATAAATCAGAATGAAATGTTCGAATACAGCCTTAGCAACTGCTACAGCATGTTTGCTTTGGACAGGCACTGTAACCAAATATTTGGTTAGGTCACATATAATAGTGACTGCATATTCATTTCCATGTATTGATTTTGGTAATGGTCCTATTGTGTCAATTTGTACTATATCGAAAGCTTTTGGTGGTGTTTCCGTTATAGTCATTTGTTCTTTCAGGTGTTTATTGATTTTATTTTTATTGCAGTGTATGCAATTTTTTATATATTTTCTAATGTCATTTTTCATATTATTCCAATAATATTTTGTGTTATTTTGTTTAACGTACGATTTATTCCTGGGTGGCCACCAAAAACAGGATCGTCGTGGTATTTATGAAGAATTTCTTTAATTTCTTTGTTATTTGTCACATGCTTAACCTCCGGAGTTAATACTATAATTAAATTTTTTGAGAACTTTGGTACCAATTTCTTTAAATGTGTCTACCCGGGTATAATTATTCTTAAACAATTTGTCTCCTAAGGACAACTGTATTTTTCCGATTCCCAAATTGCCGGCTTCTTCCATAAGCCTGGCAAAGAATTGACCTAAATCAATCTTCGCCTCAACAATTAGGTTATTTATATTAATTTTGCTACAAATTTTCTTTCCCTTTTTTAAACATAATTTTGGAGGATCGAAAACGAGCTGGACTAGTCTTTTTACTTCACATTTATTTAGCGCTTCATATATTATTGGGTTCTCTTTGTGACTTTTTATTTCTTCATTTTTGTTACTGGAATTTTTATTATTATAGTTTTTATTAGTTTCCGATCTAGTCGTAACTTTTAGTAATTTACACGCTTCTACAGATATTTCCTTTAGATCTTTGATATCTATGCGTGATAATGCGTCTGCTACATAATTTTGTTTTCCCGCTATATACTCCAGTAAGTGATAGAATCATTCAAAGTTATCTTGGAAGATATGTAGCTATTGAGGTGTAAATTAAAAACATATAATTTTTTATTTAATGAGGTGGAGTTTGTTGGTTTTCCTGTTGGGTAACATTTCTTACATTTCTGGTGTTATTACGGTTATAACCTCGTGATCCAAAGCTTCTACCAGATCTTTGGTTATTTATTCGGTGATTATTATTGTTGTTGCCATAATTGCTAAATGTACGCCTCTGATTTCCTCTAAAATTATTATTTTGATAATTTCGGCGGAAATTACCTTGAAAGTAATTTTGTTGGCGTATATGCAAGAGGGAATTTGGGTTGCCAGTTATTTCTGTGCAACTGTTGGTAAATTTTGATATTGCTTCGTTCATTGAAGTGAACGTTCCAGCTTGCATAATTATTTTTACTTTATCATTGGAACAATTTTTACACATAGCCTTTACAGCTGATTGTGTAGCATACTTGTTTGCTAATTCTGGTGTTAGTCCATCAGATATGTATGCTCCTTCCAATGATTTTGTGAGTTTTTCAATCTCAGCAGTGTATTGATTTGCTGTTTTACTGCGTTGTTGGATGTTCAGGAGTTTTGCTGTCAAAACTTCCACTGATTCACCCTTAATATTTGACTTTAATTTTTGTTTAATTTCCTGAATAGAAGATTCAGTGCTTATAATATTTCTAGCTGTCCCCCTAAGTTTAGTCTTTATCATAGATACTGCGATGGCCTCATGACTATCCTTGATTTGCTCCAGGATATCAAGGGCATCCAGAAAACTGGATAGATTTTCAGATTTTCCATCGAAATCTGGTAAGATCGATGATGCAGTTTTAATAAATTCTACGTTTGTCAATGGCATTTTGTCGCTTTCTGTTTGCGAATTTTTATCAATAATTTCAATTTTTAAAGTTTCCTCTAAATTGGGTTGAGTCTCGGGTAATAAGACAGAAAAATTTATTTCAATTTCTTTTTCAAATGTATTTGGGACCAATGCCTCGATGTTATATCTACCTAGTGAGGATACTAATTTGTCCCTGACACTGGAAAAGTATTGTTGTGCTTCTAGCTGATGATTGGCAGTTAATTTTTTGTAGACTCCTTGTATAGTCTTTCCTATGTTATTTAATGATTGTAGTATTGTATTGAGATGCTTTAACACAGTTACTCGTTGTATGGTTGTATTCTTATTAATACACTTATATGATTTTTCTGCCAAAGTTTTCTCTTCCACCAGTGTATTTAGAATGGTTTCCCATCTGTCCATTGGGGTATTTTTCCCTTGGGTTTAGACTTTGTCTAGACCATCTGCTCGGCTCATGTATTTTTTCTTTAAAAATTTGTTGTGAGACGAATATAATTTGAGTAATAAATTGAGACAAGTGCAAATTGTTAATATTATTAACAAGATTTTAATAAAATTTAGTGCCTCAGTGTGGTCAACTATTTGGATTGAATTAATTACATTAGCATTAGGCTTTTCTAATTTGGATTCTTGGCCTCCCATTGCAAAAAAAAATTTTTTTTTTTTTTCAATGCAAAAATTTATGAATTTTTATTTTTATTTTATTTTATTTCTTTATTTACCTTTCATTTTTCTAATCTTATTTTTTAAACATATTCTTTCTTCCGTACTTGTAGTTAAATTAATTTTTTGGTATAAAATTGCTATGTTTTTTCTGAGGTTAAATTTTTTTCCTCCTCTTTTTCTAATGTTCTTTGTTGGTTTTGGGATTATTGGTTCCTGTACCTTGGATAATTTATTCCTACGTCTATACTCTTCTATAGTAATTGGCTTAGGACCCTGTTTAAGCTGTTCTAAATTTTCTAAAGCTGATTTAACTACTTTATTAAATACTTTATCAAATTCTTTCTGATCTTTTATTTCCTCCTCTAGTGACATAATGGTGTGGTTAATAAAAATAATATTCTTTATCAGAGAGAGAAAAAAAAATTATTTTAAACAGCAGGAATGGAATTCTTGCTCATCAGTAGGCTGCCGTTAGGCTGGCCAGAAGTTTTTATCTAATTATAATATATATATATATATATATAGTTTAGTAAGTATATATATGCTTAACACAATTTGTTCATAATAGAGCACTTAATAAAATTTACAAATAAATTTTGAGAAAATATCAATTTTAGTACAAAAGAATTATTTTTAAGTATGATGAGTGGTTGATTGAGTTTCACTGCTTCACTTCCAAACACAATAACGACTTCTAGCTGCTGATGGATGTTTGTTGTTTCTCGAATTTTTGTAATGTCCAGTTGAAGTTAATTTTGCTTGATGCTTGGCCAGTGACTGGAATACAGTGTCGTCTTGTTGATTATTTTTTTTTTTTTTAAACACTTTTTTTTTTAAAAAAATTTTTTTTTTTTTATAAAAATTTATTTATTTTTTTTTTTAAATATATTCTTAACAGGATTCATATTGTTGTTGTTGTTATTATTATTATAATTTTATTATTATTATATTCTTGTTTTTTCGACTTGTACTCTGTAAAAATTTTAGAGTTTGCCTTATACAGCATTCGGCTGTCCTTCCAAATAACTTTCGGCTAATTAGCCAGTTTTGTTATTGGGGATTCGCCATTTAGCTTTTCTCGGCTGTCGATATTTTCAAGAATTTGGCAGGATCGCCATATAATATTTTATTATTATTATTATTATAAAATATTTTATGCTATAATAAAAACAATTTGTTTTTAAGTTGCATGTCAAAAATTGACTGTTGACTGTTGACTGTTCTTTTCTTTATTCAATTTCTTTCTTTTATACAATTTTTTGGTTATATACATTCTTATTTACTATATTATATTTAACGCTATATATTAAGTATATGTAGATATATAAACGCATTATGTATATATGTAAGCGCATTCAAATTCAATTGGTCGCTCACACATATACATATATAACAAGTGTGTAAAAATGCATTCTCAGCATAAACACTTCAAGTGGAATTATTATTGCTGCGTTTGATTATTTGTTTATATTAATATATATCTACATTGTTAAAAAGTGTGGGAAAAGAATTTATTCAAAAGCAATTACATAATTAGTGCTTGATATATTACAGTGGTATATATCGATAATAACCAACTTTTTATGGCCACAATCGCAAGAAGTTGCTCTTAATAATATCTGGTTACAACAAGTCACGCAGCACGTTCTACAAACCAAACTACTGCGAGAAAGGTTTTGAGATTCGATTATTTTAAGAAATTGTGACATTGAATGGCCTCCTAGAAGTTGTGATTTAACACAATTAGAATACTTCTTGTGGGTTTATTTGAAGTCTTTGGTATTTAGCAATAAACCAGACTCTCTTCAAGCTTTAAACGTCAATATGGATTATGCTATTCATGACATACGACTTGATTTAGTGGAATAAGTGCTCAAAAATTGGGTTCATCGAATTTTTTCCTGCAAAAGAAGTCGTGGAGGCCATTTTCATCGATTGTACTTCACACTAAATAAAAAAACACTCGAATTTCCTTAACAATTAGTGTGTTTTTTTTAAAGAAATAATATCACTCTTATTGGAAAACCCTGAAAAATTTCAAATTACAACTAAAACATTAATTAAAGAAAATTGGTAGTATTTATAAAGCTGTGTTTTATTTGTTTATTTCCCAAATAAATCGATATTCATAATATATTTGGCATACAAGTGCAGTATGAAAAAAAAATTGAATGATTTGGTTTCCTTGTTATATGTATTACACTTTGATATATTCATATACGCTTTTAAATAAACTACTGTATAACGATCAATTTATCGCTATATAATACCAAAAAAAGTATTGAGTTATTTTATGCGAGAATACTATGTATGAGGTGTGCTATATGATAACTAAGTTTATAAAAGAAAATAATAAAAAAATAAAATAAATAAATAAATAAATAATAAATACATACATTATACCTTGACCGCATACGCTTGATTCACTTCTACTTCATATAACTTCATCAATTTCTCACGCAAATCATTCAATTGGCTTCTCTAATATATTTGTATTATTGTCATATTTGGGCAAACACTCTACTACAATGTCATTTACCATTATTTATGCTGTGATGAACATATAATTACGTATGTATGTAGATGTGTAGGATTTTTCAAAACACAAAAAGTTGTGAACTTTGTTGCCATAACCATGTTTTCAAGTTGTATAAACAAATTATTTTAATCTCGTTGTATATGATATCAAAGGGATTGGATATATATAGATATGCTGCTGACATATGATTTTTTTTTTCAAAAAATTTAAACATTTTATAAATATATTTGCCACAGATATTCTTTTTTGCGAAATAAACTGGTTTAGCAGCTGCAATAGTTGAGTAATAAGTACTGCGTATTATAATTCGGAAGTCCAGGGCTCAAGTGCAGATTCGAGCAATATTCAAAATAATAGAAAATTAATTTTTATAATTACGATCACCTCTCGGTAGGGAATCTTAACCTCGCGCTTGAATGTAGCTTAGAATAAATTGTAAGTCCTTCCAAGCTGAAACAGAAGCCGAAAATCGCTCAAGCGGTTACAAAGCGCCAATTAAATATACAAAATAAAATTAAATAAAATGCATTTAAAATTAATTTTTTCATGAAATTCCTTTTTTATTATTAAGTTTGAACCTTCGAATTATATATATGTATGTGAAACACTACATTATTCAAACGAACGCCCCATGAATTTTTTCCAACTTCGATCCGTATAAGGTAATTTTCGACCACTTTTTCGCACATATTGGGCGGTATCTCAGCCGAAACTTGCCAAATTTTGGTTTTTAAGTGCTCAAGTGTTAAAGATTTATCCGCATAAACATGGTCTTTTGCGTAGCTCGACCAAAGTCCAGTGGTGTCAAATGATACGATTTCGGTGACATCGCCAAGACGAGAGATTACGCGCTGAAAAGTTTTTCTCCCAATAAAGCCATATTTGCTCATGTTGTGTGGCATGTGATACCATCTCGTTGAAACCACATATTGTTCAAGTCGCATATTTCAATTGCAGGCCAAAATAAGTCGGTTATCATACAACCATAATGCTCCGAGTTGACAGAGAAAGTCTCATCGTTATCATTTTCAAAGTAGGAAAGTCCAATCACCCCTCCGGTGCAAAGAGCGCACCATACAGTAGGATGTTTGCGTGAAATGTAAATTTAAGGAGGAATTTGAGAAATGTGCCCCGCCGCTGAAGAAAATTTTGTTGGAAAATTCGCGGTCTATTGATTGTTGTTCAAGCACCCAATTTTACATAACTGCGTTAAATGGTCAGCTGGTTTTAGTTGTTGTGTGAGCTGGACTCTATATAGATGTAGGTCTAAGTCCAAGTGTAAAATACGACATAATGTGCCGTAAGAAATTCCCAGTTCTTGAGAACGTCAACAAATAGACACATTCTAGTCTTCGGCTACACTTTCACTTCTAGCAGCGATATTTGAGTTGAGAATGAGCAAAACGATGATGCACAGACCTTGCAATATCTGTTACCGATTTATTTAAAATTTTACCAATCTTTTGAGTAATCTGACGATTATGTGCATCATAACCTCCTCTTAATGGGCGTAACATGGCCACGTTTGAGTTACCATTTTTGTAGTAGGTCTCAACAATTTTAACGCATTGTGTGGTTGTTAAGCGATCCATTTTCATAAATGCCTGACTTTGGACTAAAACAAAATATGTCTGGTTGCTCAAAATCGAAAAATTATGTGTTACTATATATTTATATATATCGATTCTGATGACGCCAAAGATCACAAAGTTTTCAATTGGGGGAAAACTTGACCAAGAAAATGTCCTTGAACCAAGATTTCCCAAATTATAATAGACGGCTTTTGAAGCATTTTAATCTAAAGAGGCAATTTATGGTGGCAAATGGAAAAAAACCAATATGCAATACTTGGCCTTGCAATGCGTTTCATTTACCTGGCTTTATATTTTTTTTGTTCAAAATATCCCAATAACAGGGTAATGGATTTAATACATTATCGAATGATAGAAGCAAACTATGTAGTATGTATTGTTCTCCAAAAATAGTGAGATATGGAAATGTAGAAGGTCAAGGAAAACTTTTGAAATCAAAAAGCAAAGAATGGCAAAAGGAAATAAAAATAACAGCTCGCTCAAGATATAATTGGAAAAGAAGTGAAATACATACCAGTCCATGACGGTATTATCAATTTAACGAAATGCGTAGCTATATATATATACTTGTTAGGGACATAAATACTGTTAAAACATTAAACACACGCACTTCAATAGAAGAATTGAGCATATCACATAATTCCCATATCATTTATAAAATATAACCTGTAAGGCGTTAGTCAGTATCGGGAATTGTAAATTGTGTGAGTTTTGAACATGGAATGGTCAGATAATGAAAACCGTATCGCTGTTATAGCGCTTTTTAAGTGTGAAATGAAAAAAGGTGATATTTTCAAAACACTCCGTCCGCTCGGTATTAGTCACATGTTCGTCTACCGGTGCATAAAACTGTTTGAGGACACTGTGGATGTTAAAGACCGCCACCGGTCGGGCCGTCCACGCACAGTTCGAACGCCTCAAGTCATCAAAGCTGTCAAATCAAGAATTCTGCGAAATCCGTTCCGAAAACAGAAAATCATGGCCCGGGAGATGAATGTTCCGCAAAAGTCCATGAGTCGAATTATTAAAAAAGACTTGGGGCTTGGGGCTTTCAAACGCCGTACCGAACATTTGCTGACTGCAGCATTGAAAAAAAAGGGTGGTAAAATGCAAACGTCTTTTGGTGAAGCACGCTGATAACTTGCACAGAAAAATCTTGTTTACCGATGAAAAAACGTTTACCGTGCAGGAAAAAATTAATAAACAAAATGATAGGGTGTATGCATGGTCATCTAAGGAAGCATCTGAACTGATTCCACGGGTCGAAAAAGGTCATCACTCAGATTCGCTCATGGTTTGGTGGGGTGTCTCTTATGATGGGGTAACTGACTTGCATTTTTGCGGACAAGGGGTCAAAACTTCGGCCAAAGTTTACCAAGAACCCGTTTTGGAAACTGTTGTAAGGCCATTTAACCATTCTGGCTCCAAAACAATTTACCAGCATTCATTTCCTCTGAAGAGTGGCCCTCTGGCAGTCCTGATTTGAACCCGCTGGATTACAAATTGTGGACAGTTTTAGAGGACACACAAGATACCCCAACATTGATTCTCTTAAGGCAGCTTTGATTCGTGCTGTGGCCAATTTCCCAATGGAGGAGGTGCGTGCTGCTATTGATGATTGGCAAGTCCGACTTAAGGCGTGCGTGAAGGCCAAAGGCGGGCATTTCGAATGAATACTGCTTTTTTGTATGCAATATATATAAAAAAATATGTAAAAAAATTGGTCCAAAAACTTTCATTATTTTTTATTTTATAGCATAAAATGTGAGTGGCAGTGTGACGAGATTTCCAAATAAAATGGAGAGACAAATGAAGTGGCAGTATGATGCAAATTACCCTTACCAAGGACAAACAAACGGGTCGACAGTGTAAAGTAAATTCCCCGTCGTTAAGGATAAACGGAGCGGCTGCAGCTACCGTAGGCAAACGAATAATCAGCTTATTCTTGAGCGCGTGAACAGAATATTTGGGTCATCTTCAGGTATAAAAAGATCGGCAGCCGTTATAACAAGAGGAGACGAGTAGAAGACGCAGTGGAGTTAACATTGATGTGAGCTGAGTATTTTAGAAACAGATAAGCTGTGTGAAGCAGAGAATAATTGTGTGCCATAAAGAATTGTAAAATAAGTCATTGGGTTTAGTAGGAATTGTAATTATTAAAGACTTAATAAACGTTGAGTAAATTCCTGACGATTAAGAGGCCAAACGAACAAATCTTGAGAGTTTTATTTAGCAATCCAGTGATCGGACTCGAAGGATTTGGGAATTCATCGAGGGTAGCAACGAAAGACGTTACAATATATATAACACTTTTGTTGAGCTGTATTATTATAATATGATTGTTTTATTTTTTTTAATTTTGAATTATATTTGACTATTATTTTAATTTGAAAAAGCTCACTTTATTTACATGTTACATAATTTCACTAAAAGTATATTTTTTTTTTAACTTTTTCGTATATATAATTGTAAATAGTGCATAAATTTTAGCCTAAAATAAGTTAACTGTTGGAATAAAAAATTTGATTTGATTTAAAATAATTTCGATTTTTTAAAACTTTCATGGAAATTGATTAATATAACGTTCAATTTAAAAGTCCCCGGCCTACCATAGTAAATAAATTTTGTTGACATTTTTTTATTTTGTTTTTATTACATAGTTCCCTTCAAGGGTTTTACACTGATTATAGTGACTCTCCAACTTTTCGATGCCATTTTTGTAGTATGATTTGCTTTTGCTTCAAAATAAGCCTCAGTTTCGGCAATCACCTTTTCATTCGACGAAATTTTCTTCCCAGCGAGCATTCTTTTGAGATCTGAGAACAGAAAAAAGTCGTAGGTGGAACAAAATACAGACGCCATAACTTCACCAATAACCAAACAACATATTTTAAATTTATTACAACATAAAATTATGCAGATCATTTTCCAAATGAAAATATTTAAAATTAAAATAATGACAGGTCAATTAAAAATTTTTCTGCCTACTATGTTATAACACATTTCTTGGCAAAATTCATTTTTATATTCAACATAGTTTCCTTAAATTTTGATACACTGATTATAGTGACACTCCAACTTTTTAATACCATTTTCGTAGTATGATTTCCCCTTTGCTTTAAAATAGATTTCGGTATCGGCGATCACCCCATCATTCAACTTAAAAGTCTTCCCAGCGAGTATTCTTTTCAGATCTAGGGGCCAGATCTGGAGACTACGGAGGATGCGAAAATAATTCAAAGCCCAATTCATTGATGATTTCACTGACTTATGACACAGTGTCTTGTCTTGCTGAAAGAACTTTTCTTTTACAAATGGTTCAATAACGCTATGTAATAGTCACTTTTAATGGCCACTTCTTTTTAAGGTAATCAAAGAAAATTATTCCATGCTCATCCAAAAATATAGACGCCATAACCTTGTCAGCCGACTGTTGTGCTTCTCTTCGCTTTGAAGCGGGTTCATTGTGTGCAATCCACTCAGCTGACTGTCGACTAGACTTCAGGGTGAAACGATGGATCCACGTTTTATCCATTGTCACATATCAATGCAAAAACTTGGCTTATTTATGTTTGAACATCTCCAAACACTGCTTTGAATTGTTGTTTTTGGTCAAAAGTGAGCTCGCGCAGCAATCACTTTGCACAGAGCTTACTTACACCCTAATATTCGTGAATGATATGATACACATATTCAGTTGACATATTATTTTGAGTATCTGCCGTTTTATTCAATTTCCATTTACGCTCATCCAAAATCATTTTTTAGATTGCTTCGATGTTTTCGCCGGTAACAACATCTTTTGGGCGTCCATTGCGTTCACCGTCTTCGGTGCTTATTTCATCACGTCTCAGCTTAGCAATTCAATCCCTGATGATGCGATTTTCTTGAAGCAGTATCCGGAAACTCTTCATCAAGCTAAGTGTTTGCTTCAATTGTAGTTTTTCCCTTCAAAAAGCAATATTTTATCACGCGAAACATCTTTTTTACCAATTTTTCGCAAAAGCAAAAGTTGCTTCACTCAAAATGCTATAACTCACGACCTAATGATCCGACCGCAGTCAAATTCATACACGCGTCTTTTGAAGACTGGGGCTAATTAAAAATCGATCTAAATCAATAATAGTTAATTCTAGTACGCCATCTATGCCTCAGAGAAGGCACTTTACAATTAACATGTTATTGATCCAAATTTTCTAAGGGTTGTTGCTTAAGCAAATGCCGTGTTTTTTTTGGTTTTTGTAGTTATTAGCAGCAGAATCTTTGAGTGAAAATAATGCCTGAAAATATTCATATTGCAAATTTAATGCTTTTTTGCATCGACATAATGAAAAATATAAAAAATTGTTGACATAAACAGACACAACCATAGAAAATTCGCTGGTACGTCGCTAATATTTCAACTATCACCTGCAACCTGTATGAGGTGGAGAACAAGAAAAAAAGTTGAAGAAGAAAGGTAAAGAAAAATACACTAAAACAGTGAAAAATTCAGCATTAATGAAGGTTCAGCAAAAAGTGTAAAATGTCATGACGCATGAAGGTGTTTCTGCTAACACACACAGAAGCACATACATTTCAACTGGTAGTAGAGGAAAAGTAAATAGAAAACAAAAAATACTGCCACTAAAGTGAAGTCGAGAAGAAAGTGACAAATGTGGCACGCGTGCATTCTCCTAACTTGACAGTCAACATTGTCGTTGAAATTGAAGACAACAATAGCACTATTGACATATATACAAAAAGCAAATAATGCACTTACAACAACACACATGCAAGCAAACTAAAAATTCTGCAAAAATTATAAAAAAAAATGTGCGGAAGAATAATATGAAAGTGCATAACCGCATCAACACAAACCCAAACACACAAAAAGGTATGCGAGTAGATGCTTAAATAATAATGTGACACAACAACCAGTACTCGTACAGTAATAGCAAGTGTATGCAAATACAAGCATTGTATGCGTGAATTATTTTTTGCTTCCATTTGCGGTGAGCGTAGAGTATAAAGTAAAGTAAAGTAAAATTAAGTAAGACGTTTTCTCTGTAGCGCTAAAATATCAACTGAATACGGAGGAAAGAACTTGAACGTAAAAATAGTGAAATATATATATACACTCGAAACAACAAATCCGGTTGACTTGTATATTCACTATATATGTGTGTTCTTGTATGTGTGTGTATGGCAGTTTGTAGCTGAGAAAATATTAAGAACAGCCGGCGGTGAGAAAGCCAAACAATGTGTAGAAAGTAGTAAATAGAAATAAACAAGAAAACAATAGACAGTAAAAAGTTATAATGCACACAAACACACGCACACACAACCATTTATATATCTATATGCGCACACAGTGTTAAGGTAGTAAAAGTAGCAAGGCCAACAATTGGCAGCCAAAGGCAACCAAGTGCAACAGACTGCAACAGATTTGTGGCTGTAAGGAAATGAAAGTTCAAGCACACATGTTAACACATGCAGACATGACTACATCTTAAAGGGTGATCCAAGTAGTCATGTCAAGCTGTCGTTTTATTTTTGTTCAGTATTGTTTGGCATTTGATCAAGTTATGTAAAGAATGTGTTTCGCACGCTTCCCTCAAATTATGGTCAACATAATCGGCCTACTGATCGTACTATTCGGAACACCATCACCCATCTTGAGACTCAGCATTCATTATTGGATAACATTCGACCGAATAGACAATGGACTCGGACTGACATATGGTACGACTTGGCGCATTTTACGTCGAGCTATTAAATTTAAAATGTACAAATTCCTGCTTGTGAAATAACTGAAGTCGCTCGACCTTTCGAAGCGACAGCGCTTCGCTCTATGGGCTTTTAAAAATTTCCAAGAGGATCCGACGTTTTCGAGCCAAATTTTGTTCAGTGATGAAGCCCACTTCTGGCTCAAGAGCGACCTGAACAGATTCAAGAGTTGCCATTTCATCGAGAAAACACTACGGTTTGGTGTGGTTTGTGGGCCGACACGTCTTGGACCGGTCGATTGTCCACCAAGATCGTGTGATATCACAACGTTAGACTTTTTCCTGTGGGGATATGTAAAGTCTGAAGTCTGAGCGGACAATTCCACTTCAATTCAGACCATGGAGCAAAACATCATACGTGTCATTCGCCAGTTACCAGTCGAAATGCTCGAATGAGTCATCCAAAATTGGTCTCAACGGATCGACCATCTAAGACGTGGCCACGGCTAACATTTGAAAAAGATTATCTGCAAAGAATAAATGCCAAAGAGTTTTCTTTTGAACTATAGTAAACATTCCCCTTTGAATTTAAATTTTCTGTGCTTTTTTCTTCAAAAAATGGATCACCCGTTATATGCATAGATACACAGTTACTTGTGCATTTGTCTTCTGCATACAACTTTACCTTGAACTCTTTATTTATTTGGTTTTGTTGCGGCTGAGAAATGTTGCACAGATAACTTTCAACGCTTTCAGTGAAGAGAAATGTTGTTCGGAAGAAAGTAAACTTTCTGGGCTAATTTTATTACTCAACGGTCAAAGCAAAGTTACTCATACGCCGTGCTGGGCGGAGGAGTTATTTATTTTTCACATACAAAATAAATGAGTGTGTGATATGAAGGTAATAAGTGAAAGTTTTCAAATCTTACTCAGGTAATGGTTAGACTAATGGTTTTTTCGTTTTTTTTTTTTAAATAAAGATCCAAAAGTACGGCAGCGGAAGTGGAAAACTATAAAAGTTTACAATATAAGCGGAGTCAAATGAATTACAAATAGAAAACAAACTGGAAGCGGCGGCTGAGTTTCTTCTTTTAAAAAAAGTTGTTGGATTTTAAAGAAACTTTCAACGAACTTATAACTCCTAAGTTTTCTCCAGATTATTCTCATATTTTATTACCTATAGTGGAAAGAATAAATTTTACCTAAACAGACATTACAAATTAATTTTAAAAAGATGACAATTTCTACATACGTTGAGACTAATTATAATATTATTGTATTTTCAGCTTGTTACTCTTTTTCTTTTGATATTGTCTCTAATTTTTAAAAATCATATCATATTACGTGGCTTTTTTAAATTTTCTCTTTTTTCGTCTGAATGTATATATAATAAACGCTCAGAATATTAATAAAAATTAGCTCGTCATGTGTGTTTTCTTCCTAAAGTTGTTTCTTTTGGAGGGAAAGATTCTTCTCCACTTTTCCTCAAAGTAAACTTTCAAGCTGCAATATTTTTTAGCAACTGGATAATATGGGATAGCCAGCATAACTGCTGTCTCTTTATGCGCTTAACTATGCCTACTTGTGCAAAGGTTCGTATGTTTTTCAAAAAACTATGAGTACTTGTAAAATGTGATATATATATTTGCCCAGAGAGGACTTGTTTTAACTTACTATTTCTATACACTATATAAAATAGAATCTTCCAGTGGCCGTAGGCTCCCGTTGCTTCGTTATTATTTAAGCGCTCGATATTCGAATTTCGTCATAGATCATTTTTATCATCATCAATACACCATCTCCGAGTACTGCGCTTTCACTATTATTCAGTAAGCTGGATAATTTTACCACATGTACAGTATAATCTGAACATTAGGTGCAAGATTTCCTCCTGGTTTCAACATAAAAGTCATATAAATTGTCTCATATGTTCACAGAAGCTGCCAGCATTACGCTTGACTACTGGATTCTCAAGCTCATCATGCTCACGTGTGTATTTTTTTCTCTTTCTTTCTATATCAGCGAGTGGTCTTGATTCCTTGTTCTCTTCAATTCTCTGTAACTTTCAGAGAAAACGCATGTTGTGCTCAAGGCAGCTCGAGCTCTTGTAATTCGATGGTTGGTGACTGGATTTCGAGAACACCAATCACAGGAAGAGAGTTCACCAAGGTGTTAATGGACTCTCGGCGAATGTTGTCGAAAGCTTTCGACAGGTCCAACGCTACTAGAATTGTTTGTTAAGTGCTGTTGTGGTACTGTACATTTTGAGGAAGGCACACTGATGTGTAGCTTGCAACAGATGGTTTGTGAAAGACGGAAGCAGCAAGGCCTCAATTGTCTTCGATACCTGGGAAAAGAAGAGATATTGGTAGATAAATTTTCGGCGACCTAACCCCGTTTAGATCCTCAGGTAATCTTAGTCCCGTCATATATTCCTTTTGCTCATTGACGAGCATTCTTTATCCTTATCTGAAACAAGATAAATATTTAAAACGCTCATAAATTGTTTTATGTTGTCTTACATAAAGCAATCGATCTGGTTGCGAGCCTTTCGATGGGGTTATAACCTACTACCATTAATATAACCATATTTCCGGCGCAGGCATTCAGCCTCAATCTTTGAAGGGAGGTTGCAGAGGCCGCTGCAGAGGTCAGCCGACTTTTATTTTCTCGCAAATCTCTCTTTGTATGTCGCGAAGGGGACATAGATGCATTTTAAGTGTGAATATATTTTTGGTTTCATCATCCTTCCCTACATTCAAAACGTTGGCCTTATCTATACAGTAAGGCGAAACTCTTCTTCCCAAAAATAGTAAGACCTACAGTCACTCTAGAAAAACTAAGCGACTTTTATATTTTGTCAGAATCATACTCGAAGGAAATGACATTCCCTGCCAAGGGGTGAAAACAATAAAATCAATTCATTTTAAATTAAATTCTATCATTTTGGAATTTAGAATTTTTTTGAAATGTACTTATATATTCATCAATATCTATTTTCTCCCGTTCAAAGTCATGCCTCTCGGATATAATACACTTGTGTCAACGCCTTTTCCAATCTTCGAATCACTTCTGAAATGCGCTTTTCGGTATGGCCATCAGCTCTTTCTTCGATTCTAACTTGATCTCATCAATTGGGGAAAAACGCTTTCCTTTCACTGGTTTGTTTAGTTTTGAGAATAGGAAAAAGTCGCAGGGAGCCAAATTTGGTGAATACGGTAGTTGAGACATGATTACGGGTTTGCTTTTGGCCAAAAACACATGAATAAGCATTGATTTGTAAACTGTTGCAATATCGTGATGCAGAATACATGATTTGATTTTTCCACAATTGCGATCGTTTGAGCCGTATTGCTTTACGCAAACGTTGCATAACTTCCTTGTAGTATTCCTTATTAGCTGTACGACCTTTTTGCAGGAATTCATGATGCACCATACCATTGTAATCAAAGAAAACAGTGAGGAAAACCTTCACATTTGCCTTTTTACATACCAAGTATGCGATGTATAGATTTTATATATTTTTGTTAGTAGTTCATGGCAGCATTAAATATGGTTTAGTTAGTTGGCTTAGACTCCAATATTAAGTCTTTGTTGTCTATAGAATTTCTACTCCAATATCTCAACCTTCATCTTAATCTTTTTCCTTAGCCCAACTCAGTTATTATATTTCCTTTTAGAAAGTCTCATAATTTTCGTTAATAATGCAAATAAAGCACTAGTAGAAAAAAGTACTCCTCTAGCTAAGCCAGATACGAAATTATATGTGATGTTATTCGGCTACTCAATTTTATTTTCCGAAAGCTAGCTCTAAAGATCTTAATAAGGCTTTATAAAAATTATCAGACCTAGTTACAATACTGACAAATTATATTCGGGTAACTTGGTCCATACACCTACAATACCGTCCGACGATGTATTTCTATATCTATAGTCCGTAAAAAAGTCATGCATGTATGGTACAGACCAAATTTCTTCTTGATTTAATGTAATTTGAGCTGAGTATATTTTCGAACCTTTGACTCATTTATTCAATTTATCATTTAAAGAGAGTATTTTTCCATCTGTATGGAAAGAATCATTTGTTATACCGCTTCTAAAAATGGAAAAAAGATCTTTTGTAGAAAATTTCCGATGAATCACTTATCACCACCAATTTACTGGAGTTTACTTCTTATATCATCGATGCGTTCAGAAAGAACATCAGCGTTGTCGTAATTTATACCGACTTTAGCAAAGCTTTTGATAAAGTGTGGCACTCGGTGCTAATCAAGAAGCTTGACTTATTGAGTTTCCAACCAAAACTTTTACAATGAATCTCCTCATATCTGTATGATCGAACTCAAAGATTAATGTTTAAAAATCCCATTTCAGATACCGTTAATGTTTCTTCAGGAATACCTCAGGATAGCCATCTAGGCCCGATTCTGTTTTCACTTTTTATAAACGATATATCTTCTCAGATAAAATTTTCAAAACTTTTAATGTATGCGGATGATGTAAAATTTTATAAAACTAACGATTCGGCAAATGAAGGTATCTTACTGTAAAGAGACATAAATAGCGAGGTTGAATGGTGTAAAAAAAAAACGGATGCCCCTAAATCTTAAGAAATGTAAAGTTATGTGTTTCTCCCGAAGAGCTACACAGACAATTACTTACACCATAGATAACCACAATTTGGAAAAGGTTCACCGTTTTATTGGTCATATAGTCAACAAAGCCAAAGGCATCTTAGCTTTTGTAGAACTTTGGTCAAAGGAGTTATGATCCTTATGTTACTAAAGCTTTGTATGCAACATTAATAAGATCTCTTACGGATTGGTAATTTGGAATAATTTGGAAGGTATCGAATATGCTCTGATAGAATAGAGTCTCTTTCCAAAAACAATTCCTCCAATTTGCCTTAAGAAATTTGCATTCTGAGAGTTCCAGCATATTCTTCCTCCTTACACTAGTCGTTTGAAACTTATCGCGCTCCCTACTCTCACCAGTCGTCGGGAAATGCTTGGTGTAATTTTCATGGTTAAAATAATAAGAGGCTCAATTTCTAGTCCACTTATTCTCTCTGAAATCAGATTTTATGTTCCGTTCAGAATGTCCAGACATTTTTGCCCCTTGTTCCTGAAGTATTGTAAAACGAATTTTGAATTTCACGAGCCTTTGCATTGTTTGTGTCTTGATTTCAACTCTCATTCAAGCACATTTGGCATATCAGACTCGCTTTTTCATATAAAGGAAACTATTCTGTCCACTCTAAAATAATCATTAAATAACATTTTATATTTAAATTAATTCTGAGAAATCAGCTGATGCATTTTTTTCTGTAGCTGACCTTTTTTGTTCTAGACACTAAACAAACCCCTGCTCATCGTGACTCGGTATATATGAAAAACAAAAAAAAGTTCTGTACGTCATGCGAACAGCGCTCCTCGAGCGGATGGGCGGGAGATGGGTAAAACGTTGGGAATAATTATTATTAATTTTTGAAGCTTTAAGAGAGTAAATTACATATCTGTCTTTACCTCTTTTTCAATTTCTTTAAGAGATCTTGATTTTCTGATGGAGCGTAAAACCGGAACTATACGTTTTTTTTGAATTTCACTTATATAAGGAAAAAAAATGTTTTTTTGTTTCAATTTTTATTAGTTAAATTTAAAACCCAAAGTGGCTAATCTACATTCTCAAAAAAAGACTCTTAAATTTCCAATCGATCGGAGTAAAATTCTAAGAGAAGTTGCGCCCATCAGTATATGTCTGTTTCAATTTGAAACATTAAACGCTTTTATCTCAAAACTCTATTTTTTAAGTCAGTGAACACGACTTTTAGAAAAGTTATAAAGCGATTTTGTTGAAATTTGGCACACATCTTTGTAATCCCATTATCTAGTCATTGAACGAAGGTTTTTTTTTATTGCAACTGATTTTTTAGAACCAATGCATGACGAAAATTTTACCCAAAAATGTGTTTTTTGTTCAAAGTCTGTCAAAAATTCAAATTTTAATTTTCTGTTTTTTCCTTTGTCCAATAACGAGATTTATCCATGTATAAATGAAATACTGTTGTTTTTTTGATATTAGATGAACCAATAATGAGTTATGCTGTCCACGGCGAGATCATTTTCTTTTGAGACGTCAAGGGTGATGAGGTTCCAACAGCTGAGTTTTCGGAATTTTACAATAAAAATTTCACAAAATACTTTTTCAATATGTATCTTTGATAAGGTGAATTACTTGAATACAATTTATGATTGTATACATGAAAAAAAAAATGAAAATTCCTTTTTTTAACCTCTTAAACCCACCTAACTATACAGCATTGCTGCAGCTTGTGGTAGAAAAAATTATAATACGAGTACAAATTATATATATATATATATATATATATTCAATTAATAAAGTTTATTTTAAATTAATTATTTTGATGGTATCATTTTCAGTATTTTTATATATATGTTATTTAATAAAACAACACAAAAAGGCTAAACATTTTACTCTAACTAAACAAAACTAATAAGAATAAATCTCATTCACTTATAACCACAAAACTAACCTACTTCCTTCCTCCATATAAATAACATTTTGGATGAAAGTAAAAATAAAAATATATATCCCTTCTATTAAATTATTCAGCACTTCATTCTTTGCACACAAAATATCCCACCATCATCTGAAATAAATACATTTCAAATATTTCCACACACACACATTTACATATAATTGCAAATGAAAAATATCAAATCACCACAATGAAAAAACGATTTTAGTGCTTTTATCATATTTTACCTGTTAACTATCTGTGCTACACAATGGTCCACAATGTATATGTAAGTGTGTACACCTGCACATTGCACTCAACTCAACAATTTCTAAGAATGCTACGCTTACTAACAATTATCTACTGGATACTGCTTTCAATTATGTATGAATAGCAGTTCTTACTGAATGCACTTGTTTGGTCAATGCAGTTGCACAGACAAACAGATAGAGGAGAGGGAGAGAGAGAGAGTTTGCGAAATTGCATTTTATTGTAGCAATAGACATTGCAATTGCAATTTAGTTGATATGTAAATTTATAAATTTGCTTTTTCCTGCTTTCTCGTTTTCTAAAAATTTTCTTTATTTATTTATTTTTGCTTTTATTTACGAATTAAACCCACAAAACTTTACAAATACCACAAACAGCTGTTGGTTGACCCTCTTTAGCACTACTTGAACACAAAACAACAACAATAACACTAAGAGTAACACATACATACAATAAAGAGTGTTGCTTGTATGCAATGTACTCGTCGTTGAGTGTGATTATTGCATTGCTTGAGATTTTGCATTGCATACAAATTATTTGTATGTACTATATGAAATTGTATGTGCGTTTTTGTATGTATGTAAGTACATTTTGGCAAAGGCACTGCAATTCACTCGAGCAGTAGGTATTCATGAGAAGTGCATTTTGTTCATTATATATTTATTTTTATAGTTTCTGAGTGCTAAAGATTGATACAGATATTCAAATATTTTATTTTTTCTTTATTTTATATTGCTCAGCTGAATGCTCGATTGCATAGGAGTTTATGCAGATGTTTATTTATACAGTATAATTTGAATTGCTTGTTATTTATTTATTTATTTATTTTTTTCTTTAAAGGTGTTGTAGCCAATTGTGAAGTGATTATACATATATTTTTATTTGTGTCTGATTGCGTTTAGATTATAGGTTTATTTTTGGAGAAATAATAAGTACTTTTAGTAACCTGAACTGAATAAGTGCAGAGATGGAAAAAGATGAAAATGGCATAAAAAACATAAAAAAGTAATATAACAAAAATAAAATAAAATAAAATAAATAAAATAAAATAAATGAATTAAATAAAATAAAACAAAATAAAAATAAAATAAAACACAATAAAAAAATAATAAAAAATAATAAAATATAAAAAAAAATTTAATATAAAAATATAAAGAAAACAATAAAAAAAAAATATAAAAAAAAAACAAAAGAGTAAGATCAAAAAATAAATAAATAAAATAAAAATAAAATTAAATTAAAATAAATAAAATTAAATTAGATAAAAAATAATAATTAAAACAAAATAAAATAAAATAATTAATTAAAATTAAAAACAATAAAAATAATAAAATTATATTAAACAAATAAAAAATTATATAAAAAAAATAAAAAAATAAAAAAAATTTAAAATAAAAAAAAATTAAAAATATATAAATAAAAAAAATATAAATATATTCAAATAAGGAAATAAATAAAAAAATAAAATAAAGAGAAAAAATATAGAATAAAATAAAATAAAGTAAAAAAAAAAAAATTAAATAATGAATAAAATTAAAATAAAATAATTTAAAATAATTTAATATAATATAATAAAAAAAATAATAATAAAAAAAAATAAAAATAAAATAAAATAAACATAATAACGCAAAATAAAATGAAACAAAACAGAAAAAAAGCAAAAATAAAAATACAAAAAAAAAATTAAATAATAATATAAATTAAAATAAAATAAAATAAAATTAAATAAACAAAATTAAAAAAAAATAATAATATAAAAAAAATTATTATATAAAATCAAACACATTAAAAAAAAAGAAAAACAAAAATAATAATAAAAAAAAAAATTAAAAAAATATAATAAAAACAAAATAAAATAATTTGATTTAAAAAAAATATAACATAAAAATAAAAATTAAAAATAAAAATAATTATAAAAAATATGTAAAAAAATAAAAAACTTAAAATAAAAAAAAAAAATTAAAGATAAAATAAAATGTAAAAATATAGAATAAAATAATATAAAAAAATTAAAATAAAATTAATAATGAAAAAAATGGAATAAAATCAAATAAACTAAATGGAATTAAATTATATAAGAAAAAAAGTATTAAAAAAATTAAAATAGTTAATTAAATTAAAGTCAAAAAAGCAAAATAAAACAAAGTTATAAAAATAAAATAAAATAAGATAAAATTAAATTAAAAAAATTAAATAA
Organism: Neoceratitis asiatica; assembly: GCA_030068015.2. Taxonomy (NCBI): domain Eukaryota; kingdom Metazoa; phylum Arthropoda; class Insecta; order Diptera; family Tephritidae; genus Neoceratitis; species Neoceratitis asiatica. Next base: position 40,401,313 of record CM061527.1, read on the forward strand.
AAATTTGAATAAAAAATAAATAAAATAAAGTGAAATGAACAAATAAAAAAATTATAAAAAATAAAAAAAATAAAATAAATTAAATAAAGAAAAATAATAAAAGTAGGTAAAATAGTAAAAAAAAAAAATAAAAAAAAAAATTGAAAAAAAAAAATAAAAGTAAATTAGGTAAATTAAAAATTAAAAATATAATAAAATGGAAGAAAATAAAAGAGAAGGAAAGAACAAAAACAATTAAAAAAGTTAAAAAATAGAGTAAAACCTAAACAAAATAAAACAAACAAAAATGAAAAAATTAAAATAAAAAATAATAAAAAAAATATATAAAAAAAATAAAAAAAAATAAAAAAAAATAAAAATAAAAATAAATAAAGTAAATAAAATTAGAAAAATAACAAAAAATATAAATATAAAAAATATAAAAACAAATTTAAAAATACTGAAAAATAAAAAATAAAATTGAAAAGTAATATATAACAAAAGATAACAAAATGAAAGAAAACATAAGAGAAGGAAAGAACAGCAAAATAAAACAAAATAAAAGAAAAGAAAAGATAATTTAAGAAAACGAAAAAAAGGAAATAAAGTAAGACAAAATAATATAAACTAATATTAAACAAAAAGAAATTACACCAAAAAATTATAATTATAAGCAGTTATTTCCCATAAGATAAATAATTAAATAATGTAAAATAAATGAAATAGAAAATTAATAGCGGCTTAGCGGCCGGTGGCAGTGTCAATGGCCAGCATATTTTTGTAAGAGGGCTACAAAAAGATGTCCTATGTATCCTGATTCACATAAATTATTTGGAAGGAAATATGTAATATATGGGGTAAATAAACTGATGGGTGATTAGCATTGTAGCGGAGATATTGTCGAATTTCATATTGAAAATACTCATCCATGTGTGTGCAATGCCATCGACGCTTATGAAACGGCTGGAGAAAGTTGCAGTAATTGAATGCGTGAAGAGGACAGTAATGAAGGACCAGTACGTTATGGTAGAGGCTAACCAAGAGTGTTTCGGTCTGGAATTAAAACAAACAGATTCCATCATCTGGCTCATAAATACTAGTCAAGGATATACCTACTATCATTTTAGATTAGCAGCAAATTAAATGTTGATTGAAGAATACTTTTTAATTAAATACCCAGTTCAAAGTAGCACCTGATTGTAAGATTGATTCTATGATGAATTTCAGGGATGACAAATTACATATGCCGGCTGTTGTACGAACTTACAAAATTCCTTACCTTCGGAATAGGGGAATTATAAAAGTCTACAGAAGTCGAAAAGTTTTTGACTGTCATTCACCTTCGAGTGGCCACAAGCAGCTCAAGCCTTCCAGTCTTAGATCAAACATCTTCTGAACAATCAACAAGAATCCGTTAGGAGGCGAGGCGTACTTGTACGGTCCCTTAATTGAGGGTGGCGCTGCTCACCTGGTTGTTGACCTCGAAAGCATGAATGCTAACATCGGCGCCATATGAAGGGACGCAAATTTGGTGTCGAATACGTGGTGCGAGGGAAACTCTTTTGCCGAGTTCTATCCTTCACTCCGCTTAATGAGTGTTAGCCGGAATCCAAATTAATGATAAATATATTCTTGTTTTCCTCTCATGCTTCGACGGAAGATGGGGATGATGTAAACACGGTGCCCCGCGATGACCTCAATATTGTGATTGTTGCATTTAAGACCAGGGTGAGCTAGGTGCTTTCGGAAAAAAATAGGAAAGTTTAGTTGAATTCAAGAAAAGGGTGAGCAAAGTTGGTGCTTTCGTCACATAAATTTGAAAATCCAGTCTCTTTGACGAAATATTCACAAATGCATTGAGGCAAGTCGACTTCGGCGGGTACCGAAATATGGTTATACGAATATGTAGTACCAGATTCTAGTACAAGGAAACTCATAAAGTTCGAGAGCTATCTTGAGCTTCAATATCTGATAGCTAGTTTATTGATTTTCAGCTAGACATATGACAAGTCGCCGGTGTTTTAGAAAATTATGCGTTCCGAAGTCCAAATATCAACTCGAACCATTATCTTATCGCTGTCAAAATATGTATACATCCTCTCTAGCACAAAAAAAAAAAAAAAAAAAAAAAAAAAAGTGGTTAAAAGGAACGCGGGCGATTGAAAGTTCGAACGAATTGAAACCAGCTCGACTTCTGCTCCAGCAGCTCTCTGAGAACACCCATTAACAACTCGATTAATTGGAGCTTTAGGATAATATTTCCAGCTTTCTAGTTATGTACTGCCGCCAAAGAAACTGTTGGTTGTGAGCATGGTCAGTAGAAAATAGTCGCGTTGCAATAACAATTTATATGCAGCAGCATTGGGTTCAGAAGGTGTTTACGTATAACAGCATTTGCGGGTAAATAATTTATTATACATAAATATTTGCAAGGCCACTTTGAAATTTTGCATCTAACATGCGCTACAAATACATATATTTTACTGAAATCATTCCCATATCGAGAGTTAAACGATTATTAAGAGCACATAAACAACATCATCATCATCATCAGGTAATAATCAAAACGAACGTATATATTTTACTCTCAACCTTATGTATACTCCTTACTTGCATCTACTTGTATATATATAAGTGGCTTGCATTAAAGACTACACAAGTAAACACGTTTCGTGGATGAGTAGCAGCTAACGGATTGACTTGCCTTACATTTGATTTATGCTCAACGAAATCTCATCATGCCACGTAAGCACTTGCACATATGTGAGTCATGTCTGCTGGTATTTGCATTATTTGTATGCATACAGCTTATTAGAAAAGCGCATTTTGCATATTTTATGGTGAGTAAGTGAAGAAACAAGATATTCTTCTTGTGAATCGAGTAAAATTGGTTTTTGATGTATTTATTATATGAATAAATAAAATATATGCATACTTGTATGTATAAGTATATTCTAAAGTGAGTTTATATACATGAATATGAATTAATATGAGTAAAAAAAAAAAAAAATAGCAAAAAATTACTAAAGCAATATATTGCTAAAATACTCACTAAATTGTAGCTATATTTTTTATTTTATTTTAAATATGATATAAAAATGTATAAGAATTTCAATTGAGAAATTCCAAGAATATTGTCCAAACTTACAGCACGCAAAGTGAAAGTCATATATTCGTTTTATGAATTATTATTTATAAATTTATAGCAAGGAAGCATATGAAGGACACACCAATGGCCTTTTGGTTTAGTAAGCAAATATTTAAAGACTAAATTTAAAATACTTATATAAACCAGCAAATTGACAGCTCACGGTCAGGCTTACCGGAAAATTAAAATAAGCATATACAGTGGCGGACAGAAGTCTACATACACCACCTGAATTCGTTGTGTAGAAAATACTATCGCTTTGCTGAAAAATGTGGGTATACTTATACAATTTTATTTTAAATCCTTTTCTTATCACATGTATTAAAACAAATCCATTCTCTAACATAATGTAAAACAATTATGGTGAAAAAACGTAAAAATATCCTTGACAAAAGTCTACATACACCACGGGTGTTTACTAGCAGTTATGTCGATATGCTGTGCTGTTATGGCGGTTAGGTACCCTTTTTTACATTTTTTTAATATGTTTTCTAATTTTCTAGTATAGTATTTAGTTGTGGTTTAAACGCATTAGCATCAATAATGGCTCCGCGAAAATAAATATCCATTGACATACGAGTCTTGGTTATTCAACACAGAAAGGGGAAAAAACGTATGGTGAAATTTAAAAAATTTTAATCTTAAGTTCACCATAACTACAGATCATTGTAAAAAAACTTTGAGAACAAATGGATCCACCGAAAAAAATACACGGTTGACAGCCCGAAGAAGCTAACTTGAAGAGACATCAGCTTTATTCTGTAGGAAATGAATGATGATCCTAAAGTTACTGCCCCCAAATAGCCGAAAATATCGCAAACTTCTGGTTGTTCTGAACGATAACAGCTTCCACAGTAGAACGCCACTTCTGAAAAAGAAAATCGTAAATTTCGCTTAGAGTTCGCTAAAGGACATTTAGACACGGGAATGGATTTTTGGCAAACAGTCTTGTTTACAGACAAATCGGAGTTCAATATATTCGGTAGCGATGGAAGAGCAAAAGTTTGGGGAAAAAACACTGCAATTAACTCCAAAAAAATAGTATCAACAGTGAAGCACAGTGGCGACAACGTTATGGTTTGCGGAGCGGTTGCGGCATCTGGAGCTGGAAAGATTGTTTTTATTGAGGCTAATATGGATCGGTTGAAATATAAGTAATTGTTGGAAGCTAACCTGAAGTCTTCGAAAGACAGCAAAGCACAGGGCCCATACTGTTAAGGATTGGTTGCTTTATCATGCTCCAACGCAACTACATGCACCAACTCAAAGCCCAGATGTGAATGTTATTGAACAGATAAGGAAGATTTTTTAACGAAAAATTAAATAAAAATCAGATTCATAGCGCAGCATTAATATAAGAACGTCTTATTGAAGCTTGGGACAGTACTACTCCCTCAGAATTTAGTACAAATTTAGTAGCTTTGATGCCACGGTGGACCAACTAAATACTAAAAAGGTCAGGTTACCTGATATTAACCAAAGTTTTTGTACTAAGATAAGTTATGTATGTACTGTATGTAGACTTTTTCCAGTGTTGGATCTACGTTTTTTTTCGTCATACCTTTACTATTTTATATAAAAAAATTATTTTTGTTGGTTTTTTTATGATAAGGTAAAATAGTTGAAATAAACTGTACCGTTAAATTTTCCAATAAACTTTTTGGACTTTCAATTCAACGAAAACAGGCGGTGTTTCCAGACTTTTGGCCGCCACTGTATATTTAAAAATACATATATGCATCATCGAGCCATTGAAAAATGTTTTTTTGCAATATACAACGCTCCAATGCAGTTAAGTAAAACCACTTCCATTTAACTACCGAATATATTTGCATTGAAAACTGTACAGCGAAGTAGAAGAAGAAGAAGAGTGCATAAAAATGATTTCTCCATATTTGTCTTTATACTCAAATTGCAATATTTGGCAAACTTACTCATATTGCCATAAATAAATACACATAGCTCAGTGGTTTTTCAGCTCGGTTATGACTTCATTGTTGAGCAAAAATCTGCACTCGACCAGCGTTGCAATGGAATTATTGAAGAAAATTCAACAATTGCCAAGTTTTATTCCACAAAATGTGTGTGGAAAAAGTCAAGAATGTGTTTATTTTGCTTGTTTACTGGTATTTAAGCTAACTAAGAAAACAAAAGTTTTTGTGGTTTATAGCAAATAAATTCTACTGATTTGAGTTGTAAATGGAGACATTAAGTGGTTGAATGCTTGAGTATATGTACTTGTATGTATTCATACAGAACAGATCTAAGTAAACAGTGGTGAGCATAGCTAAATGTACGGTAAATATTTGCAATTGCTTTTTGCAGAATTTTTGTTTTAAAATTAATTATTTAAATTTGTTAATTTTTAAGGTAATATAACACTAAACAAATTTAGCGATACTAATTTTGGTAACTAAAAAATATTTTTTTTTATATTTTTAGCTGGAAGCGTAAATTTTTGAAATTATATTAGCTCGGCTTTTAAAGGTTTTTAATATTTAATTTAATTTTTTTATTATAGGGTTTTGCTTTTGTTAATAAAAATTTTGAAAATGAAAATACTAATTATTATGAAAACATTTAAAAACTGTATACTCTTGTTATATTTTTTTTTGTATTACAGTCGAATGGGGATATAGTGAACTCCCGCTATAATGAACACCTCGATATAGTGAACAGCGAAATTTTTATAATAGTGAACAATGGAAAGCCACTGAATAGTGAACAAATTTTTAAATTTATTACTGGAATAGCTGCGGATTTTTCATGCTAGTTTTTATCAGAAATTTGAAATTATTGAAAAAATCGGAAAATCCGCTGGTATTTATCCTTGGCAAATATTTATGGTGTAGGTAAATCAACAATTTCGGGAATAAAAAAAAATACTCGTTATATTATGTCCCACTAGACAATTGGAGCATCCAAAGGGAATACTTTTAGATAAGGCGGGTATCCACGCATGAAGAAGATTTTATACAAGTGGTTTATAGCTCCGCGAGAAAAAAACTGTCCAGTTACTGGGTAAATGCTTAAGGAAAAGTCTATAAAGTTGCACGCTGACTTTCAAAAAGTTGAGGGTAGCTTTCATCCTAGCCTCGGGTGGTTATCTGGATTTAAATCTCGCTTGGTAATCCGATTATTGAAAGTGTGCGGCTAAAATTATCATCAGATACTCAGACAACTAATCCCTTTAAACACAAACTCAAAAATATTATTTACGAGTTGAAGCTTTGTGAGGACTAAATATACAATGCGACGAGACTGGTCTTTTTTGGAAAATGCCGCTAGCCAAAAAACCGCGCTCTTTTAAGGAGTATGACATCCCAGTAGACTACCGGAACTCTAAGAGTGCATGGATGACTGCAAATATTTTCAGAGAGTGGTTTTCATAATTAATATGCCCCCAACGGTAAAGCCTTTGATTCAGTCTATGGACCATATGTAATTCGCTTAATTCAGCTGTACTAAAAAAAACATCTGCTGCTATTAGCTGTAGGAAAGGATGACTTCACACATTTTTTAAAAAACTTTAACTTTGAAAGATGTTGCAACATTTTTAATGCTTGCTTGGAATCAGCTTAGGGCAAGTGCAATAGCGAAATGTTGGAAGCCTTTATTAGAACTCTTCAATGCTGAAGATTCAAAGGTAAATAGGCAAGTGAAAGAGAGAACGAAGAAAATGATCTTCCTTTGAGCTTACTTCGTCAAAAGACATTGTAGGAAAAATATAAAGAAGTTCATGATATACAGGGTCTGCTGCAACTTGTAATCCCGGTTATAATTTTTCACCCTCTTGACATTCCTTGACCTACACTGAAAATGATATTGAGAAGTGGAGTACAATCGATAGTGACGAACCAATTGATTTATATAAAGATGCCGACGATAGTGAAGAATCTGATTATGACGGTCATTACAAGCATCAATAAAGCTATCGCATGGGCTGAAGCCAACTCTACTGGAAACGCTGGCATTAAAGTATGGAAAAGACTACGCGAAAAGGCGATCTGACTTCAATTTCCGAAGGCAAGAAGCAAAAATCTATTCGCGAATTTTTCGATAAACATTCATATATAAATTTTGTATTTTACTAAGCATAAAATTATTCCAATAATCTATTGAGCTTACATAAACAAATATGAATTTTGAGTAAATAAAATAAGTTTTTGAAAAAAAAAAAAATTCCAACCTTAATATAGTGAACAAACCGGATACTGCGAACAGACCATGCAAAAATTAGTTCACTATATCCTGATTCCACTGTATTATGAAATAAATTTATTTTTGAGAAACAAAAAAAAAATAATAAAACATCGAAAATAATAAATTTTACAGAAAAATGTATATTAAGTTTTGAAATTTTAAAAACTGTGCGTATAGTCAAATTTATTTTTAATATTTTGCTTATTGTGAATCATAGTTTTTGAAAAGATCTATATATTTTCATTCTAAAATTTTTTGTAGGCTGCTTGAAAAAATTGTTTAAAATTATTTAATACTTTAAAGGGTTGGCTTACTTTAGAGGGCCACAAAGTAGGCATTTTTTGAGATTTTATTTCGGGAAAACTATTAAAAAAATCTGATTTTTGACAAAAGACATTTATTATACACATAATTAACTGCTTTTGACTATTTTTAAGAAGAATTAATTTAAAAATGGCGGCTATACAGCGTTCTCCCAAGGATGTCTCCACTTTTTCGGGAACTATGACCGGACACACAGCTCTTGTAATATTTTTTATAAGTTGTTGAACGGTTTCCGCTTGTAAATTGTAATAGCTACATAAGTAAATACGTAGTATTTTTTCAATATATGCATTTGTGACAAAATGGCGGGTCTCCAAAGGAAAAAGTAACAATTTGGCCTAAAAAATTGTTCGAAATCCTACGTAATTCTGTAGATAATATATTTCTGAAGATGTTGTCAAAATTTCAAGCGACTCGGTTGCAAATAGTTGAGTAATGTTTCCGGCAAACTTGAAAAAAGCGGTTTTGAGATAAAAGCGTTTTAAATTTTGAGTACGCCTTACTGACTGAAACAGACGCTTCAACCAGGGAGTGAAAATAGGGCATTTAGAAATTTTTATCTGTCATAATCTTTCGGGATAATATTTTTGAGACTAAAATGCAGCATTTGAAAGAAAGAAAAAGGATAATGAATTATTTCTAAAAAAAAGCATAACTCTCAACTTTCACACAAAATTGATTTTTTTTTTTTAATTTAATTAAAATTAAATTAGACCACCGAAAAAATATACAAACACAAATAAAATAATATGTCATCTTTCCAGCGAAACGTAGTGAAGAATTTTTAGAAACAGCGCTCTCTTAATAATATTTTTTAAATAAATTCTTCCATTATATTAAAAAAATTTTTTAGAAGGAACATTAAAATAAATTGAAATTGAAAACTATACACTTATTTACCTATATTTATTTAAGGCTTTTAATAATAAAGGTTATTTTAATTAATTTAAATTTAATTTTTGAAAATTTAAAAATTTTTCCATGAAATGAATTTTATTGTAGCCATTTTTTATTTAAATAGCTTATCAAATCTAATTTGAAATATTTTTGCGAATGAAATGCATAGAGATAAATGAAAAATCTGACTAAAATGTGAATATAATTTTTTAAATTAAAAAAAAATATTAAAAAAAAAACTCAACGATATTTGCATCACTAAAAAAACTTCTCATTTTCCCAGCGAGACCCAAAATAATGAAAAATATCATTAGTTTCATTATTTTATAAACTAAATTTTTTAAAAATTTTTTTTTATTTAATATTTATATAATACAAATTTTATTCAAAATTTTTTTTTATTAAAAAAAATATATAAAAAATTTAAAATATAAACCCAAATAACTGTTGAAAGCCACAATTTTTTTTAAATAATACTAATTAGAAACAAATTCGTAACTTAGATATTTTTTATAAGTAAATGAGAAATTAAAATTTTTTTATACATATATTTTTGGCGCTTTGGGACCGCTGAAGCGATTTTTAGTTTAATTAAATCTAAATTTATATTTCGATATTTTAAAAATTAGCTTGAAATTTTGGTTGCATACCTTTTATGTACATGAAATGGTATATTAATTTTGGTCCAAAATATGTAAGCACCAGAATCAGAAGAGATAGACACACCGAAATTTATACCGATCATATCAAAATCATGAGCTAAATTGATTTATCCATGTCCATCTGTCTGTTTGAACGTAAACTAGTGCCTAAATTTTTGAAATATTTCAACCAGACCGACCTGGTCGGACCACCATAGTATACGATCGACTTTAAGATTTGAAATTTGGTATAGTACACATACATAACGAATTGTAAATTGGTTCTGAAAACCTTCGAAATCAGAGGAGTATAAAATATAGCACCCATACAATGATATTTTCCGTTGTGAGATTTTGCTCAAAACTCAAGCCTTTGAGGAGCATGAAATTTGGTATTATATACAAATATTATGAACTGCATATTGGTACTGAAAGTAATCGCAATTGTACTGCTATATCATATAGCCCCTATACAACCTATTTATTCGGATATGAGGTTTTGGGTCGAAAATCCGCCAAAAGCATCTCAAAACGTAAAATTTGGTATTTTACAGACGTGAGTTCAATTTGGAATTGACATTGAAAATTTTCAAATAGAATTTTCCAATTTGCAATAACTTGATAAGTCCATGAAAGGTATAAAGACTTAGGGCATGGCCGAATACAGTCGTTCTTTGTTGTTGTTGTTTTTAAGTCTTTTCTATTGCGAATCACGTTTTTTAAGGGTAGGGGGGGGTAGGGTTTTAAAATTATTAATTTTTTTCATTTTTTTATATTTCTTTTCTGAATGAACAATATGTCGAGAATATTATGTACAAATTTTAAGTCAATCCGAGTAAAACTAACGGGGTTACAGCGTTTAAAACGACCGGCCGTGCTACCTGATTTTCACTTTAAATCAATTTTCCCGAAAACGTCTTTTTTGAAGTTCGTGAACATCAGAACTGAACCGATCCTTTTGAAAATTTGAACATTACAGGTAATCAGCAAGAGTTTTTTTCATCTTTTTCTATTTCTTAATAAAAAAAATCAACCGCGAGTTTTTTTTAGATAAATTCGCGTTTTTCAATTCGAAGTGCTATAAAAAATAGAAAAAAAAAACTCTTGCTGATTACCTTGAGGAATACATCACCTTTAAAATGCATATCAATTCCTTTGTTTCAGATAATTCAGTAACGAGTTATAATGTACACCGCAAAACCACTTTTTTTCAAAGCACCTCTGGAGATTCACCGTCACCGGCTTATTTATTAACAGTTTTCTTTGAAAATTTTTTGTGACATACCTCAAAAGTTGTAAAATAATACGTAATAAAATTTAATAATATTATATTATTGATGTCGCCGAAAAAGAATCATAAAAATATGCGTTTTCTCGCCTTTAAAACCCTACCACCCTTAAATTAAATAAAATCTTTATTAAAAAAAAAAAAAAAATTCGGAGGAAATGTACAATACAATTTCCTAAATATGTAGAAAATATGTTAATAAGGGTTTTAAATAATTGATTTTTACTTATTAAAAGTGAAATTTGAAACTAATCACATGAAAGTCAAAATTATTTGAATAATTCTTCAAATTTCCTTTCATTTTCAATATATGTTTTATTTAGGCAATTTTAGGAAGTAAAATATTTTCTTTGTTCTATAACAAATTAATGCATTAAAAATATCCGAAAGCAAAATAAATTTAAACTTTTTGTATTAATAATATAATTAATTCATATTTCTTTATTTAGTTCTTAAACGTATTTTTGTAAATTTTACGCAGCATTTTTTTTTTTTTTGAAAAAGCCTATACATTTTTTTCCAAAAAAATTTAGACTGTAAAATTTGTTTTAAATAAAATTATGAGCAGCAGTGTAAATTGTTTACAAATTAATATTATTTTAAAATACTGCAGACACATACATATATTTACATAGCAGCAAGTTTCTTATGAATTATTTTGCAAAATAGTGCTGATTTTATAGTTTTATTCGCCTGCTCGCCCCTAAATTTTTTTTTGCATATTTTATGACATTGAATTCTAATCTAAAAATATAAATTTGTAAATTTTCAGTGGTTTTTGAAAGAAAGGATTCTTTGAAAGCAAACTTTTGCATTGGCAAATATTTGTATTGGCAGGCAGCCAACCCACAAACATATGCAAACTTAAATATTTACATCTATATTAAACAAGTAAATACAGAAAAATGTTAAAAATCTGCAATTTATATTCCTGTGTGCTAGTTTTCACTAACAAATAAATTTATAACCAAATGTATACACAAGCATACTTATACATATTTTCAGCAAATAATTAATGCATGTGAAGTAAATAAATAAATTTAATATACGTATATATACATATTTATGTATATAGTTGCAGTCTGCTTTGTTACTATTTACATTGGACCTTTATTTACTTAGTTTTATTTCCTCTATCCAACCTTAGAAAGTAAATATTTAATAATCCAATTATTTTTTGGGCAAACTCATATGTGTGAGCCGTTGCCATATTTTAAGTGTCTAAAATTTATTTTTCAAAATTTATTAAATAATATAACAATGCTATTCATAGTTATAGTCTCAAAAAAATATAACTGTTATCAGACATTGTAATAAAAATATTTATTTTTAGTTGCAGTAAATTTTTACTTTCAACAAAAAAAAATCATAAAATTTCAAACACACAATTCAAACTGCTCGTTTGCCTGAAATTTCGCATATAAATACACTGATGCACACACACACACGCTACACTTGTGTAGACAATACCAATAACAGTATCTTACTTCACTGTTGGCCATAAAGCCAACGCCAAAATGCGTTACAGCAGCTGCCAACAATATAGTCATAAACTCTCGTAAACTCTCTCTCTCGCATGGCTCAACGAGTCGAGCATATGCTGCCACGTAGCTTGCCAAAAATTCTGCAAAGAGGCCACTCAACGGCGTTTCGAAGAATTTTCACAAATAAATATAATGTTATAGAGTTGTAATTGGAATTTGTCAGCAGCAAAAAAAATAACAAAAACAAAAATGATATTAAAATTATTGTTGTAAAATTGTTGTTATGTAAACTGTGGAAAAACTAACAAAACAGTGCGTGACTGGTCAGAAAAGCGCATACACGGCAAACATATGTATAATGTACATAAACACGCACTTGCATTGAACGCCACGTTGGTTGACCTCTCGAGAGTGGCTGTGCAAATAAAGAAAGTCGACGCGCACCATTTGACCGGAACGTGGTCAAGTGGGACAAAATCAGCAGGGCAGCAGCCAAAAAAAGTAGTAGTAGTAGTAGTAGTTAAAAAAGCAACATTGGCGTTCAATGGTTTCGCATAGAGATAAAAGCGAAATATCGACAATTTTACTCTGCTTTGATATCAGTAAAGGAGTTTGAAAATTATTTGTTTAAATAAACAGTTAAAAAAAAACTATTGACAGTTTAGAACTAAACAAAATGGTGGAATATTTCTCTATATATCTCTCCGATTTATTTATGATGACTTAACAAGCAATAATATATATATTTTATTTATAAGGCGGGAGAGCAATTAGTTAATTTAAAATTAATATTTTTTTTTTAATTTCCCTTTTTATAAGAGTAAAATTCCAATTAAACGAAAATTATATAAAATTATAGTAAAGTTTTCAAAAACAGGAAAAAAATATTTTAGTCGTTAGTTTACGTTATCCTACTTCCTTAAGATCACCCTGCGGTCTTGATAAAGTTTATTAATTTAAACTGTGTAATATGTGCAGCCTTAGATATATCGTTGAAAAACTCGAAGACGTTAGTTGCGAATTTTTTTATAAAAAGCCTAGCCCCCGAATAGAAGATATTCCACAGGCTCTTCTTCTACTACTTCAAGCTACTTCCACAGTAATCGTTACATTAGGAGTACTCTCTTTGTCTAGGAAATGCATACTATGCAAACATTTCCTATGGAATTGTGCTAGAGATCGAGAGAACCCCAGTTGCAAAATTGTGACATATTCAAGTGAAACAATAACAACCACACAGGAACAGGGTTACTTTTCCTTCACAGGGTTGCTTTTTCCTTCTGGCTAGCTGCGGGAAATAAATATACATAGGATTTGGTATAGGATATTTTTCCTATCGTAAAATATGTTTTTTGCATGAGTTTTGTTGTTGTGCCATTGCACGGATAGAAAAAATTTCCTTTTCGTGCGCCATCGCATGCATTTCCTAGACAAAGAGAATACCCCTATTGTATCACTAGTCCACTGGCTTGTAATTTCTTTTTAAATTTAAATAATCGGTTTGTGGCACCTACATTAAATTCTGTCCACGCTTTTCCATATTTAATTGGATCAATTTGGAAAGTGGTGCTTGGCCTAACTCATTCATGTGCCTCACAGTTACCACTGTTTTCTTTGCGTTTTTGATAACAAACGTATAGTACGATGCAAGTTCTGCCAATACACTCATTTATTTCCTTTGATGATATCTTAAAAGCTGTTAGTGATTTAAGAGCCGCTTGCCTGTCTCCGTGCTGGTGATTCTGGTATCTAATTTTACCGAAAAGACACCAACTCCTATTTAATTATCTAATTTGGATCTGTCCGTATAGATAGTAACTCCTGGGTCTTTGTATACTTCTCCTTACGTCTTGACATCGCTACCAATTGTGAATGGTACATCATTATCATAATAGGTGAATGTGAGCTGTTTGTGATTAATAATGTACAGGAAGTTCTCATGAAAACCAAATTTAAAAGATAAACTATAGCAGATGTAAGATAATGGTGGGACCCAAAAAGAGCTTAATATCTCAAATAACACATTGGATACATATTGTACGTACACACACACACACACACATATATATATATATATATATATATATATATATATATAAAGAATGATTCAAGTATAGGTAATTTTTCCAATAGCCTTTTTATGACAGATCACGCGTGAATCGTGCCAAGCTGTCATGTTACTTTTGTTACGAAAATTCACGTACCGTAAATAATGTATTTCGCGCGCTTGGCTCAACCTATGGTCAACATAATTGGCCTACTGAGCGTACTATTCGCAATACCATCATCCTTCTTGAGACCTAGTATTTATTATTGGATAATATTCTACCGAATAGACCACGTCCAGCTCGCAGTGCAGAAACTATAGCGGCCGTACCTGAGAGTGTACACGAAGATCGTGGAAAGTCAATTCGGCGCCATTCGCAGCAACTCGGACTTTCGTATGGAACAACTTGGCTCACTTTACGTCGAGATATTAAATTGAAAGAGCTTAAGCTGCCCGATCTTCCCAAGTGACATCGCTTGAAAAGTTCCAAGAAGATCCGATGTTTTCGAGCCAAATTTTATTCAGCGTTGAGTCCTATTTCTGGCTCAATGGTTATGCAAATAAGGAAAATTTCAGCATTTGGGATGAAGAGCAACCTGAAGAGATTTAAGAGCTGCCATTTCATCTAGAAAAAACCGTCTGGTGTGGTTTGTGGACCTTTGGAATCATCGGTCCATATTTATTCAAAACAGATGCCGGTGAGAACGTAACCGTTAATGGTGACCGTCATCGCGCCATGATAACCGACTATTTGATGCCTGAATTGAAGTTCGTGATCTCAGCGACATTTGGTTTCGACAAGATAGCGCCACATTCCACACATTGCATCAATCAATGGATTTATTGAGAGAACATTTCGTTGAGCAGATAATTTCACAAATATCGTATGATACCAAACGGTTAGACTGTTTCCTGTGGGGATATGTAAAGTCTAAAGCATATGCGGACAATCCCACTTAAACTCAGGCCTTGGAGTAAACCATCACGCGTATCGTTCGTCAGTTACCAGTCGAAATGCTCGAGCGAGTCATTGAAAGCTTGACTCAACGAATGGCCCATCTGTGGCGTAGCCGCGGCCGAAAATTGAAAAGATAATCTTCAAAAAATAAATACGAAAGAATGTTCTTTCGAATGATAATAAACATTCCCCATTCAATTTGAATTTCCTGTTTTTTCTTTAAAAAAGAAGGGAACCGCAAACTGAATCACCCGTTATATGTTGTTTATCTAAAGTCTCAATAGTTATTTTTTAAACATGCGCCTTGCATGCGCTTGTGAAAGGTAAATTTTATTTCATCTCCTCTTACTGTGTCTGTCTGTATTTAAGTGATGTATATCACAATTCAAAGGAAAATCATTTTAATTTCAGTTACAAACCCGCTTTTCGCCAATCGACCTAAGTCAAAGCATCCATTAGACCATCAACTAAAAACTAAATACAGTTCTTAAAGTGATGACTTCGAAACTGATCGCGAACACGAAAGTGAGTTGCGCCTCTTGAGAAGAGTAGCTACAGACTTACTCGTTACCTACTATAAATTGTTCTTGTAAATACCAATTAAGGGTTTTAAATAAATATTTATTGACAAAAAACGAAAATCAGGGTCGTCAAATTTGGAGGAATAATTATCAAAGTGGCTTGAAAGGATGCTGAAATGAGTGTCAATAAGGAGAAATTAATTTTTTTTTGTGAGCTCGAATAGAAATATGATCCTAAATATCTATTTACGGCTTTGAATTATAGACAATTTCATGAGCGGTAAAGAGTTGTTGTAAAGAAAGATGCGTTTGTTCTTATCCACATAAAACTGCTTTATCGATTAATAGGAACTGATTTTAAATAGAATACATTTATTTAATACCTGTCTACCTGATACAGTTTCCTCAGAAAAATGATTATAAAGCCACCAGATACCGGAAAGCAGTTACACACTTCTGAAAAGTCCTCACGTAAGAGCCAACTATGAGGCCCAGTGATTAACCATTAGTATTAGGAACCTGTGGGTGGAGCGCGACAACTGATAACGCAGTGAGGGACCCAAAGGTGGTACGGAGAGGCGCTTTGTCTCTTCCACCATACTATTGTAGATGCTGAGCAATCCAGAGTGAGCATATCATCTGATCAGCTGATTTTGCTAGAGACGTAGGTTAAGTAATGATAGTTTTGTGGACAACACTTGATGTAGTTTTCAAGCAGATCTGTTTTTAAGATTGATACTGTTCGATTCGAAAAGGTTCAATAAACTTTGAAGAAGGACGTTCTAGCTAAACGCGCAACGGTATAGTTAGTCTTTTGGAGCTATGCCACACCCCCAAGACATGACTTGTACGTGACGAAGATGTCCATTAGGTTCTAAATATGCAGAACATTATTAGGTGACCATAATGCCAGTGTAGTTAATCTAAAAGATGCTAGCCTACCAGAACAAGAATTCGTGGTTAAATCTGTGGGAGATATTCCGCTGCGGGCGGGGGACTCTGGAAGGAGAAGTCATTGTGTTGGGCACCGGACAGGATTCCTACCCTTTTCTTGAATATGTAGGTTGTAGAGCTATCCACCGTATAACTGAAACTAAAGGGTGTTTTATAGATGTATAGAACTTTAAGTTGGTATTACTTTTCAAGATGGCGACCGATTTAACAGCTGTCAAGTGATTTATTCTCAGTTTGGTTTGGCATTTCATCATGAATAGACTCACGCCTGAACAACGCTTGCAAATAGAATAACCATGATGTCCAGGAGATGTGGTTTCAACAAGACGGCGCAACATGTCACACAGCTCGTGCCACAATAGATTTATTGAAAGACACGTTTGATGACCGCCTAATTTCACGTTTTGGACCTGTGAATTGGCCTCCAAGATCTTGTCATTTAACACCGCTAGGTTAAACATCTGCAACATATAAAGGGCGTTTTTTTATAGAGGTATAGAACTTTAAGTTGCAATAAAACAACGATGGATTATTCGATTGACATGAATTTTACTTATCCGAAAGATAATCTTGTGGCATTACATTTTAAGTATGATCTCTGGCATATGACCGCTACGGCTGGCGCGGATGTAGTCCAATCTGGACGTCCAATTTTCGATGACTTTTTCCAACATTTGTGGCCGTATATCGGCAATACACGGCGAATGTTGTCTTCCAAATGGTCAAGCGTTTGTGGCTTATCCGCATAGACCAATGACTTTACATAGCCCCACAGAAAGTAGTCTAGCGGTGTTAAATCACAAGATCTTGGAGGCCAACATGTATTTCAATAAATCTATTGTGGCACGAGCTGTGTTACATGTTGCGCCGTCTTGTTGAAACCACATCTCCTGGACATCAGACTTATTCAATTCAGGAATGAAAAAGTTAGTAATCATGGCTCTATACCGATCACCATTGACTGTAACGCTCTGGCCACCATCGTTTTTGAAAAAGTACGGACCAATGATTCCACCAGCCCATAAAGCGCACCAAACAGTCAGTTTCTCTGGATGTAACGGTGTTTCAACATACACTTGAGGATTACCTTCACTCCAAATGCGGCAGTTTTGTTTGTTGACGTAGCCATTCAACCAGAAGTGTGCTTCATCGCTAAACAAAATTCGCTTATGAAAATCGGGAACAACGGTAATCTCGTTTTGGGCCCATTCGACGAATCTACGCCTTACTTGGGTCTATTCATTATGAATTGCCAAACCAAACTGAGAATAAATCACTTGACAGCTGTTAAATCGGTCACCATCTTGAAAAGTGATGCCAGCTTAAAGTTCTATATCTCTGTAAAAAAAAACACCCTTTATTTCATGCCCAGCGTTACTCAATGAACGTCTTATTGAAGCCTGGGACAGTATTACTCCTTCAGAATTGACAAATTTAGTATCTTGGATGCCACGACGACTTTAAGGTGTTATTGATGCGAACGCTGGACCAACTAAGTACTAAAAATTTTAAGTTACCTGATGCTAACCAAAGTTTTTGCGCTAAGATAAGTTATGTATGGACTGTATGTAGACTTTTGTCATTGTTGGATTTACGCTTTTTTTGTAAAAGCTTTACTATTTTATCTTAAAAATTATAATTTTTTGGTTTTTTTACGATAAGGGTAAATTGAATTAAAATATGTCCTTAAATTTTCCAATAAACTTTTTGGGCTTTAAATGCAACGAAAATAGGGGGTGATTGTCCGCCACTGTATGTAAGCATAAATACCTAGAGACATGTCGCAATATTACTCATTTGTTGCATTGACTAACTAATACCTTTAATTTGACATTGATTAGACGTACATGCTTTAAGAAATGTAAAATAAAATGAAAAATTTCATAACTCAGCAGACGCAGAAGCAAACTTTTTTAGCCCAGGCAGAACAGAATGAGTTAAAAGGAAAAGTTTGTAAAATTTTAAATTTTATATAATTTCTTGTTCATATAAACTAATACACGAAGCTCTTAAATACTTTGACGGCATTTTCAATACCAAATTTGGTACATCCTCTTCAGACCATTCAACAGTAATTTTCTTTTATAGCTCTTTTTTGAATAAATTTTTTTATGCAATAAGTTCACAACGATTCATAAAAAAAATAATAAATTATTTACCTTTTTCAAACTAAAGTCTATGGATTAAAAAAAAACAATTATTTTGTCTCACAAACACAACCATATCGTACTTACAACTTCCTTTCGCGCTGTTGTTTCTCCACTTCCGTGTTTTGCGCGGTCGACGCACAGCAGCCAACTGGTTATGTGGCTAGTTGTTGTGCTTATGCGCCATTGTTGTGCAATGTTAATCTTAATGTTCGTGTTTGTGTTTGCGGCGTTTGTATTGGTGTTTGTGTTGTGTCACTTGTAAATGGTTTTCTCGTTGACTTCTCACAACAGCCGTTACTCTTCCGTTTGTTGGTTGTGTACTGCTACTGCCATTTGTTCTTCCTCCTTTCGCACTCACATATGTTACATTCACATCCACTCTATGCCCCGGCGCTTGCATTGTCCTTGTCTTGTTTAAAGCCCTGTTCGTTATTCGCTACTCACTTGTCGCTTGTCGCTTGTCGTTGGCATCGTGTTCTGTCTTGTTCCGGCTTCAAATACGCGCTGTTGCGTTGGCACACGAGAACGCCTGTTCTCTATACTTCATTGTTTTCGGCGTGGTGTGTGTGTGCGTATGTATTGTCGTGTGCGTGTCTTTTCATTTGTCACTTTCGAATGTCTACCCAATTGCGTTTCAATATAATTAGACAGCAGTAAATGTAGTTTTGTTGTGGAGGATTAGTATTAGGATTTAAGCAAATAAGCGCCGAGTTTTCTTGTAATTATACTGGAGAAAATATAAACGTCATAAGAAAAGAAAAATAATATGATGTACGCGTAGAAACATTTTTTTTTTATATTAATTATTTTTTGTAATAAAATTCTTAAAAAAGTTGAATTTATCGAAGCGAAATATTTTTTATAAATAGTCTAACCATTCGTAATATTAAATTTAAATTATAGTTTCGAAGGGTCTGGGTTGTATTTTGACATTTGTCAAACTTGGCTGTCAACCCAAACATGTTTTGGTTTAGTTAAAATTCCGACATTTAGGAAAATTGGATCGCTTAACAACCGACCTGTGCATCAGCGTTGCTGTAAGTGAAAGTATAATCGAAGACCCAGTTTCTGGACGTTTTCAAGAGATGCGACTTTTTGTGACACATAAAATACACTCACACAAGAACTGAAGCTGAAGCTGATCACCCACAACGCCATAGTTACGTCGATTGGGTGTTTGACCAACAAGCAGTGGATCGCTATTTTCCAACAATATTTTCTTCATTATTTTCTTCTCGAATAATTCAAAAATGACACCAAAAAAAAAAAAAAAAAAAAAAAATTACTGTCTAGTGCGCTCTTTGATTCGGAACTGAGATGGGACCTTACTTCTTTGAAACCAATAACGGCGACACTGTCACTGTCAATTTGGGGCGTTATGGTTGTATGATAACCGACCTTTTCTGGTCTGAAATTGAAGAACACGACTTGGACGATATTTGGTTCCAACAATATGATGCTACATGCCACACAAAACGAGCTAATATGGCTTTATTGCGAGACAAATTTCTCGACCGCGTAATCTTTCATCTTGGCGATGTTATTGGGTCACCGAGATCGCGTGATTTGACACCGTGGGACTTTTTTTGTGAGGCTACGCAAAAGACAATGTTTTGTCAAGGGTGGTCATTTGAATGATATAGTGATTCACATATATATAATGCCAAGTCTCAAACTTTATTATAATAAAAAGATAATTTCATGAAAAAAAAAATTAATAAATTCAAATGCAGTGTGGCAGTGGCTTTTTTACACTCTAGAATCCTAGAGCCCTAAAGGCACCTAGTTCAACTATCGTAGTTAACCTCTTATATTAAGTGTTATATCTAATGGTTTTCTTTCTTAGTGAACTCACGCTTCTCAGCAGTGTCTGTTATGTATGTACTTCGTTGTGTCGGTTTTTTAATTTAACGCTGCTTAAACAGAATTTTTCTACATACGAAGATGATTTATGCTATCATATGCATTTTAGATATTTTCGTTTAAGGTTATGTTAAGTAAATGCGAGCAATTTGAATTTGTTTAAGGGGCCTTTTCAGTTAATAAATCACTTCCTTGAAATAAGTGCGTTGAACTCTAAAAAAGGATTTTTGAGAAAATGAGTGAAAAAATGGGTTGGCGAACTGGTTCGATGAATTGTGATAAAGTGAAGAAAGCTCTAAAGATAAAGAATTTATGGATGGATGCTAGCAATACAAATAATGACGTTATTGAAAAAAGTGGTCAGTGATAGGGACAAGAATAAGAGAAATACGACAACTACTAAAGTTGCTTCTAGAAGTCGAAGAAACAATTAATCTGCCTTCAAATATCTACGGGCTATGACGAGTGTTATCATATCTGTACTCTAAGTAAAAAAAAATCGTACAGAAGAGCCTGAATTAAATGCGGAAAGTTTGTCTGCGAGACTCATATGAGGGATAAATGTATAGTTTTCTTAGTGAACAAAAATTAAGAATTTTCGGTAAAATATTGTCTTTTGTCTGAAATATTTTTTAATATTTTTAAAAGAAGTTTTATGTCAATCCTCTGAATGTTATTTTTTCCTGAAACTCAAGATTCCTATAGGGGATTAAAAACCATAAAAATAAACGTAAGTTCTAAAATGAAAATTGATTAATGATTATTGTTTAAGAAGAAAATTTCATATAATGCAACTGATAAAAAAACATTCAAAGTTTTTTTCTTATTTCAAAATTGGTTTGGTCTATGACTGTTGCCTATTCACTTACATATAATTGTGGTGTCTGTTGTAGAGTTAAGGGGTTAGGTGGGTTTCTGAGGTTAAAAAAAGGAATTTTCACTATTATTTATTTTTATATATTCAATTACATATTTTATTCAAACAATTCACCATATCAAAGATATATATTTAAATAGTATTTAGCGAAATTTTTTATTCAATAATTCCGAAAACTCAGCCATTGGTACCTCATCTCCCTTGCCGTCTCAAAAGAAAATGCCCTCGCCGTGGACAGCATAGCTCCTTCTGAAATCAAAAAACCAAAAATATTTCGTTAGTACATGGATAAATCTCGTTATTATACGAAGGAAAAAAACAACAAAATAAAATTTTAATTTTGCAAGACTTTGTAATAAAAAAACATAATTCTTTGTTCAATGACTAATAATTTTTTTTTTTTCAAATATGTGTGCCAATTTTCAACAAAATTGCTTTTTACTTTTCGAGAAATCCTTTCCATCGACTTAAAAAATTGGGTTTTGAGATAAACGCGTTTAAAGTTTCAAATTGACTTAGACATGACCTGATGGGCGGAACTTCCAAAGGGTCTATCTCTGAGAATTTTACTCCGATCGATTTGAAATTTTAGGGGAATATTTTAAGCATATTTTAAAATTTAATAAAACAAAAAAGTTAATTTTTTTTCTTGAATTTTCAAACCCAGCTAACCCCTAAGTGAATGGAGTACATTCTAGCAATTTTATATACTTTCACGCTAGTTTAATTTTTATTGATGTTGTCCATATTTATATGATTAATTCATTGTAAAGAACAAATAAATAAGAAAAAAACCCAAAAGACAATGCCGGTAATTTGATGAACATATCAAATTTATTGAAAATTGCAAAATTCGATTTCGACGATTTTCAGTGTCAATATAAATTTGAATTTAAGTCTGTGGAGTAGCAAATTTCACGCTTTTAGATTAATTTTAATGGATTTTTTGACCTAAAACCTCGTATCTCCCATCTGAACACATCTGTGTATGGGAGCTATATGTTACAAATGCTATAGTTACTCGATCGTTTGGTTTGAAGTTTGGTTGAAATATCTCAAAACCTGAGGGATGAGTTTTCATTCAAACAGACAGACGGACAGACGGACAAACGGAGAGACGAACATGGATAAATCAATTCAGCTCGTCATTCTGATACGATCGGTATAAATTTCGGTGGGTCTATCTCTTTTTCTGTACTTACATACTTCGGACCATTTACATATTATATTGTACATGGTCCAGTATAGACAACAACAGTCAAGCTTTGAAAACTTTCAACGCATTTCTTCTCGCCAGTGGAAGCGGAGGAAGAGGAATGCGTAGGAAAGCTCTTGTTTAGTCGGAGTAGTAGAATAAAAATTTACGTGAGAGATGTATTTCTGTAGAAATTCTTTATTTGACGAAAAAATAATAATAATCATAAATCCAAGAAAAATATATAAAAGGACTAGCAGACCCTAGTGTGCTTGCTACACCTATGTATAAAAAAAAAACAAAGAAAATCTAACTGAAATTTTGAATTTTCGTTTTTGTTTTTTTTTTTTTTGAAAAGGAAACGAAAAAAATTAATTTCAATTTCTTTTTCAAACTTTTTTCTATTAATTTTTTTTTTCATATTTATGTTAATTAAAATTTGTTTTCACTCTTTCTCTCTTTCAACACCACATGCAACGTAATGTACGCATATTTTGGAATTTTACATGTATTTGTTGTTGTTGCATGTATTTTGTATGAGAAGCGACCAATTATTACTAAAATGGTCATATCTCTGGGACGTCTATGCTAATCTCATGAAAACTTACACATTATCCTTCTCTTGGTATCCCTTTATAACTCCTAAAAATTTGGTGTCCCATGATTTCCATACAAAAATGAACGAAAGGACTTCGTCAATAGTCTCTCAAATTGAGGAAAATACTGATATTTGTAAAATATTAAAAAAATTTCTTTATATTTAGTAAAGGAGTTGGAAGTGTGTCTCAATAAACTTACGTCTTTGGTGAATTTAATTTAAAGACATTGGAGAAAACAACAACAGCCAACGATTAAAAGCCGCTTATAATGCGGACTACAACCACAATTAGCAACTATAATATTGGGGCACAAATTATTTCGACCCATTTTTATGTTTTAAAAAAATTGTTTTTTACTGAAAAAAAATTAACAAAAAAAAAATACGTCATTCAAAGTATCGTCCGTCAAAGCAACTACATTCTTCCATTTCTCTGCTAATCTTCGAATTTCGTCTCTAAAAATGAAGTCCTCTACTACCCAATTTCTGAGCTTTTTTAAATTTCTTCAAAAGACCTCCACCGCTGATCGCCCAAATCGTTTTGCAACCGTCGAAAAAGCCGATAGCTGAAAGGAACGGGGTCTAGAGAAGATGGCAGGTGGTAAAAACTTCCCATTTCAGCGTTTCCAGCTAATTTTTGACCGGTACAGCCAACTGGGAGCGACCGTTGTCTTGTAGGAAAATCATCTTGTTATATATTATAGTGGTCCGATTTAGTCGGTTCCGACAAATAATCAAAGCGGTATAAAAATATATCTGCGTAGAAAGTTTGGATGAAATATCGCGAAAACTGTTGAATTCGTTTGTGTTCAAATAGACATACAGACAGTCAAAAGAACAGAAGAGCAGGCAGACGGTCAGATAGACTGAGAGAAGAATATGGCTAAATCTAGCATTTATTTTTGGAAGATAATCTCTTTCAAATGTTGGCCGCGGCTATGTCTCAGATGGTCCATTCGTTCAGTCCAATTTTTGATGAATCGCTCGAACATTTCGACTGGTAACTGGCGAATGACACGCGTGAGGTTTTGCTCCAACGCCCGAATCGAAGTGGGATTGTGCGCATAGACTTTAGACTTTACATATCACCACATGAAAAAGTCTAACGGTGTGATATTACACGATCTTGGTTGCCAATCGACAGGCTCAAAACGTGAAATTATCTGCTCACCAAAGTGTTCTCACAATAAATACATTGATTGATGCGATGTGCGGGAAGTGGCGCCGCCATGTTAAAACCAAATGTCGCGGTGATCACGACCTTCAGATTCAGGCTTCATATAGTCTATTATTATGGCGCGATAACGGTCGTCATTGACGATTACGTTCTCACCAGCATCATTCTTGAAGAACACTGACTCACAAACCACACTTAACCGTTGTTTTTTCTGAATAAAATGACAGCTCTTGAATCTCTTCAAGTTGATCTTCGTCCCAAATGCGCCAATTTTGCTTGTTTACATACTCTTTGAGCCGGCACATCGCTGAACAAAATTTGGCTCGAAAACGTCGGATATTCTTGAAACTTTTCAAGAGCCCATAGAGCGAAGCGATATTGCTTGGGAAAGTCGAGCGGCTTCAGTTCTTGCACAAGCTCTATTTTGTATACTTTCAATTTAATATCTCGTCGTAAAATACGATGATGGTGTTGCGAATAGTACGCTCAGTAGGATGATTACGTTTACCATAAATTGAACGAATTGAATTTTCGTAATAAAGTTGAATGATTTTTTAACATCGTTCAGGTGGAAGTCTTTCCATGATGAAATGCCAAACAATACTGAAGAAAAATGATATGACAGCTTGACACAACTCACTCGAGATCTATCAAAAAAGGCTACTGAAAAAAGTACCTCTACCTTGATCACTCTTTATATGAATATACATATATATAAACATATTTGTACATACATATGTATATATGCAGGATTTGACCCCAACAGCCTGCTGTCTATTTATTGTTGTTATCTTTTTATTGTACTCAACGACTTGTGAAGTAATCGTTGCTTTTTGCTACTTTAATACCTCTCTCAGCGCTTTATTATAACGACACTACTATACTGCTATACATACAAACATCCACAGAGATATATATCATTGCGGCGGAATTTCTTCTTTCACTTGCTTCGTCTACATATTAACACTATTGTTGTTGACCTCAGCAACCACAGTTGCGACTGCCCCCCAAGTCAGAGCAGACTAAATCCAATGGAACTTACGTTGCATTCACCAAAGCCATTGTCGCTGCGAGCCTGCTGAGCCATACTGCGCCACTATGTAATGCTGTGCCGTGTAGGTGGCATTATAAGCGAGCGCTCTTTGCTATGTTGCCAACTCTTGCCGCATAACCTCATGACTTTTGGTGCCCACTTTTTACCACACTTTGTCACTCAACCATTTCACTTTTGTGCTGCTTTACACTCTCTTTCTCTACTTACTGTGATATGCGCTTTGTTTGTGGGTCTTTTTTTTCTCAGCTATTATTTTGTTGTCTCCTCATTTTTTTCTTACTCTCTTTTATCCTGCGGTGCCGTTGACAGAGGAGCGTTCGTTTGGCTTGCAGCATAAAGTGTAGTCTGACTGACTCAGCGGCGCTTCTGCGTCTTGTATCCTGCATGTTATTGTAAGTGCATGCAGACGTGTTTGGATGTATATAAGCAGGCCTGTGAGGGTTTGCATCACATTTTTTGCATGCATCTCTCTGAGGTCTGAGTGCGTGTATTTGTGCATAATCGCATATTCGCCTCACCTCACCCACATGTTGTTGTTGTCCCGATGTGGTCATATGCGAAAATTCTTTGTGGAAATTGTTGTAATTACTTTAGCGGCGATTAACTGTGGTTGGCTTTGTTTTTATTATTTTATATTTTGCCGCCCGCACAACTTCCTTATTTTTATTATTCTCTACTCGCCACTTTCACAGCATACTTGCACGTGTGTGAATTCAAAGAACATCGTAAGATAGTTTTAAGCTTTTTAATATGACCTTTTCCTTATACTTATTTTTCTTCTTCTTCTTACGCTTAATACGTAATCCTTAATATGCATCCACTTCATTGCACTCTACTGCCTCTCGCTTGCCTCCGCTGCATTTGCTCTCACTGGTGACGACGCCGTGGCTCCCTTTGACTCTGCGGGTACATTTGTGTGTCTGCTAGTGGCTATACCACTGTGTATGTGTGTGTGTGTGTGTTCTCCATTTACTCGCCAGTTTATAAATGTCAAGTTATTTTAGTTGCACTTTAAGTGTGTGTAAATGTGATTTATGTTACAGTTAGTTATTGTTGTTGGTGCGGTTGTTGTTAATTTTGATGAAGTCTTTCGTGTCGCTGAGTTAATATTGATTTTATGACGATGTCGTTGAAAATTTTCTTTAATGAAGTTGGAAGCTTCATATCTTCTTGCGGGCATACATACATATAGAGTAAGTTGAAAGACAATTTATTAATATTTTAATCAAAACTGTTAAGTAAAATAAATGAACTTCAATAGACGGAAATGTTTTTTATGCAACTTAAAGGCAACATTAGGAGGATGGGCTCGTGTGTAGAATTTCAAGCAAGTGAGAAAAGCTTTTGACTGTCATTCCTCTGGGAGTGGCCAGCAACGATTCCTTTACATATGGTTCGAAAAGCTCACGACTTTCGGTCTTAGACCAAGCATCCTCTGGGTAGCCAACAAACATCCATTTGGAGGCGAGCTAAAGTGAGATGGCGAATCTCCTGTGTGTAGCTCTTGGGACCAAACACATAAAAACTATACTCCAATGAAAGATCAACAAATGCCTCGGATGAGATATTCCCCTTCTGCTGCCGATTTGAGGGCATGCACCTGGAATGTCGGGTCCCTTAATTGGGAAGATGCCGCTGCCCAGCTGGTTGATGTCTTCGTAAGACTAAAGGTTGACGTCACCGTCGTACCAGAAATGCGATGGATGAAATAAGGACGGAAAAGGGAGGATCCTTGTGTGTTATATTACAGCGGCCATTTAAAAGAGCGCAAATTTGGTGTTGGGTTTGTGGTGGGAGAGGTGGGCATTCTCACTGGTGAATGAACGCGATTCGCATCAAAGCGATGTTATTAAACATATCGTTGATTTGCGTCCTTGTCCCGACAGAAGAGAAGGATGATTACACAAAAGATGCTTTCTATGAGAGCCTAGAACGAACTTATGAGCGGTGGCCGTAACGATGCCAATATTGTGCAAGGTGATTTCAACGCCTAGAAGTTATTTTTGGCGCAACAATCAAACAAAATTCAGCCTCTATGACAAAACACCCCAAACGGACTGAATCTGATTGACTTCGCCTGGGCCCAAAATATGACTGTTTATAGTACCAGATTCTAGCATACCATAATTCAAGGTACATGGCTGTCGCCAAATTTATAAAACGCAACCAAATCGATCACATTGTGATAAATGGAAGACATGTATCCAGTTTTCTAGACGTGCGTACGTTCCGAGGTCCAAATATCGACTCGACTCATTATCTTGTAGCAGCAAAAATACGCACCCACCTCCGTGCGGCAAGGAACACTCTTCAACAAACACTAAGGAGGTTTGACGTCGAAAAGCTGTAATCACAGCAGACAGCCAGCAGGTTTTCTACTCGGTTGCACACTTGCTCTCTGAGAGCACTCATCAGCGACTCGCTATAAGGGAGTTGTGGAACAAACTAGCAAATTCTTTGCGTACCGCGGCTTCGGAAACAATTGGTTTTTAACAATACCAGAAAAACAGCTGCTACTATCAGGAATGCAGAACTGCAGTAGAGAGAAAGCATATCGCCTGGCTCGCAAATTTGCAATCGACTACAACACGTGCGGGGTGGGATAGGGAACGAGAACTGAAGAGGGAGGCGAGACGCATTTGCAGACGAAAAAACAAAGAGGCCGAAATGCGTGAGTATGAAGAGCTTGAGAAGCTGGCCCACAGGGTAATGCTCGAAGATTCTATGAGAGGATGCGGCAACTTACAGAAGGTTTCAAGACCACGGCTAACTCGTGTAGGGACCAAGGAGGTAATCTGGTGACAGATGTCCAGAGTATACTTAGTGTGGGCAGGAAACACTTCTCCAACCTGTTCAATGGCAGTGAAAGTGAAAACCCGGAGATAGCGAACCCGAAACCACAATCGATGACGATAGTATGGATGTGCCATCATCCAACTACGAATAAGTTCTAATAGCAATTGCCCGCTTAAAAAATAATAAAGCGACTGGAGCCGATGGTTTACCGACAGAAATATTCAAATACCTCCGCGAAGAACTGACAAGGAGCATGTATCAACTTCTTTGCAGAAAATGGTTGAACAAAAGCATGCCTGAGGAATGGAGCCTATGTGTGCTCTGCTCAATCCAAAAAAAGGGAAACCCAATGGTCTGCGCCGATTACCGTGGGATAAGCCTCTTCAATATCGCATATAAGGTCTCATCTAGCGTATTGCGTGAAAGTTTAAAACCCACCGTCAGCAAACTGAGCAGACAGTACGATAAGGATCTGCCTCTTCGCCGCTTTGTCTGATTTTGATATCCGCAAAAAACTCCTGTGGCTATGTAAACTGCCCCTGCATATTAGGACCGTATATTGTAAGCGTATTATGTAAAATACTAAAGCCCACAGTCAACAATTTGCCACCTTATCAGTGTGGCTTTAGACCTGCCAAATCCACCATTGACCAGATATTCACAGTGCGCCAAGTCTTGGAGAAGGCCCGAGTGAAAAGATCGATACACACCACCTTTTTATCGATTTTAAACCTGCCCTCGACAGCACGATAACGAACTGTCTCTACGCAGATAGGGTGACTCTTTATCGTGTGATCTCTTCAACAACAATCAGACCGTAAGTTCTGCCTTCTCCAGGTTATACAAAGATGCGAAGCGAATGTTTTAGTAGTGAATGATAGCACGGCGAAATATCTCCTGACATGAAATTAACAGTCATCGCACTCGCGACTAGGCTCCCACATCACTATTGACAGTCATAACTTCGAAGTCGTAGATACTTTCGCCTATCCAGGAATCATTCTTGGCAACAGATGCTACTTGGACTGAGTAAGCAAAGTAGGTAGTAAAGTCCTATCTCGACGAAACAAATCCAAACTCTACAAGTCGCCCATCATTCCCGTCCTGACATATGGTGTAGAAGTCTGGATGATGTCGACATTCGGAGAGTCGACTTTTGAAGGTTTCGAGAGAAAAGTTTTGCGGAAGATTCATTGTCCTTTGCGCAACGGCGAATACCACAGACGATGGAACGATGAGCTTTATGTGCTATACGACGACATGGACATAGCTCAACGAATCAAGAGACAGCGGATACGCTGGCTAATTCATGTCAACCAAATAGATAAAAGCGCTCCCGCTTTGAAAGTATTCGATGGAGTACCCGCTGGCAGAAGCAGAGGAAGAGGAAGACCTTCACTCCGTTGGAAGGATCAGGTGGAGAGCGACCTGGTGTCACTTGGGATTTGTAACTGGCGCCAAACAGCAAATGGGAGGAACGAGTTGATGCAGCTATAATCGCGTAAGCAGTGGGTACGCCAAAGAAGAAGAAGAAATTACAACCTTTTGAAGAAGAAGATACAGCTTCCATTTGTTGTTTAATATTGAGAATTGATTTTGTTTTTAAATTTTTTTGGAGCCTAAAGCTCCAAAATAAAGCTCTATTACTAGCAAAGTTCATTAATGCAGAGCTATTTGAGTTTTTCAGACGCTAAGTGGTATATAGTTCTGATCGATCGGACACACGTGAGTTACCACACCCGTCTTATTGCAAGCTTTAGTTGGATGTCCTAAAAGTTCTAGCTACTATCGCCCAAAAATCCCCCAATTGATAAAACTTGTTTACTAGCTCTTTAATTGGTTGATTCTGGGTCTGCTGCTTACCTTATTTGTGGCTCAAAAATTAATATTCCACGAAAAAATTTTAATCGTATTGACTTGTCTGGAACTTTAGTAAATATAAACGGAAGCAATAACAAATTTTTAGTCACAAAATTATAGGTAATAATAAATCATATATATGCGGAAATAAACTCAAAATAAAAATTGCAAAGCTGACATCAGCATCTTCGATAACAACAAAAAGAATGTATGTCCTTAAAAATCATGCATTTAAAAAAAATTTAATGGTTTAAAAAAAGGATGAGATGAAACCAAGATAAATCCTTCTCTCCGTATTTTCCTTTTTTTAATCCAAATCCTTTTTTAGTCAGCTTTGATTTCCTACTTCGATTTCGCAACGCAAATATTAGAAAATTCGAACATTAGTCGGCATAACAACCAATTGTGGCCACGCACATATGTACACTCACCAACCAAGCAAAATGTGGCAACACTGACGATGGTCGCTTTGTTGAACGATTCGATGGTATTGTTTAGTTGCCTGTTGGTACAGAGCATTCCATAGAAAAATCCCCTTTACTTTCATATTTATGTATATGCATGTGTGTGTGTTGCTACTTCTATTATATTACGCATTGTCTTTGTGGCAGAAATTTTTCAATTTTTTGTTCCAATTTTAACATTTCTCCTGCATTGAGGTAGCCTATTTTGCTTTTGTTTCCTGATTTGAGGTGTTTACTGGTCCAGTTTTATACTTCTGAATGCCCGACACCTGCAGTAATACAAGGCTTTCCAAATGGCGTATCTAGAAAGGGATGAGTGTAAGAAAAGGAGAAAAATTTCTAAAGAAAGGAAACAATAAGAAAATAAAATAAATTAATATATTGAAATAGTAAAAAAAAATTAATAAAATACAGTAATATAAAATAAGTATAATAAAATATTATAAAATAAAAAAAATTCAATAAAATAAAATAAATTAAACGAATACGAAAAAAAAATTAATAAAACAAAAACAAAATAAAAACAAAACTAAAAAAAAATTATAAAAATCAAAAAAAGCTAAGGGTGATCCAAGTAGAGGTACTTTTTTAATAGCCTCTTATTGACAGATCCCGCGTGAATCGTGTTAAACTGTCATGCTATTTTCGTTCAGTATTTTTCGGAATTTCATCGTGGAAAGACCTACGTCTGAACAACGTTTACAAATCATTCAACGTTATTATGAAAATTCACGTTCCCTAAAGAATGCGTTTCGCGCGCTTTGCTCAACTTATGGTCAACATAGTTGGCCTACTGGCAGCACAATTAGCAACACCATCACCCATCTTAATACCCAGCACTCATAATGGGATAATATTCGGCCGAACAAACCACGTCCAGTACGCAGTGAAGAAAATATAGCGGCCGTAGCTGAGAGTGTACACTAAGAGCGTGGAGAGTCGATTCGGCGCCGTTCGCAGCAATTCGTTCTGACGTATGGAACGATTTGGAGTATTTTACGTCGAGATCTTAAGTTGAAAGCCCACAAAATTCAGCTTGTGCAAGAACTGAAGCCGCTCGACCTTCCCAAGCGACATCGCTTCGCTCTATGGGCTCATGAAAAGTTCCAAGAAGATCCGACGTTTTCGAACCAAATTTTGTTAAGCGCAGTGACCCATTTCTGGCTCAATGGGTATTTAAACAAGCAAAGTTGCCGCATTTGGGACGAGGAACAACCTGGAGATATTCAAGAACTGTATACTTATCCAGAAAAAACAACGGTTTGGTGTGGTTTGTGGGTCGGTGGAATCATCATTCTTCAAAAATGATGCTGGTGAGAACGTAACCGTCAATGGTGACCGTCATCTCGCCATGATAACCGACTGTGTGATGCCTGAATTTGAAGCTCGTGATTTCCGTAACATTCATAGTGTCAAAAGGGCGGCGCCTCTCCCACATATCGCATCAATCAATAGATTTATTGATATAACAATTCGATGAGCAGATAATTTCAGGTTTTGGACCGGTCGATTGGCCACCAATATCGTGTGATATTACACCGTTAGACCTTCTCCTGTGGGGATGTTTAAAGTCTAAAGTCTATGCGGGCAATCCCACTTAGATTCAGGCCTCAGAGCAAAACATCACGTGTTTCACTCGCCAGTTACCTGTAGGAAATTCGACTCAACGGATGTACAGTCTGAGATGTAGCCGCGGACAGCATTTGTAAGAGATAATCTTCAAAAAATAAATTCCAAAGAATGTTCTTATGAATGATGACAAACATTCTCCAATGGATTTGAATTCTCTGTGTTTTTCCTTTTTCTTCAAAAATGCAGCGAATATAGAAATGGATCATCTTTTAAAATAAAATTAAATAAATAACATGAAGAAAAAAAAAATAAATGAAAATAATAAAATAAGTAAAATGGGAAAGGAATTAAATATAAAAGTTACACAAGAAATTATGGTAAAAATACAAAAAACTCAGCTTTGAAGAGAGCTAGGGATAAAGAAATAGGATAGAGAAAAAGGAAAACTACAGCTGAAGCAAAAAAAAAAATTTATAAATAATAGAATAATATTAGAAAATAAAGAAAATAAATGAGGAAAAAAATTTAAATCGACAATTCCGAATTCTCTGTCTATTGATATCAAATTTACTAACAAAAAAATTCGATTTTTATAATTTTCGGTAACAATACTTGTTTATATTTACGTGTATTTGATTCTTATTTCACGAATTCTTTACCAAAAAACTCATATTTGAAATAATCAATTATTTGGGAGGTATGTGAGTCTTTTGATATCGTTTATTCAGTACTAATGTTTACTTACAAGGCATTTTTATAGGAATTATATTATAGTCTACCGGTTTGACCAGTTTCAACAAATGATCCATTTAAAAAAAAAAAAAAAATACACTCGCATACTACGTTTCGATAACACATATCTTTATTTTGAAAAAAAAAAATTTTTTTTTTTTCAGATCTCTGTTCAAAAACAATAATTAGTTTTTCGAACCATATTTTTTTTTTTTGGGAAAAGTGAAAAAATTAGAACTACAGGCTGAGCGGTAGAAATTATAGCTATTTCGGAAATCACCACGTTTCCTCATCAGATTTCTTTCCAGACACCTTTGTTCGAATTGAACTCGAACTTGGGATATCCCCAGCACGAACCAATATTCAAATCATTAAGCTACGTGTGTGTCGGGTTATCTTATTGTTGTTTTACACTCTCAGTTATTCGCTTTGGGTTATGCAACTGAGGGCGCTGATAGTCTAAGGAAATTTTTTGCTTCAAAAAAAATAAAAAATAAAAAAAAATGAATAAATAAATAAATAAATAAATAAATAAATAAAATAAATAAAGAAATAAAGAAATATTCTCAAATTCAATGAGTAAGATATGTCAAATTTCGGAGAAAAATTGAATTTTTCATTAGCAATAACAGGAAAAACAAAATAATTATGATAAAGATTAACTTTAAATTTTTTTTTAAATTTTGATCGAATGGTTTAGGAAAATAATTTCATTGATCGAGCGGTCGATTTTCAGGGCTTTCTGAGGTACATTTTGGTATAAAAATTCGTAAAAACATTGCAGTCCCCATTAGTGTTCGCCTGTGCGATAAATTTCCCCCTTCCGGGTATCGAATTAAAAAACTCAAAAACGATACTCAACCATTTTTTCGCAGAAATGTGAACACTAGAATTTGAAATCGCAAAAAAATCACATTTGTTTTTTGTTCCTTTATTCTTTGCAGAAATATATATATATATATTTCGAAAAAAAGGAAACCACGCTACCACAGTACTTTTTGTACCTTAAAATTTTCCCGTTTCTATTTCTTTTCCACCTTGATCAGTTTTTCTGTTTTTATTTGCTACTCCTACTCTGCTACCATTGCTTGCTTTGTTTTCTGTGCAGTCAGTTTTCTTTTCATTACTTTGCTATGGTTTTTAGTCTTCATGTTCGATTGTACGCTTTTGTTATTGTTTTGTTTACGCAGCTTGTTAGTTTGGCATACTAACGGTATTGGTACTAATAATACCACAACGAACAAAGAAAGACACGAACGATTGCTTCACATTGACATACAACAAAGGCAACAATGGCGAATATACAGTCTACGTTGGTTGAAAAATAAATATGTGTCCTTGAAGTAAGAGGAAGTTATACATTCTACGCAGAAAGTATTTGATAAGGCAAATTTAAATATTTCTGGGAGTTTAAGGCAAGAAGGAAAATAAGTTTATGTTTAAATTTATGGTTCAAAACTGTAGAATTTTGCTATAATTTAATTTTAATTTTTTTTTTTTTTTGAATAAAAATATCTATGCCTTGGATAAAATAAGGTTTTGTTTGAATACGATTGGAAGTACTTGTCGCAATTCGCATAAAAGCGAAGTTCTGCAACATATCGTTAATTGGCGCCCTCGCCCCGACAGAAGAGAAGGATGACGTGACCGAAGATGGTTTCTATGAGAGCCTAGAACGAACTTATGAGGGCTGCCCCCGCCACGATGTCAAAATTGTGCTAGGCGATTTCAACGCCAGGGTGGGCAAGGCCTTTTTGGCGCAACAATCGGGAAATTCAGCGTCCACGACGAAACATCCCCAAACGGGCTGAGGCTGATTGACTTTACCAGGGCCCGAAATATGGTTGTCTATAGTACCAGATTCCACCATACCAAAACTCATCATGCTAGATGGCTATCGCCAGACCGTAAAACACGCAACCAAATCGATCATGTTGTGATAGACGGAAGATATGTATGCAGTGTTCTAGACATGCGTATGTTCCGAGGGCCAAATATCGGCTCGGTTCATTATCTTGTAGCATCAAAAATACGCTCCCGCCTCTGAGCGGTAAACAACGCCCGCCAACAAACACAAGCAAGGTTTGACGTCAAAAAGCTGTAATCACAGCAGACAGCCAGCAGGTTTTCTACTCGGTTGCACACTTGCTCTCTGAGAGCACTCATCAGCGACTCGCTATAAGGGAGATGTGGAACAAACTAGCAAATTCTTTGCGTACCGCTGCTTCGGAAACAATTGACAAGGACAAGGAGAATGCATCAGCTTCTTTGTCGTATGTGGTCGGACGAAGGCATGCCTGGCGAATGGAACTTAAGTGTGCTCTGCCTAATTCAAAAGAGGGGAAAACCCACGGTCTGCGCCAATCATCGCGGGATAAACCTTCTTAATATCGCATATAAGTTCCTATCTAGTGTATTATTTGAAAGACTAAAGCCCGCCGTAAACAAACTGATCGGAACTTATCAGTGTGGCTTTAGACCTGGCAAATCCACCATTGACCAGATATTCGCAGTGCGCCAAGTCTTGGAGAAGACGCGAGTGAAAAGAATCAATACACACCACCTTTTTATCAATTTTAAAGCTGTCTTCCACAGCACGATAAGGAACTACTTCTACGCCGCTATATCTGAATTTTATATCCCCACAAAACTGATACGGCTATGTAAACTGACCCTAAATAATACCAGAAGCGCAGCCAGAACCGAGCCGTTCGATACCAACCGAGTTTCAGACAAGGATACTCTTTATAGTGTGATTCCTTCAATTTGATACGAGCTATAGAGCTAAGTAAACCAGACAAAATCTTCTAAAAGACTGTGAAATTGTTGGCGTACGCCGATGATATTGATATAATTGGTCATAGCACCCGCACCGTAGGTTCTGCCTATCCATTTTAGACAAAAAAACGAAGCGAATGGTTCTAGTAGTGAATGATAGCAAGACGAAATATCTCCTGACATCAAATTAACAGTCATCGCATTCGCGACTTGGCTCCCACGTCATTGTTGACAGTCACAACTTCGAAGTCGTAGATAATTTCGTCTATCCAGGAATCAGCATTAACAACACCAACAATGTCAGTCTTGAAATCCGGCGCAGAATCATTCTTGGCAACAGGTGCTACTTTGGACTGAGTAGACAATGGAAAGGTAAAGTCCTCTCTCGACGAACCAAAACCAAACTCTACAAGTCGCTCATCATTCCCGTGCGGACATATGGTGCAGAAGCCTAGATGATGTCTACATCTGAAGAGTCGGCTTTAGGAGTTTTCGGGATAAAGGTTTTGCGGAAGATTTATGGTCCTTTGCACTTTGGCAACGGCGAATACCACAGTCGATGGAACGATGAGCTGTACGAGCTATACGATGACAATGACAGGGTTCAGCGAATAAGGAGACAGTGCTACGCTGGCTAGGTCATGTCGTCCGAATGGATAAAAGCGCTCCAACGTTGAAAGCATTCCATGGAGTACCTGCTGGTGGAAGTACAGAAAGATGAAGAGTTCCATTCCGTTGGAAGGATCAGATGGATAGCGACCTGGTATCATTTGGTATTTCTAACTGGCGCCAAACAGCAAAGAGAAGAAACGAGTGGCGTGCTATTGTTGGAGAGGCTTTAATCGCGTAAACGGTGCCTACGCCAAAGAAGAAGAAGAATATTTATTTTTTCAGATACTACTCAAATCTGCATTAGTTTGTGTGTGGTTCCTAATTGATAATTTTCTTTTAAAATTTCAGCAAATTCTCTATGAAATTGCCAAGCGATTGCATAATTTTCAGACTAAAAAGTCTCAATTTTCAATTAAGCATGTTTTTTTTTGTGTTTGGAAAATAATTTGTCACATGTTTGCTATGTAATCGAAAAAGTTTAGTCATACATTAAATATATATGCAGAATTCCTCGTTGTCATACACTGCGTATGAGTAACATTTTATTGAAGCAAATAAGAGTGCGAACAAGAGAGAGTAAGAGAGTGAGATGGAGAGATATGTTACATATATGCTACATGCAAGTTATTGTAAAACTTTTCAAAAAGTTGAGTTGTTGCCACAAGATTATGAAATAAGCCACATAACGGAAGTGTAAAGTCCAAAAAGCAAACTTCAAAAGATTTCTTGATAACAGATTTATGCACACTCATTTTTTTATGCAGAAAGAGCTTGAGTTGTGGAAGAGATTTTAATAAAAAAAAATTTAAATTTTCCTTGCAGCTTGTAATGTAAGTACACATTTCGTTTTGTTATTATTGTTCTTATTGTTTGGTCAGTAGAAATTTATGGGCAATCACAAACACACACATACACATACTACACAAAAAATGTATATGACAAAGAGGAAAACATGCAACGACAGCTGTGCTTGATTTCATAAAATACTCGCTTACATACATATGTACATGTGTGTTTCAAGTGTGTGCACATATATAAGTATATATATGTGAGTGTGCATTTGAGTACAACTTTATTGTTGTTTATATGTGCCATCATAATTGCTAACCACACAAAGAAATATATTTACATTTGTATGTGTATGTACGTACGTATATGTGTAAGCAGAAGTAGAGCATTTTTGCTTTTAAATTGCACATGTGAGATTGTATAGCTTTTTTGCTTGTCATGAGCGAAGTTCTCATAAAATAGAAACTCATGTTTTATTGACAAAATGTGACAAGAATTTTACTTTTGATTTTTCTTTATGTTTGGTGAAAGTAAGCAAGAAATGGTATAATAATTTTCAGTAGTTGCAAAAGCAAAAGCAAAAAAATTTGATTTTCTGGTTGTAGTTATCGATAGTATTTAATATTGGTCATGCTAAGTTTTTTTCTGGTTTAGTTATGAGATTGTAAAGTTTGTTAAGTTTAGTTTTTAATTTTTAATTTTTTTTTTTTTTACTAAAAATGCCAAAATTTCACTTAAAGCACATTGTTATCATTTAGAATTTTAATAATAAAGTTTTGGTCTAGCTGTTCAACTAGCTAGAGCAAGAAGGGATGTTTTTTTTAAAACTTTTTTCAATGATTTCTTGGAAAAATTGTTTTTCATGCAGTTCTTTAGCGATCTGAGCTTTGGGTTAGGCCTGGTAATATATTTCTTAATTTATATTTTGTTCTTTTTCATTTTTTTTTTTTATTTTTTTTTTCATTATATAAAAATAAAAATTCTTACACGAGTTTAAGAGATCTTGAAAATTACTTCATAGAATTTCAGTAAATTTATTTTTGGTACCAGCTTTAGTGAAGGATCGAGAGATGTGTAGAAGTTCATGCTGGTGCGGAAAGTTTACGACTGTAATTCACATGAGAGTGCCAACAAGCAATCATTTGGAGGCGAACTAAAGTGAGAAAGCGAATCCCTTGCGGTTGTTTGGAACCCACCCATAAAAACTATACTCTAATGAAAAATCAACAAAAGCAACCCCTGCAAACGTTTAAATCAACACGATTTTAGGGCATGCAACTGGAATGTCCGGTCCCATAATTAGGAAGGTGTCGCTGCCCAGCTGGTTGATGTGCTCTAAAGACTAAAAGCTGACATTACCGCCGTCTAAGAAATTCGATGGACGGGACAAGGATGGAAAAAGGTCACTCCATGGTGAAGTCTACTACAGCGGCCACTTAAATGAGTGAAAATTTGGTGTCGGGTTTGTGGTGGGAGAGAGACTACGTCGCCGGGTCCTGGCATTCTCACCGGTGAATGAACGTCTTGCGCAATATCCATCAAAGCGAACGCACTTATTAGCACTGCCTTCGCTACGATATCAAAATTGCGCGAGGCGCTTTCAACGCCAGGGTGGGCAAGGCCTTTTTGGCGCAACAATCGGGAAATTCAGCGTCTACGACGAAACATCCCCAAATGGGCAGAGATTGATTGATTGGTAGTCAGCTGCTCTCTGAGAGCCCTCATCAGCAACTCGATACAACAGAGATGTGGAACAAAATAGCAAATTCTTTGCCTACCGCGGCTTCGGAAACAATGGGTTTTCAACAATAGCAGAAAAACAGTTGGTACGATGAGGAGTGCCGAACTTCAGTGTAGAGAAATCAGACTGCCTGCTTCGCAATTTTGTGATCGACTACAACAGGTGAGAGATGGGATAGATACCGAGTGCTTAAAAGGAAAGCGAGACGAATTTGCAGACAAAAAAAGAAATAGGCCAAATGCGTGAGTATGAAGAGCTTGAGAAGCTGGCCGACAAGGGTAATGCTCGAAAATTCTATGAGAAGGTGCGGCGACTTGCAGAAGGTTTCAAGACCGGAGAAAACTCGTGTACGAACCAATGAGGTAATCTGGTGACAGATGTCCAGAGCATACTTAGTGTATGAAGGGAACACTTCTCCAGCCTGCTCAATGGCAGTGAAAGTGAAATCTCCGAAAATAACGAACCCGAGACCCCAATCGAGGACGACGGTATAGAAATGCCATCACCCGACTATGAAGAAGTTCTAATAGCAATTTCCCGCTTAAAAAATGACAAAGCGGCGGGAGCTAATGGCTTACCGACAGAACTATTCAAATACGTTGGCGAAGAGCTGGCAAGGAGCATGCATCAGTTTCTTTTCAGAATATGGTTGGACGAAAGCATGCCTGACGAATAGAATCTATGTGTGCTCTGCCCAACCCAAAAAAAGAGAGACCCCACGATCCGCGCCAATTATCGTGGGATAAGTCTCCTTGACTTCGCATATAAGGTTCTATCTATCTCTTATGTGAAAGATTAAAGCCCACCGTCAACAAACTGATCGGACCTTATCACTTTGGCTTTACACCTGGAAAATCCACAATTCAGCAGATATTCATCATGCGCCAAAACCTGGAAAAGACTCGAGAGAAAATAATCGATACACACCACCTTTTTGTCATTTTTAAAGCTTCCTTCGACAGCATGATAAGGAACTGCCTCTATGCCGATATGTCTGAATTTGATATCCCAACAGTTACGATTGTTTGCGAATGCCGATTATATTTATATCATTGGTCAGAACTAATGCCAACCTATTTCGATTTTCACCAAGTGAATGGGTATCATGATGAACGAAAAAAAGACGAAATATCTCCTGTCAGCAAACAAACAATCCGCACATTGGCATCTTGGCTCCCACGTTACTATTGACAGTCATAATTTTGAAGTTGTAGATAATGTTGTCTATCTAGGAACCTACATCAACAACACCAACAATATCAGCCTTGAAATCCAACGCAGAATCACTCTTGATGACAGTTGCTATTTTGGACTGAGCAGGCAATTGAAAAGTCAAGTCCTCGCTCGACGAACCAAAAGCAAACTCTCTAAGTAACTTAGGAGTGTTCGAGAGAAAAGTTTTGCGAAAGATGCATGATTCTTTGCGCGTTGGCAACAGCAAATTCCGCAGACGATGGAACGATGAGCCAAAGAAAAGAAGAAGAAGAAGGGAATA
The DNA here is from genome assembly GCA_030068015.2 of Neoceratitis asiatica. NCBI lineage: Eukaryota > Metazoa > Arthropoda > Insecta > Diptera > Tephritidae > Neoceratitis > Neoceratitis asiatica. Next base: position 40,441,510 of record CM061527.1, read on the forward strand.
AGACTAGTGGTATTATTATTAAAATCTAAGTACGAAGGATAGCGTTACGTGTATGCAGTGTTGTGTCAAAATAAAATATTTTTCAAAAATTAAATGCTTGTAAATAAAAAAATAAAAGATATAAATGCCACAAAGTCTGAAATAGTGGAAAAATGTCTCTTTATCTCTCTCACTCTCTCTCTCTCTCTCTCTTTCTCTCCTTCCCTTCTTTGTCAGAACATAGAAAACATTATATTTACGCATCTACATGTATTGTTTGTGGTTTTTTTTTTCGATATCCACAATAAATATTCCAGATATATATTTATATATTCCTACCTATTAGTTTATTTGCTTCTACAATATTTTTGTTTCCATCATATATACATTGTGGAAAAATTCGCTTGCTCTATTGTTTGACCGGAAAACACAGATACAAAGTGTGCATAGAATATAGAAAATTTGTAACCAAAACTGTTGTAAATTACTGTAAGGTACAACTATAACATCAGCAACAATAGAATTTATACTTTACACAGTAAAAATCAAAACAATACCCATGCAATTACACAGAAATAGTAAGTGAAAGGATTGCCCTTTCATTGTTATACTCCACTGAACCCTTTCACTTCGTTGATTTATATATACATATACGTATGTTTGTATGTAAATAAAAGTAGTGTACAATAACTAGACCATTTGCGTTTTATGTGTTCATCGATTTGGTCAGTCAGCTGTCTGATTGCTATTAGTACGCATTAAGTATTGATGCATAATATATGTATGTAGTTTTGCTTGGATTTAAGGTCATGAGGTCAGCAATTTCATAAAACTGTGTTGTGTTCGATTGGTGGAAAATTTTGCAAAATAGTGGGCATGTATGTCGTGTTCTATTGAGGCAAGGTCATCATCAGGGTGCTGCAGTAAGTAAAATTTTATCGCATATTTGTCGGTATGTATGTGAGTATTGTGTAGAAATTTTTAACAGCAGGTAGCCTAAATTACAATGCGAGGTGAAGGGGTTTTTCCCATGGAACTTCAGTTATTTTCATATTTGTTTGATTTGTTTGCGCAGCACTGGTTTGTAATTTATGTCCTTTATTTCCATTGCAATTTGCTAGACCTGAATTTGCGGTAGCTGCGTATTATATTATATATAAGACATATATCAGTACGATTTGAGGAAGAATTATCACCATATGAAGAGATGAGTGTGAAATATTTGTAGATCAAATTAGAAAATATAAAGACCTTTTTTCTCTATATACATTTGTGATAATTGTGTCCTTAAAGGATATCAGAGTTATTCTGGTAAATTCAAAAAATCATTCATTTTTAAAGTTTTTTTTTAAATTTCAGCCATTCAAGTAAACTGGGTTAATTTACACTGGCTGGATGTTACGCCACAGACCGGTTAGTCCCATGTAGTTCGAGATTGAGTTTCAGTTTAGTTCGAACTGAAGTAATCGTTATATATAGGATGTCAACGCTTCTTGCGAAATTTAAAGGAGCAACGATATCTATTTTCCATACTTCATGTATTTCTTTGAACTGCGTAGTAGAGAAAGTATTCCAGCATCTCTCTCATGGCATTTTCTTTGCATTTCCGGCATGTGTCAACGTTACTAATGCCAATTCGTCTCGCGTGACCTGTCATTAGACTAACAACCGTCCTGCCATGCTTCTTAGACCGCATGAGAAAAAAATATACCAGTTTTCCTTCGACACCTTTCTTTTGCTTTGAAGATTTGATTGTGCATCGTTTTTGCCGAATTGCGTATTTACTGCACCGGTTCGGCATTGAGAAGGATGACGCTATTGGCATTCTCAACAAGTACTAGGTTTCCAGAGATGCCAATGTGGCCTTATTCTTCTTCTTATTTGGCGAGGGCACCGCGCACGCGATTATAGCCTCGTCAACAATAGCGCGCCACTCGTTTCTTCTTTTTGCTGTTTGGCGGCGGTTAGAAATACAAGGTCGCTCTCCACCTGATTTTTCCAACGGGGTGGAGGTCTTCCTCTTCCTCTGCTTTCACCAACGGGTACTCCATGGAATACTTTCAAAGCTGGAGAGCTTTCATCCATTCGGACGACATGACCTAGCCAGCGTAGCCGTTGTCTCTTGATTCGCTGAACTATGTCAATGTTGTCGAATAGCTAGTACAGCTCATCGCTTCATCGTCCCGCAAAACTTTTCTCTCGAAAAATCCCAAAAGTCGACTCATCGGATGTAGACATCGTCCAGGCTTCTGCACCATATGTCAGGACTGGAATGATGAGCGACTTGTAGAGTTTGGTTTTGGTTCGTCGAGAGAGGACTTTACTTTTCAATTGCCTACTCAGTCTAAAGTAGTACATGTTGGCAAGAGTGGTTCTTTGTTGATTTCAAGGCTGATATTGTTGGTGTTGTTAATGCTGGTTCCCAGATAGACGAAATTATCTACGACTTCGAAGTTGTGATTGTCAACAGTGACGTTGGAGCCAAGTCGCGAGTGCGATGACTGTTTATTTGATGACAGGAGATATTTCGTCTTGCCCTCGTCCACTGCAAGACCCGCTTGCTTCTCCTCTTTGTCTAACCTGGAGCCACAAGAACTTCGGCGCGGTTTTTATGGCCCATTATATCAATATCGTAAACTGATACGCCATCAATTGTAAACTCTTGTAGAAGATTGTACCTGGTCTATTTGGCTTTGCAGCTCCTATTATTTTCTGCAGCATCAAATTGATAAAGCAGACGATTTCCAGCGGCCACCTCAGTTATAGTCTCCCTGCTTCTGTCGCAATACCATGTGGGTACGTCTTGGTATATATGAATGTTTTTTTTTTTTCTTGATTTCCTGACATGTTTGTTACCTCAGCAGCTTTTTAACCATGAAGACTTCGGCCAGGTAGATACTACATTAATGTAGAAGCTTGAAGGCTTGCTTGAGACGTGTATCATAAATGCTGGTGCTCACCCCGTCAGCTATTTTTTACCCTTCCATAAAGATGTTGCATGCTCCGCTGGCAGGTCGTATGCTCTTGCGCCAGCCACCCTTTTTGATTGTGACTTGAAATCTTCCTTCCCGCATAAAGTGTAAGGATATGTGAACTACTACTGAAATGTCGATAGATGGAAAGTTGAGTAGCCTTTTTAGTACAGCCGTTGGAGTGATTCTTAGTGCTCCACTTATGCAGAGTGCAGCGAGCCACTGTGTTTGTTCCAATAATTTACTGTATGAGATTTTGTTAGCAGCAGTCCACCTTACTAAAGTGTAGTAAAGAAGAATTATCTTGACTACCGTTGTGTAACACCAATGCAGATGTCCAGGCAATAAACCCCAATCAAATTTTTAAATGCGCAGAGGGCACCATTGTCCTTATATTCACACTTTCTTCCACATTGAGTTTCCAAATCAGCTTGCCACCCAAAATTACTCCGAGATATTTGGTAAACTCTTTAACTGTCAGCTCAACCCCGTTTAGCCACGGTGGTTTCCACGTCGGGGTCTTGCACCTCCATGTTAGTAGTACGATATACACCATACTGAAATTTATGTTACCTCTCGGCGTATGACACTTAGAGTGTTGTCCATCACTCTAATAAATGTATCTAGAAACATTTCCGTTTTAATCCTTCTGAATCTCAGTAGATATTTGGGGAACGATAATATGGCAGGCTTTATCAGGGCTGTTTCCAAACTATTAACGATTGCGACATTGAAGACATTTTTGATCACTCCACTTTTGTCAAGAAATACCTTTTGGTCATATTCTTCATGCTGTTGAGCTTCATCTGTGAATTTCCTAAGTTTAGTAACCTCCTTTGTGTTTTGTTTACTTGCCGCAGATGCTCTTTCACGACTCCCTTTAGCTTTACGATTTTTTTTTTAATCTTACGTACGTCTTTATATTCACTTCAACAGAAGTTCCTTAACATTTCGTCAAAGTAATCCGAACTCCTTGTATGTATGCTGCTGAACTATGTTGCAGAGTAGAGAGTAAAAGCGGTATTATTTTTTCAACACCAATACCTTCTGAATTTTCTTTGTATAAGAGTCACAGTATGCAGACATCAGTGAAAACTTACATCATATTCCGGCTTATTCTTAGTTGAAAATTTAAATAGTTAGAAAATAAATTGTTTAACAAAAGGGTGTCAATATATGACTTCCCTGCCATTACGTTTCTTTGCTGTCCTCAAACCAGTTAGTCTGGAAGACGGTGAGCGCATTGGACGCGCAAAAGGTGTTGTGACCGACGAAAACATGAAAAAAATACACAAAAAAATTTTGATTGAACCAAAATTGAAATTGAATGAAATAGCAGGCACTCGGAAGATATAAACTGAAAGTGCACATCATATCATTTACAAATATTTGGGTATGAAAAAGCTTTGTGCAAATCGGAAGCCGCGCGAGCTCACTTCTGAGCAAAAACAATGACGAGTTGATGATTCGGAGTAGTATTTGGAGGTGTTCAAGCGTAATAAACCCGAATTTTTTCATCGATATGTTACAATGGATAAAACATGGCTCATGGCTCCCATTATTTCACTACGAAGTCCAATCGACAGTCATCCGAGTGGATTGCACACTAATATCCCGCTCCAAAGCATGGGAAAACGCAATATATGGCTGGCAAAGCTATGGAGTTTGTATTTTTGGATGCGCATGGAATAATTTTCATTGTCTACCCTAAAAAAGAAAGGATTACAAACAGCAAATATTACATCGCACTAAGAAAAAGAAAGTGATGTTTCACCAATGCAATGCAAATTTTCACAATTCAGTGAAACTGATGGAAAAAATCCATTAACTAGGCTTCAAATTGCTTCCACACATTCACCGTGTTCTCCAGATCTGGCCCCCGGTGACTATCTCCTGTTCTTAGATATCAAAGGAATGCTCGCTTGAAAGAGAATTTCGTCGAATGAAGAGGGGATCGCCGAAACCGAGGCCTGTTTTGAGGCAAAGAACAAATCATACTACGAAAATGATATTAAAAAGTTGGAGAGTCGCTATAATCTGTGTATCGCTCTTAAACAGAACTATGTTGAATAAAAAAAAATTAACTTAATTTCACTAATTAATTAAAAAAACATAATTAACTTAATTAATTAAAAAAGAGTTTTACTATAGTAAGCTGGGGACTTTCCCTCAATACGGTTTTTTGTTTTTTGAACATCGCATCCGAGGTATATAGCAGAAATGTTATAAATTTACTTTGGATTAAAAAAGTTTAAATTTTATAGTTTTAATTAAAAAAAATATATTTAGAAGACGGTTTATACTCAGAAATTTTTTAACAGGACATGATGTACATAAAAAATTTTCCGGCTATTAAAGGAACAGTTTCGGGCCCGAAACTAGCCTCAATTCGACCACCTTCATCTATTCGCTTCAAATATTCATTAACTCTTCTCAGCAGTTTCGAAAAATCGATGCTATATGATTTTTCATATTTTTTGTTTGTGTTACTTTATCCAGGAACGACGCAGAAATTGCTTAGGTTTTAGCTTTCTTATCAGATCAATTCTTAATTTCAACTATCATAAGAGAAATTTTCCACACGTTCTGTTCTTCAGTAGACCATCTACTTCTTCTAAGCACAATTTTTGGCAGACTTTTAAATTACTGTTAAGAGGAAAAATATAATGACATATTTAAGTCTTTGTTTTACAATCTCGAAAATATTTTGAGCAATTCTAATAATTAAAATTTGCGCTTAATTAGCGCTGAAGCCAGTTTGGCTGAGTTTCCTCCTCAATGTGTGTGGAAATTCTAGATATTTTTTTTTACCAAAACAATGCTGATTTCATTTATATGAAAAGCATTTATTTCCTGTTTTTTGAATACCAAACTTCTAAAAATCAAATTGAAGTTAATATATTTTTAATAAATATTAATTTTTTCAAAAATCAATGCTTTCAGTATATCAAAATGCTTGTCTTCAATAAAAAATTGATTAATAGTTTGAGAATTTCTTCAGGATTTTTACGAGGTATGTTCAAAGGGAAAGGTGAATTTAGATTTTTTACGCGCTTTTCTTTAATTTTTTTATTTTTATTTATTTTTGTTGTTATAATTGGAATTTCGATTAATAGTTTGTTTTTGAAAACAGAAGAACTTAGTCATGTTTTTGTGTTTTCTTCAATTTTTTACATTTGAAAAGAACGGAGCAAAGAATCAATATTAAATTTTGTGTTAAAAATGGAATAATAACGGAAAAGTGCTTTGGAGTACACTTGAAATATTGACTGCGGCATTCGGTGACTCCACTTTATTTCAAAAATGTGTTTATAAGTTGTATAAGCGCCTTACACAAGGCCGACCAGATGTCAATAATGATGAGCGTCCTGGAAGTGCGACTAAGTCAACAAGCGAAGAAACCATCGAAGCAGTGAAAAAAATTGTTCTTGAAAATCGTCGAATCACTATTAGGGAAGTTTCAGAGGATGTTGGCATATCAATCGGCTCATGCCAATAAATTTCCTCGAATGTTTTGGGCATAAAACATCTGGCAGCGAAGTTTGTTCCGTAATTGCTAAGTTTTGAGCAAAAGCAATATCGCATTATTATCGCTCAGGAGTTGTTGAATGACATCAACAACGAGCCCGTTTCGCTCAGACGGGTCATAACTGGTGACGAAACGTTGGCATGTTGTTATGACGTCGAAACCAAGGCCCAATCATCCCAACGAAGGCTGCCAGATGAGCCAAGACCAAAAACGGCCCGATAATTTCGATCAAATGTGAAGGTTTTGCTCGCTTTTTTCTTTGATTAAAATGGTGTGTTATATTAAGAGCTCCTGACAAAGGGTCACCCAGTTATTAAGGAATACTACAAGTAAGTTATACAACGTTTGCGTGAAGCAATACGGCTCAAACGATCGGAATTGTGGAAAAACAAAGTGCGGATTCTGCATCACGATAATGCACCAGTTCACAGCACATCAATGTTTATTCGTGATTTTTTGGCGAAAAACAAAACCGTTATCCTGCCTCAACCACAATATTCACCAAATTTGCGATTTTTTTCTTATTCCCAAAAATAAGGAAACCAATGAAAGGAAAGTGTTTTGCCACAATTGATGAGACATGAATTCAGAATCGAAGAAAGAGCTGAAGGCTATATCGAAAGCTCCATTTCAGAAGTGTTTCGAAGGTTGGAAAAAGCGTTGGCGCTAGTATATTATGTCCGAGGGTGGCGACTTTGAAGGACAAAATAGATATTGAAGAATAAATAAGTACTTTTCAAAACCAAAAACAAACAAAAAAAAAAAAAAAAGAATATAAAAAAATCGAGATTCACCTTTTGCTTTGAACACATTTCATAATGTGTTTGGAATTTCATAGAAATAGTGCTTTAAAAATAAAAATAATGAATAAAAATATGAAAAAATGAATAAAAATAATGAAAAATGAATTAAATCAAAACTCAAAATCTCTAATTAGTGACCTTTACATCAAATAGGATGTTATTTTCCATTAATAAATTTTGTATATTTTGGTATTTCTTTCAATTTCAGATAATATTATTTGCGAAAGCCCAAGAGCGACCATGGAGATAATAATTATCTTCAGCAGATCACGTATTCACATAAACTTGACTTGAACCTTTCGGCAATTTTAGGGTTAGAATTAATAAACAACCAGAACCAGTGACAAAATAAACAAACAAACAAACGACAACACAAATAAAAGGTTAAATTAATCAAACTGACGCGTGGAAAGTTTTCAAGCCACACAACACACAGACGCACAGAACAATATATGCAAGCAAAGATACGCGGACACACTAACACTTAGGTTAGAATGAGAGGAGAAAGAGCAGCAACAAAATAACAAAACGAGTACAGTGTCCAAAAAGAATAGAAAGCAATACAAAATGCAAGCCGGTGTGTTTGCTTTTTCGGAAAGGAAAATTTATTCAAGCGCAAAATTTGCCTAGTCAACAAATTGTCTGCATAAATAACGGCAAAAATAAACAATGAATCGGTCAAATAACGGGAATGATGGAAATATAAAAACAAACAATTTTTGTGTGCACAAATACCAGCAAACAAATGCCAAAGTAGAAAGCGGCGGGCGGAGAGTGGCATGTTGCGTACGCAGATAAAGAAATCAAGCGTATCGCACGCCATTGCGTATACGCAACGCCAAAGCAAATTAAGCAGAGAACAATTTATGACAACCATTTATGAGATAGTCAACAACAATTTTGCCATGACTATTATGCAATAAACAGTGACCACATTTGAAGCGTCAAAGTTTGTCTGTGACATTTTGCTTTGACAACAAGATACGAGGATGGGGAGAGAGAGAGAGAGAGAGAGAGGGAGGGAGAGAGAGACAGTTTGCTGTACGGCCGTATGGTCCTTTGTGCTGAACAAACTAAGCTCAGGATAACAATTAACACATTGCAGGCATACAGCGGAAGGGTTTAGTAAAAACTTTCAGAGCGTGTGACAAGCTGTGAAGAATTATGAATATGTAGAGATAACAACAACACATGCATGCTACACATTACGAGTATAACCAGTCAAAAGCAACTCACAGTGTCTGCTAGTGGTCAGCATAATGAAAATGTTGAAAGTAAAGACGGAAAAGGTCATGTCAAACTCACAAACTCACAAATTCATACACTTATATATATACAAATGAGAGAGTTAAGCTTTCAGAAACAACTTTTCCGGAAATCTTAATTTGTCGGTCAAGGAAATTTAAAGCTGCTGTCTTTTGACACTCTGGCACATACACACAAACACATACAAATGTTTTCCATGTATTTTGTCCACTTTATGAAACTGTCATTAGCACGAAAACAACAACAACAACAACAACAATAAATGAAAATCAAAAGTGAAAACATCAACACTTGCGCACTCACATAACCTAAATCATTCATTAGAGATTTCAAAGGAAACCTGAAATATCCTTTTTCAAGTTTTCAAGGCTTACACAGATATCATTTTAATGACAGGTCAAAAAGTCAGCAGTGTTTCTGTGTGTGTGTGTGCTGTGTGGTAAGCATGCACTTAAGACTATTTAATAAATAACTCAAATGCTGACGCTCGGCATAAGTGTATGTGTGTGTATGTGTGCTTTAGCACTAAATCTATTATGAAAATTTCTAAGTATAATATTTTGACAGCTTTTGAAGCAGTTAATTTGTTGTGAATGTTAAATTGAGAAATAATATGCACAAATAAATGAGTTAAATATATGCTATATATGTATATATGAGCAGATGTATGTGTGCCACAATGTGTGCGTTTATATTTTTGTATTTATAGTTAGTTAGTTGTTGTTGTCGTTTAAGTGTTTGCTTCATTGATTACTGACGATTGTTTTAATTGGAAATGTCAATCAAGAAAATTTTATTTATTTTACTATTTATAGTTTTTTGTTTTTTTTTCTTTGTCAATAAGCTATAATTAAGTTAAATTATTATGCATTTCATATTTTAAAAAAGGATCACTTCAAAAGCTTTATTATTCAATTATAAAGATACATAGTGTTTACACATTTATATACAAGGATAAATAAACATATTTAGCTATGTGCTTTTGAAACCAGCTACTTTCAATAACGAATTTTTTAACAATAAAAATATGTATCAAAATCAAACGTATATTTCTCAAAAATGAATATTCCAATTGGCTATTTTCTAGACTAAAAATCGACTTTTAATGTAGTAAATTGTGAAATTCAATCTCGCTACTGTGCCTGAACTGACCACTATTATGTGCTAAAGTAAGAGCCGAGAGAAAATTTCACTTAAATTTGTCTATTAGATAGAATTTTTCTGTGTGGTTTTACCAATTCGTGGAAAACCCAATTTTCTGAAAGTAATGCGGTGAACTATTGCATAAATAGTATTAAAAAAAAAACATATTGTGAAAAAAACACAATTTTTTTGTGTTATTGAAGAAAAATGAAAAAATAATTTTGAAAATGTGTAACAGAACCTTCAATTTATAAACTTATGAATCTCGAACGTATTATGACTGACCTTTAGTTCTTTTTTTTTTTTTTTGGTATGACATAAAATTATATGTTCCAATTATAGAGTCTTCCAATAAGAGTGATATGATTTATTTAAAAACAAAAAGCACACAAATTGTTAAGGAAATTGAAATGTTTTTTATTTAATTTGGAGTACTATCGATACAATTAAGTTCTGAATATAACACCATTCCAATGGCCTCCACGACTTTCCTTGACGGAAAAAATTCGAAGAACCCAATTTTTAAGCCTTTTTTTCACTAAATCAAGTTACATGTCATGAACAGCTCGTTCAATATTGACTATTAAAGCGTGAAGAGAGTCTGGTTTATTGCTAAAGACCAATGACTTCAAATAACCCCACAAGAAATAGTCTAATGGTGTTAAATCACAACTTCTTTGAGGCCATTCAATGTCACAGTTTCTTGAAATAATCGAATCTCCAAACCTTTTTCGCAATAATTCGTTTTTTGCACATGCTGGGTAACACGTAGCACCGTCTTGTTGGAATCAAATGTTGATAAGATAAACTTCTTCCAATTGTGGCCGTAAAAAGTTGGTTATCATCGATCTATACCGCCCTCCATTGAAAGTAGCGGTGCTACCAGCTTCTTTTCGAAAGGAGAACTGACCGATGATCCCACCAGACCAAAAACTACACCAAACTATCAATTTAGGTGAACTTAATGGTTGTTCATGAATAATTTGTGTATTTTCTCTGCACCAAAATCGACAGTTTCGTTTTTACCGCACCACTCAGATGAAAGTGAGCCTCATCGGAGTAGAAAATGTACTTAAAAAAATCGTTATCGTATTCAAATTGTTTAGATGCAAAATCAGAAAATTTATTTAATGGTGGTCCGATGGCTTTAGTTCCTGAGCGAGAACAATTTTAAATGAATGAAAGCCCAAATCCTTCCTCTTAATCCGTCAGCTTGTGGTTTGAGACAGTCATAATTCTTCAGGACGTCTTGGACTTGATAAATTGCGGTCTTCATCAACACTTGAATGAACGGCAGCAATATTTGCATTACTTCGACCAGTTTTTTTTCTTATTAGCACTTAAACATTATGTAAAGAAAATGTACGCCCGAAATTTTCCAGAATTCGACGAAGAGCGGGCACCGGTGGACGATTATTACGACCATAAAATAGCAAAAGCGTACGAAAAGTTGCAATTGCAGAACTTAAGATTTGATAATAATATTGAATAATTTGTAAACGTTGTTCTTGCGGATATCTTGCCATAATCAAATTGTTAACATAAATACAAAAAAAAAAAAAAAAAGAGACGTCATGCCATATTAAAAATGGCCAAAACGACTTTTATAAATCATATCAACCCTATTGAAAAACCCTTTATTTTACTAATAATTCACTAACATTCACCTTTTCTACAGCGTTCGAACTTTAAGCTGGTTCTTCATTTCATTAAAACGAATTATAATAAATATTTAATTAAAGTAATATAAATAAAATTAGAAATTATTGTTTTTTAATAATTTACTTATATTTTATACGGATCTTAATTCTTTTTTTTTACTTACCTTTTTGATATTCTTCATTATTATTTTGATATTTTCAGACACGGAAATTTGGTGGGCTATGTGCGCTAAAAATAAAAATATATAAAATTACTTATATAGCAACCCTGTCATAATTTATTGATAAATATGCAAACAATATTTCGTTTTATTTTTTCAATTGACCAGAATATCTAGCGCAAAACTTCTCAACGTAACGTCAGACATCTCTTTAAAAATAAAATTTTGAAGAGAGCAATTTCGTAAGTATCTTGTGTACAACTTTATATTATAAAACAAACAGATCAGCTCAAAAATTTTTTCGTGGTGTTTGCCATAGAGGACCTTATCTTAACTGTTTCTAAAGATAACTGCTTAAGTTTTTTGAAAAATTGTTAATGAAAATATGTAATAATCTTAATTCAATATGCAAAAATTTTAAAAATTTACACCGACTTAACTCAAAAATTTCTTCCAATTTTTTTTTATATTTTTTAAACAACCTTCTTTTTGATTTATTTCACTTTCCCAAATTAAGCATTTTGTTTTTAGATTAAGATTTTTGTTATGCCTAAAATAATTCCAGCACATGCTTTGGAGGTCGCCAAGCGCAAGCTGCAGCATATTTCACTTTTTAACCGTTAGCGTGCTCATATCAAATTATAAACACAAAATGAATGAAACTGGTATTTTTAGCAAGGCGAGAAAGTAGGCGAAGTAAACTAAAAGAGGAATCTGCGCTAGTAAACATACCACTTCATTCAGAAAATTCAGCGTTTGTTTAAATCTGATATAAAAATGTTAGTGAAGGCAATGTTAAGAGCGCATCTCGTATAATAAGTTTGTCATCCAAGACTCGATCTGTTTGAATTTTTGCACAAAGGAATATATTATACCTCCATAAATGAATAGATCACACTTCTTCCCGGGAAATTTCCACGGTCTATGTTCGACTTGTTTAAAACTTAATAACATAAGCATATATCTAGATTATTAGCAATCTAGATCATTGCTATAAATGGGATATAAACAAAGATCGTGCATAGCTTCTGTCGGGGAAGAGTGTTAGTATACTACTGCGAATATTTTTGGATTTGACATCCATAACCATTCAAGAAATTGTCCGCTCCAATAGTGGTGAATGACTTTGAATGACCGTAAATTGAAATTTTATGAAATATCAGACACTCCAAAGATATCAACTAAACGTTTACACCATAACATTCACGAATATTTGGGTATGATAAAGCTAAAGTGGTGTAGCGCGAGCTCACTCTTGTCCAAAAAAAAAAAAAAAAAAAAAAAACGTCGAGTTTATGATTCGGAGCATTGTTTGGAGATTTTGAAGCGTAATAAACCCGAGTTTTTGCATTGATATGTGACACTGGATAAAAGGTGGCACCATCATTCCACTCTAAAGTCGAGTCCAGCTCCAAAGCGTGGAAAAAAGCAACAGTCCTGTGCTTTGGTATGTGCATGGAATAACTTTCATTGGCTTCTAATTGCTTCTGCATCCACCGTATTCGTCAGATCTTGCCCCCAGCAACTACTTCCTATTATCCGATTCATATTTTGAAGCAACGGACAAATCATACTACAAATATGGTATCAAAAAATTGGAAGGCCACTATAAACAGTGTAATATACTTAAAGGGAACTATGTTGAATAAACAAAATTATTTATATATATATATATATATATATATATATATATATATATATATATATTTGGCGCTTTGTAACCGCTGAAGCGATTTTCGGCCGAGCTCCTCCTCCAATTTGTGGTTTTTGCGTCTTGATGTTTTACCAACAAATGAAGGGACCTACAGTTTATTCTAAGCCGAACGGCTGATGGATTTTTATGAGGAGCTTTTTCACATGCCAGAAACACACTCGGAGGGCTTGACATTTAAAAAATTTATTTTCTATAATTTTTGATGTTGCTCGAACCTGGGCTCGAACCCAGGCCTTCCGAATGGCAGTACGCAATGCCAAAATCATTGAAATACATGCCGGTGCGTATAAGTATTTTTTTTTTCATTAAAATTTAATTATTTTTAATTATTCAGTTTTGCCAACACTTAACATTTTTGCATGGTAAGTACTACAGCATTGTAAAGTTATTTGTGAACATTTGGAGAAAAAAGTACCTACTAACTGTATATACTTATGTGTTTACAAAACATCTAACTAATTATGAGCAAAATAATTGTTCTTAGGTTATGCAAGCTCACACACCGCATACTCCATATACTCGTATTGCATTTACTAAACACAGACAAACGGCCTCTCAGCACTTTATGCTTTATTGTTGCAATATTTATTCATTAATGTCTTCCGGCACGTGTCAGTATAACTGTTTGGTACGCATGTATGTGTGAAATGTACACAAATAATTTACGAAAGCATAAATAGTAAAGGGTAAAAGGAAGGAAACAAGAATTATTCTATATATGTTAGTGTATGTCTAACGAAAGAAATTGTGAATTATATGAGCGCATATAGCCTATAACACTCCCAGAATATGGCCAGTAGTACGTATATGTGTATTAGTTTTACTAAAAGTAAAGAATAAATTGTAAATTGTATACTCATGTAGACCAAATTCAGATAAATATCACTCAATTTATCATCATTTCGTTGTTTATTATTATTACAAGAAGACAAGAAAATTGACTCAAAAGCCTTACGGAAGACTGCTGTGTGGGTTTATTTCAAGTATTTTATTTTATTGTAATAATGACGTCGTCTGAGCGAGCACGGAGTGAGACTAATTTGCATGAGAGCGAAATGAGTTTACGCAAAACAAGGAAAAAAGGAAAATATTTGCGCAAAATTAATATACTGCCATAAACACACACACACACATACTTAGCCTGTGCATGAGTATATGTGGAATTACTAAACAGAAAATTGCTGTTTAAAATTCCGAAAGTGTTACATCAGTTTGTTTTATCAAATATTTATTTCCATCTAAATTTGTAAATAGAAAATTTTCTTTACGTCACGCCCTGAAAATTTACGAATAAAAGACGAATTTGCATATTAAAATTGAAATCATTTACATATAACAATATTATTCAATAAATTTAAGCATGCGAACATGCTTATCTCTTTAAGTACTTATCATTTCTAAGCGTTACTCAGCACTCAGTTGTACTCACAGATGCATAAGTGTTATTTTCGCAATCAATTTGCAACTGAAGTGCCATACGTATGCATTGCTGCCGCTTGAATGCTGGTTAATTCAATTGCAAATGTATTTAATTATGTGCACACTTGCAAATTATGTATGAATAGCCTATTTGTGTGTGTATGTGTGTGTGCGCTTGTGTGTGTGTGCTTGTATGATTGACTTGTTGGTGATTATCCTGCCTAAGGGGCGCCAATACATGCAGTAGTGCTAACACTTGAGGGTCATTGAGTATCGAGGCTGAATGCTCTGATAAATTTCAATTCAATGTGAATGAAATGAGAGTGAAAGTGTTAGAGTTCAAATGCATACATATGCTAATATGTTAATATCTAATGTTAAGTATGCTTGGTATGTCGGTGCGTATGATTAATATGCAATTCTGGGGAAATATACTTGTTGTGAGTGCTGGAATTGAACATTACATAAGTTGTTTTCCATTTATGTATTGCAAGTTATATAAGCACATGGAGCTTTAGAGAAAATAATAATTTTGCGCTAACGAAGGGATTCTATGCGAGCAAATATTGTTGAATATATTTATAAAAAATTGGTGTAAGGTATACCGTAGGTTTTTAGCAGTTCGCACTTTATTATTAAACTTTCATACGCTGCTGTCTATATTCACAATGCTTCATTATTATAGTTTTTGAAATAAAAACTTCGAGCAAGTGGCAGCACTCATCAAAAATTTCTTAATATGTGGCTTTCTCTCCACAAAAAGCACTTTGAACTCCCATAATGTAATCAATATTTCATTTATTTTAGAAACTATTTTAATTTTTACACAGTTCTTGTTACTCTTTTGTTAAATTTCCTTTAAAAAAGAAATCATTTATTTTAATCTGGATCCAGACATGACACAATCGAGACATAAAATTCCGACAAAAAAAAAAAAACACAGACAATATATAAAATATATTATTTTTATACTTTGCATGGATTTTATATACCAATTGTTTTCCATTCAAAACTTATACATAATTGATACGCAGAGATGCATGCTGAATGTGTTAGCAAACTAACCAAGAACGAAATGTCATAAGAATCTTTTTATCATAATCAGTTCTGAGGCGGTATAGAATAAACTTTAGTTCCATTTGTTTGAAAAAAACATCAAGGGCAAACCTCAAATGAATTGAGGAACTTAGCTTAAACTCGCTTCAACTGTTATACAGTGACAACTATTTATATAAAGGGTGATCCCTTTTACTTTTAAAAAAAAAAAAATACACAAAAAATTCAAAGCTAATGGGGAATTTTTGTTACCATTCGAAAGAACATTCTTTGGCATTTATTTTTTGATGATTATCTCTTTCAAATGTTGGCCGCGACAACTTCTCAGATAGTCCATCCGTTGAGTATAATTCTCGATGACTAGTTCAAGCATTTCGACTGGTAGCTGGCGAGTGACACACGTGATATTTTGCTCCAAGGCCTGAATCGAAGCGGGATTGCCCGCATAGACTTTACATATCTCCAAAAGAAAAAGTCTAACGGTGATATTATCTACTCAACGAAGTGTTCTCTCAATAAATACGTTAATTTACGTGATGTGTGGCGTCATCTTGTTGAAATCAAATATCGCGGAGATCACGAACTTAAATTTTAGGCATCAAATAGTCGGTTATCATAGCGCGATAGTGGTCGCCGTTGACGATGTCGTTCTCACCGGCATCATTTTTGAAGAAATATGGGCCGATGATAGCACCGGCCTCCAAACTACACCAAACCGTTGTTTTTTCTGAATGAAATGGTAGCCCTTGAACCTCTTCAGGTTGGTCTTCGTCCTCAAGGCAGAACTTTGCTTGTTTGCATATCCATTGAGCCAGAAACGGGCCTCATCCCTGAACACAATTTGGCTCGAAAACGTCGTATATTTCTGGAACTTTTCAAGAGCCTATAGAATGAAGCGATGTCACTTGGGAAGGTCGAGCGGCTTCAGTTCTTGCACAATCTATATTTTGTATTCTTTCAATTTAAAATCTCGACGTAAAATGCGCCACGTCATGCCATACGTCAGTAAGGGGTGCTGCGAATGGCGCCGAATTGACTTTCCACGGTCTTCGTGTACACGATCAGCTCCGGCCGCTATATTTTTATTATGTTTACTTATGTTGACCATAAGTTGAGCGAGTGAAGCGCGCGAAACACATTCTTTACAGAACGTAAATTTTTGTAATAATGTTGAATGTTTTGTAAACGTTGTTCATGCGTAAGTCTTTCCAAGATAAAATGCCAAATAATGCTGAAGAAAAATGACATGACAGCTCGATACTACTCACACGCGATCTGTCAAAAAAGCCTTTAGAAAAAGTACCTCTAATTGGATAACTCTTTATATAAGTATATATATGTATATTTGTATGTACAAAGTGACCTAGTTGGTTTATACTGAAAATATAATTTTAACTTGTAAATTGATGGAATAAATTTTATAAAAACGCAAATTAACTTATTTCGCGCGATAACGAGTTGTCCGGATTACATAAAGTCTGGATTTTTTCTTTTCTGGATATTATTTTATCTGTTTTTTGCTTGGTAGACATTTTTGTGTGTCTGTTTTATGTAGATTTATGTCTTGTCTTGATTTTTTAAAATTGTCCTGGATTATGTATTTTCTGGGTTTGGAAAGTTGGAATTATAGAGAGTTCATACTTTTAGCCCAATTCTATTTTTTCTTTTTTTAAATGACATTGGATCCGTTCTTAAACATTAAGACTTTTTGTTTTATGTACATTCATGATGCAGAATGAGTCCTAACTAGTTAGCTTACTTTTAAGCATTAGAAGCAATTTCCAAAACAAATAGCAGGGAACAGACTTATTTGAATCGACCCATTATTATACTTTTTATGAACACGAATTATATATATATATTTGGCGCTTTGTAACCGCTGAACCGATTTTCGGCCGAGCTCCTCCTCCAAATTGTGGTTTTGCGTCTTCATGTTTATACCAACAAATGGAGGGGTCTACAGTTTATTCTAAGCCGCCTCCGAACGGCTGATGTATTTTTATGAGGAGCTTTTATTTCATGCCAGAAATACACTCGGAGGGTTTGACATTCCCTGCCGAGGGGCGACCGCAATTACAAAAATTTATTTTCTATAATTTTGGATGTTGCTCGAACCCAGGCCATCCGAATGGCAGTACACAATGCTAACCACTCGGCCGCCAACGAACGCGAAATAGTGTTGAGTAAAAAGAAGTAAGTAACAGAAGCAGAAGAGATATATGCAATAAAATCTGAACCAGCTGTATGAGAATGACGAGCCAAGCTGTCCGGTTTTCTATATGTCTGCATGCAAAATAATCCCTAAATTTTTTAATATTTCAACCAAATGTAGATGCGTTTTTCTATTTACAAAAAATTCGTCGAAATCAGTCAGATCGGACCATTATAACAGGTAAATTTTGGGAAAAGATCTGTAGAGCACGATGGATGCGGAAGCGGTTTCACTGACTTGTGACATAGTACATTGTCTTGGTGAAAGACTAATTTTTGTTTCAAGTGGTTAAATAGAAAGATCTTAAATTTGAGCTGTGACTACAGCCGCTGACTCAGTCAATTGTGCTACACGCGATTGGTTAAGGTATGCCCTAAGAATTAGCCAAGTTTGAAGGTATAAGCACTGTTTAGGAATATCCAGACAGAAGCGTCACATGACGATAAAACTTTTGATCAACAAATTTATTCTCAAAGTATTTACATAGTTTATAGTCTTTAGCGTTCTTAAAGTGTTATTTTCCATGCTTTGATAATATACCCTACAGCCGAGAGCGGCTGCTAGTACACTTATCGCCACTCATCAGTTACTCCGACATTGCTGTGTCACTGGAAGTGTTGCCATTTTGATGTCTTTTTACTGAAATTTTTTACTTTTTGTGTGCGCATCATTTGCATGTGCTTCAAGGCAGTTGTGTACAGTACGAAAAGTAGTTCGCTAAGTATGGTGTGCTAAAAAAAATTTAATTTGATTTACTACTAAATTTTTATCTCGCTGTGTAAACACAAGTGTGTATCTAATGTACAAAAAATATTTTACTTTAAACTTTCGTTTCACCAAATATTCTTTTCAAATCCCTATTTATATGATTTCGAAGTGCCATTTTGGCCTTTTTCAGTATGTAATGATCTGTAATTTTTTCATTGCATTCAGTAATGTTTACAATTTCATCATGACAAAGTCTAAGCAAGAACAACGTTTACAAATTATTCAATATTATTATCAAAATATAATAGTCCATCTGTGCTCGCTATTCGTCGAGTTGTTGAAAATTTCGAGCGTACATTTTCTTCACATAATTTTCAATTGTCAATAAGACAAAGAACCGGTCGATGTCGTGAAAATATTACTGCCGTTCAGGCAAGTTTTGCTGAAGACCGCAATTTTTCGATTCCGAGATGTTCACAAGAACTGGGACTGCCTAAAATCACAACGGATTTTGAGAAAGGATTTGGGTTGCATCCTTACAAAAATGTTCTTCCTCAAGAATGAAGCCATTGGACTACCATAAACGTCTTGAATTTGCTGATTCTGCCGTGGAACCACTTGAAAACGATGAGGCGCACTTTCATCTGAGTAGTACGGTAAAAAAAACTAACGATTCGAGTGCAAAGAAAATCCACAAATTATTCATGAGCAACTATTACATTCACCTAAATTGACATTTTGGTGTGGTTTTTGGTCTGGTAGAATTATCGGTCCGTACTTCTTTCGAAATGGAGCTGGTAGCTCTGTTACTGCCAATGAAGAGCGATATAGATCGATGATAACCAACCTTTTATGACCACAATTTGAAGAAGTAGATCTTAACAACATATTATTCCATCAAGACGGGACTACGTGTCACACAGTATGTGCAACAACCGAATTATTGCGAGAAAGGTTTGGATATTCGTTTATTTCAAGAAATTGTGACATTGAATGGCCTCCAAGAAGTTGCGATTTAACGCCATTAGACTATTTCTTGTAGGGTTATTTTAAGTCATTGACCTTTAGCAATAAACTGGACTCTCTTCAAGCTTTTAAAGTCAATATTGAACGTGCTATTCATGGCATACGACTTGATTTAGTGAAAAACGTGCTCAAAAATTGGGTTCATGGAATTCGCTACTGCAAAAGAAGTCGTGGAGTCCATTTGACTGATGTTATATTCAGAACTTAATTGTGTTGATTGTAATTCACATTAAAAGAAAAACATTTGAATTTCCTCAACAACTAGTGCGTTTTTTAAGGAAATCATATCACTCTTATTGGAAAACCCTATAAAAGAAACGTTATTTTTTTCACCGTGTATATAGCTACTTTATTTTTATTTGGGTTACTTTTTTGAACAAATTTGGTAAACATGTCTCTGTTCTCGCTCCTTATCTCTCATTCTTCTTTTACAAATATTCTCGGCACATGGAGCTGAGAGCACCTCAGCTTTCGAAAAAAAGCACTACTAAAGTTTTTTTTAAATAAGAAAGGAACTACAGAGGTCCCAAAATTAAACTTTTCATTACTTTTAAAGGGTGTTTTTTATAGAGGTATAGAACTTTAAGTTGCAATAAAACAACGATGGATTATTCGATTGACATGAATTTTATTTATCCGAAAGATAATCTTGTGGCATTACATTTTAAATATGATTTCTGGCATATGACCGCCACGGCTGGCGCGGATGTAGTCCAATCTACACGTCCAATTTTCGATGACTTTTTCCAACATTTGTGGCCGTATATCGGCTATAACACGGCGAATCTTGTCTTCCAAATGGTCAGGCGTTTGTGGCTTATCCGCATAGACCAATGACTTTATATAGCCCCACAGAAAGTAGTCTAGCGGTGTTAAATCACAAGATCTTGGAGGCCAACTCACAGGTCCAAAACGTGAAATTAGGCGGTCACAAACGTGTCTTTCAATAAATCTATTGTGGCACGAGCTGTGTTACATGTTGCGCCGTCTTGTTGAAACCACATCTCCTGGACATCATGGTTATTCAATTCAGGAATGAAAAAGTTAGCAATCATGGCTCTATACCGATCACCATTGACTGTAACGTTCTGGCCACCATCGTTTTTGAAAAAGTACGGACCAATGATTCCACCAGCCCACAAAGTGCACCAAACAGTCAGTTTTTCTGGATGTAATGGTGTTTCAACATACACTTGAGGATTACCTTCACTCCAAATGCGGCAGTTTTGTTTGTTGACGTAGCCATTCAACCAGAGAAGTGCGCTTCATTTTGTCGACGATAAAATGGACGTAGTGCGCGATACGTTTTCCGCATAGAACCATTATTTTCGAAATAAAATTGCACTATTTGCAAGCGTTGTTCAGGCGTGAGTCTATTCATGTTGAATTGCCAAACCAAACTGAGAATACATCACTTGACAGCTGTTAAATCGGTCGCCATCTTGAAAAGTAATGCCAACTTCTCTACCTCTAGAAAAAACACCCTTTATATTGCTTTATAACCTTCTTTTACTCGTATATTTATTTTACTACTCCTATATATTTGCACATCAATATAAAAGCTGTAATAAGTATGTTACTCTCTCTTAAATTCCCTATAATTGCATGTCACATAAAACAAAAACTAAAAGCAAATTAAAGATCTAATAGATAAATCAGTGAAAAGGATAACACACTGAAGTCAACAACTTAATAGGACAAACGGAAATAGATGGAAAACGATAGAAATACATACATCTGGTGTGTGTGTGTATGTAACAAAAGATTTAACTGTAAATTAACCAACTTTATTGCTAAGAGAAAAGGTAAATATTCGGCGACCGCAGGCAATAAACTTAACTATACATATATACTTACATACACATGGCAGAAAAAGTTTGCCTTCACTCACTCTATTACAATATTCAACTAAAAAAGTTAAACATTTTAAAATAATCACTATTTTATTTTCACTTATTTTTAAGGAAATTATTTGAAGTATGTTCGAGCAAAATTTTATAGAATTTGAGCTGCATCGTTCTGAGTTAACGTGGTTGTAGCGGCGATACTTAAGTAAGTTGAGCAGAAAAAGTGTGCGTTCACTTTGAAAAACGATGGTTTGTTGCATTAAAAATACAAATTATTTTTGTTTAGTTTAACTTTATGTGATACACGACAGTGATCGCGATTAGGAAAAAGCTACAGCGTATATAAATATAGTAGAAAATCTTAATTTTATTGATTATGGACCAAAAGCGAAAAAATTATAAAAATTGGCAAAAGAAAAATCATTGTTGGTTTGTGGCAAAATGGTAAAAGTTATCAAGAAATCGCGAAAGCTGTTGGGAGACAGTACTACTCTGTTCAGAGCGTAAAATACAACTTCAAAAAAAAAATACCTTTTTAGTCTAAGGCACGTTCTGGTCGTCCAAGAAAACTGACGGAAAGAAAAGACCGCAACCTAATCATCTTGTGAAGTCTAACCCACGTCTAACAGCAAGTCAAAATACATTGAATTAAAGTACCAAAAGAAATTATGTTCAATTACGGTATGAAAAATTCTAAAAAAAACGGATTTCATGGCAGAGTCGCACGAAGAGAGTTCTTCATATCGAGGGTAAATTGTTCCAAGCGGATGGCATTTACAAAGGAGCACTTAAACAAGCCTCCAGAGTTTTGGAATAAAGTAGTTTTTTAATATGAGAGTAAGTTCTGCATTTTTGGGATATAAGGTCGTAAGATTATTTGGAGAAAAGGGAACAGCAGTGGATAAGAAAATTCTTGTACCTATGGTAAAGCACAATGGTGGAGATGCTATGATGTGGGAGTGCATGGCGAATTCGGGTGTAGGAAAATTTCAGTTTATTGAGTATATCATGAGCAAGCATGATTGTTTTAATCTTTTGAAAAAAAAATTTAAAAGAAAGTGCAGTAATGCTGGAACTCGGTGAGCAATTTATTTCCAAACAGGACAACGAAGCACACAACAGAAAAATGTTAAGCTTTGGTTGCTGTAAAATATTCCTAAATAGTTTCGTACATCCCCGCAATCGCCTGATCTTAATGTTATTGAGCACTTAAGGGATGTACTCGAAAGAAAAACCAGCAAGAAAATACTTAGGAGCGCGCTTGAAGGGAAATAGGAAACTATATGCCCAGAAGTAACAGCCAAACTTGTTGCATCAATGAAAAACCGCCTTCTAGAAGTTATTAAAAGATGTGGATATCCAACAAGTTATTGACTTAATATATATATTTTTTTAATTCTTAGTTTTTTTTTTCAATATTCTTGAAGTGAACGCAGACTCTTTCTGTTTGGTTTGAGTGACCTTTTTGTTTATATGTGATCTTATTTTAAATTTATCTTAATTATTGATACCAAAGTTTGTGTAGCAACTACTTTTTATTGAACTAAATAAAATAATGTAAAAAAAATTTATGAATGATTTATTGTTTTCGACTTTTCATAGTGCAAACAAACTATACCTAGATGAACGCAGACTTTTTCTGCCTTGTGTATATTTGATTGCTTCATATTGTAGTGTAAAGAGCTGAGTTTAGTTTATATGAAGGCAAATATATAGATGTATTTTAAGCCACTCGAATATTTATTCTTCAGGCCCTCGAACTTAAGGGACACTGCTGCTCAATTTCGACATTCAAATTTTAACACTGTGCAAAGCTATAGAGCAGAGCACATGTTATAGCAATATATATATAAAAAAGGCGACCGCGACGGCATAGTGGTTAGCCTTGCGTACTACAATTCGGAAGGCCAGAGTTCCAGCCCAGGTTCGAACAACATTCAAAATTATAGAGAAAACATTTTTCTCATTGAAGTCGCCCCTCATCAGGGAATGTCAAGCTCCTCGAGTTGATTTCTGACAAAAACCTCCACTTAACAACCCCCCGGCGGTTCAGAGGTGGCTTAGAATACACTGTGGTCTATTCGTTTTTTTTGGAAAAAAAAATCAAGGCGCAAAACCACAAATTGGAAAATGAGCTCGACCAAAAATTGCTTCAGCGGTTACATATACATATAAAGGATGACCCAAGAAGAAGCAATTTTTTCGATAGACTCTTTTTGACAGATCACGCGTGAGTCGTGTCAAGTTGTCATGTTATTTTTGTTCAATCTTGTTTGGCATTTCATCATGGTAAGACTTACGCCTGAACAACGTTTACAAATCATTCAACTTTATTACGAAACTTCACGTTCTGTAGAGAATATGTTTCGCGCGATTCGCTCAACTTATTGTCAAAAAAACGGCCTACTGAACGTACTATTCGCAACACCATTACCCCTCTTGAGACCCAGCGTTCATTATTGGATAATATTCGACCGAATAGACCTTGCCCAGCATGCAGTTAAGAAAATATGGCGGTCGTAGCTGCAGCTTAGAGTGGAGACCGTGGAGAGTCGATTTGGCTCCGTTCGCAGCAACTCGGACTGTCGTTTGGAACGGCTTGGCGCATTCTACGTTGAGATCTTAAATTGAAAGCGTACAAAATACAGCTTGTGCAAGAACTGAAAATGCTCGACATTTACAAGCGACATCGCTTCGCTCTATGGGCTCTTGAAAAGTTCCAAGAAGATACGACGTTTTCGAGCCAAGTTTTGTTCAGCGGTGAGGCCCATTTCTGGCTCAATGGGTATGTAAATAAGCAAAATTGCAGCAGTTGGGACGTAGATCG
Organism: Neoceratitis asiatica; assembly: GCA_030068015.2. Taxonomy (NCBI): domain Eukaryota; kingdom Metazoa; phylum Arthropoda; class Insecta; order Diptera; family Tephritidae; genus Neoceratitis; species Neoceratitis asiatica. The sequence goes on from CM061527.1 coordinate 40,465,833, forward strand.
ACCTGAAGAGATTAAAGAGGTGCCATTTCATTTAAAAAAATCAACGGTTGGGTGTGGTTTTTGGGCCGGTGGAATCATCGGTCCATATCTCTTCAAAAATGATGCCGGTGAGAACGTAATCGTCAATGGCGACCATTATCGCGACATGATAATCGACTATTTGATACCTAAAATTGAAACTCGTGATCTCCGCGACATTTGGTTTCAACAAGACGGCGCCACTTCCACCACCACTTTATTGAGGGAACACTTCGGTGAGCAGATAATTTCACGTTTGTGGCCGGTCGATTTGCCACCAAGATCGTGTGATATCACATCGTTAGACTTTTTCTGTGGGGATGTGTAAAGTCTAAAGTCTATGCGGACAATCCCGCTTCGATTCAGGCCTTGGAGCAAAACATCACGCGTGTTATCCGCCAGTTACCAGTCGAAACGCTGAAACGAGTCATTGAAAATTGAACTCAAAGGATGGACCATCTGGGAAGTAGCCGCGGCCAATATTTGATAGGAATAATCTTCAAAAAATAAATGCCAAAAAATGTTATTTCGAATTATAATAAACGTTCCCAATTAAATTTGAATTCTTCTTTTTTTAGAGTAGCGAACCTTCAAATGGATCACCCTTTATATCTGCAAACAACTAGAAAAAAGTCGAGAAACATTTCAATTGCATACAAAATACAGAAAATTACAGTGATGCCAAGACAACAAATATAGTAAACAAGCATATGGTGTTTGTATGTATAAATAAGATTTTATATATATTTATTTAACGCTTATTTGTCTCTTATTTGCTCAAGCGACCTCAAGAGGCGACAGTATGTATCGCGCCACACATTGACCGCAACCACAAGCGTCCATTATTGCCACATACTCGTATATTCAAATAATTCTGAGAAAATACAGATTGTCTTGTATATACGAGTATGCGAGTATACGAGTATGCATGTGTGTATACGAGTATGTTTACTTAACCATGACGACTTTCATTGCCACATAGACAACGCCGTTGCCGTTATTGGCACAGCTTCAACCTCAAAACTTGGTGATATCGTCTCGGCCGTCTGTTGTTTAACGGCGGCGTCACTTTTAGTTATTAGTTTTGCGTGTTTACTTGCGTATTTATTTTTTTTTTAGTTTTTTTTGCTTCATATACTGTAGTACACATACACAAACAGGGGCCTAGATATTCATTTAATTGTGTATTGCTACAGATTGTAAATATCACTGAGCGGAAATGGCCGCGTACATACGAGTTAGCCTCTCTATGTACATAAGTGTGTGTGTGTGCGTTTGTGTGCAAGTGCTTGTATTCCAAGTTGAGTTCATTTAATTTTATTGTTTTTGGGGCTTTCACCACACGATTTATGACAATAGTTATCTTTTATTTTCTTATTTTTAGACCAAATTTTATTTTCGTTTATATTTCTTTTGTTTCTTCGGCTATATACTTAGCGCCGGAGGGCTATTGTTTTAGTCAAAAGCAAACATAAACCCTCTGCTGTAAAGCGGACAAATGTGATCATAGATTTGACTTAGTAAAAATTTAAATAAAATTAAATTAAAATAGGAACCAAAAGTATTCAGGACACAATGCAGAAAAGTACACATGGAGTTAAAAATTTCAAAAATAAAAAAAATAAACAATTAAAAAATATATGTATACATATAGCTAATAAAGAATTAATATTTAAATTTTTATATAATTTTTATTTATAATTTATTTCTTTTTCAAAATTTAATATCTCACTTATAACTAGCGATCCACTTCTAGGTTCCCTACATTTTTTATAAAAAAAAAAAAAACAAAGAAAATTCAAGTTTAATGGGAAATAATTATTACCATTCGAAAGCACATTATTTGGCATTTATTTTTTGAAAATTACCTCTTTCAAATGTTGGCCGCGGCTGCGTCTCAGATGGTCCATTCTTTGAGTCCAATTTTCGACTACCCGTTTGAGCATTTCTACTGGTAACTGACGAATGACGCGCGAGATGTTTTGCTCCAAAACCTAAATCGAAGCGGGATTGTCGGCACAGACTTTAGACTTTACATATACCCACCGGGAGAATTCTAACGATGTGATATCATACGATCTTGGTGGCCAATCGACTGGACCAAAACCTGAAATTATCTGCTCACCAAAGTGACCTCTCAGTAAATCCATTGATCACTGCGATATGTGGGGAGTGGTGCCGTCTTGCTGAAACCAAATATCCCTAAGATCACGAGCTTCAATATCGGGCATCAAAAAGTCGGTTATTATGGTGCGATTATGGTCGCCATTGACGGTTACGTTCTCACTGGCATTATTTTTGGAGAAATATGGACCGATGATTCCAGCGGCCACATACCAGACCAAACCGTGGTTTTTTCTGTAGGAAAAGACAGCTCTTGCTTTTGAATCTCTTCAGGTTGCTCATCGTCCCAAATGCGGCTATTTTGCTTGTTTACATACCCACTGAGCCAGAAATGGGCCACATCGCTGAACAAAATTTTGCTCGAAAACGTCGGATCTCTTTGGAACTTTTCAAGAGCCCATAGAGCGAAGCGAACTCACTTGGGAAGGTCAGTGGCTTCAGTTCTTGCACAAGCTGTATTGTGTATGCTTACAATTTAAGATTTCGACGTAAAATGCGCCAAGTCGTTCAATACGTTAGTCCGAGCAGCTGCGAACGGCGCCGAATCGACTCTCCATGGTCTTCGCGAACACCCTCAGCTACGGCCGCTATATTTTCTTCACTGCGTGCGTGTTCTATTCGGTCAAATGTTATCCAATAATGAATGCTGTGTCGCAAGATTGGTGATGGTGTATGCTTAGTAGGCCGATTACGTTGACCATAAATTGAACGAAGCGCGCGAAATACATTCTTTGCAGAGCGTGAATTTTCGTAATAGAGTTGAATGATTTTTGTAAACGTTGCTCAGGCGTAAGTCTTGCCACGATGAAATGCCAAACAATACTAAACAAACGGGACAGCTTGACACGACTAACGCGTGATCTGCCAAAAAAAGGCTATTGAGAAAACTACCTCTACTTGGATCACCCTTTAGTAAAATCTTCTTGTAAACTAAAATACGTAGGTCCTTAGATACGATACGATTGAGATATATAATTTGATTGTATTAAAAAAAAAATTATTTTTATGTATATTTTTTTACAAAAATCCTATATATTTCTACAAGGAAAGCCTTCTTTCAATGAATATGTGTGGCATTAAATGTAGTTTTGGAAGAAATCGAACAGCAACCGCCTGACCTAAACTCATCTGCACACTCACTACAAATGACCATGTATACTCGTATGTATGTAGATATATGTGCATATATGTACGCACATTTGTAAGTGTGATTTGCTACGTCCAGCAGCTGTCCCATGTTCTTTTTGTCGCCGCTTTTTGGTAACTATTGGGATAAACTTGCCGTTAGGCGTATACTCAAATATCCAATGTATGTACTTTTATGTATATGTGTGTGTTTAAGGCATTAAGCACATCATAAATAAATTTCATAAATCTTTGCCACTTTAACGCTTCCTTGCTTGCTATTTGAGCTTCCGTTTTTGGGGCAGCCATAAAGGCGGTTAAAATATGACCAAAAGGGCTCAAGCTTTCGCCTCACATTTATTTTTATTATATTATTATTTTTCCTTATATAATTTGCTTTCTCATTGTAGTTTTTCTCTTGTAGTTATTATGGAAAGAAATAAGTGAAATAAAATTCAAAAAATTGTCACCATACGGTGAGGTAGAAAAAAATTTCCCTTTCCCCTATTTATTATTTAAAATTTGTATTCTATTTTATCTTCCAAACTCTTTTCCTTCCTCATTGATTGTTGTAGTTATGTGAATACTCCTTCTACAGGGCGCACATATACTAAATTTCTTTTTATTCCTATTTTATGTAAATAAATGTGGAATAAAATGTTAAGTTTTATGATTTTTGAGCAAATTTTTTTTTACAAAAATAAAAATAAATAAAATAACTAAAAAATACTTACATATGAAATATGTAATATAGTGTAGTCCATTTTCGATTCAACCTTCTCTATCGCGCCTGTGAGTACTTCTTACAACCCTTCATGTCGATATCGCTGCCTACATTTAGGCGCATATAATAATTAGTCAATTGGAAATTCCCCGTCCTAACGCATAGATGGAATTAGAAGGAATTTAATTCATATGATTTTTAGTTAGCCCTAAACTTCATGCTGTCGGATCATTCGTTTGTGAATTATAGCATTTTCAGTGAAGCAACTTTGTTATTGTGAAAAAAAAAATGGATAAAAAGGAAATTCGCGTGTTGATAAAATATTGCTTTTTGGAGGAAAAAAATACAAGTGAAACAGTGGGGTGAAGTGATGTCTAATTTTCGAACACTGCTCCAGGAAAATCAATCACAAAAAGATTGGTATGCTACGTTTAGACGTGGTGAAATGATCACCAAAGACGGTGAATGCAGACAGTGGACGACAAAAAGAGGTTGTTACCGAAGAAAACATCAACAAAATCCACATAATGGTTTTGAACAACCGTAAATTGAAACGGAATTAAATAGCACACACTCTAAATATTTCAGCTGGACGCGTACATCATATCATTCACTAATATTTGGATATGAGAAAGCTTTAAAAAAGCTCTGTGCAAAGACTAAAAACAACGGCAGGTTGATTATTTGATGCAGCATTCGTGCCAAAATGGAAGCTTAGACCCCCAAATAGTGTATTGGCTGTACAAAATGACTGTAAAACTTATATATACTAAGACTAACTCTAATTAATACATGGATCACTAGTTTGGTAGGTGAGGCTAGAGAAAAAGTTCCACATTAAACCTCTGGAACAGTTGAAACATACCAGTTTACTTGGTATATCATCAGCATTATGGATTTCGAAAACCAAGTCATTCTTGGCTGTATTAACATTTAGCCACCTTAAATACCTTGACAATTTCGTCTAGAGTGAACAAAATTATATCAGAACTGGTATTACCAAATAGGCAACTACTTCAATGAGAAAATCTATTTTCTAAATTTCTTGGAGACAGCCACGCAAGGTAAATAATAATGTCGAAATTTGCGAAGACGTCTAAAAAGGCATTGAATATAAAATACCGAGAAAATACAGTGAATACTACTAAGTTCCGGAGTACAATACATTAAAAAGGCGGACAAGCCAACAAAGCTCAACATTGGTGAATCTATCAACTTCAAGAGCCCTAGAAATTTGAGTGCATTCAAATGTTGTCTAAAGTAGTTAACCGTGTAGAAATGTTTTATGTCCTGGAGCAATTTCACCATATATCACATCACTAAATTATTGCGAAGCAAGGTGGATCGTAAAGGGCGATCCAAGTAGAGGTACTTTTTTCAATAGCCTTTCTTTGAAAGATCTCGCATGAGCCGTGTCACGCTGTACTCTTATTTTCATTTAGTATAGTTTGGAATTTTCATCATGGACAGACTCACGCCTGAACAACGTTTACAAATCATTCAAATTTATTACGAAAATTCACGTTCTGTAAAGAATATGTTACGCGCGCTTCGCTCAACTTATGGTCAACATAATCCACCTACTGAGCGTACTATTCGCAACACAATCACACATCTTAAGACCCAGCATTCATGTTTGTGGAAACACCGTGCAAAGTCAATTCGGCGCAATTCGCAGCAACTCGGACTGACATATGGAACGACCTGAAGCATTTCACGTCGAGATCTGAAATTGAGAGCGTACAAAGTACAGCTTGTGCAAGAAGTGAAACCGCTTGACCTTCCCAAGCGATATTGATTCACTCTGTCTCTTGAAAAGTTCCAATAAGATCCCACGTTTTCGAGCAAAATTGTGTTCAGCGATAAGGCCTATTTCTGGCTCAACGGGTATGTAAACAAGCAAAATTGCCACGTCTGAGTCGGGAGATTCAAGAGCTGTCATTTCATCCAGGAAAATCAAAGGTTTGGTCTGGTTTGTAGGATCATCGGTTCATATTTCTTCAATATGATGCCGATGAGAACCTAATCGTTAATGGCGACCGTTATTGCGCCATGATACCCGACTATTTGATGCCTGAAATTGAAGCTCGTAATCTCCGCGACATTTGGTTTCAACAAGACGCTGCCACTTCCCACACATCGCATCAAGCAATGGATTTATTGCGAGAACACTTCGGAGAGCAGGTAATTTCACGTTTTGGGCAGGTCGATTGGCCACCGAGATCGTGTGATATCACACCGTTAGACTTTTTCTTGTGGGTAAAAAGTCTAAAATCTATGTGGACAATTCTGCTTCGATTCATTCCCTGGAGCAAAACATCACGCATTACCAGTCAAAATGTCACAGTGGATGGACCATCTGAGACGTAGCCGCGACTAACATTTGAAGGATATAATCTTCAAAATATAAATGCCAAGGAATGCTCTATCGAATGATAATAAACATTCACCATTAAATTTGAATTTTCTGTGTTTTTTCTTTAAAGAAGTAGGGAACCAAGAATTGGATCACCCTTTTATTTTCATTTAGAAAAAAACGAAAACTTAGCAGTCTTTTTTGTGATTAACTTTGCGAGTGCCCGATCTTCATCCGTTTGAGATATATAAAGATATATCTTAGCTGCGATATGAAAAATAGCAACTCAAACATTCTATAGCTGAGGAGTGTTCAGCTTTGGTCATGTGCAACCAAAAAATCATTTAATTATATTTTTCTAAAAACAAAGTTATAAACAGTTTAAGCTTATTTCAATTATGATCTATTAATTTTAAAGACCGTATCTTGCCAAAACTTCTTATATAATGCAGACAAAGTCTTTTATAAGCTCTGTTTGCTTTCTAAAATTCATCGTTTTGAGTTATAGCACATGGTTTGTAGCATCTTTCTATTCACTTACCCAAAAGTAATATTCAGAAACAAAATTATATACTTTCATTGTTTCCAAAAATGTTAGCAACATTACTCAACCTTCCACAACATTCATCATTTCATTCACTTTCCATAAATACCATAAATGTCGCATATACATTTATATAGATTCACAATAGATTCGAGATGCCGATAGCAAGAGCGAAAATAATCCATCAATGAAATACTGTGAACAATTAAACTGACCTTGCAGAGCATAATCGATAAAGCAGAAAACTGAGAATAATTTATGCTCAAAAGTATGAATGAAAATAAATCACTACAACAACACAATACATTTACCTAAATATTCAATATTTTTTATCATTATTATTATTTATTTTTTTATTTATTTTGTTGTTGCTGTTCATTTGCACTCAAGTGTGAGTGAGGAGTGAAAAAAAATTACAAAAATTTTCACAGACATGGATTTGGGTTGCTGATTCCATACGCAGAAGTTTAACATATATACAATTGTTGTTGTGATAAAAATCATATTTTTTGCGCTAACAATACAAACAAATTTTTATATGTAAATAAATACAACAAATAAATGATAATGATGACACCAAACGAAAAATCATTGACCTGAAATAGAAATATGAGATAAAAAAATATTTTTAAATGAAATAGCAAATACACAATCACAATTTTGATGAAATATTTTATGGTAAAAATTTAAAAATTTTTTTTTAAATTTAATTTGGTTTAAAAGTAAATAAAAAATAAATAAAATTAAAAAAAAAATTTTAAATAATTTTTTTTTTAATTAAAAAAGAAGAATAATAAGAATTGCAAATTAAATAGCGTCTGCTGTGCTGTCAATCCTACACGAAATTCGCTAAGTTAAATGAATTCAAAAATCACAAAACTAATTTCAACTTTAATATTTTTTCACTTTGTATTTGACATTCAATTAATTGACGCGTCAACCGTGTGAAAAGTGTATGTTTGAGTGAAGTTAAAATAAAAGTCAAATTTTTTTCGCCCTTACAAGCGGTTAACCAAATTGGTACACTATTTGACATTTGAAAGCATATCTGATCTTGAATGTCATTTCCATAGGAATGAGTATGAAGGCAGGAGTACTCAAGTGAAACGAGCTGCGGTAAATCGAAAGTGAAAGTTGAATTCGAAGTATGAATGAATTGACCTTCGAAGGTAATGCAGTAATGAATGGAAAATATAACATTGAGATTTATTGAAATAATAATAAGCAGCATTAGGGTGTTCGTGTTTTTTTATTCGCACTAAATTTTTTCAGCTTAGAATCTAACAGGTCATATAATACCCAAATGAATATACCAAACCTTGCCTCTAATACGATACATTTTCCCATACAAATTGCAAGGAATTAGTCATTTTTTACATTTAATTTATTTTCACATGGACAAATAAACTTACAATTATGAGAAGTTCACATTCTTTATAAAAAAATGCCCAACAAAAAAAATCTGAACATAATTCAATCTTTATACGTACAAAATTTTTACAATTTTTTTTTACAAAATAAAAACAGAGAATATTCAAATTCAACGGGAAATGTTTATTATCATTCGAAAGAACATTATTTGGCATTTATTTTCTGCAGATTATCTGTTTCAAATTTTGGCCGTGGCTACGTCTCAGATGCTCCATCCCCTTAGTCCAACTTTCGGGGACTCGTTCGAGTCTTTCGACTGGTAACTGGCGAATCACACGCGTGATGTTTTGGTCCAAGGTCAGAATCGGGACGGGATTGTCCGCATAAACTTTTGACTTTACATATCCCCACAGGGGAAAGTTTAACGGTGTGTATCAAACGATCTTTGTGGCCAATTGACCGGCTCCTGCTCACCGAAATGTTCGCTCAATAAATCCATTGATTGATGCGATGCGTTGCAATCAAATGTCGTGGAGCTCACGAGCTTTAATTTCAGGTATCAAATAGTTGGTTATCATGGCGCAATAACGGTCGTCATTGACGGTTACTTTCTCACCGCCGTCATATTTTGAAGAAATATGGACCAATGATTCCACTTGCTCACAAACCACACCAAACCGTTGTTCGGTCTGGATGAAATGACAGCTTTTGGATCTCTTCAGATTGCTCTTCGTCACAAATGCAGCAATTTTTCTTGTTAACGTATCCATTGAGCCAGAAACGGGCCTCATCACTGAACAAAACTTGGCTTGAAAACTTCGGATCTTGGAAGTTTTCAAGAGCCCATAGAACAAAGCGATGTCACTTGGGAAGGATGAGCGGCTTCAGTTCTTGCATAAATTATGTTTTGTATGCTTTTAACTTAAGATCTCGACATAAAATGTGCCAAGTCGTTTTATACGTCCGTCCGAGTTGCTGCGAACGATGCCGAATCGACTCTCCATAGTCTTCGCGTACACTCTCAGCTACGGCTGCGGCTATATATTCTTCACTGCGTGCTGGATGTGGTCTATTTGGTCGAGCATTATCCAATATGAATGGTTGGTCTCAAGATGGGTGATGGTGTTGCGAAAGTACTCTCAGTAGGCCGATTATGTTGACCATAAATTGAGCGAAGCGCACGAAACACATTCCCTACAGAACGTGAATTTTCGTAATAAAGTTGAATGATTTGCGAACGTTGCTCAGGATTAGGTCTTTCCATGATGAAATTCCAAACAATACTGATCAAAAACAACTTGACACGACTCACGCGTGATCTGTCAAAAAAGGCTATTGAAAAATTACCTCTACTACCCTTTTTGTACAAAGAGTATATTAGGTTTGTTTGGCTAACGAAAAATTCAGTCACGTCTTTTCATTCGTCTAGCTGTCAGTATACACGATATTCGAAATGAGAATAGATACATTTTGATGAAACTTGGTTGACACATTCGTTGGAAATCAGATCAAGGTATGAAAATCAATGCAATAACTAAATATTCAATTAAAGTCATTATTATTAGATTTTAGAGTTTAGGAAAGTATACGGGAGTTGCCATATATATTTCAGCATTAGAAAATAAAAATAAATATTAATCATCGAAAATCACTTTATTGTTTTTAAAAATATTTTCCATTATGATTTAAATACTGTTGCATGTCCTTGAATCAACTGTTGTAGCACTTTTGCAACTCTGATACAGGTATCTCCAAAATATGCATTCTGAACACCACAACCTCTCATTTCAATTATTTTTATTTTATCAATTACTCATGTAATTTTTAATGTGTGCTGATCCCACTAATGCCTATAGTTGTCTCAATTTCACGGTAGATTACATGATGATTTTGCAATATCAGTACTTTCCAGAACAAAAACAATTTTTTGTACGACCTTCCCGAAATTCTTTTTGGAGAAAATTTTAACCTGAATTGTATATACTATACCATCGATAAACACTGGCCCTTGATAGAGCATCAATTCCGAAATTCATCGATGCTCTGTTGCTGAGTTAATCCAAATTTATCACACGAACATGCTCGCGATTTAATCTCATTTTATTTGGCCGATATTAATATTTTAAGTTACTATAAACAATACAAATAGAGTTCGTATGTCAAAACGTTCTGACTGGGTATAATATAAAAAATTTGAAGCCGTACTATACACCTGCCAGATTGCAATACTAGGGCTGCCGAATCCCGGCACCCTCGCTATGCACTCAGCTATGCAATCGCTATTAATGAATCGCAAAGAGAATTATTGGTATTAGGCGCTTTCTTAGGCAATATGTCTCCTGATAAACCAATGCCTTTTTTTTTGTCAAAAATGAGCTCACGCTGCACCCACTTTGCACAGAGCCTACTCATACCCAAATATTCGTGAATGGTATGATGAGCATTCCACTCAGATGACAATCCGAGCAATCACAGCAGACTGCCAGCGGGTTTTACTCGGCTTGTACACCTGCTCTATGAGAGTACTACTCATGAGCAACACCTTGCGTACCCCAGAGATGGCGAATCCATAACCACAATCGATGACGATAGTAAAGACGTGCCATCACCCGACTATGAAGAAGCTCGAATAGAGATCTCCCGCTTAAAAAATAAAAAAGCGGCGGGAGTGGATGACTTACCGAACTATTCAGTACGGCGGCGAAGAACTTATAAGGAGCATGCATCAGTTTATTTGCAGAATGTGGTCGGACAAAAGCATGCCTGACGAAGGGAACCTAAGTGTGCTCTGCCCAATCCAAAAAAACGGAGACCCCACGGTCTGCGCCAATTATCGTGGGATAAGGTCCTAAACAGCGTATTGTGTGAAAGACTAAAACCCACCGTAAACAAAATAATTGGACCTTAACAGTGTGGCTTTGAACCTGGCAAATCCACCATTGACCAGATATTCACCATGCGCCAAATCATGGAAAAGACCTGAGAAAAAAAATCGATACATACCACCCTTTTATCGATTTTAAAGCTGCTTTCAACAGCACTATTTGATGCCACAAAACTCATACGAGTTTGTAAACTGAACCTGGATAATACTAGAAGCGAGTTCAGAATTGGGAAGAACCTCTCCGAGCCGTTCGATACCAAACGAAGTTTCATACAAGGTGACCCTTTATCGAACTGCAGAGCTAAACATACCAGGCACAATATTCTACAAGAGTGTGCAATTGTTGGCGTATGCTGATGATATTGATATAATTGGCCATAAGAACCGCAACGTAAGTTCTGCGATCTCCAGATTAGACAAAGAAGCGAAGCGAATGGCTCTGGTAATGACTGACGGCAAGACGAAATATCTACTATCATCAGATAAGCCGTCATCGCATTCGCGGCTTAGCTCCCACGTCACTGTTGACAGTCACAACTTCGAAGTTGTAGATAATTTCGTGTATCTGGGAACCAGCATTAACAAGACCAACAATGTCAGCCTTGAAACCCAACACAGAATTACTCTTGCCAACATGTACTACCTTGGACTGAGTAGGCAATTGAAAAGTAAAGTCCTCTCTCGACGAACCAAAACCAAACTCTACAAGTCCCTTATCATTCCCGCCCTGACATATGGTGCAGAAGCCTGGACGATGTCTACATCCGATGAGTCGGCTTTAGGAGTTTTCGAGAGAAAGGTTTTGCGGAAGATTTATGGTCCTTTGCGCGTTGATGACTGCGAATACCGCAGACGATGGATGACGATCAGTTATACAAGCTATACGATGACATTGACATAGATCAGCGAATAAAGAGACAGCGGCTACACTGGCTAGGTCATGTCGTCTGAATGGATGAAAGCGCTCCAGCTTTGAAAGTATTCGATGAAGTACCCGCTGGCGGAAGCAGAGGAAGAGGAAGACCTCCTCTCCGTTGGAAAGATCAGGTGGAGAGCGACCTGGTGTCACTTGGTATTCCTAACTGGCGCCAAACAGCAAGAAGAAGAAACGAGTGGTGCGCTATTGTTGACGAAGCTATAATCACGTAAGCGGTGCCTACGTCAAAGAAGAAGAAGAAAAAGATACCGAAGATGATGGAACGATGAGCTGTATGAGATATACGACAATATTGACATAGTTCAGCGAATCAAGAGATAGCGGATACGCTGCCTAGGTCATGTCGTCCGAATGGATGAAAGGGCTCCAGCTTTGAAAGTATCCGATGGAGAACCTGCTGCTGGAAGCAGAGGGAGAAGAAGACGTCCACTGTGTTGAAAGAATCAGGTGGAGAGCGACCTGGTTTCACTTGGTATTCCCAACTGGCAGCAAAGGGTAAAGCAATTTTTTTTTTTACCAACACGCGAAATTCCTTTTTTCCATTTTTTGCGCAATAACAAAAGTTGCTTCACTAAAAATGCTATAATTGACAAACTAATGATTCGACAGCTGTCAAATTTATATACGTGTCCTTTGAAGAGTAGGCCTAGTAGCGTCATATACGGGAAATTCCCAATTGGCCTGGTAACTGAAGTTCTGTATAGAAGTCATTACAGTTTTTTAATGTTAAGAAGTAGAAAAGTATGCTGAATATGAATTGAGAATTGAAATATTGCTTCAAAAAAGTATATAAGACTGGCACTAAAGGTCTTTCTGCTTAAATATAAATACTGGTACATTGAAGAGAAATGAACTCCAGTTTTATGCATGAAATCACTCCACGAGTAGCGAATATAGATAGCTTTAGTGGCTTTAGGCGGCAATTATATCGATATGATTATCATCTGCACATAATTGACTTTATATTTCTAGAATTTTTCTTGACAAGATTAACGGTAAATTTCCAAAAAAATTAGACTTAATGTATGTAGCACAACTACATGACACCTATGTAGTGATGAATTTGCTTAAACTCCCAAGATATGTTTTAGGCAAAGAATATACTGTTTGGCTTTTATGATTTCTCAGATTATGAATTGTTTACAACCATATATATTCATTAAGGTAGGTGAAACCACCTTAAACTATATTTGAGAAATTGATTTATGATTTAAAATGAGCTAAATACTAAATTATACATAGATGGACTTGCAGAGTATATCAGCCTAAACCATGTAATCTGTTGTATTTCATACCACCAGTAATTCCTCAACAAGCTCTTAGCTCCTTTATAGACTTGCATCATTTATTAAATTACCTTGTGTATGTAAATCTTTCTCTAAGCAAAGAGATTTGCTTCAATAATTTTCCCAACAAGTTTGCAAAACTTTACTAAACCCGATTTCCACGCCAAATTTCATCATTGCGAAAAAAAACAAGAAAAAACCAAGAAAAAAAAATAAAAAAAATAAGAAAAAAAAAATAAGAAAACGAAAAAGACACAAAACTCTTTCAACTGCAATTCGTTAAGCGTTCAAAATAAGTTTGGCACATGTCACACGAAGTGAAATATAAAACGTACTGGCAAACATACACTAGAGTCGAGAGCCCAGCGACAGGTATGAACACAACAAATACGCCGCCAAGTCAACTACGCCAAACAACGCCTACAGCTAAACAGTAAGCAATGACTTTACGATGGGAAAAAAGGAAGAAATAACGGAAAACCAGGCAGACTGGTAGCCGGCTGGGCAGGTGGGTACAAAATTAAAATATCACTTCTCAACAGATGAAATCGAAAACTTATCTGACAACATTATAACGAGCAAACGAAACGTGTGAGCATTCGCTGTAAATATATATGAATATATACATAATTCTAATAGATTGTAGGTGGCTAAAAGCGGAGATTTGCTTATTTACAACCACAGTTACGATATTACCCTAGTATGCTCACATACATGGAGCGAAGTAAATATCGTAATTTTGTGGCTGCAAGTACTTATATGTATGAATTTTTACACATAAAGGGTGATCTATTCCCTACATTCCCTAATTTTTTAAAGAAAACACAGAGAAAAATCAAATTTAATGGAAAATTTTTATCTCTTTAAAATATTGGCCGCGGTTACCTCTCAGAAGGTCCATCCGTTGAGTCCAATTTTTGATGACACGTTCGAGCATTTCGACTGGTAACTAGCGAATGACACGCGTGATGCTTTGCTTCACTACTTAAATTGAAGCGGGATTGTCTGCATAGACTTTAGACTTTACATGTCCCCACAGGAAAAAGTCTGACAGTGTGACATCACACTCTCTTGGTGGCCAATCGACTGGCCCAAAACGTGAAATTATCTGCTCACCGAAGTGTTCTCTCGATAAATCCATTGATTGATGCGATATGTGGGAAGTGGTGGCATCTTGTTGAAACCAAGTGTCACGTAGTTCACGAGCTTCAATTTCAGGCAACAAAGAGTAGGTTATCGTGGCGATATAGCGGTCGCCATTGGCGGTTACGTTTTTACCGGTACTATTTTTGAAGAAAGATGATTCCACCGGCCCTAAAACCACACCAAACGTTGTATTTTTCTGGATGAAATTACAGCTCGTGCATCTCCACAGGTTGCTCAAATGTTCCAAATACGGCAATTTTGCTTTTTTACATACCCATTGAGCCAAAAATGAATCTCATCGCTAAACATATTTTGACTCGAAAATGTCTGATCTTCTATTAACTTTTCAAGAGCCCATAGAGCGAAGCGATGTCGCTTGAGAAGGCGGTTCAGTTCGAGCGGCTTCCGTTCTTGTAGAAGTTAAAGTTTGTACGATTTCAATTTAAGATCTCGACGTAAAATATGCCAATTCTTTCCATACGTCAGTCTGAGTTACTGCGAACGACGCCGAATCGGTCGAATATTATCCAATAATAAATTCTGGAGCTCAAGATGGTTAATGGTGTTGCGAATAGTATACTCAGTAGGTCGATTATGTTGACCATACGGTAACGAAGCGTGCGGAACACATTCTTTACAGAACGTGAATTTTCGTAATAAAGTTGAATGATTTGTAAACGTGATTAAGGCGAAAGTCTTTCCATGATGAAATGCCAAACAATACTGAACAAAAATAACATGACAGCTTGACACGGCTATTGAAAAAAGTATTTTGACTTGGATCACCCTATATATATGTACGTATATATATATCTAGCTATAAGTGTAGGCGCTCTTTAGCTGTAGCTGTACAATTCGAAAGGGATAACTGCACGTGCTCAGTGTGCTGTGTAGCATACGGATGGCAACGCCAAGGAACTTTGCAAGTATTTCACAAGTACCTGCTAGCTAGCTGAAGCGTGCCTTAACAGATGTACTTGTATAGTGTATATGTATATGTGTATGAAAAAGTTCTTGTGTCAAAAAAGTTGACAAAGACTTGGGGGAATGTGGCAGAAATTTGGACCAAATTGACAAATTTTTCTCTTGGGTGTAATATGGTATGCTTTGTGTGACTATTAAAACCACTGTATTGCATAACCAAGTAAGTTGATGCTTCAGCTAAGCGTGGTTAACTATTTTAGATGAGTTTGGAGAACAATTTATATAACAGTGAGAATACTTTTATAGAGGATTGAGGGGAGGAGGAGAATTATTTATACAACAGTAAACATATTTTTATAGAGGATTGAGGGGAGGAGAGATAAACATATTTCCAATTGAATTTTTTTCTTTTTAAACAAGAACTATATATATTACAGTAATTGCGTTTAGTTGCAGTTAGTGCAGAGAAAATTTTTATTAATGTAAAGATAACAAATAGTATAAAGGGTTTTTCTGAAATTAAGTATTTTCCTTTACACCTTTTGAAATTCAAACCCGGACCAGATTTGTATCAATTGGAATCTTAATCGCATTTACAAAATTCAGCTCCTCCTTATTTTTTCTCAGGCTATTTTAACTCAAGTTCAATAAAAATTAGCTCAGATGTACTGATTCAGGTGCAACTGAATTTATTTAACTTATTTGAATTTTGTTCAAAAGTTTTTTATTTTTAGCTTATCAAGTAAAAACTTAACTGCTCAAATTTTACCTCAACTCGAAACTAAGTCCACTCAAAGCTAAGTTGAACTAAACTCAACTCAACTCAAGTCAACTCCTTCTTCTTCTTCTTCTTTGGCGTAGGCACCGCTTACGCGCCACTCGTTTCTTCTCTTCGCTGTTTGGCGCCAGTTAGAAATACCAAGTGAAACCAGGTCACTCTCCACCTGATCCTTCCAACGGAGTTGAGGTCTTCCTCTTCCCCTGCTTCCGCCAGCGGTTACTCCAGCGAATACTTTTAAAGATGGAGCGCTTTCGCTCATCCGGATGAGATGACTTAACTACCGTAGCCGCTATCTCTTGATTCGCTGAACTATGTCAATGTCATCGTATAGTTCGTACAGCTCATCGTTCCATCGTCTGCGGTATTCGCCGTTGTATACGCGCAGAGGACCATAACTCTTTCGCAATACTTTTCTCTCAAAAACTCCTAAAGCCGTCTTATCGGATGTAGACATCGTCCAGGTTTCTGCACCATATGTCAGGACGGGAATGATGATCGACTTGAAGAGTTTGGTTTTTGTTCGTCGGGTGAGGACTTTACTTTACAATTGCCTACACAGTCTGAACTAGCACCTGTTGGCAAGAGTGATTCTGCGTTGGATTTCAAGGCTGACATTGTTGGTGTTGTTAATGCTGGTTCCCAGATAAACGATATTATCTACGACTTCGAAGTTGTGACTGTCAACAGTGACAGGGGAGCCAAGTCGCGAGTGTAATGACTGTTTATTTGATGACAGGATATATTTCGCCTTGCCCTCGTTCACTACCAGACCCAATCGCTTCATTTCTTTGTCTAATCTGGAGGACACAGAATTTATGGCGCAGTTTTTATAGCCAATGATATCAATATCATCGGCAGACACCAACCATTCCACACTCTTGTAGAATATTGTGCCAGGTCTATTTATCTCTGCAGCTCGTATTATTTTCTCCAGCATCAAAAAGGGAGTAATCGCACGGCAAAGAGTCGCATTGTCTGAAACTTCGTTTGGTATCGAACTGCTTGGAGTGGTCCTTCCCAATTTTGACTGCGCTTCTGGTATTATCCATGGTCACTTTTCAAAGCCGTATGAGTTTTTTGGGGATATCAAATTTAGACATAGGGGCATAGAAGCAATTCCCTACCATGCTATCAATGGGGACTTTAAAATTGATGAAGAGGCGGTGTGTATCGATTCTTTTCTCTCGAGTATTCTCCAAGGCTTGGTGCGTGGTGAAATCTGGTCAATTGTGGATTTGCCAGGTCTAAAGCCACACTGATAAGGTCCGATAAGTTTGTTGACGGTGGGCCTTAGTCTCTAACACAATACGCTAGATAGGACCTTATATGTGATATTAAGAATACTTAACCCACGATAATTGGCGCAGACCATGGGGTCTCCCTTTATTTGGTTTGAGCTAAGCACACTTAGGTTCCATTCGTCAGGCATGCTTTCGTTGGACCATATTCTGCAAAGAAGCCGAACCTCTTCGCCGCCTTATTTGAATAGTTCTGCCGGTAAGCCATCGGCTCCCGTCGCTTTGTTATTTTTTAAGAAAGCCGGAGTTTTCACTGTCAATGCCATTGATCAGGTTGGATAAGTTTTCCCTCCATACATTAAGTATACTCTGAAGATCTGTCACCAGATTACCTTCATGATCCCTACACGAGTTTGCTCTGACCTTGAAATTTTCTGTAAGTCGCCGCATCTTCTCATAGAATATTCGAGCATTACCCTTGTCGGCCAGCTTCTCACGATCTTGATACTCACGCATTTCGGCCTCTTTCTTTCTTCATCTGAAAATGCGTCCCGCTTCCCTCTTCAGCTCTCGGTATCTATCCCACCCCGACTCAAATACCCGTAGAACCGAAAATACTCTAGATATCATTAGACAATTTTAACAGTATATTCTTCAATGTCAATAATTTCGAAATATTAAAAAAAAATCGATTTTTTTTTTTTAATTCCAAACCCTTAATAATAATATCTCAATTAATTATGTATTAACCTAATGTGAATGTCATTCCAAGCTTAGGTACATAGAAAAATGATCATCATCACCTGTTTATGTAAGCATTTCAGTATTTTACTTAATTGCTTTTACGTATGTACTCACATACCCACTACATATCGTAATTAGTATAGCTGAATGGTTGGTGGTAGGTGAAGTAGTCTAAGCCGTTAATTGTTAATTTCGACTTTAGTGTCAGTTTGAAATTTGCTAAAATGTTTTGCTTGTGGAAATTATGCTCATGACCATGTACAACACAAGTACAAACTTAACTGTTTACTTCCAATTTATCTTTATTATTGTATACTTTAAACTTAAGTTTTATTATAAGTATTATAATATTAAGTCGTACTTTGAAACTTCGAAAATATTTTGTACCATTTTTTACGTCTGAATCGTGTCTTAATTTGGGATCTTCGTCTTCTTCTTTTTCTTCCTTGGCAAAGGCATCGCTTACGCGATTTCACCCGTATCAATAATAGTAGGCCACTCGCGCATTCTCCTTGCTGTTTGGCGCCAGTTGGAAATATTAAGTGAGACCAGGTCGCTATCTACCAGATCCTTCCAACGAAGTGAAGGTTTTCGTCTTCCTCTGCTTCCGCCAGCGGTTGATTCTTCGAGTACTTTCAAAGCTGGAGCGCTTTCATCCATTCGTTAAGCTGTGGTACCACCAATTCTCCATTATAATGCAATTGAAATGTCAGCTAACAACAATTGTTATATAACTGAGTTACCGAATCACCCAATCGTTAGTACAAGCGACAAAATTCGTTAGTTAACAACTTAACAAATCGTATCGATAAAATTTACAGAATTCCCCTTGTCGATTTAACTTAACTGAACTCTAACACAACTCATTTAAAAAGCACTTATGACAATTCTACTTAACTGCATTGAAACTACTTTTAAACTAAACAAACTTAAAACTAAAAGCAAAAATAGCTCTGCTTAACACAGCTTAACTGAATTTTAGTAAACTTTAACTGATTCGACTTAGCTCAAATAAAAAAAAATAAGTTCAACTAAACTCAACTCATCTAGAGTGAACTAAACTAAACTGAAATGAACTAAAACTGATTTAAAAGAATTTTTTTTTTAAATTTTTTCTCATTACTGAATTTGCATATCTCTGCCTCCAAATTATCTGATTGATTTAAATTTAATCCTAAAATTCTATAAAAGGTTTCATAGATTTCCAGCATAAGATATGTAGGGTATAATGTCAATTCAGTGAGTGACTTAACATATAATATTTACAAATCTAATACAAATTCCGTTTGTAGCAAATATATAAATGCACTCATATTAACTATCATGTGAATACCAATGCCAGCTAGTGAATAAAACTCTGCCAAAAAGCTTCACATCCACTCAATGACCTTTGCCAGCACACGATTGACTTAAGTTAGTGTCCGATGTGTTACTTTTAATTTGCAAAATTACTTACTTATGCAGTAACAACTAGTAAACGTGACGTTGTGTGTATGTATGTTGAGTTATATGCGATTTTCTTTTGCAACACAAATAAATGAGATTTGAAAATTTGTAAATAAAATGTTCATTTTACATGAAATCGAGTTAAATTGCAGTCAAACAGTGAACGGCATGAGCAAGCTAAGGGAAAAATGTAAGCAAATAAAATATATGAACACATTTATGCATATATGTATATAAACATATAAACATATATATATGTATATATATCAATGTTCAACAGAGCTTGCCAACTGGCCAGCAACAGCCAGCCATCTTAGTAGCCAAGCTAGCAAACGCTCTGTGAATTTTAAATTTTCACATATGCTCTTTGGCAGCAGGTGAGTGTGCATGCATTATACACATATGTTTCTATGTGTGCGAGTGCTTGTGTCATGTGCAAATCATGTTTATGTGCGCATTTCAGTTGAAGGCAAGGAGGCGAAGGACTAAAGTACACAGTTGTTGTTGTTGTTTTTGTTAAAGGTAGATGACGGTGACTAAGCGCAGCAGCAGCCAAAGTGACAGCACCAAATGTGACGCACACACGCACCCACGCATACATGCAGTAATGGGTAGTTAAATTCATAGACGCATAACTCAAATATCTGATTTGTTTGTATGAGTGCACACATGAGTGCGTATGTGACTTTTATGGTGCGCGTGCGATTTGAAAGTGCTTCCTTAGGCGATCATTTGTTTGACATCTGCGTCTCACTCGTGTGCGACAGAAAGCATAAGCGGCAGCCCCTTAGAATCAGTCCAGTTGTGAATATGTTTCTGCATTACCTCATTGAGAATTTGTAAAATGTCAAAGGGCTTTAAATGAACGAATTTTGAAATATAAACATTATTATTTTCTTTGAAATCAGTATTATGGTAAAATAAACATATAAAAAATTAAAAAAATTAAATATTAAATATATAAACAAAACTAAAATACAATAAAAAAATTTAATAAAGTAAAATGAAAAAATTATATAAAATTAAAAACCAAAAAAAAAAAATTTTTTTTTAAAAAATAAATAAATAAAAATAATATGAAATAAAAATATTAATAAAATAAATTAGAAAATAATAAATAAAGCAAAATAAAATAGAATAAAAATATTATATAAAAAAAATTTATATGAAAAAACGGAAAAAAAAATTAAATAAAATTAAATTAAATTAAATAAATTAAAATCAAATATACTTAAAAAAAATAAAATTAAATAAATTAAAAAAATATAATATAAAATTAAAAAATAAAATAAACTAAAAAAAATAGTAAAATAAAAAAATAAATTAAATTAAATAAAAAAATAATAAAATAAATTAAAGAAAAATAACATAAAATAATAATAATAATAAAAATAAAATAAATAAAATAAAACAATATAAAATGAATAAAATTTAAATAAAATAAAATAAATAGAATAAAATAAATAAAATAAAATAAAATAAAATAAAACAACATAATATACAAAATACAACAAAATTGATTAAATTTAATTAAAATAAAATAAAATAAAATAAAATAAAATAAAATAAAATAAAATAAAATAAAATAAAATAAAATAAAATTAAATAAAACAAAATCAAATAAAATAAAATGAAATAAAATAAATTAAATTAAAAAACTTAAAATAAAATAAAATTCAAGAAAAATAAAATAAAATAAATTAAAAAATAGATAAAAAATTAAATAAAGTAATACATTAAACACTGTAATGAATCTCTCTCATGCAAATGTATACATACATACACTTACATATGTTTAGGTAACTAATTCATACCCCGGAGTAGCTTGGTCTCTGCAATTTTTTGCATCTATATGCCGTACATGTTTGGAAAAGGGTCATTGTGTGAATTTTTCCCACTGCTACTTTCTTGGTTGGCTGTTCTGCTTATCCAACAAATGCGCATAAACTCATACTCAAATGTAGTTAAGTACAAACACTAATATGCTTGCATACCAGTGCTGCACACTACAACCAGCATCAATCGTTATGCCTGAGCACATAATGCCTGGGCTTAACGATGCTGATGCCGCGTTCAGCTTACTTGCTATGCTATAAAGTATCACTACTGCACGCTCATTCATACCTACTCATATGCACAAAAGCGCACCTGCTTCATCTTACACACCTGTCCATCTGCCTTCCTGCACACTGGTCTAGCTAAGCTCTGTCAGATTCCGCTGCATAAACGTTTTGATATGAAATATTCATCATCCCTTCGGGTTCAAAGCGGTTAAATATCTAACATGAAACAGATTTTTGTGGAAAATGGGAATAAGATATGGATTGTGGAGTACGGAGGGCGGTAGATGCCAAACACCAGTCCGTAAAGATAAATGACGAGTGTCATAAGTCGAAGCGGAAGTCTATTTATATATGAGAGGTAGGTATATATATATATATATATATATGTACCATGTGATATATGCTAGCATGAGCTAAGTTTTTAAATATTGGATGCATATGAGTTTGTAAGTAAAGTAAATAAGGATTCATTTTTCGTTTAGAATAAATTATACTTTACGGGAGTCGTTAACTGAAGTCCAGGCATATATGTTGGAAATATTTGTTGAAAATATTTATTTTTCAATAACATTTAGACTAGATGTCTAGAAAAGATTGAAGGAGACTAAGAGATAGAGTTAATTTCCGTAGAAAAAGTACTATGAAGTTAAAGTCAACCACTGTGGAGAATTTGCTCCAAAAAAGAGAGTAATTTTCAAATGAAAAAGCTAGTTCCGAAAATTACCGTAGCATGGGGGAAAATAAATGAAGCTGAGACCTGCAAATTCGTCATATAATTTGTACTTTATACTGTGTTGTAAATTATTTTTTAAATAGCTCTGCTTTTTTTGGCATCTTGGTTTTTAAAATAAGCCTTTTTATACTCCAAAAACAAATCTCTTTTTGCATCTCTTCGACAGTGACCGATTTTTTTTATATTCAAACAAACTGCTATACATTTTCTTATAGAAATTGCAATTTCATTTAATCTACCCAAATCACTTTGTACTGGAATCAGCTGTTCTAAAGCAATAAAGTCCTTCCAACTGCGCAGTACTAAGTTCTATGTCGATTTTTGCACTTGGTAGGTCGTAAGGGAGATGGATAAGAAACATATTATTTTTGAACATCTGCGCATCGAGTTAAAAACACAAAAATATTATAGTTTATCGTCTTTTTGGAATGATATAGAAAATCGAGTAAAGATTTGTGGAGATAAGTTCAGGATCAAAAGCTCAAAAGCTTAGATTAAAGAAAATTTTCTAATTTATACAAATTCCTTGTAGGCCATCATCATATTATATCGAAAAATTATGTGAAAAACAAAAATAAACTATCAAGGGTAGATCGGGTTACAGAAAGAGGCAAAGTTTCGTCCAGATTCCAGTTACCTTTAAAATTTCCCCTTTTTAAAAAAAAAAAAAAAAAAAAAAAACAATTATAAATAAATAAAAAGGCGTATAACCTCTGCCTGTCAGCCTGCAACAGCAAAAATTATATTGCCATATTCATGTTACCCGTCTGTAAAATAATCCATTAAGTACAAGTTTGCTTGGGACGCGGAGCATAACATTGCTTTCGTTCCGGAAAAATCCTTTCAAAATTTTGCTTTGATAAAAAAAATTTTATACGGGCTGTTAAAATTACTTTGACGGAAATCCCAAATACGAAGAATAGATAAACGGAGCGGCAGCAGCTATCGCAGGCAGACGAGTAGAAAACACAGTGGCGTTAACATGACAGTAAGCTGAGTGTTTTAGAAACGGATAAGCTGTGTGCAGCGGAAAATAATTGTGTGATTAAAAGAAAATTTTAAATACAGCATTGAGTGTAATGAAAAGCATTGAAATTATTGAGCAGTGAATAAACGTTGAGTATATCCCTAGCAATTAAGAGGCCGAAAGAAAAAATTTTGGACTTTTATTTAGCCAGTGAGCGAACACAATGGATTTGGGAAATTATCAAAGTAGATTACTTGCTGAAATTGCTACAGTATGTTGAGCAATCTATGCAAATTCATAAGAAAATCAAAATTTAGTAAAAATTTATTTTCAAATACACTCTTGAGCTTCTTAAAGCCTAATAAAAAGCGCTAGAGAAAGTCTGCTACTTCAATATGTTTTTATTTTAATTATGAAAAATCTTGACATTTGCACTTCTTAGGCAGTAAGTATATGTATATAAAGATATATAGTAAGTTTGCTTAAGTAAGCATTTCTTTTCGACTTTTTTAATAATTAATTGGCTTTCCTTTTATTTATAAAAATTTGACTAATTCTATTTTGCATGGGATAAACCAACTGTGTTAATTTTAAATTGTTAATTTCATCCCGTGCCACCAATAAGGCCTCTTTGATTTGTCTCCCATTTCTTTAACTCTGTTTGAAACCATGCCCCACAAACCTTCAATAGGGTTAAGATCTAGGCTAAAGTAAGTCTTTAGTCTCACGGGCAGTATGGATTGATACACGGTCTTGCTGGAAATACCATAAAGATTACCAGAAAACTCTATCAGTACTTTATCCAATAGCTTGGTATATATCTATGCATTCGTCCTGGGGGTATTCACCATATCGAAATACAGCGGAGACTTTCCATCATATCCAAAGGCTGCCCAAATCATCAGTGAACATCCACCGCTTATAGCGAGTTTGACTAGGCTACTATATATCACGCCAATACTGGCAGCCATCAGAAACGTCCAAAATAATTTTTTTTTCGCCAGAAAAAATAACCATTTTGATCTCATCTGTCCAAGATTTTAGTTTTTCATCAAAGGCCAGACGTGCCCATATATGTCGACTTTGCAGCTTGGGTACAGGCCTCCGAGACTCATATCTAACCAATTTATTTTGCGTCAAGATTTGGTGAACCCTCCTTCTTGATACATCTAGATTTAAATGTGCCTTGATTTCTCAGCATGACATGCTTTTCCGCGTTGCTAGCCGCCAAATTTTAAGCTTACATCTGTTATCGATTTTATTCGGTCTTCCACTGCGTTTAATTTCGCCATAACTTTCAGTATTTAAAAAGAAATTGTAAATAGCATTTATATGACGATTCACTCTAAAAGCAATCTTCGCAAGTTGCCTTTAATCAGTCCACGCTCCTCCTCTGATAAATGTATAGCACGTGGCATTTTGACCTAAAAATTATATCCAATAAAAATACTTAATGTTAAAGGTGAGAAGAATTATTTTACTTGCCAAGATTCTGACAAAAATTATCACACACGTTAATTAATCGCTCTTTTTCGCTCGCAATTTTTTCTTACGTATAATTCCAGCTTCATCACATTTTTCCCAATAAAAGTATTACGGATAAAGTTTAAAGAAGAATTTTGAACATGGAATTATATCAGAGTACAGAACAAATACAACTTGTATACCTAAAAAATAAATTATGTTATTAAGAGGGAAGAAACCATTGTGAAGAAAAATGCAAATACACTTCTTTCCCGAGGTAAATAGTTAACATATTTTAAATTTTATTATATTTTGTTTCACTAAGTAATTTCTGAATTATTTAGAACTTTTATTTTACATTTGGTTTTAATTCAAAAAGTTTTTATTTACACAACCGAATTGTTAAAAGAGCAACTAGCTATATTTAACTTTATTTGCCCACACACAATGTTATTTAATTTAATTAACATTTTGTACAGCGGAAAGTACGCCTGAACAACGTTTACAAATCAATCAGTTATATTGTGAAAATTCACGTTCTGCAAAGAATGAGTTTCACGCGTTTCGCTCAACTTATGATCAACATAATCGGCCTACTAAGCGTACTATTCGCAACACCATCACCCATCTTGAGACCCAGAATTCATGTTTGCATAATATTCGACCGAATATACCACGTCCAACACGCAGTGAAGAAAACATAGCGGCCATAGCTGAGAGAATACACGAACACCGTGGAGTGTCGATTCGGCACCATGCACAGCAACTCGGACTGACGTACGGAGCGACTTGGAATATTCTACGTCGAGATCTTAAATTGAAGGAGTACAAAATACGGCTTGTACAATAACTGTATTCGCTAGACCTTCCCAAGCGACTTCGCTTCGCTATATGAGCTCTTGAAAAGTTCTAAGGAGATCCGCCGTTTCCGACCCAAATTTTGTTCAGCGATGAGGCTCATTTCTGTCTCAATAGGTATGTAAAGAAACAAAATTACCGCATTTGGGACGAATAGCAACTTAAAGGGATTTAAGAGCTGCCACTTCATCCAGATAAAAAAACATGTATGGCCGGTGGAATTATCGGTCCATATTTTTTCAAAAATTATGCCGGTGAGATCGTAACCGTCAATGGCGACCATTATCGCGCCACGATAACCAACTATTTTATGCCTGAAATTAAAGCTCATGATCAATAGATTTATTGCCAAAAAATGATCTTTCGAATGATAATAAACATTTTCCATTAAATTTGAAATTTCTGTGGTTTTTTCTTTAAAAAAGTAGGAAACCTGTAAATGAATCACCCGTTATATAAACTCATCTATAATATAAAAATATTAATGCGCACCGCTACTGTAGATGATGCCCCGAAATACATACAAAAACACTGACAGATCTCTATTTTGATTGTGCGGATTTTCTGAAATCCGAGTGAGCTCTTTTTAACGACAAATTTATAATGCTTTGACGATGGTATAATAAAACAAGAATGAGCGGCTGTCTTCGGCCATGCCGAAGACTCTATACCTTTCTTGAACATACTCGTATCAAACTTATTGCAACTTGTAAAATTCAATTTCAATAATTTTCAGTGTCAATATAAACTTGAACTTACGTCGGTAGAATACCCAAAACCTCATATCTGAACAAATCGGTTGTATGGTAGCTATATGAAATCGAATTTCGATTTCGACAATTTTCAGTATCAATATGAAATTCATAATATGTATGAATAATAATAATAAAAAATAATAAAAATTTCACGCTTCCAGATGCTTTTTTGGCCGACTTTTGAGTTATGACGAAAACCTCACATTTGAAAATATCGGTATTTGGGAGCTATATGTTACATAAGTCCGATTTCGAAGATTTTCAAAACCAATTTACAATTCGTTATGCTAACGTAGTATACCAAATTTCACGTTCGTAGTTTCATAGATATATGACCAAATACTTCAAATCTGACAAATCGGTTGTATATATGATATAGTGCTCCGATCTGTCAGTTTCCGAGAAATTATCGTTTATGGTGATCGTATAGGTGCATCTTCCTAGCAAGTTTTATTGAAATATCTCAAATATTGAGGGACTAGTTTGCGTACAAGCAGACAGACGTACAGACGTACAGACGTACGGACGGACATGGCTAAATCAACTAAGTATCGATTCTGATACAATTGGTATAAATTCGATGGGTTTACTTCTACTCCTTCTTGTACTTACATACTTCGGACCATAGTCAAAAGTAGCGTCCTTTTGAAAAGAATTAGTTTTCGACCGGAATTTTCATTTGAAATTGTTACAAAAAAGGGTAAATATTAAAGAAAAGGAACAATATTTTTTTTTCTGGCTGCTCCATTCAATATCTGTAGAATATATATGCTAAAATATTGTGTTTTCATTGCTAATTTACTGTTTGAGCTGTCTCTGTTAAAATGAGTCCACCGCTGATGAATATACTGTTTAAAAAACACTTTTAGTATTTTAGGAAAAGTATAGATAGGTGTGCAAATTTTTTTCATTTTTTTTTCAAATTAAGTTTATTTACAAAACAATTTAACGGCCTGACTGCAATAATATTCCTAAAAGGAACACTTTAAAAACCCAAAGCGCCTATAAATTTTTGCAAATATTTATTATACAATCAATCGTCTTTTTTTAACGTTCCATTATTACGTAAATTTAGTATTAATGGCAAACAACACGAGTATTAAGAGATTAAGAGAATCCACCCACCAATTTACCTTGGCACTCTTACTGTGGAATGAAGAATGGAAGAAGAGGAAAAATTGAGAAAAGTACAAAAATCGAACCGAAAAGATTCCAAAATATATGCATAGTTTTATCTTCATTCTCTCGCACATATATATATATATATATTGGTGCCTGTGTTTAAGCAAATCACAGTGCTATTAAAGCACTAGATAAATGAAAGAAAATTAGCATACTTAATGTGTGTTACGTCATGTTATTAGCATGACATATTTACCTATATACCACACCTGCGCTCGTTTCAGGCTGGCAATTTGGTGAAAAATCTCAAATTCGAACAAATGTTGGGGTGTACATACATACATATTTTGTTAGCATTTTTGTCTTAACTAAAAAATTTTGTATATTTACATGTATGCGTTTGTCGACGTACAACAACAACAATTGCTGCAGCGAACATTTGCATGCGAAATAGCGCTTGTTGCCTCATACAGCTAGCACAAGCATTTTCGGAAGTTCATATAGAACATTTTATATAAAATGCATATAGACCAACCAAAACATAACAACACACACGCACACATTCACACACACATACCAACATCATAAAAATATGAAATGAAAAGCAGTGCTTTGCATAATGACAAGTATCATTGGGTTTATATTGTTAACTACAACGTTGGCAATGTGCTGAGAGGCACTGAGGCATGCCAGTAGACAGCTAACGGCACAAGGCTCTCCCACTCTAAGTATGCTAATGCTGATGGGTGTAGGCTGTGTTGATGATGTTGCTACTGGCCTCAGTGGTATCAACACTAACTCTATATACATATAAACGAAGCAGGCGTTGATGCTGTCAAATATCATCTACTCAGTAGACGGCTGCTCGGCACAACAGCAAGCAAGCGCCGCCCTTAACACTCTTAGTAAGTGTGCGCTGGCAATTATTATTGCATGCTTTCGTTTCACTTGCTTGTTGTATGAAAAATTTCTTCTCACATTGTTTTACAATTTTTTGCGCAGTTCTTTTTCATTTTATTTGCATATATATATGTAAATATGTATATATATATGTTTTACCCTCTTTACCTATTTTTCTAAAATATATATTAACATATCTTGACTGTGTATATATATTTATTTAAAAAAAAAAATTAACTGCACATTTAAGTTATGCAGAAATATTTTGTCAATGCTGGTGTTGTTGCTATACATCGTTGTTGAAAATTGCTGATATTACATTGATACATATATGAACGTATATATTTTTACATAATTTTTTTTATTTCCCTTGTTCTAAGCTATTTAAGCTGTTGTTAATGTTAATGTCACCGTTATGTTAACGAAAAATAAACGTGCTCAGAATTACAACACGTGTACATAAGTATTTTTCAAGAGTGAGAGAAAACTCATTTCCATATTTACAACCTCGCACCTGTGCATAACAATGAATTGCCAGATCAAAATATTTAAAATTTTTGACGAATTTTCGTAAGTATGATACAATTTAATATATTTCTTCATATTCTTTTTTCCTCCATGGCGTAGGTACCGCTTACCCGATTATAGCCTCGTCAACAATAGCGCGCCACTCGTTTCTTCTCTTTGCTGTTGGGCCCCAGTTAGAAATACAAATTGATACCAGGTCGCTCTCTACCTGATCCGCCCAACGGAGTGGAGGTCTTCCTCTTCCTCTACTTCCGCCAGCGGGTACCCCATCGAATACTTTCAAAACTGCTTTCATCTATTCGACGGACATGACCTAGCCAGCGTAATTCGCTGAAATATGTTAATGTCGTCGTATAGCTCGTACAGCTCATCGTTCCCTCGTTTGCGGTATTCGACGTTGCCAACGCGCAAATAACCATAATTCTTACGCAAAACTTTTCTCTCGAAAACTACTTAAGTCGACTCATCGAATGTAGACATCGCCCAGGTTTCTGCACTATATGTCAAGACGGGAATGATGAGGGATTTGTAGATTTTGGTTTTGGTTCTTCGAGAGAGGGCTTTACTTTTCAATTGCCCACCAAGTCCAAAGCAGCACCTGTTGGCAAGAGTGATTCTTCGTTGGATTTCAAGGCTGACATTGTTGGTGTTGTTAATGCTGGTTCCCAGAAAGACGAAATTATATACGACTTCGACTGTCAACAGTGACGTTGGAGCCAAGTCGTGAAGGCGATGACTGTTTATTTGATGACAGGAGAACGCAGAACTTACATTGCGGTTGCTATGACCAATTATAGCAATATCATCGGCATACGCCAACAATTGCATACTCTCTTTGAAGATTTTGACTAGTCTATTTAGCTCTGCGGCTCGTATTATTTTCTCCAGCATCAAATTAAAGAAATCACACGATAAAGAGTCTCCTTGTCTGAAATCTCGTTTGGAATCTAACAGCTCAGATAGGTCCTTCCCAATTCTGACTGCGGTTCTGGTATTATCAAGGGTCAGTTACAAAGCCGCATGAGTTTTGTGGGGATATCAAATTCAGACATGTCGGCGTAGAAGCAGTTCCTTATCGTGCTGTCGAAGGCAGCTTTAAAATCGATGAAAAGGCGGTGTGTATCGATTATTTCCTCCAATATTTGGCGCATGGTAAATATCTGGTCAATTTTGAATAAGCCAGGTCTAAAGCCACACTGATAAGGGCCGATCAGTTTGTTGACGGTGGAATTTAGTCTTTTACGCAATACGCTAAGAGACTTATCCCACGGTAATTGGTGCAGACCGTGGGATCACCCTTTTTTGGATTGGGCAAGGCACACCTAGGTTCCATTCGTCAGGCATTCTTTTGTCCGACCATATTGTGCAAAGAAGCTGATGTATGATCCTTGTCAGCTCTTCGCCGTCATATTTGAATAGATCTGCCGGTAAGCTATCGAGTTTGCTTTGGTCTTGAAACCTTCTGTAAGTCGCGCATCTTCTCATAGAATTTTTGAGCATAGCCGTTGTCGGCCAGCTTCTCAAGCTCTTCATACTCACGCATTTCGGCCTCTTTCTTTTTTCTTCTGCAAATGCGTCTAGCTTCCCTCTTTAACTCTCGGTATCTATCCCACCCCGCACGTGTTGTAGTCGATCGCAAGGTTGCGAGGTAGGCAGTCTGCTTTCTCTTCACTGCAGTTCCACAATCCTCTTGCAGTTGTTTTTCTGGTATTGTTGAAAACCAATAATTTACGAAGCAGCTGTACGCAAGAAATTTGATAATTTGTTCCACAACTGCCTTATATCGAGTAGCTGATGAAAGCTCTCAGAGAACAAGTGTGCAAGCCTAGTAGAAAACCTGCTGGCTGTCTGCTATGATTGCAGCTTTCCAACATCAAATATTGCTTGTATTTATTGACGTGCGTTCTTTGCCACACAGAGGCGGGTGCATATTTTTGCTGCTACAAAATTATGATCCGGGTCATATCTGGCCCTCGGAACGTACACACCTAGAACACTGGATATGAGCAAAGCTCCTAGTTCGCTAATATGATTTATAGATAAGGCCATAACATATAAGTTAATAAATTGCTTTCATTCAAAGCCCTGGTAGAAACTTTACGTGTCCAGCATCTTCCTCACACTCTGAGCATATTGGACAAGGCGCCGAATTGTCATAGTAAATTCTGTTGACGTATTTCCTGAAAACTCCATGTCCTAAAAGGAATTGCTTCAGGAAGAAGTCGGAGTTACCATGTCTTCTTTCCATCCACATTTGGAACCGAGAGCCTTAAATGCACCTTTTTAATTTCTTTAGCGAGGATGTCAATTGGGATTTGACCAGCTAGAACATGTGATACTTTATCCGATATCATTCGGAATCCAAAAATAAGTCTAATTGAGCTAAATCGATTTAGGGTGGTCAACTTTCTTTTTTGCGAGTTTGATCAAAGCTTCGATCCAAACTGGTGCTCCGCATAGCAGAATAGTATTTACCACCCTGCTTAATAGCTTTCTCTTAATATATGTAGGCCCGCAATTATTTGGCATAATGCGGGATAGACTAGCTTCCAACTAACTAGTTCATTCGTTAAGATAGTTCCTTTTCTTGCAAGATCATCTGCATGGCTGTTGCCCGGTTTATCTCTATGTCCGGGCATCCAATTGATGAGCATGCTGCATTTTATGGAGAGCCTGTTGCAAATGCTTCTACATTTTAATGCCACTTTTGACGAGGTAGAGTTGCATTGATGGTTCAGTCGCTAAATGGCAGCCGCTTTATACATACCCTCCAAGCTTCTAATTCCATTTTCTGAAGATATTTCCAATGCGGTTTCATGCGCTGATAGCAAGTTCACCGTTCGTCACTACGTTGAAAACCTCTGCCCAGAAAATATGGTAGTACTACGGTAGTTTGAAGGTTATCCGCTACAATAGCTTAGCGCAACAGATTCCGGCTCCCACTCCATCTGTCATTTTGTATCCATACTTGTAGATGTTGTAAGTAACGCTAAAGAGCCACACGTTTCTGCGCTATCCACCCACTCTGAATATGTCTATGTTTGAAGGTTCTAGCAGAGGACTAACTTAACGTCACCAATCTCTGTGCCGATTTCACAGTAAAACTTTCCACAGCAACGTCGATTGGACGACGTTGTGCTAACTTTTAAATACAACCTTTGGAGTAGTCCTTAGCACCTCCGTTATGTGAAGTGCAACGAACCGCTGTATTCGCTCTAAGGTTTTCCTATTTGAAATTTTGCTAGCTGTGTTTTACTACACTATGTTACCATAGAGTAAGATTGGCTTGACAACTGTTGTACAATACCAATTGAGCTTCCACAACAGCTTGCAATTAGCTTATGTGCTTTCCATTTGAACTTTATCAGAAGCTCATTTACTACAAATGACTTCAGTAGCGTTGAAAATATATCCATCGTAGGCTTCCCCATATAATCTAATTTATTATATATAAATATACTCGTATGTAATTAGCATTAACACAAAAAATTAGTAATTTAAAAAGAGGGATATCATAAACGAAGACTAAATACCTTAAAGAACATAGACGTAAATATCGTCCATGTAGCAAATTTGGCCAAACTTAGGTCCTTTATCTTTAAGCCTTTGGGGTAGTTCTGATGTAATAAACTTTTAGCCAGAAAGATTGGGCGATTAGATATCCTTAGCGAGTAATTCGTATGCGGGTTTTCCATATCTTCTGTTGCGGTGTTAATTTCAATATCGTTGTGAATTGCAGTTTTATTTTACATAACAATGAGCCCTGCATATTGCTCTTAAGGTTTTAGACTGTAGCCTTTGAATTCTGTCCGTGTGCCTAAGATGGCTTTATAAGCTTATTAAAAAGTAATACTTTTACTTTTCTAAGCTTGGTTTGGACTTAAGACCTATAATCCGATGTAACTCGCAATTTCCAATTTAGTTTGGGTAATCTTTTTATCAATGTTGTTTTTTCAAGTGAGTCTTCGATCCAATGTAACTTCCAAGTAAGTGAATAATTTTTTCTGTGGAGATTGAAAGACATGCGTATTTTTTTAGGGTAACTGTAACTGAACACCCGCCAATATTTCATAAGACTCAGTAGTCTAAATTTTTTGCTTAACCCCAAATATTCTGCCAATAAGAAAATTTTTTAGCACGGAATAAATATTTGTGGGAAACGTACTTCTCAGCTTATACAATAGCCCATCCAGCTAAACTTTATCAAATGCTTGAGCAACATTGAGGAACACTGTGGTACAATATTTTTTTCTCTCAAAAGCTTATCTTATGTTTGTAGAGATTCTATGCACTTTCAATTTGTGCTATGCTTTTCTTAAAGCCGATTTGGTGGGATGGTATGGTTCGTTTTGATTCTAAAATCAGCTTTATTTTTCTCTAATATAATAATTTTGGAGAAGATCGTAATTAACATAATAGCTCTATATGGGCCTAACAGAGTTGGATCTTTGCCTGGCTTAGGGATCATAATAAACCCCGAAAGCTTCTAAGATTTCGGAAAATAGTGCAAACATAATATGTCATTAAATATATAAAGCATGTGTTTTATTGCCCCCTGTGGAAGCTCTTTTATCATATCACCCGGTAATCCTGTCATGTCCAGGACATTGGCAGTAATTTCCCTAAAGTGCTTAAAAATTTAATAACAGTTTTATCTTAATTTTCATTAAATTCTGAAAAAGAATTGGTTCCAATTTTAGGTTTGAGCACATTGGAAAGATGCGTGCCAAATAATATACCATTTTCCTGGTCGCTTCAAGCCCGCTCACCATTATGAGCTTTTGAAATTTATTTTCCTTATTCTGCGCCAGGACACTCTGAAATTCTATTGGGCTTATGTTTTAAGACCGGTGAACGAAGCCTCTGTCAATCTTTACTAAGTTCTCTCTTCTTGGTTATCAAACTTGTAATGTCTTCACCCTGGAGACCATTGAAACTTTGTCTCTTGTGGGCATTGGGCAGACCTTACGTTGAAATTTTCGCCGCCAATTGCACTAACGTTGTAAATCCCACAATTGCATTGTCGACATCTGTTATTGGTTTAAAGATTTGTTAATTTATTGGTTAAAACTGGTCGAAATTCATTGAAAACTGGGATTGTGTTAATGAAGTATAAACAAGGCGAGTGATCAGCCGATAAGTCGGAAAATGGTTTTACATTTACCTGTGCTCTATTGATACCACAAGATACTACAAAGTTATTAAGATCTTGGAGTTTAACTTAGATCGGTCATCCAGTATGTTGACTGTCCGGAAAATATAACGTTAAATCCGTTATATTGAATGATTTTATATAAATTTCAGCTCTTTGGAGATATTATCCTAGACCCCAAAATGAATATTTTGCATTGTAGTAACCAGAATTTTTAAAATAAACAAGCCATGATTTTCCGATATATATATTGATTCAGACTAACTTTGATTAAGAATTTTAAGTTAAAAATAACATAGTTGAAAAACATAGTGGAGATGAAAATTTAATAACAATTTTTCGTTATTTCGAGAGTTGAAATCTGCTCTTAATGCCTTAATACTACTTAGATGTAGCTCTTGAACACAGTCTTTGAAGGTATACGAGGTCGACGATAATGCTCTTTGTCTGAGCGGAGGAAGCAACCTAGTTTTTCTACGGATTCATACCATATTTTTAGTATTTTAGTGACTAACACCGAGTAAACTCAACTCAGAAATTTGTTTCTTTTTTTAGATGTAATATTTTGAACCAATTCTAACCATTAACGTTCTACTCTACAATTCACCATCAGCGTCTTATACTCCTCTTTTTCAGAATGATCTCAAAGTTAACTGAGTTCTTCAATTTAGTGTGGTTTAAACTTGGCTGATATCCGTACTATAGTCTTATGAAAAAAACGTCAAAATAATCGTGCTAGCCTCGCTTGTGTCTTTCAATGAACAATTTCTTCCTAAATCGAACTACAGTATTTTGTCTATCTTTATTGAGATTTTCTCGCTAAACATCTATAAAGCCGTGAAAAGCCATATATTCTCATATGTTCTCTGAAGCCTAATTATTCTAGTTTCCACTTTCCTCTAAAGAGAATCTAATTTTTTTTGCCGCTTGCAGTTGGATCTTTCAAAATTAAAGAACTTGTAACTTCACCAACTTAAAAGGAACGAAAAAAGTGTAAACTTAAAAGCGGCAGCAGCTGTGACAATTACGATTGCCAGCAATTTGTACGCGCGACAATGCACTTGAGACGTTGGTGGCACTAACAGGCCACAATACACAGCGGACATTAGGAATAAGCATACATTTATAGGTACATAAAGTGCAATTCATTCTCACTAGAGATGGTCAAATGCTTGAATGTGTGAATATAAAGATTGCAACCAAAGTTATGTCAAAAAACTTCAACTTAAAAAAAATTTTTTTGGCATTAAAGAATAAAAGCTTAAAAGTTTTCAGAAGAGCATTAATTAAAACATAAAAATGTTTACTTTTCCAGTTGAAAGCTTTATTCACAATAAATATGATTTTCCTTAAATCTAAATAACCCTAAATGTAGGCAACGTTTTCTTAAAAAAGCTGCCATTAGCAACATTTGTGAAACGTTGCCTACAGCTAGGCTAAATATTAGCGAAGGCACATACCACCTTACATATATCTTACAAAAAAGTTTATCTTTTTTTTTGCTTCGGAACCCTGTGTAATGCTTTCATCTCTAATATGCTTGCATTTGGCTGTCGCTAAAATAGTATTCCCGAAGGTTGTGCCGCATCATTGTAGTCAATTGAATTGTTCTGGTGTGGGATTTAGGGACCAGGGAACAATAAGAGTTAGCTGTTGGAATAAGAATAGCTACAAGGGTTACATGATCAGCAAAAGGGGTAACAAAACTACAGAAAAACAGTAAAAATATTAAAGGGAAATAAAAAATTAATACTTATTACAGGAGGGAAAACAAAAGCTTAAAGAAAAATATGAAAACAAAAAAGGAAACTTTGTAATACCATAGACCTAACAAGCATGTTGTCGTGGCGCGGTGGCAAACGTTACATGTGCTCGGAGCCTACCTTTTAGTGGCAAAGGGTTCAAGTGTTTACATAAGAGAAGCAAAAAAAAAATTTTTTTGACTAAAAAATACGAAGTTAAAGAAAATTCAAATATTCAAAAAAGGATAAGTAGAGTTCAGAAAAAAAATCAGCATCAGAAAATGAGTAGAAATTGAGGAAAAGATGGAATGGCAATATTAAGAAGCTGCACGAACATGATAAAGGAGTGAATGATGGTAAATTTATAAGAGTCCGAACGATTTCTGACAATATTGGTCAGCGGATGCAGGCAATTACAGTAGAAGCAACAACAATTTAATTGAACAGACATTCGCTTACAACAACAATGTTATCTGCTGTACATAGGAGGAGGTCTGACATACTTGAGTTGAACTCAGTTCAACATCAGCTGCTGCTTCACAAGCCAATGCTGACCAGTTGCAGCACAGTTGAGTGGGAAAACAGCATTGTTTTGCACAGCGAGAGAAAACATAAAAAGCAACAACAAAAAGATCAAGTAGCCACATAGAAACAGGTAAAGGATAATGTTGAATGTGGAAGTGGCAAACGGCAGCTGGCCTCGAGCGACTCTGAGAATTCCAAACATACTAACGGTAAATGTCTATTTTGTTTTGAAAGAAAAAAATCACTACTAAGTGCAAGAGAACTCTTTGCTAGTTGTCTTCAGCTTGGTAATTTTTTTTTACATGGAAAATTGTTATGTTGCTCTACAACAACAATTCAAACACCAACAGGGGACATAGAAATCTTTTAGCTATGTAATTGTGAAGCATTCGAGTAAGCGTACTAGAAGTGGGGCTGGCAGGATACAAAGTGGCGCATTGGCCTCAAAAGGGCCAATGAACGGAAAAAGCACAAATCAGCAGCATTACACCAGGCAGCGCGCATTGGCTTTAAGGGTTGACAATGGTAGGAAATGGAACAAATGCTACTTTACCGTTACAACTGACACTGCTTTTGCAGGAATGTACGCAATGCTGGCACTGGACGTGTTTCCTGTTGATATTGCAGCGTCCAAGGGGAATTGTATGAGGGTAACTCTACATTGCGTACTCGAAGTGTCTGTTCAGTATCACAATTGGAAAGCATAATATGCGATATTAAATGTGAACTTGTATGCTTAAGTGAGTGTGAGTGATTGTATGAGTTTAAGAGCGGTTGTAGTTTAAGAATTGTTACATTTACACAGCAGTTCTAAGGCATACATGAGCTTCAATTGATCTAGTAACGAAATCGAATGTCCGTGGTGCCTTAAAAATGTGAAGTACATATGTATAATGATTAAATAAGTTATTTATATTTAACGTAATTTATTTCATTCTATTGTTATAATTTCATTTTTTTTTTTAGTTTATTTTATTTTTTACATTTCTTTATTATATTTTATTTTACATATTTATTCTTTATTACTTTATTTTATTTGCTTTTATTTTTAATTATTATAATTTAATATAAAAAAAATTTTTTTTTATATATTTATTTATTTTATTTTATATTCTATTTTACAATATTTGAAATTAATTTATTTTATTTTTATTTTGGTAATTTATTTTCGTTTATCTCAAATTACTTGAACTTTCTTATTTCAGTTTATTTGTATTATATCTCATTTTAAGATATTTAATTATATTTTTAAACTTTTTTTTACTTAATAATTTTTTTTTCTTAATTTAATTTTTTATTTTATGATTTTTTTTTTAATTATTATTATTATTATAACTTTTTTTTAATATGCAATCTATTTAAAAAGAAATAGAAGCAAATTATATAACAAAATAACAATTAACTTATATTATTATTGATCTCCAGTAAGGTCAATAATAAAATAAAATATGGTGTTATTCCAAGCATAAAAAAGTATAATAATTTTACTTGTCCATTTTATGTTTATCATAATTCGTAAATCTCGTACAATATTTTTAAACTCAATTTCTAAGTGGGAGATCTAGAACATGATGTCTTTTGAGCCTAATAGTTTCATGGATTTCATCCAGTAGCATTACTGCCAAAGTGTTATCGTGATAGCTGATCCTGCGCAAGTAAGTTATGCTAAATCTTTTAATTTCGGTTTTAATAAATAACGTATTCAGATCTGAATGAATTGCTTTATTTGAGATGAACCAAGGGGCACTTGTAATTAGCCTCAGAGTTTTTGACTGGTATTTCAATATTTGAGTTGCTAGCAGTCCCCCAAAGTTTCACACGATAGGTCGATATAGGCTTTATATATATAATAATAATTTACTTTCGAGATGTAACTGCGATTTATGTCCGAGTAGCCAGTAAAGTTGTTTAGTTTTTATTTTGAGTTGTTTATTTTTAGCTTGTATGTGCTGTTTTAGTTAATCGTATTTAACGCTATCGTTTTTAGGAATAACTCTCCCATTTAAAAACGACGGAGGGCTGTCGCTTCTTCTTAATGTAAATAAAACATGTACAGATTTACTAACATTTGTGTGCTACTCCAGCATTCAATATGTTATGCCAGATGTTTCGTCATATATCTTTACATAAAATGATCTTTATTTTAAGTAGGATTTAAAAATTAGATATAGTTGAGAAGAGAATTTTTTTTAAATGTATATAGTAGTCCATGATGCCAAACTTTATCAAATGTTTGCGATATGTCTAAGAATGCAGCTGAACAGTATTCCTTACGTTCAAAGGAGCCTATAATGTAGTTAACTACACTGTGATATTGTTCAGGTGTACCGTGATTTGGGGGAATCCAAATTGATTTTCAGGTATTAAATTTTTGTCTTCCATTAATGGCAAAATTCTGCGCAAATATATTTTTTCGAATATTTTGAAGAACAAGCTGATTGGTCTATATGAAGCGATTTCGTTTTCTGGTTTAAATGGTTTGGGTATCATCACTACTTCCGCACACTTCGATTGAGTAGGGAAATGATTAAGCCTTAATATTGAATTATATATAAGTGTTAAGAACATAATACCTTTTTTAGGTAGACACTTAGCGACTTTGGCATCAATTTTGTCATATCCTGGAGATTTTTTGTTGGTCAATTTCGCGATTTCGATTCGTATTTCCGCAGGTCTAATGGAACTAATTGGTAAAGATTGTTCATATGGTGCATCAAGAAATTCTAATATTTCAGCATTGCTGTTGCTGCCGCCGTCAGTAAGAGAAGTGAATTTTGCCTCGAGATATTTAGCATATTCATTTGCTTTGCTTTTGTCTGTTCTACACCAAACATTATTATTGCCTTTTATAGGTACGTTTCTTTTTTTCGGCCGCTTTAGATATTTTGTAGCATTCCATATCTTATGGTCATCATTTTGTCGGTAATTTAAACACTTAATATATTCCGAAATAGATTTGTTTGTAAACTCTTTCAATTTTTCTTTTAGCTCCTTTGTAGCTTTATTTAGAGTAGTTTTACCTATAGGATTTCTATTAGTTTGCCACTTTCTTCGTATATGTCGTTTATATTGAATTAATGCTCTGATCTCAGCAGATACGTGTATTAGGTTACATGTATTAGGTGAGTACTCATTTATTCTTTGTGGAGTAGGAACAAAAGCTGCTTCATGAATTAAGTTTGTAAAAGTGTCTGTTGCATTATCCAGTTCTGCTAAAGTTTTAACAGAGACATTAAGTACCGCATTTTGCGGTATCCAATCTTGAAAAATACTAATTTCACTTTTGCTATTTAAAGTGAAATATTTCCGTTGTTTGGTATTAATTAATGTATTGTAGCTAACTATGATGGCGAGTGATTAGAGCTTAATTCTTCAGAGCTAGCAATATCTAATAGCTGTGTTGGAATACCTTTGTATACAGCGAAATCTAGAAGGTGTGGAACTTTCAATGGATCACTAGGCCAGTAAGAAGGTTCCCCGCTTGACAAAGTTTTTAAATTACTTTTTATAATGCATTCATAAGAATATGGGACCGAGGGTGTAAAAGAAACTTTCGTATTCAGAAGTTGTTATACTGTGCATTGGTGGTGTGTACAGGGCATCTATGTGCAGGTCTTTTATTATTCTGCAGCTTGTATTGATGGCATTTGAATTGGCTCGAGCGCATCATATTTGATAGCAGATTTAATTAAAACAGCACAGCCAGCATGAACCCTGTTACTTTGGTGATTAGAAGTAATTATATCATAATTTCTTATTTTAAAAAATGTTTAATTTGTAAAATGTGTTTCTCACACATCGTTTTCATTCCTTTGGTGTTATTAAATTTATTTATTTTTTTTATTTCCTAATTAAATTTTTTCATACGACCATATTTTGATTTAATTATTTTATTTTAAGGTTTTAGTAATATTTTTTTCCTATTTATTTTTTATTTTAATTTTACTTTAGTTTATTTAATATAATTTATTTTGTTTCATTTTATTTTTTTACTTCTATCTGGTTTTCTTCTAGTTTACTTATTTTTAATTTAATTTTATTTTTTTTAACTAATATTATTGAAGTTATTAAATTAAATTTTTTATTTTATTTATCAGATATTAAATTAAATTTTTTATTTATTTATAGTATTTTTTTCTTGTTCCATTTTTTTGTTTCAGTTTTTGTAATTTTGTTAAATTTATTTAATTATTTTATGATTTTTTAACTAGATTTTTATATATATGATCATATTTTGTTTTAATTATTTTATTTTAGGAAATTATTACTTTAATTTTTTTAGTTAATTTAATTTAATTTAAATTTCGTTTATTTTACTTTTTTATATTTTTTTATTTTAAATTAAAATATTTTACTAATTTATTTTATTTTATTATCATATTTTCATTTATTCATATTTTTTTTATTTGTTTAATATTTGATTTTATTTTATTTTATTTCATTTCTTTTCATTTAATTATTTAAAACAAAATTTTGTTCTTCCTATTTATTTTAATTTTATTATTATTTTTGATTTATTTTTTTTTCTATTTTATTTTATTTTATTTTATTTTAAATTATTTTAATTTTTTTTAATTTTTTTTTGTTATATCTTATTTCATATATTATTAGTATATTTTATTTTATACTATTTAAAAAAAAATATTTTTCTTGCTATTTTGATATTATATTTTTTTTTATTTACTTTTCTATTTTTATTTTTTTCATTTTTTATTATTATTATATTATATTATATTTTAATTATTTTGTTTTATTTTTATCTTATTTTATTTTATTTTATTTTATAATATATAAAGAAATATTTTTCTTCCCATTTAATTATTATGATTAAAATTTTTTTTTTACCTACTATGGTTAATTGCCCGTTTTACTTATTATCA
The DNA here is from genome assembly GCA_030068015.2 of Neoceratitis asiatica. NCBI lineage: Eukaryota > Metazoa > Arthropoda > Insecta > Diptera > Tephritidae > Neoceratitis > Neoceratitis asiatica. Next base: position 40,507,170 of record CM061527.1, read on the forward strand.
GGGTTATTTATAACTTTCTTGCTTATTGAAAATGAACATCAAATAAGATGTTATTTTATTTATAAAAAATCTATTAGAAATTTTCATTTCACCTTAAATTGCCTATAAAATTTATTTTGACCTCCACTAACGCGCTTGAAAGTTCACTATCTCGGCTTCAGAACAAGTTCAACACTTCATTATGCATTATGATGAATTTTATTACCCCCTACGCCTGCCATCACTGCAAGTTAACTTGAGCACACTATACAAGTTTTTGAGAGATTCTATAAGCCACGTGTATGCAAAAGAAAGAAGAAGAAGAAGAAGAAAAAATGCTTTGTGTAGGGATTTTTATGTGAGTGTTTACCACAACAAAGCATACTGTAGACGCTGCATAACATCCTTGGCAACTACTAACCATGCTTTATCCTTTAATCGAGCTCATCACTTGCTCAAACTCATTCGGGCACATAGCCACACCGAGCAGCTACTTATCAGCAGCTTCAACAGCTAGAACAGCAACACAAAATCGACAAAGTCAAAAGTAGTAAATAATTATTTAGCTTTATGATGCAACGCGGTAGTGCCGAAGGAATGCACTGGCGACAGACTGTGGCAGCAGTCCGTGAAGGAGGACGTTGGAGTGCAGAGGAATTTTTCACCGCATCGTAGCAGCTCATAAGCGTATAATTTGTGGAATTTTTTACTAAGTTATCTACTAACACCGAATATTTACATATAAAGGATTTTTACACATAAATGCATATAAGTGTATTAGTTGTAGTGAAGCACATACACCTATATATACTAAGATTTAATGAATATGGCATTTTGTGGTTCATGGGTGTGTGGAGACACTGACTGCTTCTTGAATCTATGAAGCACTTCCCTAAGCAACCAATTTAATTTTTTTATGACTGTACGTATGTATGTAATTACTGCAACTTCCTTCTTTTACTTATTTAAACAAATATGGGTTTAGAAATGCCCAGCAAGAGCCAATTAACTCATAGATACCTCAGCTTGTATATGCTCTTCTAAATATCTATATGTAGTAACATATATATGTATATGCATTACCCCGACTATGGCTGCCACGGTCAAAGCGTCATTTAATTAAGTTGCTCACCAAGCATTTCACACCCATATTATACGATTATATAATAAGCCAAAAGCAAGGTTCGTGCCTGGCCTTAATGCAGTTTTGTTTGCTCATTTGCGTTTGTGTTTGCTCAACGAGTACTTTATGGCTGAAGTCAAGTAGTAAACTATGCCTCAGCGCCTTATCAACTAAACGGCTCATTTACTGTCTACTTTCTTGTTCTTCTACTTCAATATCACGCTTGTTTACTACCAGAATTCTATGCGCTCGGGCTGTTCTGCTTATTCATTTCGCGTTTGTCTTGGTATTTTATCGTTTACAATAAAGTTGCTTAAGTAATATCTTAGAGCGCTTGCTGTTGGGGAATGGAAGTTATTTATTTTTAAATAATTATCCTTTCCGCCACTTGCAGCAACAGTCGAAGTGTTTAAGCGTAAGTAGATATCAAGTTTTAATTAATTGAAGAGAGAGAGAGAGTTGACGAAGTGTAAAGCGAGGCTTAGCTAATGCCGAGTGGAAAGCTATTTAGGGTAATGCAGACATAAGAAAGAAGAAGAAACTGCGGAATAGCGTAGTTTATGGCGCAAAAAATATGGTTAATTTAAGGATTGAAAAATGTTATTATTTACGAACCACGAAATTTGAGTTTACTGATTTTTTTTTTTTTTTTTTTTTTTTGATTTTTTTTGGTATAATGGATGAGCCATTCCAAGGTTCCCTACTTTTTTAAAGAAAAAAAAAAAAACAGAAAATTCAAATTCAATGGGGAATGTTTAATGTTTATTATCATTCGAAAGAACATTCTTTGGCATTTATTTTTAAATGTTAGCCGCGGCCACGCCTAAGATAGTCCATTCGTTGAGTCCAATTTTCGATGTCTCGTTCGTGCATTTCGAACGACACGCGTGATATTTTACTCTTATACCTGAATTGACGCAGAATTGCCCGCGTAGAGTTAATACTTTACATATCCTCCTAACAGTGTGATATCACATGTATCATGGTCGCGATACCTTTTTTATAAACCTCGCCAATGATTCTCTGATTGTTAGCCTAAGAAAATCCCGGATATGAATATGGTAGTTAACTATAGATTCCCTACAGCCTTTTTTGCGTTTATTCGACATTTCTCTTCAATCCTTTCTATTTCGTATATCATTAAGTCATTTTATACCTTCTTATTTTACTTTAAATAAGACCATGTATATCTGTCAACCTAAACGAATTTGGTTTTTATTTGGTCTTTTCTTCTTAACATTTTGTTTTTGTTTATTGGATACTTTTCAGGCTTCCTGTCTATCCACTAGTTTTTAAGTTATTTCATCTGAACTATTCTCTCCGTACTTTTATCGACAACTTAATAGGACATTGTATATGATGCTATACTTCATTGTGCTGTTATACTCGTAGATGCTTAACACAAAAGCAACAAAGCAATACCACTTTTGCTTTGCTGATACATAGTGGGTAAAAATTTGTTTCCTTAGAAACCGTATACTGACTTTACTTTGGACTTTTTAATAAATAAATTATATATTTAGATTTTACTTCTTTCTTATAATATGTGTTAATTTGTATGAAGTGACTCACTTTCAGATTAACCCAGCGTCATTGTTGCCGGGTTGCTGAATTTTTGTCGACATCATTAGCGTATAACTTTATATAAAGGGCCATTCATTTAGTGGTTTCGAAAGTGAAGGGCTGTATCTTGACATCTGTCAATCTTAACTGCCCACCCGAACATGCTTTGCTTTAGTTAAATCTTAGGCATCTATGAAAAGTTTTCGCTTAACAATCGCACAACATTTTAAAATTGTTGCAACCAACTAAAAAAATAGTGATTCAAACGTGACTTTTAGAGGAGATAATGGTGCACATTATCGTCAAAATACTCAAGTAATTGGTAAAATTTTAAAGAAATTTTAGAAGACTGGGTCTGTTGCAGATATTACAAAGCCTGTGCTTTATCGTTTTGCTCGTTCCACCTCAAATATCGTTGCTGTAAGTCACAGCGTAGCCGAATACCCGAATGTGTCTATTTTTTGCTGTTATCAATTCCAATTTTTTTTTTACGGCACATTATGACGTATTTTGTACTTGGATACGTAAATAAGCAAAATAGTCACATTTAGGGCTCCGAAAATCATCAAATATTTGAAGAGAGGTCATTACACAAAAAAAAAAGAAAAAAAAGTACTGTCTGTGCGCTCTTTGGACTGGTGATGTGAGTGGACCTTACTTTTTTGAAAACGATAACGGCCTTTTTGGCCTGCGATTGAAGAATACGACTTGGATAATGTGTGGTTCCAACAAGATGGTGCCACTTGTCACACAAAGCTAGCGAATGTGGCTTTTTAGCGAGAGAGATTTTCCGGCTGCGTAATCACTCGTTTTGGCGATGTCAATTGGTCACCGACATAGTATAATTTGACATCGTTGGACTTTCTTTTGTGGAGCTAGGCGAAAGATAGTGTTTATGGACTCCTGAGTACTTGAAAACCAACATTCGTCAAGTTGTTGCTGAGATACTGCATGATATGTGCCAAAGAGTGGACGAAAATTTCCTCAAACCGATCGCAGTTTGCGGTCATTAGAATGGTAATGCCAAGGTTCAAATTTTATAATAAAAATTTCAAGTAAAAAAAAAAACTTTTTAAAAGCATTTTATTTACGTTTATTTTGGAAACCCTAAAATGAATAGCCCTGTATGAGTAAACTCTTTGGTTTCTTGTTTAAATTTATAATTTGTTGTCAAAATGTTACGAACAATTTGAGTTTGAATAAAGTATGTTATTATTTTATCTTCCCCGAAAAATTTCGCAGGTTATGTTCTAACGAGCTGACTTCAGGTTATTCATTTTTCTTTTCTTTTAGATTTGAAGGCGGTAGAATTTTTTTTATAATAAGTAAATGTTTATTTCTATAAATAATGTGCATATGTACCATTTTGTCTTATTTAAAAAAGTTGTGTTGATATGAACTTCGGCCACAACAGCGAAATTCTGTTTAATAGCCATATGTTGCTATCCGTTATCCCCTATAACCAAATTAAAGAAATTTTATTATTTTCTATTTATTTTTAATACAAAATTAAATTCAAACAAAATACCTTAGGTCCAAATTAAGGATAGCGGTATCTGTTTTCTGAGATCTTATTTTCAGTATTTATATTATTTATTTTATAATATATTTTTTCAAGACAATATTTATAAAAAAAATTCAAAGTTGTTTTATAAATGCTGTGAATAATACATTAAAAAGCTTTTAAATTCTCAAAAGATTCATTAAAATATTTAAGTATTATTAATTAAATAAATGTAAAGCTGCATAAAATTTTCTAATTAATTTTTACAAATGCAACAATTTGAAATAATTCTAAAATTGAAGATAATTTCAAATTTCTGAGCTAAAATGTTTTGAATTGCTCATAATATAAAGGCATATTTTAAAATTAATGGTGTTTTTATAGAGGTATAAAACTTTAAGTTGCAATAAAACAACGATGGATTATTCGATTGACATGAATTTTATTTATCCGAAAGATAATCTTGTGGCATTATATTTTAAATATGATTTCTGGCATATGACCGCCACGGCTGGCGCGGATGTAGTCCAATATGGACGTCCAATTTTCGATGACTTTTTCCAACATTTGTGGCCGTATATCGGCAATAACACGGCGAATGTTGTCTTCCAAATGGTCAAGCGTTTGTGGCTTATCCGCATAGACCAATGACTTTACAAAGCCCCACAGAAAGTAGTCTAGCGGTGTTAAATCGCAATATCTTGGAGGCCAATTCACAGGTCCAAAACGTGAAATTAGGCGGTCGCCAAACGTGTCTTTCAATAAATCTATTGTGGCACGAGCTGTGTGACATGTTGCGCCGTCTTGTTGAAACCACATCTCCTGGACATCATGGTTATACAATTCGGGAATGAAAAAGTTAGTAATCATGGCTCTATACCGATCACCATTGACTGTAACGTTCTGGCCACCATCGTTTTTGAAAAAGTACGGACCAATGATTCCACCAGCCCATAAAGCGCTCCAAACAGTCAGTTTTTCTGGATGTAACGGTGTTTCAACATACACTTGAGGATTACCTTCACTCCAAATGCGGCAGTTTTGTTTGTTGACGTAGCCATTCAACCAGAAGTGCGCTTCATCGTTAAACATCGCTAAAATGGACTGTTCATTATGAATTGCCAAACCAAACTGAGAATAAATCACTTGACAGCTGTTAAATCGGTCGCCATCTTGAAAAGTAATGCCAACTTAAAATTCTATACCTCTATAAAAAAACACGCTTTATATAAAATTAAATACATTTAAAGTCAAAATGTTTGGGTTTTCATAAAGAAATACTGAAATAATATTTATTCAAAACAGGAAAAAAAATTAAATAGAAATTTCTAAGCTGGTTTTCTATAAACTAAATATATTTAACTAATCTTTATATTATTTACGAACATTATTTCAATTAAAAGCTAAAAAAAATTTTTTTTTCATACCTGAATGCATGAAAATTTAATATTTTAAATACCTGCCAGCAAATTAGAAATTCCAGCACCATAGAAAGTTATGTGTAATTATTCTGAAAACGCCGGAAGCTAATTGTACCATAAACAATAAACAAAAATGTGCATATATTGTTTTTGAGAAATTCCATTTCACTTTCATTGCTAAATATTGTTGTGTATATCACTTAAGTGTGTATATTTAATGTGGAAAATGTCTAAATCTTTCAATGCCAAAAGCCAACCACAAATTCAAAAACCTCAATAAACTTTAAAGCACATTTTCATATGACCTTGAGAACAGATTTACTTGATAAACACGCATTTTTAGTATAAAAAAAATAAGAAAAACAAGCAAAAATTTATACAAAAATATAGCTAATACAGATTTTCTATGCATGTTTGTATATATGTATGTGGATACAAGTTCATGTTGCTACTTTGGATATCTATGCAAATATTCAATCGAAGGGATTAGTGTTATTATTTTATGAGCGTGAGGAGGCGTCGTCGCAACATGTAGAGCATAGAAAATGTTGTCAGAAAGTAGTGAACAACAGAAAAAAAAAACAAAAAAAACAAAGGGAAAACGTTTACAAGAAAGAACAATGTATGGCATAAAATAATATTCGGTAATGCCAGCCAGCAAAATACTCGCAATAGTAGTTTGGTTGGAAAAATAGAATAAATAAATAAATAAACAAAAAAAGCATTTTGGAATAAGCCAATTTATTTGGCTGTACTCGCATACCGACATTGCTTGCTCCAGCTGCGACTGACAATTATTTCGCTTGCGCTTGTATAGTAATATTTAATATGAAGACTTTTGTTTTTATTTAATTTAAAAAACGAAAAATCCTTTTTTCCCTTTGGTAACCATTGCTTGGCGCGTTAATAAATATAAATAAAACTTTTTTATACATACAATTTTGTGTATAAAATATATTAAATGTTGTTCGTCTGTGTTGTAAACATGACTGAAATACAGAATATATTTGCCAACAGTATGTTTTATAGTTAGCATACTAGGCAATAGTGCGCGCACAAAATATGCCAAAGTGGGTCGTGATATAATTTAGTGAATATAAATGTATACAAAAAATGGAAAACATGGTGCTGGCCCATAAATAATTGTCAGACAATGGCATAATCTATATACATAGATAAATATTCAAGGACAAATCTAATTTAATCAGTGTGATTTTGTGTGATATTAATATTTTTGTATACAAGGTTATCCATTTTGCGGCTTTCAAAATGAACGTTAAAATCAAATGTATTTAATATTTTTTTTTCAATAAATTTCTTTTTTATTATTAAGTTTGAACATTAGACGAGGTGTGTTCAAAGGAAAAAGTGAATTTTGCATTTTTTGAAAAGTAGTTATTTATTCATCAATATCTATTTTGTCCCCTTCAAAGTAAGCCATCTCGGATATAATACACTTGTGCCAACACTTTTTCCAATCCCCGAAGTACTTCTGTAATGACTTTTCTGTATGGCTATCAGCTTGTTCTTCGATTCTGATTTGATCTCATCAATTGTATCAAAACTGAATTAAAGAGTTTTGAATTTTTTGGCTTACTTAGTTTTTGGAATAGGAAAAAGTCGCCGGGAGCCAAATCTTATGAATACTGTGGTTGAGACATTATTACGGTTTTCTTTTTGACCAGCAAAATCACGAATACGCATTTATGGGTGAGATGATGTATTATCGTGATGCAGAATCCTCGATTTGTCTTTCCACAATTCCATTCGCTTGAGCCGTATTGCTTTACGCAAACGTTCATAAGGAATACTAAGTAGTATTCCTTATTAACTGTATGATCTTTTGGCAGAAACTCATGATGTACCACACCATTGTTTTCAAGAAAATAGTGAGCGAAAATTCTGCACCTTTTCCTTTGAATATACCTCGTACGAGCGGTATCTCAGCCATAACATGACGAATGTTGTATATCTAGTGTTCAAGAATGCTCAAAGTGTCCAATTGACATCTCCAAGATGAAAGATTACGCGACTGGGAAATCTATCTCGCAATAAAGCTTTACTAGATCGTGTTATGTGACATGTGGCACCATCTTGTTGGAACCACATATTGTCCAAGGTATGTTCTTCATTTAACACTGACAGTCTCGTCGTTACCGTAAAAGTCCAATCACACTTTCGTACCAAAAAACACACCAAAAAATAATTTTTTTTGGGTTTTATGGCCTCTCTTCAATTATTTGAATATTCTTTGGGTCATAAATGTAACAACTTTGATTACTCTCTTAACCACCGCGTGAGAAATGTGTCTCGTCGCTGAAGATATTTTTATTGGAAAAATCTCGGTCGACTTCTTGTTGTTCAAGCACCCAATCGACATAATCACGGTGTTGTGAGTAGTCAGCTGGTTTCAGTTTTTGTGTGCGCTGGACTTTATATGGATGTAGATGTAAGTCAAAGGGTAAAACACGCCATAATATGCCGCAAGAAAGTCCCAGACCTTGGGAGCATGGACAAATAGACACATTCGGGTCTTCGGCTAAGCTTTCACTTACAGCAGCGTTGTTTTAGGTGAAGCTAGCAAAACGATGATACATACACAGGCCTTGGTAACCGATACAGTATCTTCAAATTTCATTTAAATTTCACAAATTTCTTGATTAGTTGGACGTTTAAGTGCACCATATAATCTCCTCTTAACGGCAAAGCGTTGCAACGTTTGAATCACCATTCTTTTATAGGTTTCAATAATTTTAACGCATTGTGCGGTTGTTAAGTGATCCATTTTCATAAATGCCTGATATTTAACTAAAACAAAGCATGTTTGGCTTGGCAGTTAACACGTGAACTGCCGCGGCAATTTTGAAAAATTTGGCCAAAACTGACAATTCGATTTGTTTTTTGTGTTTTTTTTTTTTTTAAAGGTCTTACGAATTATCTCGTGGTTGGCTTCTGTAACAGAAAACTCTTCGCGGAAACCTACTACGAGTTAATTCGTAATTCGTCAATTCGCTCGCAGATCTGTATCGACCTGTCGCTTCGCTAAATCTGAATCATCGATACACGTCCATATTTGTATTAGTAGTATTTCAGAAATTTTCCAGTGCTCATATTTGTGCATTTCTTGTATGTTTTTTTATAATTATTGTTATAATTAAACTATCAAAAACCCTATATGGACAGGAAACAGACCACTTAGTCAAGAGAAAATGGAGTACTACGCAAATCAAAGCGATTCAGAATTCGACGAGATTTTCGGCGAGGATAGTAACGACATTAGCGATTATGAACCTTCTTAGAATTCAAGTGATAGTGAAGATGAAGTCGCTCTCGAACTGGCCGATGTTGATCCAGAACCAGAAGATAGTGACAATGATTTCCATGTAACAACATCAAATGCGAATGATAGTTTGTGAACAGAAATTCAATAAGATCCTGAATTATTTATTTTCCAAGAAAATGTTGGTGTGAAATTGGACACATGAAATTTTATAGTACAAACGCTGGTGGACTTATTTTTTTCGGATAAGTTTCTTGCATTACTGGTGGAACAAGCTAATTTATATGTTGCACAAGAAAAATGCAGAGAAGTAAAAAATCTACTAGGTTAACAAAGTGGCAAGACGTAAGTGCTGAATAAATGAAAGTGTTTATTGGACTTTTGTTGCAAATGGGACCTTGTACTTTTCCACCAATTGCACATTACTGGAGCACAAACAAGCTATATAATGTAAACTTTTGGCGCTCGAGCTATGAGTCGAAATCGATTCCAGTTGTTACTTCATTATTTTCATTTGGTTGATAACTCAATACCATCTGCCGACAGATTATTCAAGGTGAGACCAATACTAAATCATTTCAATAATATTATGCGTGAAATCTGTGTACCAGATAGAAATATTTGTATTGACGAAGCCGTGATGCTATGGAGGGAAATATTGTCTTTCCGCCAGTACTTAAAAAATAAAAAACCACAAATATGGTATCAAACGGTATGAACTATGCGAGTCCGACGCTGTCATAATAATAATAAAGAGTTACAGCAGAAAATCTGAGGAAACTGAAAATAATGTAGATGACACTGCTGTCATTGTTCTTAATTTACTTGAGGACTATCTCGATAAAGGATACATGGTTTACAAGGATAATTTTTATAATTCTGTTGCTCTTACAAAACTGCTAAATACACGAAAAACTTATGTGTGTAGAACCTTACAAAGTAACAAAAAGGAACACACCAGAGATGTGGTAAATCGTAAACTGAAAAAGGGGAGTGCATTTGGCGGCAAAATGGTAATATTACTGTAAGCAAATGGAAAGACAAACGAGATGTCCTTGAAATTTCAAATATGCATGCTGTTGATATAGTAGAGGTAACCAATCGGAATGGAAAAATTTCTATCAAACCGGATATAATTCGAGATTATAATAATGGAATGTCTGGCATTGACCGATCAGTTCAAATGCTTTCGTACTACTCATCTCTAAGAAAGAATATTAGATGGTCTAAAAAGATTGCACTATATATTTTAGAGATATACATACACAATGCTCACAAAATTTTTCAGAGAGTAACTTCTTCTAAAATAAAACTGATAAAGTTCAGAGATGAATTCGTAATCGCGTTGATCGTAGAAGAAATCCAAACAGTTCGGAAAAAAATTAGATTGCAAGAGCTCCATTAGGAATAGAATCTATCACCAACCGAAAAAAATAGCTTCCGACGAAGCCATGCCGTATATGTACCCAAGCAAAGAAAAGAACGCTGAACAACTCGTTACTTCTGTCCAGCCTGTAATAAGAAGCCAGCCCTTTGTGTGGAAGATTGTTTCAATAAGTTTCACAATCAATAAGTAATTATTTTATTTCTTAAATTTAGATAAATAATAAAAATAAAAAAAATGATGAAATTGTTTCTTATTCGATTTTTAATAAATTTTCTGTTCATGCAAGCCAGTCTTGATTTTTTTTAAATCTTTTCTCAGAAGCCAAAAATCGATATTAGCACTGATATATTTCGAGTTAACTTGTAGCTACACAAAACTGGCAAGTAAACACAGGACGAGATAACTCGTAGTTGGCGTCCTAGCAAAGATCGCAATCTACGAGTTATATCGTAGTCGGCAGTCAACGTTAAGTTTGATAGATGGCAAAATTCATGCCTGCCTTTTCGGAACCTCTAAATGGAAAACCCTTTATTTATATATGTTACGCTTTTGCGGTAGTTAAGTGAAAATATGTCAAGCCTTTTTCATAATAGAAACCAAAAATTGTTAACACGGAATAACTTTAGATTATTATTTTCATTTCGTATTAAAAAAATTTAATTAAATTACAAAACAACATAAAATAAAATAAATAAGATTAAAAAAATTAAATATAAATAAAATAAAAAGACGCATTAAATAATATAAAATAACATAAAATAAAACAAAATGAAATAAATAAAGTAAAACAAAATAAGACAAAATTAAATTAAAAAATTCACTAAATAATATAAAGTTATTAGAAAATTAGAAAAAATAAGAATTAAATATATTAATATATATAAAATCAAATATTTAAAATGTAAGTTAAAATAATATAAAAGAAAGTAAAAAAAAAATTATATGAATAAAATTAAATAAAAGTATATTAAGTAAAATAAAATTAAACAAAATGAAATAAAGTCATATCAAATAAAAGAAAATAGAATAAGATAGGAAGTATAAAAAATAAAAGAAAGTAAATTAAATAATTTAAAAATAAAAGAATAACAAAATTACAAAAATAAAAATAAAAATAACTAAAATATATTATAATGAATTAAAAATATCTTAAATGATATAACATAAAGTACAATAAAAAAAATAAAAAAAATAAGTTAAACTATATAAATCACAACAAAATAATATAAAATAAAGGAAAATAAAATCAATTAAAGGAAAAGAAAATAAATTAAATTAACATAACCTAAACTAAGTTAAAAAAAAATTAAAAAATTAAATACAATTAAAAATTATAATATAATGTATAATAAACAGAATTTTTTCAAAATAAACTAAGACAAAGTGAATAATATTAGAATGTTTACCTTAAGGGTGGGTTTGGAAATTAAAAAATAAACAGATTTTTTTATCTCATTAAATTGTAATCGATCGGAGTAAAATTCTAAGAGATAGACTCTTTGGAAGTTCCGCTCATCGGGCCATGTCCGTGTCAATTTGAAACTTTAAACGCGTTTATCTCAAAACTCTGTTTTTAAGACGGTGGACACGATTTCTCGAAAAGCTATAAAGCGATGTTGTTCAAATTTGGCACACATCTTTGTAATAACATTATCTAGTCATTGATCGAAGGATTCTTTTTATTACAAATAATCTTTTCGAGCCAATGCATGGCGAAAATTTAATGAAAAAATGTATTTTTTGCTCAAAGTCTGACAAAAATTCAAATTTTAATTTTTTTGTTTATTTTCCTTCATCCAGTAACGAGATTTATCCATGTACTAACGAAATATTTTTGGTTTATAAGTTTTAGATGAACGAATAATGATCTATGATGTCCACGGCGAGAGCAATTTCTTTTGAGACGGCAAGGGAGATGAGGTACGGCAGAGTTTTCGGAATTTTTGAATAAAAATTTCGCTAAATAATGTTTAAATATGTACCTTTAATATCGTGAATTGTTTGAATAAAATATATGATTGTATGTATAAAAAATACTGAAAATTCCTTTTTTTAACCTCTGAAATGCACCGAATCCCTTAAATAAAATCAATTTAAATTAAATTAAATTAAATAAATAAAAAATTTAAATGAATGAATTAATATGTAAAGCAAAATAAAATAATATAAAACAAATAAACTTAACTAAAAGTAAGACTAAAATAAAATCTATTCAAATAATTTAAATTTAAATTATGTTTAATTATTATTAACTAATTTATTATAAAAAAAATAATGAAATAAATCAATACTTAAATATTACAAATTAGCTTAAAGAAAATACAATTTTTTTTTAAAAATCCATAGTTCTATATAATTCCTTATAACAGTGTTCGCATTTTTTTTTTTTTTTTGTATTTTCACGTATGTACCCATTCCATTTATGTTAATATTGTCATGCTTGCTTCGTTTGTTCATCGTTTTATTGCTGTGTAACATTTTACTCTAATTTATTTCTCACTCTCCTACGGTTATTATGTCATTTATGTTTCATGTCTTTTTAGTTCGTTTTTAATTTTGTTGTTCATCCAATGGTTAGCAACAAAAATGCATGGCTAACCATGTACAACAAACATCAACAAACAATAATAAACACATTGTTCAGGATTAAGTTTATTTACATCACTTGTGTATTTATGTATATAGTTATTTAACCCAATAAAGATATTTGCTTATAGACAAATGTACAAATGTATTGTTTAACACGGATGAGCGTGTGAGTATTATCTCACTGTGCCAACAACTAAAGTTATAACTTTCAATGTATTTGTGTTCATATTATAATAAATGAGCCGGCGTCGGAGCTTGTACAACTCACATTTCACTCAACTACCTAGAATAATGTAAATATATGTATATTCAAGCACAAGAAGTATTTATGATGTAATGTTATGCGTTTGTATGTGTTCGCTTTGTGTGCTGTGGTAATATTTTCATTTCTATTTTATTATAAATTTATGTACAAATATTTTTGTCTTTATTATGAAAATGTATATATTATGCAATTTGTAGTTTTACTGCGAATTCCACACACATTATGTGGTAGGTATGTGTTGCTCACATATATATGTATATATGTATTTATATATATAAAATTATAAGCCTTTATATTAACATGCATATTTTTTGCCACAATTTTTTCTCTATATTATATAGTTTTTTTCCTTATAATGCCTTTGATTCATTTCAGTTTATATATTTTTATTTCTTTTTGTATTTTTATGGTGCAAATATATGTTTGTGTGCTTACTTTTTCTTAAGCTGGCTATTCCGCAAACTGAGTTTATTTTGATGTATTTTTTTTGTAATGATTACCTTTATGGTCTTTTCTTTTAATCCTTTTCTTTTACCAAACATGTGTATATAACAGTCAATATTTCTAATTATTAGACGGAAGTTCTTATTTAACATCGATGCTGAGATATTGAAAATAAACCGTAAATTTATTTTTTTTTATTTTTTTATTTTGACATTTTACTTAGACCGCAAAAACTAAACAAACTTTTTAACCTATAAATACTTATTAATTCCTGAACGAGTTTTATGTTTCGGTAGACAATCTTCATATAAATTTTTTTTATTAAAGCAATTGCTTAAATTTTTATTCCTTTTAATTTATTTAATTGGGTTTGAGCCACCACCAGTAGTTATAAATGCCTAAATGTAGGCAACGTTTTAACTAGAGACTATTAAAGGAGTTTGATGACAAAACTATATAATTCCTGTTAATTTATTTATATATGGCAGATATTAATTTCAAGGATCAGAAATTTACCAGTTTTGAAAATATTATAGGATTTTTAATTATTATTCTTGCTAATTGTTTACAAAGAAAAAAAAAAAGAAAAAAATTCTACTAAAAATTGATGTCGAAAGTAAATTATAGAAAATAGAAAGGTTTTACTTGAACATAAATATTGGAATAGAAAGAATTATGTGAATTTACGAGAAGTGATAGATTCTTTGAAATGTCTAACTTTCTAATTTCAATTAAAAATTTCCCGAGATTGTAAAAAAACAGAACAAACATTAAAAGTAGACTTCGCTGCTCAAAAAAACTAAAATTGGGCAGTGACTTTCAGTTCATTTTGCTAATGACTTGCAAAAAACTTAACTGTTACAATAAAGTTGACGTCATAAGGGGCTTCGAAAGCTTGACAATAAAGGAAACATAACGAAGTTCAAATGGCTTACGGCAAAATTGCAAGAGCGCTGCTTTCAACACCTATACACACTTTTATAATGTATTTTATACAAAACATCCCAGAAAGGCTGAAATGGGAGAATGTAACAGTTTTGGATAAATGACCCATAGCCATTTTTACCGACGGCTAAAAACCCTATGGCATTGTCAGTTGTGTTTGCTCAACATATACTAATAATAGGTGCTTTATAACTGCTTAAGCCATTTTAAAGTGTGATCCACTTTGAGGCTACCTAATTTTTCTAAGAAAAAAAAACACAGAAATTTCAAACTTAATGGAGAATGTTTATTATCATTAGAAGGAACATTCTTTGGCATTTATTTTTTGAAGATTATCTCTCAAATGCTGGCCGCGGCTATGTCTAAGATGGTCCATCCGTTGAGTCTAATTTTTGATGACTCATGCGAGCATTTCGACCGGTAGCTGGCGAATGACAAGCCTGATGTTTCGGTCCAAGGCCCGGATCGAAGCGGGATTGTCCGCATAGACTATAGACTTTACGTATCCCCACAGGCCGATGATTCCACCGGCCCACAAACCACACTAAACCGTTGTTTTCTCTAGATGAAATGGCAGTTCAGGTTGCTCTTCATGCGTAAGCAAGAAGAATCTAAGAAAACTCTGTACGTATTGGTATTACAATAATTTTTGAACAAAACTCATATAGCAGGACATTCTTGAAGCTACATACGGACAAAAACACTAAATCCGTCTGGAGCTCACCTACTTGTCCTATACTACCAATAAACTTTCGCCGTGTAGTCATATCGCCTTTATTGAGCATTTTTTAAAATAACTTTGATTTTTCAACATATTTAAAATGATTTTGCACAATCATTATTTGTAGTCATGAAATAAATAAATTGATTAAAATTTGAATTTGTACTATTCTTATGTGTACAAATATATTTTGCCAGCAAACTTATTAATAAAAAAAAAAAAAAAAAAAAAATTGTAATTAAATTTTTCCGTTGCATTGTGCATTACTGCAGTCCACATATTCAGGGTATATAACAGGTCAATTGAAAAGTCCCTGGCCATACCATAGATGGCGCTACTAGAATTAAATCCAAAGATATATATAGTTAGCCCTAACCATCAAAAGACGCGTGTATGAATTTGATAGCTGTCGAGTCATTATTTTGTGAATTACAACATTTTGAGTGAAGCAACTTTTGTTATTTTGAAAGAAAAAAATGGATAAAAAATAATTTCGCGTTTCGACAAAATATTGCTTTTTGAAGGGTAAATATACAGTTGAAGCAAAAACTTGGCTTGAGGACGAGCTTCCGGATACTGTCCTAGGCAAATCTATCATACAAATTGGTACGCAAAGTTTAAACATGGTGAAATGAGCGCCGACGACGGTTAACGTAGTGAACGCCAAATAGAGGTTGATACCGACGAAAACATCAAAAAAATTCATAAAATGATTTTAAATGACCAAAAATTTTAATTAAATGAAATTTAAAGATATCAACTGAACGTATATATCATACTAGTCACGAATATTTTGGTATGAGAAAGCTCTGTGCAAGGTGTGTGCCGAGCGAGCTCACATTTGACCAAAAACAACGATGACTTGCTGATTCGGAGCAGTTTTTGCGTCGACATGTGACATTTCACTCCGAAGTCCAATTGGCAGTCCTCCTAGCGGACTGCACATGATAAATCCGCTCCAAAGCGTAGAAAAACGTAGCAGTCAGATGGCGAGGTTATAGCGTCTGCATTTTGGGATGCGCATGGATTAATTTTCATTGACTACCTTGATGAAGGAAGGGCCATCAACAGCGACTACTACGTGCCTACGAAATAGCTGGAAAAAAATAGCCTCGTTTACAGAAAAAAAAAGTTTCACCAAGACAATGCACCGTGCCACAAGTCAGTGAAATCGATGGCAAAAATTTATGAATTGAGCTTCGAATTACTTCCGTATCCAACGTATTCTCTAGATCTAGGCCCCAGCGACTATTTACTGTTCTCAGTTCTCAAAGGAATGCTCGCTGTGAAAGAATGAAGAGATGATCGCCGAAACTGAAACTTATTTTGAAGCGGATGACAAATAGTACTACAAAAATGGCATCGAATAGGTGGAAGCTCACTATAATCTGTGTATCACACGTGAAGGGCGACAAATGAATTCGGCGGAAAAAAGTGTATTTTGCTATGGTAGGCCGGGGATTTTTCATTTGAACTGTTAACATACAATAAAACCATTTATTTCTACAACTAAGCATATTTGAGAGCAAAATTCAATCAAGTGAATGACTTTATCAAAATAATATCAGCAACACATTAAATACTTGCACATAAATACATGGATTTTAAATACAAAATATTTTTTTCCATATGAAAAACTATAGAAACAATTACAATTGCTTTTTATGCAAAAAAATTCACTAAAATTATCCACACTTTGCGAGGCATTTCGATAACTCAATCAAGTTTACAAAAACTAAAATCTAGTAACATTTATACATTTATTTACATTAAATAAAAAATCAATTTTTTTTACATATTTAATTAAAATTATTGTAAAAATATGTACATACAAATTTACACACGTATAAAAACAATGCAAAAGTAAATCTCTATTGCAATATGGACACACACTGTGCTAATAATATAATTGAATATTGAAATTTTGTAACGAATACGATTTGCCAACTGCCAAATTAAATTCGTAAATACTTCATAAGCAGCATGAAAAAAAAAAACAATTAAATCGATATAAAAATGCGCAGCATTAAAAAATTGTTTTAAAATGCCGTTTGATTGAATAATTTATAATGCATACAAAGCTAGTAATAGGAAGTGGGAGAAAAACACCAAAGTTTTTCCACAAAAAAATGCGCATAAAAAGCATGAAAATAAAAGTTCATGAATGTATGAATAGATGTGATATAAAAGTGGAAGAGATAAGGGAAAAAAACTGATAATGTTCCATCAGTCAAAAATGCAACCAGCCAAGCGGAGAAACGCTGGCATTCGCTGCACACTGCACACACACACACACACACATACACACTGCACAGAGCAGCGCACTTACCCACACACATACACACACAAAAAACACTAACTACTGCATAAAAATTCATACCAATGGAGTACGACGTATACATATATATGGGTATGTATGTTTGTGTATGGAAATTTGTTTGCTAAAACAAATTGGAATTTCACTACTAAATGCACAAATTGATTTCTGATTGCACAAAATGGACGAACAAATCAACTGAAACGGTGAAATGATGGTGAATGCGCGTGTAATCCAAATGCATTGACCAAAAGCGCTGACGAATTTTTGACTAACTGTGTATCTGATAAAAATTTGACATAGCAGACTGGAAAGCATATTTCATTCTGACAGCAAATTTCCATTAATAAATGCATAAATCCATATAAATATACAAAAAAAAAAAATTTATATATGCGGCAGCCGCTATAGCAGAGCGCCAACCGCGCTGCGTACTGAATGGTGGCATACTACCATTCGGATGGTCAGGGTTCGAGTCTTGGTTTGAGCAACAAACAAATTATAGAAAATGAAAATTATTAATTGTGATCAACTTTCGACAGGGAATGTTAAATACGCTGACAAGAAATAAATACTTCTCAAAAAAAAAAAAAAGCCATAGGTCGCTGGGAGATGGCTCAAAATAAACTGTAGAAGAAGGAGCTCGGCCGGAAATCGCTTCAGCGGTTAACGGTTAAAAATCGTCAATTGCATCTACAGTTCATAGGAATTGGTAATAAATGTGTTCACAGTTAGATATATTTTTTGCTATAAATGTGCATCATGGTTTGTTTTTGTTGTTGTATACACATTTTGATGCGGTAAATGCTTACAAATTTTTCGCTTGCATTTAGCTAATTGATCGATATGGCCAAAGAATTATAACAGTATTTTTAGAATATATTTCATATATATTTATATATATTTATATCAGCTTAAGTAACTCAAATCATTTTCCTAATTAAAATTTGTTAAATTATCTGATACTGTTTATATATAGTTTAAATTCAGCCAGCACTGACCTAGATTTACAACTTTATTTGCAATTCGAATGCAAATGATTGCTCTAAATATTTCACTCTATTCCGCTATGCTTAAGAGCAACTATCGCCATCCAAAAATAAATGATTTTTTAATATTCTCTGTTCAATATAAATGATGGTTTTTTTTGCAGCAAATCTAAATTTTTCGTTTTTAAATATAATTTTTAATTTTTCTATAAGATTTAAAATTTTTCAAATAAACTTTTAAATATGCAATAAAATCTTTAATTTAAATTTTTTTTTAATATTTTTCATTTAATTCTTAATTACATTTTTTATATATTTTTTTTAATTCTAACAAATTTTTAATTATTTATTTATTAAAATAATTTAATAATTAAAAAAAAATTTTTTTCAATAAAATATTTATTATTATAATAAATTTTTACTTTTCAACAAAACTTTAGATTTTCAATTATATTTGAAAATTTTTAATCAAAATTAATATTTTATTTTTTTATTTTTTAATAAATTTTCTTATATTATAATAAAATTTTGAATGAAAAAAAAATTTAATTATATTATTATTTTCTATTAAATTTTTTATTATTATAATAAAATCTTTGATTTTTAAATAAAGTTTTTCATATTTAAATAATTTTTTTTTTAATTTTTCGATAAAATTTTAAACATTAAAAAAAAATTAATAATTTTTCAATAAAGTTTGAAATTTTTTAGTAAGCATTTTTTATTTTTTTATAAATAAATTTGTTATAATAACAACAAATTTTAAATTTCTTATTTTTTTTTCCAAAAATTTTTTATAATTTAATAGTTTTTTTTTAATAAAATTTTTAATTTTTTTAAATAAAATTTTAATTTTTAAATGAAAGTTTTTTAAATAGTTTAATAATTTTTTTTTTTAAATTTGTATAATTTAATTTATTTCTGTAAAATTTTATATTTTGTAATAGTATTTTATTCCTTAATAAAATTTTTAATAGTATAATAAAAAAATTTAATTTTTTAATAAAGAATTTAATTTTTAATAAAATTTTTGAATTTTTAGTATGGTTTTTTTTTAATAATTTTTATACTTCTTTTTTTTGTCTGGACTACAATTTATTTTACAAATAATAAAATTTAAAATATTTAGTGTAAAAATGCAGTTCATAAATTTAGATTTTGCTGCCGGAAATGAGTAGTTCCCTCACTCAACTATGATTAAGTAGGAATAGCGATGTCCGATGGTAGATCCACCACTAACCAGTCTTTAAACTACACTCTACACTCTACAGTCTTAAAACTACAATTCTACACTATGTTACTCTAAAAGTGGAACAATTAAAAGCATAAGAATTCATAAAAAAACATTTTTTGAAATAGAGTAACCAGGGGTAACCTAGAGAACTCAATAAAAAACCATTATTTTACAAAACAATATTTTTGATTTAAAAAATATATTTGTTTTTGATACAGCAGAAAAAAGCTGAATTATTTTTGAATCCTAGCCGAGTTTTTCCTGCCAAATATATACATGTAAAATGTACAAACGTAAGAAAATCTATGTATCCCAAATAACGAAATCATACAATGTCAAATGAGTCGTTTACATAAACGAATACATAGGTAGCATGAGCATATTACTACTAACCCATGCATATACGTCACATGCAAATGCCTTTTCCTCGTAGGCAGCCAGTGAGTTTTAATTGTCGCCTGGCAGCCGGGGAAGGCGGAGTGAATAAATGAACAAATGAATGGATTAGTGTGTAAATGTGTGCAATAAATGCAATAGACTGGGCGCCATTAACGAGACATGCAATATATGCATTCTTCTATCCATGTAAGTATTTGAGGACATAACAGAAGATGAATTACATATTTATGAACGAAAAGTGCATAGTAGGAAAAAATTACGTACACTTTTATTGGAAAGTATAAACACATATAAGAGGACAAATGTATATTATATTGTTGTAGATTCAATATGTATAGTAAATTAAGAAAAATTAGCATTTCTAAAGATAATAATTCACGAACGACTAGTTATTATTATGACTACTTATGATATAAAAAAAATTAACGCTACAAATATAATATTATATCTACGGAAAAATTCGAATAAATCAGAAATTTCATTTTATTTTCTAGTAACTCCAAAAGGAGAATAAGTACCTTTTGCACTCAATAAAAGACTATCCCCATATTAAGCGTAAAATGTTTCAACGCAAATTATTTACTGTCCAATTTGCCACTAGTAGAATCGCTAGCCACTTCAAGGAGATTATGCCTAAGTTAGGATACGATTGTTAAGCATCAAAGACTCATATAAAAAAAAAAAGAAACTAAGTTTTCCAACACTTGTTTCGTTTGTTCTTGAAAAGTTTATTCACTGAATAATTGGATTGTCGTCCCACAATTTTATACATATATTTAACAGGGTGGACTATATTTTTTTTAATTAAAAAAAAAAAGAGATAAAATAAAATTACATAATATGAGATAATATCAAATAATATAAGCTAATTTGAAATAAAAAGAAACTAAAATTTAAAAATTTAAAATGAACTAAAATATATATAATAATATTCTACTCTATACGAAATAAAAAATATAAATTAAATTAATAAAAAATATTAAAAAGAAATTAACTAAACCAAAAAAAAAAAATAAATAAAATAAAACTAAAAAATTATCAAATTTGAGCAAAAAACAAATGCAATAAAGATAAAAATTAAATTAAATAAGATAAAAAAATGAAATAAAAGTATAATAAACAAAAGTAAAATCTTTTCAAAATATAAAACGAAGTAGAATAAAATAACATAAAATAAATAACAAAAAACAATAATTAATATAAAAAAGTAATAAAATAATACTTTACTTAATATAAAAGAAATAAAAGAAAATAAAATAAATGCAATGAAAAAAAATAAAAAATAAAAATAAAAAAATTAAAAAAAATTATATAAAATAATCTAAAACAAAATAACTTAAACTAAATATAAAAAAAATAATATAGAATAAAATAAAATAAATAAAGTAAAATCCAAAAAAAAAATTTATAATATTAAATAAAAAAAAACTTAAAAAAATATAAAATAAATAAAAAAAAATAAATTAAAATAAAAAAAAATAAATAAATTAAAATACAAAAATAAAATAAAATAAATCTAAAATGAAATAAAAATAAATAGAAAATAAAAATAAAGTAAAGAAAAAGAAAAATAAAATAAAATTAGATAAAATAAAATAAAATGAAGTAAAATAAAATAATTTAATATAAAATAAAATGAAGTAAAATAAAATAAAATAAAATAAACAAAAATTAATAAAAATTATATTAAATAAAATGAAATAATATAAAGTAAAATCAAATAAAAAAAATAATTAAAATATATAAAAATAAAATAAAATAAAATAAAATAATATAAATTAAAATAAAATTATATTAAATTAAATTAAATAAAAATAAATAAAACAAAAAAATAAAAATAAAAATTAAAACAAGACAAAAAAATTAAACTAAATTAAATGAAATTCAATTTAATAGTACAAAGTAACAAAAATTAAAAAAAAAAATTAAATATATATATATATACATATATAAATTAGAAATATAAATAGAAAAAAAATAAAATAATTAAAAATAAAATAAAATGAAATGAAATAAAATTACTTCCACCCTAATATATATATAAGTGCACACATATATTCTTATACATTTACGGTAAGTTGCATTTGAATACCAAGGTGCAAGTGAATGACTTTGCCGTCGTGTGCGTGTGTGCGCTCTATCGACTATGTATGACTGGATTTGAAGTGTACAAAACGAATGAACTGATAAAACAAATTGCGGGCTTGTCAAAGTGTCATGCAGTTGCTAATTGCTTTACGCCTAAATAAACACACAAATGCACACAAACAACAACAGAATAGGCACTACAAGATTCAGGCGAAAAAAGAAGAAGAATAGAAACAACACTAAGCAATCGTAGCCATCGAGACTATTACGTATTGTATATTAAAAGCCTCAACTGCGACAGTTAACTAGTACAACATGACATATGTACATGCATTTAAATATATGCATGCTGATTTTAATGAAATGTAGTGTATACATACCCATATAGATATTTAGATGTGAACATACATGTGATGCCACTCATGCCAGCACTAAGCGTCGACAAATAATCTCTAACTATTGGAATTTGGACTGCCGTTGTTATTGTGTACTACTCGTTCGTTGTAGTATATTGGCCTAGTTAGTGCGTTGACTGTGTCGAGTCGAGTCGAGTAAATTGCATGTCATACTGTCATGACTACAAAGCCAGCTACATGCATATGTATATATATATAGAGCAATTCACGCATATTTAAACTTGAACATGCAGCAAATGCAAGGGATTTCGTTTTTGAACGAACTTAGTTTGCCTGTAAAGCAAACAGAGATTCATATATGTATGTGTGTGATTATGCACAAAAATAGTTCTTCACATAACCGTTTCTACGAAATTATTCAATCCAGTGTAGGTGGCTCTGTCAGTGGTGCGTAAATATTCCTTTTGATCACTTTGGGTTTCAAGGAATATTAATTAATATTTCGGGTGTTGACAAATATTGTACATACATAAATAAGAAGGTGGTGAAATTTTGTATATATGAGAAAAGATTATAAAAATAACATTTGAAATACGTAATTGAAGTACTTGCTTAGAATATATTCTGCAAAATATGTAAACGTAGGCGATAAAGGTGAATTCTTAACTAAGTTTTATTTCTATTGAGTAGATTATCCCAGATTTGAGTTAGCGGTTCAATAAGTGACAAAAAAATTGTATCCAAAAACGAATAAATTTCAAGAAATATGAAATAGATAACTGACCATGTTACACAGAAAATTCAAATTTAATGGGAATTGATTATTATCATTCGAAAGAACATTCTTTGGCATTAATTTTTCTCTTTCAACTGTTGGCCACGGCTACGTCTCAGATGGTCCATCCATTATGTTCAATTTTCGATGACCCGATCGAGCATTTCGACTGATAACTGGCGAACGACAAGCGTGATTTTTTGCTCCAAGGCCTGAATAGAAGCGGGATTGTCCGCATAGACTTTAGAATTTACACATCCCCACAGAAAATAGTCTAACGGTGTGATATCACATGATCACGAGCTTCAATTTCAGGGATCAAATAGTCGGTTATCATGGCGCGATAACGGTCGCCATTGACGGTTACATTCTCACCGGCATCATTTTTGTAGAAATATGGACCGATGATACCACCGGCCCACAAATCCCACCAAATTTTTTTTCTGGATTAAATTACAGCCCTTGAATCTCTTCATGTTGCTTTTCATCCCGAATATGGCAATTTTGCTTGTTTACATACCCATTGAGCCAGAAATGGGCCTCGTCGCTCAACAAAAGTCGGCTGGAAAACGTCGGATCTTCTTGAAACTTGTCAAGAGATCATAGAGCGAAGCGATGTCGCTTGGGAAGGTCGAGCGGTTTCAGTATTTGCACAAGCTGTATTTGGTAAGCTTTCGACTTAAGATCTCGACGCAAAATATGCCAAGTCGTTCCATACGTCAGTCGGAGTTGCTTCAAACGGCATCGAATCGACTCTCCACGGTCTTCGTGTACCCTCTCAGCTAAGGGCTGCTATATTTGCTACACTGCATGCTGAGCGTGGTCAATTCGGTCGGATATTATCAAATAATGAATATTGCGTCTGAAGATGGTGTTGCGAATAGTACGCTCAGTAAGCCGATTATGTTGACCATAAGTTGAGCGGAGCGCCCGAAACCCATTCTTTACAGAACGTGAATTTTCGTAATAAAGTTGAATGATTTGTAAGCGTTGTTCAGGCGTAAGTCTTTAATACCAAAAATTTATAGAGGATATATTGCTCGTTGGCGCGCATATTCAACTAATACGTCGCTCTCTTAGTAAATTTTTTCAGCGCTTCGCTTTGATTCGGACTGTGGCAGGGTGATCAGTATTCCATTAATGAGTTTTTCCCTGCCACGAAACTTGCACGAATCCGATATTTCGCTGCGCTGTAGTACATGTTTAAAAGACCCACTTGTTTTCGACCCTAATGTAAGCCTTTGGTCTTGCGAGGAATCAACAAGTTGAACTGCCGCACCATCCAAATAAAGAGAATAGACATTACAGGCGTATACCATCAAATTGTGTAGGATATCTCTCATCCGAGAATGTTGTGTCTTTTTCACTAAGGCTGGTATTCGGGACTTAAATTTAGCACATAATCTCGTTAAGGGAGGTTATGTCGGAGTAGCTCCGGATATGTAAGGGTAGTAACACTAAAGCTCCCTGCCTTTTAGCTGTTGATCATTGCTTCATAAGGGTTGACCAGGAGGATACAACGGTATACCGCCTTGAAATTGTGGCTGCATACCTAAAAACAGATCCACATGCAATTTCAGGAAAACGATGAAGTTTATAATTAAGTAAAGCAACCAGGACGAGTGCGGTCTATCGAAATAGCTGACAAAGACGCTGTTGTGAAAATTGTAAAATCAAGGTAAGCTGTGTTTCCGATCATTTCGAAAAAATGTCTTGCAGGAATCCCGGATTTTCTCTCATATTAACTTGGCTTTCATAAGGGTGCTATGCGCCGCACTTAATGACATAAACACCCATTAAATTCATGGCCTCAACAAAACGTAATACTGATCACGCACTGTTTTGGTAGCATTGGATTCGTATAAAGCTTTTGATTCATCCTTACAGAGCCCTGTTAGAAACTGAATTAGTATCTGGAAGAGAGAAGTTGACTTCACGAACTTCATTTAATACCAAATCACAGGACTGCTTTACAGGACGAACAACCGACGACTCCTGAACGCCATTCACAGATAGTATGTCAGAACCTACTTAGTAGGGACATAAATACTGTTACACCCATTTTATGCTATAAAATAAAAAATAATGAATGTTTTTTGACCAATTTTGTTTAACATATTTATTGATATATATTGTATACAAAAACGCAGTATTCATTCGGAATGCCCGTCTGTGGCCTTCACCCACGCCTTAAGTCTGACTGACCAATCATCAATAGCCGCACGCACCTCCTCCATTGGGAAATTGGCCACAGCACGAATCAAAGCTGTCTTAACACAAAAGATACCCCAATCAATGTTGGGGTATCTTTTGTGGCAAACTATGTCCTCTAAAACTGTTTACAATTTGTAATCCAGCGGGTTCAAATCAGAACTGCCAGAGGGCCACTCTTCAGAGGAAATGAATGCTGGTAAATTGTTTTGGAGCCAGATTTGGGTCGCTTTAGCTTTATGGGCCGGCGCAGAGTCTTGCTGAAAAGTCCATGATTGGTTTTGGAACATGGAATGGTTAAGTGGTCTTACAATAGCTTCCAGAACGGTTTCTTGGTAAACTTTGGCCGATGTTTTGACCCCTTGTCGCAAAAATGCAAGTCAGTTACCCCATCATAAGAGACACCCCACCATACCATGACAGAGGCTGGGTGATGACCTTTGCGACCCGTGGAATCAGTTCAGATGTTTCCTTAGATGACCGTGTAAACAAGATTTTTCTGTGCAAGTTATCAGCGTGCTTCACCAAAAGACGTTTGCATTTTACCACCCTATTTTTTTTTAAGAGCTGCAGTCAACAAACGTCCGGTACAGCGTTTGAAAGCCAAGTCTTTTTTAATAATTCGACTCGTGGACTTTTGCGACACATTCATCTCCCGGGCCATGATTTTCTGTTTTCGGAGCGGATTTCGCAGAATTCTTGATTTGACAGCTTTGATAACTTGCGGCGTTTGAACTGTGCATGGACGGCCCGACCGGTGGCGGTCTTTAACATCCCCAGTCTCCTGAAACAGTTTTATGCACCGGTAGACGAACATGCGATTAATGCCGAGCGGACGGAGTGTTTTGAAAATATCACCTTTTTCATTTCACACTTAAAAAGCGCTATAACAGCGAAACGGTTTTCATTATCTGACCATTCCATGTTGAAAACTCACACAATTTAGAATTACCGATACAGACTAACGCTCTAAAAGTTATATTTTATAAATCATATGGGAATTATGTGATATGCTCAATTCTTCTATTGAAATGCGTGTTTTTAATGTTGTAACAGTATTTATATCTCTATCAAGTATATTAACTCTTCTCCCGTAAGCAGGTGAGCAGCAGTGTAAAATCCACATAATAATGGCATAATGAAGTTATGAATACTCGTATTGTAGCAGAGTTAATTTCTTATTATCTTGCTCATTTCTTCATCGACTAATCGTGCCTGTTCATAAGCAGAGTAACATAGCCGCTACAATAAAAAAGATATCGATGGATCGAGAATAAGTGAAAGTATCGATAGAAAATTTTTTTGCTGGAAAATGGACTTATGTTTACCGACCAGTAAAATCGTTTGCAAGCGGAAGTGACTAAAATAGCGGAAATGGAAGATCTGGTTTTAAATTTTTTTTATGGTGCACTTGAAGTAAGTATATGAATGAATGATCTCTCTGTCAATAGCAGGCAGCTGTATTTCGATATAATTGCTTGAATTGGCTGATGAATTCGCATAAATGGTCACCCTGATCACCGATGTCAAGGCGCAGGGGATGAATAGAAATGCTTATCTCTAACTTTGGTCATCTTATAGACACATGGACGATTATTTAAGGGCATGCACCTCGGTCCTCTAATTAGGAATGTTGATGTCCTGGTAGCAGGTATGATGAGAATTGAAGCTGGTATGATGAGCTGTCTTAGTGTAGTCGAATGGTATGGAAAATATAAAGTGAATTGAAAAGAGAAGCGAGATGCATTTAAAGTCTGAAAATTGGAGTGGATATGAAGACTTTGAAGAGGTGACCAACAGGGAAGTACTAAAAATTCAACGAAACAAACAAATTGCTAAATCACAGTGAAAGAGAAACATTAGGAGTTGGCGATCAAGAAAGCTCAATCGATGACTTTGACATTCTATTTACCGACTAATTCGAAATTCTAGTAACAATAACACGTTTGGAGAACAACAAGAGGCGGTGGACGATGTCTTGCCTTCTGAGCTATTTAAGTTTGACGGTAAAGAATTAACAGGATACATGCAAAAGCTTCTTTGTAGAAATTGTTCGAAAAGATACTCAAAAAACAAAATTGGAGTCCGAAGTATTTTCTACAGGCATTCTTCTTTATCTTTACTTATGTAGACATCTTCAACCATGTCAATATGGCCGGATATGTAGAACAGCACATCTTTCCCCCGGTTGGGGCACTAAGCGCTGCTAAGACGCAAAGGGCCATAAATATTACTCAATTTGTAGAGTTTTATTTTGGTTCGTCGAGAGAGAACTTTACTTTTCAATTGCCTTTCTCAGTACTAAGCTGCAACCATTTGCAGCAGTGGTTCTAAGTTGGACTTCTAGGTTGACATTGTCGTTGGTGCTGGCTCCTAGACAAATAGAAAAAACTATCTATGACTTCGAAGTGGGTGAGCCGAGTCGCAAATGCGATGGCAGTTTGTTTGATGACAAGGAATTTTTCGTTCTGTTCTAGTTCATTAACAGAGTCTTACAATTTACTTCCTTATCCAGCCGGGAGAGAGCAGAGCTCACGTCACGGCTGTTGAGACCAATGATATCAACATCATCGGCAGACACCAGCTACTGTACACTCTTATAGAAGATGGCACCTTTGCTATTTAGTCACCCAGCCTGAAAAATCATTTGGTACCGAACGGATAGGAAAGGTTCTTTTCGATCCTGATGGTGTTTTTGGTGTTGGTTATCAGCAGTTTCCGTAGCCGCTTAGGTTTTGGGAAGATACCAAATTCAGAAGACTTTTTTCTGTTTTCGTAGCCATTAGAAGTATAAAAGCTCTTTAAATTAAAAAAACGCAAATCTCCAAATAAAGGATAACGCATTTCGAGGTTACCTATATTTTTAAAGAAAAAAGCACAGAAAAATTAAATTTAATGGAGAATGTTTATAATCATTCGAAAGAACATCCTTTGGAATTTATTTTTTGAATGTTATCAAATGTTGGCCGCTGCTACGTCTCAGATGCTCCATCTATTGAGTTCAATTTTCGATTACTCATTCAAGCCTATCAACTGGTAACTGGCTAATGACATGCGTGATGTTGTGCTCCAAGGCCTGAATCGATGTGAGTTGGTCCGCATAGACTTTAGACTTTACATATCACTACAGGAAAAAAGCGGTGTGATATCACACGATATCGGTAGCCATTCGGCCGGCCCAAAACGTTAAATTACCTCAGTAAATACAAACGCGATGTGTGGGCAGTGGTGCCGTCTTGTTGAAACCGAATGTCGCGGAAATCACGAGCTTCAATTTATGACATCAAATAGTCGGTTATCATGATGATGACCGATGATTCCACCGGCCCACAAACCACACCAAACCATTTTCTTCTGGATCAAATGGAAATTGAATCTCTTCAGGTTGCTCTTCGTTTCAAATGCGGAAATTTCGCTTCGTTACATACCCATTGAGCCAGAAATGGGTCTGATCGCTAAACAAAATTTGGCTCGAAAACGTCGGATCTTCTTGGGACTTTTCAAGAACTCATAGAGCAAAGCGATGTCGCTTGGGAAGGTCAGTGGCTTCAGTTTTTGCACAGGCTGTATTTTGTATGCTTTCAACTTAAGATCTCGTCGTAAAATACGCCAAGTCGTTCCATACGTCAGTTGCTAGTTGTTTGGTGCCGAATCGATTCTCTACGGTCTTCGTGTACACTCTCAGCTACGGCCGCTATATTTTCTTCACTGCGTGCCAGACGTGGTCTATTCGGTCGAATATTATCCAATAATGAATGCTGGTTCCCAAGATAGGTGATGTTGTTGCGAATAGTACATTCAGTAGGCCGATTATGTTGACCATGAGTTGAGCGAAGCGCGCGAAACACATTCTTTACGGAACGTGAATTTTCGTTATAAATTTGATTGATTTGTAAATGATGTTCAGGCGTAAGTCTTTCCATGATGAAATGCCAAACAATACTGAACAAAATTAACATGACAGCTTGACACGATTCACGCGTGATGTGTCAAAAAAAAGGCTATTGAAAAAAGTATCTCTACTTGGATCACCCTATATAAGCACATTTATACTGAGAAATTTCTATTCAGTATGGCAGTTTTCAACTGACTTTTAATTTGTGTGCAAATTTTTCAATTTAGTAATTTCAGTTTCAAAATACCGACACCGCCTGCCGCAAATGGGTTTATTGCGCTTTGCAAATACGGTTTAATTTATATATATATTCATGTTCGCGCAGAGTTTTTATGATTATAACTTTAGTTTGCATACTTGTGCTTGATATAAATGAAATAAATAAAATTGCAGACGGTTATAATACATACAAACATACATATATAAGTACATATTTTGTGCTACTGGGCGCTCGTCGTTGTGTCGTTAAACAAAGTGCAATTGTCGAATGAATTGAATCGTACAAATTGCACAGGTGATTGGAAAAGTTTTTCAATTTCACTAATAATACCCAAAGCTCAAAAACTCGCTTAGCGCAGTTCGTTGGCCATACCCACAGCCCAGCAGCACAACAGCCAACCGTTAACCGTTAACCAGTCTGGCAGTTAGAGAGACGCGTGGGCGACCAACCCACCAAATAGCTTTCCTCAACGAATATATGCATTTGCATGAACAGCATAAACTCACATAATACCACATGTATTACCGTTATTTTGTTTCGTTAGCGCATGGGGTAAAATAAAAGAAAATTATTAAATTAAGATTGAAGTAAAAACAAATATTTTAATTTTAATTTTCATTTATATTTCAATATTTTTCAATATAAAAACAAAAAATGTGCAGTGTAAAAGAAGCAGGTGAAAACCGTTATAGCAAATAATGGTATTGAAATCGTTGGCAAAAATGCAAACTTTTGTAAATAAACGCTTGTGGCATGAAACATAAAAAGCAGCAACATCAGTTTTACACCTTTTTTTGCTACTCTGCGCATGTATATGAGCATTTCTTTGTGAATGTGTGTGTGTGTGTGAGTTTTCGCTTTGCTTGTGGGTGCATAAAAATGTTTTTTCAACTTTTTTGATTCATACTTGCCATTTGAGCAACAAATCAGACACAGACCACATTCAACCTGTTTGGCATTGCATGTTGCACGTTGTATGTTGCATGTTGCATATTGAAATTTTCACTTTTAACTTTGCACTTTTCATACCAAGACTCAACGGTTACACGTTAGCACTTAAGTCGCAACCTATGCACCGGTTACACTGAGCCACATATGGCTGAGTAAAACATGTTTAGGTGTGTTTGTTGCAAGCTTTGAAATTTTTTGTTTACCTTACATAGATGCTTATATGTATGAATGTGTGTGTGTTTGCCATTTTGTTTACACATCAATTCCGTCAGCTTCCAATCTCTCTCGCAACTCCCTGTCCTTGCTCTCTTTTATTTTCTATGCCCTTTCTATGCCTTAGGGCAGCTGCTGTGGTAAGGTAAAGCTTTATTATGTGTATGTATGTGAGTGTGTGCACCTTCAACTGGCTTCAGAATTTTTTCACTTGCATCATTCAACCGCATCAATTGCTTCCAATTTCTGCTTGGCATGCAAGTGCACAGCAAAAAAATTCATACGTACACACACACACATATATACATCAGTGCACCATCATGCCACATATGCTCACTCTGGCATACTTTAACGCTGCCGCAACATACTCTTTTGATGAGAAAAGCTCTTACAAATCGCTAAAATATTGTTGCAACCTTTCATAATACGCAGTGTTAATGGGTGTGTGTGTGTGTGTATGTAAGTGAGCATGCGTCGAGTGTGAAAGAATGCTGTAAAGCCGTCATTGAATTGTAGCATAAAGCGATGAAGTGGAAGAGCAGTCAGCGGTGCCTAACACATGACATGCTCTGCTCTGCACTATGAAAGTGCCTTTTGTGAACCGTTAGATACTGTCTATGTTTTGTCACTGCTACAACGTGGCAAGTATGAATGAATGCCGTGACTGCTGGCGATGTGTGGTAGGTGGGTAAAAATCTGGAAAAAATTAGATTATTTAATTGAATACGAAAACACAAAGATGAATACGAATTCCAATAAAAACACTGGCAGGAATATTAGTACGATTACGAATAATAACACAAATACGAATGAGGATGCCAATACTAATACGAAAACGAATGCAATATCGAATACGAACTCAAATACGAATGTGAATGCGAAACAATATTCCTCGAAATCCATTTTGGCGAACATTTCTTCGGTTACAAAAACAAAACAAAACAAAACAAATCAACAACAACAACAACAACAACAACAACAACAACAACAACAACAACAACAAACAATAATAATAATAATAATAATAATAATAATAACAACAATATTTGTTTTGTGGGTGAGGAGAACAAAAATACCGCATACCATTGTGTCGTCACAGCAATAGTATGTGCAACTTACAGGTTAGTAAAAAAAACTCTTCTCTAAGTAACTGTCGCCCACCCTGGAACCTCTTTCGCATTACTTCAGGGTGGCGTTCTATTTTTCTCGTAGTGAGATTACATCTCGTCACCTGCGAGCAGTTTTCGCTTTTTCGCTCGTAACACATGTTCTACGAACTCTGTTATGTTTTTCCACTCATTTTGGTTGTGTAGAATAACTGAAGTAATGTTATCAGCGCTATGTGGCCCAATTGTGTTGTCGAGTCTGTTTCGCTCAACTTGCCATCGAGCGCTTTTAAAAAATGTATGTTCGGCATCATCTTCCTTGGCGTTGTTATAGAATCATGACGGATTTTCGACTTTCCCAATTGTGTATAGAATTTCCGAAAGTATCCGTGACCAGACAGCATCTGGGTAATATTGTAATTTACCTCCCCAAATTTTCTACTTGTCCATACTCCGACATCTGTTATAAACCTAAGTGGTTTTACCACCGGTTGAGGGTTTCCTGTCATATATCTTCTCTAGTTAAATTAACAGCACTTCCTTGCTTCCACGCTTTTCTTAGTGTCCCGTTTATATTCCATTTATTACAGCTATAACCTATTCTGATACTGTCCATTACGCCGACACCTAAATAATTAAGAACTTTTCTTGATCTCAAATCATCTGCGGTTGGGTTCGTATTTCTAGAGGTATATGGTAGAACTCTGTCCTTTAGATATTCCTCGAAATCCATTTTGGCGAACATTTCTTCGGTTACAAAAACAAAACAAAACAAAACAAATCAACAACAACAACAACAGCAACAACAACAACAACAACAACAACAACAACAACAACAACAACAACAACAACAACAACAACAACAACAACAACAACAACAACAACAAGAAAACAA
Source organism: Neoceratitis asiatica (assembly GCA_030068015.2). Classification (NCBI taxonomy): domain Eukaryota; kingdom Metazoa; phylum Arthropoda; class Insecta; order Diptera; family Tephritidae; genus Neoceratitis; species Neoceratitis asiatica. Next base: position 40,540,040 of record CM061527.1, read on the forward strand.
CAACATCAACAAAAGCAACAATAACAAGAAAACAACAACAGAAACAACATCAACATCATCATCATCAACAACAACACCAACAAATATCGATAAGAATAGGAATATTAACAAGAGTACAAATGCAAAAACGAATATAAATATAAATACAAACACAAGTACGATTATGAATAAGAATACGAGTACGAATATATATATATATATATATATATATATATATATATATCGAATATGCTTATATGATTAACAGACGAATAAGTATAAATATATAAGTAAGCTCGGGTATGTTGCAAAAATATCAAGACGCGCACCACATATTGGAGCATGTTGAGATTCGCATCAGCGATTAATAAATGAGAATTATATATTGTTCAATATATTAAATTACAAGAGTTAGTGCTGTGTAAAAGTATTTGGTGCAATTGTTGTAGTACAAACGAAGTACATATGTATTTTTTTCGCACTCACTATTCAAATGATTAATTCTTGCTGATTTTTCTGCTAAATTCGCATTGAATGTTGACACACTTCTTACGCTTTAGACAAAGTATTCTTTAAAAATTAAATAAAAATTCTGAGGGGTCATGTCGCCTCATTTGCTTAAGAGCTTGCAATGAGACTGCTCTCTCTGAACTGACCCAGTTATAATACGCATTTTCAATACACTTTCGTATCAACATATATAGGAACTATGTTGGCACTGTAATGTAGAATTTGCGACCATTTGTCATACGCGATGCGAATACTATGTCATGGACACTAGTTGCATTTCTATGCCGTTGAACTCAGAATTTTGCTATAATAAAAATATAAAAAAAAAATATAAAAATTAAAAAAAAAATTTTTAAAGAAAAATAAATAAAAAATTGTAAGGAACTTAATATTTGTGTAACCAAACATGAATAAACACAGAAATACTGCTGCAATTACGAGCCATTCAGTTGCTTAAAGGTATATTTTATTTAAATGTAAATACGTATGCGTTAAAAAACTATATATATGTATATATATACATCTACATATATATCTGCGTATACTTGTCACGTTGACCACAGAAAAAAACAGAAAAATAAATAAATAAAATGAAAATAAAAAGAAATAAACACCAGAACGCAAACAACATCACATATGTACGTGCTATCGAATTAACTTTTCACACTCACACACCGAGCGGCAGCAGGACAACACGGCGTATGCGTAATTTATTTTCCATGCTTGTATAATTTTTGATGTCATCCGTTTTTATGGTAAATAAATGAATAACTCCCAGTACGGCTGACATTTCAAAAACAAGACCAACAAACAAAAAAAAAAAATAGAACGGAAAAACGCAGTAAAAGCAAAAGAGATACACAGAAACTAAACACACGCACGCGTATCACTGGCCGCAGGTAAAAACAAATATAATATCAACGAATAAATGAAAATTCATGAATGTAAACATTACGTATACGCTCTGTTCGCCATACTACGCGCAAATATGTAGAAGTTTGCGTATATGCATGTGTTTGTATGTCATTTAGTGAGGCTGTAAATAAGTTTTGATAAAAATATTTGATTGCCCTCAAAAGCCGCATGCCGCAAGCCGCCTGCCACATACTCAATTAGTATTTTACCACAGTCGCTACGTGACCTCGTCATTGAATTGGCGCTAAATGACTTATTTTGATTCGTTAGCCCTTTTGATATGCATTAACTGCGTTGAGTGTGGCCGTTAATGGATGCGTAGCAGGCTATACATAAAACAGCAATAGCATTTTTATATAATATTAAGTGCTTTAACCCTTAAGAGTACCCTCTTAGAAGAATTACACAAACCACTACGCTGAGTCTTCAGAATCCTTAGTTGTTATTTAAAAAAACAAAACTGTAGTGATGATTACTTTTTTGATGATTTCTTATAACAGAAATTCGAACTTTTCGTGCGGAAGATATGACTAGCCAGCTGAATCAATTCTTCAACATAATCTCCTTCATATGCTGATATCACCTTAGGAATGCTCTGTAGCAGTATCATAGCATTGAGGAATCATACTAGCATAACCATCGTCCAAAAATTCTTCAAAAATACAATCCTCAGTAGGTCCTCCCTATCCAGCTCAAGCGTTCTTCTCCAATTCACTTTATATTTTATCCTTTTCAAGCTAATACTAAGTTTTTTCAGCAGACTTACTCACTGAGAACACAATAAAACAATATTGACAAACACAAATCACAACCATCAGTCCCCGACACTCACATTTACCATAATCTAAGCTTTCATGAGCATGTGGTGCAGACTATAAAAAAATGTTTTTGTTAGCAGTAGTGTAGTGAACGTTTTAACAATACTAACTGAAATATTTAAAAATATATTTTACAATCGTGTTTCGATAATACATATATTAGTTTGTACTAAATCCCTAAAAAAGAAATTCTGGGGTTAATTTCTCATCAGTGTTCATTTTAACTTTTCGCAAAAGATAAAAAAGTACTATTTTGCAAATGTTACGGGTGGTGGCGTTTTCCATTTAACTCTCGAAGAGGATGAACATTTCTGAAATCAGCTCTTGCATGATTACATGCAATACTTATATATGTGCCGACGGAGGGACAGAAAAAGAAAACGCTTCATCTTTACATATTCGCAGTCAAGCGTCACCCTCAACTTAGTTCGCCAAGCTCAGCTGATCACTATTTATGATCGTATTACGAGCTTCATAAGAAGTTTCAGAATTCCCAACTACATAGTAGTTCAGCTTTTAGTCGGAAAAATCCACCTACCACGTGTGAGAGTGACCTAGCTAGGTGCGTTGCTAATGGAGTTGTTGATCTCGACCTTAACTTTCTATCTCTCCGCGCTATCATAGTCGCTGGATGTTCCGTTAAGCGTTAAGCGTTGAGCAGGTGTATTGCTTAAAATTATGGGTGAAAGCAACTTTTTTTTTATTTAGTCGACCATTTAATGCTGAAAACTTGTAAAAATGAAGTGAAAATCATAAATTTCGAATTTATATTCTAATAAGAATTAAATTTTTTTTTTTCGAATACCAGTTAAAAATTAAGGTATAAAAATGTAAAGAAAAATAAGATATTTAAAATAGATAAAATGCAACCTAAATATAGCTTTAAAAATACTTCAAGAAACATTCTTATATTATATAAGTGAATTAGTACGTATATTTTCTTTCAAAATCTAATGATTTATAGCTAATTTTCTTATTGCCAACTTAAACAATTTATTTTCATGGACTAGTAATTAATTACAATATAAAATAATCACAACTTATTATAATTATTTGGCAACTTATTAAATTCTCATACACGGGCTTCTAAACCCTTTAAAGATCATTTAACTAGCCGATTCAATAATACTGCTGCTGATCTTCGTGAAGGCCTTCGACGATCACCCTGCTATAAGTGGGAAATGTAAGTGAATTTTATACAAGTACACATTTATACTATTAGTGATCTGTGAGTGTGAAATGTGTTTAATTATCAAAAAATTCAAAAAATTCATTGAGTCTACTACTGACTCGTTCGTAGCAGAGGATACTCACCGATCAGCTGAGCTTGCAGTTTAGTTATTGTCAGCGCGATAGAGGTACACAAACAATCTGCAAAATTTTTAAGAGAGTGTATATGACTGCCATTTATATTTAATATGTTACTAAATCAAAAGATAATATTTTGTTTTATTATTAATTATAAATTTCTTTACGTTGCCTTAGGAAGAATTTGACTTTTTTCTAATATATTTTGAGATAATAACAACAAATAATTATTTTCTTGTTTGTTTAAATACTTTAATATTCAATATGTACATTTTATAATGTTAATGTACAGTTTATCCTTACTTTATAAATAAAGTTAAGGATGTGAAAAAAAGTGCAAATATTTAAATATGGATTCCTAAATTAAGATCTTTTTTCTGTGATATGGTGGAGTATGGTTAGATAGAAAATTTTAGTGACTTTGCCTACTATTTAAACGCAACGCAAAGTCAAAGTAGAGTGGGTTAACGAAACGCATATCTTAATAACAGCTTTAAGATATATTGTTTTTTTGTTTGTTTCGCTAACCAGTTAATTTAGTAGTTTTTTTCTATTTTTCAGTATATTACGATCATATCAGGGATATTTTTTTGTTCATATGATCGCGCTTGCTCCTTTTTTTGATTTAAAGCAGATTTATATATTTTACTTAATCGTTTTTGTTGTGAAACTAAGGAGTCTAGAATAATCGTTTATGTGCTTATGTGCAAATAGTGGAAGTTGAAGCGTCAATAATCCCACCATGCCGACTGCTAGCTAGCGTTTCGAAGGCTCCCGCACGACTCCTATTCTATTTCGATAGGATCAGGTTTGCAGTAAGCATGTATGCTGCCTACCGTTTTACAATTGTACATTACAGTGGTTGAAGTTTTATGTGAGTTCCGTGCACTCAGAGGGTGCAATAAGGGTTAAATTTTTTTTTTTGATTTTTTATTTATTTAATATATATTTTTTTAATAAACTCTACGTTTCTTAATCACATTTGAAAAAAAAAATATATTTTTTATTTGTGCTCGTACCAAAGTTATTAAATTAAAATTTCATTTTCCATTTTCTAATCAATCCATTCAAATTCATTCCATTCAAATTAACAATAAAATTACAAATACTAAAATGAAAAACTCGTAGTAAATGACTTATGTATCTTAATATGAAAATTGGCAACGTTGTCCCCGTATGAGAATCTAAAAATTCGCTAAATCAAAACTTGTATGAAGTTTTTCAATTGGTAAAAACTCATAACGTACAGCTACAGTCATCATACAGAAAACATAGAAATTTCAATTATACTATTTTATATAGCAAAATAAAATAAAAATTTAAATGTTTCCAATAAAATTTTAGAAACTTTAGTTCGATAAATGTGGTAATGCTACCACACTCACTGCTAACATCTGTATAACAATAATAGCACTTTTTATGGTTATGTTATGAAAAACAAATATGATTTTTGAAATAATATTTTTCTAATATTTTATTTGGTCAAAAATGGATGAAATGAATGAAAATTTATTTAAATAATTATAAAAAAGTAGGACCCTGTAATTAAAATTTAGGGAATTTTTATTTTGTTGAAAATGACACAACGTTTTCACTGTTATATCAGCTGAAAATTTCAATTAAGAAATTGTACAGGTTCGTAAAATACATGTAAAATGTTTGCCATAAAAATATGCTAAAATTTCGTTTATCGAAAATTGGCAACATTGCCACAGTATTCATAATCACTACAAATTATAAATTTCAACTAATAAATTTGAAGAAAGTTAAAAATAGTGTAATTTTAATTTGAACTTTACAAGAAAAACCTGTTTATGAAACTAACTGTCATGTGCTGATTGACAACGTTGCCACAGTCATAATTTTCAATGGCTGAAATTTTTATTAAACAGACTTTAGGTAAAAGCAGCAATACATATTTTAAAATTAGAAATTTTGCATATTTCGTTTAGTGAAAACTGGCAACGTTGATTTTATGAGTTAATTCCTCTTCAGGAAACTTTCTGCTACAACTAGAAATGTAACTAATATAATATAAAACCAAGAGACACAATTAGCTGTGAAGAAGTTTTACAATGTGGTTTTGACTACCAAATTGATAGATTAAAAGCAAAAAATAAAGAAAAATTAAATCGAAAATATTTTAATTTCACATTACTTTCGGAAGTGGAAACTCATTAAAGGGAAAACTGGTAATGCAGTCATGAAAATAATATACATTTTCGCAATGGTCTTGTTTATCGTATTTTATTCTCCAATGAGAAACTTGGCGATACAGGACCCTTTACTGCAATTGTATCATTCATGCTATAATTAATGCTATAAAATTAAATGTGTTTTTGGAGTAAATTCAAAATTGATAAAATGCTATTAATTTCTATAAGTATAAAAAAAAATATTTTTTAAGGAAGAGGTGAGTTTGAACATTAAAAAAAAAGATTTATTTTATTTTATTGAGTTGTAAAATATGTTAAGAATATTCTGCTAAAATTTCAAATCGATCGGAATAAAAATCTAAGAGATAGACCCTTTGGAAATTCCACCCATCGGGCCATGTCTTTGTCAATTTGAATCTTTAAACTCCTTTATTTCAATACTCTGTTTTTTTTAAGTCGGTGGATAAGATTACTCGAAAAGTTGTAATGCGATTTTGTCAAAACTTAGCACACATCGTTGTGTGAACATTATCTAATCATTGAAGGAAGGAACGGCGAGACGGATTTTCTTTTGAGATGTCAGAGGAGATGAGGAAGCTACGTCTGGTTTTCGGAATTTTTGAATAAAAACTTCACAAAATAATGCTTAAATGTGTATCTTTGATACGGTGAATTGTGTGAATAAAATATATGATTTTATATATAAAAATTTTGTGAAAATTCCTTATTTTTAACATCTGAAACCCACCTTTTCCTTCTTCTTCTTTGGCGTAGGCACCGCTTACGCGATTATAGCCTAGTCAACAATAGCGCGCCACTCGTTTCTTCTTTTTGCTGTTTGGTGCCAGTTAGAAATACCAAGTGATACCAGGTCGCTCTCCACCTGATCTTTCCAACGGAGTGGAGGTCTTCGTCTTCCTCTGCTTCCGCCAGCGGGAACTTCGTCGAATACTTTCAAAGCTGGAGCGCTTTCATCCATTCGGATGGCATGACCTAGCCAGCGTAGCCGCTGTCTCTTGATTCGCTGAACTGTGTCAATGACGTCGTTTAGCTCGTACAGCTCATCGTTCCATCGTCTGCGGCATTCGCTGTTGCCAGAACGCAAAGGACCATAAATCTTCCGCAAAACTTTTCTCTCAAAAACTCCTAAAGCCAACTCATCGGATGTCGACATCGTCCAGGCTCCTGCGCCATACGTCAGGACGGGAATGATGAGCGACTTGTAGAGTTTGGTTTTGGTTCGTCGAGAGAGGACTTTACTTTTCAATTGCCTACTCAGTCCAAAGTAGCACCTGTTGGCAAGAGTCATTCTGCGTTGGATTTCAAGGACGACATTGTTGGTGTTGTTAATGCTGAAACCGACCTAACCCCTTAATATATAAAAAAGCGTATTGATGATAAAATTAGGACGTATTTATTTTTAAATTTCTGTTTTTTTTTTTAATAAAATTCAATATCAGGGAATCTATGTGAAAATATTGCCGCTATTTAAAAAACAAAAGTTTTAATGAGAAATTATAATTCGATTCAGCAGGTAAATGAATCCATTTAGTATTTTCACATCTGTCAAATTTATCTGTGAAATCAAACAGATTTTGTTTTGGTTAAAAGTCAGGAATTTATGAAAATAGAGCGCTTAACAGCCGCGCATCCGCATGGCCTTTGCATCAACATTTGGTTCGTTACACCTCAAATATCGCTGCTGCAAGTGGCAGTGTAGCCGAAGTACCCGACGTGTCTATTTCACGACATTCTCAGCAGCCACATTTTGGTGGATTTCGAACTTGGACTTTCACCTTCATCCATTACAGCTCACACAATAACTGAAGCCAGTCAGCCACTCAACTCGAGCGAATATGGTTTTATTGCAAACAGCGTAGTCTTTCGACTCGGAAATGTCAATTAGCCACAGCGATCGTGCGATTTGACACTGTTGAATTTTTTGGGGGTTTATGCTGATAAACAATTAATTCTTGAGCACTTGAAAACCAACGCTCGTGAAGTTATGGCTGAGGTACCGCTCAATATGTATGGGAAAGTGGTCGAAAGTTACCTTAAACAGATGAAAGTTTGCAAAAATTCCCTCAGCGGTCATTTATGATTACTGTTTCACATATAATGTGAAGGTTCAAACTTTATAGTAAATAATTAATTTAATGAAAAAAAAATCATTTTAAAAGCATTTTTTACGTATATTTTGGAAACCGCAAAATACATAACCTTGTGTAAGATCATTTATTATTTCGATAAAATTAATTATTCGTGCCGGAGATTTTGGGGGGCCAGAATTCCGGAGGGAACGGAGATCGTATTAGGGTCCGATTCTTCAGCCCATAAGTGCTAACACTAAGAAATTAACCCTATCCAAAAAAGGTAAGTAAATGAGAGTAATTAATTATAAATATATGCATTTATTAAAGCCAATTATGCATGCATGTATATATGTATAAAAAAAGGAAAAGGAGCGCAGCGGCCAAACTCACCTGATGTCACTGCTGTTAAGGTTCGCGTAAAAAGAGGGAGCTAAAACGGGGACGTCGGCTATTTATGTCTTCCACAAAGTAGGGAAAGCATAAAGGGACATGGGTTAACAGAACTCTTCCCGACAGGAATGAGTCGTGTATTTTCAGCAGCAGTAGGGACCTCTGCAGGTGGAAATTGAAGCTGCTGCGCAGGATAGCACGCTCAAACATAAATTTTTTCAACTTCAAATATATAAGTTAAGAGATCGCGAAAAAAATATTTAGAAATCAAATTAAAGTCTAAAAGGAAACACCAAAATTTTATAAACTAAAGTAAATAATATTGAATACAACTGCTGAGAAGTTGTTCAAACCAGCTGTTTATTAAAAGAAAAGTTAATTTAATGCATATAAATATGGAAATCAAAGAAAAACTTTTAATTTTTTTTTCCATTTCAATAGATGCATTTTAATTACTTCTAAAAAAGTTTAATTTCATAGCTTAATTTAAAATAAACAGTAAGTAAATATAAATTTAATACCTGCATATTGTACCCAGTAAATTACTTTCCAATTAAGTCATGAAAACCTAAAGCATACCAATAACAATCAGCCAGTCAGACAGTATCCATATGATTTGATTTTCCTTGATTTTCTCATTAAATGATAGAACATTATCAACAACAGCCATAATTAAGCGAAACAAAATTGAATTTAATCAGCTTTCACTTAACTCTAGAAAAGTCAACAAGTTGAAAATGTTAGAAATACACAGACGAAATGAAGGTGACACAAGTGGCAAGTATGCAGAAAATCAGCAGCTGACATAGTGAATGCATATTTAAGCAGATACAAATATATGTGTGTCTGCTTGTAAAGTATTGTAACTAGAGACTACAGACACATATAATGAATTGTTAATAATATACACGTAAGAGTATTAGAATAACTGCTGCAAAACCAGATCTCAACTGGACAAACTTAACGAGCCGCAAGAGCCAAGTGTCTGTTAGAATTACTTTCACACATACACAAATACATGTAAATATATATACAAACATAGTGTAACAGACAAACATACGCAGTCAGTCAGTCAAGCAATTACTTTAATTAACAAAATCAATTTCCTAATTAAAACATTTATGCGCCAACACTTGCAACACCTTTTTTCACAATAGCAACAACAAATGCATATGTACACATATAAATGAAAGTTGCTCATTACAATGTTAATTACGTTGCACAACTACCTACAAATGTACATAAATGAGAATGAGCGCTGAGGCAGAGAGTATTACTGAAGACAGTGGGCAAAAGCTTAAATAAAAATTAATAATTTTACTAAAAATCCTTTTTAGGTAAATAATGGGTAAATAAAAAAATAAATAAAAAATAATTAACTAATTTAAAAAAATGTATATAATAAGAAAATTTTTAAAAAACATAAATTTAAAAAATACAAATAATTTTAAAAACCAAGTCTTTATATTTGTTATTTGAAATAAATGAATGAATGAGTATTCAGACTGCCCAAAGGTATACGTTAAAGTACAAACATCTTTTCTTGTTTAATTTATTTCTAAGGAAATCAAATTTTATACTAAAATAACTATAATCTTAATAGGAAGCTTTTTAAAAATATGAAAAAAATTAAATAAAAATGTTAAATAATTAAAATTAACTTTACAAAAAATATTATTTGTAAAAAACTTTACTATGCTTTGATAATAAATAGTTTATTTCCTAACCCAATTAAATTAAAAGAATAAAGAGTGATCCAAGTAGAGGTACTTTTTTCAATAGCCCTTTTTGAACAGACCACGCGTAAGTCGTCTGTCCTGCTATTTTTGTTCAGTATTATTTGGCACTTATAATGGAAAAAACCATACCTGAACAACGGTACAAATCACTCAACTTTATTACGGAAATTCATGTTCTGTAAAGAATGTGTGTTTGGTCAACATAATCGGCCTACTGAGCGTACTATCCGCAACACCATCACCCATCTTTAGACCCAACATTCATTCTTGGATAATATTCGACCGAATAGACCACGTCCAGCGCGCAGTGAATAAAATATAGACGCGGTAGCTGAGAGTGTACACGAAGACCGTGGAGAGTCGAATCGGCGACGTTCGTAGCAACTAATTTGTGGCGTGCAAATTACAGCTTGTGCAAGATTTGAAGACGCTAGACTTTCCCAAGCGACATCGCCTCGCTCTATGTGCTCTTTATACGTCCTAAGAAGATCCGATGTTTTCGAACCAAACTTTGCTCAGCGATGAGGCCCATTTCTGGCTCAATTGGTATGTAAACAAGCAAAATTACCGCATTTGGGACGAAGAGCAATCTGTAGAGATTCAAAAGCTGCCATTTCATCCAGAAAAAAACAACGGTTTGGTGTGGTTTGGTTTCCACAAGACGGCGCCACTTCCCATACATCGCATCAATCAATGGATTTATTGAAAGAACACTTCGGTGAGCTGATAATTTCATGTTTTAAGCCGGTCGTTTGACCACCAAGATCGTGTGGTATCACACCGTTAGGCTTTTTCCTGTGGGAATATGCAAAGTCTAAAGTCAATGCGGACAATCACGCATCGATTCAGGTCTTGGAGCAAAATTCACGCATATCATTACCTACCAGTCGAAATGCTCGAACGAGTCATCGAAAATTGGATTTAACGGATGGACCATCCGAGACGTAGCCGCGGCCAAGATTTGCAAGAGATAATCTTCAAACAATAAATGCCGAATAATTTTCTTTCGAATGATAATAAACATTCCCTATTAAATTTGAATTTTCTGTTTTTTTTTTTCAAAAAAGTAGGGAAACTCGAAATGGATCACCCTTTATTAACGAAATATTTGCTAAAATTTTTTAAATCTTAATTTGGGTACATTTTGTGAGCTGATATAAAAAACAGTTACTGTTTTCATATCAGCTCGAACTCAAAAATAAAAAAAATTAATTTATTTTGAAATTATACATCAAAAAGTTTTTTTTTTTTGAGTGATTTTCTTGAGTGCGTTTGCCCTGGGCAATCACACATGAGTCCCCAGCATTAATCAGCCATCATATGATTGTCCCATCTGCCTTGGTACCACTTCCCCATTGTTTTTCAGTCTTGCTGGAAGCGTTCTCCTTGTTCTTCGCTAAAATCTCCCATATTATGTTTAAACTGATCGATGTGAATATGGTGTTAGTGAACTTTTAAGCTCATATTGCAGCCCAAATTTTTAAAACTCAGCAGAATATCCTTGACTTAGTCTTGGTAGTTAATTGCCTTGAAGCTGCCAAGGAAATTTCGCATTAACAACAACAAAAGTTTTTCACGCACGTATTTCCATTTCAATCACAAAAAGCTTAAAAATCCGTAGAAATTTTAACTAATTGACGCATCTGTGGCCCACCTAAAATTCCTGTCCTCAATTTTTCAATACTCAATCCGAAGAATTTTTGAGAAAAGAACGTGAGGCATCAGCCATTTTAGTGAAGAGTTATAAAAAACTCAAATATATGTGCAAAATTGGAAGAATAATTTTTTATCGTGAAACTAAATGCTGATTTATGACATTCCTTTCAGCAAGAACAAGATTTCTGCTAGGCCACTTTGTTGGGGTCCAATGACTAGATTTAGCTCGACTCTCTCAGAATCAAATAAAGCAAGGGCATTTTGTGTAAACACACTGCTGGCTCAACAAAAAATTTACCACCTTCTAATCGACACAAATCACCCAATCACATTCAGAATATTTTATTTTTTCTAAGAATCTTTCATCTGATATTCTTCTTTCATAGATGTAGAGTCGGTGAGTGGAATAGGAGCATATTTATTGCCATTGTTTAAAAGAACTATTTTGAGACTTCTTTTACTGCTGTCAATGAAAATTCGCCAATCACTTACGCGGTAAGTCTCTAAGCTCATGAAACTCAATAAGCTGTTTATATCATGAAAATATTTTGAATTTCCATCAGAAGAAAAAATTACAATAAATCTTGTTCTCTTGTGTGATAAAAAGTAATTTTTATACCAGAAGAAAGGAAATTTTCTTCTTTTAATCTCGATGCTAACAACTCAGCATACTCTTGTGAAAGATCTAAATCACCGATAAGATCACTAAGCTCACCTTGTAAAAAAAATTTTGAAATCTAATGTTTCTCCACAGTATTCAGAATTATAAGCTTCGTCTTCAGAAATGGTGATTTTTTTGTTCTCGCCAAATCACTGGAACCCCAAACTTCAAAGATTTTCGTGTTCCTTTTTCCCACTGCCGCAAATGTTCGATGCACATCTTGATTACGAATTTCAATACCGAAGTAAGCAACAACTGATTGTGTCATTGTTCTTTTTTCATTGATCTTTCATTATGTATTCACCACATACGTAGCAAAACATATCGGAAGCATTAATACATGTTGTCAGCTGACTTCTGATAGTAGAAACATAGTTCATTCTACTAACTTTACTGATAACAGATACAAACAAGAGCATTACCAAACCAAATATTTTTTCTTGTTGGTCCGTGTTATTATTGAATAGTTATATTTAACTAGGTAAATTCATTTTTGAAATCAATTGGCATTATTATTATTTTTTCTTAATGCTCTAATTGGATTGCCTTCAACTCACTTATCTACAGAAATAGTCTAAACGAAATTTATAAAGATACCGCTTAAAAAAAAAGTATTTTCTTCTGAGAATATTGTATCTTAAATTTTTTCTCGAATCATTTAATTTAGAAATTGCTTCAGCTAAATAATTTATAAAAAACAAAAAAATAACTGATATAAATTATTTTATTTTTATTTTTTCGGAATAAATTTTTCCAATAAATTTTAAAATATGATATAAAAGCTTAGTGCTTAAAAGAAATGTTCTTGCTTTAAAAAAAATGAATATAAATACTTCTTTAAATCCTCTAAGGGGTTAGGTGGGTTTTGAAGCTAAAATTTTCACATTTTTTTATATATACAATCATATATTTTATTTAAACAATTTACTATATCAAAAATACATATCTAAACAGTATTTTGTGAAATTTTTATTTAAAAATGCCGAAAACTCAGCCGTAGGTACCTCATCTCCCCTGACATCTCAAAACAAAAATGCCCTCGCCGTGGACAGCATAACTCATTATTGTCTCATCTAAAATAAAATAAAAATTAAAAATAGTTCGTTGGTACATGAACAAATCTCATTGTACGACGAAGGAAAAGAAAAAATTTAAAATTTGAATTTTTGACAGACTTTGAACAAAAAAGCTTATTTTTTATCAAATTTTCGCCATGCATTGGCTCGAAAAAATTATTTGCAATAAAAAAAAAAGAATCCTTCTTTCATTGACTAGATAATTTTATTACAAAGATGTGTGGTAGATTTGAACAAAATCGCTTTATAACTTTTTTTTTTTAGATAAACGCGTTTAAGAATTCAAATTGACACAGACATGGCCCGGTGGGAGGAAATTCCAAAGGGTCTATGTCTCACAATTTTACTCCGATCGATTTGAAATTTTAGGAGAATATTTTAAACATATTGTACAATTTAATAAAATTCGATTTTTTTTTTAATTTTCTAACCCAATTAATTAAGTTACAGTGGCTTTAAGGCGGTATTCTGGTCTAGAGGCCCGAATTTCGAGCGTTTTTCGGTAATTGATTAAAAAAAAGCAATTTTGAATTTTTACTATCCATTTTTTTTAACAATTGTTTATTTATATTTCAAGAGTACAGAAAATTAATTTAAAAAAAATAAATAAAATTTTTTTATGGAGTTATGAGTCCTTCACGTAGAGAGGAAAAAAGGACGTGTCCTCGTCGCCATGATTTCTACCCCTGTGGTCACCTGAAAAATTAAACAATGATGGATTCTTAATGAGTACGAATGTCGCTATCTCACGAACTTGCAAAACTGCAAAAAAAAAATTTCATAAAATAGCCGCTGCTCAAAAATGTAGGTCGATTTTTTCACTAATTTTTTAACTTTGTCGAATCTTTTAAAAATATTACAAACTCATTCATATTTTGTTGGTTTTGTTGAGATAGAGAGGTTTTTAAAAAATATTCGTGCCAAATTTCACGTAAATCTGATTAGAACTTGAGAAATTGTAGTTACTGCATCGAAAAAAGTAGTTTCGAGAAAAATGCGGTTAAAGTTCCGCGTAAGGGCCGAGCCGATATGGATGCCGCGTCAAAAAAATACCTGTATCTCCGAAAATAATTTGAATTTTAAAAGAATCCTCTCACGGACACATTTTTAAATAGCTAAACTTTAAAAGTATGAAAAAAATTTTTTTTTTCAAAATTGTAGACTAGAATACCCCTTAACCCACTAATTTATGAAAAAATTCAGAACCGGAAATTATTAAGCTTTTTTAAAAGTAGACATAGACACCGGTCTAATATTTTTTTTAATTTGAAGTTAATTTCAAATAATTTAAAACTGATTTTATTGATTAGCCATCTTAGTCATAAAAATTATTACATTTTTTTTCTAAAAAAAATTTTATGAAAAAATTTCATTTTTATTTATTCTAAAACATTTAAAGTGAACTATTTTACAATCGCACACAAAATTAAATATAATTTTGTTTTAAAAAATAAATTAAGTTTTGCAACCAAATTTCCAAAAAAAAATTTTTTTCGCTTAGAAGATTTAAGGTAATAAAAATTGTATGCACTAACATATCGGAATGTTACCGTTGACTCAAAAATATTTATAGTAATAAAAAATTGTTTTTGATTAAATATTGAATTCTCTTCGCTGTTAGAATCAACGCATTTCCACATATATCTACATATGAACTTATACATGCTCACATCCATATATTTTTCCATGCACATGTGTTGCTCTCTTCACAGTCATGAATTTTTTATGAAGTCTAGTGTGAAACGCATAAAATTACGCACACAAGCGTTACTTTCGTTCAGTGTTTGTGTGCACGTGGCAATTACATATATACATACACACGCATATATGTACACATGTGTACAATGATATACGAGTAGTATATATATATAATTTTTATATTACTTGATGCTTGCTTTTATGTTGTCATTGATGAATTCTTAAAAGGATATGATCTCACGATAGCGTAGATATGTTTGTACGTATGTATATTTGTATATTTTTTCTTCAAAGTAAGTTATTACCGAAACGCACACAGATTACTTCATTAGCAACATTGTTTAGTAATAGAAATCATTACTTACGCTAGAGCAGCTTATTCGTTGTGTGCAGAGATTAAATTGATAGTGAGGGTGAAATTGAAAAAGAAAAAATATTTTTAATTTGATTCAATTTAGTTACTTTTCCAAATTATAGGGCAAAAATTAAGTACAACTAGTTTCACAACTTGACATTTTTTATATTTATCTATACTCTGTAACTGAGTAGAGGTTTTTTAACAACGTCAGAGAGGAACGCAATGAGAGCGAAAGAGAAAGTCAAATTGACAAAGCATTAGAAAATAATTGAAAATAAGGGAAAAGTGTCTTGAAAGTTGTGACCGCAATGAAAAAATTTGGAAATTTTGCAAAACTGACGTTATAGAGTGTGATCCAAGTAGAGGTACTTTTTTCAAAAGCCTTTTTTTTTTTTTGAAAAATCATGCGTGAGTTGTGTCAAGCTGTCAGGCTATTCTTGTTCAATATTGTTTGGCATTTCATCATGGAAAGACTTACGCCTGAATAACGTCTACAAATCATTCAACTTTATTATGCAAATTTTCGTTCTGTAAAGAATATGTTTCGCGCGCTTCGCTCAAGATAATCGGCCTACTGAGCGTACAGTCGCAACACCATCACCCATCCTGAGACCCAGCATTCATTACTGGATAGTATTCTACTGAGTAGACCACATTCAGCATGTAGTGAAAAAAATATAGCGGCCGTAGCTGAGAGTGTACACGAAGACCGTTGAGGGTCGATTCGTCATCGTTCGTAGCAACTCGAACTTACATATTTAGCAACTTGGCGCATTTTACGATGACATCTTAAATTGAAAACATACCAACTACAGCTTGTGCAATAGCTGCAGCCGCCCGACTTTCCCAAGGGACATCGCTTCGTCCTATGGACTCCTGATATATTCCGAGAAGATCTGACGTTTTCGAGCCAAATTTTACACAACAATGATAACCATTTCTGGCGCAACGAGTATGTAAATAAGCAAAGTTGCCGCTGGGACAAAGAGTAACATGAAGACATTCAAGAGCTGCAATTTCATCCATAAAAATCAAAGGTTTGGTATGGTTTGTGGGCCAGTGGAAATATCAGTCCATATTTCTTCAAAAATGATGACGGTGAGAACGTAACCGTCAATGGCAACCGTTATCGCGTCATAATAACCGACTATGTGATGCCTGATATTGAAGCTAGTGATCCTAGGGATATTTGGTTTCAATAAGACGGCACCTTTTCCCACACATCGCATCAATCAATGGATTTATTGAGAAAACACTCCGCTGAGCAGATAATTTAACGCTTTGAGCCGGTCGAATGGCCATCAAGATCGTGTGATATCACACCGTTAGACTACTTCCTGTGGGGATATATAAATTATAAAGTCTATGCGGACAAGCTGACTTCGATTCAGGTCTTGGAGTGAAACATCACGCGTGTCATTCGCCAGTTTCCAGTCGAAATACTCGAACGAGTCAACGAAAGTTGGACTTAAGGGATGGAACTGAAGCCCACATTTGAAATAGATAATCCTCAGAAAATATATGCCAAAGGAAATTGTCTCGGATGATAATCAACATTCCCCATAAGAGTCTAATTTTCTGTGTTTTTTATTTAAAAAAGTAGGGAATCTCGAAATGGTTCATCCTTTATGAGCTGGACTTTGTATGGATATATTTCTTAGTCCAAGTGCAGGGAAAACATTTTTAGGTTACTGTACTTCCTATGTAACACTCTGACAAAGCCCTACAATCAATAAAAATCGTTAGAGAATATTCAAAATAAAATTCAAACATTGAAAATTTCATAACATATCCTATGTGCGTCTAACCGCTTAATATGCATGGATCAAGACTAGGCAACAGAGTCAGATATAGCTTAAACACTGTAATATATAACAGTTGGTTCGTAATGACTGAAAAACACATATATTTGAAGAATTCGTGTGAATCAACGATGATATGAGAGAGAGTGAACTATTACTGTATGGTATCACAAAGAGCCTGTTCGGTAGTCTAATTGTGCTGAGGCCCAGCTAAGAATAACTTCAACTAAAGCCAACAACAGCTGATTGATGACAAATGGAATTCAGTGCACTGTATGGTTCATAAATATTAAATCAAATTTTGTTTACACAATCCAATTAAATTCACAGAATTTTAACAACAATGGTCAAATTAATTTTCAATATAATTTAATAAACTTCTTAGCACTTTTCAGGCAAAACTTTCTTTTCTGGATTATGTTTGAAAAACAAAATTCCATTAAAAGTTTAAAAACGTAGCAGCGTCTTAATAGCGTTGCAATGACATTAGCCACAATTCTGGCAATTATTACTATAGTCGCAGTAAAGAATTTGCAAGTATGGCTTGTCCAAAAATGCATTCGGTCTGAATGGGAGTTGGAATTTTGTACAAATTTGCCGCTCCCAACAAAAGTAAAGGGGAAAGTGAATTAAGTATATAATAGTTTGAGCATTCACAGACTGATAATGCGATAAAAGCAACAACAACTATAACAATAATAACAAAGCACTAATAAAGACAAATATCAACTTGCAACAGCAACAAACGTCTGCGTACAGACAAACTGAAACAACAGGGCGAATGAGTGCTATTTGAGAAAGCAGACTGGCAGCGCCAAAGCAAATATGATGATAAGCTAAAGGACTAACAGCTAAAGGCAGTCGATAATATGGCTTCAGCTGTTTGGGTAGTACTTTGATAGAGAAATTGTGTATATAGCAGTATTTGATTGTAAAAGAGGTTGATTTGGCCGGAGAAAAGTAGTATTGTGTGTATATTTGTCGCTGTTAATGGTAATAGACTCATTAGCGCTGCTTTAAATTTTCTTTTAAGTTAAAGCTGCAGCAGCGTTCGTAAGCATGTTACCAAAGTTAATGAAGGGCAAAAGAAAATGCAGTAATAAGAAGAAGTGAAGAAAAAATAAAATTCAATGAAAAAAAAAATTTAATGAAAAAAAAAAAATAATTTAAGTGAAAATAATGCAATGTTACGCAAAACTATAATGAAAAGGATGACGATGAGCTAGTAGCAGTAGAAAGCCAGCGAAAACCAGCATATCGTATTGCCAGAAAATCGATTAAATTATCAGTAATGCGACGTTAAATGATAAAACGTCGGAAGCAGTCTTCGCTGATTACTAATCGTGTTTGACTAGCCGACGCTCCGGCGCTGAGGCGTTCAGCTGGTGAGAGGTGTGCAGAAGATTGGCGCTGCAAGCAGGCTTACGTTTGCAGTTGAGTACGACAATGCATTTTAGCGCAAGCATTCGTAAATTAGTGTTGAATTTGGCGTGGATAGAAAATGTGCAAATGATTTTGTCATCGCCGCCATGGGTAACAACGTCTCGCTGTCGACTCGGAAGTAGGTTGAAGGAAAACACACACAGTGAGGCAGTAAAAGAGGCATTCTAGATGATGATAATATAAGTCTGTTGGCTGACAGACAGCAACACACACCATCAAACGTCAGCTGGTAATGGTGAGTAATTGAAAAATGCATAGCATTTGGGCGTTACTAGTTGGTGGGCTAAGGAAATGTGGACGTAATTAGAAAGTTTATGGAAGAGATTATTAAGAAGGAGTATTTGAGAAGAGTATTAGCAGGGCGTATATGGTAAGAAATACGCTGAGTTGATGTGACAGACTGTTGTGGTAGTTACTTTCCTATGCACTTACTTCGCCCATCGTTGCCTGAAGCTAGGAATTAGGGTAATAGAAGCATTAACGAAAATTTCAACAAGTTATTAATGAAATGATAAATATAAGTTTCGATTAATGATGAGTGACATAAATAGTAGAAAATTTAGTTTTGACCTCAATTATATATTTAGTCTTGAAAAAATTAAAAACTATCCAGAGAAAGCTGAGGACAATTAGCTTCCATGAATATAAAAATAAAGAAGGACCATTGAGCCTCTCGTGGCTGCAGAAAAAACTTGTTGTTCCAACTTTTTTATTTTTTTGGTGTTACTTTGAAAGAGAATAATTTCCGTTATAACCTAAAACATCAAATTTATCGATTTGTTTACATAATTTTGTCGAGTCACCTTTTGCTAGATCACAAAATCCTGATTGATCGCACTTTTGCTCTCTTCTTCCCGGTCAAAGGACAAATCTGTCTGGTTACATTGCATGTGGCATAACTCCGCCATTTGTTTTAACCTCTACTTAATTGCGAGTTGTACATAGTGGATTAAACAGCCAACCCTACTATCTAGTTTTGAGCCGTTCGTAAAAACAACTATGGATCTTTGATCTTTTCGAGAAGGTGTGTGGTTTACCTCTTGCGAGAATGATGTAAAATTTAGTATTGGCGTATGTCCCATTTTTTCTTCACGCATTTAGCCTTATGCTCCTTCCGAAGAAGATTGAGGTACATTTAAAGGGCTACTTTGGGAGTTGATGGGAGCAGTGCAGTAATGAGGATAGCAGCCGTCTGCTGAACATTCTCTAGTTTGCTCCTAAAAGTACCTTTGTTCGACTGTGATGCCGTAAAACAATATGGGTTTCATTACCACTTTATATGGCCAGTATAAAATCTTGGGTCTTAGTCCCCATCACCCATTATCCTCAAGGTTTTACCACCACTTGTAGAGAAACAGCTTTGTTACACTTCTTTCCATTAAGAGGTTAACTTGATGCCGCTTTGAGTGATGCAACTCACTCGAAAAAGTCACCATTCACTTTTTTCTTTTATTTTTCTGAAACAGTTACTCAACAGCTGAAATTTCCTAACAGAAAGTTTTTTCTGTAGTCTTTAAACTATTTTCCTTCATTTAAATTTTCCATTATGTACCAATGTGCTATGTTCTTACCATGTAGACACTCCTGAACCACTCGGCTCATATCATCGGACAACCACTACACTCTACTTTCATACTCATCCACTTATATATGTAAATATATCCATCCAAGTACATACGAATTGTTACACGTAATGAGTACATATACATAGTATGCATCTACCACTGACTAGGTAATTACTTACTTACATAGCGCGCGGTTATACGAGCGGATTAAATTTCAATAAGCCTCTAAGTGCTTTCAACATATTGAGACATCATCAACAAGGGCGAGAGAGAAATTGAGATAGTTTGTTAATAGGTATCAGTAATGAGCAGAAGGATGATAGTTTACCCGTCTAATGGCTAAGGAGGTAGCAAAAGCGAAAAATACCAAAAATAATATATAATATTGCAATTAGAGGGCATTAATGGTTGAGTGGCATACCAATAAGGACTAAGGAAGCGTAATGATTGTAATGCAAAGAACAGCAATAGAGACTGTTATAACAAAAAAAAAGTTCATAATCAAAAACTAAAATTAAAATTAATATGAATGAACTGTAAAAGCATTTTATATCAGCGCATGTAAAGTTTAATTAACTTAAATGGTTAAAATTATGAAATGATAGCGTCAGAGCCATTTCAAAAGTTTAGCTTAACTAATACTTTTTTTGTAATTCTCATTAGCTATTACTAATTTGTTTTTAAGCTCCACAATCGAAGAGATTAAAAAACACATTTCTTTAACTTACATTTTTAATTTTATTTTACTTAATTTAACTTTTTACACAATTTATTATTATATTTATATACTAACTTGGAAATTTTAACTACACAAAAGTTAGAGTGTTGCAGTTGCACACATTTTACCTACGCCTACACACATAATTTCTCTTAGACTTAAAAATTATTTACAATGTTTTTTCCAAACAGTAGTTACTAGATTTCAACATATTAGTAATAATAGATGTTACGATTTTTAATTTTTATGCAGTTTTTCATTACCTAAAAAAAAAAACTAAAAAATTAAAAATTAAAAAATTAAAAATTTAAAAATTAAAAATTAAAAATTAAAAATTAAAAATTAGAAATTAAAAATTAATATTTAAAAATGGAAATTTAAAAATTAAATATTAAAACTTAAAAACTAAAAATACAAATTAAATATTAAAAATTAAAAATTAAAAATTAAATACTAAAAATTAAACATAAAAGATAAAAATTTAAAATAAAAACTAAAAATTAAAACTTAAATTCAAAACTTAAAATAAAAATTAAAAATTTAATATATAAATTAAAATTTAATCAAAAATTAAAAATTTCTAATAAAAAAAAATAATAAAATAAAAAATTAAAAATTAAAAATTAAAAATTAAAATTAAAAATTAAAAATTAAAAATTAAAAATTAAAATTAACAATTAAAAATTAAAAATTAAAAATTAAAAATTAAAAATTAATAATTAAAAATTAAAAATTGGAAGGTAAAAACTATAAATTAAATATTAAAAACTAAAAGTTAAAAATTAAAAATTAAAAGTAAAAAACTAAAAATTAAAATATAAAATTAAAAATTTAGTATTAAACATTAAAAATGAAAATTAAAAATAAAATATAAAAAATTAAAAACTAAAAAATACAAATTAAAAATTAAAAATTAAAAAAAATAAAATAAAAATAAAAAATGAGAAATTAAACTTTTAAACAAAAATTAAAAATTAAAAAATAAAAGTTCAAAACATAAAATTGAAAATTAATAAATTTTATATAAATCAGTTAAAAAAAAATTAAAAATACAAAATTGAAAATTTTAAGTCTAAAATTAAAAATTTTAATTTCATAAAAATAAAAAAATTAAACTAATAATTTTAAAAGTTTATAAAAAACATTAAAGTTATAGATTTTAAACTTAAAATTTCGCATTTAAAATGAATTTTAATATATTAAATACTTAATTTTATTGAACATGAAAATTAAAATTGAAACTAAATACTAAATGCAAAAAAACAAATATTTCAATTGAAAACAAAAATCTTAGATAAGAATTTTTCAACAAAATTAACAATTTAATATTAAAAAAACATAAATATTAAAGATTCAATATCATAAATTCATATATAGAAAATAAAAGCTAAATATTAAAAATTAAAAATTACAAAATAAATTTTTAAACTAAAAGTTTAAATTGAAAACTAAAAATAATATATTTAAAATCTAAATTGAAAATATTTAGTTTTAAAAATTAAATTTTATATTTTAAAATAAATTTCAATTAAAATTAAGAATTATAAAATATAAATTATCATTTATAAATTTAAAAATTAAAATTAAATTTAAAAATTTTATATAGAAAAATTAAAAATGTAAAATTTTAAGTTGAAAATCTAACTTCAAAATTATTTATAACACTAAAAATGTTTAAATTTTGAACCTTAAAATTTAAAAATTAAGAAACGAAAATTAGTATTTATTTGTTAAAAATTGAAATCAAAAGTAATAAATTTAAAAATTACAAAATTAAAATTAGATCTAGAAGTTTCATAATTATGGAACTTAAGTTTAAAACTAGAACAAAAAAAAATTTAAATTAAACACAAAAAATATTATGATTTTTAATTAAATTAAATTAATTATTAACAATATTTTTTATAATTTTTTCTTGTAATTTGTATGTTTTTATTAAAAAGTAGGAAAGAATGTAGAAAACTGCTTTAAGCAAAAAGTATAAAATATAGCAAGATTTTCCTATAAATTTGTGAAAAGTTTAGTAATTGAAATTAATTTTTTATTAGAAAACTGTGAAATAATTGTTTTCGTAATTTTTTTTGCATGTGTTTTTATCCTAAAAATATATTTATTATTTACAAAGAATATATTAATACTTTTCTACTTGAATAAATATCTATTGACTGTAGTTGTTTTTTTTGCATATAAACTATTTTGATTATTTATAAAGTTCTCTTATATATTTAAATATATTTTTTCAATGGAATCATTACCAATTACAAATGTGAGTTGAACTATTTGCCTCAGGTTTATGTAATGTAAATTTTTAGAAATGTTTATTATATTTATTAATTTTATTTAGTGTTTTTTGAAAATTTTTGATTATTTTTCCTTTTGATTATAATTTTTTTTTAAATTTATTTTATTAATTTTAATTTTTTGTTGTTCATTCTCTAATAATTAAATAATATTTTTCTTTATATAAAATTATATATATATTTTTTTGCATATTCTTTACATTTGTACAAATTAGGCTTCTATACACAAATCACTTTAGCTCTAAAAATGTGTCGAAATATTCGCTAACTAAAGGCTACTAAGTTCTTAAAAAAGTGTTTATTTTTTTACTAAAAAAGGGAAAAAATATCTAGAATTTATTTCTTAAGTTTATTTAATAAAAAATGCTTCTAAAGTTTTCTTTTTATAAACTTTACTTTTTGTATTTTTTTATATTTTTTATTTTTATAATTTATGTTAAATTATTTAGTTATTATGCTAGTTTTAAAAGTTTTATTTTTTAACATACATCATCTATACATACATACAGATTACCAAAACTTCATCTTAGGCGTTGCAACTTTTTCTTTATCAAAGCACAAACTCACATAACTATACAAACTTATAAATTTTGATTTACCTCAACGATTATCCAACACAATTGCTATGAGCAACACACATACACTTATAAATTTGTTTGTATATAACTTTAGCGCTGCTCATCGCAAGGTCATTTACTACTTACAAAGAAATTTTCTTGTTTTTTTTTCATTACTCACTACTCCACTCAATTTCCCTACATATTTATATCGCATACACATCAACGCTATTAAATATGCAAATGCATTCACATAATTTAACATAAACGCATTTACCATATATATGTATGTATACTCGTATATGATATACATCCTCTAGGTTTACTCAAATATCTGCTAACTTTATGCCCGCTTACATTATGCCTTATTATATGTGTTTTATTCAGCTTTAATATCTGCTTACATATACTTACTACATATATAACTACATGCCTATATTGTTGTAGTTGCTGTGTCTCTGTGTCTGTGTGTTGTTGGTCTACTTTCGCTGTATTTCTCATCGTTCTTAATGCTTGTTCGCCATTCCCACATATATATGTACATGTATTTTATTTGATGTTTTTTTTTTAGTTTCATTTTATTTGTAATTTGTTGTTTCTCTTTAGCCTCTACAATTATGCCAGGTTTATATGCACATATGTTTGTATTATTCGGTAAGCCATAGCTATTATGGCCGTAATGCCATGCAAATGCGTTTGATATGATTTAGTCGATCCGCCAACATGTCCATGATACATCGCAGCTGGATTATCACCTGTTGAGAGAGATGAAAATAAAAGGCAAAGGTAAAACAAGTTGAAATTTTGTTATTTCATTAGAGTGCGTGTAAAAGCTGATTTTAGAGAGTGAAATGCTATTTAAATTGGCTTACAAGTAGATTAAGGATTTTGTGAGCTAATTTGTAGAAAAAAGTTAATACAAAAAATTTAAATTATATTTAATAACAGGTCAATTTAAAAGCCACCGGCCTGACACATAAATGGCGCTTCTAGTTAGAATTATTTAATGATTTTTAGTTAGTCCTAAGCTTCACCAGACGCATGTGAGGCGTGATCAAAGTAGAGCCAATAGCCCTTATTCACAGACCACGCGTGAGTCGCGTCAAGCTGTAATGTTATTTTCGTTCAGTATTGTTTGGCATTGCATCATGGAAAGACTCCTGAACAACGTTTACAAATGACTAAATTTTATTACGAAAATTCACGATCAACTTATGATCAACATAGTCGGCATACAAAGCGTACTGTTCGCAACGCCATCGCCCATCCTGAGACCCAGCATTCCCTATTGAGCATTATTCGACCGAATAGACTGAATAGAGAGTGAATGCGATGGCGCCGTTCGCAGCAACTAGGACTGACGTATGGAAAGACTTGGCGCATTTTACGTCGAGATCTTAAATTAAAAGCATACAAAATAGAGCTTGTGGAAGAACTGAAGCCGCTCGACCATTCCAAGTGACATCGCTTTGCTCTATTTCAAAGGTTTCAAGAAGATCCGACGTTTTCGAGCAAAATTTTTTTCAGCGATGAGGCCCATTTCTGGCTCAGTGAGTATGTAAGCAAGCAAAGTTGCCGCATTTGGGCCGAAGAGCAACTTGAAGAGATTCAAGAGCTGTTATTTAATCCAGAAAAAACAACGGTTTGGTGTGGTTTGTGGGTCAGTGGAATCATCGGTCCCTATTTCTACTTCCTATAAAATGATGCCGGTGACAACGTAACCGTCAATGGTGCCCATTATCGCGCCATGATAATCTACTATTTGATGCCTAAAATTGAAGCTCGTGATCTCCGCGACGTTTGGTTTCAACAACATCCCATACATCGCATCGATCAATGTATTTATTGACAGAAGACTTCGGTGAGCAGATAATTTCACGTTTTATGCCACTCAATTGGCCACCAAGCTCGTGTGATACATACCGTTGGACTTTTTCCTGTGGGGATATGTAAAGCCTAAAGTCTAACAACGGACAATCCTGCTCATTTCAGGCCTTGGAGCAAAACATCACGCGTGACATTCGCCAGTTAAAAGTCGAAATGCTCGAACGAGTCATTGATAATTGGACTCAACGGATGGACCATCTGAGATGTAGCTGCGGCCAACATTTGGAACAGGTAATATTCAAAAAATAAATACGAAAGAATGTTCTTTCGAATGATAATAAACATTTGTTTATTTGTTTATTTTTAATTTAAGTCTTTGAATTGACAAAATTCTTACAGACTATTAGTACCATTACTAAGAAAAATAGGATCTTAAATGACTAATTAGATTTACATGTCCTGAAGTGAGGTCAACACCCGTAGAACTGAAAAACAAATTGAGATCAGAACAAGCCCTTACGATGGGGGCATTTGTGGCATAATTAGTTCTAGCAAAACCAATTCTAAAAGTTTCAATCTGCCGGAAATTCCTACATGGGACATTGAAGCAAATTTTGCTTAGAAACGCTGGACAGTCAACAACTCCGGAGATTTTACCAATTACAAAACAGCACGACAGAATGGATATTCTACTTTCAAGTGTATGGAGTTCGATCAATAAGCACCTCGCTTCTTATCATGGTAAAGGGTCCGTAAAATTCAGCGATCGGAAAACAAATCGTAAAAAACTTTCTGCACTCTTTCTATACGTTTTGAGGGTCCAACTTGATAGGGTCTCCAAATGACAGCAGCATATTCCAGCCTCTCAGTATAGTGCCTTGAGAGTGTGAGGGTTTGTGAATGCAGAACAGTTTCTGCGAATATATGCAAACATAGCGTAAGACCGAGCAATTAATGGTGTACGTGAGTAGAGAAACTAAATTTAGAGTCCAAAAATAGACCTAAGTCTTTAATTTCCTCTACAGATTCTAGGGCATGGCCTGCAATGCTATATGAAGTACGAACATTATTAGCAGATTTTGAGAACGTGATATGGAAACACTTTTTTAAGTTTAAGGTCAAACGATTTAAAAGGCACCAGTTTTCTAAATTAAGAAGGTCCAATTGTAGCCATTCAGAGTCACTAGGGCTTTTTATGACGGCAAAAATTTTCAAATCATCAGCGTATAATAAGAACTCCGCAAAAGCAAAGCATGAACCAATATCATTAATAAACAAGATGAAAAATAGGGGCCCCAAAATACTTCCTTGCGGGACTCCTGAAGAAGCAATAAAGGGCCGGAATGTGGCATTGTTTACGTCGACTACACAACGTCTATTAGACAGGTAAGATTCGATCCGCAGCAAGAATGTGGAATGAAAGCCCAGCGCCGCTAGCTTTGCCAGGATTATCTGGTGCTATACTTTGTCGAAAGCCTTTGAGAAATCGGTGTAAATCTTGTCAACTTGCAATCTATTATGAAACGCGGAGATGCAGTATTCACTGAATATTGACTAGTTGGTAACGGTGGAGCGATTTGGGACGAAACCATGCTGAGATTAGGCCTTTTACCTCAAAATATATTTTATCATTTACTATTATTTCGAAAAACTTAGAAACAGAAGAGAGCTTCGAGATCGGCCACTAATTGCGAGCATCATTTTTATTACCAATCTTAAATATTGGCGTAACTGAGGTCATCTTCCAGTCATCAACAAACGTTCCAGTGGCCAACGAGTTATTGAAGATAACTGTTAGAGGCTCAGCTAAATACAAACAGTTTTTTAGAAATATAGCTGATAGCCCATCTGAGTCTGACTTCATTGAAGGTTTCAGCGTAACAGATATTCGCAAAGAGCCGAAATTTAGAGCCGAGGCACTAAAGGAAGGAAAACTGGAGGTAGAGTGAGAGTCTGGTTCAAAATTTGAACAGAGGAAATCAGCAAAAAGGTTCGCAGAATCTGCAGCACTATTCGCAAATGTATCATTGAAAAAAACATTATTTGGGATAGATGAGCAAGCCTTCTTGGACTGGATGAAACGCCAGAAAGCTTTTGAGTTCAACAATTCGCCGCAATAGCTTCATTGTTTAAATTCTGTATATTATTATTATTATTGCTGTTTTTTTTCTTGCGATTAACAACTGTTTTTGAATCGGAGTTGCCTAGTGGCGTGGAATCGTCAACAGCGATGTCAGTTACAGCATCAAACGTAGAGATTATATCAGAAACATTTACTATATTACGCACCATGTTAGCATTAAATATGGAATTGGTCTCAGCAGAGCTATTGTCTTGAGTGTTATTATTACTGACAGATAGCGAAGCACTCAAACACAAATTAGAAGTGCTACTATTGCTATTGTTGCTATTGTTAGCACCAACAACATTTGCACGAACATCTTTGGTCAACATACAATCACCAACAGCATTATCCAAAACATCACACGATTGAAAGCGAGAGCCGGGCATCGGCAGATTTAATTTAATAAAATCAAAATCAGCTTTCAAGTCTTTAATGCCATTAGCAACCAATGCATGCAGAGAGCGCAGCTCCGCATGCAGGTCATTTACTTGAGAACGCAGAAATTTGTTTTCATCAACAATCGCACTCAATTTTAAAACCAGTTCTTGCCTACCGCATACACAATGATCGTTGTTATTGTTATTGGTATTAGCATGACACTCTAAGCTGGAGTTGTTATCAACAACAAAATCGCCAAGATGATATTCCGTTATTTTGTTAGGCTCGGGGGGTGACGAACGAGAAGAACTTCGACGCGCACTCTCACAAGCTTTGCAATAAAAGGAAATATTAGATTTTGTTAAATACTCCAAGTCAGCTGGAAGGATTTGAATACATGGAAGATGAAAAAGTTCACTGCAGCTAGCACACTGCATTGACTGTAGAGCACGGCAACTCTTTGGTCGCAGCAACACGGCATTTTTAGATATGTATGATTGTATGTAAGCACAAATGCCCAAATAAGAAAAAAAAAAGATATGACTTGCGAACACTAAAACAGAACGTCTGAACAGCACGACGGTCTGATTTCCCATTAAATTTTAATTTTCTGTGTTTTTTTCTTTAAAAGAATAGGGAATCTCGAAATGGATCACGTGTTATAAATTCGACAGCTGTCTGATAATTACTTTGTGAATTATAATATTTTGATAAAAAAAGATTTTCGCGTGTTGATAAAATATTGCTTTTTGAAGGGAAAAAGTAGAGTTGAAGGAAAAACTTGGCTTGATAATGGGTATCCGGACACTACCTCAGGAGCATCAACCATCAAGGATTGGTAAGCTAAGTTTAGCACCGTATATGGTGAACGTAGTGGACGCCCAAAAGAGGTTGCTACCGACGAAAACATACAAAAATGCATAAAAGGATTTTGAATGATCATAAATTAAATTTCAATAAAATGGAAGGCACTCTAAAAATATCAACTGAACTGAATATATGAGTAGGAGAAAGCTCTGTACAAAGTAGGTGACGTGAGAGTTCACTTTTGAGCGTTTGGAGATGTGCAAGCGTAATAAACCCGATTTTATGCGTCGATATATGACAATGGATGAAAAATAGCTCCATCATTTCACTCTGAAGTCCACAAGTCAGTAAAATCGATAGCAAAAATCCATGAATCGTAATTTGAATTGTCTCCGCTTTTTCCGTATTATCTAGTTATGACCCGCACCGACTACTTGCTGAATTAAGGGGTGCTCGCCGAAGTTGAGGCCCATTTTGAAGCAAAGGACAAATCGTACTGGAAAAACGGTATTGAAAAACTGTAGGGCCGCTTTATTCAGTGTGTCACCTTTGAAGGGTACTATGTTGCATAAACAAAAAACCAATTTTCTTCAAAAAAGTTTTTTACTATGAAGGCCGACGACTTTTCAAGAAATAAATAAAATTTAATTTGAAAATTAAGTTTCATGAAAAAATAAACAATTTTAAAATGAAAGATAAATCATATTTATAAAAATAAGGATAATTTGAAATTTCCCACGATGGTAGAAATCGTAATATAGTTTAAGGAGCAGATGAAGGTTAAAGTAATTAAAAAGAAATAGTTTTGATTTTATTAGAAATAATGGGGGATCAAGGAGGGAAATAGGTAAAATTATCACCCAGAACGCCTTATGTGTTAGATATAAATCAGTTCCTTGGAGACGCACAGAACAAAAGTAAAATAAAATTGTTACTGAATACTGAGGGATATTTGAGAAATTTCTATCAAATAATGTGTTTGTGAGTTTTTAGAAATTTTGCAGTGTACATTGGCTTATGTCTAATGTCAAAAGTTCATTTCCTTTCGAGTTCTATATACGGAAATTAAATGTTTTTATGCTTTAATATCATAGAAATGCCGTTGCAGCTGGGTTAGAAATTTTCAGAAACTACAACCATCTACAATACGAAATGCGTCATCCCTCAATATACGCAGTGCTTTCGAAGATATACGCAACTAGAAATCAGCTCATCCCTATCAGGAAAACAGTTTGATATGAGGTAAGCAATAATTCGTTTCCGTGTATATAGAACCGACAGGACAATACTAACAACTATATTACCCCTAAGGAGCATAAAATAATTTACATAAGACAGCTTCACTTAAGAATTGATTTGAGTGTTGATCACGTACGCAAATATCGTCTTAAGTCACCATCTATAAGAGCATTGTAAATATGTAAAATAACAACAAGCCAACCCATTGAGGACTAAAAGGCTGAGAAGGATTATAATATTTTTTTTAAATTTTGCAAAGTTCAACTCTACAAATGTATGTGCTGGATTTCGACGAGTACCCAGATTTGTTAGAGAAAACTAAGTAATTTATAATGTTTCTATTTGAATGTTTATTCTTTGATTAAATATATAAGGATTTGAGTGATGTATGAAAATATTTTTTTCACAATGAATGCTAGACTGATATTTCTACAAATATGTAGATACCACCATTCCTTGTAAAATAGATGTTATAATGTATTTTGATTGATGCTTTTGTAAAACTTTAAAATAATTTTTTTTTAAATGGTGATAACTCTGACTCTGCATCCATAGTCGAAGAGCATCTAGATCTCTTCATGAAGATAGAAAAATTGATGAGGAATTATCTCTCACAGGAGTTGAACTAAGACAAAACGTTCAAACTGATATGAAAAAATTATCCGTAACGTGATGTTTCATACACCTCTAGGAACGGATAGATGTGCTCTCAACATATTAGCTTATAGAGCTCTCAACAAGATCAGAAAAGAAGTGAAAAAATACTGTAGTGAAGATTTGGAAATCAAAAATCTCTGAAGAACGTTTACAAATTATTCAACATTATTACCAAAATATTCTCTCAACATTTTAGATGAGGCTCACTTTCATGTGAGTGGTGCGGTAAATAAACAAAACTGTCGATTCTGGTGCGAAGAAGATCCACAAATTATTCTGAACAACCATTACATTCACCTAAATTGACAGTTTGATGTGGTTTTTAGTCTGGTGGAATTATCGGTTCGTACTTCTTTCGAAATGAAGCTGGTACCCATTTTCTGTCAATGAAGAGCGGTATAGATTGATGATAACCAACATTCTATGCCAACAATTGGAAAAAGTTGATCTTGACAACATTTGGTACCAACAAGACGAGGCTACGTATCACACAGCACGCCCAACAACTGAATTATTATGGAAAAGGTTTGGATATTCGATTACTTCAAGAAATTGTGACATTGAATAGCCTCCAAGAAGTTTTTATTTAACACCATTAGACTACTTCTTGTGGGATTAGGTGAAGTCATTGATATTTAGCAATAAACTAGACTCTCTTCAAGGTTTAAGCAATATTGAACGTGCTATTAATGATTTACGACTTGAGTTAGTGGAAAAAGTGCAAAGGTGCTCAAAAATTTGGTTCATCGAATTCGTTCCTGCAAAAGAAGGCGTGGAGGCCATTTGAATGATGCTATATTCAGAATTTAATTGTATTGATTTTACTTCACATTAAACAAAAAAAATTGAATTTCCTTAAAAATTAGTGTGTTCTTTTTAACGAAATCATATCACTCTTATTGGAAAATCCTTTATTACCGTTTTTGATAAAATTAAATTATAATAAAAAAGTTTTGAATTTTTTTCAGGTTACCATTTTTAAAAATTTGTGACTCATAAATTTATAAAAAATGGAAAGAAGAATTCAAAAAAATATTCTTTCAAAACTATATCAGAATCTTATTTTAAAATTCAAACTATGGAAATTTGTAATGTAAGCTTTCTTTAGTTTTTTTATAAGCTACTATTCGCACCTAGAACATACTCAAAATTTAGATCAATCGCTTCAGAAGTACCTAGGAAAAACATTGTTTCTTGATGTTGACAAATTTTTGGTGCTTTGAATCCTTTAAAATTTTGTAAATTTTTAAAATTTCCTAATATAATAGAAACCGGCATTTTTTACAACCTAGTAAATATATATTTTTGATTAATACTAACTTTTATTTTTTTATGTTCCCTCGTGAAAAAATTAAGTAATTAGCCCACTCTAGAGGGCCACAAAATAGGACTTTTTGAGATATTTTTCCGGAAAACTATTAAATAAAACTGATTTTTGACAAAAGGACTTTATTTTACATATAACTAACTGCTTTTGATTGCATGAATTTTTGACAAAATGGCGGGTCTCTAAAGGAAAACTTCTGTAGATAATGTATTTCTGAAGCTGTTGTCAAAATTTCAAGTGAATCGATTGTAAATTTTTTGCGTTATGTTTCCTGCTAACTTGAAAAAAGCAGTTTTGAGATAAACGTGTTTAAATTTGGAATATGCCTTACTGACTGAAACAGACGCTTCAACTAAAGAACGAAAATGTTACATTTAGAAATTTTATATGTCATAATATTTCGGGATAACATTTTTGAGATTATATTGTACAATTTGAAAGAAAAAAAATCCATTTTCCGAAAATTCTAGAATGGCCTAACCCCTAAAGCAAATCAAATCTGTTGTTGAATCCCCTTATGAGAAATAGAAGTTCGCTATATTTTTAACGAAAAAATATACCTTCGTAACATAACTTTTTTTTAAATTTATAATAAATAAAATAAACTAAAAATAAATTTATTAAACTTAGTTTGGCACCTGTGAAGTCAAGAACTTATCATTTTACAGATTTATTTGAATTCATATTAAATTTAAAAACTTCAAGTATCAGCGTCATATTTCTTATATTTATACGTATAATTGTAGGTGTTAAATATACATGAAGTTGGGTAACCTAAAGACAGGTAAAAATAATTAAATTCGTGGTTGCCTTTTGTACACAGAATCTGTTCAAATAAAATCAGTAAAAATTTACCAAAAAAAAAAAAAAATTAAAATAAATCTGTATTTGTCGAACACTGAAGTGATTTCGTTTTCGACACAACAGTAAAACTGTTCGCACGCAAGTATTTCATTGCAACATACTGTTGTCGCTGTGGTTTGGCCAATACGCACAATTACCCAACAACAACGCAAGCGTAAGAAGTTACAATAATATATATGTGAACATGTAAGTACATATAGACATATATATGTATAATATATCGATTTAATTTGGTTGTACATTTACATCAGTCTCGCCAGTGCTGCTGTTGTCAATCTCGCCACAGCAACACCAATGTCGCCGCTTTGGCCGCAACCAAAAAACACACACGCACACCCACACACACACCAAGATATGTGCGTCAAATGACATTTATTTGCATGCATTTGTTTGGTAATGTGAGTGTATTTTACTTTCGAGTGCCTAACTGACTGACTGACTGACTGTGCAGTGTTGGCTGTGGGCTGTGGTGCGACATCCACGAGTGCAGAGACAGGCAAACACACACACACAGTCAGACAATGGTGGGTTGTTAAGCAATACGCACTGGATTTTATATTTATAAAAATATTACACATACATATGCGTCAACTTTTTCACTTAACTGTACTTTGCCATCGTGTTGTGTGTGTGTGCACATACATTTCTCACTGTACGCGTAGGCTTAGGAATTTTCGTCACGTGGCATGGTTGTTAACGCTATAGTGTAGTAGTAGTAGTAGTAGTGGTGGAACAGTTCATGGTTTTGCAATTTTCATAAATAACTTTTATTACTCGCGCAAAGAATGTTCGTTTGCATTTGTGTGCGTGCGCGCATTTGGCAAGCAATTGTTGTGTAGCAAATATCAACGACCACAAGCGGACCATCACGCCACTGCTACTGGCATTAAAACTAAAGCATTTACAAACAATGAAAAAAAAACCAAAAAAAAAGTAAATAAAAATAAATATTCAATTCTCTTAAATGCTCAATGTGCACACGCAGGAATTTAAGAGTTTTTCACGCATGTTGTTGATTGCGTTCAACTTGCCACAAATACATATTTATACACGTAATACAAACAATGCGCAACATTAAACATTTTAGCATTACATTTATGTTGAACGTTTTATGTTCGCATATTTGCATATAAACATACATATTGTATATTTGATGCTTGATCCGTGCGTACGTGTAAAATATACAAAAATTTTGTAAATATATATGTGTGCATTTAATTTATTTTATTGTAGTGGGACATTAAATTCCACCAAATTTATGAGTTGACTTTATGTTATAGAAAAATTCGCTTCCGCACATAAACAGCTAAGCCCAATCCCAAATATGAAAGGATTTTTATGTATGCTTAGGTCTAAATGTACCACTACTGCAGCTTAGCGCCCGATAATACCAATTTTTTTTTTTGTCTAGAGACTTATTCACATGAGTTTCGTAAAATAAACTGACAAATTTATTAAAAAAAAAACTGCACTTAATAGTTGCAGGCAATGTAAGAAAATTACAAAATATGAAACTAAAATATAAAAGATCGAAAATGTCATGTGGTGTGTGTCTATGATAAAGTAACCCTAAATGTAGGCCACATTATTGCTATAACTTAATAACCGTTAAAGCGATTTTCTGCTGATCTCATGCGCGTGTCGTAATTCCTACAAATCAAGAGATCAATAAAGTTTAAAATTGTTGCCGTACGTAAGAAACTCTTTTTATCAGCATATCGAAAGTAGTGAGGCGACAGTTTAAATTTTTTTAGATTTTGGTCTGGTAAGAACTCAAACATTTATTAATAAAGGGTGATCCCTTTCGAGGTTCCCTACTTTTAAAGAAAACAAAAACAAAAAAATCAAATTTAATGGAGAATGTTTATTATCAATCGAAAGAACATTCTTCGGCATTTATTTTTTGAAGACTATCTCTTTCGAATGTTGGCCGCGCCTATGTCTCAGATGGCCGATGACTCGTTCGAGCATTTCGACTGGTAACTGGCGAATGACACGCCTGATAATTTGCTACAAGGCCTGAATCGAAGCGAGATTTTCCGCATAGACTTAAGACTTTACATATTCCCTAACGATGCTCTTGGTGGCCAATCGACTGGCCCGAAACGTAAGTTATCTGCTCACCGAAGTGTTCTCTCAATAAATCGATTGGTTGATACGATGTGTGGGAAGTGGCACCGTCTTGTTAAAACCAAATGTCGTAGATATCACGGCCTCCAATTCCAAGCATCAAATAAACGGTTATGAATGCGCAATAACGGTCGTCAACGGTTACCCTCTCACCGGCATAATTTTGGAAAAAACATTGAGTAATGACTTCACCGGCCCACAAGCCACACAAACCATTGTTTTTATGGATAAAATGACAGCTCTTGAATATCTTTATGTTGGTCTTCGTCTCCCAACAGCGGCAATTTTCCTTGTTTACATACCCATTGAGCCAGAAATAGGCCTCATCTCTGAACAAAATTTGGCTCGAAAGCGTCGGAACTTTTGAAGAGCCCATAGAGCGATGCGATGTCGCTTGGGAAGTTCGAGGGGCTTCAGTTCTTGCACAAGCTGTGTTTTGTACGCTGTCGATTTAATATCTGTACGTAAAATGGGCCATGTCATTCTATACGTTAGTCTGAGTTGCTGCGAACGGCGCCAAATCGACTCTCCATGGTCTTCGTGTACACTCTCAGCTGTGGCCGCTATATTTTCTTCACCGCATGCTGGAAATAGTCTATTCGGTCAAATATTATCCAATAAAGAATGCTGGTTTTCAGGATGGGCGATGCTGTTGCGAATAGTGTGCTCAATAGGCCAATTATGTTGACCATAAGTTGAGCAAATCGCGCGAAAGTGAGTGACTTTACAGAAGTGAGTTTTCGCAATAAAATCGAATGATTTGTAAACGTTGTTCAGGCGTAACTCTTTCCATGATGAAATACCAAACAATACTGAACAAAAATAACAAGACTGCTCACTAACGCGTGATCTGTCAAAAAAGGCTATTAAGAATGCCTCTACTTAGATGACCCTTTTTTCTAAATCTCCGTGATTGAGTGTCACAAATTTTTCAATCTACTCATAATAATAAATAATTTTCATACCACCGATGCCCACATTAAGTTTAATCATAATTAAGCGAGGCTGAGACTACCCAGATCAATTGCATTAATGTTGCTTAGCTCAATTTAGCTCGCAGCATTCCTAGTTCCTTGTGTATGTGAAGTTATGTAAGTGCCGCTGAACAATAGAGCATCCACTACATAAGCACTGAATGATATTCATGTGCTCTAAGTCTAATATGTCTAATAAGTCAGCTTGCCAAGCGGCTAACTATTAAAGCAAATAAGCATATTGTGTGCCTGAAGTAGCCTTACACCGTCTTTTGCACCTCCTTCAGCCATGCTTATGCCTTTAATGCCTCTCAGTCAGTTGTACGCATATATGCCATTATTATTATCCTATTCACCAGCAACTCACTACAATAGTTATGTGTATATAATATATGTGAATGTATGACATATATATATATATGTGAATGTATGACAATAAGCCGATATGTATATTTGCCCAGTGGTTGCGAATTTATATGATGAGTTCATTAGTGTACATCGTACCATAATCTATTACATTCTAGCTGACGCTGTTGTTGTACTCGCTTGAAAATTAGTTGTCTGGCCAGTGTCGCTTGTATGTTTGCCTTCTTCAATTGTTCTTCTTAGTGGTGCGTGTTCTACGTCGAAGTTGCTTGTGGTCGTGTATAAGAATACTTTGAAATGTTCATATCTACATATATTTGCGGCCGAAAAAACCTCGCGGTACTGTCATTAGGAAGGCCAGGGTTCCAAAATTGTAGAAAATTAATTTTTCTAATTGCGGTTGCCTCGGAAGGGATTGTCTGACTTGAAATAAAAGCTGCTAAATAAATCCATCTTACAGGCGGCTTAAAAAAACTGTATTTGGTGGAAGAAACCAAAATAAGAGGAGAAGCTCGATCGAAAATAGCCTAAGTGGTTTTAAAGCGCCAAGAACTATAGAAGCTTTTGAAATGATTTTGAATTTTTTATAGGTAAATTTTGGAAAATATTTGTAACGTTGGTTTTTTAAATAGCTTAACTATGATTTATAATATGAGTATGTTTTTTACGACGAGGAGTATAAAAAAATGCCTACCGCATCATCGTTCCATCGTCACAGCAATGGTATGTGCCACTTGCATGTCACTAAAAAACTCTCCTCTGAGAAACCATGTATTTAATATAATTTAAACATTTTTCTTCTAGCTTAATTTTATTTTAATTCATTTTATTTAAAATTACTTCAACTTATTTCCATATAATTTAATTATATTATTCATATTTTTTTATTGTAATCAATTTACTTTCAAATGTATATTATTTTATTTTATTTCATTTTATTTTATTTTATTTTATTTATTTCGTTTTAGTTTATTTAGTTTATGTTAAACTACTTAAATTTCTTTTTTCTCATATAATATACTTTAGTTAAGCTTAATTCAATTTAATTTTATTTCATATTTGTTTCATTTTATTTTATTTTATTTTATTTATTTATAAAATTTTAATTTACTTCATTTTGTTTTATTTTGTATATATGTTTTTATTAATTAATTTTTAATTATAATAGTTAATTTTATTTTTACCTTATTAATTAATTAATTGAATTAAATTAAATTAATTTTAATTTATTCAAATTTAATTATTTTCATATAATTCAAATTAATTTTATTTCATTTTTTTATTTATTTTATTCTATTATAAATTTAAACTTTTTTTAAATTTCTTAAAATAAATTTTTCATATAATTTAATTTAATTAAGCTTAATTCAATTTAATTTTGCTTCATAAGTTTTTTTGTTGTTTATTTTAATTTAATTTTTTTTCTTTATAGTGTTCTATTATATAATAATATATATTTTATTTATTTAAGTGATGTATTGTGTTATTTGATTATATTTTATTTAAGTTTATATTTTTTTCATTTCATTTTATTTTATTTTATTAATTTTTTTAAATTTAATTTAATTTTATTTATTTTTAACTTTTATTTTATATGCTTATTGTTTATTATTTTTTTTCTTATTCTATTTTATTTTATTTTAGTTTATTTTAACTTATTTTATTTTATTTTAATTTTTATTTTTATTTTCATTTTATTCGTTTTATTTTATTTATTTTTTTATTTTTTTATTTAATCTAATTTAATTTAATCAAGGCTATTTTTCTATTATTTAAGTTTTGAAACAAATACGAAAGCGAAAAAATAAGAGGAGTATTAATTTTGAAATGTATTAAAACAAGCTTATAAAGCAGTTTATGTAATGGTTTTAGTTTTTTCATTAATTTCTACAACTTGTATTTATTTTTAGCCACGAAAAAGGTAATAATTCATAATCAGCGACTAATATTTACCGCGCTCTACTCATGTTTTTCATTTTGTTTGTTTACGATTACATATCTTCTTCCTTGGTAAAGAGCTGTGCACAATAGAAAATCATCTGTAAAATTTCTGTGCCTACTACATTTGTCCATCCACAAAGTATATGAGTTTTTTTCGCGAGAGGTGCATACCGATTTTAAATCAATTAAATATAAAAATCATGTTTTAACGTTATTTAATTTAAAAAAATTGAGCTTGTAATTGGTAATTATATAATAAATTCAGTCAAAAATATCTTCAAACTTAATAAAGATGCTTTCAAGTATGTCCTGGACATTTTTTCGTAAGAAACTCAATTAGTACTTTGTCGTGGTTATCTGCATCTAATCGAGTAGTAGCAGATTTGCGATTTTTTATGGAAGGCAGTTACCAACATAGACTTGGTGCAGATTATAACATAGGAATGTGTCACGCAACAATCTCAATGCCATTACACAATTTTCTTGAAATCATGGAGTCTTCTACTGGTGGATCAACTGTATTTCGTCAACGTTATTTCAAAACTCACAAATTTTTTATGCTGCTTTTGTGTTGTATCAAAAAGCGTCATTAAGCTCATAAAACAAAAAAAAACATTTTTATGACTTTTCCAATTATCTAGATCACGTTTTACTTACATTTTTGTAAAAAATATATTATTTATGTATACGCACATATACAATCGAATTGTTTTCCGCCAACTAAATTACAACGTACCGAAACGTAACTACGATCGAAATGTAGAATAAATAGAATTGGATAGAATCGAAAGTTTCGAAGGTTGATCGAAACGGAACGTAACGCAGAATACCAAATTCACCGAAGGGAGAAAATTTCGATTCGAGTCGAAATGCAGAATAGTGCTGATTTTAGTTTAATTTTTTTTATTAATTTTTTATTTTATTTTATTTTATTTTATTTTATTTTTTTATTAAATTTAATCTAGGCATATTTTTTTATTTCCCATACATTACTAAAAATTACCAGAGCAATGTCAGGTGCAGGAACTTCCACATAAATTCCAAAATGATTGATTGAACTTTGACTAAATGCTAGTTATTGACCATAAAATTTTATTGCTCATTTTAATTGGGTTACGATTTAATAAAAGATTAAATATTTTCAATTATACAGTAAGCAAATGTGTCAAAAGATGCAAGTAGCGTTCGTGTTAGATTTTATTGAAATATCTTTGATATAAAAATATTTTGGTCTGACTGTGATAGATAAGTTATCTATATACTCTTCCATATGTATATATAATTATAATTCTCATTTGCACATATCTAAGTATAAATGTATGAATGTGTCATTACTATGATTGTCTAACTTTTTCTACCATTCCATCATTTAATTCCCTTGTTGACTCACGTGCTGTCTGGCGTCATTAGACCAACTACTCTTATGTGTGTGTATGTGTATATTTCTTATTCACTTGAGAATTTTTTTTACTACATTTTATACCTTTCGGTATATGGGTAATTGCAACATCCAATGCTACAATGTCAGGTGTTGAAAAGCAATTGAAAAGCAATTTAATTTATTGGCAATACAAGTCGGACTATTTAATGGCAACTTGTTGATTTTCTCCACTTCTCTTTACTGGTACGTGCAGAGTGTGTTGGTTATACTCGTACTTCCAGTTTGAACGTGATATTTTTTCTGAGTTAGTAACTTTTTGAAATTGGCGTGAGATGCACGTGTTAAAAATTAATTTATAATTTTTTGCTATCAAAAATTTACATGAAATTAATAAACTGTGTAAATAATGAAAATACTAAGAATGCATAAAACAAAACTAAAAATAAAAACAAATAGTTCTTAGTTATAAATATTTTGTTTTTAAACCATATTTTTATTAATAGTTTTTTACAATTTTCAAATGGTTTACAATAATTTGATTACCTTTAAAAATATGCACCAACACACTTGCAGGTTGCGTATTGCTGGCAACGCATGTAAAATTACCGGAATGTTCACGTCGCGTGCGCTGAATTGTTAACTCCGATGATTGAAAATCTGCGAAATATAAAAGTTTGTATGGATAAACTCTATTGTGGGTCCAGCTTAATTGGTAAACACTTTTTTAATTTATTTTAATAGCTTTCAGTTAAAAGCATTGTTTAAAAATAACTGAACAAATATATTTACGCAACATTGATGATTTTTACTATTAGAAATTATTTTTATTATTAGATATGTATATCAGTGTTGGCCAATTCCATATATATATTAATTCAATTTTAGATTTTTATTAAAGGTATTAAAATAAAAATTTTCACAGAAAATATATTTACTACAAATATATAATTAAACGTTCGAAATATGTGTATTGTATTTAAATATTGAGAACTACATACATATATTTCACATCTCCAGAAAATTCAATAAAACTTGGTACGAATTTAAAACTTGATTAATATGATTCACATAACTTCGTTGTTCCGAATATTGAAAACTCACCATAAATTATTTTATTTTAAATGGATTCTAAAAAAAAAAAAAATTAAAAAAAAATCAAGAAACTTCTTAAAATATTTCTAATCTTAATATCTATTTTCGGTATTCCATTAATGTTCTTTGTAGATTTTTAATACATTTTTAGAGTTTTCTATGATTAATAAAGGGTGTTTTTTATAGAGGTATAGAACTTTAAGTTGCAATAAAACAACGATGATCGAATAATCGATTGACATGAATTTTATTTATCCGAAAGATAATCTTGTGGCATTACATTTTAAATATGATTTCTGGCATATGGCCACGGCTGGCGCGGATGTAGTCCTATCTGGACGTCAAATTTTCGATGAATTTTTCCAACATTTGTGGCCGTATATCGGCAAAACACGGCGAATGTTGTCTTCCAAATGGTCAAGCGTTTGTGGCTTATCCGCATAGACCAATGACTTTACATAGCCCCACAGAAAGTAGTCTAGCGGTGTTAAATCACAAGATCTTGGAGGCCAATTCACAGGTCCAAAACGTGAAATTAGGCGGTCACAAACGTGTCTTTCAATAAATCTATTGCGGCACGAGATGTTGCGCCATCTTGTTGAAACCACATCTCCTGGACATCATGGTTATTCAATTCAGGAATGAAAAAGTTAGCAATCATGGCCCTATACCGATCACCATTGACTGTAACGTTCTGGCCACCATCGTTTTTGAAAAAGTACGGACCAATGATTCCACCAGCCCACAAAGTGCACCAAACAGTCAGTTTTTCTGGATGTAACGGTGTTTCAACATACACTTGTGGATTACCTTCACTCCAAATGCGGCAGTTTTGTTTGTTGACGTGGCCATTCAACCAGAAGTGCTCTTCATCGCTAAACATCGCTAAAATAGACGTAGTGCGTGAAACGTTTTCCGCACAGAACCATTATTTTCGAAATAAAATTGCACTATTTGCAAGCGTTGTTCAGGCGTGAGTCTATTCATGATGAATTACCAAACCAAACTGAGAATAAATCACTTGACGGCTGTTAAATCGGTCGCCATCTTGAAAAGTAATGCCAACTTAAAGTTCAATACCTCTATAAAAAAAACACCCTTTATTAAACAAAGGAAATTTTTTAATTGAAAATATTTTATTTTTATATCGTGTGATATCACGCTGTTGACTTTTTCCTTCTGCTATTCAGGCCTTGGAGCAAAACATCACGCTTGTCATTCGCCAGTTACCAATCGAAGTTCTCGAACGAGTCATCGAAAATTAGACTCAATGGATGGACCATCTGAGACGTAGCCACGGTCAATATTTGAAAGTGATAATCTTAAAAATATACCAATAATGTTTTTTTGAATGATAATAATCACTCTCCATTAAAGTTGAACTTTCTGTATTTTTTTTCTTTAAAAAAAAAGTAGGGAAACTCGAAATGAATCACTAGTTACAAATAGAAATACTATCTAAGGATTTTCTTTTTTCATTTTTGGCCAATTAAGTGATTAGGTGCTGTCAAACAAAACTCATTTTTTGACAAATTTTTTTAATGCCAGTTGCTTTTTCGATTCGCTAGTCTCTGGGTATTGGCGATCCGAAGACGGCTTCTTATAGTTTATTTTAGAAATATTGGAGAAAATCATGCCGTAAATTCAGAAAATTCTTAGAATTTTTCAAATCGGAATTGCTTTAAAGGTTTTAATATAAGTTTGAAGATTTTTTCAGAGGATCTTACATTTTTTGACCACGTTAATGAACTAGATACTTTTAATTTATATATATATATATATATATATATATATATATATATTGTTGTTCTCGTTGTTGTTGTAGCGACTAGCCAACCCAGGGTCAAGTAGGTCCAGTCTTAGTCATCGAGACCACCAAACGGGAGGCCCAGGAAATGTGCTGTGTCGACGGGTTCGGACTAGAGGGGCGTTAGATCAGCCGGGTTGAGTGGGCATGCAATGCGGTGGTTAGTATCATGCGGCGATTCGTTACATGCGGAACATACGCTAGGTATGTCAGGGTCGAGTTTTGATAGGTAGGTGTTGAGCCTGCAACAATATCCAGACTTTAGTTGTACCAGAGCTATGCGGGTCTCCCGATGCAGCTCGATTTCTCGTTATGCGATGGGTGGTGATTGGACTCTGAGAACACAATCCACAGGAAGAGTGTTCACAAAGGTGCTAACGGACTCCCGGTGAATGGTGTTTATAGCCTGTCTTTACACCGTCTGGTAGCGAGTCTTGCCTGTATTGCTGTAGGGAATCGCGGTAGTCAAGTACTCCCTTCCTGATGTGCCTAGGTGGTGGTTAAACTTCCAATAAGTGTATGTTGAGATCATCCCGACGGTAGCGTCGCAGCAGATATTGCTTACACAGCATAACATTGTGCTCCTTAACTGGGAGCATAGATATTTCACTGTATAAGTGATGCTCCGGTGCCATCAGGAGGTTTTCCGTCGCGGCCCAAAGGGCGGTGTTCCGGCATGCTTGTAGCTTCTCGGAGCAGAATAGTTTACGACCGGTCGACCAGTTGCCTTGTGCGCTGCCAATAAGGTTTGTTTTTCTTTTCCTCGATTTGAGGATTTTGTTGCGGCTCTATACTTTTGTGAAAATTGCAGTCATATGCGGGATGCAGGAGTGCAGCCAGGTAAATTTGACTACAAGTAACTTTTAGTTGTTTGCGGTCGGAATCGACCTTCACATTAAGTTATAGCCAGTACTCCTTTGTCCAGCTGGTGAAAAGAGTGGCAGAGGATTTCGCTGATTGTAAGTGAAGACGTCGTGCACTGAAGAATAGGGAAAGATCGAGGAGATAGCAGTTTACTTTCTAACAAAGGCTACCAATATCCTGGCCGGACGCCAAAATCGAACAGTCATCAGCGTATGTGATCAAGTAGACGCCCTCTAGTGGTAGAGAGAGCCGCGAAATATAAAAATTAAACAGCATCGTGGAGCAGAAAAACAGCACTGCGGAACCCCGTGTTTAATTTTTCGTTGCTTTGTTGTTTTGCCGAAGGTCAACCGATGATTGTCGACCACTCAGATAATTCATCGTCCACCTCTTCAACGTTGGCGGTAATGAGGAATCCTCAATATCCGATAGCAGCACTCGTAATTAACCGTGTTGTAAGCATTCGAAAGATCCAGTGCTACTAGAACAGTATGCGCACAGGGTCGATTTTGCTTAAGGCCATGAATTATCTGAGTGTTTATGGCGTTAAGTGCTGTTTTGGTGCTGTAAACTTTCCAGAAGCCATGTTGTTGTGTAACTG
Organism: Neoceratitis asiatica; assembly: GCA_030068015.2. Classification (NCBI taxonomy): domain Eukaryota; kingdom Metazoa; phylum Arthropoda; class Insecta; order Diptera; family Tephritidae; genus Neoceratitis; species Neoceratitis asiatica. The sequence goes on from CM061527.1 coordinate 40,584,162, forward strand.
GGCAGAGATGGTGTGTGAGAGACGAGAGCAGCAAAGCCTCAATTGTCTTCTTAACCCGACTCTCACGACAGCCAGTTCTACGTACCGGATTTGAACTTATTTTTTTTCCGTCTATGAGCTGTCACCTTTTCGGCGACCTAACCCCGTTTAGGTCAACAGGTACTCTTAGTCTATATATATTTTTAATTTTATGTGACTATTTGTTCACTAAAAACTATAATAATAAGTAAAATGAATTATTTTCCTCTCACACTCACCTGGATCCGTCGAGACGTTAATACCCCGATCACTGTCATAGTTGATCATGCGATTGTCGTGATACCAAAATATGAACTCCGATGCTTCCGTATTCTGCACAACACGACATTGTAGGCGCAATGTAGAGCCCGGTGTTAGGTATCTTATTGGCGGTCCTGATATTTCGGCGCGTGCTTCTATCCAAATTGAATGCATGAAAGCGCGCGTTGAAGCGTGAAAGTTAATTGCAAAATTCAATGTAATGCAGCGCGGAATCATAGATAGAGACATAGATACAATCGAATTGGTTATTGTTGTTTGTTGTTTCATTGTGGTCGAACGTACAGACATGCATGCAGCAGCATGAATATTGCAATGACGTGACATGGCAGCCATGAAATTGAAACGAAAATTGGTTTGGCGAAAATTAGTGATTGCAAGCAATTAAAAATACTTAGATATGCATATATGCCTGTATGTATGTATGCGTGTATATACTATGTACATAGGCAAACATTGACATGTTTATATGCACTGCCAACACTATTAGCGACAAATTAAAATAGCGAAATTGACTTTATGCTGATTGCTACCAGCAACAAAAATAACAACATCCACACTAACAAAAAACCAATACACATAAATGCGAACTTACACAGTAAAGCAGTGACACTTTTAATTACAGCCCTCACCACCCAACCATCTTTTTCTTCCACCCTTTTTGTGTAGAGCAATAAAAATAGAATTAGCGCACAAAAACAAAAGCAAAAAAAAACGCAACAACAATTCCAACTACAAATGCGAGTATAATAAAACAATCATTGTCACTAAAGTAAAGCTTTAATCCGCTTAGCTAAGTCGCCAATTTATTTAAACGCACCACAAAATTTATTTTCGCTCGGTTTTGCTTATTTGCTATTTTTGTTCATTCATCGGTCTTTTTTGTGTGGCTGTTTAATTGTGTAGTTCACTTGGATTTACCAACCAGTGCTACCAACACTGATTCAATTTCATTTAATGTGCTGATTTTTGATTGGAGATCATTTGATTTAATGGAGTGTACAAAATGACTTTTGATCCCTAGTCATTGTGTTGACAATGTAATCGCAAAAAAAAACATATAAAAAAACAAAAGCAAAAAATTTTAAACCAATAAAATTATAATATTTTTTTTTTTTTTTTTTGATTTAATGGAGCGCATAATAATGACTACAAAGTGCAAACAAAAAAAGGATTATAATTTTTCAAATGACATTTAATTTAAATAAAATTCTGAATTGTAGTCGAAATTACACTTTTTGCAACTCATCATATTTTTAATAAGAGAACTTTGCTTTTATTAATCAATAAAAATTTTGGCCTCTACATGTAGCTTAGTGTTTCGTCCGACCATAGGTCATACTAATAGTAACACGTGAGTCGTGTCAAGCTGTCATGTTACTTTTGTTCACTATTGTTTGGCATTTCATCATGGAAAGACTTACGCCTGAACAACGTTTAAAAAACATTCAACTATATTAGGAAAATTCACGTAGGGAATGTGTTTTACGCGCTTCGCTTAACTTATGGTCAGCCTAATCGGCATACTGAGCGTACTATTCGCAACACCGTCATTCATTTTGAGACCCAGTATCCATTATTGATTAATATTCAACCGAATAGAACACGAAGAGCAACCTGAAGAGGTTCAAGAGCTGTCATTTCAACCAGAAAAAACAACGGTTTGGTGTAGTTCGTGGCCCGGTGTAATCATCGGTCCATATTTCTTCAAAAATGATGGCGCTGAGAACGTAATGGCAGCCGTTATTGCGCCATGATAACCGAATATTTAATATCTGAAATTGAAGCTCGTGATCTCCGCGATATTTGGTTTCAACAAGACGGCACCACCTTTCACACATCGCAACAAATGGATTTATTGAGATAACAATTCGGTGAGATAATTTCATGTTTTGGGCCGGTCGATTGGCCACCAAGATCGTGTGATATTACACCGTTATACTTTTTCTTGTGATGGTATGTAAAGTCTAAAGCCTATGCGGACACTCCCGCTTCGATTCAGGCCTTGGAGCAAAACATCGCGCTTGTCATTCACCAGTTACCAGTCGAAATGCTCGAATGAGTCATCAGAAATTGGACTCAACAGATGCACCATCTGAGACGTAGCCGCGGCCAACATTGGAAAGATATGATCTTCCAAAAATAAATACCAACAATTTTTTTTTGAATGATAATAAACATTCCCCATTAAATTTGATTTTTTATGTTTTTTTTTTTTAGTAGGGAATCTTAAAATGGATAACCCTTTACATATTTTTAGCTTTTTAAGGGCGTAGTTTGCAGTAAAATTCGTTTAAAATACATGAGAAGGGGGCAATTAATTAATTTCAGTGGATTCCTTATTTGGCCTTTTTGTAACTAAATTTAATCTTAAATTGACATCCTAAATATTGGAATTTGAAAGTATATTGCCTGAAAAAGCTGCCTCAGCTCTAGGTGTTTAATACTGAATAGTATAAATAAAACGGGGAACTAGAAATTTTTGATTTCAATGCCACTTAAAAGTCGAAAAAAAAAAATTTATTAAGAACTCGACTCATCTGGTTCATTTTTTCAGTACACTTCTTTCATTTGAGGTAATCAATCTCAAAATTTATGCTTGAAAGAGCGTTTTTTTTGTGTGACTAGTGATGAAAATTTTTGTATAACGACAACCATAAGCGCAAAAAGTCTTTTTCCAAGCCTGGCCAGCCAGCCAAATTAACGGCAAATACGGATATTAATCACTTAAAAGCACTGCTCTGTATTTGGGGGAAATAAGTAGGGCGTGCTATAATATGAGTTTTGAGACCGTGTAAAACCATTAATGGGAATGGGCCAGAATTTGCTACCAGATTCGGTGAAATAATTTTGCACCAGGACAAAGTTCGGTCTTATGTTGCAATATCGGTTGAAAAGCTTTTGGTAAACAGCGGCACGGAAGTTTTGCCTCATATGCCTTACAGCCCAGACTTTGCTACTTCAGGCGACCATTTGTTCCGGTAGATAATAAACGATGTCACTGGAATAGGGTTCACATCGGAAGAGAGTATCAAAAATTGACTTGTTATATTCTTGTATCGCCAAGCTGGCGTACTTCCTTTGGAATGGAATCTACAAATTGTCGGAAAGTTGGGAAAATGTTATAGCTTTAGATGAACAATGGTTTTAATAATATGATTTTAAACGGTTCTATTAAATAACCTTTTCGATATCATCAAAATCGAAACCCAAATACTGCCAATTTTTGTCTATAACAATTAAATGATTTACCTTATCACCCTTCAAACTGAAAAGGATATTTAAATTAAAAATTCCGTAGATTCAAATCAAAAATCAAAATAAAATGAAAATCATAATTTAAATTTACCAACCTCACACACACCACTTTATTAAAGAAATCAATATGTTGTCTCACTTATGTCGCTATTACTTTGAATATTTTCACATTTTTATTTTCTATATTATTTTTAGGTTTTTTTTTTTGTTTGCTACATAAATGTGAAATTGTAATGTGTTACTGAAAAAAAAATCAAATATAATCAAAACTTAATCACTAAATCATTAACTTGTGTGTGTGCACATATGTATGTTCATGCCTCCAATGTGCCATTAAGTGTACTAAAAAATGAGCTCAAGGACGCATCAGTGTCCTATAGTAACATACTGTACAAGTGCTAGAGTAGAGCCACACACATGATAGTAACTAATACACAACATCATATGAAAATACATCAGTATGTAATATTTTCCCTGCAGAGCAATGTACCAGTTATTAACTAGAACCAAACTAGGTCGCATTTCTGTATATTAGAAATTGGTTTTTTTTCTAACATTGTAATCTCCTACGAACTAGCATATGTGCGTTGAATTTTTACTTTACAAAAAAAAAAATATATATATATAAAAAACTAAGTAAATATATATGCGTATTATATATATATATATATATAATAATCATAATAATAATAATAATAATAAAAATCAATTTGAGTGCAATGAGCATCGAACCACGCAATTCATGCGCCACAGTGATAACCTCTAACCATTCGGTTATCTTTGTGTTGTAGAGAGCATAACATACTTTGCATTTTAACAGAGCTTAAAAGGTTAGGCCACTCTAGAATTTTCGGGAAAGTTCTTTTTTCTTTCTTTCAAATGATACATTATGGTCTCACAAATTTTATCCCGAAAGATTATGACAGATAAAAAATGCTCCATTTTCGTTCTCTGGTTGAAGCGTCTGTTTCAGTTACTAAGGCATATTCAAAACATTAAACGCGCTTATCTCAAACTGCTTTTTTCAAGTTGACCGGAAACATAACTCAAACAATTTACAACCGATTCACTTGAAATCGTAGAATTTTTTTTATCCCGCCCAATTTCGAACAATTTTTTAGGCCAAATTGTTACTTTTTCTTTTAGAGACTCGCAATTTTGTCAAAAATGAATATACTGAAAAAATCCTACGTTCTTCTGTAGCTATTACTATTTACAAGCGGAAGCCCGTTTAACGACTTATTAAAATAAAAATTACAGGAACTCTGTGACCGGCCGTGGTTCCCGAAAAAATTGAGACATCATAGGAAGAACGCTGCATAGTCGCCATTTTTAAATTATTTTTTCTTAAAAAATACTTATAAGCAATTAATTGTATGTATAATAAATGCCTTTTGTCAAAAATCAGATTTATTTAATAGTTTTCTCAAAAAAAATTTGAAAAAAGGCCTATGTTGTGCCCCTATAGAGTGGTTAATTCCTTAAGAGGAAGCGAAACTCCGTCTTGGCGTACTAAATATGGCGTCATGGTGAAAATTATTCTCTGAGACCGTAAATAATGATTATTTGAACTTTTTTAATGAAAAAAAAAAATCATCTACTTGGGAAAGCCGCGTAACCAAAAGGGTTTCACCAATAAGTTATAGCTTGCGTTCTCCTGTCAGAGTTGCAGTAAATAATCATTTCATAATTTTTATAATTTTATTAGATTATAAATAATTATTTTTCAAGTTTTGTGAGCCAAAAATATATCATTTAGAAATTTGTCATTATTTTTTACAGTTATTTTTTGCTCAAATTATTACTCCTTCTCAGATAACTTATTTTTCAATTATTCACTTTAATTAGAAAATTCAATATCAGTTTCTACAAAAATTGTCTTGAAAATGAATCAACCGAGTTTGAGAGATATTTTTGAGTTAATAAATAACCATAAAAATATATTGTTTATTTTCCTCACATTTTTAACTTCCTCACAACAGTAATGACTATTGTTTGAGCCTTTAAGTAAATCACGGAAAATAATTATTATCAACTAGTTGGTAGTTGCTACACGAATATCGGACTGGTATTATTTCATCATTAAAATACTAGTATTAAACTTGATTTTTTGCATATCAGTCTACTTTTTCATTGCAGAGGTAAAAGTAACAACAACAACATTGAGTATATAGATGTTCAATGCAAAAACAATTTGTGGCCATGAGCTCACAGTCAAGCATGCAGTATATGTAGTGAAGAAGAGCGAAGAGCAAGTTAGAGCACCGGTTTAACAGCGTGGGCTGTGTAAGTTCAAAACACATTACATTGTAGACAATTAAATGTAATTTTAAATTTGTAATAAATTTCAGTATTTTTTCTGCTTGTACGAGGTATGTTCAAAGGAAAAGGTGAATTTTAATTTTTCCCTGGCTATGTACATTCGATTATCGCTATTTTGTTTTTGTTTTAATTGGACACATATTATGCGCTTGCATTAGGAGTCAATTTGGATTAGTAGTCACTTTTTTGTGTTCCCTTCGATTTTTAACTTTTGAAAGAAAAGGGTCAAAGAATATAAATTTTGCATTAAAAATGGAATAGAGTGCTCCAAGGCATTTGAAATATTGTCTGTGGCATTCGGTGACTCTACTTTATGTCAAAAAAGTATTTATAAGTGGTACAAGCGTTTAACAGAAGGCCGAGAAGATGTTGATGACGATGAGCGTCCTGGAGGTGCGACCACGTCAACAAGCAAAGAAGACATCGAAACGGTGAAAAAATTGTTTCTGAAAATCGTCGAATCACTATTAGGGAAGTTTCATAGGCTGTTGGCATAGCAAGCGGCTCATGCCATTAAATTTTATGGAATCTTTGGGCATGAAACGGGCGAAGTTGGTTCCGAAATTGCTAAATTTTAAGCATAAGCAATGTCCCATTAGTATCGCTCAGAAGTTGTTGAATGACGTCAGCAATGATCCGAGTTTATTCAAAAGGGTCATAACTGGTGGGGGGAAACGTGGGTATATGGTTATGACGTCGAAGTGAAGGCCCAATCATTCCAATAGAAGCTGCCAGATGCGCTAAGACCGAAAAAGGTACGCCAAGTTCGATAAAACGTGAAGGTTTTGCTCACTGCTTTCTGTGATTACAATGATGTGGTGCATCATGAGTTCCTGCCAAAAGGTCGTACAGCTAATAAGGAATACTGCAAGGAAGTTATGCAACGTTTGCTTGAAACAATACGGCTCAAACGATTGGAATTGTGGAAAAATAAATTGTGGATTCTGCATCACCAGCTCACAAATTAATGATTATTCGTGATTTTTTGGCCAAAACAAAACCGTAATCATGCCCCAACCACCGCAGTCACCAGATTTCGCTCCCTGCGACTTTTTATTATTCCTAAACTAAAGAAACCAATGAAATGGAAGCGTTTTGCCGCAATTGATGAGACCAAGTCAGAGTCGAAGAAAGAGCTGATGGCCATACCGAAAAGCGCATTTAAGAAGTGCTTCCAGGATTGAAAAAAGCGTTATCAGAATTATAGTATATCCAAGGGGGATCACTTTGAAAGGGACAAAATAGATATTGATGAATAAATAAGTATATTTCAAAAAATTCAAAATTCACCTTTTCCTTTGAACTCACCTCGTAAAAATGTATAAATTATATGGCAGCTCATTAGAATAAAGTGAGAAAGTTTTTTTTCGAAATAAATTTACACATATGTATGAGTGTGGGTATTGAAATTCAAATTCAAAATTTATTGTTATTACCATTTTATTTTGCACATGGTTGCATTAGCAAGCACTAATGGCCTAAAAATAAATGCGTACAATAATTCTAATAAGCAGTGTGGCCTCATAAATATAATTCATTGTCAAATAAACTATATGCAGAGGGGTAGAATGGTAGAGAGCAGCAGAGAGAAATGGAGAGAAAGAAAGAGAGGGTGATAGAGTGAAGGGCATACGCTTAAATGGCTGCATTGTTGTTGACAACATTCACATATATATGTATATATGAATTTACGTTTAAATGAAAAAGTGTTTTAAAACTAATGAATATGCTATTACGCCACAAAGTATGCAATATAAATAAGCTTTTCAGAAGTTTTACACCTACAAACATAAATACACCTGCCGTTGCTGCTATTCTGTAATCAGTTTGGCATAGCATGCCTCGCATGTATTATTATGTATTTCATGCATTTACAAATTAAATTTACGTTAATGAAGCGCACACAATAGCGCGCTCAACTCGATGCTAACTAACTGTATATTATTTATATTATCTACAGCTAAAATTCTAAACTGCTTGCCATTGTTTTCGCCCGCGCCATTGTTTGAAATAATTCGCAATTAAGCACAAAATGCACCGTTAAGTGGGGTGCAAGTGCGATTTGTGCGTAGTACAAGCGTGCAAGCTATACTAAATATTTATGGAAAATTTCAGCTGAAATATATATGTATATTAATTTGAAAATAATATTATTTGTTATTGTTATCATTGTTGCTAGTCTACTTAAAAACATTTATTGGTGTGCTTCGTATAATGTAATTTGAAAAATTCTTGTGAAATTTCATATTTTTCGGGCGTTAAATGGTTTTTGTATGCAAACAATCAGGCTGAGCACTTACCCTATTGTTTTTCATAACATTATTTAGTAATTTAAACTACTAATACCGTTTTGGGTATCGGTGAGCTTACATATGCTATAACATAAATTATATGTGCTTAGCTGAAAGGGATTTCATCTGATTTTCGAAATGCCGCTTAGGCAAATAGGTATAAAATTTCATTATTCGAATATTTATATTAAGTATTGTTTTTACTCTATTATATTTTAGTGAAGTGATACGGTTAAAGTGCTTATATCAGCTCATCAGATCAGATATCTAATTAATCCTGCTCTTTTGATCGGTTTGCAATTGGAGCCTGCGCAGCGTCAGATACCTCTGATGACATTGAGTTGAAGACTGCGTTTTTTCTTAATAAGCCTAGTGCTCAATGCATAAATTCAAGTATTCCTCTCCACCCGCTCAAACAGAAAGTAATTGAATGCGATATTTTCTAATTTATTAGCTTACTTTCAGCCAACTGGTAATATAAAAGCGAATACACGGTTACGTATCAGAAATTATATTATATTATAATAGCTAGTTGACCACATTTTGTTGTGGCTTTCTGTATTTTTTCCAATTTTTATTCAAATTGGTATTGCAAAGGGTCATTAAAGTTCTAATTAAGCAACATCTAGACCAATTTTTATTTTTCTTATTATTCTTCTGCAATATACAAATAGATCTAGCTACGTATTTGTAAGCACATTTCGCTAATTCTCTAACTTAATGTCTTTAATGAAAATGACAATATGAAAGCTACAAAGAAAAAAGAACCCAGCCTTCAACTACAGAAGAATTACATGCTGCAGCGAACAAGATACGCACGAACCTATGCTTACATCCAAATCAACCTAACTTTTGTCTGTCTGTCGGTGATCCCTTCCCCTTAAGAAATATTTCAACAAAATTGAACTGTTGCCTTGATCCATGGTCCATTTAGACATATCATCAATAATTTTAACGTATTCGAAGTAAATATCAATTTTTTTCCTAATTAAATCGGTCCCTAACCTGGAAATCATCATTCACGTAAAGCGAACCATAAATAACATTTCGAATGTATCGGTTCATCACCCACTTCCCGGAGATGAAGAGTAGTGTTACTACTAGTCTAAGCAAAAAGTTACCAAATTTCAAGCAAACCGAACCATAAATACTATTTTTTTTTTTTTTGAATAGGTCAGTCCCAGGTCCACCTGCCGCGGATATGTGACTGATGGATATAATAAATTAAAACAATCCTTGATGCGGATTATATACCATGCTAAAATTTCAGTTAAATCTGTGCAGAAATTTTTGAGTTTTTGAGGCGTACACAAACCATGATAACAATGATATAAAGGGTGATCCATTTCGAGGTTCCCTAAATTTTTAAAGACAACAACTCAGAAAACTAAACTTTAATGATGAATGTTTCCCTCGGCTATGTCTCAGATGATCCATCCGTTGAGTCCAATGATGATGACTCGTTCGAGCAGTTCGACTGGTAACTGGCGAATGACAAGCGTGATATTTTGCTCAAAGGCCTGAATCGAAGCGGGATTGTCCGCATAAACTTTAGATTTCCCATAGCTCCATAGAAAAAGTCGAATGGTGTGATATCACACGATCTTGGTGACCAATATACTAGCCCAAAACATAAAATTATCGTGTCACCGAATTACGAACTTCAATTTCAGGCATCGAATAGTCGGTTATCGTGGCGCGATAACGGCGATTGACGGTTATGTTCTCACCGGCATCAATTTTGAAGAAATAGGGGCCGATAATACCACCAGCCCACACGCCGACACCAAACCGTTGTATTTTCCGGATGAAATGGCAGCTCTTGAATCTCTTCAGGTTGCTCATGGTCCCAAATGCCGAAATTTTGCTTGGTTACATACCCATTGAGCCAGAAATGGGCATCATCGCTAAAAAAAAGTTTGGCTCGAAAACGTCGGATCTTCTTTGAACTTTTAAAGAACCCGTAGAGCAAAGCGATGTCGGTTGGGAAGGTCGAGCGGCTTAAGTTCTTGCACAAACTGTAATTTTTACGCCATAAGTCAGTCTGAGATGCTGTGAACGGCCCCGAATCAACTCTCTACAGTATTCGTGTACACTCTCACCTACGGCCGCTATATTTTCCTCAATGCGTGTTAAATGTGGTCTATTCGGTCGAAAATATTACCCAATATTGCATGCTGGGTCTCAAGATGGGTGATTATGTTGCAAATAGTATGCTCAGTAGGCCAATTATGTTGACCATAAGTTGAGCGAAGCGCTCGAAACATATTCTATACAGAACGTAAGCGTTCATAATAAATTTCAGTGATTTGTAAACGTTATTCAGGCGTAAGTCTTTCCATAATGAAATGCTAAACGACACTGAACAAAATTAACATGACAACTTGACACGACTCACGCGTGATCCGTCAAAAAAAGGCTATTGGATAAAGTACCTCTATTTATGTCACACTTTATTTATAGATCATTAAGAAAAAATTTACCACCATAAAATTTTTTTTCAAATTTATAAATTTAATGTATAATAATTCATGTATTTTTAGATAAATATGACCTCTGACTTTGCGGGCCGTTTCGTCTTTTTCCTCCTATACTATGATTTTTCAAATATATTATAAAAAATTTTAACAATTTTTTGTATTTTCTAAACATAGATATTTATAAATAAATATCAAACATTCACTTTCTCTTATATGAAAATTAATGCCTCACTAACACACAAAATTATCAAAGCTAATTTAGCAAGCATATACTCATATGAAAATATTTGCAATTCTGCTTTGAACATTGCTTCTAAAGTTATTTCTATATATATATATATATATATATATGTATATATCAATTGATATGTTGCTCATATGCATTTATGAAAAAGCAAATAGCAACGTTAGAGAGAGAATTTAAACCGTTCAGAATTTACTGCACATATATACACATTGATACATACATTTTTGCATTTGCAATTGCAAACATATTTCACATATTCGAAGAGTTAAAAATATTTGCTCGTGCCACTTCATTTACCATTCGTTACAGTCCAATTCACACTAAGTCAGTCAGTTATGGTATGCTAAATTCAAAAAAATAATAATAATATATAAAGGGTGTTTTTTATAGAGGTACGGAACTTTAAGTTGGCATTACTTTTCAAGATGGCGACCGATTTAACAGCTGTCAAGTGATTTATTCTCAGTTTGGTTTGGCAATTCATCATGAATAGACTCACGCCTGAACAACGCTTGCAAAAAGGCCCAAAACGAGATTACCGTTGTTCCCGATTTTCATAAGCGAATTTTGTTTAGCGATGAAGCGCACTTCTGGTTGAATGGCTACGTCAACAAACAAAACTGCCGCATTTGGAGTGAAGGTAATCCTCAAGTGTATGTTGAAACACCGTTACATCCAGAAAAACTGACTGTTTGGAGCGCTTTATGGGCTGGTGGAATCATTGGTCCGTACTTTTTCAAAAACGATGGTGGCCAGAACGTTACAGTCAATGGTGATCAGTATAGAGCCATGATTACTAAGTTTTTCATTCCTGAATTGAATAACCATGACGTCCAGGAGATGTGGTTTCAACAAGATGGCGCAACATGTCACAAACCTCGTGCCAGAATAGATTTATTGAAAGACACGTTTGGTGATCACCTAATTTCACGTTTTGGACCTATGAATTGGCCTCCAAGATCTTGTGATTTAACACCGCTAGACTACTTTCTGTCGGGCTATGTAAAGTCATTGGTCTATGCGGATAAGCCACAAACGCTTGACCATTTGGAAAATACCATTCGCCGTGTTATTGCCGATATACGGCCACAAATGTTGGAAAATGTCATCGAAAATTGGACGTCCAGATTGGACTACATCCGCCTTGGCGGTCATATGCCAGAAATCATATTTAGAATGTAATGTCACAAGATTATCTTTCGGATAAATAAAATTCATGCCAATCGAATAATCCATCGTTGTTTTAACTTATAGTTCTATACCACTATAAAAAACACCCTTTATATACATCACTTAGGAGAGAATTTATTTGCGTTCATATGTACTATGTGTAAACATTTATTTATGGTTGTTTTCTAAACGAGAATGAGTTGTTGGGAATTGGAAATATTTTTGTAAGCGAGAGTGAGAATGTATGTTGGAATTATTCTGGTACATACAACCAACACAATCATTTGCGTTGAATATATACAAGTATGTATACCCTCTTTATGCATTCAAAATAGTTTTGATTCGATTAATCATTAGCAGTTAGACAATAAAAACCAAATGGCAAGATACTGAAATCCTTAACTATCACTTTTAAATTTGTCGTTCAAATTCTAAAATTATACCCTAAAATATACTCTATACTCTGTGCTGACTCTTAGATTATACTTTCTCCTAAAAATGGTAATGATTATGCTGGTAAATTTTTTTTTGTCGCACGAACTGGTAAGAATATGTGGCAATCCCATTGCATTCATTATTATCTCATCTTCCATTATATCATTTTTTAATCCTTACTTTGTCTTACAATATTACTACTACTGGTAGTATTTTTCAACAGAAAATTGTTGAATTTGTTTAATGTCTCTCATTAGAAACGTATATTTTTTTTTCCAAGGTTCGAAAGGTTTTTTTGTGACACTCACGCTTGTATAATTTCGTCTGCTTGAATGACTATATTTAGGCGACCATTTAACTATTGCATTCAATTAACTTATATACTTCATATTTGCCTTAGTTATTTCGTAAATATGCCACGAAAGTGTTCTAACAACCGCGACAGTTTCAGTTTTGAGTGCAGAAAGTTAGCTTTTCATCTCAGCGTCGTAATTTCACCAATAATCAATGGATTTCCTGTGAGAAATCAAGATATATTTTGGATTCCATATTATTTTTTAATTTTTTTATTTTTGAAACTTCATAAATTATTTTGTTTTTCCGAGCTGACCTAATTTTTTTTTATTTATTTTTTTTTTGTAAAAGTGAAAAAGTCTGAGCGGTAGAAGTTATAGCTATTTCGGAAACCACCACGTTTCATCATCAGACTTTTTTTCAGATACAATTTGAATCCACAGCCCAAACCAATGGTATGTGTGTGCTGGCTTAACTCATTTTTGCTTTTCACTTTTCCCCCCTTTCTACATATTCAAATTTTCATTTCATTAAATTGCATCTAGTAAAAGAATTCTACTAAAAAGCGATATTTATTTTTAAATATATATTTCTGTGCCGCTTTTAAGAAGCTTTTTCTTTTTAGAAAGTAAATAAAGCAAAATTTTTTATTTTATTATTAAGTCGTGAAACATTTCAGCGTTGACCCGATTCTGTAGTCTTACTGCATATTTCGATCCTGTTTCGTGAATAACTTCGTGGACAATTTTGATATGAAGGACACAATGTCGATTCGTGATATGTATGTAAAAGGAAGCATTTACAATCTTTTGCAAAACTTATTTTGGAACCTTTGCACCGTTTCGATGTACACGGTGTCGCGCATCCCCACAGTTGTATTCTGTATGCCCCTATTGGGTTTAAAACTTGATTGTATCATATATATAATGATTTTATTTTCTATTATTAACGGTGATTTCTTACTGATTAGTTAACTTATTTTATTACAGTTTAGGTCAGTTTGACATCCAGTGTCATACCTAGATATTTCGCTGAGGCGAAGTAAGAGATTACCTCATTTCCAAAATGCTAAGGAATATAAAGGGAGTTTTTTTTTATAGAGGTATAGAACTTTAAGTTGCAATAAAACAACGATGGATTATTCAATTGACATGAATTCTATTTATCCGAAAGATAACCTTGTGATATGATTTCTGGCATATGACCGCCACGGCTGGCTCGGATGTAGTCCAATCTGGACGTCCAATTTTCTATGACTTTTTCCAACATTCGTGGCCGTATATCGGCAATAACCATAAAGTGCACCAAACAGTCAGTTTTTCTGGATGTAACGGTGTTTCAATATACACTTGAGGATTACCTTCACTCCAAATGTGGCAGTTTTGTTTGTTGACGTAGCCATTCAACCAGAAGTGCACTTCATCGATAAAATGGACTTAGTGCGCGATACGTTTTCCGCACAGAACCATTATTTTCGAAATAAAATTGCACGATTTGCAAGCGTTGTGCAGGCGTGAGTCTATTCATGATGAATTGCCAAACCAAACTGAGAATAAATCACTTGACAGCTATTAAATCGGTCGCCATCTTGTAACTGATGCCAACTTAAAGCTCTATACCACTATAAAAAACACCCTACACCTATTTCATTTGTTAGTGTAATTCAAATGTATTGACTTCGACTCGTAGAAAGTTATGTACCATTTCTGAGTCCATTACACTATTTGTTTAATAGAAAACTGCATTATGTAGTCATTTTTTCCGGACGTAATGACGCAGACTTCATCAGTAAAAGTTCCAATTGTGCTGTTTTTTGGTGTAAGTATGGCACTGGTAAAAAAATTATATAAGTAGTTCTATGATACTTTCTTGAGAAATATGCTTGTCCCTGTTTAATTCTGAAGTAGCCTTGCTGGTAGCGTTGTTGGTTAGATACTGGGAAAAAATAAGTCTCAATTTATGCAGTAGGCTATAATGCCGTACTCTATCGGATGCCTGAGATAGAAAAACCATAGTGCAAATGTTCTTATTTTCTATAACATTTTCTTTTATGCTGCGAATGCACATAAATGTGAGACTTTCATTGCGCTGAGCTAAACAATAACCCATATATTAACCCATATTTTTGTTATACCAATGATTTGGAGGGAATCAAAGCAACAAAGTATTTTTTTTTTACATAAACAAAAAAATGACATACCTTTACCGTTGCAAATAATTCCAGGTGTGATAATGAATTTTGTGGATGCTATGGCTGAGGATGACAACGGATTGTTATATTTAGAAGAAAAATTGCTGTAACTCAGTAAGGCAAAAATTAAATAAACTTTGGTCCCAAAATACAGCAGCAGATAAAAAAAAAATGAATGACCAGAAAAAAATTTGCCAGATAATGTTTTGTAAATCAGAAAATTATTAAGAATGATAAATTATCTTATGATGTCATATAAATCTTTGAGGTGAAATTTGTCATTAAAAGTATTTATGCTGGATGTGGATTTCTTCCTGCAACTAGCCTGCTGTGAGTGACGCTCAAAGTGCATCAGTACATTTCCTTAAGGGAAAGCGCTACCAAGAGAAATGGCATTCAGAAATGCTAGCTAGAAATGATTAATGTTGAAGACTTCTAAGTGACATACCAAAGTCTAGTATTCACGAAAACCCTGAGTATTTATTGTAAGTTAAGAAACACAATTTTAAAATTTTTGTACTTTATTCTGGGGAAAAAATTGTTTTGATGTCTAAATAAAATCTGCTGAATTAATATATTATTATTTGGTGGCTTTGGTGGTTTCTAAATATTATACTTATATATGTTTTCATGTGACAAAAAAAAATTCAATTTAGTTGACTAGTTGCGAATCATTAAATTTTAGAGTTTTTTTCTTAGTTTTTTTCTGTTATAAATATTTTTCCTAAATAAATTTGTTTGCTTTTAATTAAAAGTTATTATAAACATTAAAACTAATGACTTTAAAACCATAAAAATAACAAACTATCACCAGTTGTGGAAAAACAGACACTACGGCTTTGAAGGTTTTGTTTTTAATTGTTCTACCACTAATACCGATTAAATAACTATTTTAATTAATTTAAGAATAACTTAAATCTGGGAATATAGTTTAAAAAGTTAAATGGGAGAAATAAACCTACACAAATTTTTAATAGAAAACTTTACGGTTTTAGTTTATCTAATCAGAACGTATAAATTTTGAACATGTTTTTTCTCCCTTTGTAAATCATCACGACGTTTTAACTATTTAAATTAAACATTTTTTTTTTTTTTTTTTTTTTTTTTTGTAAAAATTAATGAACGTTGCTGATATTTATAAAAAATCACATATTTATTTAAATTAGTTTTTGTTTAGTTTATTTTATTTTTACTTTTTAATTTACTTTTATTTTTTGGTAATTTATTTTTTTCATATTTCTATTTAAAATAATTTTTTATTTTATTATTTATGGTAAATTATTTTGTTTAGAAACATTATATAAACTTTATATTTTTTAAAATTTTTTTGTTTTATATTTTTTATTTTTTGTTGTATTTCAAAAAATTTTATTTTTATTATATTATTTAATTTAATTTATTTTATTTGAATTTGTTATTTAATTTAATTTATTTTATAAGTATTTGTTTTATTTACTTAATTTTATTTATTTATTTAATATCTGAAATTTATTTTATATTATTTTATTTTAATTTTTATTTTATCTAATTTTATTTTTTTATTTTTTTATATATTTTTTATTATATTTATTTATTTATATTTATTTTGTTTTAAATTATTTTATTTTATTTTTTTGAATATTATTTTTTTTTTTTAATATTATTTTAATTTATATTTTATTTTATTTTATTTATTTTGTTTTTTTTTTTTATTATTATTTCTTTAATTCAATTTTGATTATATTTTAAATTTTTTTAATTTTTTTTTGTTCATATTTTTTTAATTCCATTTTGATTAAATTTTTTGATTTTATTTAATTTAATTTTATTTTTTTTAATTTTTTTATATTTTTTATATTTTGATTTTTATTTTAATATCATTTTAGTTTATATTTTATTTTATTTTATTTTATTTATTTTTTATTTTATTTAATTTTATATTATTTTATTTTGGTTTTTTTAATTTATTTTCGACAGTGATGTATGATAAAGTAATGCATATAGAGTTCTCAATATCGTATAAAAAAAGTTAAATCAACTGTAAGTGTAACACGTTTAAGATTGTCATGAAAAATGCTAATCATACGCCCCGCTCAGCACGTGTCATTTGAATGAATTTCCTTTGTGCTTTTTATATATGGCACCATAGTGAGCATGTTTTACATCATTAATATAATTTTAAAAACAGTGCACACATATCTTACTTTGTTAGGGCTATTTCCGATATTGAAAATTTTATTAAAAAAAAAAAAAATTGGTCAAGTCTCTGACACGTCTTGGTTTTTAATTGAAAAAATGAAATAAAATTTAAAAAATACGCAGCTTTCCTTACTATTTTTCAGTTTATAGTGAGGGTAATAGCTAAGGACCTGGTGTGTTACTCCAAAGCAAACCAGAATGCTTATTGGGTTTCTATGTAACTATGTATTGTTGTCTTATGTAAAGCACAAATGCATGGCTCCTCAAAACGTATTGTACAGCTTATTGAGGAGGTGTTCAATATGCTCGCCTGCACTGTAACTCCTTATTAAATTTTTTTTTTGCCCTGTAGCTACTTAAAATAGAGATGCTGCAGACACTTCACTTCGAATGCAATTTCTTTACGTAAAATATTTACATAAATTTAAGCAAAAAAAAAAAAGTTAAATATCTCTTTGTATAAGTAAGTAAACAAAATGTGCTGGTTAGAGCTTCCTCAGCAATTTTCTTGGCTCCTCTTCTCCACTCTACGCTACAATCTATAATAAATAAGTAGAATTTACAGCAACGAAGCAGACAATCAGCTAAATTCAATGCAATCAATTTATGCATACATACTTATGTACAAAAATGCAGGCATTACATATATACCTTATATTTATATACAAAAGTGTATTTATATATGAGTGTGTAAATATATTTTATATAACAACGCTACTTACCGACAACACTCAAATGCAGAAATATTGATGTGGGCGGATGGGTTGACACTTGACATTCATAGACGCCCGCATCACGTAGTTGTACGAACTTTATTTGCAGCGTCCAATCCTGTGGCATGCCACATCACGATTGATTTGAACAATTGAAGTACGTTACGAGTAGAAGTGTGTGCGAGGCAGTATAGAGAGAGAGCGAGCACAAGTGGTTGAAAAGTGCCCAAAGTCCCAGTTCGGTCAGAGCGCGTATATGAAATGAAGCGGCGAATTGAAAAGATGGTGAAGAAACGAAAAAATATATATATATTAGAAACAGAGATACAAAAAGTAGTAGTGCATTCGCAGATAGATGTAATGCAATCAATGGTTGTCGATTTTTGGTATTGCCAACAAACTAATGCACTTTACTTGCAATACACACGCCAAAGCAATGTAAGGAAAAATTGTCAAAAAAACCGAAAAGGAAAAAATAAAATCAAAACAAAAATTGATTATTGCAACCAATGACGTACTTAAAAAGTATATTTCAAAAGTATATTTTTTCCGTTCCAAATTGCAAAAATTTCTCTATATAAATTCTATATATTTTGCGCTGAAATTATTTTCATCTTTTTTTTTTAATTTTTTTATAGTTCTTTTTTCCTGTGGATTTAGCTGGCATTTCCTCAACAAAGTGTCAATGCGCTGTGAATTGTCGCACTTGTGCATTGGCGTTGCTGACAAGTGTATACTTATATACATATATACGCGATTATGTGTGCGAATATGTGTGTGTGAGAGAGTTTATGCGGCTTATCGCCTGATTGCTGAAGCAGTTTTGTTGTTATTGTAGCATGTTTTTTTCATTCGAACCTTCGCCACTCGCACTTTATGCCAGTCACGTTTCATCGCTGCGGCCGCTGCTGTTGACCACATATGCAATGTAACATTTATTGCATGCAGGATGCAATTGCACATCACTCACGAATTCACGCATGTGGCAAGTGTTGCACGTATGCCTACTACATCCGCTGCTATTGCAGTGGCGCACTTAGCACAAGGAGAGGTGAGTGTGTGAGTATGTATGTGTGTGTGTGAGTGGTTATGTTTGATATTGAATTTATTAATGCATTGCACGTTTTGATTCTTACTTGTAATGTTTATAAAGTTTTTAAATAAAAGTTTTAAATTTTTTTTCGGTTTTTATATTTTCCATTTTACTCAAATAGTTTTAAAAGAAAAGGTATTAAAAGAAACTTTTTCGATTAGATTTGAACTTTTATATTGTGAATAATTGAGATATTTTACTTGGAAAATAATGCAATATTTTTAATTTATTTTTATTATTACTTTGCGGCCGCAATAACAGAGTGATTAGCGCTGCGTACTAAAAATCTGAAGGCCTGGGTTCAGGTCAAGGTTGGACCAAAAGCCAAGATTATAGAAAATTAAGTCTTCTATTTGACAAGTTCTCCGGGGTTATATATGAAATATCATAAAAATTTATTGGTGAAAATATTAAGACGCAAAATCACAAATTGGAGTGGAATATTTTATATATAAAATAAAAGTCCCTGTATGGTGATGGTGTCACCCTTATGCACCCTCATCAACTCGTGCTCTTTAATACGTTTGCAGTGGTCGTCATCAAAAAATTTGAAATTCTCTACTGAGGTACATATTTATAAGCTGCTTGCTTTACTTACAGACACCCGCTCTCAGCTGCACAGACATGCGACTAGACACTGAAATTACACTTTAGCAAACCCTTCAACCTAATGTGTCGGAGTAGCTCCCCTGAAGATTATTACTTTTGAGTCATAACGCCGGAGCCTTAGACAATTTAACTACCGCATCCTGTGCAAGGGTTTCTCACATTGCCCGAAGAGGATGAAAGTGTGAAAATTGAGAAATTGAGTATAATCCTCTCACACTCACCAATTCCCTCCTCTTTTTGGTGACACAAAAAAAAAAAGACACCGGATCTTTTTCCAATATAAAGCTCCAGATAAAAAACCGTATAAAATTCTCCTGTTACAGTTTTTGTCCTCGAATATGTACTCCTTAGGTATGTGAAAATGTTACTATTTATTTTTATACCGGGAAGTGGACCAGGGACTGACCTATTCAAAAAAAATCGTATTTATGTTTCCATTTGCTTGAAATTTGGTAGCTTTTTGCTTAGAGTAGTTGCAACACTACTTTTCTCTGCATGAAATGCGCCATAGATCGACCCGTATGAAATTATATTTATGATTCAATTTACGTAAATGATGATTTCCGGCATGAAGATTGATTTAATTGAGAAAAAATTATCTATTCATCGTTCGATTTGCCTAAAATTTGAGATGATATGTTTAAATGAAATATTTTAATTCCAAGAAATATACCACGGATCAGGGAAAGGGTTCAATTTGCTTGAAATATTTTTCCAAATATAATTAGTATAGCTTGGATGTAAGCATAGGCTCGAGCGCAGTTTGTTCACAACGTCATGTAATTTTTCTGTGACCGAAGCCTGTGTTCTTCCAACATGTGGCCGTATGTCGGCAATAACACGGCGAATGTTGTCTTCCAAATGGTCAAGCGTTTGTGGCTTATCCGCATAGACCAATGACTTTACATAGTCCCACAGAAAGTAGTCTAGCGGTGTTAAATCACAAGATCTTGGAGTCCAATTCACAGGTCCAAAACGTGAAAGTAGGCGGTCACCAAACGTGTCTTTCAATAAATCTATTGTGGCACGAGCTGTGTGACATGTTGCGCCGTCTTGTTGAAACCACATCTCCTGGACGGACCAATGATTTCACCAGCCCATAAAGCGCACCAAACAGTCAGTTTTTCTGGATGTAACGGTGTTTCAACATACACTTGAGGATTACCTTCACTCCAAATGCGGCAGTTTTGTTTGTTGACGTAGCCATTCAACCAGAAGTGCGCTTCATCGCTAAACATCGTTAAAATGGACGTAGTGCGCGAAACGTTTTCCGCACAGAACCATTATTTTCGAAATAAAATTGGACTATTTGCAAGCGTTGTTCAGGCGTGAGTCTATTCATGTTGAATTGCCAAACCAAATTGAGAATAAATCACTTGACAGCTGTTAAATCGGTCGCCATCTTGAAAAGTAATGCCAACTTTAAGTTCTATACCTCTATAAAAAACACCCGTTATAAATATGTCTACGGAATTCTGGAAACAAGTCATTTTTTCGTATAAGCGCAAATTTTTTATATTCGGCATAAAAGGTCGTCAAATTGTGTGGTGCAACGCAGGAGCTGCCCTGGGAAAACAAAATCTTGTTGGTACAGTGAAACATGGTGGCGGTTGAATTAGGATGTGGAGGTGCATGGTGGGTAATGGTATGAGTCAGCTTGAATTTATCGAATCGACAGTGGATAAATGGGGATATCTAAACATTTTAGAAAAGAACTTGAAAGAAATTGCTGAGAATCTAGGCTTATCTTCGACGTTTTGGTTTCAATAGGATAACGATCCGAAGCATACTACGCAAATAGCCAGACTTCGGATCTTGTATAATGCCACTAGACAGCTTAAAACACCTTCTCAGTCATCCGTTTTCAATCCTCTAGAACACCTTTGTGATATCTTAGGAAAAATAATTAGTCAGCATATAATAACAAGTAAAGAAGTTTGGCGAAGAGTTATGCAGGAAGAATGGTCCCGAATTACAGCTGAGGAAACAGATAAGTTGGTAAATTCAAAGCCAAACCGATTGAGTGAGGTATTAAAACAACATTGTTTTTATATTTTTAACTTCCAAAACCCACTTAGCTATTCTAATATCCTTTCATAACTCAGTATGGTCGTATTTTAATTTCAAAATTAAATCTGCTTTTTTTTTTAACCATAAAAATATTTACCAGTATTTTACGAAAAGCACAAATTAATATTAAAAATTTCATTTTGAAGAATTGAATTAACAAAACATTTTTTACAAAATTATAAAAATAAATTCGAAGAAGTGAATTTATTAAGGAACCACAGTGTGCAACACACACACAGATGACCCATTCTATGCTTCAATAGAGAAGGTTATAAAAGAGATTGGCGTATAGTACCTCCGAGTGTTTCAAGTGTGTGGCGCTAAATCGCTCATCACTGCTGTAGGTAGTCAATCCCACAGTCAGTAGATGGTAGTCCTTTTTGCGTATCCATGACACCTGAAAGTAAAGAAAATATTTGTTTTAGAAAAAAAAATTTATAATAGGAAAAACACACAAGCATACATATAATTTAACTTATTATCTAAAGTATGAATAAATTTTTCAAGACCTTCAATGTTAAAATAGATGCTGAAAACTAGATCATTTTGCATTTATCAGCTTAAAATAGAGAAAATAAAAAAGTAAAAAAAAATTTTTATTGTAATGTTTTTCCTAACTCGTTACCAAAATTAAATAGTTTATTAATCATCTTTTTTCTACTTCCTAGTAAACACAATGTGCATTTGTAAAAAAATTTAACGAAATATATTTTCAATTTTTTGTTCTGACCTGTAATTAGTTTTTGGTTAAAAGTTAATTAGCTTTATTTGAAATATATTTTTTATTGTATATAGAAATTTATAACCTCTTCTAGAATTAACTATTTAATTTTATATTTTTTTCTACTAATTCAAATTTAATTTAAGATTTTATTCCAGTAGGATTTTGGGCTTTTTCGCTCGCTGAGTTTTGGGATTAAATTTTCGTATATTGGCATTTAACAAGAAATATACATCAGTTTTCCTTTTGTGGAATACTCTTACGAAAGAAAATATTCAAATGTAATCATTCATGTTTGCGACGCCGAAAAAAAACATTATCTAAGAAAAAATGCAGAAAGTAGTAATATAAAGGGTGATCCAAGTAGTGGTACTTTTTTCAATAGCCTTTTTTTTTTGACAGATCACGCATGAGTCGTGTCAAGCTGTCATATTATTTTTATTCAGTATTATTTGGCATTTCAGCATGGAAAGACCTATGCCTTTATAAATCATTCAACTTATGGCCAACATAATCGTCCTACTAAGCGTAGTATTCGCAACACCATAACCAATCTTGAGACTTATTGGATAATATTCGACTGAATAGACCACGTCCAGCACGCAGTGATGATAATATAGCGGAGGTGAGAGTGTACACGAAGACCGTGGAGAGTCGATTCGCCACCGCTCGCAGCAACTCAAACTGATGTATGGAATGACTTTGCTCATTTTACGTCGAGATCTTATTATTGTACAAAATACAGCTTGTGCAAGAACTTTGGCTTCAACAAGACGGCGCCCCTTCCCACACAACGCATCAATCAATGGACTTATTAATAGAAGACTCCCAAGAGCAGATAATTTCACGTTTTTGACCGGTCGATTGGCCACCATGATCGTGTGATTTTACACCTGTGGGAATATGTAAAGTCCAAATTATATGCGGACAATCTCGCTTCGATTCAGGCGTGTCTTTCGCCAGTTACCAGTCGAAATTCTCGAACGAGTCATCGAAAATTGGACTCAACGGTGACCATCTAAGACGTAGCCGCGGTCAACATTTGAAGGAGATGATCTTTAAAAATTAAATGCCAAATTATGTTATTTTTAACGATAATAAACTTTCAATATTAAATTTGAACTTTTCTGTGTATTTTCTTTAAAAAATAGTGAACCGCGAAATGGATCGCCCGTTATATGTATCATAATATCCGTATGTAACGCAAATTAAGTATTTTAGCATAACAAGTATATGTATATATTTTAACATGTTCACAAACATGTTTATTTTCCTTTTACTTGGAAGCTCGTGTATCAATCATTTTTGAATTTATTAAATATTGATAAAATATTTTGTATTCAATTTCAAATTATACCTTTCATGTGCAAGAACTGATATATTTCTAACTTTATATTTACATAATCATTTGTGGAAAGCGAAAAGCTTGGACTACTATAAGATTTAACTCTTATACAAGGCATTTGTTCAGTTATGAGGTTTTTTGTTAAATTTTTTTTTTTTTCAAAAAAACATCTAAGAGCGCGAAATTAGCTATTCTATAGAATATATTTCAAGTTATTATTGAAGTATAAAAACACCTAAAAGGAATTTTGCAAGTTGCAATAAATTTCATAAATTCATGTAAGGTATATATAAAAACACAGTAAAAGACAGCAATTCTTATGAAAATAATAAAGTGAAAAATAAATAAAAATATTTATCGAATCGCTGTCGTATACGCACAAAAGGGATGAGAGGAAAAAGGTTTTTGTGAAGACGTTGGGCATAAGCCATTATATAGTATTCTCTTACACCTTATATGATAATTTGTTTACCTTACCCCGCTCGTAAAATAACACTACTCGAATACGAGGTATGTTCAAAGGAAAAGATGAATTTGGATTTTTCGAGAGCTGTGTACATTCGGTTATCGATATTTTAATTTTGTTATGCTTGCGTTAGGAGCCAATTTCTATTAGTAGTTTGTTTTGGACAACAGAAGAGTTTAGTTACGTTTTTTTATACTCTTCGATTTTGACTTTTTGAAAGAAATGGATCAAAAAATATGTATTAAATTTTACGTTAAAAATGAAATACAGTGCTCCAAGGCACTTCAATTGTTGACTTTGGCATTCGGCATTCGGTAAGTCCTCTTTGTCTCAAAAGATGTTTTTAAGTGGTACAAGGCTATACAGAAGACCGAGAAGATACTGATGGCAATGAGCGTCCTGGAGGTGCGACCATGTCAACAAGCGAAGAAAACATCGCAAAAGTGAAAAAAATTGTTGCTGCAAATTGTCGAATCACTATTAGGGAAGTTGCAGAGGATGTTTGGATAGCAAGCGGCTCATGCCATTCAATTTTCTCGAATGTTTTGGGCATGAACCTTAGCAGAGAAATGTGTTCCGAAATTGTTAAATTTTGAGCAAAAGCAATGTCGCATTAGTATCGCTTCAGAGTTGTTGAATGACGTCAACAACGATCCGGAATTGCTAAAACTGGTGATGACTGGTGACGAAACGTGGGTATATGGTTATGACGTCGAAAGCAAGGCCCAATAATCTCAAGGGAAGTTGCTAGGTGAGCCAAGACCGAAAAAGCCAAGCCAAGTTCTATAAAACGTGAAGGTTTTTCTCACTGTTTTCTTTGTAACAATGGTGTAGTGTATCATGAGTGCCTTTCAAAAGGTTAACAGGGAATACTATAAGGAAGTTATGCAACGTTTGCGTGAACCAATACGGCTCAAATTATCGGAATTGTGGAAAAGCAAATCGTGGATTCTACATCACGATAATGCACCAGCTTACACATCAATGCCCCTTGGTGATTTTTTGGGCAACAACAAAACCGTTATCATGCCTCAACCACCGTATTGACCAGATTTGGCTCCCTGCGACTTTTCTCCTATTCCCAAAGCCAATAAAAAGATAGCGTTTTGCCACAATTGATGAGATCAAGTCAGAAAGAAAGAAAGAAAGAAACCGAAAAGCACATTTCAGAAGTGCTTCGAGGATTTAAAAATGCTTTGGCACAAATGTATCAAATCCGAGGGGAGCGCTTTGAAGGGGCCCAAATACATATCGATGAATAAATAAGTATTTTTCAGAAAAACTCATAATTCACATTTTCCTTTGAACATACCTCGTATGGTATATGTATGTAATTTTTTATTTTGAAATGACTGTATTGAATAAATATTTTTAAATAATTTTCAACATGATTTGCTTTTTCTGCAACTTGGTTTTTGTGGCGTGTTTGAAAGTAAGTTTCTGTTTATCCCAACTGAAACTTTTGAAATGACATTAGACATGTTTTACCCATTTTTTTTAGAATTTGCAAAAGTTTTTGAAAATCGAAAAAAAAAACTAACAAATAATTGTTTAAGTGTGTGTGCATGTTTAAATTTTAATTTATTTACTTTGCAATCGTTTAAGCAACCATTTATTTAGGCAGCGGCAGCAACCTAGCAAAATTCTCTGTAATAGCAATAGAAAAACCAAAAATATCGTGTATGCGCCCACGCTTTACCATAGGAAAGGCAACTTGTTTTGCATAAATGCTTACACTCACAGCTCATTTACTCCTCCAGCCGATACACATGTACTTATTGACTAAAAATATTTTCTAACATTTTTACATCACATTTTGTGTATTTTATATATAAATTCTAAGCACTTAAATTTATATATATAGGTGAGTCTGTTGTTCTTCAAATTGTTTGCGGCGCCATATTGTCGTCCATTTACCAACTTAACCACTTACAATCACTCACTCACATTCATAGTAAGGCGGGGAAGCATCAAATTGACACAAATGTCAAACCATTGTATAATATTTTCATTATTTTGGCAAAGATTTCAACTCTTTTGCGATTATATCAATGCTTATTTTGTATGCTTAACTACTTAGATACAATATGATATGTGTGCTTCTATATATATATGTGTGTATTTACATATATACACATTCACTTTAATGCACTTAACCATATATATATATATCTATAATAAATAGTTATAAAAGGAAACCATTTCGACCATAAATGTACTACAGACAATTGCCATTCAGGCGGTCATTTGTATTAGATTTTGATATGAAAAATGAAAGGCGATGCTTTACAAGGACTATGCGTCGTTTTGTGTGGGCTTTACTGGCATACATTTCAGTCATTGATTCCCAAGTGTGGGTGTTTTACTTACGCATACCCATTTTTGCTAGTATTTGTTCATTGAATCGTAAATATCAGCTGCTAAGTGAGTATTGGTTATTTCCGTTTCAACAATAAAGCGCAGCGGAAATTGTTTTTGCTACATTTCAGACTCTTTTAATCGGTTCGTATTTGCATCGTATTTAAATATTTATTCTTTTTAGCTATGATAATGGCTTGCTATTTGCTCATATGCAAATGAAGGGTGGGGTAAAATATGTTTGAAATGGCAAATTAAATGTACTAAGTGAATGGCTCTTTATTGAATATTCTTTTTGTGTGATTCAAATACAAACAACTTTTCACTATGTCATCTTCTCGAAGAATTCAATAAAAATACAATTTTTTTTCAAAAAGTAGCCTTGTATAAAAGCAATTGTTTGTATAATTGTATTTAGATTATTTTAAATTTATTATCTAAAAGCTTTTTATGTCTGCTTACTAGTTCAATATTACCTTAGAATTGAGTGTAGTAGATGGATGGAATTTGATATAAAATAGTCAACTTATTTTTTTGAATTTCTTAAATATTTTAGTTCTTGCTAGTCCTTATTTTGTTTGAAAAGTAAAAATAGAAAAATTAAAAACAAGAAAGAACGGATGTCTTCATGGCCATGCCGAAGTCCTTATGTCTTTCATGTACATATAAAATTGATTGCAAATTGCAAAATTCGATTTTGATAATTTTCACTGTCCATATGAACTTGAATTTACGTCCGTAGAATACCAAATTTCACTCCCTTACATGTTTTTTTTGGCGACCCAAAACCTCATATCTGGACAAGCTGTTTGTATGCGGACTATATGATATAAGAGTCTGATTTCGATGATTTTCACTACCGACACGCAGTTCATATATCTGTAGAGGAAGCAAAATTTCATGCTCCTAAATGTTTTTATGTCTGCGTTTTGACCAAACCCGCACCTTCGGAAATATTGGTATATGCGACATATATGTCATATTCGTCCGATTTCGACGACTTTCGAAGACAATATTCATTATGTATGTGTGGTGCACCAACTTCCACGTTCTTAGGTACTTTTTTGACGGATTTATGACCAAAAGTTTCTAATCTGAAATATCAAAAATCAAGGGACTAGTTTGCACTCAAACAACCAGACGGACCGATGGACAAACGGACATGGCTAAATCAACTATTACACATACTTAGTAATATACTTCGGACCAAAGCTAATATACCATTTCATCTATACAAATCGAGGTTCCCTACTTTTTTAAAAACACAGAAAATTCAATTTTAATGGCGAATGTTTATCATCATTCGAAAGAATATTCTTTGGCATTTATTTTTTTAAGATTATCTTTTTGAAATGTTGGCCGCGGCTAAATCTCGGATGGTCCATTCGTTGAGTCCAATTTTCAATGACTCCTTCGAGCATTTCGACTGGTAACTGGCGAATAACATACTTGTTCTTTTGCTTAAAGGCCTGAATCGAGCGGGATTGTCCCCGTAGACTTTAGACTTTACATATCTACACAAGAAAAGTCTAACGGTGTGAAATCACACGACCTTGGTGGGTAATCGACTGGCCCAAAACTTGAAATTATTTACTCACCAATCCATTGATTGGTGCTATGGGTAGGAAGTGGTGCCGTCATGTTATAACAAAATGTCGCAGAGATCACTAGCTTCAATTTTAGGCATCAAATAGTCGGTTTTCATGGTACGATAACGGTCGCCTTTGGCAGTTACCATCTCATCAGCATCATTTTTGAAGAAATATGGACTGATGATTCCAATGGCCCGCAGATCACATTAAACCGTTGTTTCTTCTCGATGAATTTGCAGCTCTTGAATCTCTCAATTGGAATATTCAGAGAGCTTTTCTGAGAAATTCAAAAAAACCGATGAATAAAAGTCTTGAACATGCTGACTACCCCTTTAAAAATTTTAAGCGCTTTCCCTCTCTTCACTTGTCAATTTTAAGATAAATTAAGATTTTTACTGAAAATTGCTCTATTATCATTAAATACTGATTTTTTTTCATATATCTTATATTAAGTCGTGTCTTTTCTCTACTCTTGTATATTTTTACCTCATTATAGCCATTGAGAAACTATTTGACCGAAAGTTGGCCGCTAATATAATTTGTGTTTATTGTGCTTTAGATGAAAAAAAAAAATAATAATTTAAATCATTTTTCGAAAAAAAATAAATAAAAGCTCAATATTTATTCATAAAAATATTTCACCCTGAAAATGGGTGCTGATGAGATGTTAATTCCCTTCCACAAATTTTGTTAGAAAAAAAAAACAAATAATAATAATAATAATATAAGAAAATTCTGAAAAAGTGGTAGTAGAACAAAGAACAGGGCGAGCTCGCAACTAAAGGGTGATCCAAGTAGAGTAATTTTTTCAATAGCCTTTTTTGACAGATCACGCGTGAGTCGTGTCAAACTGTCATGCTATTTTTCTTCAGTATTGTTTTGCAATTAATTTGATTACGAAAATTTACGTTCTGTAAAGAATGTTTTTCACGCGCTTCGCTCAATTTATGGTCAATATAATCGGCCTATACCATCACCCATCTCTTGGCCCACCATTCATTATTGGATAATATTCGACCGAACAGGTCACGTCCAGCACGCAGTGAAGAAAATATAGCGGCCGTAGCTGAGAATGTACACGAAGACCGTAGAGAATCGATACGGCGCCGTTCGCAGCAACTCGAACTGACGTATGGAATGACTTGGTGAATTTTATATCGAGATCTGAAATTGAAAACGTACAAAATACAGCTTGCGCAAGAACTGAAAATGCTCGACCTTCCGACATCGCTTCGCTCTATGGACTCTTGAAAAGTTCCAAGAAGATCCGACGTTTTCGAGCCAAATGAGGCCCATTTTTGGCTCAATGGGGTAGTCAGTATGTTCTAGAGATTTACTCTGCGGTTTTTTTGAATTCCTCAGAAAAACTCTGAAAATTCAAAAAATTGTCTGAACATTCCAATTGAGGCCCTTAAATTATTTTCATGTTATTTCCCCAATTAACAAAGTGTTTTGGGCAACCAACGAAACTCAAAAAGCGAGCAGTAGCTTGTAATAAAATTGTTATGGTTTGGAGTGGAACAGTTATAGCGTGATCAGATATCAAGAAACCATTGGCGGATATTAAGAAGCCAATGGCTCGAAAAGAGCTAAAAGGCTAGTATTCAACTATTTTAAATACCAAGAAGTGGGGAAGATTGCAAATGGATACAATACATATATATATTTTACTTACTCAAGTGAATTTTTTTTAGTTCTTCTTTGAAATAAATCTGGGCGTAAAATTAATAAAAATCCTCTTACAAAAGTGGACTCAAAAGAAACTTAAATCCCCTTTATATATATATATATATATATATATATATATATATATATATATATAATAAAATATTTGCATTTAACTATGTGAATGTGAGCTTAAGGACATAAATGACGACTCTCCAAAAAAGCCATGCCAGAGCAGAGCGCAAATATATACATATGTGTGTGTGTGCAGTTTTATTTATGTAAACACTCATGCGCGAAAGGACTACAAAAAACCGAGACGAATTTGCATGTTAGTAAAATATAGAAAAAACAGAAAGCAAGCAAATCAAGAGTAAACAAAATAGAAATGGGGAAAACATAAAAAACGCAGATAAAGATAACAAAAACAAACGAAGGCAAACAAAGTCAGGGACGAACATATGAGAAACGTAAACACTTAGGGTCGTAGTGTGAGTTGCCGCAGCAAGTGTTGTAAGAAGAGCGAAGTGCGAAAACGAGTATGGATGGCAGTGAAAGTAAAAATGTGGAGTGCAAAAAGTGTGGTAACAAATCACTTGTAGTGGAAAAAAATTTATAGCGATTTTATGTTAATTTATCTTACACATAAACACACACACGCACACACGCCAGCATACATTGACAAACATTTAAATGCAAATATATACGAGTGTGCGTCGCTATATGATGCCAAACGCAACGAGTCGCACGTAAAATCGTTTTGAATAGCTCAAAAAAAAGTGAAAAAAGCAAAGAAGGGTGAAAAAGTAAAAACGTAAGAGCAGAAAGAGTAGTAAAAAGCAAACAAATCTTAAACGCGCCAACTTTTTTGTATGTCAGTATGCCATCCAAATACATATGCATGTATTCACGTAAGCATGTGAGCGAGCTTTAATTTTCAGCGCATTGCAGTCGCTTGACTTTTCTTTTTTTTGCTTTGGGGTAGCATTTTATGTTACCCACGTACATTTATATATATATATATATATATATATATATATAAATATGGTGCATATATGAGTATTTTCCACACGAATATGCATTCCGCTTATCGCTCGGACAGCGCAGCTAACTTTGATTTCGTCGTTTAAACGAACGTTTATCATGGGTATTTACAACTTGTTGTTGCTTTTATTGTTGGCGCTTTTTGCCTGCTGCAGTCACTTTAGTAGACATATGGATTTATATATATATATATTTTTTTTAATATACTAAATTTTAATGTTACTACTCTGCTGCCGCTTAAACCACACTGACTTGCTGTTCTTTATTATTGTTGTTATGAAATTTGAAATACTCATGCATTTACTAAATTTTTTTAAGTTTTATTTTTGGCTTATGGTACGTTCAACAAAGTGTAATAAACGAAAAACCCCAGACGATCGTAAATATTTATGTTGGCACATGCATACAGTGGCGGACAAATGTCTACATACACCGCCTGTATTCGTTGTGTAGAAAGCACTAACACTTTGTTGAAAATTATAAGTATACAGTATATTTGAATCCTTTTCTAAACTCATGTATTAAAACAAATCCATTCTCTAACATAATGTAAAACAATTATGGTGAAAAAACGCAAAAAAGTTCTTGACAAAAGTCTACACACACCAGGGGTTTACTAGCAGTTATGTCGATATGCTGTGTTGTTATGATGGCTAGGAACCCCTTTCTTTACTATTTTTTATTATGTTTTCTAATTTGCTAGTATTGAATTTAGGTGTGGTTTAAACACATTAGCATCAACAAAGGCTCCGCGAAAAGAAATATCCATTTACGTAAGCATCATGATTATTCAGCACAGAAAAGAGAAGAAATCGTATGGTGAAATTTAAAAATGTTTAATCTTAAGTCCATAAAAGGTCCACGCCATTGTAAAAAACTTTGAAAAAATTAACAAGCAACTAACTCGAAGGGACATCAGCTTTATTCTGAAGGAAGTGAATGATGATACTAAAGTTACTCCACCAAAATTAGCCGAAAACATCGCAAACTCATCAAGAAAGTGTGTCCCTTTAAGAACAATTCGAAGAGCTCTGAACGATAACGGCTTCCACAGCAGAATGCCACGTAAAAAACTTCTTATTTCTAAAAGATCGTAAATTTCGCTTGGAGTTCGCTAAAGGAAATTTTGACAAAGAGATGGATTGTTGGCAAAAAGTCTTGTTTCCAGACGAATTGAAGTTCAATGTATTCGGCAGCGGTGGAAGAGAAAAAATTTGGAGAAAAGAAACCACGCACTTAACTCCAAAATATAGTACCAACTGTGACGCGTGATGGCGGCAAAGTAATATTTTGGGGAGCGGTTGCGGCATCTGGAGTTGGAAACCTTGTTTTTATTGAGGGTAATATGGATCGGTTGAAATATAAGTCATTATTGGAAGCTACTCTGAAGCCTTCGGTGGTGTTGACAGTTAGGAGCTTGGCGCAGGCTGGATTCTTCAATACGATAACGATCCAAGACACAAGACCCATCTTTTTTAAGGTTTGGTTGCTTTATCAAGCTCCAAGAAAATACAGACGCCACCTCATAGCCCAGATTGGAATGTAATGGAACATTCTTGAGAGATTTTTAAGCGAAAAATTAGGAAAAATCAGATTTCTAGCTGAGCATTACTCAAATAACTTCTTTTTGAAGCTTGGGGCATTATTACTCATTCAGAATTGATAGATTTAGTAGCTTCGACTAACTAACTAAAATTTTTGCATTAAGATAAGTAGGTATATTCATGAGTGTGGCTAAAATCCGCTTTAAATTTTATTCTTCATCCCAAAATCATTTAAGATGCTTTCCCTTTTTCATAAACATATTGTTTTTAAAAGAAAGTATTACTTTAGAGATCTGCTGCAGATACACCACGGAATATGTATGCACTGCTGTTCTATTATAATTAAATTTAAATATAATTGGCGCTTTGTAAATGCTGAAGCGATTTTTGGTCGGGCTCCTTCTACAAATTATGGTATTACTGTTTTTCCAGCGCATAGAATGCATACAAATTTTCCCTAAGCTATCTCCAACCGTCAGATAAAATTACATGAAAATCTTTTTATTTACTTTCAGAAATACTGCCTACCCCCCCCCCCCCCTTACAAGAGGCGAAGGTAATTGAAAAAAAATTCACTTAATTACTCCCATTTTAATTATTTTCTTATAATTTTTGACGTTGGTCTGGCCAGGAATCGAACTTTTTCATCCAGTTATACGCATTGCTAACCACTCGTCTATTGTAGTCACAAGCGACTTGCAGAACTTTAAATTTGTTCGTTGGAAGTGAGCTTAACTTTTAAATTGCTTTCTCTTCTTCATCTTTATTTCCGTAGGCACCGCTTACGTAGCACGCCAATCGTTTCACCAAGTCTCATAAAGTAAAGGAATGTACTCTCCAACTAATCTTTGAAACCTGAAATGTTTTCTCTCATTCAAACAATATGGCCTAGCTCTTGAATCGTTGAACTATGTCAATGTCGTCCGCTATCTCGTACAACCCATTGTGCTATTCGTCCAAGCTATTCATCATCGCGAGTATGCAAAGTTTTTAAGCTGTTCGTAAAACTTGTTTTCTAAAACTCAGAATATAGACTTTCGGATGTCGTCAATGTATACGCTTCTTCACCATACAGTAGGTTGGAATTGGAAAGAAACTTGTAGCGCGTTGGCCTTTTTTTCATAATAAGAGGACTCAACTTTTCAATTGCCTACTCAATGAAAGAGTGAGTTTATATTAGTTTCGCTCTTTCACTATAAAATCAATTCACTTCGCATCCTTATCCAATGTAGAGAAACCAATAGCATCGGCATATGCCAGCAGTTGCTAGCTCTAATAGAAGATTGTAACTTCTAAGTGGTAGAATTCACACGATAAAAGGTTAGCATCTTAGAAATTTCGTTTGGTATACAACGCCTCAGAGAGGTCATTCCCGTCAGTTTAGACAATTGTAAAAATTTTGCGAAGGTATCAAATTCAGACACAACGGCATACAGATAGCTCATTTTCATATCGTTGGAGGTTGCTTTAAAATCGACAAAGTCACATCTAAAGCCACACTGACAAAGTCCAATCCGTTCGTTGAAAGTGGGATTTAGTATTTCAAACAAAACGCCAGACGGGAGCTAATATGCAATGAAGGCTCACTCCATAACTATTGGCGTATCCTCTGGGATTGTTGTCGCCCATGTTTTGGTTCGACTATATTCCGCAAGGGAGCTGATTCATGTCACTTGTCGGCTTTTTGCCAACTGCTTGAACAACTGAGCCAGTCGGTAGGCCAGCAGCTTCAAGAAGACTATTGTTATTCAAATTTTGCCACTATCGGTTGGTAGAGGGTCCATTCCATCGTCATATAAAGGGTGATCTAAGTAGAAGTATTTTTCTCAAACACTTTTTTGGACAGATCATGCATGATGCATTTAACATAGGAAGAATTACACCTGAACAACTTTTACAAATAATTCAACTTTATTACGAAAATTCACATTCTGTAAAGAATGTATTTCGTGCGCTTCGCATAAATTATAGTCAACATAATCGGCCTACTGAGCGTACTATTCGCAACACTAGCGCCCATCTTGGGACGCAGAATTCATTATTGGATAATATTCGACCGAATAGACCACGTGAAGAAAATGTAGCGGCTGTAGCTGAGAGTGTACACGAAGGCCGTGGAGAGTCGATTCAGTGCTGTTCGCAGGATCTCGGGCTGACGTATTGAACGACTTGGGGCCTTTTACGTCGAGATCTTAAATTAAGAGCGTACAATATATAGCCCCGATCTTCTCAAGTGACTTTGCTTCGTTCTATGGGCTCTTGAAAAGTTCCAAGAAGATCCGACGTTTTCGAGACAAATTTTGTTCAGCCGAGAGGCCCATTTCTGGCTCAATGGGTATGCAAACAAGCAATATTGCAGGACGTGATATCGCCTCGTAATAACCGACCATTTGATGCCTGAAATTGTGATCTCGTGATGTCTGCTACATGTGGTTTCAACAAGACGGCGCCACTTCCCACACATCGCGTCAATCAATGGATTTATTGAGAGAACACTTGGATGAGCAGATAATTTCACGTTTTGTGCTAGTCAATTGGCCACCTAGATCGTGTGATATCACACCGTTAGACTTTTTCCTCTGGGGATATATAAGGTCCAAAGTCTATGTGAAATTAGGGAACATCGAAATGGATCACCCTTTAATTCGCTTTTTCCAGTATTCCTTTCTGGCAAACGGATACAGCAAAATTTGTATATTTAATTTTTTTTTCTTTGCTAAGGCTTAGAAAAATTTGACTATCAGGGAGATTAAATGCTGCATAATTTTTAATAAAATCAATGTAATTCAACATGTAATAAAATAATAATTTTTAACATTTTTCACTTAATTTTCTCTGAATTTTTTGTTCACGATTTTATTGGCAAATAAATAAATTTCGCAATTGGTTGAAATTTCAATAAAAGATTTATACGATAGGTTTTGTATTCTTCTACGAATATACATATTCATGCAACAGAAAATTTAATAATATTTTCAATTTCTTTCAGCTTTTGTTTTGCTTGTTGAAATCCTATTATTCACTTGAGTTCATTGCATATGCACATAAGCAATTAAAATGCAGTTTTTAATAAAAATATAAATCGATGAACTCAAATGGATGACTATATAGTACAAGAAATGCCGATATATGAATTTTTTTTTTTTTTTTTGGTAAAATAAAATATGCCTATATTGTAAATATATATTTATAAAACAGTTTATTTTGTATAACCAAAAAATTAAGAGCAAGTGCTAAGCCTCAGGCTTAGAATCTTAAGTTGTGAATAAATGAAATTTTAAATTAAGTACTAGTTGTGAACTAGTGCACAAATAAAAAAACTCAAATGATCTGGAAAAAAAATTATTTTCATTTTACTTTTGCAATTTGCCATAGAACACTTTTCTTTTCTATAACAAATTGTTCAACATACTTTTAAGTGAATTTCGATTTCAATTATTTTATTTTATTTCGCAATTTCCAATTTTTCATAAATTTTCAGCACCATAGACAGTCAACAATTTTTGCTTTAATTTTTTCTTTATTTTTGAGAGTTTCAGTACAACAATCGAGAGTTAAATTCTGTTGTTGTCTTCGGTAGTAATAGAAATTTAACATTGTGCTGAGTATATTAAGAGATGGAAATTGGTTGGTTTGGTTATGAAAATCTGATATCAATTGATTTGTTATTTTTTAGATCTCAAATGCATCTAAAGTATTTTTATTTAAATAGATGACAGTTAATTTTGTAATTTAAAGTCATGGTCTAGAGACCACTAATTCTGACAAAAATACATTGTTTTGTCATTTGTATACTTTTTACATGCTTTTTGTAATGCCGTAGAATAATCACTAATTCTAGTTTCAATAGTTCCTTGTCACGTTTTTCAGTTGTTTAGGCAGCGCGCATAATATAGAAAACTTGAGAGAGAAAGAAAATCACTTTACTTAATATAGCTATTAAGGGATTGTGAGGTTTGCCATTACATCTGACAAATTACATTATTATGTGTATAATAAAAAATCCGAATCGAAAGCAATAATTTTAACCTTCATGTGCTCGGCATTGAAAACTTGTGTTGCCAGTTGGCTGTCTACATTTGTAAAAAGCATGTACTTCTATGCAAAGCCATTATGATTTGTGAAAGAAAAACACTCACATGCCAACAGTTTTATTTGCACGTCTATATAGGATGGATTTTTATATATATTATTTAAACGTTTGTTATTTTACAACAAATATTTATTTTGCCTCACTGAACAGCATTTACCTGTATAAGTGACAACATGAGCATCGCATACTGGTTTTTTACGCCAACTACATATCTTTCGTGTCATTTAACGCTGGCTAATTTCATACTATTGACAACGGACGAGATGAATTGGCTGTCTATCATTGGTAACGTCAGGTAGGGCGGGTGAGATCATGTCAGAAGTGGCCATTTCAATCGCCAGACGTGTGTAAATTACACCTAATACGATTGGAATTTCAGAGCGCTGTTCAATTGTTGGTATAAGGAGTTGCTTAGCTAAGTTTCGCAAGAACTTTCGCCGCTTGTCTGTACTGTGGATCTAGCTGATCTAGCTGTTGTTCTCGGAATAAATTACGAATGCGGATAGAGCACTTATGTCTAGCAAATTAAATAAAAATTGCTAAGGCCAACGCATAGTTTACGTTTAGTGGAATAAGCAGAACGCATTTTATCCACCATCCCTTTCTTTGCATTGTAATCAAGGATGTATTGTGGTTTGGTTTTCAAGCAAATTTTAATTCGATAACCCCGAAAATGGTTGTTTTTTCTACTCGTTTCCGGTTAGCCTTCATCTCATTTGGCACAACAGTTTTATTTTGACGAACTGTACCAAGAAGAGCCAGACCTTTGGACATCAAATGCTTCCCACAAATATAATTATGTGAAAATATTTTCACAGATTATTACTCTTCCGGTGTTCTCCCAATGACAAAAAAATAAATTTTGCACGACACCTTCTCCCACGTTGATTGCTCGACTTTCATTTGAACGATTTCCTATGTAACTCTACCTATTGAGTGGATAGAACGATTTTGCATCGCATGAAAACCAAATATTTATACCATAATTTGCAAGCTTAGAAGATTGTTGGCTCTCAGTTCCATACGTTCTTTGCGTTGGGGTTCCCTTCATTCCAAATTTTAATGGTTTTCTGGGCTTTTTCGTTAGTGTAAATAAGAACTTTTTCAAGCATCAGCGGTTCAAATACGGCAGACTCGATTAGCACTTTGGTAGACCGAGATGGCTAACTACAGTACCGAAAAATATGTTATGGGTACTCAAACCCAGGTAGGGAAGCGAACAATAAGAGCCGTTACAAAAATTCATGTGTAGGCATATTCAATTCAAACATTTTAAAGAAGAATACAAAAGTGATGCGGCTCTGCATGTATTTTCTATGAAGTCTACATTTGTAGACAGCCGGCCAGGATGTGGTAATTTTTTAATATATGGTCTGAGGGTCTAACCATTTACAATTTCGATGCCTTTATTAATCAAAACTCTTTAGAATTGATTTTTAGAAAGCTACTGAAAATTTGGGAAAT
Organism: Neoceratitis asiatica; assembly: GCA_030068015.2. Taxonomy (NCBI): domain Eukaryota; kingdom Metazoa; phylum Arthropoda; class Insecta; order Diptera; family Tephritidae; genus Neoceratitis; species Neoceratitis asiatica. Next base: position 40,622,102 of record CM061527.1, read on the forward strand.
TCCGATGTGAAAATTTCCTTTGTTTTTCCACTTTTCCTGCAAAAATGCTACAAATGTAGCCACAGAGCACATGAACGTTAATATAAATCATGGGTTAGAGTTTCGAATTAAAAAATCGAAAATATGGATGTCGAATATGATCAATAAATTGATTAGAAAAAGCTATCAACTATTGGTGTAGTGGAAGAGTTAGTGGAAGAGCTGGTGGCGGCAAAAACGAATTCCTAGCATGCTCATGGATACACAAACCGATTTGTTCAGATATGAGGTTTTGGGTCGAAAATTCGCCAAAAAAAGCTCTTAAAGTGCGAAATTTTGTATTCTACATACATACTGTGCCTATTTGCCAGTTGGTATTGAAAATCACTGGAATCGGAAGGATGTACCATATAGGCTCCGTATTACCGATTTTTTCAGATTATTTCACATTATTTCAAATATATATTTGTACTGAAGTCATCGAAATCAGTTTCTTTTTCACTCTGGGAAATCTGCGTGGATTGCCTTATCTTCTCGTTGGAGACCTTTGACCTACAAAGTCATTTTTGACCAGTTAGCTTGAAAATTAATTTTTAAACTTCTTTTGAGGTTAACTTTTTTTCTTTGCTAAATAAAAGGCTTTTAAATTCTATCAAACTCACACCGGTTAGATATTTCCAAGGGTTCACCAAAGAAAAAGGTTATTTCTGGTCATTTTCATTATCTTTCTGGTTCACTTCAAGAAATTTTAATAATCCAACATAAAAATTTCGGAACATATTCATTGCATTGAGAGTACATAAAGACATTTATTCTATATACGTGAGTAAACGCTTGAGCTGCTATGAGTAATTAATTTTGTAAAGAAAAAATTTACTGAAATTTGCATTGTAGGCATATCAACTGTACATATACACACACGCAACAACCGACTTCCGCTTCTGCATTTAACGCACCTTGAGCCACCGCAAATATGTTGCTTTTAATTACAGCAAGGAAATGTCTTTTTGTGCTTGTGTATATGTGTTTGTCATGCACAATGATGTGTGTATGTGTGAGTCACATTAATTTCGCTTAACGTAAAAGCTGCGCGACCATAAAAGGAATTATTAACACAACAACTGTTTAATTGTATTAAAACAACAGTAAGAAGAAGAATTACACTGCGACAACGAGAGAAGCGAAGAGATACAAAAAAAAAAGCAAAAGCAAAAGGAAGTAAGAAAAATTAAAATTAAATAAAGGAGATCTGTGGCAGCTGCAAAGTTTTCGCAGAAAAAATAGAAATAAAGGAAATCACAGCGCAACAAAGCAGTAGCTGCGCTGGCTAAAAGTGGTGGAGGAATCAAATTAAACGCAAGCATGTAACATATTTGCAGGCGCCAACTTACTGAAAGTGAAAACAGCAGTGCTCGAGCTAAGACACTGTACGCGAGATGCGGAGGGTTGGCAAGAACGTACTGTAAATTACAAAAAAGAGAAGTCTCCAAAGAATGCGCGGCCAACAACCGACAAAGTATTTATTAATTTTGTCTGTTGGGAACGACTCACAACTCAAGGTTTAATGTTGTTGCCATGGATATTTGTTTTTGTGTGCTCTGTTAGTTTGTGGACTCTTTGTTTCGGAGGAGGCTTTGTATGAGCGCGTGGCTAAGTTATTATTTAATTTTCCTTTTCATATTTCTGTTTTTTTTTGGCTTTTTTCACCAAAAATTAAGTCCAAAACAAAAGCATTGTCATGCCTCAGACAACAAGAACAACAATACTTGTATACAAAAATGACTATAATGTCCGGATGACGTAATTAACTTGCCACAGTCAACAATGTGATAATGATTTGTATTCATTAAAAGGCTTTAACGCGTTAAAAGGTTTATTTAGCGTAAAGGCAGTTGACGTCATGACGCAGAAATTTTAGTAAAAAAGAATTAGGGACATAAGGAAGGCCATTTAATTTTAGGTTAAAAATAAATAAAAAATTCTAGACAAATTGAGAAATTAGCAGGGTTTTAGTGAAAGCACAAAAACTTGGCATATTTAGCGCCAAATAATATGTATTTTTGCAAAAAGTGTGGGAAATTTGGACTATAATGAAGAGCAGGGAATGTTTTATTGTGAGACATTTTCAAAAGAAATCAGTCCTATTTTTAATTTTTTTTTTTTTTTTTGCTTTCAACTTATATAGGGTGAATAGTAGAGGTGCTTTTTTTCAATAGGCTTTTTTTTTTTGACGATCAAGCGTGAGTCGTGTCAAGCTGTCATTTTATTTTCATTCAGTATTGTTTGTCATTTCATTATGGAAAAACTAACGCCTGAACAACGTTTACAAATCACTCGACTTTATTACGAAAGTTCACGTTCTGTAAGGAATGTGTTTCGCGCGCTTCGATCAACTTATGGTCAACATAATCCACCTACTGAGCGTACTATTCGCAACACCATCACCCATCTTGAGACCCAACATTCATTATTGAATAATATTCGATCGAATAGACCACGTCCAGCACGCAGTGAAGAAAATATAGCGTCCGTAGGTGAGAGTGTACACGAAGACCGAGTGGAGAGTCGATTCGGCACCGTTCGCAGCAACTCGAACTTACCTATGGAATGACTTTTACGTCGACATCTTAAATTGAAAGCGTACAAAATACAGATTGTGCACGAACTGAAGCCGCTCGACTTTCCCAAGCGACATCGCTTCGCTCTATGGGCTCTTGAAAAGTTCCAAGAATATCCGACGTTTTCGAGAAAAAGCTTGTGAATCGATGAGGCACATTTCTGGCTCAAAGGGTATGTAAAAATCAAAATCGCCATATTTAGGACGAAGAGCAATCTGAATATATTCAAGAGCTACCATTTTATCTAGAAAGCACAATGGTTAGGTGTGGTTTGTGGACCGGTAGAATCATCAGTCCATCATCAGTCATTTCTTCAAAAATTACGTCTGAAATTGAAGCTCGTGACCTTCGTGACATTTGGTTTTAACAAGACTGGGTGCCACTTCTTACATATCGCATCAATCAATGGATTTATTAAGAGAATAGGTCGTTTGACTTTTTCCTGTAGGGATATGTAAAGCTTAAAGTCTATGCGGACAATCCCGATTCGATTTAGTCATTGGAGTAAAATATCACGCTTGTCATTCGTCAGTCGAAATGCTCGAACGAGTCATCGAAAGTTATACTTAAGGGATGGACCATCTGAGAAATAGCAGCGGCCAACAATTGAAAAAATAAATGTCAGAGAATGGTATTTCCAATGATAATAAACATTCTCCATTAAATTTGAATATTCTGTATTTTTTTAAAGTAGGAACTTTAAAATTATTCACCCTTTATCTTTGCAGATATTAAGGTTAAATTTAACCCAATGACTTACTGACATATATGTACGTATGTATGTGTGTTTTGTATTTAGTTATTTATTTATTTATTTATTTATTTTTGAATCACAACTGCCATCATTTCAAGTAGCTTTTTTCACATTTCAAATTAAAGATAAAAAAAACGGAAATAATTGCAATTTTTTAATCACATACTTATCACACTTGCACTAAGGTGTAAATTATTCATTTCATTAGGTTGATTTTTTTTAAACAAATTATAAAAATATCCCTTGGGCATATTAAATCGTAAAACCACATATTTTAAATGGCTAATTTACCTTCACAAATTTATTATGCTTATAAAAAAAATAAATAAATATAATAAAACACTGATTCATGTGGGTAAAAAAAAATGCAGCAAAATAATTATACAGAACTAACGTGAAGGAAAGAAATAAAAATATTTATAATTCTTTGTAAAAAAAAACTAATTTTTTAACCGCTTGCATTTCGAAGAAATTAAATAATATTCATTAAACACAATGAGCATAATGAGCATGGAATAATAAATCTTGGCGAGAGTGAAAATGAGAGTAGTGAGATTCAGTAAAAAAAAAATTAAATATATAAATAAATTACAATAAAATAAATAAAGTGAAAAGAAATAATAATAAAATAAATAAAATTAATTAATATGCAATAAAAAATAAATAAAAAATTTATTTTAAAAAAAAGTTTATAAAACAAATAAAATTAAATTAAATTAAACGAAATAAAATGAGTAAAATTAACTAAAATAAAATTAAATAAAAACAAGTAAGAGCAGCTATCTGCTTCCATTCCAAAGTCTTTATACCTTTCATGAACATATCAATCTTATAGAAAATTGCAAAATTCGATTTCGATGACCAAATTATACGCTCTTAGATGCTTGTTTGGCTAATTTTTGATCCAAAATCTCATATCTGTACAAATCGGTTGTACGATATAGTAATCAAATATCAAAATAATATGCAATTCCTTGCATTGGTGTGCATAATACCAAATTTCACTCCCCTAGATGCGTTTTTAGCGGATTTTTTTCCCAAAACATCATATATGAACAAATCGGTTGTAGGGGGCCTTATGATGTAGTACTCCGATTTCGATAATTTTCACTATCAATATGCAATTCATAATATGAATAATACCAAATTACACGCTCCTAGATGGTTTTTTGGCGGATTTTTGATCCAAAACCTGATATCTGAAAAAATTGATTGTGTGGGAGCTATAAATTTAACAGTCTGATTTCCATGAATTTATCTTCTAACATGCAATTAATAATATGTGTGTAGGATACAAAATTTCATACTTCTAGATGCCTTTTATACTGAGTTTTGTCCAAAGCCTCTGAGCAAATCGGTGTATGGGAGTTATAGGCTATAGTCGTGCGATTTCGATAATTTTCAGAACCAATTTACAATTCAGTATATATGTGAAGGATACCACATTTCACGTACTGAGGTACTTTTCTAATGGGTTTATGATCCAAAAGTTCAAATCGGAAAAATGGGCAATAGTCTGATCCAGCCGATTCCAACAAATGGTCGTTTAAGCGTACAGTTGCATCTGTCTACCAAGTTTGGTTGAAGTATCTCAAAAAATTTAAGAAAAACTAGTCTTTCGTTCACACAGACAAACGGACAGACTGACGTGGCGAAATCAACGCGCAACCCGTGATTCAAATGCGAACGGTATAAATTTCGGTGGGTGTAGCTCTTCTCCTACTGGTACTTCGCACTCGCACATACTTCGGAGTTAAGTTAGCTTAAGTTAATATACCATTTCATGTATATGGGGCTATATAATAACATATTTATAATATAAATATTTTCAAATACCTTCCATAAATATTTATATTGAATTTCAATTCGAGCGTTCGCGAAGTGCCACTTCACATGTTTATATTATAATCAGTCAGTAGTGATAGTCCATAAAGCCAATAATAATCAGTCGCTGCATACATCAATCTCAATATGACTACATACTAGTACATACAATACAATATATATACATTTGTACATGTAATATATGTTATTATCGAATTATATGTTTATGCGTAGCATCAATACTTAAATTACCACATAAATATATATTTCCTGTGTATACAACATTTATAGTATAGTAGATGACAACGATTTATGAGAAAACAAACGCACTCACACACTCGTATATGTATATAAATATATATGTGTATATATTTATATAAATAATTGACACTTTATTTTATATTGGTAACTGCTGAAGCGGCCGAGCTCCTTCTCCACATTGTGCTGCATGTCTTTAATATTTTTCCAACAAATGGAGAGTCCTAAAGTTTAGTCTAGCCTTTTTTATGTAATTTTTTTTTTTATGTAAATTAATATTCAATAATTTTTTTATGTAAATTTTTGTTATATAAATTAATATTCAATAATTTTTGGTTTCGTTTGTAGCAGGACTCGAAGCTGGCCTTTCGAATGATGGCACGCAATGTTAAGCACTCAGAGATTTCAGACGCACTTACCAATACAATTTCATATATTTATATATATGTTTGTTTAAATATATATAGTGATATTAGCTTATTGTCTACAACGTGTCACTGAACCACAAAACCCATTGAAAGTGAACACAGATGACACAATGTGGTCGCCTATTACGCTGTGGCTTTAGTATTTGCTGCTTTATCTATAATGAATAATTGTGTTAACATTTACGGATGTATTAATTATTCAAGGCAGGAAAACTTTACGTGCACGCACCTTCATACATACATTGGTGATATATGCCCAGCGTCTCTCATAGCAGTAATGAGAATACAAAGTCTATGACTCGGTGATTAATGATCATATATACAGAAGTTGGTTTTGCTTTGAATAAATTTATGTACGCTGCTGATTGATCGGTATTGACAATATTTGTTAGTGTAAAGGAAATAAATTTTTTATGTCCACACTGAAGAAAATTGTGCGACTAATCTCTAAAGTGAGTAATCCCATATAAAACGCTCTCGGTTACACTTGAGCATGAATAAGTTGCAACTAATCTCAAATGGGTACCATTGGAGGTTAAATCGATAATATCTAGAAGTGTGATCTACAATGTACCACAATGCGTTCAATTTATTCCACACAAAACACGAAAAGAGTAGTAGCCGCATGTTCCTTGGCGATTGATTCCGGATGCATACCGGACTGGTAGTCTTTTTTGCAGAATAGGCTATTAAGCTTGCAGTGTGTAAGCGTTGTATGAAAAGTTGAAGAGTTTATCTTGCATTAAAAATTCATTTAAAAAATATATTTTTTTTTTCAATTTAAAGAAAATTAAATACTTAAAAAAATTAAATTGAAAAAAAAAACTTAATAATTTAATATAAAAAAGGTAGTTCGAAAGTCTTCAACTTTTCATCATACACAAAATTAATTGCAAAATAAATAAAAATAAATTCGATTACGAAGATTTTCATTGCTAATATTCGCTTTTTTGCCGGATTTTTTACATAAGACCTCATATCTGAAGTAATTGGATGTAGGGGAGCTATATATTACAGTTGTCCGATTTTAATGATTTTCAGAATCTATATGCAAAGTGAATCATGTGTTTATAGCATACAAAATTTCACGGTAATTTTTTGATAGATTTTGGAAACAAAAATTGATTATGGAAAGTCGATCGTATATATTCCTATAGTATTCCAATCTGACCGGTTACGATAAATAATCGTTTAAATGTATAAATGCATCTGACTACCAAATTTAGTTGGAAAATTTAAAAATTAAGGGAAAAGTTAGCGTTGAAACAGGCAGAAAGACAGACGGACAAACGGACATGGCAATATCAACGCAGCTCATGATTCTGATACGATCGGTATAAATGTCGGTGCGTATATTTCTTCTCCTTCTGATACTTACATCAACTTCGGACTAAAATTAATACACCATTCCATGTATATTAAAATTATAATAAATTTATTCCAATATATTGTGACGGAAACCCAAAATACAAAGGACAGAAAAAAGGAGCGGCAGAATGATGAAAATTCCACGTAAAAAGAACAGATGGAAAGAGCAGCAAAAACTACTGCAGGCAGACGAGTTAGCTCATCCACGGAATGTTTCGACCATCGTTAGGCATAAACAGAGCGGCAGCAGCCATCGCAGTCAAGCGAATAATCAGTCTATTCTTGAATGCGTGAGCAGAATATTGCGTCATCCCCAGGTATAAGAAGAGCGGCAGCAGCTTTCATAGGAAGCGACGAGTAGAAAACGCAGTGGCGTTAGCATTGCAATGAGCTGTGTGTTTCGGGAACGGATAAACTGTGTGAAGCGCAAAATAATTGTGTGTTAAAAAGAATTGTAAAATAAGCCATTGTGCATAGTAAAGAATTGTAATTATTGAGAATTAAATAAACGCTGAGTCGATTCCTGACGATCAAGAGGCTAAACGAATAAATCTTGGACTAATATTTAGTAATCTAGTGATCGGAGTCAAAGGATTTCGGAAATCAACGAGGGTAGCTTCGAAAAGAGTTAATATATATATATATATATATATATATATATATATATATATATATATATATATATTAAGGACATGAAAGGACTTAGCGTCTTTCTGAAAAATTATTGCCCATTGCTCCCAAAATAGTACTGAATACTTGACTCCCATGCGCATTTAGTTCGTTTGATTTATAAATTCTAATCATTTTACTTTCCTTTCCTTATTGGTTATTTTTCTCACTCACAGTGCTATTTCGCTTGTTGTGTTATTTGGTGTGTAAAATATTGAAGTAGATATTCGACCGTAAAAATATTAACATGGCAAAAATTATATACTTAAAATCAGCACTTCTTCAGAATTCAAATCTTATCACCACCAAGTTTTTTCAGAGAATATAGAAAACCTTCAAGTAATTACAAAAAAAAAAAAAAAAGAAGTCAAAAAAATTATCAAAAATAAAATACAATAAATGCGGGTATAAAAATAAAGTTAAAAAAGAGTATATGAGTACATGTTGTCATTTATTATTATTTTAATATATATATATAAAAATCAATTCAAATTTTGTTGAACGCCTCTATAACTTGAGAACCACCAGATCGAATCGCAGAAGTTATAAAGGGATATTAGGAAAAGGTTAATGTGTAAGTGTAATTCAGATTAGCGCAGCCGTTCCAGAGATATGCTCATTTTAGTGAACATTGGTCGCTACCCATACAAAATACAAGCAACAACAACAAATACATGTGAAAATATATACAATATATACATATATATTCCCTTTATTCACTGCATGTTGTTCTTTTCTTAAGGCTTTGTACAAAACTTCAATCTTTTCTAAGTGCTTTTTCGTGCAAAACGCGAGAGGCATTTAAGAAATAAAAAAGAAACAATTTACAGGGAGATATATAGTTTGAATTAAGCAATTTACTTTTATTTATATATAATTATATATGTATTTGTATAAAAGAGTGCATATATGCCTTTATATGTAATTAGGTCAGTTGTGAATGCGCTGAGGAAACCAAAGGCGAAATTTTAGCATTTGCAATAAAGATCTAAACACGAATTTGGTATTTAAAGATCTTATATATATACGCGATATGGACATAATGTCAGGACATTTGCGATTATAACAGCAGTTAATGGACTATTGAACCTACGTCTATATGGCTGTGAGAGATGAGCTGACGCCACTGGAAGCAAATAATGGTAATTGTAGAAGTGGGTCTGTAATGAAATCCCGATACAAAAAATCACGAAATACATAATTATGAAACACAAAACTCCGAAAAACACAACCTGATACGATCAAATCTAGATCTACATAATCCAGACAAAAAAAATTTCGCGCAACTTTTTAAATTACTTTTATACCTTGTGTGGATTTTATATCTTGATTATTATATATATATATATATATATATATATATATATATATATATATATATATATATATATATATATATATATATTTGGCGCTTTGTAACTGCTGAAGCGATTTTCGGCCGAGCTCCTCCTTCAATTTGTGGTTTTTGCGCCTTGATGTTTTTACCAACAAATGGAGGGACCTACAGTTTATTCTAAGCCGCCTCCGAACGGATGATGGATTTTTATGAGGAGCTTTGTTTCATGCCAGAGATACACTCAGAGGGCTTGACATTCCCTGCCGAGGGGCGCCGCAATTAGAAAAATTTATTTTCTATAATTTTGGACGTTGCTCGAACCTGGGCTCGAATCCAGGCCATCCGAATATCAGTACGCAGTGCTAACCACTCGGCTTTCGCGGCCGCTCCAAAAGCAAGAAGGTTACGTAGATATATATTGCCAATGTGTTAGTAAGCTAACCAATAATGGATTGACACATGAAATATTTTTTTAGTTGCAAAAATTAAATTTTTCAAAAAAATTAAACGCTCATTAAGAGATGGTGTCATAAATTTATTTGAAATTGAGTGTGACTAGCATTGTGTACAACCTGCTATGAACTTTCAACATCTCTACCAACGTTTATAATTTTATAAAGGGTGTTTTTATAGAGGTATAGAACTTTAAGTTGCAATAAAACAACGATGGATTATTCGATTGACATGAGTTTTATTTATCCGAAAGATAATCTTGTGGCATTACATTCTAAATATGATTTCTGGCATATGACCGCCACGGCTGGCGCGGATGTAGTTCAATCTGGACGTCCAATTTTCGATGAATTTTTTCAACATTTGTGGCCGTATGTCGGCAATAACATGGCGAATGTTGTCTTCCAAATGTTCAAGCGTTTGTGGCTTATCCGCATAGACCAATGACTTTACATAGCCCCACAGAAAGTAGTCTAGCTGTGTTAAATCACAAGATCTTGGAGGCCAGGTCCAAAGCGTGAAATTAGGCGGTCACCAAACGATTCTTTCAATAAATCTATTGGGGCACGAGCTGAGTGACAAGTTGCGCCGTTTTGTTGAAACCACATCTCCTGGACATCATGGTTATTCAATTCAGGAATGAAAAAGTTAGTAATCATGGCTCTATACCGATCACCATTGACTGTAACGTTCTGGCCACCATCGTTTTTGAAAAAGTACGGACCAATGATTCCACCAGCCCATAATGCGCACCAAACAGTCAGTTTTTCTGGATGTAACGGTGTTTCAACATACACTTGAGGATTACCTTCACTCAAAATGCGGCAGTTTTGTTTGTTGACGTAGCCATTCAACCAGAAGTGCGCTTCTTCGCTGAACATCGTTAAAATGGACGTAGTGCGCGAAACGTTTTCCGCACAGAACCATTATTTTCGAAATAAAATTGGACTATTTGCAAGCGTTGTTCAGGCGTGAGTCTATTCATGATGAATTGCCAAACCAAACTGAGAATAAATCACTTAACAGCTGTTAAATCGGTCGCCATCTTGAAAAGTAGTGCCGACTTAAAGTTCTATACCTCTATAAAAAACACCCTTTATATACCTGTGAAAGGGCTTTAATAGGAAAAAAATGTATGTTAAATCTGATACATTTAGTATTTTTTTTTTCATTTCTATGTATAAAACATTTTAAATTCCTTCAAGGCCTTTGAAATGAAATATTTTCAACTTCATCTCCACTTTCCATTTCTAAACTATTTTCACTTTTGTAATTCAATGTCAATTAAAATGCCTGCCATACGAGTAAGCGACCTCCAAGTGCGCTACGGCGCATTGATTGTCAAGTTGAGACATTCAACTTAATTAAGCAACTGGTAGCACGACCCCAGACTAATAGGCATGTTGGCAAAATGCTACAAGTATCTAATGCGCAGTTTCGCTCTATTTTTATGCCAGTAATTGGTAGCTGGTTCACCTAAACATATACACACACACACACGCACACCTTTGCATACACTTACTACATATATATATATGTAGTGTGCAACATCAGCTGCTGTATCATATTCGTTTTATGCTTAAAAGGCGTAGAATTCTGAATTCTGTCACAAGTAAAATTACTAGTAGAGCATATTTACATAGACACACGCATAAACATGCACATATAGACGCGAAAATACAAATATTTATATATAAATTTGCTCGTTAAATAGTTATCTCCGCTTCTGTGTAGATTAGTTAGTGCTCGTTAAGCATTAAGCTCTGCAAAGACCTTCACATTTTAATTTGATGCTTTTTATATATATTTATATATACATATATACATATATACATGTATATATATAAATGTACTGGCTATAATGCTCATAGATAGCTATATAAATAGCCGTATATACTTAAGTAGACATATAACGCTAAGCATATGTACTTGCTGCAAATAGCTTCGCTCAAGTAAGCGTTAAAGCGATGCCTGAGTTAGCTTAGAGAGGACTATTTCGTAACTGCTCCGAAGGTTGCTTCGAATTTTTTCTCCTCATTTTATATATTAATGTATATTTTATATAAATTTATATATTTCTCAAGGTATTTTTCAGTTATTTTTCTATATTCCTTCTACACTCGAAGCTTTCTTAGATATCCTCTTAGGTGTACACTTATGTTTTCACTTTTACTTTTAGCATAAAATAGATATACTTTGAAATTTATTTTATTTATTTTAGTCTTCTTTCGTTTCTGCTTTATTTTCTTGGTATTAATAGCTGTGGCTGTGGATTCAGGCTTTTAATATTTGTATTTGTATTTTTTTTAACAGTGAAGAGACAATTTTTATTTTATATTCTGCTTTTTTCAGCAAACTTTACTTGTATGTTTGTACATAAGTAAATTTATGGCCTTCACGTCCACTTTAGTATGTTAGTTTTCACATTTTACCATCAAATTAATGTCCTAAGTAAGTTTATATAACTCTCAGTGACATTTCTTTTAAAATATATATTATATTCACAAACATTCCCCATCTCCAGGATGAGTCGCAAAAAAAAATTAATTTTTTTTTTTTAATTAAAGCAAATAAAAATATTACAACTTTAATAGGAATTTTTTTAAACGTATACGTTTTACTGGTAATATTAGATATTATTAAATACATATAACGGTTCCTACAAATGTGATATTTAACCAAATTATTTGGCCTACAGTGCGCATACCTAACATTTATTAGAAACACCAACTTTGCGATAATTTTTATAAATATTCTTCATTTGGCTAATGAACTGCGAGTACTAAAAATATACGTTAAAAATTAAAAGAAATTAGATATTATTGACGAAGCTCTTTTGAGTGTCTTCCCCTGCATCAGAAACCAATAAAAATGTTCAGAAAATGGGTAGAGTTAATATGGAAAATCAGTAAAATTGGTTGACTTAGGTGTCTTTGTATAGGCAGAAGCGAGTGACAGCGAACTTGTTGGAAAATTGTACAGAGCAAAAACGGAAAAGATCATTGCCTCCGCCGCACCGTTAGTGCATATCTATATATATATATATAAATCAATGCAAATTTTTATGAACGCTTATAACTTGAGAACCACCAGATCAACTTGCACCAAATTAGGAGTTATAAAGGGATATTAGGAGAAGGTTAGTGTGAAGTTTTCATTCAGATTAGCGTAGTCTTTCCATGACCATTTTAGTGAACATTGGTCGTTACCCATACAAAATACATGCAACAACAACAAATACATGTGAAAATTCCAAATTACGCGTACATTACGTTGTAAGTGGTGTTGAAAGATAGAGAGAGAGAAGTACTGAAAAAATGAAAATGAAAATAAATGTAAAAAAAAAAAATTTTATTAATAGAAAAAAGCTCGGTAAAATAATTAAAATTAGTTTTTTTCGTTTGCTTTTCCAAAAAAAAAAAAAAAAAAAAATCGAAGATACAAAATTTCAGTTAGATTTCTTAATTTTTTTTATAGGTGTAGCAAAGCACGCTGGGGTCTGCTAGTATATTTATAAAAACTACGTAAATTTCTATTAAATATTAAAGTTTTTCTCACTGTTTTCTTCGACTTACACGGCTTAATTCAGTCAGGATTTATTATCAAAAGGTATTTCATGTATATGAAAAGATATATTAATTTTAGTCCGAAGTATGTATAAGTAAGTACCAGAAGGAGAAGAGATATAGGCAATAAAATCTAAACCAATCTTATCAGTATCACGAGGTGAGTTCATTGGGTCCTTCAATATTTGAGATATTCCAATCAAACTTAATAAAAAAAAACGATCATTTATGGAAACCAGCCAGATCGGACGGACTACTATAGCATATATATAACCGATATTTAGATTTTAATCATAAATGTGTAAAAATTATTATTAAAATCATCAAACAACTATAACGTATAGCGTCGACACTCTGTGAAAACAGCATCCAGGAGCGTAAGTTTTTTATTCTACACACAAATTATAATCTGCATATTGGTACTAAAAACCATCAAAATTTAAATACTATATCATATAGTCCCCATACAACCGATTCGTTCAGATACGAGGGGTTTCTCCAAAAACCAGCCAAAAAAGCAGCTAGTAGTGCGAAATTTTGTATTAGACACACATATTATGAATTCCATATTGGCACTGAAAAATTTCGAAATCGGAAGACTGTAACAGATAACAGATCAATATATGGCGCTACTAGAATTGACTAGTTAATGATCCTTAGCCCTAACTTTCAGAAGAAGCGTGTATAAATTACAGCTGTCGCACAACTAGTTTGTGGATAACAGTATTTTGATTGAAGCAACTTTTGTTATGGTAAAAAAAGTGGATGAAAAGGAATTTCGAATTTGATTTTTGAAGAGGAAAAAAACAATTGAAGCAAAAAACTCGGCTTTGTGGTGAGATTCCGGACACTTCTCAGAGGAAATTAATCATCTAGAGTTAGTATGCCGAGCTTAGCCGTGGTGAAATGAGCAGCGAAGACGCTGAACCCAGTGGACCCCTAAAAGACGTTGTTACCGACGAGGACATCAAAAAAAAAAAAAAAATCCACAAGACGATTTTGAATGACCGTAAATTTAAATTGAATGAAATAAAAAGCAGGCACTCAAGTGATATCAACTAAATGTGCACATCATATCATTCACGAATATTTTGGTATGAGAAAACTCTGTGCATAGTCGGTGCCGAGCGGGCTCTCTTTTGACTAAAAACAACGACAAGTTGATGATTCGGAGCAATGCTTGGGGATATTCAAGCGTAATAAACTCGAGATTTTGCACCAAATAATGGAGTAAACATGGCTCCATCATTTCACTCCAAAGTCCAGTCGATAGTCATCTGAGTGGACTACACACGATGAAAGAAGGCTCAAAAGCCTGTAAAAACACAAGAGTCGGCTGGCAAGGTTATGGCGTCTGTACATTGGGAAGCGCATAGAATAATTTTTATTGAATACCTTGAAAAAGGAAGTACTATCAACATTGTCGTTGTTACATAGGATTACTGGATCATTTGAAGGACGAAATCGCTGGAAAATGTCCGCTTTTAAAGGAAAAGAAAATGGTGTCGCACCAAGACAATGCAATGTGTCACAAGTCAATGCAATCCTTGGGCATTGGGCTTCTGATTGCTTCCAAATCCACCATATTCTCCAGATCTAGCCCGCATCGACCAGTTCCTGTTCTAAGATCTCAAAAGAATACTCGCTGGGAAGAAATTTCTGTCGAATAGAAAGCTGATCACCGAAACTGAAGCCTATTTTGAAGCAAAGGAACTACAAAAATGGTACCGAAAAGTTGGAAGATCACTAAAATCAGTGTATAACCCTCGAGCTGAACTATGTTGAATACGGTAGTCGATGTATCGATGAGCGGTACGAATTATACGACAAAATTGACATAGTTCAGCGAACCAAGGGACAGCGGCTACGCTGGCTAGGTTATGTCGTCCGAGTGGACTAAAGTGTTCCAGTTTTGAAAATATTCATTGGAGTACCCTGACGCCAAACAGCCAAAATACTTTTCTTTGTTAAAGGGTCGATTCTTGCTAACTGTATCTGATGTGAATGAAATTTAAAACACTTACAGTTTTTGAAAACTGAAGACACTTAGTTCATTAAAAGAAGCCGTTGCGAATTCATTTTACATTCGCATTGAACAAAGATAAAACAAGTAAATTATATAAACAAAAGAAGTGAAATTTTTAATTTAAATTAACTGTAATCATTGAAATTTGAATAGACGTTATTCAAATTTTAATTTCCTTCAATCGATTTCTTCAAATATAAATGTAGTTCACCATTTTCTTTATGTGATTAATAAATACATATATATATACTCATATGCATACGAGTATACCCGTATATATGTAGGCAATATAAATTTGTACTAGACAGCGTGCTGTTGTTCGCGATAAGTAGAGCAGCACTAATAGCGCTAATCAGCACACAGCCATGAAAATAGAGGTTTGGTAGTAAGATGGAACAACAAAAACAAAATCAAAAACAATAAAAAAAAATCTACACCAACTACCTCTCGGGTATTGTTTACACAACTCAATGTATATAGAAATATATATACAGGTGCATGCCTTTATATTTGTCATTTCGCACATGCAAAGTTGTTAACTTAAGTAAATACACACTCACAAACGAACTCTCAATTTTTCGTGTCAATTGTGAGGTTCCGTGTAGACAATCCAAGAATCATTAATTAGAATTATTTAGGCGTACAAACAAAAACAAGGTCGGTCGCGTACATGCATGCATGTCATTATGCAAAATGTATACCCAGCAGTAAATTTATTTGTAACCAATGAATTGGATGAGAAATATTCTCTAAAATTGACTAAAGTTGAGAAGTTTCTGTGACGAAAAAAAAAAACTAAATAAATAAACAAATAAAATAATTTTTTTAGCAAAATTGAGTTCCTCTTTGTTGTAGTTATTGTAAAAGAATTATAAAAGCTGCTTCAAAACGACACACAAGAAAATTTCCCCTAAACTTTCCAACACTATTAATTAGGAAGTTACCACAATAACAAATTTTCATTTCAAAATAGTTAACTGAGTGTGCAAAGCGAATGTTGTGACAGGTAAACAATAAATTTAATTGAATTGGTAACGAAATATCGTTGGACAAAGAAAAAACTAGAACAAAAAATGACAATGTTTTCAAACGCTTATCGTAGTGCGTGACTGACTCATCTATTGGCGCATCATCGTATGCGGTTTTGTTTTAATTTGCACTTATTTGCTTATTGATGTCAAGTAGTAGTTGTTGACAACTGCGAAGACGTAAATGTTACTCATACGCCATAGGAGGCTTGTATATTAAGGTGAGTGGCGTTTTTTTTTCTTTTTTTTTTTTGTATTGTATGCTCTTTAATACGATTCGTGGAAGCATAGAAAGGCTAACGGAAGTTGTGCAATACAAAAAATAAAGAATAATAAAACGTGTAAGTCGTTTAATCAGTTTAATCAATAGTGACACGAGAAAAGGTTATGAGTTGTGTAAGAGTTCAATACACTGATGTGGTTGACACAGTTTACGTCAATTTGGAACCAACACAATGTTTACAATATTATTAATTATTGAATACTTTAAGTAATCTTAATATCAAATATTAATGTCGTTTTGGCCATTTTTAATATGTCATGATCCCTCTTTTTTCCTTTGTATTCAGTAATGCTTATTTCATCATGGCAATATAAATGCTTTTGCCATTTTATGGTCATAATAATCATCCACCTCGCTCGCTATTCGTCGAATTGTTGAGAATTTCGAGCGCACGTATTCTTCACATAACGCTCAAGCGCCAATAAGACAAAGAAATGGTCGAAGTAATGCAAATATTGCTGCCATTCAGCCAAGTGTTGCTGAAGACCGCAATTTGTCAATTCCAAGGCGTTCTCAAGAATTGGGGCTATCTCAAAGCACAATTTGGCTGATTCTGACAAAGAATTTGGGCTTGCATCCGAACAACATTATTCTCACTCAAGAACTGAAGCCATTGGAACACCATAAACGTCGTGAATTTGCTGATTTTGCCTTGAAACAACTTGAAAACGATAACGATTTGCTTAAGAAAATCACCTTCTCGATGGAGCGCACTTTCGTCTTTCGAAGAAAATCCACAAATTATTCATAAAAAACTAGTATATTCACCTAAATTGACAGTTTGGTGTGTTTTTTGATCTGGTGGAATCATCGGTCCGTACTTCTTTTGAAATGGAGAGCGGTACAGATCGATGATAGCCAACTTTTTATGACCACAATTGGAAGAAGTTCCAACAAGATGGTGTTACGTGTCACACAACATGTGCAACACTCGAATTATTGCGAGAAAGATTTCGAGATTTGATTATTTCAAGAAATTGTGTCATTGAATGGCCTCCAAGAGGTTGTGATTTAACACCATTAGACTAATTCTTGTAGGGCTATTTGATGTCAGTGGCCTCAAAGCAATAAACCACACTCTCTTCAAGCTTTAAAAGTCTATAGTGAACGTGCTATTCAGGCCATTTGAATGATGTTATATTCAGAACTTAATTGAATCGATTGTACTTCACATTAAATAAAAAAACATTTAAATTTCCTTAACAATGAGTGTTTTTTTTTTTTTTAAAGAAGTCATATCATTCTTATTGGAACACACTATATAAAATACCTGCTCCAGCAGTGATGTACTATTCGTATATAACTATATTTTTCCAAAGGTCTTTTAACAAATAAATGTGACTCCACAGTCAGTTTTGTTGTATCATATTATTAAGAAATTTGAGTCTTAACGAAAGCAAAAAGTTTACACAATATTGTTTCGAAAATGCGAAACGAATATCGGACGAAAAGAGAAGCTGATAACTGGCATATTCTAGAGTGTGAATCGAGAACATTCGTTATCAGGAACCATTCCAGACGTTAGTTGCGAACAATCGACTAGTATATAAGGGCAAAACACAATTGCAGAGCAAATCAGTAGTAAAGTGAACGCTTTGATTATAACAGCACTGTGAAGTAAAAGTAATACACTTTGATAGTTGTTAATAAGTGATTGAAAATAGTGAAGAAATTGTTAGTTATTGAGTATTAATGATTGTTGGGTAAATTATTTATAATTAAGAAACTACAAACACAGTTGGCGACTTTCATTTATCAATCCAATGATCGGACTGGAAAAATTTGGCAAAAGTTTACTTAGAAAAACCGTAACAATATTTACTATTTTATTTGTGTCTATAAATTATTATTTTATATCAAATTATTTTTTCATTGAAATATTTAGCAGAGGAGTGTTTTAGTAAAATATATAATATAAATAATAATAAAATAAAAACGTTTTTATAAAAATTTATATTCGCTTTTATCTCTCGTAATTATTCTTCTTTAAACTCTATTAAAACAATATGGGACCGTTTTTCACACAAATATAAATTAGACCGTGACCTTGCAAATTTTGCTTCAAATTTATTATGTTAGTTTTTGTTTATTTTATTTATTATTTTTTATACTTTTCACATATTAGGTTTTATTAATCATAATTTTGCGGTTTTCCAGAACATGGCTTGATTTCATTATCAAAGTTCTAATATTCCGAAATTAAAAATGATTTTGCGAGGATTTCTTCTTTATAACCTTAATATGAAGAAAGCTGCTGCCGAAAGCCATTGCATTGTGTGTAGTGATAAAAAATGTATTAATTACGATAGCTTTGAGCACAAAAATATGAAGTCTGGAAAATCAGTCAAATCAACGACGAATCGCAATAATATTCATGGTAATGCTTTGTATTTGATGGAATAAGAAGGGCGTGCTGTATTATGATTTTCAAAAAACAGGTGAAGCTTTTGATGGAAACTGTGAAGTTTAGGCTCACCAACCTTGCAGCCCAGCCCTTGTGCCTTCTGAATACTATTTAGCCCGGTCGATGTCGAGCTCCCGCATTGGAATAGAGTCACATAAGAATTACAGCGTATAAAAAATTGGTTTCATGATTACTTGACCGACAAGCTGGATCAGTTTTTTTTTTTTTTTGGATGTAATCCAAAAATTGCCAGAAAGATGGGAAAATATTAGAACTTCAGCTGTGTAATATTTTGAATAATGCTATAATATACACTTGGCGCTTTGTAACCACTGAAGCCATTTTCGACCGGGCTTCTCCTCCAATTTGTAGTTTTTGCGTCTTGATGATTTTACAAAACAATTGAGTGACGTACAATTTTTTCTAATCCGCCTCCGAAAGGCCAATGGATTTTTATGAGAAACTTTTTTTTTCATGTCGGATATAAATCAAGAGGACTTGAAATACCCTGCCGGGGGCGACCACAATTAGAAAAACTAATTTTATATAATTTAGATGCTTTTCGAAGCCGGACTCATACCCTAGTTATTCGAATGGTAGTACGCAATGCTAACCACCCACTTGACTGTCGTTCATGTTCTTTTTTTTTTAAATAAACCTTAAAATTTTGGCAAAAGACGCACGAATTAAATTATAGGCTCAATAATTCTTGGATCACGTTTCAAAAAAAGAAAAAATTATTATAACAACAGCCTGGGGCTCATCTTATTTTGCTCCAAATTACTTTTAGTTTAAAAAACTTAAACAATTATAACCGCAGTGAGCAAGAAACTATTTAAAAATACATATGATTGTATTTATTTTATTGCAGAAGGGAAAAATTATAAGATAAAATACACTCCAGTTCAATAACATAAACAAAATATTCAATTAAAAAAAATATTTTTTCTAATAATAATAGGCCTTTGAATACAGCTCATTTACTTATAACCAAAAACAATTACAGGCCGCATTATAAATACCCATAAATATAAGTAGAGCCCGACAAGCAATCCTACTTATATACATTTCTCAAACAATTAATGCCAGAATGTAAGCAGGATTGCAAAAATACTCGCTAACCCAACATTAAGTAAAAATAGCGGCTAAATATTAGCGCACTTAATAGTTGTTGGTTAGTGAAAAATTGAATAATACAACAACAGATTACATGGCAGGCGTTGGCTCAGTTGTTAGAGCACTCGCCTGTTATGCCAGAATCCGTCGGTTCGATTCCTGGCAAAAGAAGTCTGATGAGGAGATGTGGTGGTGGCCTCCAAAACAGCTGTCACTTTTACCAATTTTTCTTTGTTGTATAACAAAATATTCAATTAAAAAAATAATTTTTCTAACGAAACTAGGCCTTTGAATACAGCTTATTTACTTATAACCATAAACTCAACGTTATATTGGTACTTTTTTAATTCTCTCTTTTATGCAGTTAGCTATGCCCATTACATTTGATGTATTCTATAAATTAATATATTGGACAAGATAAGGAGGTAAGAAATTTTACGGTTACGTTGTATTTCTATTTTACTGTGAAACTCCTACTAAAGGAGTAGTCAGTCCTTGTGAAAAGCGAAGAATTCTACAAGCGTAAAAATCAATACGCTCTGTGGTGAATATTTGACCGAAATTAGCTGTTTCCGCCAAAATATTCCACATCTCGAGTGATTTGAATCGCTAAGTATTTAAAAAAAATCCTTAAAAAGTTTTAAAAAAAACCTTCTCTATCTTTGCCGGAATCATATAATACAAATCATAAATATTTCTTCCATGACATAGAGAGAAAGACCACCATATGACCCGTCACCACAGTCTTGAAAACTTGTAACGCCAGTAAGTATCTACTGCCACTCGCTACAGGAAACTTCCACAGTAAGCACTTTTCCAATTTATCTATATTTTTTTAACATTATCGCGCACTCCGTGCCTCTTGGTTAGTTTCTCTAATGAAGTGGGTGCCAAGATAAATACAAACGAGGTAGTATATATGTGTGTGTGTAATCATACAATCAAAATATTAAAGCCTCTATTCGCTCAATTTTATTATTTCACTTTTATTTTTTGACAGTTTCTGCTCCCACCGAATTCAAATTTTTATCATTTTTTTGATGAACATGAAATGGTATATTAACTTTGGTGCGAAGTGTGCAAGTGCCAGAATGATAGGAGAGAAACCCACCAAAATTATTTTCGAATATATCAGAACTTCAAGCTAAGTTAATTTAGCCATGTTTGTCTATTTTAACTAGTACCTCATTTTTTGAGATAACTCTACCGACCTAAGTAATCAGATACACTTTTATATCTAAGTGACATTTTGACGGAACCGGCTATATCGGACAACTGTAACACATGAAAAACCCGCATAAAATCGATTGGTTCCAATACAAGATTTAGTGTGGATTTTGATATGATCCACGTAATCAAAAAAATAAAAAATAAAATAAAAAAATTACACTGACCATCAACGAAGTGGAAAATGTAAAGACTTCAGTATGACCGAAGACAACAATTTTTCTTGTTTATATTTATTTTAGATTTCGTCTTCTCCTTCTTTGGCGTAGGCACCGCTTACGCGATTATAGCCTCATCAACCAATAGTGCGCCACTCGTTTCTTCGTTTCTTTGCAGTTTGGCGTCCGTTGGGAATCCCAAGTAAAACCAGATTGCCCTCCATCTGATCCTTACAACGGATTGGAGGTCTTCCTCTTCCTCTGCTTCTACCAGCGGGTATAATACTCGAATACTTTCAAGGCTGGAGCGCTTCCATCTATTCGGATGACACGACCTAGCCAGTGTAATCGCTGTATCTTGATTCGCTGAACTATGTCAATGTCGTCATACAGCTTTTACAGCTCATCGCTCCATCGTCTGCGGTATTCGCAGTTGCCAGCGTGAAAAGGATCACAAATTTTCCGCAAAAGTTTTCTCGAAAACTTCTAAAGACAACACATAGGCTTCTGCACCATATGTTAGAACGGGAATGATGAGCGACTTGTTCGGTGTTGCTTCGTTGAGAAAGGCCTTTACTTTCCCATGGCCTACTCAGTCTAAAGTATCTCCGCTTGGAAAAAGATTCTGCGTTGGACCTCAAGTCTGATAGTATTGATGTTAGAAATTATGTATGAGTTCGTAGTTATGACTGTCAACAATGACCAATTCGTGAATACGATGACTGTTCATTTGATGACAGAAGATATTTCGTCTTGTCATCATTTACTACCCATTCGCTTCGCTTCTTTGTCTAACCTGGAGAAAGCAGAACTTACGGTGAGTGAGTGAGAACCCATATTTCTGAGCGAAGGAGGAGATCGGCCGCAAGTCACTTTAGCAGTTGTAGAGCACCAATTGTATAAAATTAGGATAAAACTTGGACAAAATATTGAAAGTCACATCAGCGAGTGGCCGTTCCTGCTGGTTTCTTATTATCTTCGCTCACAATTTGCTACCCAACCCGGTTTAAAACTATATTGGGTTTCCCCGTGCATTGGATGAACTAAATTGTAACTGAACTAATGGGATAATATTAAAATTAAAAAAAAAATTGTTCTAACTTTAGACCAATTTATGGGAGTTTTTCAGATTTTCTCGAAAAAAAAAATATTTTTTCCACTCAAATATTAATAATATTCTAAGGTTTGTCACTTATAAAATTCAAAAATGCTGCTTTTGTAAAAATTTGTTGATTTTTTTTAAAAAGGAGTAATCGGATTTACCTTAGAGACCCGTCAAAAAGCATAAATTTGGTGAAAATTATTATGAAAATAAATTAATTAGGCTCCAAGTCTTTAGTATAAAAGTTCCCACTGCTTCTCTTACAATAATAAATGAAACTGCTGCAGGCACTTCTTTCCTCAATCAATATAATTCGTCAACTAAATCATTAATTTAAGTTGGTAAGTTGATTTGAACATGGCGTCTATTGCTAAACTTTTGCTTATGCTGCTGTAACAGGCTCATGTCGACTTCAAGTCTCATAAAGATTTTTACGACTTAATTCTTAACTTAGCATAACAAAGCGGCATTTTTAATGCACATACTTACGCATATCTACAGCTTCTTTTGTTATTGTAAGCACAGCCAGCAGCACAAATACACACACACACTACTCTACTGGCTAGCCTCTCAAGACGAAACTTTGATTGCCCGCGACGTGGAGGCTTACCTAAAAATCGACCAATCCACCTTATGTTCGACCACCCCAAACTTAAAATACAAATTTGCACAAACGAACAAACAATGAAATAAATAAACAGCGCAATGGAGGCGCACTTGAAATAATACTCATAGCTACTCACCACACCATCGCCAATGTGATGCACGGTGCATGGTATATGCGCACTCGCGCCAATTTGCGTCGTCACAACAGTGGAGTTCTCCGTACCAAAGTACATGGGCGCCTCATAGAGTTCATCTAAGCCGCCATTCATGCTTTCGGCAGAGCCGCCTTGCGCCACCTCGGCGAGACTGTTGTGCTCACCAGCGCCACCACCGGCTACGCCTACCACTTTATGTAGTGGGCGTGCTATGTGCTGTAGCTGTTGCTGTTGTTGTTGTTGCTGTTGCTGTTGTTGATGTTGATGTGAGTGACGCTGTTGGTGTCGTTCATCAATTACATTTGCTGAATCGAAACTTGTTATGCTACTCCCACTTGTTTGATGGTATTTTTGTTGTAAATTTAATTGCTGTTGTTGTTGTAGCTGCTGTGATTGCTGTTGCTGATGCTGCTGTTGATAATACGTAGATGAGGCCGAAATTGAAGAGGGCGGATAAGGCATATCTGATGAGGCTGTGTAGGCAGCGCCACTGCTACTGTAGCTGCCACGAAAACTGCCATGACCGCTGGCCGTCAGCGTTGGTTGTTGTTGCTGCTGTGACGCTGGTCCATTATAATTATGATTCGTCACAATGGGGCCGGATATGCCAGCCGAAGCGGATGACATAATTAAATTTTGATTTATATTCCGATGTAGCTCATTATTTATGTTATCCTGCGTAACGTATGATGTGAGACCTGCAAGTGAGAGTTAGAGAGAGAGGGAGAGTAAAAATAAGTGAAAACTCCATGAATAAATATAATGAATGAGCAAAGAAATAAATGTCTGTGGTAATTTAGCAAAGTGCTTCGGCTAGATGAAATATGCTAAGACAGAAAAAAAAAAACAATTCATTTGTATGCATGGCCTGGGTGTGGACGTGAAAAAGTTATAATATTTAATATTAAGTGATTTAAGTAAACTGCAAACGTTTGTATTTGCGCCACACCAACATTTTTTTTTCAGATTGTGTGGGCTTGATGGTGATTTCAATGCAGTGAACGGCATAAATGACATACAGCTGTGGGTAACATATAAATAACGGGTGATCCATTTCGAGATTGCCTACTTAAAAAAAAAAAACCATTCAAGTCTAATGGTGAATGTATACTATCATTCGAAAAAAAAAACATTCCTTGGTATTTATTTTTTGCAGATTATCTCTTTCAGATGTTGGCCGCTGCTACATCTCAGATGGTTCTTCCGAGTCCGAGTCTAAGTTCGATGATATTCGATTGGTAACTAGCCAACGGCATGAGTGATTTTTTACTCCAAGGTCTGAATTGAAGCAGGAAAAAGTCTAACGGTGTGATATCACATGATCTTGGTGGCCAATCGAGCTAGCCAAAACTTGAAATTATATGCTCACCGAAGTATTTTCTCAATATATCCATTGATTGATGCCATTTGGTGGAAGTGGCGCCGTTTTGTTGAGACCAAATGTCGCGGGAATCACGAGCTTATATTTTATACATCAAATAGTGGGCTATCAAAGCGCGATTGACGGTTACGTTCTAACTGGCATCATTTTTTAAGAAATATGGACCGATGATTCCACCGGCCCACAAACCACACCAAACCGTTGTTTTTTCTGAATGAAGTGGTAGCTGCTGAATCTCTTCAGGTTGTTCGGTTCTCCTTGGAACTTTTCAAGGTCCCATAAAGCGAAGAAATGTCGCTTGGGAAGGTCGAGCGGCTTCAGTTATTGCACAAGTTGTGTTTTGTGCGCTTTCAATTTAAGATCTCGACGTAAAATGCGCCAAGTCGTTTCACACGTCAGTCCGAGTTGCTGCGAACGGCGCCGAATCGACTCTCCACGATCTTCGTGTACACTCTCAGCTACGACCGCTATATTTTATTCATTTCGTGCTGGACGTGCTCTATTCGGTCGAATATTATTCAATAATGAATTCTGGGTCTCAAGATGGTTGATAGTGTTGCGAATAGTACGCTCAGTAGGCCGATTATGTTGACCATAAGTTGAGCGAAGCGTGCGAAACAAATTCCGTGCAGAACGTGAATTTTCGGTATAAACTTGAAGGTAAACGTTGTTCGGGCGTAAGTCTTTCCATGATGAAATCTCAAACTGAATACTGAACAAAAGTAACATGACAGCTTGACACGGCTCACGCGTCATCTGTCAAAAGAGGCTATTGGAAACAGTACCTCTAAATGGATCACCCTTTGCAAGTACATGTTTTGCAATTAAAGTTTTTGTGGTCAAATAGTTACATATATAAAATCTCTTTATATAAGCTTGACATAATATTTCAGTAGAATTGTTTCTAATCCACCGCTGTGTTGAGCGATTTGCTAATGAAAAATGGACTTCAGGCCTTGTTGATTGAGTTAGGTTTTTAGGCCTTCATTAATTGCTTTTTTAATTATTATTTTCATTAACATTTTTGTAAGCACTATAATTTAATTAAAAAATGTTTTTTTTATTAAATAAATGAAGATATAGTATACAAATGGAGAGAGTATATTAATTATTGCTTGTAAACCGACACTAGAGCTTTGAATACTTGGCTAATGAGTAGTTGGAACAGCTAAATGCTAGTTTTTTACTCAATTATTTTTATTTATATTAAAAATTACTATTTGAATATTTGTCTTCTTTTGTTTAACAATTCGATAAGCAGAACAAAAAATTCAAAATTTCCTTACCACCAATGATGTTTACAAACTTTATGGTAAATATATAAGAAAGTATGGTGAAAAAAAAAAAAAAAATTTTTTTGCACAAAATTTTCGAGAGAGTTCAAAGAATTCGAGCACATGCTCGCAAAACAGTTTTAAAACACCAAACAAATATAATCAACAAAATACGGCAGATACATCACATTCATAGAGAAGAGTAGGGTCTAACCTTTATTAAAATAAGTTAAATGGAGGGTAAAATATTATGTGAATTTATTTTGTAAAGAATTTTTTTTAAGAATTATTCAGCTTAGCCAAATTTAAAATAGATTTATCAGATAGAGCTGATTTTTCAGATATGTAATTAACTTGATATATCTTCCTCACTCATTTTTCTGAAATATAAAAAATTAAAAAAAATTCTCAAAATCCGACGATATTTTTATAAGATACAGTTCAAAAAAAAAGTGTGGTCATTTAAGTATATTTTGTTTGCATTATGAAAAGTCGAAAACAATAAATCATTCATAAAATTTTTTTTATATTATTTTGTTTATTCAAAAAAAGAGTAACTGCTACACAAACTTGGGTACCAAAAATTTATATATATTTCAAATGAGAATGAAGCAAAAGTCTAAAAATTAACTCATTTGTTGGAGTGTTATCCTCTTCCTCAGAATCACTATCTCTTGAAAAAAGATCACTTTCACTACCTTCTGGCCCTTCTGGCACATACACCTCATCACTAATATCGGAGAAGCTGCAGCTATCTTCACCACTTTCATTTAGAAGAGTTTCTATCTCTCCACTTGACAAATATTTTGGTTGGCACATCTTATTTTTTTCTTTTATATCTCTTTTATTATGTATTTAATTCACAATTCAATCACAAATAACTTCTTCACTCGCAGAAAGCACATTGACAAGTAAGTTTCCCGCCAAAAAACATATGTTTTCTCATACGAGTCGAAAACGAGGGTAACAAGCGTAACTTTTTTAATAAACTCCATATACAATTTTTTTTTTGAACGAAAAATAGTTTAAATTAAGCAAATTGATGACATTTTCAAAGTCGAGAAATTTAATGAATATCAAGCCGCCCGTTTTCATAAAAATAGACAAATTTTATAGCTTTTGCGTAGTTTTCGACGCGAAGAGCAGATGAAGGTTAATACAGTGAGTAAACGCAGACTTTTTCTGCCATTGTATGTAAAAAGAAGCGACGCAGTATACAAAAAAAAAAAAAACAAATTAAAAAAAAAATTAAAAATAAAAATGCAGAAATTACAATTAATTAACATTAACAAAAAGAAAAATTATCGTTAGCACGAATATATACTTGTACACAAAAAAGGACAACTTTACAGCTTGAGTTTTGCGACCAGATCTTAACTGAGAAAAAAATCATAAAATGATTAATAGCACCTAAGCGATGATTAATTACTGTAATTTAGCAATGAGAGTAGTAAATAGAGTAAATGAAGAATGTGGAGATGACCGTTTGTTCTATTAAGTTTAGAAGTAGAATCGCCTACTTTCGGGTACCAAAAGGTGTGATGAGTTTAAAGGCTGACTCATTTAGATTTATTTATTATTTTTATTTATTTTTATTTTTTTTATTTTTATTTTTTTTCAAGAGAGACATTTGCCAATCACTGGATTGGGGTTGTACGAAAATTTGCTTGTTACCAAAAACGTAATAGGTATTATACGAGCATACTTAATTTTCTTTGTAACGTTTAGCAGACTACTTGAATGAGTTAACTGAAATAACAAAATTTTTTTTTCGAAACCAAACAATGAGGGAAACAGTATTGGGAAAAAACATTTTTTAAACGTATCAGGTGATGAGGAATATTAAAAACAAATATTAAAAAAACTTTTATTTGCTAATTTTACTGCTACTTTTATTAGTTTTTAATACGTGGAAAAAATGCTAACAAAAAAAATGGTTTAAGGATTATATCTGCATTTTTAACTGTCTATTTGCTAACATACTCGTATATATTATCATACGCCCCCAGCGAAAACCGCAAAAGTCTTAACCCACCGCACTTTATTTAATATTTACACGCCAAATTAAACATTTTTTATTAGCTGTTCCGACGGCACATTCACTTCATATATGTGCACGTGTTAATGTGATTTTAATGTCAGTGAAAATTTTTCATATATTCGCAAATTTTTTCCACCCCCAAAAATTTAAACTCAGCAACAGCAGCGTGAAGTGCAGAGGAAGAGTGGAACTGCTTGTCTGTCTACCGGGTATATGAGCATCACCCATTTTGTTAGATTTTAAAATAAACATTTTAATTTTTGGCACCTAACATCTTCACCGGCTGCTTACACATACACAAGAAGAAATGTTATGTGAAATAAATACTCCCTCATATGCATATGTATATACGCATTTAAGTCACTGCTTGTACTAAAATGCATGTAAACTCAATGTTTTATGGTCGGTTTTACGTTAGTATGTGTTAATTTATGTCCTTTTTTGTGTACTAAACAACACGTAACATTATGTTTATGCTAATTTTCTCACAACTTGTGTATATGGCTGTTGCTCTTGCAAATGCTACTACATCTACGAGTACGCCTGTATTCATAAAGACTTGCGCTTGGCTGTGTTGTGTAGGCACGTGTTTACTGTATAAATATACTTCTTCAGACAAAACCTTTTTTTCTTCTTTTTCTTTCTTTAAGCTCATTTGCGTAATATATAAGCATTAATACTGCGTGACTCTCCGGTTTGTGCAAATGTGGTTATTTAAATATTTGAGGTACACCAGGCGTATGAGTGATTATTTTTAACTTTTTTGTCGGCATGTGAGGATTAAAGCGCTCCGTAAAAATTGATACCTACATTGAATTGTATGACAACCAAATATATTAAGGGTAAAGTTTCAGGAGCTAAGACAAAGCTTGAAGCAAACATAATATGAGAATATATTAAAATAAATAATTAAAGGAAAATGTAATTAAAAAAAGAAATTTATAGTAAAAAGAAATTGAAAATTCGAAATACAAAATTAAAATTGACTTTAAACTATATTTTAAAATTATGTTTAATTTGAAATTCAAATTATATTTACAGTTTAAATTTTAGGCCAAAATAAAGTTATAATAAAAAATTGTTTAAATTAAAAAATATTTGTTATTAGGAATTAAAACTCAGTTTAATTAGTCTCAATAAATTTAGTTAAAAGTATAAACTATTTCAAAATTAAAAAAAAAGTTTAAAACATAAAGTTAGATTAAAATTTTACATAAGATTATACTTAAAAAAGCTTAAGCTCTAAAATTATACTTAAAAATTATGATAAAATTAAAAAAATTTTAACGCAACAATTTATGTCTATTTTAATATGATAATTCAAAAAAAAAAAGATTCGTAAAGCTAATGGCTGATTTTACCATCGTCCATGAAGTGCAATTGATGGGACAAGTACGGAAGAAGGTCAGTCTTCATAAAATCTATTACAGCGGCCATTTAAAGGAGCAAAAATTGGGTGTTGGGTTTGTGGTGGCATTCACCCTGCTAGATGAACGTCTAGCCACAATCCGCATTAAAGCGAAATTCGTGAATATACTGCTGATTGGCACCAACGTCCCGGCGGAAGAAAGGCTGATGTGACCAAAGAAGTTGTAGAGCTCATAACAGCTCCGCATGATGTAAAAATTGTGCTAGGCGATTTCAACGTCAGGGTGGACAAAAAAAAAATATTTTTGGCACAAAAGCCGCAAAATTCAGCCTTCACGACGAAGCATCCACAAATGGGATGAGGCTGATTGACTTCGCCGGGGCCCGAAATATGGTTGTCTGTAGTACAAGATTCCAACACACGAAATTTCATAAAGCCATATTAAATGGCTTTTGCAGGATCGAAGACATGCAACATGTTTCCACTGTTTATGACGTTCGAGGGCCAAATAACAACTGGGATCATTACCTTGTAACAGTAAATATACTCACATGCTTCTGTGCAGTAAAGAATGCCCAACAGAAAGCCAGCAATTTTTCTACACGGCTTGCATACTCGCTCTCTGAGAACCATTGGAAACCAATGGTTTTCAACAGTGCTAGAAAAACAGATGGTACGATGAGGAATGTCGATCTGCAGTGGAGAGAAAACAGACTGCCTTGCCGGCAGTGCAATTCATATACGGTGGCGAAGAATTGACAAGGTGCATTTATATGGTCGGAAGAAAGCATGCTAGAGAAAAAGAACCTAAGTGAGCATTTCTCAATCCTAAAAAAAATCCTATGGTCTGCGAAAATTATCGTGAGATAAGCCTCCTTAAGATCGCATATAAGGTTCTATCAAGCGTATTGTGTGAAAGATTAAAGCCCACCATTAACAAACCTTTCGGCGCTTATCATTGTGACTTTAGGCCCAGCAAAGCAAATCCACCATTGACCAGATATTCACCATGCGTCAAAGACTCGAGAATAAGGAGTCTAGACACACCACTTTTTATCAATTTTAAAGCTGCCTTCGAAAACATGATTAGGAACAGCCTCTACGCCACTTTGTTTTATAATAATATCAGAAGCGCAGTCAGAATTGGAAAGGGCCTGTTCGAGCCGTTCGAAACTAAGTGAAGTTTCAGACAGTGTGAATATTTATCGTGTGATTTCTTCAATTTGATGCTGGAAAAAATAATATGAGCTGCTGAGCTAAATAGGCCAGGTACTATCTTCCACAAGAGTGTATAATTGTTGTCGTATACCCGTGATATTGGTATAATTGGTCATAACAACCGCACCGCAAGTTCTGCGTTCTCCAGGTTAGACAAAGAAGCGAAGAGAATGGGCTGGTAGTGAACGAGGGCAAGACGAAATATCTCATGTCTTCAAATTAACTGTCATCGCACTTGCAACTTTTAGATAATTTATTAACCACACCAACAATGTCAGTCTTGAAACATAACTCAGAATCACTCTTGCCAACATGTGCTACTTTGGACTTAATAGGCAATTGAAAAGTAAAGTCCTCTCTCGAGGAACCAAAACTATCTGGACGATGTCGACATCCGATGAGTCGGTTTTAGGAGTTTTTGAGAGAAAAGTTTTGCGGAAGGTTTATAGTCCTTTGCGCGCTGGCAATGGCGAATACCGTAGACGTTGGAACGAAATGTACGACGACATGAGATTACCAGATGGTGGAAGCAGAGAAAGAGATGAAGATCTCAATAATTAATATTTATGTTTTACATTAAAAATAATATTAAGTTTTAGCTCTAAAGAAAAATTGAAAATTTTAAAGAAAATGAAAATAAATAAATCTAAATTATAATAAAAATGCAAATATAATTTGAAACAAACTTTGAAAATTGATTGAAATATATTACAAATAAATTATCTTAAACTATAAATAAACTTTCAATATAATTTTAACCTTTCTGCGAAAAAAAAAATTTTAATGAAAAAGTTATTTTTAATATTCCTAAAAAAAAAAAGAATTTAAAATTTTTCATTTCACTATACTAATTTTTGAAATTTCATTTGACGAAAATATCTGGTTTGGTTCTTTTGGCTAATTATTCAGAAAAAAGAAGGTACAATAAATTTTATTTTGTGGCTCACTTTCATCTAAGTGGTGTTGTAAATAAACAAAACTATCGATTTTGGTGCGAAGAAAATCCACAAATTATTCATGAACAACCACTACATTCACCTAAATTGACATTTTGGTGTGGTTTTTGGTCTGGTTGAATCATCGATCCGTACTTCTTTCGAAATGAAGCTGGTAGCAACCCTTACCTTACTGTCAATGGAGAGCGGTATAGATCGATGATAACCAACTTTTTATGGCCACAACTGGAAGAAGTTGATCTTAACAACATCTGGTTAAAACAAATAGGGGCTACGTGTCACACAGCACGTGCAACAACCGAATTATTGCGAGAAATATTTGGAGATTCGATTATTTGAAGAAATTGTGATATTGAATGGCCTCCACGAAGTTGTTGTATAACACCATTATACCACTCCTTGTGGGGTTATTTCAAGTCATTGGTCTTTGGCAATAAACCATACTGCCTTCAAGCTTTAAAAGTAAATATTGAAGGTGATATTCATGACATACGACTTGATTTAGTGAAAAAAGTACTCAAAAATTGGGTTCATCGAATTCGTTCCTGCAAAAGAAGTCGTGGAGGCCATTTGAATGATGTTATTATTATTAGTGTGTGTGTGTTTTTTGTTTTTAAATGATATCACTCTTATAGGCAAACCGTATACTTGTATATTTAACGTATGTAACACTAATTAAATACTCCTATGTCCAAATAGGAGCCTATATATATACATATCTCTTTAATATATAATTGTGTTTTATAAATAAATAATTACCACTACAGCTTAGATGCTGATTGGCAAAGGAATTAGTATTTCCAAACAGCAAAGTGTAGAATTTTCCTGATAGATATGAGTGCCTAATGAACATCCGCTTAAGCGACACACACACACTAACACTTGAAATGACTAATAGAAATGACTAATAGAAAAATAATTACTTTGGATATGTATTTAGTATAAAGTGAGACTATATGGGTGAAAATATATATTTTATGTGTATTAAATATATTTCGAAAATATATATTTGCACAAATGCGTTTAATGTACAGGATACAATGGTTTGTCTGGTAGATGTATTTATGAATCTTTCATTGTATTTATTATTTCACGACTTTGTTTTTTTTTTTTTTTTTTTTTTTTTGTTGATTAATTTAAAGCAAATTATACCAGTTCTTCTATAAATTATTTAAGCTATAAAATATTTGGTTCTGTGAAAACACATATACATAACAATTATTACTTCCTGATGTAATAACCTCAAAATTACATAGTTAAGAGTGTTACATCGTTACATCAGGAAAAGTCGAAATGAAAATACAAAATTCTAATATGGACATTTGAATATTTTACTACTTACTGTTGTAATTTATGTATAAAATAATGACCTTAAATTAAACGGAATTTATTCACTACTCATTAAAATGACAATAAAGCATAATTAATTTAACCAGGAGAGTTGGCTTTAGTTAGACCCAATTAATGATAATTTAACGCATATTGTAATCGTATTACATTCATATATATACTTGTAAGTAGCAGATATGTAAGTACTTATAAATGAAAGGTTTAATGATAGATTTCATTGTAATTAAATGAATGACTTTATGAGCATATAAGTATTTATATCTATATTTTTTTTTATTGAGCATAATTGAAGATATTTCGCTTACAATCACACAAAAGCTCTGAAAAGAAACCCAATCAATTTGCTTCCAGTAAAAATTTATTTAGAAAATAAATCATTAAACAATGCATTTTAAACAAAAAAAATAGAACTATAAAAGAATACTTGCTTATGAAAGGGCTATAAATAAAAAAAATATATATTTTTGCACTTCAAACTTTAAAAAAATTCATTCACAATAATAAATAGAGAGATAAATAGTATGTAGATATTAAGGCCAAAATCTTCATTAAATTTTGACTCAACTATTAACTATTAAAACTTAATTTAAACTTAAATATACATTTAATTAAAAAAAGGTCTTACAGACCTGAGAAACGGAATTTTTTTCATTAAATATACGCATTCCTGCAGTCTTGACTATAGCTCATTTATGTTTTTTATTAAAAGCAATTATGCCCGAAAATTGATTTTTTGTTTCAGAAATATGGGTTAAATTCCCGCACTGAATAGACTGAATCGGTTTCAAATATTTTAAGGCCTATGTATCAGGGTTTTGCTCGTTTCACCTCACAGATCGATGCTGTAAGATCCGTTTCAATTTCTCGACATTCTAAATAGCTGGGATTTTCTTATGGCATATTTTACACTTCGACTTACATGTACATCCATATAAAGTCCAGTTCATACAACGATTGAAGCAAGCCCTGTATTCACATCACCGTAGTTACGTCGATTTGGTGTAGCGGAGCGCGATTTTTCCAATTAAAATTTTCTTCATCCGTGAGGTACATTTCTCATTCGGTAGATATGTAAATATGCAAACCAATCACATTTAGGGCTCCCATAATTCTCAATTAATTGTGGAGAGGTCATTACATCTAAAAAAAAAAATATCCTATCTGGTGCGCTCTCTAGTCCAGAGGTATGATTGGACCTTAGTTCTTTGGAAACGATAACGGAGCGTTATGGTCATATAATAATCGACTTTTATTGGTCTGCTATTGAAGAAAACGACTTGGAAAATATGTAGTACATTATGACATACAACACGAGCGAATTTCACGTAATCTCTCTTACTGGAGATATCAATTGGTCATCGAGATCGTACATTTGGACACCGTTAACTCTTAAGCACTTGATACCCAACACTCGTCAGGTCACAGCTGAGATACTGCCCAATATTTGGCAAAAAGTAGTAGAAAATTACCTCGAACGGATCGAAGTTTGCAAGAATTCACGAAGCGGTCATATGAATGATGTAGTGTTTCACATATGATGCCAAGGTTCAAACATTGTAATAAAAAAGAAATTTCATGAAAAAAATAATAATTTTAAATGCATTTTATTTACGTTTATATTGAAAATCGCAAAATGGAAAACTGTGTACGTTCAATACAGTCTTTACATCGGAAACAGCCAAACAGAGTCGTCATTGGACGAAAAAATTTGGGCAAGTTGTTAACCAGTGTTTTCTGAGGAAAATATTTATATTGTAGCTCAAAGTGCGCTCAAATAGCCATCAACATCACCTCTACACGTTAGCTGTAATTAAACTTTTCGCGCACTTTTTCATGCAATATTTTGCATAAAGGCCTTCACCTTAAGAAGAGTGCAACTGGTTCATAAAATGAAGCCTCGTGACTATCCGATGCGATATTCTTCGCTTAATGGATTGAAGATTGCTTTTTAGAAAATGAACATTTTAACAGGCAAACCTGCCGAATTCGGGACACAGAAAATCCACACGTAACCATTCCAAGGCCAAAGCATCCTCAACAACTGAGTTTTTCTTACAGCATGTGTGCCGGCGACGTCATTGGTCCGCTTTTATACAAGAATAGAAAATATTCGTTTAGCCAAGAACTTAGATAAAATTCAGGTGTTGGAGCATGAAATCGCCACACGAAAATGCAGACACATAACCGGAAAAATTTCCCCCCCTCTGTTATTTATTTATTATATAATTGTTATTTTATTTATTTGATATTAATTTTATAAGGAAATATTAAATGTGTGTTATATATATCTGAATTTATAATAGTCTCGGAAGAAATGGGAAAGATGATTTTAAAAGTAATTTACTTAAAAAGGGAACCATCATAAATCTTATTATATAAAAATCCAGTGCCACAATGTATGTTCCCAGTGAAAACTTCATCATTAACTCAACCGATGTTGATGAAAGTTGGAATTTATGTGTAATTATGTAATTATTTATGTGTAATAATGAGTTAAGATAGATTTTTTTGTTGTTTTTTTTGACTAATTGTCTCAATAATATACAAATAATAATAAACTGATTATAAAGTTGATTGTTGATATTGATCATAAGATTTATAAATCTCAAACAAATGGTGATGATTAGATTTGTTACAGAAAACTGTCAGACCGCTTTTTATGGACTCCTCACAGATGGCGCATGTATTTTTTTGATAGATGTATTCTGTAACATCGGAAAATTTATTCACATTAAATTTTCAGTAAAATGCCACACACAAAATTTAACCTCAACAATGTCCGTAGTAAAAAGCTCGACGTCGGCGTCTTGAAAGAGCTCACAAATAAGTTGAACAAAGAGCAAAAAGAAATGATGCTCAAAGAGTTCGCATAGCTGATATTCGTGTGTATGAATAATAAGAACAGCGTGATAACCGTCTCCAAATTTGTTTATCAAGAGAACAAGAGCCGCACGCGGAGGACACATAGATTCAATTAAAGAATGAGACCGAAAAGGCAGTGGACCAATCGCGCATTAACACGTAAATCATTTGTTCGTCTTGCGTTTAATTATGCACCTGACATTAACTACTCAGTTGATCGCAAAGTTACTATCGGTGCTTTGAACAAAATATTAAAATATTTTCAGGCGTTAAAATTTCGCAATGAAACGACGGGCATGCGTTGTACCTCAGGGAAAGCTGTATTATTATCACTCTCTACTTCACCTGAACCTTTGAAATCACTACTTTCTGGTAATTTAAATAAAGTTTAATTCTTGCTTTCAAATAACATCATTTGAAGCATCAAGAATTTGCGATCTCTCATCTGATGGTCGAAATTTTTAAACAACATTTAAGATACAAGGGTAGGTGTACCATAATATATATAAGGTCATTGATGCCAATGCCAAATGAAGATCCAAAATTTCTCCAAATCCATTTTATGGGCAGTTGTGAAGAACGTGACAACGCGATGCCAGTACAATTTCAATTCAGAAGAAGCAGAATAAAGATAAATTGTATTATTGTTGGAAATAATTCCTGACATGTCTAAAAAAAATTAAAAACTCAATTTGAAAATTCAATGCCTCAGTTTTTTCAACAGTGGCGTTCATTAAACTTTAACTATGATTTTTAGAGTATTTAATAATAAAATGAAATTGTAAATTACCTGTCAATTTGTTTTAAATTTTGTTTTTTATATCCTTTCTAAAACACACAGCCATAGCAACGCGTTGCCGGGTCTGCTAGTTAGTATATATGAAATCAATGTTATCAAATAATTTAAAAATTTTATTAGAAAATAATTTTAATAAATTTGCATTACTAAAACAAAAAAATTCTCCAAAAGGTTCATATTTATAATATAAAGAGTTGTTTGTATTTCCATAAAAAAAATCTTATATTTTGTTGCAGCTGCTATATCACCAAAAAAAAAAATATTTTAAATTTATTTCAGTACGAATTTTAGGGATCATTTTACAAATGTAGTCAATTAAAAATTAAAACAGCAACAGGTCAATTGAAATTTCTCCCGGCCTACCATAGTAAAACACATTTTTTTGTCAACATTATTTTTACTTATTCAACATAGTTTCCTTCAAGATACACTGATACACTGATTATAATGACACTCCAGCTTTTCCATACCATTTTTGTATTATGATTTGTCCTTTGCTTCGGCGATCACCATTCGATGAAAATTTCTTTTCAGCGAACATGCTTTTGAGATCTGAGAACAGGAAATAGTCACAGGGAGCAGATCTGGAAAATGCTGTGAATTTGGAAGCAATTCGACCCCTTATTCACGGGTTTTGACCCTCGATTTCACTGACTTGTGAAACGATGCATTATCTTGGTGAAACAGCACTTTCTGTTCTTGCAAATGCGGGCGTTTTTCGGTGGTTCCATAAATGCTATGTAATAGTCGCTGTGGATGATGTTTCCTTCTTCAAGGAAGTCAATGAAAATTATTCCAGGCACATCGAAAAATACTGACGCTACTAACGTATGATAAGATAAATGAAAAAGGTATGTACCCAGCCGACAGAAGATGACTAGGATAAATGCTACTTGAATCTTGGTGGTACAATCATATCATACATTAATCAAA
The DNA here is from genome assembly GCA_030068015.2 of Neoceratitis asiatica. NCBI lineage: Eukaryota > Metazoa > Arthropoda > Insecta > Diptera > Tephritidae > Neoceratitis > Neoceratitis asiatica. The sequence continues at coordinate 40,659,643 of CM061527.1, forward strand.
CTCAAGTAATAATAAGAAAATAGCAAAAAACTTTAATAAAAAAAAATTTAAACAATGTTGAAAAATGTTCTAAAACTAATTTCTAAACTTTTTCTGAGCAAAAGAAAAAACAAGTTTTTCTGCATAATAACACATAAACACATATCTCCACACATGAATATATATGTACATATATAAAGCACAAATAACTTATATAAAATATGGAACACCTAACAAGCCACACAAACAATTATAGTAACAGTAAAACATGAATGCTAACGGCAGCAAGAGATAGCAAATAAAGTTTTCGAACAACGCCAACACGCTTGTGATTGTCAACAAAAAAGTAGTACAACAAACAACTGCTGCTGCGACAACAAATTTGCCGAATTACGACAAATTCTTGAGTGCTGCTGCCGTTACTTTGTATAGATATAATGTGTTTGTTTGTGAGTAAATGGAAATGCAACAGAAGGCATTTATAATGGAGAAATGCGAGTGTCGGTATGTTTTTCTCTCTATCTCCAGTGCGACACGTAGGAAGTGTAAAGTTTTGCTGGCAGGAAAAAAAGGTGTGAAACTGTTGAAGCATGCCACAGTGGTGAATTGTAGGTGTAAATACATACAGAAAAGGAGTACTTCGTGCTACAATTATGTCTCTAAGCATTCGTGAGTGCACGTAGATACATACATTTAACCATATCACGGTGGCGTAGTGAGAGAACTGTAACCAAATTTCTAGCAACAGTGCAAATGCAAGACGAGCACGAGATTTAATTACAAATCAAACTACAAAAAACTGAAAAACAAGATTTTCCAAAAAAAAGAAACTTTTTTTAAACTTTCTCACAATCTGCGTCAAATTTCACAGCAAACAAGTAAAAAAATAGCTAACTAGAGGCATGTGGGAGAGCGATGCTTAAAAAAGTAAGCCAAATGGAAAAAGTTGAAAATCGAAGAGCGTGTCATAAAAATACATGTACATATATATATGTGGTGTAATAAAAAAGTAACAGCACCTTTACAGTGGATATGCAAAACTGTATACAACAAAAAGTGATTCCAGTTACACGCGTTGTGGCAAACAGCAAGATATCGTAAAAATTCAACTGTAAGCTTCATCGGTGATGAAATAAAAATGCATAAAGCAAATAAAAGGCATTAAAACTATCCAAATGCAGTCACGTGAAAACGTGGCGAGTTTCCTTTTTCACATACATACATACGCAGCGCCACATATTTGTTATTGCTCTTATGACTGCGGCAGTTGGCACATTGTTGGCGTTGGTTACAATTGTAATTGTATCAGCAATTCTTGTAGTGTACACCTTGCCATAAATTTACTATTTCTGTTGCTGCACTTTTATTATTTGTGTGCATTTTTTGTTTGAACACTTTTCGATTGAGGTCAGCGGCGGATTTGCGCACTTTTCGCATGCAAACGAACTTGTGTGGGCTCAACTTTTGATATTCGGATTTGCACAGGCATTTGCATTTAACAATTTAAATATCTAAAGTAAATTGAAATTTTGCTTTGCCCGTATTTTACTTTAGCTCATATTATTTTATTTCATCTTATTTTTCTATAAAGGGTGATCCAAGTAAAGCTATTTTTTTTAATAGCCTCTTTCTAACAGATCACGCATGAGTTGTGTCAAACTGTCATGTTATTTTTCTTCAGTATTTTTAGGCATTCCATCGTGGAAAGACTTAAGCCTGAGCAACGTTTACAAATCATTCTGTAAAGAGTGTGTTTCGATGAACTTATGGCCAACATAATCGGCCTACTGAGCATACTGTTCGCAACATCATCACCCACCTTGAGACCCAGCATTCATTATTGGATAATATTCGACCGACTATACCACGTCCAGCATGTAGTGAAGAAAATATAGCGGCCGTATCTGAGAGTGTACACGAAGACCGTGAAGAGTCGATTCGGCGCCATTCGCAGTAACTCGGACTGACGTATGGAACGACTTGGCGCATTTTACGTCGAGATCTTAAATTGAAAGCCCACAAAATTCAGCTTGTGCAAGAACTGAAGACGCTCGACCTTCCCAAGCGACATCGCTTCGCTCTATGGGCTCTTGAAGAGTTCCAAGAAGATCCGACGTTTTCAAAACACATTTTGTTCAACGACGAGGCCCATTTCTGGCTCAATGGATAAATAAATGAGCAAAATTTCCACATCTGGTTTGAAGAAAGACCTGAAGAGATTCAAGAGCGGCCATTTCATCCAGAAAAACAACGAAATGGTATGGTTTGTGGGCCGGTAGAGTCATTGGTCCATATTTCTTAAAAAATGATGACGGTGAGAGACGGTGATTTATTGAGAGAACACTTCGGTTAGCATACAATTTAACGTTTTGTGCCAGTCGATAAGACACCAAGGTCGTGCAATATCACACCGTTAGACTTTTCCTTGTGAGGATATGTAAAGTATTTAGTCTATGCGGACAATCCCGCTTCGATTCCGGTCTTGGATCAAAACATCACGCGTGTCATTCGCCACTTACCAGGCGAAATTCTCGAACGAGCTTTAAATAGGACTCAACGGATGGACCATCTGAGACATAGCCGCGGCCAACATTTGAAAGAGATAAACTTCAATTCAAATTAAATTTGAATTTTCTGTTTTTTTTCTTTAAAATAGTGGGGAATCTCATAATGTATCGCCCTTATTAATTTTATTTAATATAATTTATACACATAACCTAATATTATTTAACGTAAATAATTTTTTTAATAAATTTTTTTTAGGTATTTTTAATGTCGCCTGTAATTGTTTTTGGTTATAAGTAAATGAGCAAGTTAATTTTTTTTTAATTTTTATATATATCATATTTCTTTTTATTTTTTAAATTATTTTAGTACTTTCCTTAATTTTTTTAGTTTAATTTTATTTTAATTCTTTAAACATTTTTATTATTTATTTCAATATATATAATGTTATTTTAATTTACTTTAATCTTTTTTTTTTTGTTTAATTTTATTTAGTTTAAAAATTTTTTTTATTATTTTATTTTGCTTTATTTTAGTGCATATCTTTAAATATATTTTTTATTTCATTTATATTTATTATATTTATTATATTTAATAATATTTAAAATAATTTAATTAGTTTAGTTTCGTGTTTTATTTATTTTATTTATATTTTTATCTTATTTTACATAATATTTAAATTTTAAATTATATTTTTAATATTATTATCTTGTCATTTACTAATTAGTTTTAAAAATTTGTTTCACTTAGTTTTGTTTTGTATTATGTTGGTCTGTTTAATTTTTTTAAGTAGTTTATTTTATTTCATCATATTATTTTATTTTAATTAATTTAATTAATTTTTTATCATAATAACTTGTTTTTTTTTTTGTAATAAGTTATTATTTTTATTTATGTTGTTTTATTTTGCTTTAATTATATAAAAAACAATTTTATTTTATTAGACAGTATTTGATTTTAATATGCTTCAAGCTTTTAATATAATTTTATTATATTTAATTTTATCAGATATTATATTATTTATTTATTTTTTCTTTATTTTGTTTAACTTAATTTAATTATTTTCATGAGATAAATTTTATTTATTCCTCTATTTATATAATGTTATTTTAATGTATTTAATTTTTTTTTGTCATATTTTGTCATATATTATGTTGTGTTATTTTATTTTGTTTCATTTTTCATTATATTTAATTTATTTTTATTTTAGTTTTTTAACTTTTATATAAGTTTTTTTTTTACACTTATTATATTATCTTTTTTATATTTTATTTTTGCTTATTTTTTTCTTTTTACTTTATCTTTGTTTTTGTTTGTACGGAAATTTCACTCTAGTGTTCTAATTTTATTTCATCAGAAATACTATGAAATTATAATTCTTCAGCCGTAGTAATTGTAATTATTACTCTTTAATAAAAATTAAAAATTAATTAATAATACAAAAAACTACCTTCTTTTACAAAGATTTCCGCAAAACCTTCAATTAAAGTGAATACCACTGACTTACTTAGGCATGGAATATGGCTAAAGTTTTTTTCTTTCTATTTTGCGTCATTTCATCTCCATACTTCCGAAAGCGTCCTTCTCACAATGCAGTTAGCGACGGAATAATGTGCCGTTAATGACTGTACTTAGTTGTCGTGCGGGAAATACTTAGCTACCAGGGAGACTCGTTGAAAATGTCATGAGCAACTACAATGGTTATGGAAATGATAAGCGAGCAAACAAAAATGAATAAAAGAAGAAAATTCTGAAAATAGGGAAAAAAAAATATCAAAGCTACGCGAGACTGTGAAAAACGCAATAGAAAATTCATTTCCAAAGCACTGACTTAAGATTTCAAAAGTTACCAGCAAATGTATCTGGGGAAACTGCTTGTGTATTGTAGTTGACAAAAGTATTACCAAGCAACTCTTATTTATACGGTTTCTTGTAATACAAAATACTCGACAACAGTAATGGAAAAGTGGGCTGAAAAATTGAGTGAAAACGACATTGAATGTTAAGGAAATGTAGAATAAATTGAAAAGCTGATCTTTTCTTTAAATTCCAACGAGCGTCTTATCATCATGGACTATAATGCGATAAAATGTCAAAGTAAAGATTGAATGGGCTTATAGAAATATGAAAAAATATATTTATGTAGAAGTTTTCATATATATTCAACGAAGGGAAATCTTAAAAAAAAACAATGAGAATTATTAAATACTTTTGCAAAAAAAAAAAAATTATTATTTAATTTTAATTTAAATATGAATATTTTGAAATTAGTTGCCGTTCATGAAAAAAATTAATTGAAAAAATTTTAATTTTTTGAATAAGAATGAATTTTAGAACTAAGCAAGATTACATAAAATAATTAATACAAATTTGGTTATATAATAATAATATAATATATAAGTAGCAGTAGAGAGTGAAAAAATGGATATATCAATTTTGTTTTTATATATTTATTAATAAAGGTTGATCCATTTCGAGGTTCCTTACTTTTTAAAGAAAAAAAACCCAGAAAATTCAAATTTAATGGGAATTGATTATTATCATTCGAAAAAACATTCTTTGGCATCTACTTTTTTGAAGAGTTTCTCTTTCAAATATTGATATAGCAGCGATCAGATGATTAGTCCGTTGGGTCCAATTTCCAATGACTGGATCGAGCATTTTGACTGGCAACTGAAGAATGACACGCGTGGTGTTTTGCTCCAAGATCTGAATCAAAGCGGAATTGCCCGCATAGACTTTAAACTGTACATATCCCCACAGGAAAAAGTCTAACGGTGTCATATCACACGATCTTGGTTGCCAATCGACCGGCCCAAGGCGTAAAATTATCTGCTCACCGTAGTGTTCTCACAATAAATCCATTGATTGATGCGATGTGTGGGTAGTGGCACCGCCTTGTTGAAACCAAATGTCGCGAAAATCACGCACTTCAATTTCAGACATCAAATAGTCGGTTATCATGGCGCGATAACGGTCATCATTGACGGTTACGTTCTTACCAGCATCATTCTTGAAGAACACTGACCAACAAACCACACCAAACCGTTGTTTTTTTCTGAATAAAATGACTGCTCTTGAATCCCTTCAAGTTGCTCCTGGTCCAAAATGCGCCAATTTTGCTTATTTACATACCCTTTGAGCCGACACCCTTTGAGCTGACACCATTTGAGCCGACACATCGCTGAACAAAAACGTCGGATCTCCTTGAAACTTTTCAAGAGTCTATAGACCAAAGCGATGTCACTTTGGAAAGTCGAGCGGCTCCAGTTTTTGTATAAGCTGTATTTTGTATTATTTCAATTTAAGATCTCGTCGTAAAATGTGCCAGGTCGTTCCATACGTCAGTCCGAGTTGCTGCGAAAGGTGCCGAACGACTCTCCACGGTTTTATGCTCTCAGTTCTCAGCTACGGCCGCTATATTTTCTTCACTCTTGTGCTGGGCGTGGTCTATTCGGTCGAATATTATCTAATAATGAAAGCTGAGTCTTAAGATGGGTGATGGTGTTGCGAATAGTACGCTCAGTAGGCCGATTATGTTGACCATAAATTGAGCGAAACGCGCGAAACACATTGTTTACAGAACGTGAATTTTCTTAATTAAAGTTAAGTTTAAATATTTGTAAATGTTGTTCAGGCTTAAGTAAGTCTTTCGATGATGAAATGCCAAACAATAGTGAACAAAAATAACATGACAGCTTGACATGACTCACGAGTGATCTGTCAAACAAAGGTTATTGAAAAAAGTACCTCTACTTGGATAGCTATTAATATGTACATATTTTGGCTGAACTCAGGCCACCTAAGGCAAACTGTAGCCAACTTAAGTTTGTATAGGCTACCTGTGAGGAGAAAGAGAAGGTTTCGTCTTACAAGCCCGGAAACTTCCGATTTCCATCTAATCTGTGGTGGCGAAGTGAATAGATGTCGTCTATTCATGAGTTGTAAGCAACAGAGTGACGAAGAATGCTAAAACGGAAACCATCAGGTATGAAATCAGTTAGATCTTGGTTGACGTATACTGGAAAATTTATACGAACAAGTTTGCCTTTGGGCTGCTGAGGGGAGTATACTGCCACTTTAGTGAGTAGGATGACACCTTGCTGAAATGGTAACAGCACATGTTAACTAGTAAATAGAATGGGAAATTCACGAATAGAAGACGTAATTACTAGGGCAGGCGGGTCGCAAATTAACACTGGTGGTAATTGAGAATTTAATGAGGAGTATGTAAATTTGCCACTGAAAAAGAGCTGGTATTACTAACAAAGTAACATCTTGCTATTGAAGTAGATATGATAACAACAATGGAGACTGTGGGCACACAAAATGTTGTCAATTATCTTGTTGTAAGACTATACTCTACCAGGCTTACCTCTTGGCGCAAATTCAACACGCTGCGGAAGAGGCGTCTAAAATAAAATTCCAACTAAGCAGACTGATTACCAACATCGCAGGACCGACACAGGAAAAATGAAAGCTTTTGATGTCGAAAACAGCGAATGTCTTGCTCTATGGAGCAGAGTTATGGGCAGGCTCATTGAGGAAGAATAATTTATGTAAGGCCCTAGAAAAAGCTTATGCTCTCAGAATGGTCTGTGCATACCGTACAGTTTCAGCCCATTGACTTTTAGTATTTGAAAGAAGGAAAATTTGCACGCTGATAAATTAAGAAACAAAGACCATCACAAGAAAATAAGAATTAAACAACGATACCTCGAAACAATGACAAACTCGTTTCAAGCAGGGATATCATTATAGAGGGACTGCAGGAAACATGGCAAAGTGGATTTATATACTAGACACATGTTATCCAGGCACGAATATTTTAGTAGGTAACTAAAGGGTGTTTTTTATAGAGGTATAGAAGTTTAAGTTGGCATTACTTTTCAAGATGGCGACCGATTTAACAGCTGTCAAGTGATTTATTCTCAGTTTGGTTTGGCAATTCGTCATGAATAAACTCACGCCTAAACAACGCTTGCAAATAATGCAATTTTATTTCGAAAATAATGGTTCTGTGTGGAAAACTTATCGCGCACTACGTCCATTTGAGCGATGCTTAGTGATGAAGCGCACTTCTGGTTGAATGGCTACGTCAACAAACAAAACTGCCGCATTTGGAGTGAAGGTAATCCACAAGTGTATGTTGAAACACCGTTACCTCCAGAAAAACTGACTGTTTGGTGCACTTTGTGGGCTGGTGGAATCATTGGTCCGTACTTTTTCAAAAACGATGGTGGCCAGAACGTTACAGTCAATGGTGATCGGTATAGGGCCATGATTACTAACTTTTTCATTCCTGAATTGAATAACCATGATGTCCAGGAGATGTGGTTTCAACAAGATGGCGCAACATGTCACACAGCTCGTGCCACAATAGATTTATTGAAAGACACGTTTGGTGTCCTCCTAATTTCACGTTTTGGACCTGTGAATTGGCCTCCAAGATCTTGTGATTTAACACCGCTAGACTACTTTCTGTGGGGCTATGTAAAGTCATTGGTCTATGCGGATAAGCCACAAACGCTTGACCATTTGGAAGACAACATTCGCCGTGTTATTGCCGACATACGGCCACAAATGTTGGAAAAAGTCATCGAAAATTGGACGCCAGATTGGACTACATCCGCGGCAGCCGTGGCGGTCATATGCCAGAAATCATATTTAAAATGTAATGCCACAAGATTATCTTTCGGATACATAATATTCATGTCAATCGAATAATCCATCATTGTTTTATTGCAACTTAAAGTTCTATACCTCTATAAAAAACATTCTTTATATAGAATAAGGAAAGATGAAGAACCGTTTGATTGATGATGCCGCTAAAAACACGTTTTTCGAATTCATATTCTGGCAAACTAAAATTCTTAAAAACGAGAAAAATTGAAATAACAGTTAAAAACAGTTAAAAAACGCATCCTGGACTCAGGTATTGCCATTTTAGATTTTGGCCGAGAAAAATGGAACCCCACTCTGAGGTTCACACTACCTCAGATGTGGTTCCACTGTGAATGGCGGAACCCAGAGGAAAGCTTTTTAGCCACGTAGTGACCTGTTTCCTCCGTTAAAAAAATTATATATATGTACATACTTAAAAGTTTTTAAATAAAAAATAATTAAAATTGAATATCTATTTAACAAAAACAAAAATTCAAATATTACATACTTTTGAAAATAATTATTTTAAAACTCAAATAAAAATTAATTGCGGTATTTTCTAATTTTAGATAGATATAGAAAGAAGGGTTCTCTTCGGCTGTGCCAACGTTTTTATACCTTATATGAAGAAAATTCTTTTTTGCAATTTGCAAAATTCGATTTCGTTGATCTTCAGTGTCAGTATAAACTTGAATTTACGACCGTAGAATACCAAATTTGATTATATTAGACAAAGATGCGAAGCGAATGGGTGTGGTAGTGAACGAGGGCAAGACGAAGTAACTCCTCTCATCAAATAAACAGTCATCGAATTCGCGACTTGGCTCCCACGTCACTGTTGACAGTCAAAACTTCGAAGATGTAGATAATTTCGTCTATCTAGGAACCAACATTAACAATACCAACAATGTCAGCCTTGAAATCCAACGCAGAATCATTCTTGCCAACAGGTGCTACTTTGGACTGAGTAGGCAATTGTAAAAAGTAAAGTCCTCTCCCGACGAACCAAAACCAAACTCTTCAAATCGCTCATCATTCCCGTCCTGACATATGGTGCAGAAGCCTGAGCTATGTCAACATCCGATGAGTTGGCTTTAGGAGTTTTCGAGGGAAAAGTTTTGCGTAAGATTTATGGTACTTCTCGCGTTGGCAAGGTTGAATACCGTAGGCGATGAAACAATGAGCTGTACGAGCTATACGACGGCGTTGACATAGTTCAGCGAATCAAGCGACAGTGGCTACGCTGGCTGGGTTATGTCGTCCGAATAGATGAGAACGCTCCAGCTTTGAAAGTATTCGACAAAATTTCCGCAGGCGGAAGTAGAGGAAAAGGAAGAACTACACTCCATTGGAAAGGAAAGGTGAAGAGCGACCTGGTATCACTTGCGTCAAACAGCAAAGAGAAGAAATGAGTTGCGCGCTATTGTTGACGAGGCTATAATCGCTGACTATGGCAAAGAAGAAGAAGAAGAAGAAGAACGACACCAAATTTTACCCTCTTAGATGATTTTGGTTGGATTATTTACCAAAAAGTTCATATTTGAAAAAATCGGTTGTATGGGGGCTATATGATATAGCAGTCCGATTTCGACGATTTTCAGTACTAATATTCAGTTCATAATATGTATGAATAATATCAAATTTCATGCTTTTAAATGCATTTTGACTGAGTTTTGACCAAAACCTCACAACTGAAAATGTCCATGTAAGTGACTGTATGTATTATATTCATCCGATTTCGATGATTTTCATAATCAATTTTCAATTCGTTATGTATTTACAATATACCAAATATATGACCTAAAATTTCAAATTTGAAAATTCGGTCGTATGTTTGCTCTAGTGGTTCGATCCGTTCTGTTTCGACAAATAATCATTCAAACGTATCGACATGGTTAAATCAACTCAGCTCGTGGCTTTTATACGATCTTCTGGTACTTTGGACCAAAGTTAATATACTATTTAATGTACATGAAAGGTATAAAAATATTTCAAAATTGAAAAATATATTTTAAAATTGCAAAAAACATCATCACCAATTTTGCATACAAGGAGAAATACATTAACAACTTTTGCCAACAAAGTTTAAGATGCATAGACTTAAGAGAGTTTCATATTTTTTCTTTTAATTTTCGATAAAAGCTTTTGAAATCGAACTTTATTACCTAGCGCAATATCACAGGAAAAAATGGAAAGGGAAAGGAAATAGATTTTACGTGTAACTGCTCGCTGCTCTGCTGCTTTATGATGACTTGAAATTATTAATTTCTTTTCGCTTCACATTTTCTATTTTCAATTTCGTTTTATTATCTGTGAAGTAGTGGTAAAGTGAATGAGGAGATATTGTTGAAAGCATGGTAAATTATTAAATCGAAGTCAGGCAGCTAAAAATTACAAAAACAAGAAATTTTCCAGTTTATCAATTTGTTCATTGTTGGTGAGTAATGTAGTATATATAACCATACTTGTCCGTAGCAGGTGCCTTTTTTCTTTGTCAGCTTTGCCAATGCCAACTTCTCTTATTTTTTTTTTTTTTTGGAATGCTCTTTTTTTAGCGCATTTTTTATGAAATCAATGAACAGTAAAAATTTCATTGTTTTGTTAACTTAGCTTCAGTTATTTATGACTTTTACTATAGCAAAAGATGAAAAAATCGTAAGTACTTCTAGTTGATTTATATGTACATATACTATGGTATGCAGTTGGTAATATTTTTTTGCTAAGTAGATATTCACAAATTCGTCGAATATTTATTGGAGAGTAAAAAACGTATAATTAACAATTACGATTAAGGCTTTTTTTAATATATAAGTGCGCACTGAAAATATTATATGAAAAAGTTTATAAAAATAATATGTGGAAAATATTTTTTTGAACCGGGCTTACGAAGTTTCAGAAGCTGTTACTTAGCAAGAAATACTTTCCGGGAATATTAAGAAATACTTTTTTGGTACGTTCTAAACAGTTGACAGTTTATTGAAATTCACACTAAATTAATTCAAAACAAATAAGTATATATAAAGGGTGATCCAAGTAGAGATACTTTTTTCAATAGCCTTTTTTTGACAAATCACGCGTGAATCGTGTCAAGCTGTCATGTTATTTTGGTTCAGTATTGTTTAGCATGTCATCATGGAAGGATTTACGCCTGAAAAACGTTTACAAATCATTCAATTTTATTACGAAAACTGACGTGACACAAAGATCGTGTGTTATCACACCGTTAGACTTTTTCCTGTGGGGATATGTATAGTATGAAGTCTATATTGATAAACCCGCTTCGATTCAGACCTTAGAGAAAAACATTACGCGTGTCATTCGCCAAGAACCAGTCGAAATGCTTGAACGAGTCATCGAAAATTGGACTCAACGGATGGCCCATCTGTGGCGTAGCCGCGGCCAACAATTGAAAAAGATTATCTTCAAAAAATAAATGCCAAAGAGTATTCTTTCGAATGACAAATAAACATTATCCATTCAATTTAAATTTTCTGTGTTGTTTTCTTTAAAATGTAGGGAACCTCAAAATGGATCACCCTTTTAATAGTAAAAAAAAATTATTTCATATTGAAATCCTTACTTTTGTAGAATAATTTATTCGCTACGTTAGACCTCAATTAGAAATATTTTTTTTTCTACCATAAATTAATTATAAATTATAACACGAATATTTTTATATATATTTGGCGCTTTGCAAACGCTGCAGCGATTTCCGACCGAATGCATAAAAAAAAAGAAATATTATAAAAAAATTATTTATCCCCCACAAGATTTACGCAAAAATTCATTTGCACTAGGCAGCAACGCTTTGAACTGGGAGCTTTCGTTTGTTTAACTTGCACAAAAGGCGATTAAAATGAACTGACAACACACGCATACACATATATTCTCGAAAAAACCATTTTTAGTCATAAAACATAGAACATTTAAGAGAAGATTTAAAATTACAGAAGCATTTGAGCAAACATACATACAGAGCATATAAGCGAGAATGTAAGCAACACACGCAAATATTAGAAGAAAAAAACAATTATTCATACTAACCTAACATACATATATATTTGAGTATGGCTGAGTATTTCGCATAATACAATACAACCTTATATTGCGTCAAAAGCCGCCTTTATATAACGACCTTATATGTACTGGTATAACGCAGCCTTTCACTAAGCACATACATAAACCCACATACAAACACACACAAGCGTATAGCTACTCGCACACTCATAACAAACTTTCGTTTTGCATAAATCAACTTTAAACAAAAGCATTGCGGTACAAGTAGCAAACATTATACACTCATGCAGTCCCCTCTCAACCTCTTTGTCCGCCAACTCTCTTCCACTCTTCATTTACATTTCTCTCGCTTTATACAATTTTCACCCGCGTTTGCTCATATCGTTTGTTTTGGTTGCTCTTTCCGTTTTTAATTCATGCGGTTGTATGTATATATATGTTTGCCTGTGTCTGTGTTAATCCTGCAGCCAGCTTTAGATCATGTATTTACAGCCATAAAATGCGACAATAGTTAGAGTCGCCTTTTGTTTCATTATGCAGCAGTTACCATTATAACTTGTCTACAAGCTTATTTCGATACACATAGACCCATATATGCATATATTTATTTACACTCCAATATTCGTATACACACCGCTTTATATAGCATGTTTTGGTTTAGCTACATTTTGATTTCTGACTTTCTCGCATGGAAAATGAGTTATTGTTGCATTAGATTAAAGATTTTCGGAGGGAGAGTACGTGAATTTAAATTAATAATTATAAGCATTTTAGCGTAAATTTTCAAGTTTATGGTGATGCAAAATTCAAATAACCAAAATTAACAACAAAAACCGGTACATAAAACAATTGTATATAAAAAATAAAGATATAAAATAATTTAAATAAAAAGCAGCGATAAAAATCTTTAAATAAAAATTAAGACAAAAAAAAATAAAATTAAATTAAACTCAAATAAAAAAATATAATAAAATAAAATTTAAATAAAACTTTATATTATACAAAAAAAAAAGAATAAAATAAATTAAATAAAACTTAGTTAAATAAAGTACTTATAGATAAAAATAAAACAAAAGAAATAAAAAAATCTAAAATAAAATAATATGTTCAAAATAAAATTTAATTTATTTAATAAAATAAAATAAAAAATTATATCATCAATTATTAAAAATAAATTAATAAAATATGCAATAAAACAAATAAAAAACTGATAATTAATAAAATTAAAATAAAATAAAATGAAAAAAATAAACAAAATAAAATAATAAGATGAAGACATAAAAAATTTATCGAATCATTTGAAAAAGTAGATAAAAATGTCACCAGGTATATAAGCCGCGAAAATATATTAAACAACGGTTTCTTATCCCGCTTTTTCTCGGAAGAAGAATCGGAGAATGAGCAGTTAGTGGTACCAAAAGCCATAAGAGCTTTTACAATTTTAACACTAGGTTTACCATTCATTTTCACTGGTCGCACAATTTCTAATTCAAAATTCCTACTACATAAAGTATTTGCTTTCCGAAAGGATGTTACGACTTTTGTAGCTATAAGTAGGGAGTTTTTTTTGTTATTGATACCAGTACCAGTCAAACTGACTGGTGCATGCTTCTATGAATAAATGGATGATTTTGAGAAAATCGTGAGACCGATGCAGTATATACATTGTATGTATATACATCCATATCATCCATGCGTCTTTCGTTCGTTTCATTATCGGCATTGAGGCAACTGCGGCGATTACCTTGTTTTTTCGAGATTTTTACGAGCACTTAGTTCGTAAATGCACGAGGAACGAACAGTCTTGTTTCGAGCTTCGTTCAACACACGACATAAAATCTTAGTCCAAGCGATCTCCAAGTGTCATCATTCGTCTTTACGGCACAGTGAGACAGGTAAGAAAAATTTATGTGGATATGGAAATATATTCTTCAGTAAGGAGCCTAAATACGAAAAAAGTGTCTTAGTTTCAACTTATTTTATAGCGACCGTCAGCCCCTGAAAATGGCAAAACAATTGAAAGTTTCTAAATATTTAGAAAATGCAACCAGAATACCACTGGCATGTTCAGATGTAGAGAGTGAATTATAGGATAGCGACGGTGAATTTTTAGATAGATAAATTAATCCACAAGGTAGTAATGATAACAGTGCTATTATCGACAGTAGTGATGAGGAAATTCCTGATGGAGACAATATAGATCAGTCAAGTGACAGTGATTGCGAAAATTTTCCAAACGTAGGAAACGATGTATGCGATTCCCTTCCAGTTCTGAAGATAAAGGTGGAAATAGCGTACCAGATCAGCAAACTGAAATTGCTTCAGACGGAACTATTTGGATACGAATTGAATAAGGAGGTGTTGCTTGTAGATTACCAGTACAGAGTGTTTTCAAAGATGTACACGGACCAACAACACCTGGTAAAAGAAACCTTATGAACGGGAATCTAAGTAGTGCGTTCCTATTACTGATTGACAACCACGTTTTGTAACATATACGAATTTGTACAGAGTTAAAAGCCTCTCGAGTTTTGGGGAAACGCTAGACAATTACGCAAGCAAAATTGAAGGCATTTCTTGCAATATTGTACGCACGTAGGGCGTATGAAGGAAATACTTTGAGGCTTCAATATTTGTGGAACATCAGGCGGCAAGGAAAAAACCACACGAAGCTGATATACCAACTACAAATGGTACGGGTTCTGTACGCAAATGGAGTCAAATAGGCTATTGTAATAACAACAAGACTAAAAAAATATGTATGCGGAAAGTGTACACACAGCAAACTCTATTGTTTGTTATTTGACAATGTCTATAAATCCACTTGCCTATTGCAATTATTATTGTTCAACTTTTTTGTAATTTTTTTGTATGTATGAGTAAAGACTGTAAGTACGAGTAAAGACTGGAAGCCACAATTAGCATTTTTCTTTTTACACAAGTCTTTTTGACTGGTTTTGGTATAATCAAGTATATACAAATAGCTGGTAAATCTAGTGTTAAATAAATTTCACAATGATCCCACTGCATATGGGTAGAACTATTCGCGATGAGAGATGCCACAGCAGAAAAGAGTGCAACAATTATTTTGAATGAAGTCATATTGAGGTATGGCGTTCCTAGGCGTATGCATTCGGACAATGCAGAAACTAACATTTTGCCTCGTAATTCAGTAATCGTTTAAGCCCGTTTATCACCCAGAGGCCAATCCAGTCGAGAGAAAGAATGGAAATCTAAACAACCAATTATCGATATATGTTAACAAAAACCACACCAGATGGGACACTTGTTTCTCTTCATTCAGATTTGCTATGAATACAGCAAAATGCGAAGAGAGAGAACTAAGAAGCCCGCTTGAAGTTCACCATGACTTGAAAGCCATCGTTGAAGCAGAAAACTTCGTACTGCAATTAACGCCTCATTTGCTAAAACTTTCAGAAATCCTGAAATTGGCAATGGAGATGCAAGAAAACCAGAAGGATAAAAATAAAAACTGCATCGACGGAAAAAGACGACCACAAACCACTTTTAATATTGGAGACAAAGTACTAGTCATTACACATGTACTTAGTAATGCTAGTGAATGTGTTATGTCGAAATTTGCTACACGCCGAGATGATCCATATCGTATTATGACAAAGAAAGGAGTATCAGAGATCATGCTATACCATCGCGTCGCTTGATGGTACTGACGATCCAATAGCAACACACCACGCATCAGACTTAACTCCATACAAGGACCAAAATGCAGAGCCAAGTTACCCGCACGTCCAGGAAATAATCCCTTAGAAGATCCAAGCAATATAGCATCCATAAGTAAAGAAAGTGACATACAACACAACAACAACGTCTCCGACAACATAAAAAAAACACACACAAACACCAATAGATGTTTTCAATTGAACTTTAATTATAAATCGGGGGAAGTGCAATTTTCCAACCACTTTTTTTAGTTATTAACAAAATAAGTAACATTATTATGATTATTAGTTGCACTCATAATATGTGTTCTTTTGTCAATATCTTAGTGAAACACACACACAAAAAATAATGTAAATCGATGCTTCAAGGAATAGACTTTAATTATAAATCGGTACGAGGGAAATTTTCCACCAACATTTTTAATTATTAACAAAAGATGTAAGTAAGAAAATAACCAATTTCACTTAAAATTGATTTAAATAGTTGTTGATACAGACAACTTTGAGGTGAACAGCAGCTAACTTTGTTACAGGATGAATGAACTGCCATGCGAATTAGTTTATGGTAATTACGTTCGATTTTTGCTAAAAATTACCCAAATTGATAGGATTTTTTCGCAATAGGTGTTTGAAGATGTTCTTTTCACTAAAAGTGACGGAAAGCGGAATTTTGCAATAGCTTTTCATTATCAATAATTAAAATAGCAATAAATGTTAAATAAAATGGGCTGTATTCAAATACTTTGTAAGGCGGTGTTGGTCCGGTTAAGGGTTATTTTTCTAAACGCGGCCAAAAGCCTTCAATTTGCGTAGGAGTTTCACTTAAGAATACTATGCAAGGTGAAGCGTCAACACAACAACAACGTCTCCGGATATTACGACAAAGGAAGTTTCTTTGAACGCTGACTGCATCATCGGGACGATTTCAGCGTCAGATGGAGAGGATGTAACGGCGCTGTTTATTATACACATCATATACGTTCATTTAATTTTATCGTTTTCTTTTATTTGAGCCACGTATCGTAAGTGTTCTCATTCCTAATTGTTTCTCTGTAACTAATCGCTATGCATAGTTGAAAAATAACTGTAAGATTCATTCGATCAGCGACGATCAAATAAAGCGCACACATTGAATCCCAACTCATTTAGTTTTTAGTTTAGTTACTGAACTGACGACAGAAGACACTCATGGCTCTGTCCGCATTCAATATTGAAGAAAAGTAAAAAAGCGTAAAAATATTTTGCGGAACCGCAATAATTATATTGACGACAGTAGACATTAGTGGCTCTGCCGGCAGATAATTTTGAGTAAACTTTAGGGAAACCCCTATTTTTCCCTATAAATAATAAAAAAAAATTTTAAAATAAAAAAAATTAATATAAAATAATTAATAACGTAGAAACAGATTTCAAATAATATTATATGTATAAGTTATATAATATATATAAAATTAACAAAATGAAATAAAACTTAATTATTTTAATAAAATAAATTGAAATGAAATAAAATAAAATATAATACAATCAAATAATACAAAAAAATTAAAAAACATAAAATAAAACAAATAAAATACAAATGATTGAAATAATTTAAAATAAGAGAGAAAATTAAAAATTTAATTGAAATGAAATAGAAATAAACTAAAATATATAAATAAATAAAATTAAATTTAATTAATTTAAATAAAAATACAAATTAATTTAATATAATAAAATAAAGTAAAACAAAATTAAGTACTAAAAAAAACAACTTATATTAAAAATTAAAAAAAAATAAATAAATAAAATAAAGTTACTTAAAATTAGATAAATTTAATCAAAATAAAATAATATAAATGTTTTGCAACATTATGAACTTAAATTTTAGCAAAATAAGTGATAAAACTTTTATTTTCAAAACATATTTCGCCCATTTTCGGCTTGTGAAAGGGCAGAATTTTTATCTTTGAAATTTAACTGAAAATGTGGGGATAAAAAGCTACGCTCTCTTTAATTAAAAATCATTCTTAACTCATTAGTTTTTACCCTTGTCTAAGCAAAGCGTTATTCTTTTGATTAAACTGGTGAAAAATTTTAAGGATTTCGTTTTTTTTTTTTTTGAACTCCTTTGATATTTAGTGCCGTTTGATATATATATACATATATACATATATATATATATATATACTATGGTACATTTTTGATAGCTTCAACTAAATGAAGGAAAGTTGGCTTAATATTCATCTCCTCTTCCTACTCTCCGTAAAAAAAATTGTCTGCGTTAAATCAGGCACTGTCAGCAAACATACTATGTGGGTGCTTCGTCTCTACGCTTACCTGTGCTTTTACATATTTATCAAAACTCTTGACTCATTCATTAAACGTGTGTAAAAATCAGGTTAAAGTCAATGCAGCGTTGAAAGAAGCACACTTTTGAAACTGCCTATAAAAGTAAATTTTTTCTTCTTTTTCATTTTCTTTTTCTATTAAAATTCTGGGGCGCATAATAGAGATGTTAATTTAATTTTTTCGCCTTCGCTCATAATATTTTTTGTGGCATAGAAAATGAGTTAAATGAATACATAAAACTCGCTGAATTTTTTTTTTTTTTTTTTTTTTGGAAAAACCGCAGACAAAGGAACACATTTTTCTATAACGGACGAATGGCGACAATTTTGTTTTGTAAGTTAAAAAAAAAAAAAATAAGAAGAAGACTTTCGCTGGGAAAACTGCAAACCGCAATGAAAAGTCAGCAATATAATGGCCACAACGGTGCTGATGCTGTGCCCTGAAAATGTTTCCAACATAAAAAGAGAAATGTGGAGGATGTCAAGGGTAACTCGGCGGATACTTTTGCTTATGTTTTCTTTTTTTAGGCAAATGGAGAAGTTGAGTTAAAAAAGAAGCAAAAGAAAAATATTAAACCATTTTTATTGTATTGCTTTTACTTTTGCTTAATCGCTTTTTTTTTTGTTGCCCACACATACATACATATGTATAAGGGTATGTGTACGTGCTTAAACTTAAACCACGCGCAGTGGTGCATTTTTCACATATTTTTGTGGGTCAAAAGAAACTCTCAAAATTGAAAAGGAAACAACAGCCATTGTTACCACATGGCCGCTTCCATCTCTACGCTTTCTGTTTTCATATGCGCTCCTTTCATATATACTTGTCTGCGTATTTTTCAACTTGTATTATTTGTATTACTTTCTGTTTTTGTATTTGCGCTTCAAAGCTATAAAGTGCAGATTTTTATTGTTTATGTCAGCATGTGGTAACAAAATGACGTAGCAATGTGTCAGTGAGTAAGGCCAAAGAGGAAACCAAAGAAACACAATGGAAATGAAAGTGTTTCTATTTATGATTTTTTTTTTTTTTAAGAAACAGCACAGCTGGATCACAGCAGTCGCTGCAAAATGTCAGAGAGATAAGGTTAACTATAGAATATATTTAAATTATTACATTGGCTTGGTGAGTTTATAGCAAATTAAAACAAACAAAAAGCAAGAAACAACAGCTATCCTTGACCATGCCGAAGTCTTTGTACCTTCTATGAACAAAATTCGATTTCGATGATTTCCAGTGTGAATATAAACCTGAACTGAAGTCTGTAGAATACCCAATTTCACGCTCTTAGATTTTTGGCAGAACTTTTTTAACAAAAACCCCATATCTGAATAAATCGATGATATAGTATTTCGATTTAAGTGATTTTCAGTACAAATATCCAATTCATAATATATGTGAAAATTTCAAGATGCTTTTTGGACGGAGTTTTGACCAAAGCTTTTGAGCAAATCGGTGTATGGGAACTATATGTTATAGTCGTCCGATTTCGATTCGTTATGTATAAGTTGTGTAGCAACTTTCACGTTCTTAGGTATTTATATTTTGGACGGATTTTTGACAAAAAATTTCAAATCTGAAAAATCGTTCGTGTAAATTCCTTAGTGGTCTGACCAAGTTTGTTTGAAATATCTAGAAAATTGAGGGATTAGTTTGCATTCAAACAGAAAGACAAACAGACAGACAGACAGAGGGACAATAAATCGCCGAGTACATTTCCAACCACACAATATGTTTCTTACCCTTACAAATTACCCTCCCTCGATTGCGTAAGAGTTCCTTGTATTACCGCTCATATTGTTTACTTCCACCTTAACACTTTAAGAAACTCATTTGCATGCGGTTCAGATCCCATCAAGTGTACTCAAGTTCTGTGCCGATTTTCCATATCGACCATTAACGGACATATTCAATGCTTCAATTAAGCAAAATATATTTATCTCGTTATGGAAAGAGTCATATATTTTACCCCTACAATAATATGGTAGGAGATATTATATCATAAACTACCCAGCCATTGCAAAGTTATGTTTCAGTTCTAAAATTTTTGAAGCTACTATAACTGACCAACTATCTCACTCAGTGTAATCAATTATTGACACTTCACAACACGGGTTTTTTAAAAATAAGTCCATCTCATCTTACCTACTGGAATGCACTACCAATGTCAGTAATGGTTTTAAAATGGTTATCAAACCAATTTTATCGGTTTATTTCATTATAAACTCGATATATTTATGCTTCCACTGTCCTTACTCAAATGAATTTTACCACATTTGACAGGTAGAGCGCAAATAGTAATTTTTAACTCTAGTACTTCATGGGTAACTCAAGGCAGTCAACCGGTCCTTTACTATTCCCCTTATTCAGTAGTGATCTTCCTAATGTGGTTCGTCAATTTAAAGCACTTATGTACTCAGATGATGTCAAACTCTTTGAATCAGTTCGTTCTATAAAATATAGAGAACTTCTGCAACTTGACCTAAATAATTTGGTAAGGTGGTGTGATATGAACTGTATGTCGTTAAATTTAAACAATTGTAAATATATGTCCTACTCTCGAAAATCTTTGCAAACCTTTGCCTATATGATTCAAAATCACAATGTTGTTATTTCCTTCATCGACTTTGGTGTCACAATGAATGCTAAGCTAGGTTTTAGGAATCACATAAATTCCTGTGCTAATAAGACTAAAGGAGTCCTAGCTTTCGTTAGGCGATGGACTAAGAAGTTTAATGACCCATATATTATCAAATTATTATACACTTCACTCGTTAGGCCCATTTTGGAATATGGTTCCGTTGTATCGAATCCACTCCATCAATTACATAGTGTTAAATTGCACTCTGTAAAAAAACAACTCTTATTACTCGCGTTAAGAAATTTACATTGGGATGCGAATAAAACCTCCCTCCCTCCTTATAAAAGCCTATTAAAGCTTATTAATCGGTCTTCACTTCAGAGTCTACGAGAGATGCTTGAAGTTTTATTTTTAACAAAGCTGATAAGAGAGTTTTAAACTTAGACATAGTTTCTTTAATCTCAACGTTTCTTAAACACAAATTACTTTATAGCAGCTGATGAACAAATCTGTAGCTGCTCAGTGTAAGAGGCAAGTGTAGCCACGACCTTCCTCGATCGGTTTCGGAATCAGGTCAGTCCGGGTTGTACCTGGTTTTCGGTCACCGGTATATTGGATTTTACGTTTGTCCATCAGGCGGACCCCTCGGTCGGTTGAGCGAGAGGTTAGGCAACGCTCTATTCGTGGTCAAAAAAAAAAAAAAAATGGAAGAGGTTTTCAATAGATCAAAGAAAATATTCAAAAATAGTCGTAAGGTATAAATTAAAAACTCGCCCCAAAAATTGCAAATTTTGTTAAATTTTTGCCAAAAAATCCAGAGTTTAATAAGATAAGTATTGTAATGAGTTGAAATAAAATGTAAAATTAATTTCAAATAGAACTTAAATTTTTTTTCAAAGAAATTTGCAAAAAATTTTACCAGAAAAAATTTTATTTATGAAGAATTTAAGAAAAAAATTTAAATTTAGAAGAACCCGTCACACCGTGCTGCTACAATATGATTGCCTCTAAATTAGCCGAAATCACCTACTTTGATATGCGCTTGTGCACAAAATGATTGGTCGAGTAAAAGTAGTTTGCAACTGTATGGATGTAATCATATCGTCAAGCTCTAAACATGCAGTACTTAAAATTAATATGTTTATTGAAATCATTTTTTTTATCAATCTTTAATCAAATTTCTGGAAAAAGTATTGTAACGGAAATCCCAAATAGGAAGGACAGACAAAAGGAGTACCAGTGTGACGAAATTTCCAAATAAAAAGGACAGACAAAAGAAGTGGCAGTATGATGCAAATTACCTTTACCAAGGACAAGCAAAAGGATCGACAGTGTAAAGGAAATTCCCCGTCATTAAGGATAAACGGAGCGGCTGCGGCTACCGCAGCCAAATGAATAATCAGCCTATTCTTGAGCGCGTGAACAGAGTGCTTGGGTAATCTTTAGGTATAAAAAGCGCGACAGCCGCTATCACAAGAGGAGACGAATAGAAACGTGTGTGCTTGAGAAACGGATAAGCTGTGTGAAGCAGAGAATAATTGTGTGCCATAAAGAATTGTAAAATAAGCCATTGGGTGTAGTAGGAATTGCAATTATTAAAGACTTAATAAATGTTGAGTAAATTTCTGACGATTAAGAGGCCAAACGAACAAATCTTGAGAGTTTTATTTAGCAATCTAATGATCGGACTCGAAGTAGGAAATCATCGAGAGTGGGAAAACATCGAGAGTAGCTAGTTAGGAAAAACATTACAATATACTGTATATGCTAATCTAGACAAAACGAAATTTCAAGCAAATCGATCTTGCTCCCTGAACCATTACCGCATTCCTTTGTGTAGACAAAATAATGCTTTTGGATGAAAATAAAAAAAAATAAAAAAATAAAAATATTTATCTCAATAAGATCGGTATCTGCTAAAGATTCTGGAAAGAAAGGAATTTAAAGTACAGTAAATCGAGCCATAAGCCTAAATTTTTTAATAGCTTGATACGAATTCCACTTCAAGGCAGAAAAACTGGTAATATCTTAAATTTGCGAAAACTATTCCTTTGTATCAAACTTCAAATAATTTGAACAATTAATAAAATATTTTCAGAAAACTCGTTCCCTTGTTCACTTACCGGAAAAAGGGTTATATTTGCAAAACAATTAAAAAAACATTGAACCAAATCGCCCCAGCCGCTTTCAATTCATCAATTAATTTATATTATAACGAATTTTAATTTTATGACAGTTGGCAACTCTTTAGAAAATATCATAGCTTTCCGAGTTTCAATTCCATCTTCATTCATGTTGTGAAGGGAGTGTAAAGGAAATTAACATCGATAAGATGAGAGATTACGCGGCCGAGAATATTCGCTCGCAATAAAGCCATCTTCATTCATGTTTTGCGATATGTGGTACCATAATGTTGGAATCACATATTGTCCAAGTCGTGTTCTTCCATTGCAGGCCAAAAAAATTCAGTTATTATACGACCAAAATGATCTGAATTGAAAGTGACAGTCTCGCCGTTACCATTTTCAGAGAAGTAAGGTCCAATCACACCTCCGGGCCAAAGAGTGCACCAGACAGTAATTGTTTTTGGGTAGGACCTCCTTTCAATTATTTAGGGATTCTTGAAGTACCAAATGCGATACGTATCGAACGAGTGAAAAATGTGTCTTGTCGTTGAGAATTTTTTTTATCGCGGTTCTCTGCGTGTTTTTCAAGCACCCAATTGACATAACCAAGGCATTATGAATAATCAGCTGGTTTCTGTTGTTCTGTGTGAGCTGGACTTTATATAGATGTAGGCGTAAGGCCAAGTAAGAAAATCCCAGCCCTCAAGAGCGTCAAGAATTTGACCCGATCGGGCATGTACTGCAGAGATATTTAGGGTGAGAAAAACCATGAGGCACAGGACATACATTTTCTGCAACCGATTCAGTCTCTCTAAATTTCTTTAAAATTTTACGAATAGTTTGAGTAGTTTTACAAGGATGTGCACAATATTCACCTCTTAAAGCACAAAAATGGCCACGTTTGAATCACCATTTTTGTAGACAGTTTCGTAAATTTTAATTCGTTATGCGATTGGGTTGTTAAGCGGTCCATTTTCATTATGCCCGAACTTCAGCTAAACCAGAACACTCTTGGTTTGGCAGTTAAGTTTGACAGATGTCAAAATACAGTCATGCACTTTCGAATTAACTAAATGGACAACCTTTTTTATAAAGATCAACAAAAGATAACTTTTGGTTCAAATAAATAAAATATATTATTGAAATTAAAAATTTAATTACAAATATTTTTCCAACAAACAAAAACCCAAATTTAAAATACCAACCAATTTGATATCAAATACACAATACAATTACAACCTTTTGACCAAAAAAAAAAATAATAATTAAATCAAGATAATTAATTATAATAACGTCAATATATAAATTGTGAAAAAAACCAAAAAAATCAATAAAAACAAATTTGCATTGAAGGGGTTAGATGGGTTTCAGTGATTAAAATAAAGGAATTTCCACTATTTTTTTTATGTATACAATAATATTTTTTATTTAAACAATTCAACATTCAAAGATACATTTTTAAACAAGTATTTGCGAAATTTTTATTCAAAAATTCCGAAAACTCAGCCATTGGCGTTTCAAAAGAAAATGCTCTCGCTGTGGACGGCATAAATCATTACTGGTTCACCTAAAACCAAAAAACCAAAATAATTTCGTTAGTACATGGATAAATTTCGTTATTGGACGAAGGAAAAAACAAAAAACTTAAAATTTGAATTTTTGACAGACTTTGAGCAAAAAAATAAAAAATAAAACACATATTTTGGTCAAATTTTCGCCATGCATTGGCTCGAAAAAATTAGTTGTAATAAAAAAATAAAATAAAAAATCTTTCGTTCAATGACTAGATAATATTATTACAAAGACGTGTGCTAACTTTGAACAAAATCTCTTTATAACTTTTCGAGAAAACGTGTCCATGAACTTAAAAAATAGAGTTTTGAGATAATCGCGTTCAAATTTTTAAATTGACACAGACATGACCTGATTGGTGGTACTTCCAAGGGGTATATCTCTTATAATATTACTCCGATCGATTTAAAATTTTAGGATAATATTTTAAACATATTGCAAAATTTAATAAGACAAAAGAGAATCGTTTTTTTTTTTTTAATTTTCAAACCCACCCCTTAAAGCAAAAATATTACTTCAATATACAATGAAAGATGTTTCTAAAATTATTAAACAAATTTAATTGAAATTAATGTGTTAAATCACGGTTAATAATTGTTGCACAAAACTTACAAATAAATACTTATAAAAAATCTTCAAAAAAAAAAAAAAAAAAATAATCAAACCAAAGGCATAACATCGAAATTACAACGTACAATAAACAATTAAAGGAAAATATATCACCAAAATTTTCTGTTATATCTTCATCATGTATTTTTATCATTTTAAAAATTATGTTGATCTCATACCTTGCCATTGATCTTTATTACATAAACTCTGGTCACTGACATTACCTGACATTGCCCTCACGTAGGAGATGCTTAAAGGTATTTCTAAGACCTAATTTTTGGAAGAATTGAACTTGATAAATATATAATTTCATCGATAAATTGATGAACTACGCTATTGTTGCTTTTTTAATTTGAATGACAACAAAATTCGTTAGGCAACGAAACTTAAAACAAAAATAAATATATATTCAACATTTCCTCGAAACCAAGCCATCAAGAGGCTTAAAATACCATTAATATCGAATTTTTCTTTACATGCGTATATTGTGTGTAGTATTGTATATATATATTATATATATATATATACATACATATGGTATCACATAAATTTGCCTATAACGAATAATCTAACAACATTAAGAGCTCACCATCTAATCACTTCCGCCTTACTGAAACTCACTTATGCGCAAACAAAAACGTTAATAGAGAAAGATGTTAGGAAAAATTAGATGACGGAAATGTCTCAATAGAGATTTGCATAAAACAGATATTAGCAACGAAATTGACGGATGATAAAACTCATATTTTATTACAGATGAGGTGAGAAGTTATTGTACGCACACAAATGAGTTCAGTACTCTAGACTTGGCTCAAAATTATTATTTTTTTTTCTTATTTTTTATTTTTTTAAGTAAAATAAGATTTAAGTGATTGCTGCTAGATGTACTGAAAGAGAAAATATTTTTGTTTTTCAACTAAATAAAAATCATGCTTTCAATATCATTTAATCACAAAATGTGTAAGTTATTAAGGGGTTAGGTGGGTTCGAAAATTTAAAAAAAAGTTTTTTTTTGCTTTTATTAAATTGTAAAATATGCATAAAATATTCTTCTAAAATTTCAAATCGATCGGAGTAAAATTCTAAGATATAGGTCCTTTGAAAATTTCGCCCATCAGGCCAAGCCTGTGTCAAACGCATTTATCTCAAAACTCTATTTTTTAAGCCGGTGGACACGATTTGTCGAAAAGTTATAAAGCGCTTTTGTTGAAATTTGTAATAACATTATCTAGTCATTGAACGAAGGATTTTTTCTTTTCTTACAGTTAATTTTTTCGAGCCAATGCATGGCGAAAATTATCAAAAAATGTGTTTTTTGTTCAAATTCTGTAAATTTTTTTTATTTTGGCCAATAACCAGAGTTATTTATATACTAACGGAATAGTTTTGGTTTTTTGATTTTGGATGAACCAGTAATGAGTTGTGTTGTCCAAGGCGAGAGCATTTTCTTTTGGGACGTTAAGGGAGATGAGGTTCCAGTGGCTGAGTTTTTGGAATTTTAGAATAAAAATTTCACAAAATACTGTTGAAATATGTGTTTTTGATATGGTGAATTGTTTGAATAATATATATGATTTGATATATAAAAAATAGTGAAAATTTTTTTTTTTAACTTACCTCCGAAATACACCAAACCAATTAGGGAAATTCTTATATACAAGATATAGAGTAAAGACAATTATGAATTCGGTTAAGATTTGTTTGCTTTTTTTTTTTTTTTTTTGGATCAGAAGGCTTGATTTCGAAATTAACATCAAAGTGTTTAAATTTTATTAAAAAAATTTGAACACCAATTGTAACTAGTACCACACCTACTGCGAATTAAGGCCTTTAGCTGAAGTAGTTTGCCATTTAAAAGACAATGTTTTGCTTATAATAAGCTAGCTTATGTTGTTTTATTTTATTTAATTTTTGTTTAAATTTTTTATAAATTCTTTTATAATTTTTTTATTCTGTTTTTATTCCTATAATGTAAATATTTTCATGGTTTTAATTTTTAAGTGTATTTTACATTCATTATATTCATTTTATTTGCACATTATCACTGTGTAGTAAAAATATTTAATCAAATTTCCACACAGGCTCGCCCCCCTTCCTGCTACACCAGCTCAATTTTAACCTCATTTATTTTTGAATGTAATATTTTACTTTCGCCTAAAAAACAGAAATTTAATTACATTTACTTACTACAAAGCATTAGCATTCGAGCGCTAAATTGAATGTCGCATACCATTTTTTGGCCTGAACAGAAAAAGTAGGCACGCCATGTCGTATGAGCAACAGCAAATTACAAAGGTGTTGAAAATACATGCTTATACATACATAGTTCAACATTGTTACTTTATCAGCGTAAAACGCAAATTTACAGCTACGTTTTTATAGCGTGCAAAATAATATTGAGATTTTTCAAAATAAAAAGAGAAATTAAATTTCTTTTTTCCCCACTGGTACAAGAAATGGGCAATAAAATTGTTGTTTTTATTTAGACGAATTTTGCACTTAAAAGCGTATTTCACAAATACATAAGCAAGGTGGTTTAGCAAAGTGATGCATATAATTTTGTTACTTTTTCTATGTATGTATGTAAAATGTAAATTGAGTTATGTAAACGTTAAAATGCCTATATATGTAATGATTATATTACACAATACTTTAATGTATAGGTGCGCATGTTTGTATTGGCATACAGTCATACTCATACAAACATTTAATTAGTTTTGCAAACATCACAGTGAAACGAGTTGATTCGATTTCAACAATTTTCTGATGCAAATTTTCAGAAATATTCTTTTTTCACTTTTAATTTTAAAATAATGCAAAGCATAACACGCGCACATACACACAAACAAGTGAGCTGTTCATGTCAGTACATGTATTATATGTTTATGTGTTACAATTGTATGTAACGCCTCTTTGATGTCATTTTCACGCTAAAATTCTGCAGAAATTCTATTAACAGGCGACGGTATAAATTTGCATTTGAAATTTTGTGTGTAAAAATGTTTTCTCTTGAGTGTGTGTGTATGTGCTCGCTTAAATTTAAAGCTTTTTTCTTATTTCAAAATTTTTATTTTATTTTAAATTGTTACACTCATGATGATATTAAGCATTTTTGACGATATTGCAAAATTCAACAGCAGCTTTTAGCCGCTAGGTATTCAAAGTTGATTTCTAAACTGACATTTGAAAAAATTCAAAAAAAAAAGTTTTTTGTAGCACAAATATATGTAAATTCATTGCATTATTTCCAACCAATTAAGTGA
Organism: Neoceratitis asiatica; assembly: GCA_030068015.2. Classification (NCBI taxonomy): domain Eukaryota; kingdom Metazoa; phylum Arthropoda; class Insecta; order Diptera; family Tephritidae; genus Neoceratitis; species Neoceratitis asiatica. The sequence continues at coordinate 40,687,988 of CM061527.1, forward strand.
AAATCCTCGCATTACTTTTGAATATGAAACACATAGAAATGTGGTAAAAATGTACTTATTGGAAAATTTAATTATTTAATTATGTGGTTATTATTTTCTTTAGTTTTATTCGGTAGGCCTACTTATTAATATTAAGAATTAAATATTTTTTTTTATAAAACAAAGAAAAATGGTAGAAGTGACAGCTATTTCGGAGAACACCACATCACTTCAAGTGGGATTTTCGAATCCAGTTCATTTACTTATAACCATAATTAAATATAAACCGCAATAAATAATTAAATAATTTATATTTGTTATCAAATCGATATATATTTCATTTATATAATTATTAATGACATATATGAAGTATTTTGTCAAAGTAAAATAAAATGTAATGAAAAGTAAATAAGACAAAATGTAGTAAAAATTTATAGTGATATAAAATAAAATAAATTAATAAAATAAAAACTTAAATAATTTTGCATTTATTTAATTAAAAAAATAAAATTAAATAAAATATACAAGAATTAAGTTACGTAAAAATTATAAACTAAATTGAGAAAAAAATATTAAGCAAAATTTAATGAAATAAAATAATACAAATTTCACTCTCTAAGATTATTATTCGGCGGATTTAGGACGCAAAACCTTAACAAATCTGTAATATGGGTCGGTTGCATAAGGACTATATGACATAGAAGTCCGATTTCGATGATTTTCAGTATCAATTTGCAATTCGTTATGTATGTGTAGCATACCAAATTTCACGTTATTAATTACTTTTTTACGGATTTAGCATCCAAAATTTCAAATGTGAAATATCGGTCATATACATGCTATGGTTGACCAATCTGGCCGGTTCCGGCATATAATCGTTTAAAGGAATAGTTGCATATTCCTATCAAGTTCGTTTGAAATATTTCAAAGATTGAGGGACTAGTTCGCGTTCAAATAGACAGACAGACGAGCAGACGATCGGGCGATCGGACGATCGGACGAGCAGACGAGCAGACGAATATGTCTACATCAACTCAGCAGGTGATTCTGATATGATCGGTACAAAAATCGATAGGTCAGCGATGAGGCCTATTTCTGGCTCAAAAGGTATGTAAACAAGCGAAATTGCCGCATTTGGGACGAAGACCAACCAGAAGAGCTTCAAGAGTTGTAATTTCATTAAGAAAAAACAACGCTTTGGTGTGGTTTATGTGTGGAATCATCTGTCCATATCTGTCAATGGCGACCGGTATCGCGCCACGATACCCGACTGTATGATGCCTGAAATTTGAAACTCACGATCTCCGCCCCATTTTAAAGACGGGACTACTTTTCACACATCGCACAAATCAATGGATTTAAGAAAAAGAAGAATACTTTAGTTAGCAGATAATTTCACGTTTTGGGTCGGTCAATTGGCCACCAAGGTCGTTCGATATCCTACCGTTAGACCATTTATTGTAGGGATATGTAAGTTCTTCGGTCTATGCGGACGATTCGGCTTCGATTCATCACGCGTGTCATTCGCCAGTTGCTCGAGCGAGTCAACGAAAACTGGACTCAATGGATGGATCATCTGAGACGTAGCCGCGGCCATATATGGAAGAGATAATCTTTAAAAAAGGATTGTGAAAGAATGTTCTTTCAATGATAGTAATTCCATTAAATTTGAAGTTTTTATGTTTTTTACCCGTTATATGCAATAAATAAACTTTTCAACATGGGCCTAACAAGTTTGTGTTAATGTGCTGGTTGGATGAAGACGGTAGTTGATTTCAAAAATTTTAAGCTAAATTAATGGCAAAAAAAAAAACTTTTTGTCCTTACGCTGCAAAAAAAGCAGTGAGAAAGTTATAAGCACTATTTTGTGAAGTACACAAGTACTCACAGCTTCCCAAAGTTTTTTAAGTTTATAAAAAATGTATTATAAAAATATTGACATCGCCTACGCACATTAGCATTGTGGACTATAGCAACTACTTTCTTAAAAGTTTATAACATTTGAAATCATTTCATTTTAAACCAATATTTATTTTTAGAATTACGAAGTAATTTGGTCACGTATACGCACTGTTGTACGAAAAATAATTTAATTGGGAAGCATAACAAAATAAACTTTCACCTTCCTTAAAACTGTTCTTAAACACATCTCCTAGATTTTAGGCTTATTTTTAGCTGAAGAGTGGATGAGAGCTCACAGCTTTAAGCTTCTTGGAAAATATTTTTTTCTTTTCTCACAATTAGCATTAACTTAAGAACGCTGAATTTTTTTTTCTAGGAATGAAAAAGTTAGTGAATATATATATATATAAAGAAGTGAATCTGCCTCGGGCGTATTATTTACAATTTATATCAGTTTTTAGTTCAAACGTTAGCGCATGTTTCTGCTTACCAGAAGTATATACACAGTTCCTAGCGCAGATAATTTAATTTTTAGATTAAATAAATATATATATATTGTATATATGTTAGTACATAAAATCAGACTGAACCAGAATTTAAAGAATGGAGCTTATTTAAACAAAGAAAGCATATAAATTCAATTTGGAAAGTTACTCAAATAAAAAGCGTCACCGCAAAGCCATACAATATTTTGGTGACAAAAATAAAAATAAAAAAAATATTTTACTTCATGAAGCCACGCTTACGATTGTAGGTGTATAAGCTTTAAGTTATGCTACGATAAAGTTTCAACATATTTTTTTTTCACCAAAACTGCGTGTTTCAATTGGGCTTCCTTAGCCTTCGGAGTTCAAACGTACTTCAACTTCGGAGTATACAAGTGAATGCGCAGCCCTCAACCAAAAAAAAAGCACATAATAGCATGTGCGTAAATGAACAATTTTGCGTAATTAACTCAAAGAGCAAAAATGTTGACGTTGTGAAGTTAACTGTGCATCACGTGATTAAAAACTTTCCGTATTATAATATTAAAAAAAACATTTGGTAAAAAATTTAAATCAGATGCTTCGGTGCTTCTTACAACAGCTTTGTTTTCTGTCTGTTTTAATTTGTTTATTTTAACGTTTTTAAGCAAGCCATATACAGTTGGTTTACAAATTTGACGGCAGTTGAGTCTATTTGGAGCATCATTATGTTAACTCAAGCTTGGTATCTGCCTTAAGTTTGCTCAGCTGAGGCTTAGGTAAAACACAATAAATCATAAAATTATGCCTCTAGAGAAATTTATGAAAAATTTCTATGGTTACATTTATCTCTATTTGAGTACAGTAGGATTTTTCATAGTACTGAATAATCAGAGTCAACCTGAAGAGCATATAAATTCTTCTCACGATCTTAGATTACTATTAGCGATTACTCTTCAGCGTAAATAAATAACAGATTTGAACAGAACGGTTTTCCAACTAATTGAGCACTTAATCACATCCAAATTTATAGGTTTCAGATAACGGCAATGATTTTTAATTTTTTTTTTTAATTTGTTTATTTACTTTTCTAATAATAGTTTCATTTTAATATGAGTCGAATAAAAATGGATAGAAGGCAAACATTGTTTCGTTAACCACACAGTGGGTAAAAACTGATATTCATTTAAAATAAATATATATAACGTTATTGCTAAAACTGCTTCAAAATAGAAAATTGATGAATGAAACGAAAAAAGCGATACTTGAAATTAAAGGGTGAGAGAGTCCATTCGTTGAGTCCAAATTTCGCTGACTCGTTCGAGCATTTCGGCTGATAACTTCCGAATGAAAAGCGTGCGCTTGTGACGTGAAAAGCGTTTTGCTCCTAGGCCTGAATTGACTCGGGATTGCCAGCATAGACTTTAGAATATACATATCTTTCCAGGAAAGAGTCTAACGTTGTGATATCACACAATCATTGTGGCCGACCAACTGGCCTAAAAAGTGAAATTATCTGCTCACCGAAGTGTTCTCTCAATACATCCATTGATTGATGCGATGTGTGGAAAGTGACGCTGCGTTGTTGAAACCAAACGTCGCGCAGAGCACGAGCTTCAATTACAGGCATCAAATAGTCGGTTAACATGGCGCTATAACGGTAGCCATTGACGGTTACGTTCTCACCGGCATCTTTTTTGAAGAAATATGGACCGATGATTCCTCCGGCCCACAAACCACACCAAACTCTTTGTTCCAAATGAGGCAATTTTGTTTGTTAACATACCCATTGAGGCAGAAATGGGTCTCATCGTGGACAAATTTTGACTCGAAAACGTCAGATCTTCTTGGAACTTTTCTAGAGCCCATAGAGCGAAACGATGTCGACGTAAAATGCGCCAAGTCGTTCCATACGTCAGTCCGAATTGCTGCGAACGGTGCCGAATCGACTCTACACGCTCATTGTGTACACTCTCAGCTAAGGCCGCTATATTTTCTTCACTGCGTGCTGGACGTGGTCTATTCTGTCTAATATTATCCAATAATGAATGCTGGACCTCAATATGGGTAATGGTGTTGGGAATCGTACGTTGTATAGGCCGATTATGTTGACCGTGAGTTGAGCAAAATGCACGAAACACATTATTTACAGAACGTGAATTTTCGTAATAAAGTTTGTAAAATGATTTGTAAACGTTGTTCAGGTGTGAGTCTTTACATGTTGAAATACTAAACAATGCTAAAAAAAATAACACGACACGACTCACACGTGATCTGTCCAAGGCAAAATACTAACTAAACTAAACTAACGAAATATTTTTGCTTTTTGATTTTAGATGAACCAATAATGAGTTATTATGTCCACGGCGAGAGCATTTTCTATTGAGACGTTAAGGGAGATGAGGTACCACAAAATACTGTTTAAATATGTATCTTCGACATGGTTGTTTGAATAAAATATATGATTGTATATATATAAAAAAATACTAAAAATTCCTTTTTCTAACCTCTGCAACCCACCTTATTCCTTAAGTTTTATCCAAAAACTTGGATTAAACGTTATATCCTTAAATTATTAATTAACATAAATACATCAAATTATTAAAAAAAGTCGTTGAAGTGACAACTATTTTGAATAAACATATCCATTTACGCCATTTATCGCGATATTTTTTAAGTAGACAAAGTGGATGTCTGACCATACACCAAAGCCTTTGAGAGGTAACAAAATGTTAAAATTTCGGCGCTGTAATTCCATTCACATTCTGCTGTTCTCTCTGAACCAACCTGTGATCTTTATAAAATTTACTGTTTTGAATTGTACATAGATTGTACATAGATAGATAGGAGATATCTTAAAAAAAACTGACATTCTCTTTTATTTACAAGAAGACTCTCTCTCTTTATCTCAATCAAGTAGTAATTTAGTGCATAAACTGGCTAGTTCATCTGCTTCACAGTTACCTAGGACATCTTTGTGTCCTGGAACCCATTGCAAATTTAATCTGAAGTAAGACGTTAGTCTTACTAACAATAAAATACACTACCTCACTATCTTTCTTGTGATCCTAAGCGAAGCTTTTTTCTATTTTATCCAAGCTACAACAGAGCGCCCAGCTAGCTTATTTTCAACTGGCTTATTATTTGCAATCACTTTTTAACACTGGTGTTTTTTTTTTCTAAACACAAAAAAGTTTGTTTGCAAAATATTTAAGCGAAAACTAGAAAAGAGAGTTATTCCAAAATATCTTTATTCCAAAAAATATTTGGTAATTATGAGTGTCAATTTTTTTTGCCTTTTTTCCGCGTTTTCTCTTTTGCTGAATTGAAATTTAACTGAGATTTCTCAACATTTTGACGTTAAGCAAGATGTTTCTGTGGTTTTTTTCAGTGGTCCATTCACAATATTACCACATTTTTATTTTGCATTATTCAGGTCGGGCATTATTTAAACGATTTGAATTCAAGCCGATTAGATTAAGTTAAGTTTCTTATTCTGTATTATTTTTTTTTATTGTTATTCGTTAACCTACCTACCGTTTTCTTGCAGGTCGCTTGCAAAAGAATACATCTAGACTTGCATAATTTTAAAGCCGCTTGTGAATACATATTTTTTTTTTTTTGTAATATAGATCTCTGTGGCTTTGTGCATCTTTCCTTATCAAACTCCTCTCCGGAGATTATTGAAATTAATTATCAAAGTCTTGGAAAATTTGTATTCTTGGAGAGAAATGGGAGTTTAGTAAGAAATATATTAGAATGTTTCTTATAGCAGGTAACTAATGGCGTAAGCGATTTTTTTTCTTACTTAGCATTTCTTTAAGAGCTCTACTTACACATATATATATATATTTATATATATATTGCCACCAAATGACTACTGTATGTATAGTAGATCTAATAATTGGTATTACAACCGGCGTGTATAGCTAATGAGGTGAGGAGACAATTAAGATTCTATTGAATGCTTCTTTACCCTGTCTTCTAAGTTTGGTTTTCATTAGAGGTTTCTGTATGATATTAACCCATTTCCGGCGGCTCTTAGATCCACTGCATTGATCTAATTCAAACTTTATATTCTGCTTAGTATGGAAAAAATTCGATACTTTAAGAATTTTGAGATTTTTACATTGAGCCGTTTAGCCACGGCAATATGGTCGAAAAGTCGACCATCAGCCGAAAACGATACCCACTAAAGTAAAATAGTGTTTTATTAGAGTATATCATTCAACACGTTTATTTTCTTCGATGTTCAAACTTCACTTTACATTTCATTTAAAATAAAAGAAAGATACATCTGATAAGTGAGTATTGGAAAAAAAAATTTGAAAATTCAATATCTTACCTTTATATTTCATGGAATTGATTGAAACACAAAACATGTAGGGCTTCATCGCATTTGGTGCATTTATATGACGAATGCTTGTGACAATTTTGACAACGACGAGGCTTCTCTAATTTGTCAATGCCAATTTTAAAAAATTTATAAATTAGGGGAAGAAAATTTATTGTTAAGTTCAGAAAGATCAAAAATGACATACAATTATTGTTTTCAGGACATATATCGTTTATTTTCGACTCGGCGATTTTTCGAACTTGCTGGTCAAAAATCGACCATTAGCTGTAAATGGGTTAAACACAATCTTCTAGTTTTTCAGTAATCGGTAAGCAGAAGGTTTGGCAAAGTTGAGTTCGTCGTCGAAAACCAAATAGCTCACTTTGTCACGTACTGTTAACTTGGTATTATTATTATTAATGTGAAATCTTGCTAGCTTTAATCATATGAGCAAATTTAAAATTGTTTCTCTCCAACCGTGACAGCCACATTAACGGCATAAGCCACAAAGTGTATCCTTTCCATTATAGTTCAAACAAAATGTATTCACTATTAGGACTCAGAACAATTTTTTTTACTCCATTAGCAGTACCTCTTTGAAGAGATATGTTCAAGGTTCAAGCTCACTGTAGGAGTCGGTTGATTTTTTTTTGCGTTCATCGGCTAATATTTCTATCCTCTAAAAAAAATTAAAAAAGGCATAGATTCCCTAAATATAACGCATTTATATATATATATATATATATATTTTTTTTTTTGACACGGCAATAAAAGGTTTCTTTAAGAATTCATCAATTTGTACGAAACTACTTGGAAACCATAAAGTCATAAAAAAAATTCTAAATACATATGAAATGATTTGTTACAAAACCAACAAAGTATCTTTTATAAAAATGGAAATAATAATCAATTAGAGGTCAAATATGCATATATAAAATTGCTTAAAATAAATAAATTATAAAGAATCATAAATTTTACATTTACATGAAATATTTCATTGTACCAAATGCTCAATTTACGCACCTTCCAGGGACTGTAAAGGCATCACGGTTTTTATTGCCATATTTACATTTCACGTTAACCCGCTGCACCACTCATAACTCAACTTCACTCTAACTGTACCCTATGCCAACATACTATTTAACTGCTGAAGAGAAAACCTGCTACCGACACAGGCATCTTTTCGAGGTGTTGCCTTGACGCCAAACAATGCAGACTACAACATTTACCGGCAATAAAATTTCGCACAATTTAAATGCTTTCGATAAATTTTGCTTGTAAATAGCGTAAAAGGCAAAATTTATGTGCACTATTCGGTGTTTGAATCAACAGTGAGGCAAGAGTGAGGCAAAGCGCTAAATGGGCGGCACGCGTGGCAGGCAACCTTTACCAGCAGGCAATTACCTTTAGAAATGATTGCTGTGTGCAGTCGAGTAGTCATATCCTCATAAAACGGGTCACCGAAAAGCAAAATCACAAACTCAAAACCATAAAAAAAGTACGCGAAGCTTATAGAACTCAAAAAAAATGAAAAAAAAAGTGTGGTGAATTAGAAACGGATACCCTTTTAAATTGACCGTAGACAGCTAAGATATAGGTGGCAATGTCCGAAGTAGCTATAAATGAGCGAAAACCATTAAAAGCAGTGAAAATTTATAGGCAGTGTAGTGAGTTGCTGTAACGCGCCGCCTTCCACGCTGTCCCAATAGCAAAATCTTAACTCTTCTTCAATGTTTGCTGCGAGTTTTTATGGTTTTCTCGTATAACAACCAAAGGCGCAACAACTCAATGTGTTTGTTTGTGTTTATTTCTTAAATTTGCTTTTGATATATTAGACGCTACTATTGGTATTGTTATTGTTGTTGTTGTTCTTACATATTGCGTAGCCATGCTTTCCCGTCGCCAACGCTGTCACTCTCGCTCGCCCGTCATCTTTAGCAAATTTTCGCAATATATCTCATCTTTCTAAAAGCCAACTAACCAAAACAGTGTTGAGTGCTTTTCGTTTGGCAACAGCGTTGGCTGGTCAAATTGTTTGCGCGTGTACGTCTGCCAATTCTCGTAAAGTTTGCACCAAGGCTGTAATATTGAAAGAGCTGAAAAGTATTAAGTATCTGCTTGCAGCATACACTCATTATTGGAAAAACGAAGAGTTGGCCAATACGCACACATATATTATACATTATTATACACATATATATACATAAAAAAATCCAAAGAAGCCCAGGCTGTCGTGGCCGTCATTAATGTTTTTAGCCAACAATGTTTTCCTCAATAAAGCATTAATGGTATGAACATAAAAATTGCATTAAACTAAAGGAAAAGTAGCTAAAGCAATTTTGGTATGGAATCATTAAAATGCGGTGCGTCGGTCGGCTATGTGCGTAAATTACAGAAAAGTAAAGAAAGCTTTGATCGCCCACTTGTTTTAAGTAAAAGTTTATATGTGTAAAGTGGACACTGCAAGCGACCGCAATTCACGACCCACCTAATGATATCCCCCTCCAACTTCACCCATAATAACGTCGCTGGTTGTCTAATACTCTCTTAAACACACTCACCCTCAGCGTAAAATTCTTTTTTTGCCTCTGTGTGAATACTTGTTTAGAGCTATTGCCTTTCAGGCACTTTCAAAAGCGATAAGTTTTCGTAGCGTTAACGGTGAGCATTTCAGGTCATAATGCACAGTGGTACATTTACTTCCTTGAAGTAGAATGTTTCTTCTATTTAATTTTTTTTAATTTAATTTTTTTTAATATACTTTTAGAATTTAATTTATTTAATGTAATTTTATTTATTTTATTTTGTTTTCGTTAAATTAGCTTAATTAAATTAATTAAGTTTATATTTGTTTAATTATATTTTATTAATTTTTTCTTTCTTTATTGTATTTTATTTGATTTATTAATAAATTTAATGTTATTTATTTTAATTTTTTTTTATTACGTGTTTTATAATTTTTTTTTTGTTTTACTTAATTTAATTTAACTTAATTTAAATTAATTTAATTTCTGTTATTTTATTACTTTTATTTTATTTAGTTCCACTTCATTTTATTTGATTTTATTTTATGTTATTTTATTTGTTTTTTCCTTCAGTATTTAATATATTTTAATTTTATTTTAATTTCCTTCACTTTATGTGATTCTATGTTTTTATTTTAGTTGTTTCTGCTTAAATTATTTTAATTAAATAAAATTTTATGTAATTTTTATTGATTTGTTTTAATTTAATGTAATTTAGTTTAATTTAATTCGATTTAATTTAATATCATTTAATTTATATTAATTTGAGTTTGGTAACTTTTATTTGGTTTTTTGTTTTATTTATTTATTGCTTTTTAAGCTTATTTCATTACTTTTTCCCAACAGTAATTTAATTTAATTCATTTGATTATATTTAATTTTATTTTATTTTATTTTAATTTTTTTATTTTATTTTGTTTTAAATTAATTTACTTAATTAAATAAATTTAACTAAATTTTATTAAGTTGTATTTTATTAATATTTTAATTATTAATTTATTTTAATGTATATTATTTTCGTTTACTTATTATATTTTACTTTGTTATATTTTTTTAAAATTAATTAAAATTAATTTTCTGTTATTTTAATTTTATTTCATATTTTATTTTATTTGTTTAATTTAATTTAATTTTATTTTATTTTATTTTATTTTATTCTCATTTTATATTTATCTTTTTTTTTTGCTTTAATATATTTTATTTCTTCTTCTTATCGCTTCTTTTATTTTATTTATATTTTGTAATTTTATTTTTTAGCTTAATTTATTGTCTTTAATATTGTTATTTTATAAAATTTTATTTTATTTTATTATATTTTATTTTATGGTATTTTATTTAATTTTATTAATTTTTATTTTTATTTAATTTTGTTTTCTTTATTTTATTTATATAATTTTAGAGTTATTTTAATTTGCTTAATTTTATTTTATATTGCTTTATTTTATAATATATTATTTAATTTTTTTTTTTGATTATTTTTTTATTTTTTTTTCTTTTTCTTTTTTATTCTTTTATCTTATTTTTTTTTTTTACTTTTTTTTCATTTTTTTTTTTTAATCTATTTTTTACACTTATTTTTTCATTTTTTTATATTTTTTTCTATTTTTTAATTTATTTTATTTATTTTGTTTAATTTTTTTTAGTATTTGTTATTACATTTTATTTTATTTTTATTTTATTTTATTTAATATTATATATATTTTTTTAATATTATTTTATTTATTATTTTATTTATTATTATTTTATTTTATTATATTTTTTTTAATTTATTTTATTTACTTATTTTTTTTTTTAATTTAATTTAATTTTTTTTTGCTTTATTTTATTATTTTAATTTTATTTTGTATTAGATTTTCTTTTTTCTTTTTTTTTAGATTATACTATTTTTTATATTATATTTTACATTGCGGTTTTTAGTTCACTGTATTTTCTCTCTTTATGTATCTTTGTTTTTGTTTTATTTAATTTATTTGTTTAATTTTTTATCTATACTTTTTTGCTTGATTTTATTTTATTTTATTTTAATTTATTTTAATTTAATCTTACTCATTTATTTTCTATTTTCTCTATTTAACATTTCATTTTTTCCTAACTTGCCCACTGTGCGCTCTGTAATGTTTCACTTATAAACCACATATATTTTGCATAGATGCTTGTATGTATGTTTGTTTATATATATATGTACATATATATATATATATATGTGAAAAACAGCTTCTTGACACATGCACATAAGTGCATATCTTAAGCATTTTATAAGCGCTTAGTTTACCACTTTCCTGACTGTTGACCGCCTACTGCTTTCCCACACTTTTATTGTGGCTTGCCTTTAGCTTGGCAATAAAACGAGAGGGGTGCTTTGGCTCTCTAGCGCCTTCACTACTAAGTATATTTGAATCTACGCTTTTTCCACACTTAACTTTTATTAAAAAAGAAAATTATTTTTTTGTTTGCTTTAGTTTAGGCACTTACATTTATTTTTACCCCTTTTTCTCGTCTTTGTTCCCCTTTGTTGATTTGTTTATTTGTTTGTGTGGAAAATATTTTCGCTCTAATTCCTTTCTAGTTGGCACATTTAACGCCAACAACTTTCTTCTTTGACTTTTTACGTTACGCAGAGAAAAGCGAAATTTGTTGCATTAATAAGCTCAAGCACACATAACCGTACTTAATAAAAGTGCGCAGATAGAGAAAGCGTTCGTTTTGTTGTTTTATAATTTAATGTGTTTATGTAACATACACTTAGGTAATGCACTTTTGGCATGCATGACAGAATGAAGGCAGTATTTGGTGGACGGCTTAAAGGTAGAAACTGTACTTATTTTTTTGTGCTAAAAGTGCTCAGTTATTAGGAATTTTATTTGTGAAACTCTACTTTCTTTAATGTGATCTAGATTTTCAAATTTACATATATTTATTGAAGTTTCTTGAAGTCTTAAAATTTTATATAAGAATTTTGGGCTAATGAATATTCTGAAATTTGTGTGCCTAAGCTTAATGCTGTTGATGTCTGAGGGTGTTGAGCAGTTTTTTCTGGCTGTCGCTGTACGACTAAATTCTTTATTAGGAACATTCCACAACATTTAAATTCTATTTCGAGTTTAATAAATTTCAAATGTTTTAAAATTCTATATAATATATATATTATTCAACATATAAATAAAAAACTCAATATAAAATTATATTGTAAAGAAAATGTGCAAACCCGAACCAAATCCGAGTAGCTCGTCACTTATTCGAAACTCGATCATTGCGCAATTGTTAAATGTTTATTTGAAAATGTCGTGCTTCTCAAGTTATTTGTCAAAATTTCTCTAAATCTCGTAAAAGTTCTAAATGTTAAAGCACGTGCTCACGCAAATTTTCGAACATAATCCTGATCTCTACTCTAAACTAAGTAAGAATAGTTAGTCAATCATCTTTTTGTATTATTTTTTCAAAAACAAACTAAAGTTATCCAAGAAAAATTTTAAAATTTTTATGTTTATTCTCGTAGACAAAAATGATCAAGTTAATAAAAAACACTTTAGCGTGTTATGCATTCAGAAGTATGTCAATATTATCTATGACAGATATATAATATTCAGAAATAAAGTAATGAAAATGTATATAAAGTTGCATTTATTTCCCTATTTTAAGCTAAACTGCATCTCGTGCAAAGGCGTTCGATGAAATGTTCTTTAAAAACTTCCAGCCAAACTGATAATAGTTAAAAATATTTTTCAATATATTAGAACTCTGCCATTTACAATTATAAAAATTCATATCTTTCCACACACAAAATCTAATAGTCTATAAAAAACTTTCTCTTTGATTTTAACGCAGAGAAAAAAATATTGCGAATGACTCGCGTGATGTTTTGCTCTAAGCCCTGAATGGAAGAGGGATTATCCTCATAGACATAAGACTTTACTTATCCTCACAGGAAAAAGTCTAACACATGTGATATCACATGCTCTTAGTGGCAAATCGACCAGATCAAAATGTGAAATTATCTGCTCACCGAAGTGTTCTCTCAATAAATCCATTGATTGATGCGATATGTGGGAAGTGGCGCTGTCTTGTTGAAACCAAATGTCTCGGAGATCACGAGCTTATATTTCAGGCATCAACTAGTCGGTTATCATGGCGCGATAACGGTCGCCATTGACAGTTACGTTCTCACCGTCATCATTTCTTAAGAAATATGGACCAATGACTCCACCGGCCAACAAATCACACCAAATCGTTGTTTTTATGGATAAAATTGCCGCTATTGAATCTCTTCAGATCGTTCTTCATCCCAAATGTGGCAATTTTGCTTATTTACATATCTGTTGAGCCAGAAATAGGCTTCATCGCTGAACAAAATGTGGCTCGAAAACGTCGGATCTTCTTGGAACTTTTCAAGAGCCCATAGATTGAAGCGACATCCATTGGGAAGGTCGAACGGCTTCAGTTTTTGCACAAACTGCGCCAAGCCGTTATGGACGTCAGTACGAGTTGCTGCGAACGGTGCCGAATCGACTCTCAAAGGTCTTCGTGTACACTCTCAGCTACGACCGCTATATCTTTTCTTCACGGCATGCTGGTCGAATATTATCCAATAATGAATGCAGAGTCACAATATGGGTGATAGTGTTGCGAAATACATTTCTTAAAGAACGTGAATTTTTGTCATAAAGTTGAATGATTTGTAAACGTTATTCAGGCGTAAGTCTTTCCATGATGAAATGCCAAACAATACGAAAAAAGAAAATTACGTGGCAGCTTGACATGACTCACGCACGATCTTTCAAAAAAAAAAAAACTATTGAAAAGAGTACCTCTACTGGGATCACCCTTTGTTTGTAAGCACAAACACATACGTACACGCACACATTACTTTTCTATATTAAAAGCTTTCAAATTGAAATTTACATGCAAAATTGTTAAAATTGCTACTTTCTACTTTAATTCTTTCGCTCTAAAATCCAACCCACATTTTTAATTGCATTTGAAACCAACAGCTTTTGAAGAAACTTACAAAATTTCAACAGTGTAGAAAGTAGCAATAGAAATTATTTTTGCTCATTTTCCTATACTAAAATTGGTTAAAAGTAACTTATTTCAAATAATGTTTTAAATGTGCTAGCGTGCTAGTAGAAATGCTGTTTTCTACAAATCTACATTATAAAGATTTTGATTTTCCTCTACCTTGAATTTAATTTATTTTGCCAAGATTTCAATAATTTTCTAATAGAACTGCTTATAAGTTATGTCGATAATGGAATTGTTTCAATTTAATTTAATTGAAAATTTCAATATGTCTGTGAATTAAGGAAATGTGAAAAATTCGAGAGATTTTAAATAAGGAATTTTTGATATAATATATTAAAAAATAAAAATTTATTTTTTGTATTTATTTCAAATATTTTACTGTTGGAAATTGGCATGTTATTTTATCAAAATAATAAACTATAATTAAGAAAAATTATACTAATTCATTAATTATTATGTGTTTTCGTTACAAGTTAGTGAGCAAAAGGGCTATTTTTTTATATGAATTGAATATTTATTATACTATATTGTTATTATATTATTATTATAAAGGAAAATGGTTAAAGTGACAGCGGTTTCGAAGATCATCACATCCCCTAATCAGACTGATTTTGCCAGGGATCGAATCAAAGGCTCTTGACTTCACAGGCGAGTACTCTACCATCAGCCTTATAATATCTTGTTGTCATATATATTATGTCGTTTGAATCTCTTATTCCATTAATACTGTTTAATCCTCTCATTAAAGTCGAACAAATTTGTTTTATTAGAAAATTTAAAAAGGAGCAAAAGTATAAGCTTAATTTTAATTTTAATTGAATATTTAGCGACAAAAAGTTCCTAGGTCTTATTCAATAAAAGTTTGCTAATATTTGTTGTCTTATTTTCTCAAATGAAGTTTTTAACAAGAAAATTCATTGGCAAATGCCAATGTGGGAAGCGTTTCATGAGTATAAAAGCGAAGCTAAAAATAAGAAGTTTTTTTTTTTGACTCTTTTTTTTTAATACAAGCTGACTCGGTCACACGTTGTTGTGGTTTTCTGTATTTTCTTCAAGCTTTATTTTAATTGGTATTGAAAAAGGTCATTAAAGGGTGATTCCGCCCTTTTAGAAATATAATTATATTTTTTCTCAATTAAATCGTTCCTCATCCTGGAAATCATAAATAATATTTCGAATAGACCGGTCTATGGTTCAATTCTTGGAGAGAAAAGTAGTATTCCTACTAATCTAAGCAAAAAGCTACCTATATACCAAATTTCAAGCAAATCAAACCACAAATACGAAATAGGTTAGTCCCTTGTTCACTTCCCGGTATGCAAATTAGATAGTAACATATTTGTAGACCTAACGTATATATTTATATGCGAAGTTTCATTAAAATTGGTTCAGCGGTTTTGGAGGAGTTCGAGGGCAAAACTGTGACACGAGAATAGTATAAAGATAGATTTATGTATTTGGTGCTTTTTAACCGCAAAAGCGATTTTCGGTCGAGCTCTCAATCCAATTTGATGTTTTTACGATCAAAATGAAGTTTACAGAAATACACTCGAAGGGCTTGATATTCCCCAAACAAAGGGCGACCGCATTAGAAAAATTAATTTTTAATAATATTTGGATGTAAATAAATAATAAATATAAAAAAATAACAAAACTATTAATAGATAATAAAAAAGCATTCTTAAGTGCTCGTATACGCTTCCACAGCGCTTGCCCTTTTGACTTTTAATTAAATCTATGAGTAAAGAACTATGAATTTTCTCATATACATTTTAATCAACATCTTTTATCTAACAATAATTGCTTTTCTGCGCTAAAACTAATAAATATAAAACATAATAAAAACTAACTGTACTGTGCACATGCGAATGCCAGAATGACTTGCTTCAATATTAACACCCACATAAAAATATTTATTTATAACCAAGTAGTGACCAATAGCACTCATGATAATTGAATTTACTATTGAACTCAGATTAGTAGCGAAGATTGAGAGTGGCGCAGGGAGCGAACTTTAGCAAATAAATTGTGCACTCAATAAATCCATCAGCAAACTAACACGAGCATTTATAATAACAAAAGCAAACAAATCGAGCATTCAGTGCTCAACAAAGAAATGATGAAGAAAATAAAGAATGCGCAGATGAATGTAAGAGATAAATTTATTATAAGCGGAAGGAAGGAAGGAAATGGATGAAAGAATATAACAACATTCACACAATAAAAAATAATAATGAAAATAATAATGAATGAAAATATGATTGAGGTTGTTGATATGCTTCGTTAAATGAATGAAGGAAAAGGTGGGTCAAGAAAAAGGTATGAAAAGTGTAGAGGAAAACTTTTGCACTTTATCGATAGTACAAATCTATGACAGCAACACAGGCGAAAATCTAATGACACAATTGTAAAAAAATAAATAGAAGGGAAAACAATATATATCTAATACAATATATATAAAAAAATAATAAAAAAATATATATATAAAAATGAAGGAAAAAAATCTAAGCAAACAAAACAATATCGAAACACGAAAACAATCAAATTCTTGAAAAAGAAAAATATTTAATGAGAATTTAGGTGTTATTTGCGCAGGTGGTGAAATAACATTTGTATGTTTATCATATAAATATATGTAAAAGTTGTTAGAAAAGAAATTTCTGAAGAGAAAACTGGTTTCGCCATTGTTGTGGAATTTTTTCAATAGAAAATTTAAGAGTGCGAAAATATTTATTGTGCTCTTAAGGTGAGGTGAAATGGGTGCGAAGTCAATTTTTTGGCCCAGTTGGCAAACTAGCATATTTTTTCCCACCAACCAAACTGGCTTTATTTGTAGCTGCAGATTGGGCGCCACGTGATGTCTGCAGCCAAGCAAAGCATTCTGACAGTGTTCACCATCGCAATCATGTTTAAGAAATGCGCTTTACAAGCAAAATAACTCATATAACTTCGAACTCTTCATCGTCCTTGAAGAAGGGAAAGAAATTTTCAATTTTCATTTTTAACACTTCATCACAACATTTAAGTGATGTCGATAATGATTATTAGTTGTTAATATGTATAGTTTTATAGCTTTCATTTACCTGAAATGGTATATTCATTAACTTTGTTGCGAAGCATGTAAGTACCAAAAGGTTAAGAGCTAGAACCATCAAAATTTATACCAATCGTATCATATTAGTTGATTCGATGTCCATATGGATCACTAATGAATATACGTATTCAATTTTGAATTGTTTTGAAAAGTACTTAATTTACATCTGTTGTTTCTATATCCACTTCATTAACTTTATATGCTCATCTGCTTATGAGTGCCGCCGTTTCACGTGTTTGAGCAAATGTTAACTTTTGATTCGCATATGTCTCTCGCTTGTTATAAATGTATTTTATTCCGCAGATGAATCTTTGTATTTTGGCCCTTTCGACATGCTCACCCGATGCATCCCCAATAGCTAAATGAGTCAATCTCTCAATTTCCGAAGCATATTCATGCAGAAATTCGTCGGGTTTTCGGTAGCGCTTTTCCAACTCCATCTGGTAAATTTGTCTCTTGTGTTCGCTACCATAGCCTCTTCTTAGGGCTCGCATTAATTCATCCTAATCATTTCTCTCATATTCGGGAATAGTTTGCAAAATTTCTGCCGCAGGTCCTTCCAACGCAACGATTTTTCCTCTATGCCCCAGTTAATTTCCGCAGTCGTCTTATCAAACTGGGGCTTAAAGAATTGGAAAGGAATTTTACCGTCAAAGGATGATGGTTTTACCCAGGGAGCGTTCACTGGGGTGGTTGGGCGATTTAACTGCAAATTCTGGAAGCGATCTTCCACTTCATTGACTTTGGTCTCAATTAGCTCCTCTATTTTTTCTTGCCGCTCCTCGCTTTGATTCTGTCTTTCCTTAAGTTCTGAATTGTATCTCACCAGATTTTGCTGTATTTGTGCGACTGTTCCTTCTAATTCATCCAACTTTTATGAGATGCTGATGTTCACTGCAGATATATTTTGTGAATTACGGGAATGCAGTGAATCCATCTTTTCTGATATCTTGGCATCCTGTGCATCCAACTTTTATGAAATTGCAGCCCATAACATGTTCGTGTCAATATCCGTAGATGAGCCGGAAGGATTTTCTTGAATCTTACTTGATGGCTGCTCCAACTCCTTCGCAGACTCAATAGCCTCCTCCTTATCAATATCCTTAAAGGATATATCTTCGTCCTCGCTACGGAATTCGTATTGGCTCAAGTCGATGACTTCGATATCCATTGCTTATCGCAGCCGTGATTGCAGTTCCGCCTTACTCCCTTATGTAGATAACATACGCTTTGCCTATGACCTCTTGAAAAGAGGTATCGTCAAATCCTGAAACTTGGCCATTTTTCAATTATTATCTTTTGGAATTTATTTAACAATCCCACCTCTGACACCAATTGTAACGATTTTGCTGAATCAACCTCGATGATTATCCAAATCCTTTCAGTTTATTATTTTATAAAGAATTTATTCAATGTTCTTTTATTACTCAGTAACTAACAATTCAATTCAACTTGCATAACGTTTTATTTTTACTTCACAGTAATGTCGCATTTATATACTAGTCGACTGTTCGCAACGAAAGCCTGGAATAATAAATAATTGTTCTCGATAACAAAGATTTTCGTTTTACGCTCTAAAACATGCCAGTTATTAGCTTCTCTCTTTCATCTGATATTCGCTTCGCATTTTCGCCACAATATTTTTTTAATACGTGAGGTTTTAGGTAAAAAATCTATCAAAAAAAGAATTTAAAAGCTTGAAATTTAAATTAATATTAACAATGAAAATCGTCGAAATCGTATTTGGCAATAAATTTTATGTGTTCATAAAAGGTATAAAGACTTCGAGCATGGCCAAAAATAGCGATTTTCTCTTTCTTGTTTTCTGTTGCTTTTAATATTCCTATTTAAAAACTAGAATTCATTACATTCAAGGTATCTGTTGAGCTTGCACTTGGTACCTTCCTTGATTTAAAAATTTTCCTCCTTTCTTTTTTGTTGCTGAGTTATCGACTTGCAGTCAGCAGCTGTGCTGGGGCATAGAAAATGTATTTTAGTATTTTTCTATTTTTATTACCTTTCTCTATTTTCCTTTACATTTTTTTTTACATTGTTTCATTTTGCTTTTTTCTGTGTCTTCCATTGTGTTGCGATGTTCTTTGTTAACTTACCTTCAGGCGGTATTTGACTTCTAACGGAAACCAGTAAGTATTGTATTGTGTATTTAATTCTCTTGCTTGCTATTTAACACTAATTTCTGTTAATGCTTGATAATGTTGTTGCTATGCTAAATGTTAAATGATGAGAGTTAAATGTTGAGTGTTGAATGGTCGGAAAAGCACACAGCGATAATAATGTAATGGGGAAGCGTTCATTCATTTGTATGTAATTTTATTTGTATTTAAGTTTATTTCCTCAAAAAGTGAGCTTTTTGCTTCTTGGAGGAGGGAGAGAATATAAATTTTTATTATTATTTGAAAACCTATTCTTTTCAAATAATTTTTTATCTCGTTAGAAATTTTTTTCTTTGTAATGTATTTAAAAATAAATATTTTCTAATATTAAATTTTATTTTTCATTTCCCCCACCCCCAGTTTAGAGCAATAAATATTAGGAATTTATTACAAAATAAAAAAACATAGCTTTATATATCTCTAATTAGTTTTATATTAATTTGAATTTTTTGAAATAATGAAATATGAAGCAGCAAACTAAACCGTTTTCCAATAGGGATGATATTATTTCTAAGTGTCGTTTTGGCCATTTTTAATATGTCATGATCTGTCATTTTTTTTTTCATTGTATTCAGTAATGTTTAAAATTTCATCATTGGAACACCGTAAACGTCGTGACTTTGCTAATTTTGTCTTGGAACAACTTGAAAATGATAAAGAAGTTTTTAAGAAAATGATCTTCTCCGATGATTCTCACTTTCATCTGAGTTGTGCGATAGATAAACAAAACTTTTGATTCTGGTTCGAAGAAAACCCACAAATTATTCACTACCAACCATTACATTTACCCAAATTGACAGTTTGGTGTGGTTCTTAGTCTGGTGGAATCATCGGTCCGTACTTCTTTCGAAATGAAGCTGGTAGCACCGTTACTGTCAATGGAGAGCGCTATAGATCGATGATAACCAACTTTGTATCGCCACAATTGGAAGAAGTTGATCTTAACGTCATCTGGTTCCAACAAGACGGGGCTACGTATGACACAGCACGTGCAACAACCGAATTATTGCGAGAAAGGTTAGGAGATTCGATTATTTCAATAAATTGTGACTTTGACTTACCTCCAAGAAGTTGTTGTATAACACCATTATACCACTTCTTGTGGGGTTATTTGAAGTCATCAGTCTTTGGAAATAAACCATACTGCCTGCAAGCTTTAAAAGTAAATATTGAAGGTGCTATTCATGACATACGATTTGATTTAGTGGAAAAAGTGCTCAAAAATTGGGTTCATCGAATTCGTTCCTGGAAAATAAGTCTAGGAGGCCATTCGAATGATGTTATATTCAAAACATAGTTGTATCGGTTGTACTTCACATTAAATAAAAAACATTTGAATTTCCTTAACAATTAGTGTGTTTATTTTTTAAAGAAATCATATTGCTCTTATTGGAAGACCCTATATCTTCAGAAGTAAGTTTAGCGCATAAGAATTGCTCCATTTCTTCCAGACTAAATGAATCATTAAAAAAAAAATTCAGCAAAGGAATTACACTAATTGCCTTTTGCTCTAATATAAAACAAACTTCTATAGGGTAATACATTTTGCGGCTTTCAAACTACACGTAAATAAAATGCATTTAAAATAATTATTTTTTCATGAAATAATTTTTTTATTTAAAATTTTGAACCTTGACATCATATGTGAAACACTACATCATTAAAACGACCATCTCGTGAATTTTTGCAAACTTCCATCCATTTGAGGTATTTTTCGACCACTTTTTGGCACATATCGGGCGGTATATCAGCCAAACCTTGATGAACATTGGTTTTCAAGTGCTCAAGAGTTAAAAGTTAATCCGCACAAATACGGTCTTTCGCGTAGCTCAACAAAACAAAAACCATCGGTGTCAAATCGCATGATCTCGGTGGCCAATTGATATATCCAAGAAGAGAGATTACGCGACCGCGAAGTTTACCTCGCAATAAAGCCATATTCGCTCGTAATTTATGACATGGGATACTATCTTGTTGGAACTACATGCACCAAGCCGTATTCTTCCATTGTAGTTAAAAAAATTCGGTTATTACACGACCATTTCGCTCCTAATTGACAGTGACAGTCTCACCGTTATCGCTTTCAAAGAAATAATATACAATCACAGCTCCGCACCCAAGAGTACACCAGACAGTAAGTTTGTGTCTTTCGGGCCTTTTTTCAGTCATTTGAGGATTCTCGGAGCCACAAATGCGGCAAATTTGCTTATTTACGCATCCACCTAATGAGAAATGTGTCTCACCGCTGAAGAAAATTTTGCTGGAAAAATTGCGGTACACTGCTTGCTATTCAAGCACCCATTCGACGTAACTACGGCATTGTTAATGGTCAGCTGGCTTCAGTTGTAGTTTTGGCTGAACATTATATGGATATAGTTGTACAGCCAAGTGAAAAATATTCCATAATGCGCCGTAAGAAAGTTCCAGCTCTTTAGAACGTTGAGAAATATACACATTCCGATTTTTTTCTACATTTTCACTTACAGCAGCAATATTTGAGGTGAAACGAGCAAAACGATGGGGCACAGGGCTTACATTTTCTGTAACCGATTCTGTCTCTCCAAATATCTTTAAAATTTTACGAATGATTAGGTGCACAATAATCTCCTTTTAACGCGCGAAACGTGGCCACGTTTGAATCACCATTTTTGTAGTAGATTTCATAAATTTTTGCGCATTTTGCCGTTGTTAAGCAATGTTTTCCATAAAGACTTATCTTCTGACTAAACAAAAACTTAATTAGTTTGACAGCTAGGTTGGGTAGATGTCAAAATACATCCCTCCACTTTCTAAACTATTAAATGGCTACACTTTTATAAACTGACCATTGAAATAGACCCTTTTATTAGCGCCATTTTAGAAAAGCGCAAATTTGTTGCAATAAATTACTATGCATAATTCTCTTAATATAATACCTGTTATTGGAGGATGTACACGTAAAATGTATAACATTTCTTACCTGCAAATAAATAAAGAAATTTATTAGTTACATAAAGAACAAGTTACGCAAGTACATGAAAAGACTATATGGTTTATAGCATGGAAATGAAATACAAAAAAAAAACTTTAATTGAAAGGTTGTAAAATGAATGAAAAACTTGACTATTTCAAATTTTTTTTAACAAGATAGTTTTTTATTTATTTAAGGGGTTAGGTAGGTTTGAAAATTAAAAAAAAAATCGATTTTTTTTGTTATTATAAAATTGTAATATATGTGAAAAATATTCTCTTAAAATATCAAATCGTTCGGAGTAAAATTCTAAGAGATAGACCTTTGGAAGTTCCGCCCATTAGGCCATATCTGTGTCAATTTGAAACTTTAAACGCGTTTATCTCAAAACTCATAACATTATATAGTTATTGAACGAAGTGTTCGTTTATTTTTATTACAACTAAATCAATCAATGCGTGACGAAAATTTTATCAAAAAATGTGTTTTTTTTGTTCAAAGTTCGTCAAAAATTCAAATTTTAAAACAGTTGAATACAGCACTAGCCACAAAGGCCATCGGCTTCTAGTTTTACATAGAATCATCTTAAAGTAGTAATTAATATAATTAATATATATTTACATAGGTATGTATATATGCTTATCGTATTAAATTTCAAACTTACAAATAAATTTTATCAGTTTTTTCATACTTTATATACTTGCATTTACTAATGTCTGCATTATATTATCACCAAAAATCTCTTGCCTTAGATACTCTAGATGGGGACAGGAATAAAGGATATAAGATATGGTAAGAGGAGGAGTGTAACAAAAATTGCAAGTTGGTGGTTGTGATTTGTCTATAATATGCTTGTGCGTCAGACAAGTATGTCTTAATCGGAATATTGAGTTTTTTCTTGATATTTAAATTGGAAAAGTAGGAGAGCAGCGCACGGGGTTGATTAACTTGTAAGTGTGGGCGTAGTTTGTCCAGAACTCGCTTGCGGATATTTGGCAGACCTTACGTACAGCATTGTTTATATCTGCTTTGCTTAAGGTGCTGATTAGTTTCAGTGAAGAGACTGTTGCCAGCTTTGCTGCATTATCAGAATACGTATTTCCTGGTATTGGAATATGGCTAGGTACCCAAAGTAGTTCAATCTTATGGTGATTTTGGATTAATTTATTGCGAATTTGCCTTAATATTGGATTATTTTGGTTGATGTTGAGGATTGCAAGTAGTGATGACAAAGAATCAAAGAAATTTGTATTTTATGTTTTGCTTGATTTAGCGATTTTGCAGACCATAAGGATAGCTGTTGCTACAGCTATGAAGACAGTAGCATGCAGTAATTTCTTTGTGTTTAGAAGCGTCTGCTTATAATATTTTTCAATCGGGATGAGTTTCGCAGATATTTAGAAATTATTGAGTAAAAACTATGCTTGGTGTTTCCTCCTTTTCGTAATCTGTGAGTTTTAAGTTGACTGAGCTCTTACGAAGCATTCACGGTGGAGACTGTATGCTGAATGATGAACCTGTGTTTATATTTACAAAATTTATTTTCAATTTCCATTTTTTTTCACACTTTTTTTATCTATTTCAATACCACATATAACGTAACATAGTCGTATTTTGGAATTTTACATGTATTTATTGTTGTTGCATTTATTTTGTATGGGTAGCGACCAAAGTTCACTAAAATGGTCATATCTCTGGAACGGCTGCGCCAATATCATGAACCAAATTTGGTGCAATTCGATCTGGTGGTTCTCAAGTTATATATAAATATATAGATTAGATATTTAAACTGTACAAAATTTGTAAAGATTTTCGAAAAGTTTTGAAAATAAATTTTTTTATAACTAATTATTTTCTTGAAGTTTCTGTGTTCAATGGATATATTACAATTACATTTATTTATCTCTTTTAAATAAATATAATATTTTCTGAATATTTATATAAAAAAATCTAATTAAGTTATATAAAAGTAAATTATGCCTAATTTGTGTTACAATTTTTTGGTATCTAAAGATTTGTAAAATTTCAAGGCATAAAAATGAAAGCTTTCCCGATTGTTACATATTTTCATTTATTTTTGTTTTCTACATATACATATATATTTAATTTTCTTTTTTCTTTTTTGCTCAATAGACCACAAATCGTAGTAAAATAATTGCTTATTGTGTACTTTTTAAAAATCTCAATAATCCCGCAATACAAACTTTGGTAATTCTACTAAATGGCGACATTTGAAAGTCATTGTACTTTGTCAAATATTAAAAGATATTTCCATTGGTAGACAATTACTAGCAACACACACATTTGAATTTTGGGCAAAAGACGCTAAGTAAAGCAAATAAAAAACTTTTTACTTTTTACTTTCAACTTTTTTCGATTAGAATTTTTTTTATTACTTCCAGAGGAAAATATAACATTTAAATTCAAATTGAAAGGGTAGCAATTACAATTTAAAATTTACCAAATATATAAGCCTACATAAATATGTATATGTGAGTGTGCAGAAGAATTGTAAATGTGTCTAAAAGTATCCAAAATGAAGATGTTGAGTATGGCGACGGCAACTTTTTCCATTAAACTTTTTGGCAACGCTTACAACTGCTTCCATTCAAGCGAAATACCATCCAAAAAGGAGTAGCTAAGTTAGCAGAAGACAAACAAAACAAGCAGGTTGTGATAGATTGTAGAATGAGTGTGCGTTGAGAATAGAGAAAACGGAAGCGGTTGTAAATGCACAGGCACTGTGTGAAGAATTATCGCAAAATAACAATATACGCACACATGTGACATATACACAACGGAAGAATGAACAATCAATGACTTTCCAAAAAGTATAACAAACACTCACCCACACACACACACACCCACTTGGATGGAAATGATTGTCGACGTGGCATAGATAGAAATGTGTCCGCAAAGCCACACGTGAAAGCCAGGAAGAGAAGTGGAAGACAAGAAAAGTTACTGATTTTTGGTAAAAAAAAAAAAATTGTGCACTACCTTAACCTACAACAAGAACAACAGTCATCACAGCTTACATTGTCACTTTGGTGAAGGGGCCAAGAAAAACTTATTTTTTAGCATTCATTTCTATGCCTTTTTACCTTTAATTTTTCTATTTATACATACATACATACATACAACCTTTTACCTTCCATTTTTGCATTTACCCATACACACATACAATGAAAATATATATATAGAACTCAATATCTTTTGAGGGTAAATCGATAAATTTCGGCCACAAATAAACCGCTAACTTTTTATGTCTACTTTCATTTTTATTTTCATTATTTTTTTTCTATTTCACCATTATTCTTTATTCCATTTCACGCTTGGCTTTCAATGCTCTGTAGCCTTCCATAAAATTTTACGATTATACAACTGCGATGACAGTCAAAAGTCACTCAGAAGTGGCTACTTTGCTGCAATGATGCAGTCGATTGGTGAGTGCCTACTATTCTTTTGAAGTTGGTGGCTTCGAAAAAAACGGCATGTTGTGAGTAGGTAAGAGCATAAAAGATGAAGCCAAGAACTGACCTGCACTCTACTGTTCGCAGTTACTCAGCAAAATTCAATTCAACTGAAACTAGCTCAAAAGGAAGTGCATAGAATGGCTTTGTCGCGCCATATTTTGCTGAGCATGAAAGTAGTTAAAATGACGTAGCAATTCTTGGGTGACCAGGAAAAATGTACTAAAAATCGGCATGAAAAGTAAGTGAAATAGGGAAATTCAGTACCAGGGATAGTGGAAAAACTGTAAACTGAAAATATTTTTGAAGAGATAAATTTTTTTTGGCTTAACACTAGAAGGACCGCGCTTCATATTGTACCTTCAAAGATAGCAGCGGTCAATTTCACGGTACTAGAGATTCAGTCAGATTACTTATGAATTTATTGCATATATGTATTCAAATAAAACAAAAAATTATACTAATTTTTTTATATTAATAATAAACAATCTTAGCACTTACATTACTAAGTTGATGTTTGTAACAAGTAATAATTGTTTTTAAATGCTTAATACATTTCCCATAAACAACTGTTTTACAGATGACGCAGTTTTCAAACCTTTTATTTTCTTTTTTTTTTTTGCTTTTTTTTTAAATTACTATTGACTTAACATTATCTGCTCTTATTCTTTGTAGTCCATCATTCGCTTGTTTCAGAAGAATAAAAAAATTATGCCGATAAATTTTTTTTTACTACGACTTTATGGTATAGAATTCACAAGTTTATAGGTGCCAAAAAATATATATTATCAAATATATTATCAGGCTATTTTCGACTTCCAGCTCTTAGGG
The DNA here is from genome assembly GCA_030068015.2 of Neoceratitis asiatica. Lineage (NCBI taxonomy): Eukaryota > Metazoa > Arthropoda > Insecta > Diptera > Tephritidae > Neoceratitis > Neoceratitis asiatica. Next base: position 40,714,735 of record CM061527.1, read on the forward strand.
AGTACTTGAGTGGTCTTTGATCAACCATATCTACACAAGATTTTGTTTCATTATAAAATTCAAAGGTCTCAGTCAGCTTTTTCTGATCAGTATCTATGCTCAAAATAATAAAAAAATTTCCCGAGTTCCCTTGATAGACAGTACTGGTTGAATCGGCATCGGTTTTCAATATTGGCAAATCTCAAATGTATCGCATGAGTAACATCTATTCATTTAATTCACCTAAAAAATACTTTAAAAAATTTAATTTTAATGAAACAGTGAATTTTTTACTATAAAAAATATTAGAATTTTTCATTTAAAATTGATTCAACAATTTGTTAACAGATCATTTGAAAATGCCACGGTCTGACACATAGATAACGCTACTACATAGAACTAATTAATTAATGATTTTTAGTAAACCCTAACCTTCAAAAGATGCATGTAAAATTTGACAGCGGTCGGATCAATACTTTGTGAGTTACAGCGTTTTAAGTAAAGCTCCTTTTGTCATTAGGAAAAAAGTAGATAAAAGGGAGTTTCGCGTGTTGATAAATATTGCTCTTTGAAGGGAAAAATACAGTTGACACAAAAATATAGGTTTATGACGTGTCCGGAAAACTGTCCGAAGAAATTGAAATTGAGTGAAATAGCAAGCGCTCCATAGATATCAACTGAATGTGAACATCATATCATTCACGAATATTTGGGTATGAGAAAGCTCAAAAACAAGGACGAGTTGATTATTCGGAGCAGTGTTTGGAGATATTCAAGCGTAATAAAGACGAGTTTTTGCGTCGAAATGTGACAATGGGTGAAACATAGCTCCATCATTTCACTGTGAACTCCAATCTACAGGCATCCTAGTGGACTGCACACAATGAACCCGCTCCAAAAGGTGTGATAAAATGCAACAGTCTGCTGGCAAGGTTATGGCGTCTATATTTTGGGAAGCGCATGGAGTAATTTTCATTGACTACCTTGAAAAAAGAAGGACTAGAAGAAGCGACTATTACATAGCATTATTGGACCATCTGAAGACCGAAATCGCAGAAAACCGGCCGTATTTGAAGAAAAAGAAAGTGCTGTTTCAGCAAGACAATTTACCACACCATTAGCCGCCATGCACACCCGCACCATAATTCCACCACCACCATGTTCCACTGTACTGTAGATTTACTTCGTCAAGGGCAGTTCCTGATTTGCGCCACACAATACGGCGGCCTTCCATGCTGAGCGTACAAAATTTGCTCTCATCGGAAGAATCACGGAGACTTATTTATATAATTATGAGCAAATTCAATGCGTTTTGAGACATAAGGTTTTTTCGAGCGACTCTACTATGATATCCAGCTTTGCGTAAAATTTTTCGAGCAGTTTCTGCAGAAATTGTGATTTTAAACATTTTATTTACGTTTTCAACTATATTTACTTCCGTAATTTGTGGATTAATTTTCACCAGATTTATTATTTTGCATTCTTCCCGTACTGATAACATTTTTGGATGGCCAGATCGGGGTTTCGACGTGAAAAATACTTGTTTTCTTGAAATTATTTATTACGCTCTGGACGGAGGTATACCTTCTTTCAATAGTTTGTTTAATTTTTCGGAAACTTTCGTCATCTTTGCATAGTTAAATAATTATTTTTATTTCCGACACGCTAATTTCTTTCCCTTTGGTTTCTATTTTTTAAAACTAACAATAAACACGTCACGAATTCTTTACATGATTAATTAGAATAGAATACAATTACGGCGTGTGGTCTTATTAGGTTTTTTTTTTAAAGAAGTCAGTATATAACATATAATTAAATATTTTTTATATACATTTAGCCTAATAACAGCAAATATTTAGGAATGAAATCGTCGTGCGATCAAATTGGTGGCTTTGGTCCTTCTAGTGTTAAAAGGAAATCGCTAGATGTGACACCACGGATACCTAAAAAATTGTAAAGACTATTAAAATCTTAAATGCGTACATTACAAAAATCGCCTCCTTTTTTATTAAAACTTTTTCAACTTTTGTCTTTTAATAATAGCTTATAAATGTAAGTTATTTTCCACCATTTTTATTATTATTATTTTTTTACGGCACCTACTTCAGCGCACTTTATGCGCGAATTATCAACTATCCGGCCATTTATTTAATAGCCATAAAATTCGTTGCTCATCCTGTAAGTGTCTAACACTTTCGTTTACAACTACTTCATTCAAGCTCTAAATTTAACGCCTTAACTTTATGATTGCTTCGCCATGATGACGTTGTGGTTTTTGGGTTGCAATTTTTATAGCATTTTTTTGTCATAAAAAATAAAGTGAGGTGAAATATGAAGTGGAAATCATTAATTTTATTTCGTGGTTCAAGGTGAATAGCTACATACATATGTAGAACGTTTGCTTTCATATATTTACTAAATATATGTAAGAATATCTAAAAAAGATTTAGTTTAGTTTTTTAGATATAGAAAAGAATTAGTTGTTAATTTTTCTTGCGTAACAAAAAAAATTAAAAGTGCTCAGCCGATTCTTTTTTTACATAACTTTTTTAAGAAAAAATATATACAGAGGGGTAGAAAAAGGGGGAGGATTCATAAATCCGCATTTCCAGTTACCACTTAAACTGATGTTGATAATTTTTTGGTGTTTTGTGGAGAATAATTTGTAGTTTGACTCACAAAAATTGGAAAATAATTTAAACAGTGGTGTTGAAAGAGGGGGCGATTCATTAATTTCCACGTATAATCCCGCATATACCCTTACCACGTAGTTCGATATTGATAATTCTTTTTGTGCTAATTTTTGAATCGATTTGGTTCTTTTCTCACTGAAGTTCGATTTGGTGGATTAGGAAAAAATTTTTTCATCTATGTTATTTCTATCGATGGTTGGTAGTACTTACAGAGGCTTCATTTCATTTCAAATAGACATTAAAATTTCTTATATATGTCAACATATGCATCCTCAAACATAGATAAGGAAGCAAACAATAAGAGCCGTTACAAAAATTCATGTGTAGGCATGCTCAATTTAAACATTTTGAAGTAGAATACAAAAGTGATGTGGCTCTGCTTATATTTTATATGGAGTCTACATTTGTAGACAGCCGGTCAGCAGAACCACTTACGATTTGTATGCCTTTATTAACAGTTTCGAATTGATTTTTAGGAAGCTACTGAACATTTGGGACACGTGAATGTGGATCTTTCTCTGTCTTCCCACTTTTTCTGCAAAAATGTTAGAAATTTAGACAGTCGAACGCAAGAAGGTTTAATAATGTCCTCACCCATATTAACTAAAAATATTTTGTCGGTTTTTTCTTTTTTGTTTTTTTTTTTCTTTTTAGGTCAAATAAGTTGGTATTAATTTCTCTTTTGAATTTATTCAAAATATTAAAAAGTAGAAACAATGGGCGAATAATCTGTTATTGTGCTATAAATTTTAGCTTTTTCCCTCACGGCTGTCAATTATGCCTGATTTCGAAAAAAAATCTAAAAATAATAAAAAATCAAGTAGATTTGCCCTTTTATGATTGAAAACATCACACAATCATTAAAAACTAGTATAGATGATAAATTTTAGTCCCCTTTCGGTACTTTTAGCTGTCGATATGAGAATAACCTCACATTTGGACCTTAATCGTTATATTGTTTTACCAATATAATATCCGAATTGTTGATTAGCTATCCAACTATTTTGACTCTACAATACATTTCATCACATTGATTTGGTCTAATACTTGCCAAAACCATCTCGTAACGTGGCTCCAACATTGTAAAAATTATTTATTCTCAGTGCTAGATACTTGTAAATGGTGTTTTTTTATATGACATGAATTTTATTTATCCGAAAGATAATCTTGTGGCATTACATTTTGGCATATAACCGCCACGGATGGCGCGGATGTAGTCCAATCTGGACGTCCAATTTTCGATGACTTTTTCCAACATTTGTAGCCGTATATCGGCAATAGCACGGAGAATGTTGTCTTCCAAATGATCAAGCGTTTGTGGCTTATCCGCATATACCAATAATTTTACATAGCCCCACAGAAAGTAGTCTAGCGGCGTTAAATCACAAGATCTTGGAGGCCAATTCACAGGTCCAAAACGTGAAATTAGGTGGTCACCAAACGTGTCTTTCAATAAATCTATTGTGGCACGAGATGTGTGACATGTCGCGCCGTCTTGTTGAAACCACATCTCCTGGACATCATGGTTATTCAATTCAGGAATGAAAAAGTTAGTAATCATGGCTCTATACCGATCACCATTGACTGTAACGTTCTGGCCACCATCGTTTTTGAAAAAGTTTTCCGCATAAAACCATTATTTTCGAAATAAAATTGCACTATTTGCAAGCGTTGTTCAGGCGTGAGTCTATTCATGATGAATTGCCAAACCAAACTGAGAATAAATAACTTGACAGCTGTTAAATCGGTCGCCATCTTGAAAAGTAATGCCAACCTAAAGTTCTATACATCTATAAAAAACACCCTTTATGTATATCAGTTTATATACTTGCCCATATCATTCTTACTACACCTGCAAAAAATTTTGAAGAAATTCGCTGGCTCTTTCGCACATTGTTCTTTGGGGAATGTATCAAGAATTTAATAATTTTATAAATGTCATATTAGTTTGCGATATGCTACCCTCTTTTCCTTCCATATCGCAGAAATATCTTTGTATTTTCAACAAATTGAAGTCTGTTTCTAAAGCATCTCAGCTTGTTTATATATAAACTCCTGTAATAACAATGCGATATGCAGCTGAAAAAATCTGCCTTTCCAAGTTGTAAACTCATTTTTTCTGTAGTTTCCTTTTATAGGCTTGAGATGAGAAATCTAAAATGAGAGAGAGTCTGCTCTGTTCGGCCATTTCCATAAAATATTTGCGCCAGTACAGCAGTATTTCAGATTTCATAATGATCGAGCTGAGATCTATCGAACTATCAACTATCGCTAAACTTCAAAATATCTGAACACTAAAAATGTGTACCACTTTTTCCAGTCGCCTTAACTAAAGCAAATATATCTTGGCCTGAGTTGCATTACAGCGACAGAGGTTATTGACTACATTCAATTCACTTTTTCTTAGCTTTGAGACATAAGTAAAAATTTAAAAATAAATTTTTGTACGAAGTCTTACAGAATTGTAGATCCTTAAAAGTCATTTCTTGCTTCTCTGGTCTTAGAAATAAACCACTGATACTTGCGCCTATAAGCAGAAATATGCTTGAGTTTTATACAAGAATAATTCTGAGTATAAACCTCTGTCTTAACAAACAAACGTTTTCTACATCACATCCTTTTCCCCCTGCTTGAAATATTAGCAAAACAGAAAAACTGAAAGAGGTTTTAAGTATCAATCAGCAAGTCGCCTAAGCATCCTAAGTGATTCAAATCACAATTCGACACATTTTAAACGCCTTTAAATGCTTAATTGAAAGTGCATGATGGGTTTTGTTATTATTGTTGTCATGCAATAATGATTCAATCCACTGCAACAGACCGAAAACGAACAAAAACAGCAACAAAAATTTAACCAGAGCAATATTCTAAACAGGAAAAGCACTAACAGCCGGTCGTCAGCAAAAAAAAAAAAAAAAAATTTTAAATCCAACAAAAAATAAATAAATTACAAAACAGTAAGCAAAAAAAAACTTAGTAGCTTCTCCAACAACAATAACTATAAGGTATATTGCAAATCAGACAACAACACAACAAAATGGTTTAGATGCTTTCAACAACACTTGAAGCGGCGTCAAAAGTCGAGATACAAATTTTCTCTAAGCTATAACAGCAAGCAATGAACAGAACAACTTTATTGCCAACTAGGGTTTAAGCAAAAAAAAAAAAAAAAAAAAAAAAAAAAAAAAAAAAAAAAACACATTTAAGCTTCCAAATATGTGTATTTGCCTGCTCATGCAGTGGTAGTCGAAGCAAGCAAAAGGAAGCAATGAATTTTTGCAGAAATAAAAGTGTTGTAGACGTGTGAGCACCAACTGGCCAGCCAAGCATGCTTTTATGCAGCATAATAACAACAATAACAACAGCAGTAACAAAAAAGAACAAAAACGCCAAAAGTCTTATCTGTGTGTACGGATATGTGATCGACCGTTGGATGACCATGACGTTGTACGCTGTTGGCCAGTTGAGCAAAAGTGTGTTGTTGTTGTTGTTGTTGCTGCTGCTGCTGCTGCATCAATTTTATGTTGAAACCATTAACCTATGCACATTGTTGCGCACACATACATACACAATTACTTGAGCTAAGGTTACAAGCCAAACAACAGAAATTACAAGCATGCTTTTACACGCACACACACATACACACCACATACATGCATGTATATGTATGTATATGCCATGCGCGCAATGCATGTGGAGTTTTCATGCGCTTATACGCACGAAACACTGCACTGCTGATGAGCATATTTGGGCAAACAAAGTATTCACGAAAGACATTCATTATCCTTGTAGACACACACACACACACATTCAAGCATACAGAAATACGTATAGCTGTATGGCAAATAAGTATATGGTCGGGTTTTTCGTTTTTCAATCTTGTCAGCTAGCATGTTGCTATATGTGTGTATATATATGCGCTTGTATTCATTAAGGTTCCAACGAAGCAAAATTCGAAATTAAAATTTAAAAATAATTAATTTTTAATTATTTATTGAAAATATATGAAATAATATTGTATCAAATGTATTTAATTTTTTTTTTTTGTAAAACAAAATTGTATACTCACTAGAGTTAAATAAACAGTCTCACTTTAAAAAAAAAAAAATTGCCAAATTTTACTTCTCTCGAGTCTTTAAAAATTTACCTGTAGAATTTAATTTGTTACTTGAACGAAGTACTTCTTTTCTGAGAAATATTTAAAGCTTATCAAATATTTATTAATGCTATGGAAACCTGCTTAAAACAGTAAGTCGTGCTTTAAAAATGCATTACTTATGGTGCAGCAGTACGCAATCCAAATAATTTTACATGTAAAATTTTATATAATTTTAATTTTAAACAATTTAGAAAGTATTTTTTTACTTGATTTTTATTTTATTTCATAATTAATTTTTAATATAAAAAGAATGTAAAAAGTTTTATAACAAAAATATTTTTTTTTCAAATTTAATATATTTTTAATAAAAAATTAAAACAAAACAGCAGAATGTCAAATATTAAAAAAGTAACATATATATAAAACATATCCGAAAATTTTTTATTTGAGTAAATTTCGCTCAAATGAAAAATAAATTATTCCTTTAAAATATATTTTACAAAATTTTAGTGCTGCACTGCGTATACGTAACCGAAACTATTTTACGTGTCAAACAATATTTAAGTCTCATTTTAAATATTTTGAAACGTTTCAGTTTGCTGTTTTATTTTTTACTTTATTATATATATTTTTTGTAAGAAATAAAAATTTTTATATATAAAAATATAAACCCCTTCTTTCAAAGTAATGTTTTTTCGAATAGAAAAGTGTGAAAAAATTTTGGAATTTTATATTTTTTCAAAAATTTTCAAATATACCTAAAATAAAATAAAAATTAGTGCGGAAAAGTAAATTTTGTTCATAATAAAAATTAAATATTATCTTATATTAAATCAAGCAAAAAAAAATTAAATATTAGTGCACCGGTGCGTATACGTAACCTAAACGTGTCAATTTATTCTTATCTTTAGAGTAGATTTTGTTGCAGGTTTTGTCAACATATTTTATGTATTATTTGCTTCAAAAATTAATATCACTTTTTAAATAAACATTATTTCATAAAAATAATGTGTTTCAATATATGTAATATTTTTTAAAATATTTTTCTTTTTTAATTTCAAATAGTATTTTCCAAAACTAATCATCAAAACTTCAAATTTGTGTAATTTTTATGTGTTATTCTCTTATGTCTGTTTAATATACAAACTTTATATTCAGTTCACACCACCCTAATCCAGCTAAGCCCATAAATATCTAGTTGACACACAAAAATGTCCTTTCACGCGTATGACCTTTGTATAGACGGTCACACACATATTTTATGGCTTGAAAGATGTACATGCATTTGTCTTGATGCCCGCAGCAAATACACGTACAAGCGTATATTATGTGCACAAGTGAACATAAGCATTCATAGCCGAAACTTTAGCAAGCATTTCACAAAAGTCTTTTAAGTTGATTTTTCATTGTCTGCAGTATTCCCATTTCAGCCATTTGACGCATCACTCTAAGCATTGCAAAACGTTTTTAAATTGCACGTGCTTAGAACTATGCTAGAGACAGATACATAACTTTGTATGTGTTTAGAAATATGCAACTGAAGGATTTGAATTTTTTTTTTTTTTTTTTTTTTTGGTTGCTGCATGAGAAAATTGGAAAGTCAACTTTCTATGTGTGTATAAGCGTAGTAAGAACCTTGTGAAAATCAAATTTTACTGCAGTTGTCAAATGGACGTTTAAGTGTCTATACTTGTGTGTGTTTGTGTGCAACAAGAAACGGCTGAATGAATTGAATGCAATTAGATTCGGTGAATGAAAATGGGAGAATAGTTTTCCTTTTGAATGATTTCAGAATCAAAGCTAAGCTTACAGCTGTCGTTAAAAGGATTATATTATACTATAAAAGACGATATTTGGTGATAATTGAGTGAACCATAAAATAATTTGGCTGCTTCCAGAATTTGAAACAGTTGACAAAATACTACAGAAAAATTGTTTTTATTTTCCTCTACCAGCACTTGAGAACACAACATTTTACATATACCATTGATAAAGAGGAATGGCCTAAATAATAATGAAATATTTAAGCAAATCAATTTTCTTTTCTAAGACTTCAGTGGGTTCTAGCTACATTTAAGCTACATAAATCCATCTATAAATTGTTGAGAAAATGCTATAAAAGCATACGCATACTCATATAGGACACAAAGCGGTGATCTAGCAACCATCGCCTGAGGAATTTTGAATTTATGAAGTAAACCTTTCTAATGCCTCCACAAAAGGGAGTGTCTACAGTTTGCGAAAGATTTATAGTAAGATAGAACTCTCCAACTCTCTACGTCCTCTCTGACGTAAAGTCTTCTCTGAATGAACAACAATGAAACTTTGCAAGTCATTCAAGATTTCTCTCATGGTATATGACGCAGAAGTATGGTATGAATATGATTCGATTAGTAAGCACCAGTAAATTTCACGGAAAAGGCTTTTCGAATGATTGCACATTGGCAATTGTGCATACCAAAGTAAAAGCTGAACTATATGAGTTATACATCCATATTGCCATAGCTCCCCGAAAAGAGTACCGGCCGATGGAGAAAAAGGAAGTTTTAGACATCCACCTCCCTCCCTTCGCACTCATAACAGGCAATAAAAAGGTTTTGTTATTTTCAATAACACACGATCGCAAGGCAGAAAAGAGAGTTTCGAATTCACATTTAGGTCGTTTTAAGAAGGAGAAATTTTTTTTTTATAAAAGTAGATATGTTTTACAATTTTACGCAATGCTAGCCTTTTTTGCCGTAAACGCGAATAAAATGCATTTAGAATATGTCAAACACAACATCATTCAAATGAGGTCTCGTGAATTTTTGCAAACATCGTTCCGTTTAAGGTAATTATCGACCACTCTTTGGCACATATCGTGCAGTATGTCAGCCATAACTTAACGAATGTTGGTTTTAAAGAGCTCAGGAATAAAACGGTTTATCTGCATAAGCACTGTTTTTCGCCTAGCTCCACAAAAGAAAGTCCAACTATGTCATTGGCCAATTGATATCGACAAGACGAAAGATTACGCAGACGTAAGAATTTTCTCGTAATAAAACCATATACGCTCGTGATGAGTGGCATGTGGCACCATCTTGTTGGAACCACACCTACGTGTTTTTCAATTACAGGCAAAAAATAAAAATAAAAAATCGGGCATCATACGACCATAACACTCTGAATTGACAGTGACAACCTCGCCGTTCTCTTTTTCAAAGAAGTAAGGTCCAATCACACCACCTTTCTTCAATTATTTGAGTATGAGATTTGAGTGAGAAATATGTATCGTCGTTGAAAAAAATTTTGTTGGAAAAATCTCGGTTCACTGCGTGTTGTTAAAGTACCAATCGATGTTATTACCGCGTTGTGAGTGGTCAGCTGGCATCAGTTGTTGTGTGGGCTGGACTTTATATGAATTTAAGTGTAGGCCCAAGTGCAAAGTACGCCAAAATGAACCATGAAAAAGACTTAGCTCTTCGGAACATCGAGAAATATACACAATCGGGTCTTTGGATAGAGTAGCGATGTTTTAAACGGAATGGGCAAAAACAATAATGCAGAAAAACACTTAGGATCTTTGTAACCGTCCAGTATTCTCAAATTTATTTTCAATTTTAACAATTGCCTTACGCTCCTTACGCTCCTTAAATATTTCAGAACTGACTCTTTCGAATGGATCGCGTTGTCTGATTTTGTGCACTAAATCTGTGAGAAGTCGACTCCTTTTACTCGCTGCCACTTTTTGTGTCTAATACATTTAATGGATCAGTCAACCACATTAGCCTCTTGGAAAAATAAAGTTCAATGTCAATGGTAGAAATCTAAGGCGTATAACTGCTTTCTATATTGGGTTTGTGTAATCTAACTATGTCACGTACGCCCATTAAGAAGAATAACAACAACGGAATAAAATAGCAGTTTTAGTCTTTAATTTTCTTTTTCCTGCGAAGCAGTTGTTCATTTGACTGAATTAAAGTAAAAACTAAAAACAAAAAATAGCTAAAAGTTAGTGCTCTTACTATCGAATACTGTTCAAATCCAAGATCTTTGCCTGATTTTTCATTAAAGTGAATTATATTCTTACTAGAATAACATTTTTCAAATCCTAAAATGTTCAAATATAAATCAGAGGATATCACCTCAAGTGTGATTGTCTGGATATTTTAGTATTTTTTTAAGTTGAGCTTTAACTACAGCTGGGTGGTCGGTTGGCTATAAAAGGTATGCTGCCTTAGACTGACTAGACTTTGCTTTAAAAGTATTATGAACTTAACTGTAATCTTTCACGATTAGGTTCAGCACAGTGTGGATTTTGATAAGTTCTCGTCATCAGTCAGTTGGCTTTTCCGTTCATCTTATGGTTTCAGTCAGTTGGTTGGTGATGGTTTCATAGTAAGAAATCTATATTAAAAGGCATGTTTTCAAAATAAGCCTCGAAAACTTTCAGTGGTACGAAAAGCTTTATACTTAAGCAACCACTCCCCAGATTTTTTTTTTTTTTAATTTCTAAACACAAGAATTCATTTAAAAAAAATTTTTGTGTATATATTTTTGAAACGCAACTGTCATAGTGCTGAATATCTTAAAAACGGATTAATTTTAGAACATTATAAATCGTAAATATAATGCTTAGTTTCGCCAGCATCTTTGGTCATATTTAGTTGTGGTTTTAAAAGTCAGTCAAATTTTTTATAAATTAATTTTTTTACCGCTTGTTTTTCCCAACAAAGTCTCATTCGATATCTATACAATTAGTGTAAAGTTTTTTGTATTCCTTCCAAATAATAGGGGATTTCAAGACCCTCAAAATAAGCGTTTGTTTCTGTGCATAAGATTTCTATCACACGTGTGCACTTGTGCATTGTTCTTTTTTCGCCAAATAGGTTTTTTTTTTTTTTTTTGATTGAAATCAATATCGAATCTCTCTAAAAGATTTGAATAATATTGAACTTTTTAAGGCAATCGATGGAATGACAACTCGTACATCATTAATTGGATCAAAAAACAGATATAAATAAACTCACCACCGAATTTTCTATATCGAAACCACCATTTGGATTACATTATGGGGTAATAGAAAATATGCGATAATGTCCATGCATAAGAAACAAATTGCATGGCAATCACTTTTAAGATGTCAAATATACCGTTAGAGCATATAATTTAAACGAACAACTGGGACCAAAGTGCACAGAATGTAAGTAAGACTATGTAGCAGATGGTACACACACATAAATATTCATACAATATAGAAGGAAACTATCGCCAAACATATGGCGAAGTTCATGCCAAACCAGAACTTCCGCTATTGCGAACATAAATTTATGCGCTGACCGAGCGGAGCGGAACAAAGAATTTTACGAAGAATAAAAGCGCAGAAGAAGCAACTTTGAAAAACTTAGAGGACCCAATAGTCTTCTCCCCACAAAGGAGCAAATTGTGATGGTCGTGGTGAAGAATAGAGGAAAGCGTGGCATTGGAAAGTTGCAGCAGCAAACTGAATTGGCTGGCACGTACCGTGTGCGTAAAACATGCAACAGCAGACATGTAAGCGCAACACGAAAACTATCACTTGCTTATTGCAATCACTGTTGCATTGTGAATGTGCGCGGGCGTGGGTAGTAGAAGCAACAGTTACTCGTAGCTTGCATTGCTCTATATAAATAAAATAAATGTGTGCAATGTGTGTATTAGCACAAACCCATCTGGCTCTAATACTTATTAATATCACACACGTACACCGAGCGTCAAAGCAATTGCACATATTGTTGCACTGTCTTCCCCCAACCACCACCCTCATTTCCTTTGCTAATTCGTATACAGTTGGTATTTATCAGCGCAATGGCAACCGACAATTTTAATCAGCTAAGAAAAACACATATGCAACAACAAAAACAACAAGATGCTGCCGGCACAAGCTGCTGTCACAAATGCAATGTGCAAATGCAGTTATTGTAGATTGTTGTTGTTGTTGTTGAAAATATGAAATCAAATTGTATCAACAGCAAATATTCGACACAACTGCAACCAATGCACCACCACCACCAGCACCACACCACTACCATCAGCGCTAAGTATGTGACAGCAACCAGCACCAATTTGCTGATACATAAATGCTGATACACATACAACGCATACTAGCGCGTTCGGCGCACTGACAGCCGGTGTAACAAGTTTTGCGCAAAGCCGGCAAAATACGTGGAAATCACTTGCTGTGGCAAATAAGATTTGTACTTGGCGCTATGCTATTCGTTGTTACTTGTTTTTGTTATTTTTTTTTTTTTTTGTTATTGTTCTTGTTACTGTTGCTATTGAGCTGGCGACTTCCGACTGCAACGCGTGAAATCATATTTGCTGGGAAACATATTGCAAGTGTAAGTGAGCTGTTTATGCATACATAAACGAGTCGCGCAGGAAAAAAATTAAATTCTTTATTTTTTTATTTGAAATTATATATGGAAAAATCTCAGAATTATTTAATAATTTTTTAATAAAAGGGTTTTAGAAAGATTTGTTTAATCTTTTCAAATTATTACTTAATGCAATTACTGAATTTTTAAGAAATTTTTTAGTGAAATATAACAAGATTTGAATTTTTATTTTATTAGATTATTATTATTATTATTATTATTTTTTTTTTTGAAAATGGAGAAGCTTTTATCTGCATAGCTCTATTGGCTATAATATCTCAATATAGCTGCCACATTACTGGTTCAAAGTAATCTGTGCTTCAAAAATGTATCAGGCAAACCTGTCATATTGTTACGATGTTGTCGAATCAACTGCGATGTACATTTTTCACAATGTACTATTTTTATCGGCAGCTTGCCGCCTGGAATGATCGAATTGTTCTCAATAACGAATTTTCTCGATTCATGCTCTAGAACACGCCAGCTATCAGCAACTCTCTTCCATCTGACAATTGATTCGCATTTTCGCCACAGTATGTTATAACATATGTTTTCAAATTGACTATTGAACTCTTTGAATTTGGTACGCATTTTTCAATATTTTATACATATCTGAATGTATATATACAGACAATTAAATTAAATGTTTTTCTTCATTTTTATTCCTCTCTAAGAGTGAAACATTCAATTTCTCTGTCTCAGCGGCTCTAACAAACAAGGATGGGCAACACTGTTCGCAGGTATTAAACATTATTTAAGCTAACTTTTTTACCATTCGTCTTCGAAAATGGATAAGAGACGAGCGTTAACATCAAAGCTAATCCCTACCGAGCGAAGTTCAATGATTATTTGTACTCAAATATTGTAGAGAACAATATAAACGTTTCGTGGCTGAAACAAGACGGCACTGCAGACACATATCAAATGTTTCAATAGCTATTTTTCTTAAAATTTTCGAAAATTTCACAATAAGCTGACTGCCTCACACTTGACATTTACGAATTGTTGGACCATTTTTTGGTGAAGAACCTTTTCGCCTAAGTGCTACGCAGAACATTGCGAAATGCTTCACTTCTTGATATACGAAATTTAAGTCACCAGCCATGGTAACTATTTGGTTGAAATGATGTACTAACATTAACAGTAATGTTAAGGGGTTTCGTGGGTTTGAAAATTTAAAAAAAAAATCGATTTTTTTATTTTTAAATTGTAAAATATGTTTGAAAAATTCTCCTAAAATTTAAAAACGAGCGGAGTAAAATTCTAAGAGATAGATCCTTTGGAAGTTCCATCCATCAGGCCATGGCTGTGTCAATTTGAAACTTCAAACACATTTATCTCAAAACCCTATTTTTTAAGTCGGTGGACACGACTTTTCGAAAAGTTATAAAGCGAAATTGTTCAAATCTAACACACATCTTTGTGATAACAATATCTAGTCATAGAATGAAGGATTTTATTTTATTTTTATTACAATAAATTTTTTAGAGCCAATGCATGACGAAAATTTGATTTAAAAAATGTGTTTTTTGGTTCAAAGTCCGTCAATAATTTAAACTTTAATTTTTTGGTTATTTTCTTTGTCTAATAACGAGATTTTTTCATGTACTAACGACAAGTTTTAGATTTTTTTAAATTTCAGATGAAGAAATAATGAGTTATGCTGTATCAGTACACATTTGATGAACTTCATTTTTATGCAATTTTGAAGCCAAACTTTAATTCCTTAATTCATTTTTATAATTTGTGAAAGAGGGAAATCCACTCAAAAATGCTGCCTGAGTTGACGCTATATTTGCTCATTTCGTTTTAATAATTATTATTTATTTACTTCTTTTTTTGGGCAGCTATATTAATTATTATTATAATTTTTTTTTTGAGTATAGTCAAGGACATTCAATTCGAAGAATTGTATAGATTAGAACCAGCAGTAAAAATGATTCAGCATACACGGATTATTCATTTCGAGGTTCCCTAATTTTTAAGGAAAAAAACACACAAAAATTCAAATTTAATGTGGAATGTTTTTTACAATTCGAGGAAACGTTCTTTGGCATTTATTTTTTTAAAGTTATCTCTTTCAAATGTTGACCGCGTCTACACCTCAGGGTCCATCTCTTAAGTCCAAATTTTCGATGACTCGTTCGACCTTTCCCTTGATACCTGTCGAATGACACGCGCGGCATTTCGCACCAAGACCTAATCGAAGCAAGATTGTCCACATAGACTCTAATAATTACATTACACTAATCGACCTGCCCAATTTTAGGTACCAAATAGTCGGTTATTATGGCACGATAACGGTCGCCATTGACAGTTACGTCCTCACCGCCATCATTTTTGAAGAAATATGGACCGATGATTTCACCTCCCCACAAACCACACCAAACCGTTGTATTTTCTGGATAAAATAGCAGCTCTTGAAATGCTGCTATTTCGTTTGTTTACATACTCATTGAGCCAGAAATGGGCCTCATCGCTGAACAAATGGCTCGCCGACGTCAGCTCTTCTTGCAACTTCTCAAGAGCCTATAGAGCGAAGCGATATCGCTTGGGGAGGTCGAGTGGCTTCAGTACTTGTACAAGCTGCATTTTGGACATTTTCAATTTAAGATCTCGACGTAAAATGCGCGAAATCGTTACATACATTAGTCCGACTTGCTGCGAATGGCGAAGCGAATCGACCTCCACGGTCTTTGTGTACACTCTCAGCTACAGCCGCTATAATTTCTTCACTGTATGTTGGACGAGGTCTATTCGGTCGAATATTATCCAATAATGAATGCTGGGTCTCAAGGTGGTTGATGGTGTTGCGAATAGTACGCTCAGTTGGCAGATTATGTCGACCATAAACTGAACGAAGCGCGCGAAACACATTCTTTACAGAACGTGAATTTTTGTATTAAAGTTGAATGATTTGTAGACGTTATTTAGGCGTAAGTCTTTCCATGATGAAATGTAAGATAATACTGAACAAAAATAACATGACAGCTTGACACAACTCACGCGTGATCTTTCAAAGAAAGGTTATAGAATAAGGTATCTGCACTTGGATCACCCATAAAAGTAAAATAAAATAAATGAATTCTACGATATATGTGGCCAGTGATTTAAATATTAGCACACTAATATTCCTACATAGTCTTTGAACTCATATATAAATTAAACTCATATCCATATATTTATATCTACACTTTACATTACGCTTTAAGTTCCAGCATTTCTTATTCACATACAACTGTATTGAAAGGGTATTTTGCAAAAGCTTGTCGCCCACTGCAACTATATCAAACAGACTTCTACACACGCATATCTGGAAATTGTATTTGCAGCAAATACACACGTAAATATATGTAGCGCAGCACAAACCGTTACCCGCTATCATAACTATCTATAATAAATATCTATGTATGCGAATTGCGTGCTTTTTACACTCTCATTTCAACACACCCTCCATCCTCCATCCGGCCAGCCATCAATGGCACACATACTGCACAGTCAATTGCAACAGTTTCGATTTATTTGCTGCTGCACATCCGGGTAAGCAGAACTGCTTATAAATACTTGTAGCTGGCTGTGCGTGTGCTTCGCATACACGTATGTATATGTGCGTACGTGATTTTCGCAAAAATATAGCAAATCATTCGCTGGTAATTGAAAGCTTTGTAGATATTTACTTGTATAAGTTAGCAGATAAATATGGATTTAGTAACGAATTGTAACGAGTACTTATGTGCACATGTTATGGCATAGAGTTGGTTGGTTGTTTGGTGGGTTGGTTGGTTGGCTGGTTAAATAATAGTTTTAAAATATTTAGTAATTGCATGAGCAAATAATGTTGCGTATACGCAGTGTACCTATCAACCATTGCAAGCTAGATTTGCTTATTTTATAAGTTGATTAATGTGTCTTTTGTCGGAAATTTTTGAAAATTCTATTACGCACAAGTGCATGAGTGAATATGATTATTTGAGCTCAATTTTTTATTTATTGGAAATATGCTTGTGCTAATTACATTTAAGTAAATTAGAATTCAACTAAGCTGTACTCGTGACACATTTATTGTTCCAAACGCTTCAAGCCTCTCTACGTGGATCACTTTCATCTTGCTTTTTGACCTCCCAGCGATCTGAATTCGATACACTACATCGTTTAGTCGATTTATGATCTTGTAGGAATCTTCCCTATTGCATTGAAGTTTTGAGGACAGACCTCTCTTCCTTTGTGGATTGTATAGCAACACTAAATCCTCATTTTGGAAGCCTTCGGATTTCATCGCCTTGTCATACCTTGCCTTCATTTTGTCACGCGTAATTTGAGTTCGCTATCACACAAGAGCATGTATCTCTCTTAACTCTTCCTCTAGAACGCTAGACGCTTCCTTCCCACTTCTTTTTGCATCACCATTTATTCCAAATTTGAAACCGCCGGGCAACTGAAGTTCACTACCAAAGAGTATCCTCGCAGGAATTTGAACCGTTGTTTCATGCACTGTCGATGGATATCCCATCAGAAATAGTGGTATGTGGATATTCCAATCATCCTGATGTTTGTCCACGACTTTCCGCAAGTGTTCTTCCAGGGTCCGGTTGAACCGTTCTTCCATGCCATATGATTGAGGGTACAGAGCTTTCGTTCAGGTTTTTCGAATACCAAGTATCAGACATATATCCTGGAACACCGCCGATTCAAAGTTTCTTCCTTGGTCTGAGTTCAATTATATGCGCACACCGTATCTGGTAAGCCAATTTAGAGGGAATGCATCCGTAACTGTTTTGGATTCCTGGTTTTGAAAAGGGGAAAACCTCAGTCCATTTACTAAAGTAGTCCACAACCACAAGAACACGTTCGTTTCCTTGTCTGCTCATAGGGATTTAACCCGCTCAAATGGTGCACCTCAGTTATACTGATTCATCTGCCCATGGCTTCGTGACTTTTGCGTTTTAGCTGCTATGCACTCCTTGCAATTGACAACCCACTCAACGATCGATTGACGAACCACTGCTTGATCTTCTCCAGCGTTTTCGTAATGCATATGCCCTCCACTAGGACCATTACGGAATTCCAAAAGAACAACGGGAATTCTTAACATCGGAAATACTATTAGCCTTCGAGAGCACTGGCCATCTTCACTTTCCCATATGCTATGCAAACAGCCATATATGAACTCTAGCAGGCTCAACTACTACTTCAGCCAAACTCAACCCTGAAATACTCAATACATGTCCCGCATGCAACGAATACCCGCACGACACTAACAACCTCTGTGCATGCCCACTCAACCCGACTCATCTAACACCCCTCTCCCTATGGTTCCAACCCGTTGAAACAGCACGTGTCTTAGGCCTACCATTAGATGACCTCTAGGAATAAGACTGGACCTACCCGACCCTAGGCGGTGTTGGCTAGCCGCCGAACAACAACAACAGAAATATACTAAACAAGGTAACTTTCTATCGTGTGACATCTTCAACTTCATGATGAAAAAAATTAAAAGAGTTTCAAAATCTACCAGAGACGGTATAACCTTCTTCAAAAGCATGAAGCTTTTGCCACATGTGATGATAAATATATTTATAAACTCGGTCTCAGCAACAAAAGGCGCATTCTGCTTTATGGAGGATGGACTGTATGAGTAAGCTAGAGGAAAGTGTCTCTTAAGGAAGGAGGACAAGACGAAATATCTTCCATAATTAAACAGAAGGTCTGGGAATTCACGTCCTGGTTCCAACGTCACTTATGACAGCCATAACTTGGTAGTTGTAATGGCAACAGAGACAGAGAGTGAACTTCGTGTCTAATGACTAAGAGCAGAAACGAAAGGCGCTCCTTTATAAATTAGGCTGGACGGCGATTGTGACAAACAAAAAAGAAGAAAAATCTAAACTAACTAACTTTTTCAACAAAAAAGCCATAATTTTCTTGTAGTGAGAACTCTTTAGAGGAGAACTTCAACTAGTCGAGATTTAAAGCTGCTCTGCTACAGAAAACAAATTCATCAGCTGAAATATAAGGTTATTTATACCACCATAGAAATTTATTGAGTTAATTGTTAAGAAAAATGAGTATATTATTTTTTGTTACGAAAAGTGAGTCTGGCTTGACTAAAAAAATTATTCCTAACATTTCTCTACGGCTAGAAGGTGTGGGTAAATTTATAAACTTTAAGCGACTAGTATACGGAGGAAGATTTTGGCGGGAATCCCAGTGCAAATGACGAAAAGCGAACGAAAAAACCTGGTTTTGAACGGACTCCATTTTATCAGAATGGATTGTATAATTAGGGTTCCACACAACCGAAGCGTACTCCAATATTGGTTTTACTAATGACGTTTAAAGTATTTTCGTAACATAAGGGTTTCTAAATTCTTTAGACCAACACTTTACAAAGGCAGGGCACCTTTGGCATTCAACACAGTTGTATTAATATGAAGATTGAAGTTGAGTTTGGTATCGATTGTTACACCTACATCAACAAAATTACATACTTGCTGTAGACTATAATTGTTTATTGTGTAAGCTGGTGGTTGAACATATTTTCGTGTAAAGAACATTGTTTTACATTTATTAAGGTTAAGAGGCATATCATTGTTATTACACCAATTTACTAAATTTTTTTTATCGGTTTGTAAGAAACGTCTTTCATTAATTGAAGTATACGATTGGAAATGCTTTGCTAAGTTCAAACTACTTACGACGTAGATTTGTGTATTTTATACAGTCCGTAGGCAAGTTAGCCTTTTAAAACAGTTTAGAAGCGCGAGATTTTCTATTTTTTTAATAAATTTAAGTCATTTGTGAACCATAAATTGTTAAATTTAGTTAAAGCACAGGCACGTTTTGCTAAAATAAAGAATAAATTCCTCGACAATACCTTTATAGACAGGCCAAATCAATGTGGATAGTTCCTGATTTAACTTTTTTATGTTAGCTTGAGCAAAATTTAAGTTGGAACTAGAACCAAATGAAGATGGCGCGTTACCAACCCGTAGGCTGCCCATGACTTCAAAAGTTATCTCCAAAGCAAGATTATAGGTATCTTCTGGTAGGACAAAAGGATATTATTATTATTATTATTATTATTATTATTATTATTATTATTAATCCCAACGGTTTACCCACCTCCCGCCCATCCGCACGCGGGGCGCTGTGCGCGTGACGTAGGGAACTTGTTTTATTTTTCATCAATGCCGAGTCACGATGAGGCGAGGTTTGTTTAGTGTCGAGAACTAAAAGAGTTCAGCTACAGAGCAAAATTCATCAACTGATTTTTAAGAATTATTTAAAATATAAAATTTAATGTAACACTTAGTTGAGAGTTGACAAAATAGTTTTCTTAATATGAAAAAAGCGAGTCAGATATGTCAAATGTGCTTGAATGAGAGTTGAAATTAAGACGCAAACAATGCAAAGGCTCTTGAAGTTCAAAATTCGTTTTACAAGTTTTTAGAAATAAGGGGCAAAAATGTCTGGACATTCTGAATGGAATATTAAATTTGATTTCGGGGAGAGTAAGCGGACTGCAAATTGAGCCTGTTATTATTTTAACCATGAAAATTACACCAAGCATTTCCCGACGACTGGAGAGAGTAGGGAGACTGATAAGTTTCAGACGACTAGTATGAGAGGGAAGATTGTATTGAGAGTCCCAATGCAAATTTCGTAAGACAAATAAGAGAAATTGTTTTTGAATATACTCTAACTTGTCAGAATAGATTTGATACCTAGGGTTCCGATTCACCGAGCCGTATTCAAGAATGGGTCTTACTAATGTTACATACAGAGCTTTTGTAACATAAGAATCATTAAACTCCCTTCATCAACGTTTTACAAAAGCCAAGATGCCTTTGGCTTTGTTGACTAACACACCAATGTGATGTGTGAAGTTCAGTTTAGGGTCCATAGTGATCCCCAGGTCAATAAATCTGTGAACCTGCTCCAAACTGTAATTATCTATAGTGTACGTAATTGTCTGTGTGGAGCTTCGATAGAAACACATAACTTTACATTCGAAGCGAATCACAGAAAATTTTGAAATGTTGTCAACGTAGACTAAATCAAGAATTTTATGAAACTAATTTGGTACTAAATTAATTTGGTTAATGCAAAGCTCAGACATTTTCTCTGAGAACTCTGTAAAACATGGTCCAGTACAAACGGGAGTGATGTTATTATCGATTTGTTTCCATGATATAGAAGGCAAATTGAAGTCTCCCAAGACCATTATGGAGTCAGAATCTTTCATCAATGTAATAATACTTTGAAATGATCTAATAAGTAGGATATTTACAGATATGTCAGACCGGGCAGGTATACATATATCATAAAATAAATAAAGAAATGAATAGAATGGCTGTAAATTTGAATTTAGCAATTTGTAGTAAGTTCTTAGAAGCATGTCAAGTATATTCATATGGATATTTTATGCTGAAATTGCGCAAGATAGAATAGACTGAAGTAAGTGTTTGGAATGTTATTAATTTGTCAGAATGAAGTCATAGATCTATATATACATTCCATATGAAGTATAACTGTATTTCTAAAATATACATAAATAATCATTTCGCATATACAATTAAGTATTATTGTTTCTTCACCATATCATATGCAAGACAGCCATTGCGTATTAGTAACAAAAAAAATCGTAAATTTATTATATCAGCACAATGCGTACATATATATGAGAGCAATAAAGACTATGCACGCTCACACCTACGCATTTGTAAATACTCATATACACATACACATATATTTACTTCATATGCAAGCTTTGAGGTCATCAGCCTTTCCAAATAAGAGCAGCTTAGCCCCAATCAAAAAAAAAGAAAAAAAAAACTGGGTTGAGTATTGAAAATAGAAATAACAAATAATCGACAAAAATATAAAACCACACACTTTTGCCTGGCAGTAGCAGTTGTAAGAGCAGTATATGGTTGCATATGCAATCAACAAAAGTGAAAGTTAAATCGCTCGGCAATTGCAAAGCTTAACCGCAACGAGATTGCACATAGAACAATGGCAGGCAATAACAACACCAATTTGATTTTGACCACTGGCATAGAAAAAATTCAATTTTCCAAATTTCACTTTGATTTTTCTACCCGCAGGCAGCAGTTTAGAGAGCGCATCATGTGCAAAGCTGTAGAAATAGCATTTGAATGTACTAATATTTGTGGTTTGTGTTTGGTGCGAAAATTTAGGCTGATTTTAAGGAGAAAAATCCTAAATTTTTACGGTATTTTGTTCAAGAGGCTGAGAATTTGACATTGATTATGCTCGTAAAATTTCAATTGGAGCAAATTGAAACACTTAGTAGTATTTTAGGAGAGTGGTAGGTATATATCTACTTCCCAGAGCTTAATGTTTTCAATCACTTTCAAATTTCACAAAAATTACTTTTTAGTCTGTTGTCAAGTGCCTATGTTTCAAAGTATGTCTTTAAGATACTTCTTATTTCTTCTTTACAGTCTTTCCACAAATTAACTCTCAATAAAAAAAAAATACGCTTCTTAGGTCTTTTTGATGAAACTTCGGAAACTACTTAATTGCCTACTGTATTATTTAGGGAAAAATTTAGTTTTCTCCAAAATATTTGATGAGTAAGGAAAACTAATAATACTCAGCTTATTTTCAAGTAAATTACTTTACTCTATTTGGAATATATATATTGGTTGTACAAAAAAATATATTGGTTGTACAAACATTTTCCCACCCCTCTGTTAATTTTAGTATTAGCCCTCTCTAACCTCAATCCACTCATTTAACCATTCTGCGATTTCTTAAAAAGACCTGAAACGGTAATTTTTCTTCCTCTTCTTCAGCGTAGGCACCGCTTACGCGATTATAGCCTCGTCAACAATAGCGCGCCACTCGTTTCTTCTTTTTGCTGTTTGGCACCAGTTAGTGATACCAGATTGTTCTCCACCTGACCTACCAACGTAGTAGAGGTCTTCCTCTTCTTCTGTTTCCGCCAGTGGCTACTCCATCGAATACTTTCAAAGCTAGAGCGCTTTCATCCTTTCGAACGACATGACCTAGCCAGCGTAGTCGCTGTCTCTTGATTCGCTGAACTATGTCAATGTCGTCGTATAGCTCGTACAGCTCTTCGTTCCATCGTCTGCGGTATTCGCTGTTGCCAACACGCAAAGGACCTTAAAGCTTCCGCAAAAATTTTCTCTCGAAAACTCCTAAAGCCGACTCAGCGTATGCAGACATCGTCCAGAATTCTGCACCTTATGGCAGGACGGGAAAGATGAGCGACTTGTAGAGTTTGGTTTTGGTCTGTGGAGAGGGACTTTCCTTTTCAATTGTATAGTCAGTCCAAAGTAGCACCTGTTGGTAAGAAGGATTCTGCGTTGGATTTCAAGGCTGAAATTGTTGGTTTTGTTAATACTGGTTCCTTAGTAGACGAAATTATCTACGACTTTGAAGTTGTGACTGTCAACAGTGACGTGGGAGCTAACTCGCGAAGGCGATGACTGTTTCTTTGATGACAGGAGATTTTTCGTCTTGGCTACTACTACCAGACCCATTCGCTTCGCTTATTTGTCTAACCTGGAGAACGCAGAACTTACGGTTCGGTTGTTATGACCGATTATACCAATATCATCGGCATACGCTAACAATTGCACACTCTTGTATAATACTGTGCCTGGTGTATATAGCTCAGCAGCTCGTATTATTTTCTCCAGCATCGAATTGAAGAAATAATATGAGAAAGAGTCTCCTTGTCGGAAAGCTCGTTTGGTATCGAATGGCCCAGAGAGCTCCTTCCGAATTCTGACTGCGCTCCTGGTATTACCCAGGGTCAGTTTACAAAGTCGTATGAGTTTTGTGGGGATAAAAAATTCAGACATACTGTCGAAGGCAGCTTTAAAATCGATAAAAAGATAGTGTGTATCCATTCTTTTCTCTCCGGTCTTCGACGAGACTTGGCTCATGGTGAATATCTGGTCAGTGGTGGATTTCCCAGGTCTAAAGCCATACTAATCTTTCACATAATACGCTAGATAGGAGCTTATATGCGATATTAAAGAGACTTATCACACGATAATTGGCGCAGGCCGTGGGGTCTCCTTTTTTTTTTGCAAAGAAGGTGATACGTGCTCCTTGTCAGCTCTTTGCCGCCGTATTTGAATAGTTCTGCCGGTAAACCATCGGCTCCCGCCGCGGCAATCGCTATCCGAACTTCTTGATAGTCGGATGATGGCACTTCTATACCATCGTCATCGATTGGGGTTTCGGGTTCGCAATCTCCGGAGTTTCCACTTTCACGGTAATTCTATAAATCCTTTAAATTCATCGAAACAGCTAGTATTCGGAAAAAGCGAGATCTGAAAAATATTACGGGTGCGCTAAAATCTCCCATTTCAGCGCGTTCAAGTGGTTTTTGACCGCTACAGCTAAGTGGGTTTGAGCGTTCGAGCATTGCCATGCGTTTCGGTAGCTTTTTTTTTTTTTTTTTAAAAGCATTGCTCAAACTCATAAAATGTAGTCAATAACGAGTTCGGTTTGCATTTGGCATAGATCTTGATCCATCAAAGCTTTCAGTTCCTCACCTCCAAGCTTTTGGTTAGGATGCTATTTTCTTTGAAACAAGACTGATTATTTTTGAAAGTTTTCTTTTTTTCGGAACCACCTTCTGCATTATTTTCGGCGAAAGCAAATTCACCATAAATTTCTACAGGCATTCAATGGGTATCAGCTGCAATTTTCTTCTATTAAATTATAGTAAAATAGAGGATCAAAGCTTTTCTCAAATGCTGTTCATTTAACACAACTTCGAATATATTCGAAAAGGCAAAAAACAATGTTTTTTTTAGAAACAGACATTATTGATGACAGATGTGACTACTTCACCAAAGAATGTGACAAAAACCATACTGCGCAGCATGCAAAAGCAGCGGAAAAAAAGATACGAGTAACAGAATCTCAGCTTGTAAGTGTCCTCTATATCAAGCGGCATGTAAAAGGTCGAATTGAAGTAAAACAAATCAACCCTAATCATTGCGAAGCTGCATAAGATCTACTAAAGCTGACAAACTACGAGAAGAAGGCAGTTGTGGCTATGGTCTCTAAGCAGTATAGAAACATAAGTACCGGAGGATTTCTGATAAAGAAAACGAAGCTGCCATATGGGTCTGTGGGGGCAAGGCTCTCCAAGAGAAGCAGGTCCTTGGAAAGTCCTACAATACGCGGACAAAAATAAGTGGAATCTATTTCTACAGTTGCCATGTACCACTGAATGTGTCTCAAGGCAAATACGAGAGCATCGACGACGAACTAGTCCAGGGGAGTCCTGGACTACGACGCCTAACGTGATTGCATGCGATTTCAATGCTTGGACAGTGGAATTTGGTAGTAGCCAAACAAATAGGCGGGGTAATGCGCTGCTCAAAGCATTTTCTGTGTTAGACGCAGAGTTGCTCAATAACGGTGAACGAAATACCTTCGATAAGAATGGTCGTGGATCGATAATAGATATTTCGTTCGGCAGCAGCACACTTATTCGATCGGCAAGCTGGAAAGTGTGCGGTTTCTATACACATAGCGATCACTTCGCCATTATGTTAGACGTCGGAAAATAAACACAAATTCCGTCCAGCCAGAAAAATCTACAGAAAAAGATGAGGAAATCTTCGGACTCATCTTGGACGGAAGCCTAGGTAATAGATTGAAAAGCTGGCATGCTGGTGAATCACATAAGCAAAGCCTGCGGCGCTTTCATGTGTAGGAAAAGACAAAGCGATTCCCTAAAGCCTGCATAGCTAAGAAGCGAATGCCATAATGCACAAAGTGTAAATGTGCACCAAAGAATACCAAGATGCGTCTGTCGACCAACAAATGCATGATCACAGGTTTTTAGGATGCACAAAGTGTCATTACATCGATTACCTTGAAAATGATAAAACGAACACAAGCGAATATTATTCAGAGTTTTTGGACTCATTCGATATTAATTTAGAGCAGAAACGAACGCATTTGGCAAAAGAAAATGCTGCTCGATCAGGACAATATACCATGGGTGCACACTTGTATAGTCATCATCAAAAATTCATAAGTTCGAACTGCTACTCCATCCAGCATATTCTCCAGATTTAGCCACCTGCGGTTATTTCACAAACCTGAGGAAATTTTTGGAAATTAAATGTTTCAGTTTGAATGAGGAGGTCATCACAATCCTAAAACCAATTATTTGGAAGGAATACAAAAATTGTAGAAATATTGGACTAAATGTTGTACCTAAAGGAGACTATGTTGGGAAATAAGATTCTTTTTTGCATAAAATATATTATTTTTGTTAATGGAATCTTTTTTGACCTACAAAAAGATAGTCCCAGAAATATTTCTCCAAATTTTATATAGAAACTAGCAGTTAATTGTTCATAAATACTCGAAATTAAAAAAAAAACCAAGCCATTTTTTTATGTTTTCCAACAGCTGTATAAAGTTGACTCACACAACACTCCAAATTTCGAAAATATTTTGCGACTATAAGTACAGTAGGAAAAGCAGAACAATTTTTAGTTTAGTTTTAGTTTGTTTATTAGAAAGCTGTTTGAGTTTGGAAATGTAGTTTTATCAATACTTTTTAGCATAAATCTCTAAAAAAAAAAAAAAAATTTTAAAAAAATAAAGGCTAATTTCTCTTAAAAAATTTCGAAACCGAATATTTGACTAACATTTTCTTTGCTGAGTTGTACTATGTAGACCTTACAAAATTACCAGTGTGGCTTTGCCAAGGCCTTAAATATACATTACTAGTCTTAAAGTCTCACAGCACTACGCCATCACCACCACCACCACCGTCACTGCAACCCTAAGTTATGCCGGCAATAATTGAGCAATAATCTGTATGCCATTGTTATTGTTTTCTTCCAATTGAACAGCTTGCTAGATCAGTTATTTCTTTATGAGCTTTCAACGGATGCCGTTAATCAATTATTGCAACAACGAAAACAACAACAACTACAACAACAAGAATCACTCCATAGCAAAGCCTATTATGTAATAGTAATCGCATCATTGCACCCGATCAATGCTTCAAACATACATATTATACTCACACATATATAAAATTCATTTAAAACGACACCAAAACATCTTGCCAATAAACTCTAAGCGACGAACCATAAACGTTTGCCAGCAACGGACCCACTTGATTACAAGAAATTAAATTAAATTTAGTTGTTATTTGCTGTCGGTTGTACTATCTCGCACAGCTTCCGCTAGAGCATGTTGTGGTTAACTGATTTCCTGGC
The DNA here is from genome assembly GCA_030068015.2 of Neoceratitis asiatica. Taxonomy (NCBI): domain Eukaryota; kingdom Metazoa; phylum Arthropoda; class Insecta; order Diptera; family Tephritidae; genus Neoceratitis; species Neoceratitis asiatica. The sequence continues at coordinate 40,742,162 of CM061527.1, forward strand.
ACTACTAATTAAATACCTGTCAGTTGTAAGCAAACGAGCCCGGCCACTTTGATAATATTTGCTAACGTAACCGAAATGAGTGAAGGTGGATAGAGGAGAAAAGTGACAGAGTGAATTGCGTGGCCTATGGCAAATCATTTGCTTTAAGGCAGCAAAGATCTCGGTAACCGCTAGTCGCTGTAGACTATATATACCACTATTTAAATTTTGATATTTCATATTAAATTTGATTTTCGGTTACCTTACCTAAATACATGTAAATATATGCGTATATTTATAGAGGAATATGTATATATACATATATACATAGGCATCTGCCTTAAATAAATAATATTTTTGTGGCTTAAACTCTAATTCGTAAACTAAATTGAATTTGGTAAAATATAATCCTGCGGTTGTCGAAATAATTAGTGTTTCAGGAAGCAGTGGAAGTTTTAAGCTTTCGAATTTAATATAAATTCATATTAAATTTATAATAATTGTTACTGAAGTTTGATAGAAAATTTGTTAAATAAATGAAGGTTGGAACTTTTTGTTAACGGATTTAGGCTTGGACAAAAGCAGCAATTACAAGTTTAATTAATAATAAATTAATAAAGAATTTTAAGAGTTTTAAAGAATTTTGAATGATGTAATTACACTGCTTATTGCCGCTTTATTGCTGGCTAAATAATTTATAATAATTGTAATAAAATTAAAATAATAATTAATTAAAATTTTAAATAATCAATAGCAGCGTTATCACATGGTGAGTAGAAATGAAACCTTTCTATATACGAGGTATATACAAACGAAAGGGTTAATCTTTATTTTTCACGGGCTGTGTAAATTCGATTAACGATATTTTGCAATTGTTATAATCGGACAATTATGTTTATCCTATTTTTTCATTAGGGGCCAATTTCGATTGGTAGTTTGTTTTTTGAAATTAGAAGAGGTAAGACACGTTTTTGTGTGCACTTCGATTTTCGACTTTTGAAAGAAATGGATCAAAGAATATGTATTAAATTTTGCGTTAAAAATGGAATACTGCAAGGCACCTGAAATGTTGACTGTGGCATTCGCTGAGTGAATATGTTAATGGCGATGAGGGTTCCGGAGGTGCGACCACGTCAACAAGCGAAGAAAGCATCGAAGCATTGAAACAAATTTTTCTTGAAAATCGTCGAATCACTATTAGGGAAGTTGAAAAAGAATGCTGGTATATCAATCAGCTCATGCCATTCAATTTACTCGAGTGTTTCTGGCATGAAGCGTGTGGCAGCGAAGTTTGTTTCGAAATTGCTAGGTTTTGAGCAAAAGCAATATCGCGTTAGTAATGCTCAGTAGTTGTTGAATGACGTCAACAACGATCCGAGTATGCTCAAACGGGTCATAACTGTTGACAAAACCTGAAACCAAGGCCCACTCATCCTAATTTAAGCTGCCATATGAGCTGTTTTCTTTGATTACAATGGTGTGGTGCAACATCAATCATCAGTTCCTGTCCAAAGGTCGTACAGTTTATATGGAATACTACAAGGCAGTTATACGACGTTTTGTGTAAAGTAATACGGCAATACAGCTCAAACGATCAGAATTGTGGAAAAACAAATCGTGGATTTGCTTCGCGATAATGCACCATCTCACACATCAATGCTTATTCGTGATTTTTTTCGTCAGAAATAAAACCGTAGTTATGCCCCAACCACCGTTTTCACCAGATTTTGCTCCCTGCGACTTTTTCCGATTCCCAAAACTAAAGAAACCCATGAAAGGAAATCGTTTTGCCACAATTGATGAGATCAAGTCAGAGTCGAAGAAAGAGCTGATGGCCATAACTAAAAGCGCATTTCAGAAGTGTTTCGAGAATTGAAGAAAGCGTTGGTACAAGTGTATTATATTCGAAGGGGATTACTTTGAAGGTCACAAAATAGATATTGATGAATAAATAAATACTTTTCCAAAAAACTTCAAAACTCACATTTTCCTTTGAACACACTTCGTATTATAGAAAAAATAGGAATGAAGGAACTTAAATATCTACACAAGACGAGTATTTTAAAATTTGGAACAATTAAATTGTTATTGCTGTCAACCATTTAATAAAAAATATTAACTAAGAAATTTTTATTCAAAAATTTGTTTAGTTATTTAACTTTTCTTTTAATTTATTCATATATTTATGTATTTATTTTCTTTATTTTTGTTTTTATTTTACTTTTTTATAGTGTTAATATTGGTTTATTTTATTTATTTATTTATTTATCCTCTCTTTATATTTTACTTATTTATTTTATTTTATTTTATATTTGTTTCAATTATCTTCGAACTTTATATATTTAAAATATTTATTAATTTATATAGTTATATGTTTATTCTTATATATAAGTAATTGATATGCATACTTATACCAAATATTTTATGCCCTCTCACCACTCTAACAGCCCCATCTGCTCCAAAGAATTGACTTTACTCTCCGCAGCAAAATCAAAATTACCAATACCAACCATGAAAGCATTACACTAAAGTATAATCTGATAATTTGTATAAGTGTAATTGCAAGTGGTGGTTATTAAGTGGCGTTAAATGCATAAACACATGCGCTTAAGTACATTTATATGTATATTTATATGTGCATTATTAGTCCATTTTCGGCAGGTTGGCATATAAACACTTGCAATAACAAGCATAAATCGTTGCTAGCTACACTCCTATTTCAATATAACTTTATCTAAATATGTTTGTGTGATGAAATGAACAAACAGTTATAAATACATACAAGCAAATATAACGTGTGGGGCAAATGGCTCTTCATTGATGGGTGGTCTAAAATTGTTAAGTGGCGAATGCACAGACATTTGCGCTGAAATCTATTTGCCACACACACACCTTTTTTTCATTGCATACACAAACGCGCTCTTCCTTCCTTTACTCGCTCAACTCGCCAAAACTACTGCATATACTTGAAGTTTATGTATATATATATATATATATATATATATACTTCTCTCAGTTGCAGTCAAATTCGAAATGCTTGTCTATTGGTTTATACTTCATTGAATCAAATTATATTGCATGTCAAGTGCTACGCTACGTTGAATTGTTGAAAGCAATCGACAGTTTTGGCAGCCAGTAGCAACAACAAAAATAATAATGATTATAAATTTATGTAATTTGTGCCTTTTGGTTGAAATTGTTTTTGCATATTCCAAATGGTTAGTTCAACGTTGGAATATTAACAATACATGTGGTGAATAAATATATGTGAGAATGTGTAAGTGTGTGTAAGAGGTTAAATTATAAACTTCTTAAATTATTTAGTAGTGAAGAACTGTTGTGTAAAACCGTGCAGTAATATTAGTAATAGATCGGCAAATTAGAGTATGAATTTTAGTTTTTAAATTTCGAAAATGGTAAACCATAATAATAAATCAATTAAAAATTATAATTTTATTTTATTTTATTTATATTTCTTTAATTAAAATTTATAATTTTACAGTTCTTAACTTTAATTTTATTGTAATTCAAAATTTTGGTTGGTATTGGTTATAAATTTTTCTGGAGCAGAGCAAATTTTTTGGCATCTGAATTGCATATTATTAATTAAGGGCCTTAATTAGCCTAGAATATTGAAAAATGCGATTTTTTCCATAAGATATAAGTTTAATTATTTAAAATATGCCTGTAAAAGGATTTTTCAAAATTCAAATTATTTTCGGAGATATAGCTGTTTTGCTGACGCGGTATCCATACCGGATCGGCCTTTACGCGAAACTTTATATGCGTTTTCCTCGAAACTGTCTTTTTCAAAAGGATACCCACGATTTCTCAAGTTCTACCAGACTCATTTACTTGAAATTTTTGGAAATTTTTTTTTTCTCTATGTCTGGAATTATGCTCATTCGCAAATTTCAAGTTTTACAGTTTTTAAAACATTCGAAAAGAAAAAGGTAAAATAATTTTTTTTTTAAACAGTCGCCAGTTTGTGATTTTTTTTTTTCAAATTTTATGCAATTCCAGGCTTTGCGAAATTTCTCTATATTAATAATATTTTAATTTAGTTTTTTTTTTTCAAATTGCTAGAAGGACTTAAATCGTTTGTATGGTCATGTGACAATTTTTTACGAACTCCCCACCTCATCAGAATTAAAAATAAAAAAAGGTTTTTGCTTGTATTTTTTTCATGCTAAAAAATGACTTATAAGAAGACGTTTAGTACAAATATTGATTGCTTTCTTTTTACGAAGCTTCAAAGATTACCTGAAATTTAGCTCTCTAGACTGAAATACCCCCTTCATATATATATACGATATTTAAAAGAATAAAGATTATAAGTTTTGGGGTATTTTCTTTTGCCGTAAATTTTTTGCTTATCTATATTAAATATAATTATTTTAAAACTCTCAAGATTTCATTAACCAAATGAATACCACTTCTTGCGAAAAAAATACATCAATTTCAATTTAATGGGGATCACTCGAAAGAACATTATTTGGCATTTATTTTTTTAATATTATTTTTTTTTTTTAATATTGTCCGCGGCTACGTCTCAGATGGATCATCCGTTGGGTCCAATTGTCGATGACTCGTTCGCGCATTTCGGCTGGTAACTGGCTAGAATCTACATTCCCTCACAGGAAAAAGTCTAACTTTGTGATATCACACGCTCTTAGTGGCCAAACGACCGGCCCAAGACGTAAAATTATCTGCTCACCTAAGTGTTCTCTCAATAAATCCATTGATTGATGTGATGTGTGGGAAGTGGCGCCATCTTGTTCAAACCAAATGTCGCGGAGATCACGAGCTTCAATTTCAGGCATCAAATAGTCGGTTATGATGGCGCGAAAACGGTCGTCATTGACGGTTACGTTCTCAACGGCATCATTTTTGAGGAAATATGGCCCGATGATTCCCCCGGCCCACAAACCACATCAAACCGTTGTTTTTCGAGATACAATGGCAGCTCTTGTATTCCTTCAATTTGCTCTTCGTCTTAAATGCGGCAATTTTGCTTGCTTAAATACCCATTGAGCCAGAAAGAGGCCTCATCACTGAACAAAATATGGCTCAAAATCTTCGGATCTTCTTGGAATCTTTTAAAAGACCATAGAGCGAAGCGATGTCACTTGAAAGGTCGAGCGGCTTCAGTTCTTTCACATGCTGTATTTCGTACGCTTTCAATTTAAGATATCTACGTACAATGCGCCAAGTCGTTCCATACGTCAGACCGAGTTGCTGCGAACGGCACCGAGTCGACTCTTCACGGTCTTCGTGTACACTCTGAGCTACGGCCGCTACATTTTCTTCACTGCAAGCTAGAAGTGATCTATTCGGTAGAATATTATCCAGTAATGAATGTTGGGTCTCAAGGTGGTTGATGGTGTTGCAAATAGTACGCTCAGTAGGCCGATTATGTTGATCATAAGTTGAGCGAGGCGCGCGAAACACATCCTTTACAGAACGTGAATTTTCGTAGTAACGTTGAATGATTTGTAAATGTTCTTCAGGCGTAAGTCTCTCCATGATAAAATGTCAAATAATACTGAACCGAATTTGAAATTGGTACGAAGTATGTAAGTACTAGAAAAATATGAAGTAGACCCACTGAAATTTATGCCGGTCGTATCAGAATCGCGAACGGAATTTATTTAGCCTCGTCCGTATGACTGTCTGACTGTCTGTTTGACTGCCAAATATCCCTCAGTATTTGAGATATTTAAACCAAACTTGGTAGGCAGATGCACATATGCGTTTAAACGATCATTTGACAGAAGCCACCAGGGTGAACCACTATACCTCAGAGCTTAAAATTTGGTATAATACACATACATAATAAAATGTATGTCAGTCAAAAATCCGCCATCTAGGAGCGTGAAATTTTGTATTATGCACACATATTATAAAGTCCAAATTTTTAGTAAAAATTATCAAAATCGGAACACTATACAATATATGATACCCCCATACAATCCATATTAGGTTTTGAATCCAAAATCCCTTAAAAATTCATCAAAGAGCGCGAAATTCGGTATTTAACAGACGCAAGTTCCGTTTATATTGACATCGAAATCGAATTTTATATTTTTCAATAAATTTGATATTTTCATGTAAGGCATAAATACTTTGGCTTCGGCATTGTTTTTTTTTTTATTTATTTGTGATCACACATATTTATTTGCGTGTATTACTTGAACAATAAATCACTACATTTTTAAAGTTAATTCACTGCGTAATAAAGTTATTTATTTAAAGAAAAAAAGAAAAAAGTGGTCTTCGCGACAAAAAATTCCATAATTTAAATAATTTTTTGACATCACATTTAATCATTGCGCAATTGCAATGTAATATGTAAATATTGACAAGAATTCAATAAAGGTGGGGAGCTTTGCATTAATTCAATTTTAATATAATTAATATAGAAAAAGAATATTTTTTTTTGCATTTTTGCCATAAAAAACTGTGGACTGTGTTGAAATAATTAAATATAAATATTTTATGAACTTTTTATTACGCTTTTTGTAATATTTCTACAATGTTTTTTTTATTAAAATTGTTACTGTAATGATTTGAATTTTTAAGTGCATATTTTTCCAAGCAATAAATTATCATTTACGTGTGTAGCCCAGCTTTGCCCAATCGCCCGCAAAACCGATCGAGGAGCACGTCTGATGGATAAACGTAAAACCCAACAGATACTAAATTTCAGCTCGCTAAGTAGGAATGGACTATTGATAATACCTCTTATCACCTTAGCTAAAAATAAAGCTCCAAACTTATCTCTTCGACTCTGGAGTGGAGACGAATTAATAACCTTTAATCTGCTTTTATGAGGAGGGAGATTTTTATTCGCATTTAAATGTAAATTCCTTAACGCAAATAATAAGAATTGTTTTTATACAGATACCAATTTATCACTATGCAATTAATATTGTTGATTACATACAACGGAACCATATTCAAAAACGGGCCAAACGAGTGAAGTGTAGAGTAATTTGTTAATATAAGGATCATTAAACTCCGTCCGTCACACCGTTTAATGAAAGCTAGGGCTCGTTTAGCCTTATTAGCACAAATAGGCAAAGGATTGCAAAGATTTTCTAGAGTAGAACATGTGTTTACAATTGTTTAAATTTAACGGCATACAGTTCACAGCACACCACCTTACCAAATTATTTAGGTCAAGTTACAACAGTTCTCTATCTTCTATAGAACGAACTGATTTAAAGATCTTGACATCATCTGCTTACATAAACGCTTTAGAATTACGAACCTCATTTGGCAGATCATATCGATCGAGGAACGAGGTGATTGCCTTCAGGTACACCAGATGTTACTAATATTTCAAGTGAAGTACTAGAGTTAAAAATTACTCTACCGTCAAATATGATAAAAGCCATTTGAGTAAAGATGGTGGAAACCCAAACATATCGATTTTAGTTATATAGTGAATTATTGAGTGTGAGACCTGTTAAATGCTTTGCTGAAATCAGTGATAGATAACATCGGTTTGATAACAATTTTTAAAATCATTACTGACATGGGTAGAGAATACCAGCAGGTTCGATTAAGTGGATTTACCTTCATATTAGTTTCATATAAAGTTGATTAGAAGATAATATTACCAAAGCGGAACATACTAAAATTCTTATGAATTTTTACCTTTAACTTTGTAAAAATATATTTTAATAAGAAAGGTTTAAAAAATTGCTATTTCAGACACAAAGCTAATTTATAAGTAAAGAGCAAATTAAAGTAAATGGGCGGTTTTTGGAAAATGAAGCACAACATTTTTTAACTAGAGCTTTGGATGCTAAATATGTGACAGATAATATAAAAATTAATAATTAATTTAATTGCTTGTAGCATTAATAAATATTTTAACTTATATTCCATTTAGTTCTATCGATTAGCACGAAAAAACAAACAATCACATGACAAAATATAAAATCCTCTCTTAAATTTTCCTATTTAATCCAAAAAAGTTAATTCATATATTTTAAAATATGTACGAGATAGTCAATTTCAACGAATTAACATAAAATATGTAAATAATTTAGTATCATATTGAAATAAAAAACAAATAAACAACTATTGATCTACAGAAAAAAGTTCATTTATTGCGACAATAAAACTAACAAAACAAATTTACTTTTATAGTTTTTATAGTAAAGCAAATCAATATCTAATTAATATAATTTATTTACAAGCAACATACTGATTTAGTGGTTATTCAAGCTATTTGCATTGACTGTATGTTAGAAAAGTCGTTGAAGCTTAAATTCAAGGGTGCAAAGCAATAAAAAAAAAATTTTCGAATTATAACAAAATCATTGCGTTAAAAATTTTAATTATTTTTCAGTTTGTAATTCTGATACAAAGAGATATATTTTATTAAATTCAGTTGAAAGGGATAAATAAAGGGTTTACCAATAGAGATGATATGATTTCTAAATGTCATTTTGGCCATTTTTAATATGTCATTATCAGTCTTTTTTTTTTAATGGTATTAATTAATAATTTTCAATTTCAACCATGGACCACTGTAAATGTCGTACATTTTTTGATTTTGCCTTGGAATAACTTGAAAACGTTTTAAGAAAATTATCTTCTCCGAAGAAGCTCACTTTCATCACTGTCAATTCTTGTGCGAAGAAAATCCACCAATTGGTTTTTGGTCTGGACCTACTATTTCTTTCGAAATAAAGTTGGTAGCGCCGTTACTGTTAATTGAGGTCGGTATAGATCGAAAATAGCCAACTTTTTATGGCCACAATTGGAAGAATTTAATCTTAACTGCATCTGAATCCGACAAGACGGGGAGTTATTTGAAGTCATTGGTCTTAGCATTAAACTAGACTCTCTTCAAGCTTTAAAATCTTTAAAAGTCAATATTGAACGTGCTATTCTTGACATACGATTTGATTTAATGGAAAAAGTGCTGAAAAATTTTGGGTTAATCGAATTCGTTCCTGCAAAAGAGGTCGTTGAGGCCATTTAAATAATGTAATATTCAGAACTTAACTGTATCGATTTTACTTCACATAAAATAAAATCATTTGAATTTCCTTAACAATTAGTGTGTGTGTTTTTTTAGCAATCATAAAACTCTTATTGGAAAACCCTATATTTTGATTATTTTTTTGCACCAAAAAATACAATGAATTTGATTTTTGGTTTATTGCAATTAGAAAATTTTGTATTATTATTGTACATTCAACTAAGTTTAAATTATTGAATTAGTATAAAGCCAGTTTACCCTGAAGTTTATTTTATTATTTATTATGGTTTATTTGAAGAGAAAACACACCCAAATAAAGGGCATATCCCAATGCCAAAAGAGTTTTATTTTATTTTTATTTTTATATAGTCCACAAATCAATTCCCACTGACTTCAAATTAAAGGGTTTAAGCAATTTTTAAATATGTTAAATCCTAAGTATATTTAATTTTATTATATAAAAAATAAATAATTTGTTAAAATTGCAGTTAAAAATAATAAAATATTTTTTTCTTTATTAACTTATGGAAAGAGAAATTAAATATGAGAACAGAAAACAACAATATCGTTTAACCTTACGCTATTCAATATATTATATTTTCCATTACTTTGAAATTAACCTTCACCAGAGAATAGAATAAAATTTTGTTGTTCCAACTAACAAAAGAAATGAGAAATAATAACAACTCATACAAAAAAATTTGGTTTACTATATTGTTCATAAACATCATAAACACTGAAACACATATATACGAGGTGTGTTCAAATGAAAAGCTGAATTTTTTATTGTTTTTGAAAAATACTTATTTATTCATCAATATCTATTTGGTCCCGTTCAAAGTAATCCCCCTCGTACATAATAAACTTATGCCAACGCTTTTTCCAATCCTCAAAGCATTTAGAAAATGTAAAACGCCCCCCAAAAGCGTGACTAAACTCTTCTGTTGCCAAAAGCAAATTACTAATTGAAATTGTGCATTAGGCTTCATGATAAACATATGTGTTCGATTATAACAAAAACATCATATCGATAATCGAATATACACAGTCCGCGAAATATCAAAATTCACCTTTCCCTTTGAACATACCTCGTATTAGCCATACAACGAACGTATTATGGAAGAGTAGTCAACCAATTAGCTAAACAAAAATGTGGCCTTCATACTAAGCGCTTGCTAGCGAAATGAAGAGAAAATAAACAGCATAATAGATGAAGAGAAATAAGTCATGACAACAGTTATTTGAGAGTTGAGAAAAGAAAAGGTTTGAGTATATACAGAGTTTTGTAGAAAGAATACGTTTGTTGTATATTTTTTTTGCCACATCTATTTAGGCCAGCCTAAATGTATGCAATTATTTTTAAGCTTGGTTGTAATAAATTGGTTTATAGTCTACATTTGGGCTGAATGTACTTGAAACCTAACAAAGCTGCACGCCACATTTGCTGAGACATTTTACGAAAATATGCTTTTTTAATATAGATTTTTTTACAACGAACAAAAATTAAAGTGCATATAATATAAAGGATAGAAAATTCCATGGTAAAAAATATTATATGAAAATAAATGACTCTAGATGACACACCACTTCTAAGAAAACTATTGAAATTCGATAAATCACCGCAATTTCGAACAAATTACTGTAACGATCAAATTAACGAGAACGGAAATTGAGCAACTCGCGATAAAATTGCCTAATCATAAGCATGGTAAACTTGAGACAATTGCTCTGTGTCAATAAAAAAAAAAAAAAAAAAAAAAAAAGATTTATATGCGTAACGCCATTCCACTTAACAACTTTCTTTGTTTACTCTATTTATTCGATATTATTCTGTTTATTGTTTATTTGACGGTTCCTGCATTGTTCATTATTGTGTGTGCTTTTTTTCTGTGTTCCTAAAATATTAATTTGAGTACTTTATTGAAGGTTACTAAAATGAAGGACAAATCGTGTTACCATGAACATGTGTTAACTAACAAAATTTATAAAAAGCGAGTAGTAAGAAGTGCAGAGTACATAAAATACACTTGTTAATTGAAAATGAAAATATAATAGAGCAGCTCAAGTTCGAACAGAGGAGAGTAAAAGCAAAAAAAAAAAAAAACTAAAGAAGAATAATACAGCAAGTTGGAGCAACTCGTAGCAATAATTTCCTCAAACACTTTTCGCGCAACAATTTCCAAATGTAAATCTTTGATATTTTTATGGTAAAAAAAGTATCATCAATTTTCAGATTTTTTATACACATATTTATATTATAAAATAATAATAATTTTTTTCGTTTCACTTTTATTTAAGTTAATTTGAGTGCCCGGCGAATAAGCCACAGTCATTTATTGTCCTCATTCGTTTTCAAATATTGATAAATCAAACAAAACTCTGTCTAAATACGATATTGCTTGTTCTAAGTAAATCTACCAAAAAGGACCAGAAAAGTAAGAAAATAGTGCGCTAAATTGCTTTTTTTCAGCTTAGAGCAGATAAAACATAAAGTACAGCAATTTACAGCAAAAAATTTGCTACGAAACACAAATTTTTGAAAAAGAGTATCCTGGTGTATCGTAGAGTAGCTCAATAAACAAACTTGATATTATTTTCCAAGTTTACGACAGATACAATTCATAAATATTTGGAGCATAAATTCAAAGACAAAAATTATTCAACACATTAATTTCATCTGATTGCGACAAGCTTATGGAGTGAGTGGCTCAAATATACTGGCCTTCATACATTTTTGTGCCTAAGATTTTGGATATGAATTTTAGAACATCTCGTGTGAGCTTATAAATATAATAGAACAGCTACTTTTTTCATATCAGCTCTTTCCTATTCAGCCATATGAGCTTCAAAATCTGTAGAAATTTTAATTAATTGACATATTCCAAGAAAATGCATGCCTTAAATTTTTCCGTACTCAATCCAGATAATTTTTGAGAAAGAAACTCGAAGCTTCAACCATTTTGGTCGAAGGCTTTAACAAATTGCGTCATGAGCCCTAATTTATTGTGCAAAGTTGGAAGAATAATTTTTTCTCACCAAGAACAAGATTTCTACTAGTCCAATTTGTTTGGGTCCAATGACTCGGCTATCCCAGAAATAAATAAAACAGGAGTATTTTGTGTAACCACTCTTGTGAGATTAAAACTAATTTTCACACTAGAAAAAATGTATTTTTTTTTTTAATTTTGATGCCAGCAACTCAGCACCATCTTTTCAAATACCTAAGTCCAATAAGATCACTAAACTTCCCCCTTAAAAAAGTTTTAGAATCTAATGTTTCTCCACAGCGTTCATAACCTTAAGCTTATTATTCAAGAATATCCGTGTCCTCATGAGGAAAAGGTCTAGTAGCTGAAGAAATTTTGAAGTACTTCCAATTGCTGCGATTTTTCTTGTTAATTCCTGTTACACTTACACACAAAAATAACAGTTGGCAGGATGACTTTTTTGTTCTCGCCAAATCATTGGGACCCCAAACTTTCAAAAATTTTCGCTTTCTTTTTTCCACTGCTACTTTACCGACAACAAAACAACCAAACCAAAATTTTTTCTCTTTGGCCAGTGCTATATACGAAATGCTCCAAAAATAAAGAAAATTCCTAAATTTCGGCAGCTTAGGTAGTGCGATTGCCAAAGTTGTTTCTTAATATATTTGCATGCCCCTGAAGTATGACAAAGCTTTCAGTTGTTTTTACTTCAGCTTTTTCTGTGGCAGCAACTGAGTTTTGACCTGTTTTTATAAGCCCAGTGTTTTTCGTTCGTTAAAAGAAATTGTTAAAAGAATTTTATTATTATTATTAATCCCAACGATTAGCCTACCTCCCGCCCATTCGCGTGAGGTGCGATGTCCGCATGACGTACAGAACTTGTTTTATCAATGCCGAGTCACGATGAGGAGAGGTTTGTTTAGTGTCGGGAACTAAAAGTGTTCAGCTACAGAGCAAAATTCATCAGCTGATTTTTAAAAATTATGTAAAATATAAAATTTAATGTAACATTTAGTTGAGAGTTGACAAAATAGTTTTCTTAATATGAAAAAGCGAGTCAGATATGTCAAATGTGCTTGAATGAGAGTTGAAATTAAGACACAAACAATGCAAAGACTCTTGATGTTCAAAATACGTGTCACAAGTTTTCAGAAATAAGTGGCAAAAATGTTTGGACATTCTGAACGGAACATTAAATTTGATTCCAGAGAGAAGAGGGGGCTGAAAATTTAGGTTGTTATCGTTTTAACCATGAAAATTACACCAAGCATTTCCCGTCGACTGGCAAGACTAGGGAGATTGATCGGTTTTAAACTAACTTGTAACAAAGATACATAATAATTAATTAATTAGCATGATTTTTCTTATTTATATTATATTACGTTGTTAAAAAACATGCCAATTTTCAGCGGTAAACTATTTAAGTAAATTCAAAAAACCAGTTTTTATTTTATCCATTTTTCTTATTAAAATTTTCCTATCTAAAATCTCTCAAATATTTTACATTTCCTTAATTCACAGACATATTGAAAATTTCAATTAAATTAAGTTCAAACAATTCCATGATCGACACAACTAATCAGCAGTTTTATAGGAAATTTGCTGAAATCTTAGCAAAATAAATTAAATTGAAAGTAGAGGAAAATCAAAATCTTTGTAATGTAGATTTGTATAAATAGGAAAATAAGCAATAATACTTTCTTTGTTACTTACTCTACAATCGTTGTATATTGCATATACTTCTATGCATTACGAAGTGCCACTTGGGAGCATGAAAACCCAAATAATTTGTTTACTTACTAATTTTTTTCATCAGCAAATTTCTCTGTTTCTCATTTTCAGCAAAATTTTTGCATTACACAAACTCTATTGAACTTTTGTAAGTTTCATCAAAGGTTGTTGGTTTTAAACGCAATTACAAATTTGGGTTGGATTTCAGAACGCAAAAATAAAAGTAGAAAGTGTGCAGCAGTAATAGTAACAAAGTTGCGTGTCAATTTCAATTTTAAAGCTTTTAATTTAGAAAAGTAATGCACAAACACACATATTTACAAATAGTCATACATATATAAATAAAATTATGTAAAAAAAAACAAGCGATGAAGATGAGCATTGCAAATTTGTGCCACAGGTTTAGTCAACTTTGTGGGTTCACTCACACCAGGGAACGACGTGTGGTATGAGTAACGCGAAAACAATCCTTAGTAGTCTCATAAGCATACACTTGCGAACGTGACTGAGGTTCTAGTGGGTTTTATTAATAAATCTAAGAATTTTAAGGCTAGTTCATTATTGCTAATTTTTAAATATATAATTTTTAATTTTATATAGGTTTATTAGAGTGGATATATGTTAAATTTATTAAACAAAGATAGTTAATCTCGATGCTAGATGATAAATTGTGAAATAAATGTCTAAGATTTCTTTTTCGGCTTCTTAATTGAACATGCAGGAACTATCACTCCTGCGGTAGCTGCTGCCGCTCCTTTTATCTGTCCTTCGTACTTCGGGATTTCCGTCACAGGTTGTTAGTTAAATACAGTTTATAAAATATTATTTGAAAATTTTCAAATACATATAATAACATAATAGTAAATATACGTAGTTAGAAAATTATATTGTTCCGATTTCGTTAAGTTAACCTCGTGTTTCGCCCTTATATACTGAATCGATTGTTCACAACTACCGCCTGGAGTGAGTGATTTGTTCTCCATAACGAATTTTTCGATTTATCTTTTAGAACATGCCAGTTATCGTCTTCTCTCTTTCATCTGACATTCGCTTCGCACTTTCGTCACACTGCTCTTCACCTAAGTCTGACCTTGCCCCGACTCCTTCTCGGGAACGGGGGGTGCTTCCTTCGCAATTCTTCTCGCATTACCATTTATTCCAAATTTTAAATTGCTGGGCAGCCGAAGTTCACTACTGCCAAAGAGTATCTTCGCAGGTGTCTGACCAGTTGTTTCATATACTGCCGACCGATATCGCATCAGGAGTAGCGGTATGGGGATATCCCAATCATCCTTGTGTTTGTCCACGACTTTCCGCAAGTGCTCCTCCAGGTTTCAGTTGAACCGTTCTTCCATGCCATCTGATTGAATACCTAGTATCAGACACATCTCCTGGAACACCATGGGGAATGGATCGGCTGCACCCATGGCAGCCCGCTCAAATGGTGCACCTGAGTTATATTGCTTCATCTGACCATTACTTCGTGACTTTGGCCCTTTAGCTGCTAAGCACTCCTTGCAGTTAGCAATCAACTCAGCGATCGATTGACGACAACCAACTAATTAAAACTGCTGCTTGATCTTCGGAATTCTTAAAATCGGAACTACTATTAGCTTTCGGGAGCACTGGCCATCTTCACTTTCCCATACTCTATGCAAACAGCCAGATATCAACTTTAAACTGTTACATTGTGCCCTGTATACCTTCGCGATGGGACTTTCCGCTACCATTTGTTCACTACTTGGCTGTCTATTCATCTCCAATCCGGGCATTATTAATTCCAAGTCAGGAACTTCTTGCTGAAATTCCCTTAAGTGACTTGCCTCCCACTCTTCTGCTGGTGTAATTGTCATTAGCCGGACGTCTATTATGTCTTCCTTGCCTTCGGCTTTTGAGCAGTGCTTACATTCCAAATTATATCGCCGACGGGACTTAACGTCAGCATTTGCGAATGTATTTCCTTTGCGGCGCATGATACGTTCTAGCGCGGAAATGTTGACTATACAGATATTTGTGGAAGTGTTTGATGCAATCCACCAACGCTAGTAGTTCTCTCCGGGTTACGCAGTAGTTCCGCTCTGTTTTCCCAAATGACCGGCTATAGTAGGCAGTTATCTTCTCCTGCCTATCAATCACATGAGAAAGCACACCTCTTATGCCATATCATCTCTATCCAGAATAAATATTGCACCTGGAACCGGGTACGTTAGCATAAGCCTAGTGCATAGTCGTTATTTCGAAGCTTTGGAAAGCCTCCTCCTGTTCAGTTTACCACACGAAAGATCTCTATTTTTCCTAGGGAGCTCACGAATATTATTAGCTAATATTAATAATTATTTCAAAATTTTTACAAAATTTATGAAAATAATTTTAATATTATGAACGTAGAAAATAAAGAAAAATATACGAAAATAACTCAAATTCAATAACAGTTAGACAAAACTGTGCTACTCACCAGGAAGTATAGAATCGCGGAAGCTTTTAGTGAAAAGTGAAATATTTGGGGTAGGTAGAAAACTGTATTGTAAGACACATTTTGTGGATATAAGAAAAAGAGCTCCGGTAATTTCATACTTCCATTGGTAAGAGATGTGGGCTTTCTCCTTAAGTATTTTACTGAATATACATAATCTATCTAGGTATACAGAATAAACCTCAGGAAAACTGGATCTCTTAACGGTTCGAGGGGCTCGATTTCATCCTGAGCTGGATAACATACTATGTTTCTCAAACAGAGCACCAGAGCAGACAAAGCCACTAGAGTAAATAAGCACCTCACTTTTGTATAGATGAGTCAGAGCTTGACGTGAGTGCCGGCGTAGGAGAACTCTGTGGAGATATATCCGTCGGTGGGGAGTTCAGGCATCTAGGCAATTGCGAAGGTTGCTGATATCTAAGAAATGGTAGACACATGCTTCAAATTATGTTTTCTGTGAGGCAGACCATTATTTTACAAACAGCTATTATGCATGTCGCTGGGCTCACGCATAGAGTGCTCCAAAATTTCTGAAAACTGAAATTAATGAGCTAACATTAATTGGGCACTCTGCTGTCACCACGAGGTCTGCTTCTGGACTTTGCACCAACACAGCGAGCGCAGTGTTAGTAACTCAACATAAATGGGTGCTAGATACTTCTTCCCCAAGGTCGCCCATGGAAGGTGAAGGTTTTTTATTTCCCTTCCAAAATTCACGATGTGAAATTATGCAAAAAGGTTTGGAATTTTTCCGAATCTACCTTAGTGTGGTTGCTTGGAAGATCAGATGTAATAATCCATGTACCATCCTGTTTACCATACTGCATTAATGGGGCTGAGACTGAACAATCGATTCGAGGTAGTTAACAGACATTTGCAGCCAGGCTACCTTGACCATTCATTACCCTTTACTAAGTAATTTTAAAACTTCCATGAATAATAAAGGGTGATCCAAGTAGACGTATTTTTTCAACAGCTTTTTTTTTTGACAGATCACACGTGAGTCGTGTCAAATGTCATGTTATTTTTGTTCAGTATTGTTTGGCATGCTATCATGGAAAGGCTTACGCCTGAACAACGTTCACAAATCATTCAAATTTATTATGAAAATTTCCGTTCTGTAAATAATGTTTTTCTCGCGCTTCGCTCAACTTATTGTCAACATAATCAGTCTACTGAGCGTACTACTCGCAACGCCATCGCCCATCTTAAGAACCAGCATTCATTATTGGATAATGTTCGACCGAATTGACGACGTCCAGCGCGCAGGGAAGAAAATATAGCAGCCGTAGCTGAGAGTGTACACGAAGACGTCGATGTTTTAAATTGAAAGCATACAAAATACAGTTTGTGCAGGAACTGAAGTCGGTCGACCTTCCCAAGCGACATCGCTTCGCTCTATGGGCTCTTGAAAGGTCCTTAGAAGATCCGGCGTTTTCGAGCCAATTTTCGTTCAGCGATTAGGCCCATTTCTGGCTAAATGGTTATGCAAACAAGCAAAATTGCCGCATTTAGGATGAAGAGAAACCTGAAGAGATTCAAGAGCTGCCTTTTTATCCAGAAAAACACGGTTTGGTGTGGTTTGTGGGCCGGTGGAATCATCGGTCCATATTTCTTCAAAAATAATGCCGGTGAGGACGTAACCGTCAATGGCGACTGTTATTGCGCCATGATACCGACTATTTGATGACTGAAATTCAAACTCGTGATCTTCGCGACCTTGGGTTTCAACAATACGGCACCACTTCTCACACAACGCATCAATCAATGGATTTATTTAGACAACAGTTCAGTTAGCAGATAATTTCATCACACCGTTAGACTTTTTCCTGTAGGTTTATGTAAAGTCTGAAGTCTATGTAGTCAATCCTGCTTCGATTCATGCCATGAAGTAAAACATAACGCGAGTAATTCGCCAGGTACCAGTCGAAATGCTCGAAAGAGTCATCGAAAATTGGACTCAACGGATGGACCATGTGAGACGAAGCCGCAACCAACATTTAAAACGGATAATCTTCAAAAAAGAAACGCCAAACAATGTTTTTTCGAATGATAATAAACATTCCCCATTAAATTTGAAACTTATGTGTTTTTATTTTAAAAAGTAGGGAACCTCGAAAAGGATCAACCCATAATAAAGAATTGCATTATATTTTATGGC
Organism: Neoceratitis asiatica; assembly: GCA_030068015.2. Taxonomy (NCBI): domain Eukaryota; kingdom Metazoa; phylum Arthropoda; class Insecta; order Diptera; family Tephritidae; genus Neoceratitis; species Neoceratitis asiatica. The sequence goes on from CM061527.1 coordinate 40,760,497, forward strand.
AAATTTATTCAAATAAAATAAAGTTATTCGCAGTTAAATAGAATGTATGTAATAATAAGTGGTACAGTGGTTATTAATGCATTAATTTTTTTACTAAATTTGTATTAAAAATCTTTGGTATGAAATTTAAAAAATACATGGGTTATAGAATTTATTACAAACTTTATATACTTGAAATATTTTTGTTATTTTTTTATTATTTACGGACTTTGAAATTTACTCTTAAATAAGACGTTTTATTCTCAAATCAAAGCTCAAATAAAAATGTTGAAAATTTAAATTTTTTATTAGAAGTTTTATGTTACGATATTAATTATTCTTAAGATTTTATTAAACATTAAAATGTAAACTTTTTTTTAAGTTTTATATAACCTTAAATTATGAATTAAGTTTATTTAATAAAATATTTATTAATAAAAAAAATTTTTTTCGTATATTTTTATTATCTTGTATTATTAATGTAAAAAAATGCATTCGAAAGAGTTTATATATAAAAATTAAATGACCATTCACATAATTTTGTCGGCCAGTGTAAATATATATAATTTCGTAGAGCTTTGTGCTTTTTGATAGCTAATAAAAAAACATATATATATATATATATATATATAAATACTAATATAGAAAAAAAATTCGCAAGCAAATGACTAATGGGCCTGTGTTTTGTAATTAATTCCAAACTTACTTTTCGAGCGCTCGTGGCATTAAGGCTTGAGTAATTTACTATTCGGTTGGCAGGGGAGGAAGAAAAAGTGTAGTTGAAACAAAGAAGATGCGAAGTTGTGTTAGTTAAGTGTGGCAAGCGCTTGCTTACAGCAACCGTAAACCAAATTTTCTTCCCATTCTTCTTCTACTTCTTCTTCTTCTTGCAACAATTTACGCTATTTTCGCCATTTTCGCGTATTAGTATACAATGATTAATTGTTGTCAACTTTTAGGTGAGAAACCAAAGTCAGCGTTGACCATATTTCATTTCTAAGCGAATGAGTCTGTGTTACCCCGTAGATTGTGACCAAAAACATGAAATTAAGAATATAAGTAAGTAATGAAAATTACAAAAAAATGATATATGTATATATATGCGTATGGGAAGCTGAATTTACGGTGTGTGAGTAGTAGTAGCTAAAGAGTACTGCAATAAAATGTGGCACAAGAATGACTGTTTGCTTCCTCCAACCGCCAAAATTTGTAGAAGAGTCAAAAAAATATTTTGTTATACCTTTCATGTACATGAAGTTTGGGTCCGAAGTATGTTATGTAAGTACCAGAATGAGAAGAGATAGACTCACCGAAATTTATACCGATCATATCAGAATCACGTGCTGAACTGATTTAGCCATATCCGTTTGTTCGTCTGTCTGTCTGTCTGTCTGTATGTTTGAACGCAATGTAGTCCCTCAATTTTTGAAATATTTCAACCAGACTTGGTACGAAGATGCAGCTATATATTTCAACGACTATTTGTCGGGACCGGCCAGATTGTACCATCACAGCATATAGACGACTGATTTTTCAGATTTTAATTTTCGAAATCTGTCAAAAAAATTACCTTAGAAAGTGAAATTCGGTGTACCATACATGCATAATGATACTGGTTTTGAAAATCATCGAAATCGGACGTATATAAAATATATCTCCTATACAGCGATTTGTTCAGATGTGATTTTTTGTTCAAAGCTCAGCCAAAAAAGCATTTGGGTAGTGAAATTCTTTATGGTGGTGAAAATCATCGAAATCGGAATATTTTTTCATATAGCCCCCATACAACCGATTCTTTCAGATATGAGGTTTTGGGCCAAAATCCGCAAAAATAACATCTAGGAGTGTGACATTTGGTATCCTACTCATCGAAACCGGAATGATTTGTTCAGATTTGAAATTTTTTGTAAAAAATCCGTCAAAAAAGCATCTCAGAACTTGCAATTTGATATTCTACTGACATAAATTCAAGTAGATATTGACACTTAAAATGACCAAAATCGGATTTTGAAATTCACAATAAATTTGATATGGTTATGAAAGGTACAAAACTTCGGCATTGCCGAAAACAGCGGTTCTTTCTTTGGTTTATATATATATATATATTTTTTTTTTTTTTTTTTTTTTTGAGTTATAATATCCAACTTTCTCGCCACTTGCCAACACTGCAGCAGCTACGGACAACAGTTACAAATTTCCGAGTTTCCACTTATTTCCATTGCGCTTCCATTTTCACTCACCAGCTCTATTCGCAGTGAAAGTGAATCGTTTGCGATGGCCTGTTGTGCTGGCAAAGAGTGGCGGCGCATGTCAGCGCATGAAAAATGGTCAGCTTATTTTTCATATTTTCTGCCTCTGTTTTTTGGTCTATATTTTTTTGTTCCTTTTTCGTTTTCGCTAGTTTTTGTGCACTCTTCTTGAGCAGCGAATTTGCGATTGCAATTAGCATTGCGGTTTTTTGGTTTCAAGGTCTAATGCCTTGTCGGTGCGCTCTATGCGCTTGCTTTTGTATAAAATTTATATGTATATATGTACTTGGATCTTCGAATAAAGCTGATTTCAGATTTACTTTCCAACAGTGCAAAGACTTTTCTCTGTTTGTTTGTTTGTATATATATGTGCGCTCGCGCGCTAGTACTTCACCTGAATAATTGAAATTAATGAACGTCGGATGTTTTTTACTTTTCAGTTGTTGTTTTTGCGTTTCTTGTAGATTTAGATTTTGTTTTGAAGCACGATAATGAGCTCAAAGTACTAGTGTGAATTTTTTAGTCTAAGTGTCCCCCCTTCTCCCACACTTTAATGCGAATTTAATTGAAAAATGGTTTGGTGAATTGTAAAGGATTTTCTTCATGTAATTAATTCCTTTTTGAGTATTAAAGTACTTTCTTAGAAAATTTTAGTTACACTTACAGTTTTAAATTATTTTTTAAAAAAAAGGTTTTCGTTGAGGATTAGTCAATGTCTAAGTAGGGCAAACTTTTACATTTTGGTTGTAATAAATTAAGGGTGTAATAAATTAATGATGAAAAATTGAAGCATTTGACCTACTTTTTGACCCCTTTTTAAATAATAATACTTAGTTTAACCAATTTTTTTTAGTAGTGGAGGCAATATACAATACAAATACTTAGTGTAACGTATTCCGTATCAGATTTTAAAATTAAATCACTAGCTAGTTGCTCTTAAATAACTGGTTTAACCTAAACTTTAATTTCTTAACTGAATTTGTGTTTACTTTATCCAACAAAGTCAACAGTAGACGAAATCCGTTTATATTATATATTTTTTTATTCAAAGCAATGTATCAGAATCCGTTCTTTGAGAAAATTATCACTTAAGTGTCACATTCTATTCATTCTAGAAGAGTAAAAATAGCTTATTTTTGTGACGCATAGCAGAAGAATTCACTTAAAGAAAGCATTTTACGTAACATGCGTCTTTTAATTACGATTATAAAGTCTCAATAAATCCGATAAATCCATGATGTAATAAGGAAAGCTGTTATATGTTCGCTTCCCTCTCGCTCAAATTACTGCTTTAAAGACCACTACAGATCTCAATATGCCTCTTTAACAAACTACATTTGATGTTAAAGTAATTTTGATGAAAAAGTACAAAAAATAGTACTCATACTAGCGCAAATATATATTAAAAAGCGTTCAATGAAATGTAACAAAAGTCGTTGTACTTTTGAAAAAAAAGCAGAAGAGTACTTAAAGGTCATCCAAGTAGAGGACCTTTTTTTCCAATAGCCTTTCTGTGGCAGATCACGCGTGAGTCGTGTCAAGCTATCATGTTATTTTTGTTCAGTATAGTTTGGCATTTCATCATGGATAGACTTACGTCTGAACAGCGTTTAGAAATCATTCAACTTTATTACGAAAATTCACGTTCTGTAAAGAATGCGTTTCGCGCGTTTCGCTCAGCTTATGGTCAATATAATCGGCTTACTGAGCATACTATATGCAATACCATCACCCACCTTCAAACGCAGCGTTCATTATTTGATAATATTCGACCGAATAGACCACGTCCAGCATTCAGTGAAGAAAATATAGCAATCTTAGGTGAAAGTTTACAAAAAGACCATAATGAGTCGGTTCGGGTCCCTTTGTAGCAACTCGGAGAGACGTATGGAACGACTTGGCGCGTCGAGATCGTACAAAATACAGCTTGTGTAAGAACTGAAACCGCTCGACTTTTCCAAGCGAAATCGCTTCGCTATACGGGCTCTTGAAAAGTTCCAAGAAAATCCGATGTTTTCGAGTCAAATTTTGTTCAGCGATGAGGCCCATTTCTGTCTCAATGGGCATGTAAACAAGCAAAATCGCCGCATTTGGGACGAAAACTAACCTGAAGAGATTCAACAGCTGTCATTTCATCTAGAAAAAACAACGGTGTGGACTGTTGGTATTATCGGCCCATATTTCTTCAAAAATAATGACTGTATGATGCCTAAAATTGAAGATAGTGACCTCCGCGGCATTTTATTTCAACAAGACGACGCCATTTCCCACACATCGGATAAATTAATGGTGTTATTGAGAGAACGCTTCTGTAAGCAGATAATTTCACATTTTTGGTACGTCGATTGGCCACCAAGATCATATGATATCACACTTTTTCCTGTGGGGATATATAAAGTCTAAAGTCTATGCGGGTAATCCCGCTTCGATTCAGACCTAGGGGCAAAACAGCATGCGTGGCATTCGCTAGTTACCAGTCGAAATGCTCGAACGAGTCAACGAAAATTGGACTCAACTGATGGACCATTTGAGACGTAGCCATGGATAACATTTGAAAGATATATTCTTCAAAAAATAAATGCAGAAGAATGTGGTTTTGAATTTCCCATTCAATTTATAGTTTTTGTGTTTTTTTTTTCCTTTAAAAGGAAGGGAACATCGAAATAGATCACCCGTTGTTTGCAAGATATCGCTATATTTTATATATATCAACTTAAAGTAAAATTTGGCCTGTGCATGATGCGCTCAGAACTTATGAAACGAAAACGTCACAGCTTTCTTCAATTTTTGTCAGCCTTAAAGAAAGTTTTGAAGTTTTTTTTAGACATAGAAGATTCTACAAATTCTATTTATCGAACCAAAATTAGTTCAGGCGGTTGGTCAGGCATCAGGATCATACGGAATGAATTGAATTTATATATTACTGTAAAGGGTATTGATTACATTGAAAAAATGTGCCAATTTTTTAGGTGAATTTTTATGAGAACAAGTCAGTGCGCACACGTAACTTTAACGATTTTTAAATAGAATTATGTTCGAGCTGGAACATAAATGGTTTTGAAATTATGAATATATGGAAAACAAAATTTAGGTCATATATTTTGAGTCCTCTGTTGTCTGTGAAATTATAATTTCATATAAATTTTTATTCTGGTTAAAGGACACGGCTCGAGCTTTTGTATTTCTACGGTACTCTTAGTTTCTTAACTAAAAACGAACAAATTGAGTAAAACATTAAGATACACAAAAAAAATTTAAATTTTTTATGACAACACCAGCCCTACTAGTGTGCAAAAGTAAATATAATTTATAACATATAAGACTGATTTTGCAAGAGAAACAATAATATTTTATTGCAATGTTATGTATGCCTGTTGTGAACCACTTTTAACCACAACAATATGCACTAAATTATTTTTAGTTGGCTAAAAATTTTGAATTATTTACCTACAACCATACTACAGGAGTGAAAATTTATTTGCATTTTATTCTATATAAATAAAAAAAAATTCAATACGAGTAAATAAATAATGAAGTAACTTTTCCTAGAAAACCATTAAATATAATGGAGGGGAAATAAAAAATTAAAAGGAACAAAAAACCCACTCAAAAGGGTCAGCAGAAAGTGCTTTTAATTAAATAATTTTACACAAGAAGACAAATGATAATTGAAAAAGTAGGTATGTGGGTTACAAAACTCAGCATGAATTACAGAAGCTAAAAAAAAATGGGAAACGAAACAATCAAAAAATTTGCAAACAACAAAAGAGATAATGAAAGAAACAGAATTTTAATTGCGCTACTTTATAACCACAACCGTCACAAATGAAAGTAGCGAGACAAAGATAAAAATGAAATTTTTTACAGTAAAAAAAATATTTTAACAACCTTTTTGTTATTTAATTGTTATGTAAGCAATGCAGGGTTGTTTTGTAAGTCACATGAAAATGACATTCGCACTAAAATGGTAATTTTACCATGAAAAGGCTGCTGGTAAATGTGTTTAATTTGCACAACATTTAATCTAAGTGAGTGACCGAAGGAGGGGCTCAAGATTTTCAGGCAATTACTTCATTTTGTTTTACTTGATTGGTTCTTATGAGTAGTTGCTTATCTGCTACTATTTCTCGCGAATATTTTACTATATATATTTACTATTAATATTTATTTTTATTTACATAATTTTTTTGGTTTTTTTTTTGTTGTTGCATTTTCTTCGTCACTCAACTCAACTTTTACACATTTTGCGCTAATCAGCTTATTGCTTCTTAATCTCTCTCTCTCGCTTCCAACCTCTTTTGTACACTCAATACACATTGCCACCACCCACTGCTTGTCAATAAATGTCATTTATATGGGTAAAGAGTATTACCAGATGGCGTAAATTGGTAGCCAATATAAATAAAAAAATATTTTTAGCCGCCAACTATATAAAGTACAAAAAAAAAAAAAAATTAAAATATGGAAAAAAATTCAGTACTATGCTACTTCTCTAACGCTTGTTTACTCCTGTTTTCTTTGTTGCTAGCTTATTACATATAAACCATGAGAAGACAAGCAAATATTGATAAAGCTGCCAGAAACAAGATGTAAAGCTGCCAAAGTGAGCGTAAAAGAACAGCTGGCAAAGTATGAGTTGTAAAAAGTATTTAATGTTTATTTACTTCGCGGTTTTGCAACAAATTTTGATTTTTACTTTTTTTTTGTGTTAAAAGAAAATTATTTTGTAACAAGTCGCTTTGGCGATTTATTTTTTGCGATGGAAAAGGTTAGCGATTCACGTCAAACAGATTAAATTTGTTATGAAATTATTTTTTTTTAGTAAGCTTTTATATTCCTTGTTATAAATATAAAAAAAAATGTCAAAGAAAATACATTCGAACTTTTAAAAAGTTTGTTGCTAATAAATAAATAAGAACACAATATTTTTTAAATTATTTTTATTACATTTTATTATTTTTATTAATTATTACAATTATTTGTTGTTATAATTATCATTAATATTAATAAATATTCACTAAATGCTACCAAAATAATTGGGCAAAACAGAAGTAGCATAAAATTAGCTGATAATTGTTTGATGGATGGATTAGATTTGAAAAAAATTTCTTATAACTTTGATGATATTATCGTAAATTCAACTCAAACTGTCTCAAAATTAGCCAGTTGAGTAGTAAAATCGCTCCTGAGAGAAATTAGTCAATAATTAAACTAGTCCAAAATGAAACATATCATTGCCGCGGTAAGTCTGATGAGGAGATGTGGTAATCGCCGCAACAGCTGTCACTTCAAAAAAGAAAAAAATATAACAAAATATTCAATTCAAAAACAAACAAATATGCCTTTCCAGTAAAGCTCATAAGCTTATAACCAAAAACAAATTGAAGTTTACACTAGTTCTGAACTAGTTTCAAGTGATAACAGTTTCTTAACCGACCCATATTAAGCTTCAAATGCTCTCCTCGTCTGATTTGGAGCTAGTAGCAGGTTATAAGAACGCAAGCAAATTTTTTCGAATATAGTTCAAGATCGAAAACTTCTCAAACTGCCTCCAAGTTAGATTAATTGGTAATTAAAGTTTTTTTTTTTCTTATTGAACAGTTTAAAAATATGTCCGCACATAATTAATTATTGGTTATTTTGAAACTAGTTAAGTTTTCATTTAAACTAATCTCAAGATAACAATAAATAATTTTAACGCACTCCTGAACTAGTTCTAAATCGTTAAATATTCACAACCAAAATGAAATCTGCACAGTTTCCAACCAGCTTATGTATGCTCTTGAACTAGTTTGAAACTATGCTGATTGATCTATGGTCTCAAAATACTTCCGAAATTAAACCGAATAAGCAATAAATTCACTAGCTAAAAAACTCAACTGACAAGGCTTTCCAACCGGTCCACAAATCATTCCATGATAATGCACAAACTAGTTTCAAAATAGGTGTGAGTACTTCCGAACTAGTAACTAAACTGCTTCCGAAATTGTAGTACATCAAAATAGTGTTGAACTAGTCTGATGAAACGAGTTTAGAAAATAATTTCAAAATAGTTTTGGGTATTCATAACTAGTAACTAAATTTTTTCCGAAATTTTTTGAAATGAACTGTAGTAGTTTCCATCTAGTCTCAAATTTAGAGTCCTTATTACTCCAAAAATGATTCCCAACCAGTTACGAGTAATCACTAACTAGTCGCTTTTTCCCCTTTTCTTTTTCATATATTTTTAAATTTGCTAACAGTATTATATTATATATTATCTTTCACTTTCTACAAAACTATAATTTGGCGTTTTCTACATTTTCTTCAATTACATTATCTCGAAATTCACTAAGGGCTTTGTGGACATGAAATCGTAAAAAAAAGCCAAATAAATGTGGAATCTAAGTAATATTTACATATATATATATATATTTATATATGTAGGTGTTTTGCAGCTATTTCGCATTTTCTGTTGACAGTCTCATTACAACAGGCAACAATTTTCAGTCATCTTCGTTTCCTACACTTTCTCAATTCGGTGAAATTGAGTCACAGTGGATTTAGCTGCAGCGGCGTTTGCGAATTTAGCACTTTTACTTATTATTTTATATTCCTATTTTATTTTCGTATTTTTGCTACTTGTTATTTCCACACCGATAACTGTTCCTGAATGTCACAAAGCTTGAAATTTGTCTGTAATTATTGTTTTGTGAATTGCAGCATTTTTTCAAGGACACATGTTCCTAGGAGAAAAAGCGAAATATACGAAAATACTAAAGCTAACCAGTAGCAAAGTATAGTTGAATTTAATTTGCTAATTTTCCAAATTCAACTAAGTCTACTATTAAGAGATTAGCACTAATTTTAATATCTAAAATTCAGAACAACATGAAATGCTACACTTAATATGCAATGCGAATTAATTCAGCAATTTTCGAAGAATTTATATGAAAATTAAGTCTTATTTTCTTATATATGAAAAGTGAAATTAATAATAGAAAAAAAAAAATTATTATATATAGAATTAATGTAATAGTGAAATTCTTTAGACATGAAAAAATAGCAACAAAAAATATTTAAATCATATGAATTAACTAATATCCAATGCTAATTGACCTTTTACTTACGCAAGTAGTAATCATCTGTGATGCCCACTTACCTAGAAAGAAAATAAAGAGCATTTATTTAGTTTAAAATAAATTTTGGTTTTAATATAAGAGAGGGGAGGCATCAAGGCCGCAATAACCGAGCATAAGCTTATATTAGCATTGCGTACTACAATTCGGAAGGCCTGATTTTGATGTTGCAGGAGTGAAAATTATATAAAATATTGTTTTCTATAAGTAATTGCGGTCGCCCCTCAGCAGGAAATTTCAAACCCTCTTAGTGTATTCCTTAGCTTAGAATAAACTGTAGGTCCCTCCACTTGTTGGCAAAAATATCAAGTATACACGAAGACTGTGGAGAGTCTATTCGGCGCCGTTCGCAGCAACTCGGATTGACGTATGGAGTGACTTGTTGCATTTTTCGTCGAGATCAAGAAAGCGTATGAAATACAGCGTGTGCAAGAATTGAAGTCGCTCGACCATCCCATGTAACATCTCCTCGCTCCAAATTTGGTTCAGCGATTCAGTGTCAATGGGTATGTAAACAAATAAAATAAGCGCATTTGGGACGAAGAGCAATCTGAAGAGATTCAAGAGCTGTCATTTCATAGAGAAAAAACAAAGGTTTGGTGTGGTTTGTGGGCCGGTGGAATCATCGGTCCACATTTCTGCAAATATGATGCCGGTGAGAACGTAACTGTCAATGGCGACCCTTTTCGCGCCCTGATAACCGACTATTTGATGCCTGAAATTGAAGATCGTGATCTCCGCGACATTTGGTTTCAACAAGATGGCGCCACTTCGTACACATCGCATCAAATAATGGATTTATTGGGAGAACACTTGGTGAGCAGATAATTTCACGTTTTGGGCCGGTCGATTGGCCACCACAATCGTGTGATATCACACCGTTAGACCTTTTCCTGTGGGGAGTTGTAAAGTCTAAAGTCTATTCGGACAATCCCGCTTCGATTCAGGCCTTGGAGCAAAACATTACGCATAAAAGACGCCAGTTACCAGTCTAAATGTTCGAACGAGTCATTAAAAATTGGACTCAACGGTGATAATAAAAATTTCTAATTAAATTTGAATTTTCTGTGTATTTAAAAAAAAAAAGTTGGGAACCTCGAAATGCGTCACCCTTTATATCACCAGAATCGATTTCTTTGAATATTTTAACCATTCAACGTTTGTTTCAACCTAAAAGAGTCGCATTGACACTCAGTTTAGAAATGAAGGCCGTTAAGGGGTCAAGAAAATTATAATTTCGAAAGTTTTATGAGAAGTATCCTTAAACTTTTAAACTCTCTATGAACTCCATAAACTAACCGACGAACCTAGCGTTGTCAAAACTCCCGCCCAACCTACCGAGAGACGCGCCTGATTGATAAACTTAAAATCCAACAGACCGGTGACCGAAAACTAGGTACAGCCCTGACTGCCCTGAATTCGAGACCGATCGCTGAAGGTCGCAGTTCCACTGAGTAGCTACAGATTTGCTCAGCAGCTGTTATAAAGTAATTCGCGATTAAGAAGCGTTGAGAATAAAGAGATTATTAATAAATTTAAAACTCCCAGTAATTATTTACTTATATAGAAGACAAGAGTCAGAAGAATCAAACCTGTTTTAATGAATATTTTTTTTTTTTTTTGCATAAACACAAGGGAAAGGGCCTACAGTATCTAGATTGTTTTAAAGGGATACTAAATTTCAGCTCGCTAATTAGGAATGGACTATTAATAATACCTTTTATCAGCTTAGTTAAAAATAAAACTCCAATCATCTCTCGTTGGCTCTAGAGTGAAGGCAGTTTAATAAGCCTTAAACGGCTTTTATAAGGATGGAGATTTTTATTCGCATCGCAATTTCAATTCCTCAACGCGAATAATAAGAATTGTTTTTGTACAGAGTGCAATTTATCACTATGTAATTGATGGAGTGGATTCGATACAACGGAACCATATTCTAAATGGTATAAAGTTGTTTGAAAAAAAAAATTTATTAAAATTTTCCGAAGTAGAAATTAGGGTAGGATATCTTATGTATGAAAAAAGATTACTCTCATATATGCCAACTGTTTTATTTGTACGTGTAAGTAGTATAGATTTTTATACTTGTATTTATTTAAACGTTTTTTACTTTAAAACAAATATTTATTTAAATTTGCTTCACCAATTACATATTTTTCGTGTCGTGTTACACTTGCTAACTTCATAGTATTGACAACGGACGGGATGAATTAACTGTCTGTCGTTGGTAAAATCAGGTAATGAGGGTGAAATCGTGTCGGAAGTGGCATAAGGAGAACAACCTAGTGCCATTTTAACCGTCAGATGTGTGTGAGTTACACCTAGTGCGGGCGGAATTTCAGAACGCTGTTCAATTGCTGGCATAAAAAGTTGCTTAGCTAAGATTCACAAGAACTTTCGCCGCTTCTCTGTACTCTGGATCTGGCTATTGTTCTCGGAATAAATTATGAATGCAGCCAGAACACTTATGCTAACTTAGCAAATGAAAATACATTGCGAATGGCCAACGCATACTTTAATGTTTAGTGGAATAAGCAGAAAGTATTTTATCCATCGTATCGAAGCCTCCTTTGTTTGCATTGTCATCAAGGATATATTGTGGTTTATTTTTCTTTTCAGGGACAACAGAGTCTGTCAACGGCGTACTAGAAAGTATTATGACTTCCCTTTCTCTTTTTGGGACGTAGGTAAAGGAAATTTTGATTAGAGAAACCTGAAAATGGTTGATTCTTCTACTTCTAATCTGATTTGGAACATGAGTTTTATTTTGGCGAACTGCACCAAGAAGAGGCAGACAGTTGGACATCAAATGCTTCCCAAAATTTAATGATTTGGAAAAATTTTCACAAATTATTGTTCTTCCGCCGTTCTCCCAATGACAAACTAAATTTTGCACGACACTTTCTCCCACGTTGATTGCTCAACTTTCAATCGAATCTCGCTGTTGTGTGGAAACAACGATGCAAACCAAATCTTTATTATATACTTTGCAGGCTTGGAAGGTATTTACTGTGTAAATCAGGTGCGTCCGCGATAGGCGAAAAGTTGTTCACTTTCAGCTCCATGTATGTCAACTTTTTCCAAACTAATTTCTTTGCGGTGGAGTTTCTTTTATTCCAAATGTGAAAATTTTTTCTTTAGTGTCAATAAGAACTATTCAAGCATCGACGGAGTAAATATTAAATCAAATAGGGCAGACTTGATTAGCCCATTGATAGACCGTTACAAAACTTCCTGCAACTATTAGGAATACAAAAGTGATGCGGCTCTGCATGTATTTATATGGAGTATGTATTTGTAGACAGCCGACCAGGAGATGGTAATTTTTTAATGCATGGTCTGCGGGTCTAACCTTTACGATTTTTATGCCTTTATTAACTAAAACCCTTTAGAATTGATTTTTAGGAAGCTACGGAAAATTTGGGACACGTGAATATGGAACTATCTTTGTTTTTTCCATGTTTTCTGCAAAAATGCTACAAATGTAGACAGTCGTGGACATGGAGGTTAAATTGACTTTAAGGCATTCAAAGTTTTAAGGTTTAATGCTGGCTAATCTCAACCCATCACGTTGTGGTTTTCAGCAGAAGTCAACCTTCTATAATATTTGATAAGTCATTTGAGTCAAAAAAAAAAAAAATTATTTTCGAAATACCAAAAAAAAACCCTAGCACATTATTTTAGAGAAGCGAGATCCATTATATAATACTCAGTATTTAAAAAAAAATACTTTTCTCTAAAAGAAAAAAAAGCAAGCAATGGGTTAAAGTAAAGAGTATTTCCTGAAACATTTCGTGCATATTTTAAAACTGTTGGAGACCTTGATCATGTAAATTGCTACCTACCCTGATGCTCCTGATTAGCTTTTCCCTGCATTGCTACATTTCACATTTCGGGCACGACCAACTAATCCCAAAATTGTAATACCAAGACTTATAATTTATTCGCAAACTCAAACCACTCTCGTCAGCCGCACTTTATAGAATTACTTCCACTATATATACATACTACAACAATAACTATAACTTTAGTTTCTAAAACTATGCGCCACACTATCCACATACATTTATATATACATAAATGTATATACAATATACACTTAATACAATAACAATCCCACAAATTCTCCCCTATACTCTCAAATATGACGCACACAAATATAACCGCAGGGCACTCGGTTCACCCCATTCTACAGCTAAATCTGTGTAGCTATGTTGAAATGTATGTAACACCTTCTAAGCTGTGGTAGTTTGTTAGTCTCTTTTTTTTTTTTTTTGCTATAACTTGCCACTTACGCCATTTTACCATATTGCTACGAGACGCTTACGACAATCGTGAAATTTGTCACCATACGCTTTTGCTGTAGATACGTCGTAGATGCCGTTGTGGGCCGCGCAAATGTCATCGCATAATGGGATTTTATGGTTTAAACCTACACGCTAAATACCAAAATTTATAATCGTCGCGTTGGGAGCACAAAGGCACAATCAAAATCATTTTGTATAAAAGAGCAGCCTAGGAGAGGAGTGAGCAAAGAGGTGAACGAACGGATGGGTAGGTATGGCAACAAGATACAATAAGCCGACAGGATATAAAGGATAATGGCATTTGGTGCTGCGGATTGAATTTAGTTTTTTTTTTAATGTAAGTGAAAAGCTAGCGCGCAAATGAAGACAAAGACACCAAGTGGGCGAAAGAGCAAATGGGCAAATGGCAGAGGCGTTGGAGTAAAGAATTTACTTGATTCACTTGAAATGCTTTTAAATTGGCGCTAGATTTGCATTTCCAACAGAAATTTATGACAATTCAAATGCGACAAAATGGCGCCGTCGTCTTTTTGAATTCGACTTGCTGTTCGCAAAAAAAAGGGTGAACCTAAAACTAACCTGTCGGATTTTTGGGTTTCAGATCAACTTATTTACTTAGAAAACAATATGCCTGCTCAATTAAAAAATTTAGCTCAATTTGAAAAAGGTGTTGGTGCATATTGAATTTTTCTCATATAAATTGGACGCAAAGATAGAATATTTCATTAAAATCATCATAACTTTTGAAGCTTTGAAGCTTTGAAGGTAAATTTTTCTACATGATGAATCTGGCCTAAATTTTTCCGATTTTTTATGCAAATTATTTGTGTCTTAAATAGTGAAAAAGAGTTATATATGAACATAATATAGAATTCTGAAAAAAAATCTGTCACCCAGTTGTTTATTTAAGAAATTTTATTCTCCGACCTTGCAAAAAAAACCTATTTTAAACTGTTCTAAAGCTATGATAATTTTGATGAAAAAATATTTCTAAGTGTTTTTATATTAAAGAAATTTTTTACTTGTTTTTATATGAGATGCATTTACTGCTCATCCACATCTTTTAGAATTGAGCAAAAAAATCCTTGGCTGGAGGAGTTTTGTTTTCTCAGCAAATTGGTGCAAATTGGATCATTCAAACTCTTAAGTGGTATTCTAGTCTAAGAGGCCCGAATTTTGGGCGTTTGTTTGGCAATTGATAAAAGAATCATTTGAAATTTTTGCTATCCATTTTTTTTTATCATTTGTTTATTTGTTTTTCAAGAGTACAAAAAATTCATTAAAAAAAATAAAAAATAAAAAAATTCATAGAGTTATGAGTCCTTGAAATAAAGAGGAAAAAAAGGACGTGTAATCGTCGGCACGATTTCTACCCTTGTGGTCATCTGAAAAATAAATCATTGATAGGTTCTTAATTAGAAGGAATTTCGCTATCTAATGAATAGGCAAAACTTGAAAAAAAAAATTTCGTAAAAAAAGCGGCTGCTCAAAAATAAAGGTCGATTTTTCACTAAGTTTTTAACTTTGTCGAATTTCATGTGATAGAGAGATATTTATATTATATTCATGTCAAATTTCAAGTAAATCGGCTGATTAGAACTTGAGATATTGTGGTTACTGCATCGAAAAAAGTAGTTTCGAGAGAAACGCGTTTAAAGTTCCGCGTAAAGGCCGAGCCGATATGGATGCCGCCTGAGAAAAATACATGTATCTCCGAAAATAATTTGAATTTTGAAAAATTCTCTTACAGACAGACATATTTTTAAAGAAAATCAAATTTTCCAAAATTTTAGACCGGAATAAAGCGATTGGTTAATTTTTAGCTCGTCCTAATATATATGTACACAAATATATATGAATTTTTGTGTTTGTGCGTTAGTTGCTGCAGCTAATAGTGTTTAGTGCTTTTTAAGCAGAATCTATGACAGTTTTTATTTTTCCTAAATTGAATTGCTTCCGACACATTAGAAGATGACGACGCATTAAAAATATCTAACGGAATGAATTTCGCGCTCCCAATCGTGCGGTGAGCTGGATATCATGGAATATGCGTGGTTTAGAGGCGTTAATTTTTTATTTTGCTTTTATTTTATTAAAGAAATCAAGTTTTTTATAATATTATAGTTTTTTGATGTATATATTTTGTTTAACCAGTAAATATATATATAATTGAATTTTTATTTGATTGATAGATTTTTAATGACTGAGATGGAATCTTGAAATAAAGAAATAATAGGGTTTTTTATTGAAACTGTAAATATATTAGAGCAGTTCAAGTTAGAGCAACTCGGAGCAGTAATCTCATAAAACACTTTTTCACAGCAATTTTTCAAATTTGCGTTTAAATATATATTTATATTTAAAAAAATAATTTTTTGAAATAATAAAATTTGTTTTAAACTTAATATATTTTTTTAAATTTATTTATTTTTTTTTTTTCATTTTTAATTAAGTTGCTTGCGATAGGTGTGCGCCTATCGAACAAATTTTATTGCTAGAGAATAGAGAAAAATCATAAGTGGACTTATAGAAATAAATAAAATAAAATAATAATAATAAAATCTACAAAAAAAATAATTTTAATAATAATACAATTAATAAATAAATATTTAATAAAACTAAAAGTTTTCAGAACTTTTTAAATTGGCTAGACATATTTATCGTGATTCGGGAATATATTTCGTTTTATCAGTAACATTCCTACTCAATTAAGGGGTTAGGCCACTCTAGAATTTTCGGAAAATGTTTTTTTCTTTCTTTCTTTTAAATGAAATATTATGGTCTCAAATATATTATCTCGGCAGATTATGACAGAAAAAAATGCCTAATTTTCGTTTCTAGTTGAAGCGCTTGAGTCAGTAAAGCATATTCAAAACTTTAAACACGTTTATCTCAAAACTACCTTTTTTTAAGTTGGGCGGAAATATAATTCAAACAACTTACAACTGGTTCAATTGAAATTTTGACAAAATCTTCAGAAATACATTATCTACAGAAGTACGTAGGATTTTGTTTATATTACATATATATTTTTTTTTTTTTGTTTTTAAATTTCGAATATTTTTCTAGGCCAAATGGTTACCTTTTCCTTTTGAGCCCCCAATTTTGCCAAAAATGCATATATTGAAAAAATCCTACGCACTTCTGCAGCTATTGCTATTTGCAAGCGGAAACCATTCAACAACTTATTAAAATAAAATAAAAATTACAGGAAGTGTGTGTCCGGCCGTGGTTCCCGAAAGAATGGAGACAGCCTGGGGAGGACGCTGTATAGCCACCATTTTTAAATTAATTTTTCTTAAAAAACAGTTGTAAGCAGTTAGTTGTATATATATATAATAAATGTCTTTTGTGAAAAAATAGATTTATTTTAATAGTTTTCCCGAAAAAAATCTCAAAAAGGGCCAATTTTGTGGCCCTTTAGATTGGTCTAACACCGGGGAATATATTTCGTTTTATAAGTAACATTACCTACCGCACTAACAATTCAGCCTCAAGCAAACCAAAATTTTCAATAATGGTTGAAAATTTAATGGCTTGAGCATTTAAAGCTTTAAAAGAAGAATAATTAATACTTTTTTGAATATTAGATTTTTTTTTTTGGAGGGCTTTTAAAAAATTCTTATGAAATCCTCAAAGAATTGGTTAGCATAGTTCTTTCTATCATCGTCAATGACCAATAATACTGAAATAATCCTTTTTATGCGCCTTTGCAGAATACTGAAGACATTTATCAGCCGATCATTTGAGCTTTCATGTGAGCAGCAGATTAAGCTGCAAGAGGAAGAAATTTATAATTAGAGCTAGAACTCTTTAATTTATAAAAAAAAAATGCCTCCGTAATAAGCATATCCCGAGAAACATTCTGAAAGAATCTAAAGCCACAATAATCGCTGAGAAAATTATCATGATTTTGTTGAATGTTTTGACCCTAGATCAAGTATTAAGCCGGAAGTCTGCTCTGTGGGATAAAATACATTAAGCAGAAGGAAACTAAATAGTTTCCAGCGTCCGCAATTGTCCTAATAAGGGAAACTTTATCATGGATTCCCACAAAAGTGCTAGAAGTTCTGCTTCATTTTTCCAAATATACTTTTACGAAAAACTGTTGTTCTGAAAATATATGTTCCACGAGATGTCAGACATTTTTATATACGATAATAAATTCTACTGTAGAAATGGAAGTGAGATTCAGCCCCGGACCATTACAGTGTGTAACGAGCAAAACTTATTGCAACCATAAAAATCCAATAATGCAAGCTAATCAATTACAATATACAGCTAAGTTTCCAACAGTCAGAATTGCCGAATTAGCAATTTAACGTTAAGACAGTTGCCTGATTCCATGCCAAATAGAATTTATGACATTTTTCTAAAAAAAAAGGCAGAGATATCAAGCATGTTGAAATGATTTTCATTTCGGAAATTAAGCTTCGTGATTTATCTAAAATTACTAAAAACAGAAAACCGCCATTAAATGGAACAATCAAAAGCAAATACTGTACAAGTCATTTTGAATATTTTCCGAAAGTGTAGATATTTAGATTATACTAAAAGTACCGGGAATATATCAAAATTCTCAAACTGAGCAGAGATATCGGGCCGGTGGTTTGTCCAAATCATTGAAAACCTTACAAAATACTCACGATAAACCGGTTAAAAGTGATAGAGCTTTGGAGCCGGATTTGTTTTTTTTTTCTTTTTTTTTTGGTCGACAATTAATGACTTCTACTGAAGTTAAAATCGCTAAAGTAAAAAAGAATAGTGTCTTAAAATCCTCATTTATATTTGAAAGAGATATATATCGAAATCTTCGGCAAGATTTTTTGGGCATGAAATTGGGCTTCACTTGTTCCGATATGCATGGATTTTCTTCAAAAAAAAAAAAATCGGGTAAAGGTCGCTGATGGTATGATGCTAAATAATCAATTCCGACCTCGCATTACATTTAAAAACGCATTATAACGTGGCGTGGTACGTTTTATATGCAAACTAATCAATAAGTTTCAGAACAACGTCTTCCAATCAAAACAACCACGCCAAAGTTCATCAAAATTTTAGATCTTCTACACAGAATTCTTTTAAAAAAGTGAGTCGGTAAATTTAGTATTCGACATACGTATATTCTAATATACATATATATATATATATATATATATATATATATATATATATATATATATATATATATATATATTATCATCTAACTTCCATATAACTGAATTTTCAGATATGAGCATTACTATTTAATCCAAAAACAGCAATGCAATGATGAATTCGTTGTATTCATGAATGGTACATGCATAAAGACTTCGCCCTGGCAGAAGATGGAAGTTATTTTTCGACTCCCACGACAGCCGGTTCTACGCACCGGAGTTGACCCGGGTTTTAACCGGCCAAGGGCTGTCACCCTTCCGGCGACCTAACCCCGTTAGGTCATCAGGTAATTTTTGTTTTAGTGCAATAACTGCAACGGACTCCAAGGAAAGATCGACGAGATAGTTGACTTCACAAGCCGGGAACGCCTGCCAATAGCTGCGATCCAAGAGACCAAACTGAGCGCCCGCTCAGATCTTCTGAGCCGGGCTGGCTATAATATTATAAGAAAAGATAGCGAACGAGATCATGGTGGAGGCTGGGCCTTCATTTTTCAAAACACCGTGCATAGCTATCCGGTCAGGCGGTGTCGAGCTCGAAATATTTAATATATACATTCCTCCCGTTACAAGTTGCCCAGTTGGATACCGTCCTGATATAGGTGCGCTACTCAGAGGCGAAAACCGTTTGGTTTTGGGCGACTTTAACGCGCACCACGATCTTTGGCATTCCTGCCTGTCAAATGATCGTCGAGGAATGGAGCTGGCGGAACAGATAGACGATTCGACATTCTGCACAATGAATGACGAAGCCCCCACCAGGATTGTGGGCAACTGCCATAGCTCGCCTGACATCACAATAGCTAGCGCTGGTCTGATAAATTGCATAGATTGGCGACCTATGCTTACACTCGTATCGGACCATTTGCCCATAGTTATCTCGATTGACAGACCTCCCAACTTCGTTTCCGTGGTCCACCGGACATTTGTTAACTTTAATAAAGCTAACTGGCTCGGCTTCACGGAATTTACTGAGAACGCCTTCAGTGCTTTCCCCACTCCCACCAACGTCCTCCTTGCAGAAAAGATTTTCCGCAAAATTGTCGTGTCTGCTGCCGCCCGCTTCATACCTGTAGGTCGAATCGCGGAAATCCGCCCTAGTTTCCCCACCGAAGCGGCGGTTTTAGCGACAAGGCGCGACACATTACGCCTGGCCGATCCCGGCGATCGCCGTATCAGGGAACTCAACGCCGAGATTCGGAACAAGGTAAACATCCATAAGCGGAGGTGCACTTAAGATCCTGCAATCTCTCCTCTGGGGTGACCAAGCTCTGGGCCACTGTCAAATCGTTGTCAAATCCGACGAGACGTGATGATCGGGTGAAAATTTCATTCGGTGGCTGGACCCTGACATATCTAACACAGCTCCCGCAT
Organism: Neoceratitis asiatica; assembly: GCA_030068015.2. NCBI lineage: Eukaryota > Metazoa > Arthropoda > Insecta > Diptera > Tephritidae > Neoceratitis > Neoceratitis asiatica. Next base: position 40,780,680 of record CM061527.1, read on the forward strand.
GCAAAGAATCCCCGCACGATACTAACCACCTCTTTGCATGCCCACTTAACCCGACTCATCTAACACCCCTCTCCCTTTGGTCCGACCCCGCCGAAACAGCACGTTTCCTGGGACTCCCGTTAGATGACCTCGATGACTAAAACTAAACTTGCCTGACCCTAAACGGGACTGGGCTTGCCGCTACAACAACAACAACAACATGGAAGTTATTTTTTAATTATTTCATATACATCATATACATCTAACAATACTAGCATGGGTCGAATTTTTTCTCTACACAAAACTCAAATTACCAATTTCAAGCATCCGATTCCTGTCAACAGTAGACAGGTAATTCGCACAGAGTTAAGAATTTAATTCCAGAAAATGTGTTTAAAAAAGGTTTTCATATTTGGCATTAGTGAGTGTTATTCATCAATACCCAGTACTTTTTACTGACATAATATATTTTCTACTTCTTTGGCGTATACTCCGCTTATGCTACTATAGCCATAGCAACACTAGCGCGTCACTCGTTTCTTCTTTTTGCAGTTTGGCGCCAGTTAGAAATACCAAGTGATAACAGGTCGCTCTCCAACTAACCTTTCCAAGGGAGTGGAGGCCTTCCTCTTCCTCTGCTTCAACTAGCGGTTAATCTATCGAATACATGACCTAGTCAGCGTAGCCGCTGTCTTTTGATTCGCTAAACTATGTTAATGTCGTAGTATAGCTTATACAGCTCATCCTTCCATCGCCTACGGTATTCTACGCTACCAACGGACAAAGTACCATAAAGTTTCCACAAAACTTTTCTTTCGAAAGCTCCAGAAGCCAACTCATCGGATATCGACATCGTTCAGGCTTCTGCACTATATGTCAGGACCAGAATGATTAACGACTTACAGAGCTTGGTTTTGATTAGGAGAGAGAGGATTTTATTTTTCAATTGCCTACTCAGTCCACAGTAGAAACTGTTGATATTTTCGGTTTTGTAAATGCTAGGATAGACGAAAATATCTACGACTTCAAAAGTTACGAATGGCAACAATGATGTGGGAGCCAAGTCGCGAATACAATGAATATTTCTTTGACGACAGGAGATACTTTGTCTTGCCTTCGCGCGTTTCGTTGACAAAGTAAAGAGTGATCCAAGTAAAGATACTTTTTTTAATAGCCTTTTTTTGACAGATCATGCGTGAGACCTGTTAAGCTGTCATGCAATTCTTGGTCAGTATTATTTGGCATTTCTTCACCGAAAGGCTTACGTTTGAACAACGTTTACAAATCATTCAACTTTATTACGAAAATTCACGTTCTGTAAATAATGTGTTTCGCGCACTTCGCTCAACTTATGGTCAACATAATCGGCTCACTGAGTATACTATTCGCTACACCATCACCTATCTCGAGACTCAGCATTCATTATTGGATAATATTCAGCCGAATAGGCCGTACCTAAGAGTGTACACGAAGACCGTGACGTATAGAAGGACTTAACGCACGTCGAGATAATAAATTGGAAGCGTACAAAATACAGCTTGTGCAAGAACTGAGCCGCTCGACCCGAACCGCCTTTCCAAGCGACATCGCTTCGCTCTATGTGCTCTTGAATGGTCCAAGAAGATCCGACGTTTTCGAGCTAAATTTTTGTTCAGCGATGAGGCCCACTTCTGGCTCAATGGGTATGCAAATAAGCAAACTTGCGGCACTTGGAACGAAAAGCAAACTGAAGAGATTCAAGAGCTGTCATAGCATCCAGAAAAAATAACAGCTTCGGCCAACATTTGGAATACATAATCTTCAAAAAATAAATGCTAAAGAATTTTCTTTCGAATGATAATAATCAATTCCCATTAAGTTTGAATTTTCTGTGTTTTTTTTTTAAATTAGTCATAATGGGTCACTCATTTTTATATATTTGAATTAGTCAAATCTTGAAGTTTTCTAATTTAAATTTCTTTTTTTTTTTTTTTTTAATTTACTTATTGAAAAGTGATATTTCGAAATAAAAATTTTTGCAGCAAGAAAATTATTTGTGTATTTTTCAAATACTTGTTAACCTTAATTAACGTAGTCATACTATAATATCAATTATTCTTCATCATATAGAAAATAAAGAAACTAGAAAATTTTACTTAAGAAAAGTTTTATTAAATTAATATTCGCTTAACTTATCACTAATTATTTTATCTCTTCTTTACTATAAAGAATCCAAAAAGTACTTATTATTGTTAATTTAATTAAATTTTTTTTTTTTGCTTTTGTCATATTGGTTTCATAACCAAAAGCACCAACAAATTAGTTTATTTTATCAAAGCCAAGTTAATGCACAAATTTAATGCCAAACCAACTTTGACAAACTTTTTTCTTCCTCTTCTTCCACTTAAACAACCTTTTATATATATTGTATAATACACTTTTAGCAACGATAACTTTGCCGACGCAAAGGGCAAATAAACTAATAGAAAGTTATCGGCAAAAGTAAACGACAAATAGCGCCGTGAGCTTTGAATGAGCACACAGAACAAAAAAGGAAAAGCGAACAAAAATAAAAGAAATGAGCAAATGTTGGTTAATATGAATACGAGTATGTAAGAGAAATATAAATTTCACTGTAAATTTTCATTTGAATAAGAAATCATTGCATACTTTCAGGGAACCGTAGGCAGAAAATGCCACTGATAACATTTGCTAAAGTCAATGTTTGCCCATGAGCAAAATTACCACATATACAAAGAGAAAAGAAGCAACTCATAAGACAGACATGCTTACCGGCTGACTGACTGCCTGTCGACTGACTGAATGACTGAGCGACATCTACATTTCCTTTACAAGCCAGCTTTACCAAGTTTGGCCTTCCCTATTCGTCTAACTAGCAGAAGAGATAGTGTAGAAGGTCTGCTTCGAGAGGACAGCAACAAAATTTTCAGCGCCTTGAGATTTGCGTCCTTCACACAGGCAAATCAGGCAACTTAGACAGCATTCGTTTGCCCACCCATACAAAGTCACACAGGAAAAAAATTTCTACGCAAAAAAAGGAAAAGAGGGCAAAGAGATAGCAAATGAAAATATCCACGCTGCTTAAATCTGTGTGAAAATGAGAGAAAGCAAATTTTTGTTGGTATGTTAAAGAAAATGAGCTTAAAAGCATATCCTTAAGCTGTAAAACCGAAAAAGAAGACACCACTGATATCACTCACCTTTCACATCAGACTTTGTGTCGTAAGTATGCCAAGATTACATGTAAGCTCATACAAACGCACACACACACAGGTATATAGATTACATAAGTGTTAGTTTTTGCACTTTTGCACAGAGCTGAAAGGTCCGCACTGCGTACCAGCGAAAGAAGGATTTCGGGCATGTTCAAATTGTACAGCAAGTAAATTTCACATGAATGAAGTTGAGCTGAGCTGACCTCAACTAAAAAGAGCTGAACTGCATCACTCTGTGACGTTTATTCTTCTTCTACAGGATAAAGCAAGACAAGAAAAAAAAAATACAAACGACAAAGGGGAAAAACTGTATGAGTTATATGAGGTGTAATAATGAGTCGTAGGAAGGGCGCAGCATGAAAATTTTCAAATGATAAAATTACCAAAAAAAAAAACAGCAAGGTAAAAAAGTTGTGTATGTAAAGTAAAAAAAGTAAAAAGTGAAAAGTTCATTTGTTAAGCAAACGTAAGTGAAAATTATGCTGTCTCTGCATACATAAATATTTGTTCAAGGATATGCGTAAGTGTGTTGGCTTTGGCTGTTTGCTGGAGAAATTATGTAATCTTTTATGCCATTTTGTTTACAGACACTCAGCTTTATATTACAAGTATTGAAAGGTAAGTACATGCACACACACACACACACATACACACATGCATATTACCTTTATATATATGGATTTTGGAAATTCACTCGTATGTGCAGTCTTTTCCATGGAGATAACGAGGGCAATGTTAAGATTTACTTTAGTCAAAAGTTTGTTTGTTACAATGATTAGGGAAGCGACATGGTACATGAGCCAACATGTATGCTTACACACTTATACATCTACATACATATTCATTTTTAAGTATGTAAACATTGTATAAGAGATTTATCAAGCAGCTGCGTAGATTATTTAAGACTATCAGACGATATATGCAACATATACAAGATATATTTAAAAGAAAGATGAATTTGGAAGCGCTGAAAATTATTAAATATTGTAAATGCATATACACAAATCCTATTCAAGCAACAGAAGGAATAAAATTTAAAAAAAAAGTTAAAAAAACATCGTTGAAATATTCCAATTTTTTTCATATGCAGAAAATTGGCAACGTTTCAAAGGAAAAAATTTCTCTTTCATTCTTTAGAATATGGAGAACTGCAGGGATTAAATTTATGCTATTTATTCATTGATCGCGACTGAAATTTTAAATGGATCAAGCAAATGGTTGACAAGAACATTATTTTGCAAAATTTTTAGCAAAAAAAAATTTTTTCTATTTATTTTAATTTTATTTAAATAAAATATATTGCAGCGGTAGTGCGAAGTGAATGTCTGAAGAAAAGACAGAAGCCGATAACTGGCATATTCAAGAGCGTGAATCGACAACATTTGTTATCGGGGACATATCGAAAATTGCAGGCGTTTGTTTGGAACAATCGATTTTGTATATAAGGGTGAAGCATAACTGCAAAGCTAACCAGTCGTAAAGTGAACTCGTTGGTGATAACATTACTATGAAGTAAAAGCAGTACGTTCTGAAAATTGAAATATAATTTAAGAACTGCAAACATAATTGTTGACTTTTATTTAACAGTTCAGTGATCGGACTTGTAGGATTTGGGAAATCATCGAGGTAAACTTAGCAGGATCGCAACAATATCAATACAAGTACAATAAGAGAACAAAAAGTGGCGACGTTGTAAATGGTTAAATAAAACATCTTTTCCGGCGCCCGGAGAGCTACCTTTATGAATGAAAAACTATCACCATTTCTAGCAGAAAATAATGATGTACTTTTCATAAGCTTTTCATCAATTTTCAAACCACATTTCTTTTAACAAATTAATTAAATTTGTTTGCGAACCGTAATGGTAATAATTTTAATGGCGCAATTGCAACCTATTTAAAAAAAATCTAAAACCTTCTACACCGGGAACGATACAACCAGAAGCCATAATATTCTTAAATAAAAATTAGTAAGGTTGCATTTGCAATATTTTCAAAACACATATATACTGTGTATTAACCGGGAACCGGTGGCAGCAATAGGCGAGTGGCTACCCGTAAGTTTAGCCATTCGCAATGCAGGTTTCGAGTACTGGTCCGAGCAACATCCAAAATTAATTAGCATGAAGAATTGAGTTTGAACTGTAAGGACCTCCATTACTTGGGAAAACATTAAAGACTCATATGAGTGGTTACAAAACAATAACTGTGTATACAAAAATATACCGTTAAGCAATTATGGTCTTGCATCTGATTTGATTAAATGCTTTGAGAAATCGAGGGAAAAGGCTTTTAAAATGAAAATTGGCAATGCGCCTTTTAAATTTCTAGAAAATTGTCTAACAAAAGATGCGACCAAAAACACTATTGCGGCAGTTTTCTATAATAACATTGAAAAGTGGCAACGTTGCCTTACACGATGAACTGTATAGTGTCGATTTTAAAAGTGCGTACTGGAGGAATCTGAAAAAAATTATGAGATTTAATTTTGAACAAAAACGAAGTTAATTTCCTTTATGATTTCTGATTTATGATTTGTGATTTATGATTTATGATTTATGATTTAAGATTTCTGATTTCTGATTTCTGATTAATTATTTATGATTTATGATTTATGATTTATGATTTATGATTTATGATTAATTATTTATGATTTATGATTTATGATTTATGATTTATGATTAATTATTTATGATTTATGATTTATGATTTATGATTAATTATTTATGATTTATGATTTATGATTTATGAATTATGATTAATTATTTATGATTTATGATTTATGATTTATGATTTATGATTTATGAGTTATGATTTAGGATTTATGATTTATAATTTATGATTTACTATATGTGATTTATGATTTATGAATTCTGATTTATGATTTATGATTTATGATTAATGATTAATGATTTATGATTCACGAATTATGATTTAAGATTTATGATTTATGATTTATGATTTATTTTTTATGATTTCTGATTTACGATTTATTATTTATTATTTATGAGTTTTGATTTCTGATTTCTGATTTCCGATTTATAATTTAAGATATTTGATTTATGATTTGTAATTTATGATTAATTTTCTGTTTTTTGTTTTTTGATTTATGATTTATGATCTATGATTTATGATTTATGATTTATGATTTATGATTTATGATTTATGATTTATGATTTATGATTTATGATTTATGATTTATGATTTATGATTTATGATTTATGATTTATGTTATATGTTTTATGATTTATGATTTATGATTTATGATTTCTGATTTCTGATTTCTGATTTCTGATTTCTGATTTCTGATTTCTGATTTCTGATTTCTGATTTCTGATTTCTGATTTCTGATTTCTGATTTCTGATTTACGATATTTGATTCATGATTTATTATTTATGATTTATGATTTATGATTTAAGTTTTATGATTTAAGTTTTATGATTTATGTTTTATGATTTTTGAGTTTTCATTTGTGATTTGTGTTTTTTGATTTATGATTTATGATTTATTATTTATGACTTATGATTTGAGTTTTGATTTATGAGTAATGCATTTTATTAAACTGCACACTATTTATGCGTAAAATAGCTCATTTATTCAATATTGGTTGTACTTGAGTCATGCTTTATTTTTTATTTATTGCCTTCAAGCGATCAAAAATTGTCCATTTATTACTCAAAATTGTTAACCTTTTTAAATTTATGAATTTTAATGATTTATGACCACATATTCCATATCACGTATTATATTTACCATTAATTAAGAAAGTTTTCACCTCTAATTACCGAAAACTTGAAAACACTTTTCGACTTTCACCTATCAAATAGCCGTGTTCTTGAATGCAAATTTTTCCCCATTTCATCAAAACCGCAGAGTACTCGTCACTATTTCGGTGGAAATGCACGGTGAGCATGCAAAAAGTTCCAGTTTAAATTGATATATATTTGTATAAGCACATACTCACATGCGAATATACATGTCTTCACGCGCTTCACACTCATTAGCAGGCATAAGGCAGGCAAATTTATACCCACTTATATGTAGAATCTACTCAGCGTAGCAGTATTTGCATAGTGTGTTTGTGCATATTTACATATACATTTCTGTTCATATATGTGTTTACATACCTATATGTCTTGTTGACTGACAACGGGTTACGTATACGCACTGACGTTACATTTCTTACATTCGTCGGCAGTGTTAGTTCGCTTAACCAATGCAGTACAAATATCCATACACATATAGATATATACTATAATTTGCAACTTGGCTTAACCACATATGAGTAACGGTATGATAGGCAAAAATATAATACAAATAAATACACATACATATATATATAATTGGCGCTTTGTAACCGCTTAAGTGATTTCCGGCCGAGCTCCTACCCCATTTTTGTAGTTCTTCGTCTAAATCTTTTTGCCAAAAATTTTAGGGACCTACAGTTTATTCTAAGCCGCCCCCGAACGGCTGATGGATTTGTATGAGGAGCTTTATTTCATGTCAGAAATACACTCGGAGGGCTTAAAATGCCCTGCCGAGGGGTGAACGCAATTGGAAAATTTTATTTCCTATACTTTTGGATGTTGCTCGAACCTGGGCTCGAACCCAGGCCTTCCGAATGGCAGTACGCAATGCTAACCACTCGGCTAAAGAAAATACATTCGGAGGGCTTAACGTTCACTGCCGAAGAGCGACCATAGCTAGAAAAAGTAATTTTCTTTGATTTTACATGCTTTTCAGACCAGAACTCGAACCTTGGCCTTCCCAATGGCAGTACTCACTGCTAACCACTCGGCGGCTGGTACACATATGAAGGTATTTATGTATAGTAAATGCAACAAATGTATATGAATTTGCACTATCTGCTATACAATACATATATACAAACATATATTACTTGTATATACAAGTTGCAACTCTTCTGCACAATAGACGAGGTTAAGATAATCTTCGAACTTTCTTTTCGTGTAGTTTTCCCCTTTTTATGTTTTTTGCTTTTATACAAGAGTTTAACGCATTTGGTTTTTTCTTGAGAATATTTAAACTTCCTTCATCCGTTTTTACAGTTGGCTCGGCAACGTATTTGCTGCTGCGGTTGTTGTTGTTTCTTGCTTATGTTGCTTTTGTTGCTTCCGTTGTTATTGTTGTTATTTTTCTTTTTCTTTTTTGTTATTATTTCTGAGCATAGCACATATTACGCAACTAACGGTTTGGCATCTGGCGTTTGCTGCTGCTACATTTGAATAATGTTCAGTAGACGTGATTGCTTGCCACAAACTTACCACATCAACCACAGCCGGCGCTATTAGTTTACGCGGTGATTATTATTATAGGTGAACCCAGTGGGATATATATGCATTTAGGTGTATGTGTATGTAAGCGTTTGTTTTACCCTTTTTTCTTTTCCTTTTCAAACTTTTTTTCTTTAAGGGAACATATGAATTTGTAGGAGAACCCAGTTAGCTATAGCAAAGTGCTAAAATCCGAATATTGTTTTGAGTTATTTGTCGATTTTTTCTTACAAAAATAACAACTATTTAACGAAGTAGTTTAATAAGCCTTCAAAAATAGTAAGTTTTGACACTAATCCAGTTTATGTTAAACTTTCTACCTCTATAAGAGTATAGTAAAGGATTTTTATTCTCCAATTACTTAGCGATAAAATTTTGATTGAATAACAGTAAAAAAAATTTTTTTTCAATTTCCGATCTAGGTGACTACAGATATTCCTCCTAAGTTAGAAATGGAGCATTTTTTTTCTTCCAATATCAAAAATTTCTCATGTATGTGGTACGCAGATAGCGAAAGTCATACCGACGGTCAAGCAGCCGAAATTTTTTTCACAAACGTTTTCACCAAAAAATAAATAAAAATCTGTTCCATATAATCGGAGCATCACTTAAAATATACACAAAACTCAGTTTATATAAAAATCTCTTATAGAGATACAAAGCAGTGAAATGGAGGTACAGTAGAAAAGAAAGACAGATGAATCGGAGGTTTTTTGAGTTCTAAGTTCTTCAAGTAAACAGCATTTTATCAGAAGAAAACCTATTAGTGTATAGTCTCACAAAAAATGTGTGTTAATTAAATAACCTCAGCCCATCTACTGACAACCGACTTTAAGTTTTCTCTTTTGACTAGAGCTGTAGGCATACCATTTTCAGAAAAAGTAGTAAGTTGCGATTGCAATGGGCGAGTGGTTAGCATTGCGCACCACAATTCGGAAGGGCTAAGCTCAAGTCCGTGCAACAGAAAATGTTTTTATAATTGCGGTCATCCCTCGGCAGCGACTGTCTAGCCCTTCGAGTGTATTTCTGACAGGTAATACAAAGCTCCTCCTAAAAATCCATTGGCTGTTCGGAGGCGGCTTAAAATAAGCTGAAAATCCCCCCGTTTGTTGGTAAAAATATCAATATGTAAAATCACAAATTGGAGGAGGAGCTCGGCCAAAAATCACTTCAGCGATTTCGGATGGTTATTTTGTTGATCACTAGTAGTTGTCGAGCACATTCAAGCTTGAGCCTAGGCACTAGTTAGCGGAAAAGCGATCATCCACTGTCAACACCTCAAACTACCCTTTCAACAAAATTTCCAATAGTAACGGCGTCCTGCCCGGATCGTATGGAGACCTTTTTATGGTAACAACTTAAGCTTTTTTAACCTCTTAGTCATAGTTGGAGCTTTCAATAACAGCTTGAGTTTATTTTTATTCTATTTAAAGCACTTCGAAAAAATTCGACAGTTGGCTCACGAGGTCTTACTGCCTGATGTACGAAGTGTTGGATGTACATACATAGTACTCAAGTGCTGGAATGTAGCAAAAAGGAGTTACAAACTTGAGTAAATAACTCATGTCTACAAGAAACTTATACGCATTTCTTCTCCTTCTTCTTATTTAGCGTAGGCACCACTTATGCTACTATAGCCTTATCAATAACAGCGCGCCACTCGTTTCTTCTTCTTGCTGTTTGGCGCCAGTTAGAAATACCAAGCGATGCCAGGTCGCTCTCCACCTGATCCTTGCAACGGAGTGGAGGTCTTCCTCTTCCTCTGCTTCCGCCAGCGGGTAGTCCATCGAATACTTTCAAAGTTGGAGCGCTTTCATCCATTCGGACGATATGACCTAGCCAGCGTAGCCGCTGTCTCTTTATTCGCTGAGCTATGTCAATGTCGTCGTATAGCTCGTACAGCTCATCGTTCCATCGTCTGCAGTATTCGTCATTGCCAACGCGCAAAGTACTATGAATCTTCCGCAAAACTTTTCTCTCGGAAACTCCTAAAGCTGACTCATCGGATGTAGACATCATCTAGGCTTCTGCACCATATGTCTGCACGGGAATGATGAGCGACTTGTAGAGTTTGATTTTGGTTCGTCGAGAGAGGACTTTACCTTTCCATTGCCTACTCAGTCCAAAGTAGCACCTGTTGGCAAAAGTGATTCTGCGTTGGATTTCAAGGCTGGCATTGTTGGTGTTGTCAGTACTGGTCCCTAGGTGGACGAAATTATCTACGAATTCGAAGTAGTGACTGTCAACAGTGACGTAGGAGCTAAGTCGCGAATGCGATGGCTGTTTATTTGATAACAGGAGATATTTCGTCTTGCCCTCGTTCTGGTATTATACAGGGTCAGTTTACAAAACTGTATGAGAGGGGATATCAAATTCAGACATAGCGGTGTAGATGCCTTATCGTGCTGTCGAAGGCAGCTTTAAAATCGATAAAAAGTTTGTTATTTTCTCTCGGATCTTCTTCAAGATTTGGCGCATGGTGAGTATCTGGTCACTGATAAGGTCCGATCAGTTTGTTGACGGTGGGCTTTCATCTTTCACACAATATGCAAGATAGGACCTTATGTGCGATATTAAGGAGGCTTATCCCACTACAATTGGCGCAGACCGTGGGGTCTCCCTTTTTGTGGCTTGTCAGCTCTTACTAGCACTACCAGAGAAAAAAAACAAATTGCTCAATCCACACGCTTCCTGTAAAAATATAAGGAATAACTCTCTAGAGAGAGAAAAAGTCCAAGACGAGCTGTTCTTGATTTTTATGGTTTATTTGCCTCGCGGTAGTTTATGGCAAGGACTGTATGTGAAAACAGCTCATTAAACAACTTTCCGCCTAAGAAAGGTATCAAAAACGTAATTTCGCAAATGTCTTCGAAGCCAATTCCATTATTTGTGCACCTTCTACTTATAATTTACGTAATTGAACATTTTTTTAATCAAATAGAGACAAAAATTTATATTTGAAATAAAAGGTTTCCGTAGGAACTTGACATGAAACTAACTCAAAAGTCATGCACTCCATATTCCTTTCTCTGTGGCTTGAACCTGTCACAGTGGGTAAATGAAAATAAATTTCCATTTTGGTATAAACCTCATCGCCTGAAAAATTACTTAACTCTCTCTCAACTAAAGTTCACTCCACACAGCGCCGCACACAGATTATCAATATTTTCCTCAAAACATACCGCTATATATTTCCTAATTTTTCAGCCTACTGGGTATTCCCTTCTCAATGGCAGCGATAGTAAAATCTCACCACGGGTGGCTACCAGGTGACTTTTATTACTTTGTTCGCAGTAAAAGTTTGCGCGCTGCATAAAAAATTTTAAATTAAAAAAAAAAAAGTCTCAAACAAACAAGCATACACACACACACAATCTCATATCTGCCTATGCATCTGCTCAATCACACACTAATACTAAGAACACAACAACAAGAGCTCAAGTTCAAGCTTTATAACTGTGTCATGGGCTTTAGTACTTCCACCTGCAGAGTTGGACGACGGCAACTTGCTAGAAGGCCAGCTTGACTTGAATCAGCCTAGTTTGACATGGTGGATATGCTCTAGTATTAGTTACATCGATTAGTGTTGCATAGGCCTATGTGGTTATTTGCGCAAGCACGAAACACACGCACACACATACACACGCATGTGCCAAAACTAACGAACACAGCGTGCATGTAAATTTCAGAAAGTTAGGCCATGTGGTGTTTACGTATGTCTATATGCACGCATATTATTATACGAGTGTGTGTGTATGTGTGTGTGTGTGTGTTTTTGTATGTATAAATTCACTATTTGTTCTAGAGTTTCGCAAAAGCCTTGACACATTGCATACCCTGACGCTGCAAGTGCAGCTGTTGTTGTTATTGCTGTTACTTTTGGTGCAGCTGGTGTGCACATTGGGCTCATTCATTTCCGAGGATTGTGTGGTCTAACCGAGAAGCATGAAGCAAGCAATTGCATACAAATAAAGAGATATTTATGTATTTGTGCTTGAGCATAATTCTACTTACATGTGAATTGTATGTGCATGTGCTACTATTAGGCCGGAGTAGTTACGTGGAAAGGGACTCCTACAATATGTTGCAACAAATTACCAAAGTCTACGCTTACTTCTGCGCCTCAGAGCTTGCAGTTAAGCCACATTGTTATTAAGACAAACTTTATGCTTTATATACATACTTGCTTACTGTAGCATTTCTGAGCACACATATGTACACACATCAGTGCATAATCAATGTATATACATACATATGTATATGCTTAAATGTTATGCCTATCAAATAATTAGAAACGGTAGTTGTGAGGAGCTAACTCCACCTTTTGGTCTATTCGTACGCACTTCAAGTGATGCATTTGCATGTGAACAGATATTTGTGCATAAACACATGCACATACTATACATATTTATATAAATTAATATTTACTATAGAGCAATTCTTGCTGCCTGCTTCTTATTAACTGCTCTCTGTCTTAAGTCTATTAAGTGCACTTATGTAATGGATAATCCATTACGAGGTTCCCTGCTTTTAAAAAGAAACACAGAAAATTCAAACTTAATGGAGAATGTTCGTTTTCATTCGGCCACGGCTACGTCTCAGATGGTTCATCCGTTGAGTCCAATTCTCGATGACTCGTTCGATCATTTCGACTGGTTTTCAACTGGCGAATGAAAAGCATGATATCTTGCCCCAAGGCCTGAATTTAAGCGGGATTGTCCGCATAGACTTTATACTTTACATATCCTCACAGGAAAAAGACTAACGGCGTAATATCACGCGATCTTGGTGGCCAATTGACTGGCTCAAAATGTTAAATTATCTGCTCACCGAAGTGTTCTCTCAATAAATCCATTGATTGATGCGATGCGTGGGCAGTGGCGCTATCTTGTTGAAACCTAATGTCGCGGTAATCACGAGCTTCGATTTCTGGCATCAAATAGTCGGTCATCATGGCGCGATAACGGTAGCCATTGACTGTTACGTTCCCACCGGCATCATTTTTTAATAAATATGGACCGATGATTCCAACGGCCTATACACCACACCAAACTGGATGAAATGGCAACTCGTGAATCTCCTAAGGTTTATCTTCGTCGAAAATGCGGCAATTTTGCTTGTTTACATACCCATTGAGCCAAAAAACTCTGAACAAAATTTGGCTCAAAAATCCCTCGGCTTTTTAAGAGCCCACAGAGCGAAGCAATGTCGCTTGGGAAAATCGAACGGCTTCAGTTCTTTTTCGAACTGTATTTTGTACGCTTTCAATTTAAGATAAGATTCTCGACATAAAATGCGCCAAGCCATTCCATACGTCAGTCCGAATTGCTGCGAACGGCGCCGAATCGTGTACATGCTCAGATACGGCCGCTATATTTTCTGCACTGCCTTCTTTACAGTACGTGAATTTTCTTATTAAATGTGAATTATTTTTAAACGTTGTTCAGGCGTAATTGCTTCCATGATGAAATGCCAAAAAAGACCGAACAAAAACAACATGACAGCTTGACACGACTCACGCATGATCTGTCAAAAAAAAGGCTATGGAGGAAAAACGAATTAATAAAAATTGAGAATTTTCCATTTTCCATTAGAAGTTGTATATTTTTTATTTTTGTGGGTCTACAAATAGAAACGCGGGAAAAGTGAGCCTCCAAAAAGTTTGTGAATTTCAGAAATAAGAATGATGATAAGATGAGGCCCATTTCTGGCTTAATGGGTATGTAAATAAGCAAAAATGCCGATAAATTGGGACTAAAAGCGATCTGAACAGCTCCCATTTCATTTAGAAACAGTTTGGTGTGATTTGTGGGCCGGTGGAATCATATATTTCTTCAAAAATTATGCCGGTGATAACGTAGCCGTCAATGGCGACTGCTATCGCGCCATGATAACCGACTATTTGATGCCTGAAGTTGAATTGCTGAGGAACTTCAATTTTAGGCATCAAATAGTCGGTTATCATGGCGCGATAACAGACGGTTACGTAATAATATAATTTCACGTTTTGGGCCAGTTGATTGGTCACCAAGATCGTGTGTGATATCACACCGTTAGACTTATTACTATGGGGATGTCATCGGGTCATCGAAAATTGGACTCAATGGATGGAACATCTGAGACGTAGCTGCGGCCAACATTGGAGAAAGAGATAATCTTCAAAAACTAAATGCCAAAGAAAGTTCTTTCGAATGATAACAAACATTCCCCATTAGAGTTGATTTTTTTTTTTTTTTTTTTTTTTTTAATAGGGAACCCCACCCTTTGGTATAGTGTAGAACTATATATAAGTTTGCTAAAATTAATTTTAATTTTTAATTTTTCCATTTTTCATTAGGACAGATTTTGTACGTGGTGGAACTAATCACAACGATAAGAGATCCGTAGGATGCAGAGAATGCAGAGGATCCAGAGGATTTTTAATTTAAGGCCGAAAATCGTGAGCTCATTGAGACATACGTTAAATGACTATTTTGCCACTTCTAGTTAAATGACATTCAAAAACTTTCCCTACTTGTTTAGACTACGACACATATCATCATTTTACTCCAATTTTTTGAACTTAATACTGAAGAAAACAATACGTTGGCTGAATAATGTCGATGATAATGTAAACATGCTGCTACATTTGCTTTCTCTAGACTGGATAAAGAATTGGGACGGTGCCTACGGGAATGAAGGGGAAGAATAATGTTTAATTTTCTAAAATAAATTGCCTTTTTTTCTCAACAATCACACAGCCACTTGGAAGATTTTCAAGCATTCATAGAATATAAAATATGTTAGAGAAATTAAAGATTTAATTAGAGCATACCAATGCAATTTATTATTTTAAAAAAATATTGGTTCTGCTAATTCTTCTCATGTATAGAAAAAATTATCGGACATAATAGTCGTGTAGTTAGTAGTGCGCACTATCGTTTGGAAGATCATGGTTAAGTTACTGGTCAACATAAAAAAATATAGGAAAGAAACTACTTCTTGTGGTTGTGCTTCGACAGAGAACATCAATCCTGAGTGTACTCTGGCATAATAATAAGTTTCTGTAGGTCACCCTTTTTTGTTGGGAAACACATCACATGCATACCAGAAACTCAAGGAAAAGCTCAGTTGAAAATCTTTTCTGCTCTTATAAGACTCCAATTAAACATATGTTGAAAATAATAGTGCAAAACCTGACATGCTGTACGGCATAAGGATAATCTTCTATGGTGACCATTGCTTTATTTGTATATTTAATACTCTGACCTTTCTAAGCTCTTCAGATATTTTTAATGCCTATAAGATTACATGATTAATGAACTAAGATTATATTTTTGAATAAAGAAAAAAGAAGTTATTTTAGTCCCACAGTTTTCCTAACACGCGCATATTTGCTACCATTCCAGTTGGGACCTCATATTCCGTTCTGCACAAATAATTATCAATATAAATAATAATTTCGGTTTTATCAGTTCTCTGATAATTTTCTTCTTCTCATTAACTCATTTTGTTTGGCTTTCGGTATTTTATCTAACTTTTTTTGGTCATCATTTGGCCATAATTATCAAACATACCCTCCCTTTGATAAAAGTTTCCTATATTTGTATATGCACTAGATTTTGTTCGGTCAGTAATGATTTCCTTGGATCAGAAAATTCATAGAACTCTTGCAATGAAAATCAATTAATTATATTTGTACAATATATTAAGCTTCATTATTGCAAGCAAAGATACTTTGAGATCATAATTTAATATTTTTGCCTGCATCATTAATTAATTAAATTAAGGATTAATTAAAGATTTATTTTCAGTTAAACTGAACTTAATTATTTTTCACTTAATAATCTGACAAACAATAGTAGCAGTACACCACATCGAGCTTAGCTTTTAACTGCAGAACAAACTCAATTATTTATTTGTTTCTCAGTTTAAAAAAATTAAAATCTAAGTTTTTGAAAAAAGAAACAGAAATAATTTTTTAAAGCCTTTATAATATATTTTATTGTTCGAGCTTTGAGTTTTATTATTTTTATAAATTGTCTTTAAAAAACTTTTCTGTTTAAATTATTCGCTAAAATAATTTATTAATTTTCAACAAAAAATAATGAAGACAACACACATATATAATAGGCTTATTTTCCTCTACATTCCAATACTGAACTCAATTGTCTCCTTGTTTCTTGTAACATTCAAAAACTTTTCCTCAGCAGTAAATTTGTCAAGAAATCAATTGTTTACTGGGTGTTAGAAATTTAACTGTAATACTTCCTTTTCCTTACCGCCACTTTAGTGTTACTCGAGACTTGTCGTCTACTAAGTTCTTTTTACACAAAATTAAATCAGTTTTCTTTATAAAGTTTTGAGTGGAGTTAGAAAGTTTGCGTTGCTGCCTTTTGGGGTGCGATACACGCATAAGAGGATAATTTAGCTCATTGGAGGTTTAATAAGTGTATGCAGATAAGATTAGGGAAATCTACATGGCTTGTATACGTCTGTTTATATGTATGTTGATATGTTAAGTTTGGGTATTTGCATATGCATGTCTTTATGAGTTGTATATTCAATTAGTTAATTTCGCCTAGAATTTAGAAGGAAACTTTTTAATGGAGAGAATTTTTGATTATTTATCGAGTGGAGCAATACATAAATTTGTCAAGAAATTTATTTATTTTTCAGTAGAAAAGAAATCGAGTATACATTTGGATAAGCGTTATAATATTTTAGGAAAATAATTGCTGCGTGTTTAAACTTTATAAATATAAAACTAAATTTTTTTATCCAGTTCTATTGTATGATTTTTTTGCTTTATTTTTATACGTATTAATATTTTGCTATAGAAATATATAAATTTTTGATGTGGATGTTTTGAATTTAAATACGTTTAACCTCTATTAGAAAATAATAAATATATAAATTTTTTTTATAAAAATTAAATAATATTTTTCTCTAAGTAATTTTTATGCTTTTATTTAACAGATATGTATGAGGGTACAGAAGAGAGGAACTAATTGAATTTGTAATTCATCCCGAGTAATGCTTGTCAGCAGCTATGATTATTTTCATACTTCTTCTAAACACCAACCATACCAAAATAACCAAAAAGCCAACTTCATTTTCTTAATTCTTTTCTAGGCAATTTAATGTATAAAATATGATTTTTTAATCTTAGTTTTTTTTTTTCAATTTATTCTTTATTTAATAAGTTTTTATTTAAAAGTGTATGATTTTATTTTATTATTATTTTTATTTATTTTGTCTCTTTTTATTTCATTTCATTTTATTTTATATTATTATACCTTTCATGTACATGAAACGGTATATTAACTGTGGTCCTAAGTATGTAAGTGCCAAAAGCAGAAGATATAGGCCCACCAAAACTTATACCGATCGCATCAGAATAACGAGCTGAGTTGATTAAGCCATGTCCGTCTGTCCGTTTGTCTGTTTCAACACAAGCTATATCCTGATTTGTTTAGATATTTCCACCAAACTTGGTGGGAAGATGCAGGAATACGTTTCAACGATCATTTTGCAGAACCGGCCAGAGCGGACAACTAAAGCATATATACAACTGATTTATCTGATTTAAAATTTTGAGTCATAAATTCATTAAAAAAGAACCGCAAATTGGTTCTGAAACTAATCGAAATCGGAAGAATTTAATAAAGGGTGATTCATTTCGTGGTTCCCTACTTTTTTAAAGAAAAAATACAGAAAATTCAAATCTAATAAGATATGTTTATTATCATTCGAAAAAACATTCTTCGGCATTTATTTTTTGAAGACTATCTCTTTCAAATATTGGCAGTGGCTACGTCTTAGATGGTCCATCAGTTTAATCCAATTTTCGATGTAACGTTCGAACATTTCAACTGGTAACTGGCGAATGACACGCGTGACATTTTGCTCTAAGGTCTCAATCCAAGCGGGATTGTCCGCACAGACTTTAGACTTTACATATCTCCACAGGAAAAGGTCTAATGTTGTGATATCACACGATCTTGGTGACCAATCGACCGGCCCAAAACCTGAGATTAGGTGATCACCGAAGTATTCTCTCAATAAATCCATTAAATGATGTGATGTGGGCGAATAGTTGGTTATCATGGCACGATAACGGTCGCCATTGTTTGCTACGTTCTCAGCGGCATAATTTTTCCAGAAATATGGACCGATAATTCCACGGGTCCACAAACCACACCAAACCGTTTTTTCTGAATGAAATGGCAGTTATTGAATCTCTTCAGGTTGCTCTTCGTCCCAAATGCGGCAATTGTGCTTGTTTACATACCCATTGAGCCAGGCATGGGTATCATCGCTGTCGCTTGGGAATGTCGAGCGGCTTCAGTTCTTGCTCAATCTGAATTCTGCAGAACGCTTTCAATCTAAGATCTGATCGTAAAAAGCACTACGTCGTTCCACACGTCAGTCCGAGTTGTTGCGAACGGCGCCGAATCTACTCTCCACGGTCTTCGATTACACTCTCAGCTACGGTCGCTCTATTTTCTTCACTGCGTGCTGGACGTAGCCTATTCGGTCGAATATTATCCAGTAATTAATGCTGGGTCGCAAGATGGGTGATGGTGTTGCGAATAGTACGCTCAGTAGGCCGATTATGTTGACCATAAGTTGAGTGAAGCGCGCGAAGCACATTCTTTACAGAACGTGAATTTTCGTAAAAAAGTTAAATGATTTGTAAACGTTGTTCAGACGTAAGTTTGCCCATTATAAAATGCCGGAAAATACTAAAAAAAAATAACATGACAAGTTGACACGTCTCATGCGTTATATCTCAAAAAATTTGTATTGAAAAAAGTATCTTTACTTGGATCGCCCATTATATAGCTCCCATACTATGATATTTTTAGATGTGAGGCCTTGGTAAAGACCCAGTCAAGGAGGCATTTTGGAGTGTAAAATTTGGTGATATTCACACCTCGATTTTTGTTATTTGCAATAAATTTGTTGTATTCATGAAAGACATAAAGACATCCATTCTTTCTTGTTTTATTTTATTTTATTTATTTTATTTTAATTTATTTTATTATATCTTACTTTAGATTGTTTTCTTTTTTTATAAATATTTTCGTTTTATTTTAAATTATTTAATTTAATTTCTTTATTAATTAACTTAAGTATAATTAAATTTTATCATTTTTTTTAAATTAATATATTATATATATATATATATATATATATATTTGGCGCTTTGTAACCGCTGAAGCGATTTTCGGCCGAGCTCCTCCTCCAATTTGTGGTTTTGCGTCTTGATGTTTTTACCAACAGTTTATTCTAAGCCGCCTCCGAACAACTGATGGATTTTTATGAGGAGCTTTATTTCATGCCAGAAATACACTCGGAGGGCTTGGCATTCCCTGCCGAGGGGCGACCGCAATTAGAAAAAAATTTTCTATCATTTTGGATGTTGCTCGAACCTGGGCTGGAACCCAGGCCTTCCGAATGTCAGTACGCAATGCTAACCACTCGGCTATCGCGGCCGCCATAATAATTATATAATAATATATAATAATATATTATATAATAATATATATTATTTAGGTTTGTGTTAGTATAATTAATTTTTTCTATTTTTTTTTTTTTTAATTTATTTATTTTATATTATTTTATTTTATTACATTTTCTCTTATATTATTTTATTCCATTTTTATATTTTATTTCATTTTTTATAATTTTATTTTAAATAGTTTGATATCAATTTATAGATATGTTTTGTGAGAACGCTATGGAAAAAAGCCACAACATCAGTTGAAACAGGTAGTTTCTATCCCAAAAAAAAATTAAAAAAGCTTACAAACAATCAATATTAAATTAGTTGCTGTATAGCATTTAATTAAAATTTTATTTGCATCCAAAAAAAAAATGCAAAAAGTATTAAAAATTTTAGAATTAAAGTTTGTCCACATAATTACGGCATTAGTAAACACATAAAAAGTTAATAAAATAAATATAAGAAAAAACACGACTCATTAACATTAATGGCATTTATAAATTCTGGCTTGTTGTTAACATGTTTAAATAATTGATAATATTTTTTTGTATGTTTTTACTTTTCTATAAACGTGAAGTTGTAAAAATCTGTTTAACGCACACAAAAAAAAAAACAAAAGAACAAATGAAAATACAAATAAAAAACGCATAAATAATTACTTATGTACATGCCAAACTATTCATTGCCTTTGTGTTGAAAGAGCGCTTTTAATATTTATGTGACAGTCCGATAATTGCTGGTAATTACCGTTAAATTTTCAACATTTTTTCCCTACTTTGGCTTTTATGTGCTGTAACATATATTCATTAGCGTTCGTTTGTATGTGTATCATTTGTGGGGTAATAAACTAACATGCAATCAGTTGTTGAAACAAAAAAATAAAAATAAAAAATATATAAAAATATATGCATGTAGTTTTATGTATACTTTCGTGCACTCGCGTATATTCGCTGTGTCTGTGATTGACTGTTTTTATGTCGTGTCCTTTAATTAGCAAATACTTTACATTTGGTTTATATAACTGAATCAACATAGTGCATATTGTAACATAAATACTTGTAGTAAGCTATCCTTCATATCGAAGGAGTAGTACAGATATATAGTATACACTCCTGCATATAGGCTCGTCTAAAATGAATTGCAATTGCACATTGCAAAAGCTAGTTTACTGCTGTTCGACATTTATATATAAATATATACAGACATATGCATATGTATATATGTATGCAATTAAAGAAAAAAGACCAAACTAGTTGGAGAGTTCGAAGAGTATCTGGTGACTCGTTTTACATTCGACACATTTAGCAATTTACATTTGGAATGAATGCCACCGGCCAATTTATGTAAAAGGCCTAAACCGTGAGTTAAACTAATTTGTTTATGTACATGTGCCAGGCCCGTACGCAGGGGGAGGAGAATTGACTTTATGATTAAAAAATATATGTTTTTAAACCAGCACACAGTGTTCAAAAATAGAAAAGGTAATTTTAGTCGCATGAAATTAAAAACCATTTAAAGTAAAAAACCAATGATACATTTTTGTATCCTATCAAATTTTAATGCAACTTTTCCTTTGAACACAGTATTCTTTAATCCGTTAGTGCGTTAATTTTTACTGAAAACCCCCCCAAGGGAAACTCCTGCGTACCGCCCTGACATGTGCGTTGGTATTGTTTTTTTTTTCTTGTTGTTGCAATTATGTTGTTAGTGCAATTAAATCAAGTAGTTACTAGTAGTATGTATACATACATATAGATACATATTTATATCCTTATATCCTGTATTTGTACGAGCTTCGATTTAGCTATTTAAATGGAATAATAGAGCATAAAATTGAGCGGACAAGGTAGAAAATAGAATTGATTTAAATTCGTTTTCGAGCACGAAAATTCACTTTTGCAATATTCTCATGGTGAAATTTAAAAAAAATGCCGCATTTAAGGCATTTTCATTGGAAATCATTTATTTGAATGAACTGTTTTAATGAATATCAGGCTAAAGTATTACATTTTTAGAACTAATCATCTTTTCCTCACGTAAATTAATTTTTCTTTGAAAATAATACATAAATATTTATGAAAAAACTAACTGACCCTACCACGCGTTGTTGAGGCTTTCTGTATTTTCTCCAATTTTTATTCTAATTGGTATTGCGAAGAATCGTTCAGGTTCTAATTATCCAATTTGTCTGTCTGTCGGTGATCCCTTTCCCGCATAGAAATATTTCAAGCAAATTTAACTTTTTCCCTGGTCCATGGTCCATCTGGACATATCATCTAAAAGTATAACCAAATCGAAGCATTAATAATTTGTTTCTCGATTAAATCGTTTCACAGCCTGGAAATCATCATTCACATAAATCGAACCATAAATAAGATTTTCGGTGTTCCTACTAATCTAAGCAAAAGCTACCTACGTACCGAATTTCAAGCAAATCCAAACATGAATAAAAAAATTTCAAATAGGTCAGTCCCAGGTCCACCTCCCGCGGATATGTGATTGATACCAAAAAATAGATAAACCCAATCCCTGATGCGGATTATATATCATGCTGAAATTTCAGATCAATTGGTGCAGAACTTTTTGAGTTTTTGAAGCATATACAAACCAACATAACTTTATTATATATACATATATAAATATACTGCTGGTGAAGTAAATTTTCCATTTCAGTAGAATAGAAAAAAACTGTTTTGTTGCATTTTAAGTCTGTTTTTTTTTTTTTTTTTTGACGAAAGGGGATCAGACTTTATTAATTTTTTTTAATTTAAATCTTCAGTTTTAAAAAAATTGTAATTTAAAAACCAATTTTAAATTAGGGTTGCGCAGACTTAGAACAACATAATAAAGTCTTATTTCTCAAATAATTGGAAAATTTAATAGCTCGTTTTTTATAGACTTATCAGTGGTCAGTGGCGGACGCAATAGGCGAGTTGTTAGCATCGTGTATTACAATTCGGAAGGCCTGAGTTCCAGTCCGGGCAACAACAAAAATTATATTTAATATATTTATATAATTGCAGTCGCTCCCGGCAGGGAATGTCACGTCTTCATAGTCAGAAATTCGAGATGAAGTAAAAGTTCCTCATAAGAATCCATCGACCGTTCGGATGTGGCTTAGAATAAACTGTAGGTTCCTCCATTTGTTGGTAAAAATATCAAGACGCAAAACAACAAATCGCTTCAGCGGTTACTAAGAGCCAATATATATATATATATATATATATTGTAGAGAAAAAACGAAGCGAATGTCAGATGAAAGAGAAAAGCCGACAACTGGCATTTTCTAGAGCGTGAAATGATAACATTCGTTATCGAGAACAATTCGATTATTCTAGGCGTTAGTGAACGCGTTGTTGAATACAATACTGTGAATTAAAAATAGAACATTTTGAAAGTTTTAATATAAGTGATTGTAAATAGTGAAGTGAATTGTTAGTTATTGAGTAATACAAGGACATTGAGTAAATTCTCTATAATCAGGAAAATGCAAAAATAATTGCCGACTTTTATTAAGAGATCCAGTCATCAGAATCGAAGGTTTTAGGAAATCTTCGAGGCTAAATTAGCAAAATCGTAACAATATATATATGTATGTATGGTCAAAAAAGTAATTTTTTTTAATACGCTCTAAATTTAAATTTTTTTCTTCAAATGAAATTTCTTTTCTTTTTTTTTTCTTTTTTGATCAGGCGTAAGCTTCAAAATTTTGATACATGCGAAGAAAAATAAATTGATGAAAATTTTAAACATAATCTCGGTTTGTTTGGAAAATCCTCTGAACAGATATGGCTCTTAAATTTATCGAAGAAGCTCGCGCTAAAAAACTGAAGTCAATAAAAAGGTCCTGAGAAAAACATTTTTTGGTAATTTTTAAAATTTTTTAATTTTTTCTTTATTTTTTCTATTCTTTATTTATTCTACTTTTTAATTACAATTCGCGGCAAAAACATTTTGTGCTTACCAATCTTACCACCAGAAACTTGAGGCATCGAATTTTCTTTTGTTTGCCAACATTTGCTGAAATATTACTGCTGATACACAGATGGGATCACTTCACTATAATATACTAGTCATGCTAAACTTTTTCAGATTGCATTTAGTTTTATTTGCGACCTTCAGTAATGTATGTATATATCAACCTCAATAAAAACTCTTCAAAAGAATTTATATATATTTTAGAGATTTTTCCCGTTCAAGACAGAGAATTTTTGGAAGTCATAATATTTTGTGTTGATTAAACATAAATTATTAAATTATAGAAATTAAAATATGTATTAAAAGGAAAATATTATATTCCTATTCATAAATTCGAAAATTAGAAATTTGTGTGCTCTCTCAAAACGTTGGATATTCCTCAGCCTCCTCCTCCAAACCAAAGTCCTTACTTGCCATTTAAACCCCACAAAGAGTAATCAAAAGACTACCCAAATAATTTTACGTATTTAAATTACATTTTAAATATTCAAAATATTTACCACAAAACAAAACAAAAGAAAATGCTAAATTGC
Source organism: Neoceratitis asiatica (assembly GCA_030068015.2). Classification (NCBI taxonomy): domain Eukaryota; kingdom Metazoa; phylum Arthropoda; class Insecta; order Diptera; family Tephritidae; genus Neoceratitis; species Neoceratitis asiatica. The sequence continues at coordinate 40,805,170 of CM061527.1, forward strand.
ACTGTATTTAGTTAAAGCACACTTTGATGCTACATTTAAACTATTCAAATGATATCAACACAATTGTCCAATTATGCTTGCAAAAGAATGAAGTAGAAAACAAATAAAAAATTGTATAACAAACAGAAAATGAAACCAGGAAAATTTACTCAGCTAAATGCTATTCACGCTTATTTTATGTGCATATAGGAATGTGTTTGAAATGTATATACAAATGTACAGCTATATTTGTTTCAAACAACACCTTTGTTTACCAACAAATTGTTGTTTAACTTTTGAAAACTGGAAAATAAAGAAACAGATATATGTAAGTTGACTGCAAGAACTAGCCAAAACAAATGAAACAAATTACATAGAAACAAACCAATGCAAGAAATTGTACGAATATGCGGGAGTCAAGTAAGATTTGTAAATACAACAAATGCGGGATCAAAGTGATATCATGTTTGCATAAAAATATGCAATGCAGATATATATATATATATATATATATGTATATATATTTTCCCCTCAAGTATGTATATGAGCTTACAACTACGTAAGTGCACGCAACAACAACACAACAACTTTGCATGTAAGCCAAAGGGTGAACGGTATTTTTAGTATATTATTTTATATATACTTTCACCTGTACATATACTGCCTGGTACATCTCCCATCCTTCCTATATAAATATTTAAATAAACAATAGTTTTCTTTCTAACATTCTCTTGTGTCTCTTGAGTTCTTTTTTCTCACTTTCCTCCTTGTTGGCTGACATTTTTATTATAGAAGTTTGCTGGTATTTAAAGTTTTTTTGAATCCATTTTTAGTTACATTTTTTCGTTGTTATTTGAAAATACCCCTTCCTTTGTACCATGCGCACAAAAGTTAGACAAAAGATCTGAAATAAAACAATTGTGGTATTTGTTTTTTAATATTGCATTTTTATGCAGTGAACTGAGGAAATACTTATCCGCGTAAATATACTTGAGTATCGTTTGACTAGATAAACAAACAAAAAATTTAATTCATCATGAAAAAAGACTACTTGCCTGAAATACTTTCACCTCGAGACTTCTAACCTCGATCCTTTGACTTGAAGGATCCTTTGACAAACAGCTTCTCTAGCATTTACCCGACTAAGGACCTTGGCCCAATGCGAACTTGAATTTTCTTAGTTTGAATTCTTGAGTGACTAAAGATCATAATATGGATAAGTGTAGTAAATCCGTACGAAAGGTATGGAGCACTTCATATTAATAAATGTTTCTACTTAAAAGATAATTTTTCAGTGTTTTCTTTTATTTTTAATTTATTTTTTTTTTTTTTTTTTTTTTTGAAATATGAAAGTACTCGTACAATATATTATCCGAAAGAAATTTTCTCAAAACGGTTTTTCATAGACAAAATCCTAGGTTCCTCAGAATTGGCTCAACAGATCGGTCTCAGGTTTTTTTCACAGTCCATTTGATCTATTCCTCGTGTATTTAAGATTTTTTTTAAATAAAAGGATGGCTCTATTTACCAAAATTCCGAGCGAAACTTTCAGAAAACGAAAATTATTTTTCAAATAGACGTCAATTTGGTTGAAAATCAAAGTTTTTATAATTTTTTCTTGCCACCTATAACAGCCGAGCGGTTAGCTTTGCGTACTACAATTCGGAAGGCCCGGGTTCGAGTCCATGTTCGAACAACATTAAAACTTATAGAAAATACATTTTTCTAGTTACGAATTTCAAGCCCTCCAAGTGTATTTTTGATATAAAATAAAAGCTCTTTATAAAAATCCATCGACCATTCGGAGGTGGCTTAGAATACACTATAGGTCCTTTCATTAGACGCAAAACAAGAAATTGAAGATGGAGCTCGGGCGGAAATCGCTTCGGCGGTTATATATATATATATTCTTCAAACAATTCCTTCAATAATCTCTCAATTCAAAGAACCATTCAAATTTAGCTTGAATTTTGATAATCCAAAACGCTGAAATGGATATCGCCGTCAATCACCGACATGATATATTGTACGGGTGCACATTAAAATGTATACATGATCGTTGCGCTTTGTGTTTTTTAAAGTAGAATCCATTTGAACGATCATCATTTGTAGTTCATAAAAAAAAAAAATTCTCTCAATAAAATCATAAAATAACTTTTTTAAGGATTGAGCAGAGCACACTTAGGTTCCATTAGTCGGGCATGCTTTCCTCCGACTATATTCAGCAAGGAAGCTTATGTATGCACCTTCTCTGTTCCTTGCCGCTGCTTTGTTATTCTTTCAGAGGGCAATCGCTAATCGTGCTTAATTAAAGTCGGGTGATGGAACTTCTATACAATTGTGATCCATAGAGATTTAGAGGTTTTCGGCTCACTTTCTCCGGGTGCTACACTTTCAGTATCATTCAGTTGGCTGGAGGAGTGTCACCTTCATACACTAAATATGTTCTGAACATATGCCACCAAATTACCTCCTTTTTCCCTACATGAGTATGCTCCACTCTGGAAAACTTCTATAAGACGGCTCACCGTTTCAAAGAATTTTCGAGCATTATTTTTGTCGATCAGCTTCTCAAGGTCTTCATACTCCCGCATTTCGAACTATTTTTTTTTTGTTTTGTTTTTTTTTTGTCCGTGAAGGTACCTTGCTTTCACTTTCTACTATCCCACTCTGCACGTGTTGTGGTCAAACGCAATTTTTATCGTACGTCCAAATCAGTTAGCATTTCTTCCCTTACTTACCAAATATCAGCTCGAATCAGGCATTTGTCCTTCGTAGATATAGGTGAAATCAATATTTTCTCTAATGTAACATTTAGAGAAAATATATGTTTATATAAGGGAAATGAGCAAAGCACCCTAAATGTAGCTAAATGTGAGACTATTATCTCGGAGGATTTCCACTTAAGACTACAACAGAATATCACTTCTACTCAACACCACTATCTATGTACTCGTATGAACGAATATTCTACTAGTTCGCAGAACGAAAAAATGGAGGTAAGAATGGTATCTATTAAAGTAGCATCCAAATAATATTATGCCGAATTTGAATTCTATCCTGACAGTAATTTAATAACTAAATCCATTTGGGCATTAATTGAGACCAATGAGAAAATTAAAACGAGGGAAAAGTAGTGACTGGGAATTGAATTATGGTAGAAACCGTTGATCTAGATGCATTTCATCCCTTCTGGTAAAAAAAAAGAAAATATTTTGTGTAAGGTTTGTGTAAATGTAGCCACGGGTAGTCAGAATTCCCACCGTGTTCAATTAAATGTTTTGAGCTGTGTTTTGTTGAACTATTTTCAGCATTAACAATATCAGAGATTTGGTGATTCGTGCATAAAAAAAATTACAGAAACCATATTTCGGTATCATAATGGGTCTGCATTCCTAAGTGCATTCGGTTCAAGACCAGTAGCCCCATCAACTCCACAAAATTTGTCTGGAAAATTGCTGGTTACCACTTTTTTGAAGTGTTGTGGGTAGTCTAATCTTGCTTACTCACATACAACCGGTAATCCAGAAATTTCATTATAGGTAATAAATACCTCAAAAATGCATAGAAAATTTATCTTTGTTCAGTATTTTTTGGCATTTTTTTCATGGAAAGACTTACACCTGAACAACGTTTCCAAATCATTCAACTTTATTACGAAAATTCACGTTCCGTAAAGAATGTGTTTAGCGCGCTTTACTCAACTTACGGGTCAACATAATCGGCCTACTGAGCGAACTATTCGCAACACCATCCATCACTCATCTTGAGACCCAACATTCATTAATGAATAATATTCGATCGAGTATACCACGTCCAGCACGCAATGAAGAAATATAGCCGGTGCCGTTCGCAGCAAGTCGAAGAAATATGTGGAACTTCTTGGCGCATTTTACGTCGAGATCTTAAATTGAGAGCGTATAAAATACAGCTTGTGCAAAATGATGAAGATGATGCCGGTGGATCTTTCCAAACGCCATGGCTTCGCTCTGTGGACTCTTGAACAGTTCCAAGAAGATCCGGTGTGGTTTGTGGGCTGGTGGAATCATCGGTCCATATTTCTTCAAAAATGACGTCGGTGAGAACGTAACCGTCAATGGCGGTCGTTATCACGAAATGATAACCGACTATTTGATGCCTCAAAATGAAGCTCGCGACATTTGGCTTCAACAAGACGGTGACACTTCTCACACATCGCACCAATCAATGGATTTATTGAGAGAACACTTCGGTGAGCAGATAATATCACGTTTTGGGCCGGTCATTTGCCAACCAAAATCGTATGATATGAAACCGTTAGACTTTTTCCTGTTGGGATATGTAAAGTCTAAACTCTATGCGCGAAATCCCGCTTCGCATCAGGCCTGGGAGCAAAATATCACGCGTTACATTCGCCAGTTACCAGTCGACATGATCGAACAAGTCGTCGAAAATTTGACTCAACGGATGAACCATCTGAGACGTAGACACGGCCAATATTTGAAAAAGATAATCTTCAAAAAATAAATGCCAAAGAATATTCTTCCGAATGATGACAACCTTTCCTTACTAAACTTGAATTTTTTGTGATTTTTTTTTTGTTATGTAGGGAGCCTCGATATGGATCACCCTTTAGATATACACCCACACATTGATTTATACGACCGTGATGGTAGTTAAAACTATTGGACACATAAAATATATATATATATATATGTATATATTTTGTTATATAATTCGTTGAAAATACTTTGTGCACGCGCAAAACAATAATTCGCTGTACAAAAACAACAAAAGTAGATAAAATTTTAGAATGTTTTGCAAACGCTCTGCTCTTTGGTTTACATTGAAAATTGCATTGTTGTTTCAAGCACTAGCCTCAAATTTACACATGTTCAAATGTGTGTGTATGTGTTATGTTTTAAAAGTTGTTAACGGTTATGTATATGTACATACATATATTGTATACAAAATTGAGGACAGCCTGTTGACACTCGCTTAGTCTCATTTTTTTGCATGTTGCATGTTGCATGTGGCAAGCTTGAATAGCATTCAACTACTCATATATTGGATACATATATTTATATCAATATACATATATATATTTCTATACTGTATAGAATATTAGAATAGTGCAAAATTCGTAAACAATTGTTGTTAGTTTTCTTCTTTATTCTTTTGGTTGTGTCAAAAGTTTTGTGTTGAAAACATGCCAATGTACATATATATTTACTCACAAACATGGTTTTTTACTGTTTTTCTCTCAGCTTTGTTGAAATTGCTAGCATGAAAAAGCCAATAAAACGCAAATAATTGTGCATATGTGTAGCTACGTATGCATGTAGATGCAAGTAAATTTCCAAATAATGTTTTTGTTAGTTTTGTTTTGTTAATCGCCACACTCGCTTAACCGTTATGGTTTCATTATTTGTTGTTTGCTTTTTGTAAATTTTGCGCAACATGTCAGTTACAAGAGATATTACAACAACATTGTTCAACATATTATCGAACAATAATGTTAAAATTAATTTCACTTCAACTGCACGATTACCTGTCTGAATTTATGGTAGAAGATGTGTGTATTTGGTGTCTAAAGTTTTAATAAAAAAACTTTAATGAGTTCGAAAGAAATAACATTATTTTACGGAAATTTAGTTTTTCGAATTTTCCAAAAACGGTTGTTATATAGATTTTTACTTTATTGTTTAATTGCAGTTCATAGAAAAACATATATTTGCACTCCTGCTTTCTCCTTCCCAACACCGCCAATAATGAGCAACAAATTTAATACCGAAAAAATGCTTCTCACTCTAGAGAAAAATGTTTAAACAATAATTTCTTTGAAAAAGGTTCTCTTGGCCGCGGCTTCGTCTCAGATGTTCCATCCGTTGAGTCCAATTTTTGATAACCCGTTCGAGCATTTCGACTGGTAACTGGCGAATGAAACTTGTGATGTTTTGGTCCAAGGCCTGAATCGGAACGGGATTATCCGCATAGACTTTATATATCCCCAAAGGAAGAGGTCTAACGGTGGCCGCTCGACCGGCCCAAAACGTGAACTTATATGTTCTCTCAATAAATTCTTTGATTGATGCGATGTGTGGGAAGTGGCGCCGTCTTGTTGAAACCAAATGTCGCGGAGATCACGAACTTCAATTTCGGGCATCAAATAGTCGGTTATAATGGCGCGATACCGGTCGCCATTGACGGTTATCGTTCGTTCTTACCGGCATCAGTTTTGAAGAAATATGGACCGATGATTCCACCGGCCCGGAAACCACACCAAACCGTTGTTTTTTCTGAATGAAATGGCAGGTCTTGAAACTCTCCAGGTTGTTCTTCGTCCCAAATGCGGCAATTTTGCTTGGTTACATATCCATTTAGACAGAAATTGGCCTCATTGAAAAAATTTTGCTCGAAAACGTCGGAACTTCTTGGACAAAGTACCCCGACTTGAATCACCCTTTATAATGAAGTGCAAGCTTTAATGGTGCTGAAGCTGTGAACTATGCGAGTGTGTACAAGTGGTGACGCAATTTTGAAAGCGGTCGAATATCTGTAAATGATGAACAGAGGCGCGGAAGACCCTCAATTTTGATTAACATAATGTCTGAAAAAATCGAGAATGCGCTCCTTGACTATCGCAGTTAGACTGTGGATGAAGTTTTTGCGATGTTTCCCCAAATTTTCAGATCTCTTTTACACGAAATAATTACAGAAAACCTCAGATAAAGTAAACTGTCCGCGAGTTGGGATTAGCGGGAAACAACTTCGACGAAAGTATCACAAAATTGATACCCCGCTTCACCACTTGCATAAAGATTATGTATAGTAGTTGTAACCGGATGAAAAATAGCGTTAAAAATCGATTATCGTTGGATACGCTGATGATATAGCTATTGTAGTGGTAGCGAAACACTAGACTGTCGTATCACGTATATGCAGTGAAACCATAGCGTCTGTAAAAACAAGGAGTTAGCAGACCACAAAATGGAGGCGTTGCCAATGACTAGTCGCAAAAGGGTGGAGGGGATACAAGTAATAGTTGGAGGTTGCATGATGACTCGAGCACATCTATTAAATATCTCGGAAGAACATGTGATATACTCCAGCGAGAAAGCGAGTAAAGTAGGTACAGCTACCGCAAGGCTCATGCCAAATATGGGAGGCCCAAGAAAACAGAGAAGAAAACTTCTTGCGAGTGTCAGTTCATCCATTTTTATGTATGCGGCACCAAAATGGGCTAAAATCACATTGATATCTACGTACTTGACAGCACCAGCCTCAGTACACAGATTGGATTCACTAAGGGTTTGTTGTGCGTACCGAACAGTATCAGGCGAAGTCCCAAATCTGTTGGCTGTAAGATTATAAAGAAATCATGCAACAGATCATAAATGAATGGCCACAACGGTTGTACTCGTATCCAAAAGAAAAATGGACGAAGATGCTGATCCCAAGTGTACACGAGTGGATAGAAAAACCAAGCGTGGTGAAACCAACTATTACCTCACCCAGTTTCTCAGCGAACATGGCTGCTTTCGCCAATATTTGCACAAGTATACGCACGCAGAGCATCCTTTCTGTTTGCATTGTCATGATGACATGGAAAATGCAGAGCATATTTTTTTATACTGCGGCAGATTTAAAGAAGAGCGCATACAGCTAAATCAGTGTATAGGAAGCACATTGACCCCAGAAAATCTGTTGAAGGCAATGCTGTCTAAAAAACATACATGAACGAAGTGTGCAGATATCATTACTGAAGTAATGAAGCGTCTCAGATAAGAAGAGCGCAGAGCGCACCGCGCGAAATGGCATGTTGAGCGACGGGACAGAATAACATCCAGTTTCTGCACCGTTAAGTAATATCAGAATTGATAGTCCCGCGGGGGGGTCCCACAGGCGCAGCATACGAAGGAGGTTGGGTTTAGTCCCCAGATGCCAGGAGGCAAATCGGGCATACGGGTAGTACCGGCTACTCGTATCTATGAAGATTCGTTATCTATCGAGTCGTAAAGAAAAAAAAACTGTGCGCTCTATTTGAATGAATACAGACCTAACTTCATTCCTTCTGAAGACAATCGATATTCTTTTTTGTCGGTTAGTATACGTATCAAAAGCGCAGAACGTCCATACGAAGGTAAAGACCTCCACTGAGAGTGCACTTCACTCGTTAACACTAAAAATAGAAAGGGCTCTAGTCCATAATGAATGCGAACTAAGGGCTTTATGGACTTATATCGAGCATACAATCACATCCAATGATGCGAACGTGAATAGTCTGGAAGCAGCTCATGTAGAGCCTCTCATATTATTATGTATAAAAAGTCTAATTAATTGAAAAAAGTAACCCGGAGTGGAATGAAGCTAGACTTTTCAACCTACCACGTAAAGGAACTCCTTAGGGAGATATATTGTCACCTCTCTTATGATCACTTGAAGCAAATAATCTTCTGAACAAATTTGAAGCGAAAGTTGATAAGTTAGTACGCAATGCAGATAGCATAGCTGACAGGTCAATTGAAAAATCCCCGGCTTACCATTGTAAAACACTTTTTTTTTGCAAAATCTATTTTTTATTCAATATATGTTAGTTCCTTGAAGGGCTATGCACTGATTATAGCGACCCTAAAATATTTTGACACCCTTTATGTAGTAAGATTTGTCGTTTGCTTCAAAATTGGCCTCAGCTTCGGCGACCACCTGTTTTCAGCGAGCATTCTTTTGAGATCTGAGAACAAAAAATAGTCGCCGAGGGCCAGATCTAGAGAATACGGTGGTGGAAGTTTCAAGAAACTATTCATTTGTGATGGAGCCCAGTCATCGGATTGTTGAGTATATAGCTTAGAACTAATTTCGACAACCTAGTGCCAATCTCAACCTATTTTCCTAGATAATGGCTGCTGCAGTGGATTTGGTATCCCTGGCGTCGTCAAAGGAATGTCGCGTTTCTGCTGACTCATTCCCATTATGTTGAGGCTTTTTGGATCGAGATTTTGTTGCTTAAAAAAGGTGATCGAAGAGTGGTACTTTTTACAATAGCTTGTTTTGACAGATCATGCGTGAGTCGTGCCAAGTTTTCATGTTACTTTTGTTCAGTATTGTTTGATATTTAATCATGGAAAGACTTACGCCCGAACAACGAATGTGTTTCGCGTGCTTGGCTCAGCTTATGGTCTACATAAACGGCCTACTGAGCGCACTATTCACCAGCATTCATTATTGGATAATATTCGACCGAATAGACCACTTCCAACACGCAGTGAAGAAAATATAGCGACCGTAGCTCAGAGTGTATAAGAAGACCGTCATCGATTGATGGATTTATTGAGAGAACACTTCGGTGAGCAGATAATTTCACGTTTTGGGTCGGTCGATTGGCTACCCAAATCGTGTGATATTATACAGTTGGACTTTTTCCTGTGGGGATATGTAAAGTCTAAAGTCTATGCGGACAATCCTGTCTGCATTCAGGCCTTGGAGCAAAAAAAACACGTGTGCCATTCGCCAGTTTGCAGTCGAAATTCCCGAACGAATCATCGAAAATCGGACTCAACACATTGACCGTCTGGGGCGTAGCCGCGGCCAACATTTGAAAGAGATAATCTTAAAAAAAAAATTCCAAAGAATGTTCTTTCGAATGATGATAAACATTCCCCGTTAAAGTTTTAGCTTTTAGTAGCATCAACTGTTGGTGGAATTTTTAGATTTTTTAAATAGAAACTTTGGTAATTCTCAACTAGAAATTCTCAGATAGAAAAAACAGAAAAAAGCCCACAATGTTACTGCCAGTCACAAATTTGAAGTCGTAGATAATATCGTGTATTTGGGAACCAGCATTAGGCTGGGTAGGCAATTGAAAAGTAGAGTCCTCTTTCAACGAACACCGACCAAACTCAGCATACTCCACTCAATATTTTCGACCTACTGCGTTGTGCGGAAATGTGAAAGATGACAACATGATATGAGTCAGCAGGTAATTTTCGGTAGAAATGTTTTACGGAAGATTTATACGGTTGACTGCGAATAACGCAGGCGATGGCTGACGATGATGATAATACTGAAAATTTAATTTAATTTCACAGAAATTGAGCACTAAAACTTGATGCTTGCCAAAAATTTTACAATATTAAATAATAACTTCGCACATTTCCATAAAAGCATTTCAAATTTTCCCCTTTTAATATTCAATTATACGCACATATGCACAGTAAAGTGCGTTATTTATATGCGAACGTATGTGTATGTGTGTTGTAATAGGAAAATTGAAAAACAAATAATAAAATTATGGAAATTGTTGAAGAATTCTAATATGGTGATGTTATATATGGGTAATATGGCAACATATATATACATACATATATATCAGAGCATATATGTAGTTATATGCATGCATGTAGGTATATACATATATATGTGTGCTCTGTTAGCCGCTGGCGTTGTCTATAATGGTTGCAGTTATGGCAATAGCACATCAAAATCGTGCTCCAATTTCTATTTGACACACTTGACTAAGCCAAAACGGCGGCGAGCACATATGCACACACACATATATTTCATAAGCGTGTATGTAAAGTTAAATTATTATATAGAAATTTTCATATATGAGGCATCATTTGAGCTGTAACTGCGGCGGCAATGCGTGCTTTTCTTGCAACAACTATGCTTATAACCAGCTCCAACTTACATGCTTACCATCTTTTTTTTGCTGTATTTGGAGTACATACACTTACAAATGGTACTTACATATACACGTACATCTCTACTTCTCCTCACTTGCAATTCCAAGCGTTATATATATACTCACATATTTGGCACATTTTCATTGGCAGCGGCAACCGCATTTTCACATACTCGTATGTACTCAAAGATATACATACAACTTAAAGAGCGCTAGCAATCGTCCTGACACAAATATATGGACATACTTTTGCAAATGCACACGTTGACACACTGGCACTCGCCAAGTGTCACGTCTCTGTTTTTGACTTCTCGGTTAATGGTAATAATAGAAAAGGAAGAAGAAGAAGAAGAAGCAGAAGTAAAAAATTCATTGTACTGTGCTATGTGTTAAATTTATATATTCCCTTACACATAAGTATGTATGTATGTATGTGTGTGTGACAAGTGTATGGGCAAACGTGCGTGAGAGCACACACTCAAAAGTGAGTGGCTGTATGCATGCATGTATGTATGGGTGCGTGCACATATACTAAATAGAGTTGCTCAGTGGTAGCAAGCAAGGAAGATAGCTTGTCAAACTGACACTCACAAACGCACACATGTACAAACATATGCACGAACATACACATATACACATACGGTATATATATATATATATATACATTGATACAGTAATACTCATGAATTCCATTTGGTCATCGTAAATATTGGATATTTAGTATTTTAACAAATGACACACAAAAAAGGAAATGCGAGTAGAAGGACTTGGCTGCAAATTGAAAATGAAGAAAATCACTTGATGTGAAAGATAGACGAAGCAGGAAAAGTTAGTTGCTTGCACGAGTAAAAAGCCAAAAGGGAAATGCCAACAACGCTAAACACTGGAAATCAGATAAAATGTTGAAACAAAATTGCAACGGTCAGTCAAAATGGAAGCGTTGTTTGAAAAAGAAATGCAAAAAAAAAAAAAAATAAAATAAAATAGAAAATCAAATAAATACAATAAAAAAGAATAGAAGTAGCGACAAAGGGCAAAGGCCACTGACGTACGATAGTGGAAAATCTGATGAGTAGTAAATTAAATTTTGCGTGTTGTAATGTTGTTTGCGAGTTAAAATGGAACAGGAAGAAAAAAAGGAAAATATAATAATAAAAAAATTACAAAAAAAAAAAAAAGCAACGAGCAATACAAAAAATACAAAGCTCTTTTACTAGATAATAAAATATAAATTGATTCGAAATATTGTAAACCATATATAAGTATATACGAGGTGGTTTATCTCTTTCTTAGCACATATTAGTTAATAATTATCAAATATCAAATTTTATTTCCTTCACTTCATAGCAGCAGCTCAAACCAGTTCTAACAAGCCTCTTTTGCTAAGGCCTAGAGTTATTTAAGCAATTAGAGTAGAGATTGCCTCAGCTGAAGCCGGCGGAGCTATTCGAATACGCGAAGCGTATCTTGTCAGTGTGTTACCTTCCTTACAAAATGTGTTCAGACGAAGGCAGGCACGACGATTGAGATCTAAGAGTTCTCAGTCTTCTCAATATCTCTTTAAAAGTTCTGTCTAGCTTATTATGTGGAAGGCAAAAACTGTCTTCAATGAACTAATTTGACCTTTTCAATATGGGTTTAAACCACTATAAAATCAACCATGAACAATTTCGTTTCTATAGGAAACAGCAGCAATGAAGATAATCTCAGCTTCGAAATGCAACGCGAAATTACTCTTTCACACAGGTGCATCTTAATAATGAGTAGGCAATTGAAAAGAAAGGATCTCTCTCGACGAACCAAAACCAAACTCTGCAAGTCGCTAATCATTTCTGTCTTGAATGGTGCATAACGATATCTGATGAGTTGGGGCATGGAGTCTTCAAGATAATTTTTTTGGCGTAAGTTTTTCGGTCCTTTGCACTTTGTAACCACCGCGTCTTCCTCCAATTTGTGCTGTATGTCTCAATTTTTTTTCCACGATATGAAGGGTCCAATATCTTAAGATCAAGATGCGCCAGTTAGGAGGAGCGTTAACATACCAGCTTAAAAAGACTTAAGGCAGCACCCTCCGATAGAAGCAGAGAAACGATGAGATGGAAAATAACCTGGCTTCAATTGTGCTCTAAAGTGGCTTCAATCGGCGAAAAGGAGACACAACAAGCACGCTATTGTTGATTCAGCTATAATCTCGGTGCCTAGGTCTATTAAGAAGAAGAGATTCGAGAAAAAATGCTCCATTTTTTTGGGTCTGTCCGACCGTGGGAATACGAGCAGGTTGCAAAGACCGAATCTTTTGAAAATGATGACTGATTCGATGTTATTTATTTGCAACGTGGTTGTTGTTGTATTGTTTGAAGAAGGTCCGACGATTTCGAGCCAAATTTTATTCAGCGATGAGGCCCATTTTTGGCTCAATGAATACGTAAACGAGCGAAATTGCCACATTTTGGTTTGGTCACGCGTGTCATTCGCTCGAACGAGTCATAGAAAATTGGACTCAACGGATGGATCATCTGAGACGTAGCCGCGGTAAACATTTGAAATGGATAATCTTCAAAAAATTAATGTCAAAGAATGTTCTTTGGAACGGTAATAAACATTCACTATTAAATTTTAATTTTCTGTGTTTTTTTTTTTTTTAACATGAGGGAACCACTAAATGGATCTGCCCTTATGTAGTATATATAAATAAATAATTTATTTCACCCAAACTGGTATTTTTAATAATATTTGCTTTAATCCGTTTATTTGAAAGGCAACAAAATTTCACAAAATATTTTAAAAATTAAATTAAAATCAAATGCCAGTCATGCTCGCTGCGCGCTGACTTTATAGCTGTCTATTGCACGCTTGTCTTTCTATGCTTTTCTAACATTTTTTGCTCATTTCATTCTTCTAGTATGTCCAACTGACTTTTTCACGAAATGAAATTCAAGTACGTGCAAGCCAAAATACAGTGGAAGAAAAGTAAAGAATAAGGCCAAAATACCAAAATACATTGAAATTCAACACAAGAAAACATTTGTGTAGTAGGTATATGCATGCTTGAGCTATAAAATACAAAAAATTAGTGAACTAAATGGTATAAATAAAGTAGATTTTCTTCGAAATGTGCATAAAAAATAAAAAAAGGAATGCTGCTAAATGTGGCAAAGTGTAAAGTGAAAATTGTCGAAACAATTGGGGGATAACAGTTAAAGACATTGAAATGACAGGCAAAAGACAGTGTCAACAAGCTCACAAACAGCAGGAACATTATTAACAGCACACACAGAGATATTTCACACGTATGTATGTATTTGAAATTGGATGAAAATAGTTAGAATATACGTTTATAAGACAGATAGATGTAACGAGTGTTGCATCTATTTGTGCAAGTTGTCCATTAGTAGCGGCTTTATTTTGCTTTCTCTAAGAGGCAATGCCAGTTTCGCCACGCACATTTTCACATCAAAACTGCAGGTGGTGAACCGAGTAGTTCCATTTCGTTTGAATATTCAGCGTTGAATATATTTTTGAGACATTTCATAAATTATGATAATCGCTTCTGACAAACGTTTAATTGCTTTTTGCTCGTACCACCAAAAAAGTTTGGTTTTGAAAAATTTCAGGTGAATTGAGAAAAAAATAATAAATACTGAATGAGTAGTAAAAATTTATGAACTAAAAGTCTGGTATACAATTTTTTTTTTCCAAAGAAAAATTATTGCTTTTTATTAAAGTAATATTTTATTTGAAGTTTTAACAAAATTATAAGTTATAGACTAGCAGGGAGGCTCACACGCTATTCTCGTACCAAACTTTCCTTCTTCTTCAGTAAAACTATTTAAAATAGCAGATTTTTTCACATTTTGTTTCTTCAAACCCCTTAAGCGAACATGCCCAACTACGAGAAACTACGTTTGATGGTCTTCAGAGATAAACATGATGTGCAAATCATGTGAAATATTCCTCAGTAAAGCAAGGTGAGTAGTCGTATTACCCTTCTAGAAGAACTTCATTGACTTAGGCATTGCGTACGTGATTAGAGCGGATGCAACCATGTTTAGAATTTTACGGAAGTGCGGAAATTTTTGGACTGTCATTCACGTGAGGGTGGCTAAACATTTTTTTTTTAATATATTTTTCAAAAACCTTACGATTTCCGGTTTTAAATCAGTATCATCCCAGAAGCAAACAAACTCATTTCATTTCGTACTCAACTTTTAAACGAAGTATTAATCTTACTCTACTAATAATAAAGGGTTTTCGAATAGGGATGACATGATTTCTAAGTGTCGTTTTGGCCATTTTTAATAGGTCTTAATCTGTCATTCTATTTTCATTGTTTTCAGTAATGTCTAAAATTTCATCATGGCAAGCTACTCGCAAGAACAGATTATTCATTATTCATCAAAATAGTTGTTCTGCAATTGCAAGTTTTCGTGCGCTTTTGCTATTTTATGGTCATAATAATCGTCCACCTGTGCTCGCTATTCGTCGAGTTGTTGAAAATTTCGAGTGCACATTTTCTTTGTTCGATATGCTAATAAGGCAAAGAACCGGTCGAGGTAATGAAAATATTGCTGCCGTTCAGGCAAGAGTTGCTGAAGACCGCAATTTGCCGATAACAAGACGTTTTCAAGAATAGGGGCTGTCTCAAACCACAACTTGGCGGATTCTGAGAGAGGATTTGGGCTTGCATCAGTATAAAATTGTTCTCGCTCAAAAACTGAAGTCATTGGATCACCACAAACGTCGGGAATTTGCTGATTTTACCTTGGAACAACTTGAAAACGAAGACGATTCCTTTACGAAAATCATTTTCTCCGATGAGGCTTACTGAGGCGGTAAATAAACAAAACTGTCGAAACTGTCGATTCACCTAAATTGACAGTTTGGTATTATTTTTGGTCTGGTGGAATCATCGGTCCGTACTTCTTTCAAAATGAAGCTGCTAACACCGTTACTGTGAATGGGGAGCGGTATAAATCGATGATAACCAACTTTTTATAGACACAATTGGAAGAAGTTGATCTTAACAACATCTGGTTCCCACAAGACGGAGTTACGTGTCACACAGCACGTGCAGCAACCGAATTATTGATAGAAAGGTTTGGAGATTCGATTATTTCAAGAAATTGTAACATTGAATGGCTTCCAAAAAGTTGTGATTTAACACCATTAGACCACCTCTTGTGGGGTTATTTGAAGTCATTGGTCTTTAGCAATAAACCAGACTCTCTTCAAGCTTTAAAAGTCAATATTGAACGTGCTATTCATGACATATGACTTGATTTAGTGGGAAGGGTGGTCAAAAATTGGGTTCATCGAATTCGTTCTTGCAAAAGAAGTCATGGAGGCCGTTTGAATGATGTTATATTCAGAACTTAATTGTATTGATTGTACTTCACATTAAATAAAAACATTTGGATTTCCTTAAAAAATTAGTGTGTTTTTTTTTTTTTTCAAAGAAATCATCGCACTCTTATTACTGCAAAGTCTAGTTCTATTCCACCGTGGGATTGCCTTAAATCGAGGAAGATTCAGCTATATATCATATTTTCCGATTCCTACAGCGAAGCACTCTCCACTAGCCTGGTAGCTTCGAGATAGAGCCGGCCTTCAGTATTTGAATTAAATAATTAGAAATAGTGGAACGCCTTAACCGAGTGATTAGTCATTGGCGATCATATCGCGGAGAAGGAAGTTCTCCTAAAATATATGTGAGAGATGTTGAATACGGATATTTGAATAGTATAAAATATGATTTAATCTCTAAATAATATGTAAAAAATAAAATTAAGTGTTCAAAAAAAAATTGATATGTTCACTGAAGAACATGGTGGGTGTACTCTGAGTCAAACCAATTCTCACACGTAATTTTTTGTTTGTAGTTTTTTGCGCAGAAGTTAACCTAATCATGATTCAAAAAAATATTTTTCCAGATTTTAGTACTGTCATATTGAAAAGATCCATGAAAGAACAAAATTTTGTGATAAATGAGGAGATAAAAAAGCGCAAATCAGAACTTCCTCAATGATTGAAAACTGCCTATCATTGAAAGCGAACTACTTTAAAGAGAACAGGTAAGAAAATTACGAATAAATAAACAAAAATTTTGGATTGGTGCCGCTATATTTTTATCTATTGTCGGTAAATTTGTTAGAATGAATTATGTGTCTACTATTAGATGTCAGCTGACAGCTCTGGTTTGCCTATAATTATTATTTGAATTTTTTTCTGGTTTTATTCAAAATCAGTCAATCTTATGAAAACTACTGTACCTAAATTCAGAATCAAAATTTAAGGCAATAAAATGGTTTTAAGCCAGTGTAAATATTAATGAGAGAAATGAAAACTCAACTGTTGAGCAATGAGAGTTTTGAAATATTTTTCAGCTATTTTTAAGTGAATATATAGCCAATGTAAAAGAAATTTTAAACACCAGACAAGTTCTTTGTTCAACTAAAACTTTGTTAGAAGCCAAATTTTTGTACGCACTCTTTGAAATAGCACAAAGCGCATTTTCCATGCATGATCCTCAAATATTTTGGAAGGAATGTTGAACAGTTTGAAAAAGATTGAAAAAATTTTGAATTTCAAATTAAAGTATAAAAATTATGCTCTCCATGTAACTCAAAATTTTGATACTTTCGCCGCTCCTTGCTTAAATAAACCTCACTCTTCAGTATTAAAATACACACATAAACACAATAAATCATCTATTTATCCACAACTGAAGTTTAATTTGTCAGCTGCTAATGAAAATGTTTAATTTACACTAGATTTCAAAACCGAAAACGATTTATCAAATTTACCATGATGATGACCGCATGAAAGGTCATAAAGTCATAAAAGCGTAAATAAAGCAAAACACTACAAAATCATGAATAATAAAAAGCGAAAAGAATAAAAATAAAAAAAATTTCTGCACACTTGACACCGTTATATGGTGCTTTTACGCTGGACGCGCGCTGATCCTTACACTTTGGAGTCTAATGAAATCCGTCTGGCGCATTAACTGCTAATAATAAAGCGAAGTAGACAGACATATTATGCATCCCCATACCTACAAACGCGATAATATTAACAAGTAAATATAAACAAACGCTTTAAGTGTACAGTATAAGCAATGAAAATTGATAGGAAAACGAATTCTACAACGCGCAGTCAACCGAGATGAATGAATTTATGTATATGTAGTTATATATGCAAGAGACGAAAGATGGAATTGCGCATAGAATTTGTATAATAAAAAACCAAAATTACTTATTTTTCTCTTTTTCTTTAAATAAAGTAGACAAATTATGGCGAAAATTATGTCTGGCGCATTGGGCGCCTGTGGAGCGTAAAAGTTTAACTAACAGTGAGTGAATACATACGTATGCATGTAAGAAAAGTGAATATAAATATTTAGAGCCTCTTGGCTCTCGTCTACTTCGCTGGAAAGCTGAGAAATTAAATATAAATAAAACTGAACCCCCGCAATTTTCAACAAATTTCCAGCGAAAGCAACACAAAGTGTCTACTGTTTTCTTATCTATTTAATATAATATTCTTTTTCAGAAATTTTAAATTCTTTTTTTACAATTCTCTTATATATTTATTTTTATAATTTATTTTATTTTCACATAAATAAAAATGTAAGCGCGCCATAAATCAAGCTGTGGCAGATGATAGACTGTGTATCTGCTACTTCATCAGCGCACAGTAGAATATGAGGCAACAAAAAAAAAAAAAAAATTGGGAGGCATATTTTTGTTCAAGCCATTTTTAAATATTTTTTACTACTCATTCACTGCCACAATAAATGTTATTGCTTTATTTCTGGCGCCTCGCTGCTACATTTCTACCTTTATGTTTCGCCATTGACCTTGAGCGTCGTGCCGCCTACCTATAAACCTCCAAGCATAACTACATATGTAGGTGGTTTTCAGTATTTATTTTCTTTGATAAAGAAAATTTCTTTTCCAGCTGCTCGTAAAAAATAAATTAATTTTTTCCATAAATTTATTCACAAATAAAATATATACGTTCTTACGTTCACAATTACTTAGGCGGTGAAGATAAGATAACATAGCTTTAAGGGATCTAACGATATTTTTTTTTTGCTTGCTTTTGAGATACATCTTTATATCATAGACTACATTAAATTAAAAAAAAGTCCAAAATATCTAGAGTGATTCACATGTACTTTTTTACTTTTTTTATTATCTTTTTTTATGTTATGTGATATAGCGAAAATATTTGTATTTTTTGTTTATAGATAAACATTCAATCACAAATTGATTTTTATTCGCAAAAATATTGTGTAGATTAAAATTTTATTACCTTCATTTTATTGCAGAATTTTTTGTTTGCCAACTGATATGATATGATAAGCAGCGACTTGGAAAATTGATAGATTATTTTTAAAGCTTGGCTTATTTTTACATTGTAAATTCTTTCATTAAGTTTATTCGTTTTAAAGTGTCCTTAAGTCTATCGAAACAGATGAAATCAATTTTATGGCGATATTTTCCTATTAATTTTAAAGCAATACACTAAATAGTAATTAACTCTTAAGGCAGCTCTTCATATAAAACACAAATAAAGTAGGTCATAAATGTGAGATTCGCACATTAATAAGAAAAATAATACAAAAGAGAAAATTTTATTAAATTATTCATGTTGTCCTAGAATTTTTTTAAATTAAAGTTTTAAATATATATACTCTTAGTTAAAGTGACGGCGATGCAAGTCCAACCATGAGTGTTTCCAACATTACTTCACCTCCCACTGGATAATTACTGTGTACATAACAATCAAATTGGAAATGCCTGACACATAGATAACCCTTACAAGAAATATTTATTTAATGATTTTCAGTTAGCACTAACCTTCAAAAGATGAGTGTATAAATTCGATAATTATCGGATAATTGGTTTGTAAATTATAGTATTTTGAGTGAAGCTGCTTTTGTTATTTTGAAAAAATTGATAAAAAGGAATTTCGCGTATGGATAAAATATTGCTTTTTGAAAGAAACAAATGCGGTTGAAGCAAAAAATTGTCTTGATAACGTGTTTTTGAACACTGCGCCAGGAAAATCAACCACCAAGAATTGGTATGCTAAGTTAAGACGTGGTGAAATGAGCATCGAAGACGATGAACGCAGTGGACGCCCAAAAGAGGTTGTTACCGACGAAAACATCAAATAAATCCACAAAAAAATAACAAAAAATAATTTTGAAAGACCGTTAATTGAAATTGAATAAAAAAGCAGGTGGTCTACAGATATCAACTGAACGTATACATTATATCAATATGTGCAAAGTGGGTGCTGCTTGTGCTCACTTTTGACCAAAAATAATGACGAGTTGATGATTCGGAGCTGTTTTCGAAGATGTTCAAGCATAATAAACCCAAGTTTTCGCGTCGTTATGTGACAAGGGATGAAACATGGCTCCATCATTTCATTCGGAAATCCAATCGACAGTCATCCGAGTGGACTTAGCATGATGATCCCGCTCCAAAGCGTTGAAAAACGCAACACTCAGCTGGGAAGGTTATGGCGTCTGTACTTTGGGATACGCATGGCATAATTTTCATTGAGTATCTTGAAAAGAGAAAAACCAACAGCAGCGGCTATTATATAGCATTATTGGAACGTTTGAAATACGAAATCGCCGAAAAAACGGTCGCATATGAAAAAGTAGGAAGTGTTGCTTCACCAAAACAATGCACCGTGTCACAAGTCAGTGAAATCGGTTTCAAAATTCATGAATTAGGCTTCGAATTGCTTGCAGATCTCAAAAGAATGTTTGCTGCGAAGAAATTTTAGTCGAATGAAGAGGTGATTGCACAAAATTGCTTGGGTCTATTTTGAGGCAAAGAACAAATCGTACTACAAAAATAGTATCGAAAAGCTGGAGGGTCGCTATAATCAGTGTATCATCTTTAAATGGAATTATTTTGAAAAAAAAATTAATAAATAAAATAAAAATGTGTTTTATTATGGAAGACCGGGGAGTTTCCACTTGAACAGTTATTATTTCTGCTAACAGGCTGAGGAATTTTTGGCATGTTTTTTACACAAATTTTGATGTAGATTTTCATCAAAAACCTCAAAAAAAAAGATATTTTAATATTTAGTAAAAATAGGAAACCTCTGTAGAAATATTTTTGTTTATTTATATGCATGAAATAATAATTATATTACATATAAAAGGCAACTAGCCGCAGAATTCTGTAGAAATAGTAATTAACAGTAGTTAGCTATAACTCACTAGCAAAAGCTGTTAGAAGAACTTTCTCCAACGAAGTCTGTTTGATAAATCAGTGATATTTTGAATTTTTCGCGCAGTTACTGTAAATACAGCAATATTCCTGTCAACAGTTATTGGTTAGTAGTCAGCTGTAGTTAGTTTTGAGCAAGCTGCGCCATTCAATTCGCGTTTGACAGCCATTGAATGAAGGCGACCTCTTGAATCATAGCGAAAATGGAAAAAAATTTCGTATGCTGATTAGCAGTATTTTTTGGTTACAAAAACCATCCCTGAAAACAGGGAAATACGTAATAAATTTATGGGGACACTCCATCAATTTCAATGGTTAAGAAGTGATTTATTGAGTTCTGTTGTGGTCCAACCAGTACAAGTGACACCGAACATTCAGGTCGCCAGAAAAAGGCCATCTGTCACGCTTGAAATTCTCAACAAATACCATAAAATAATTTTACACGTATGGAGAATAAAAATGCGCGAGATGTCTGAGACTGTAAGCACATTTTATATGAATAAAGCGCTACCATGTAACCACTTCAATGGATTGTTTGAAGATGTACAACTGCAATCCAAACATTTTTTTGAGTCGTTGCCGGTCCGTTGCCGTAGCTTAAACATAGATCCATCACAACCCACAAGA
The DNA here is from genome assembly GCA_030068015.2 of Neoceratitis asiatica. Classification (NCBI taxonomy): domain Eukaryota; kingdom Metazoa; phylum Arthropoda; class Insecta; order Diptera; family Tephritidae; genus Neoceratitis; species Neoceratitis asiatica. The sequence continues at coordinate 40,826,701 of CM061527.1, forward strand.
GAATAACGAAAAAATATGATAGTGAGTGAACGTGCTCCAAAGAAGGCGGAAATGGGTATGTCGACCAACAAGGGCATGACCACAGGTATTTAGCATGCATAAAGTGCTATTACATTGATTACCTTGAAAAAGGTAAAAGGATCACCGACGATAACATAACGATTCAAAGCTTTTGGACAGATGCGATATTAAAAAAAGAAGCTGTTCTATCAGTATAATGCATATAATAATGGTGTGTAGTGACCATGGCAAAAATTCATAAATTTGGCTATGAACTACTACTCTATTCAGAATATTCTCCAGATTTAGCCGCCTGCGGTTATTTCTTGATTTCCAACCTTGAGAAATGGTTAGGCGGTAAGAGATTCTGGTCGAATGGGGGGTCATCGCAATCCTAAAACCAATTATTGGTAAGAAATACAAAAATTGTAAAAACATTGGACTAAATGTTGCAGCTACAAGTAGACTATGTTGAGAGAAAAACTCGTTTTTGTCAAAAACAAAATAATTTATTCTTATAGTGACTAACTTAACAAGCCCCTCGTTGCATCAATTGATTATATTATCTAACTCAGAAATATTGACTTAAATACATTTTGTTATTCTATACTAAAATCAACTGAAATGTATTTTCCATAAAATTCGCCTAAAATAACTACGAATTTGAACGCATACCAATACCAATCTACGCAGTAACAAAAATTCACTGTCTTCGGTGCAAACTTTTTATGAGAATTTTGAAATTTACGGCGACAACATAACTGATATATGAACTCCTGAATATGTTTGTGAATGTTTATGTGTGTGTGTATATGCGAGCAACATCAAAATTCGTCGGAAATGACATTGAGTAAAAAAAACTAATAAAATTTAGCAGATACAAATACTACAAATACTACAAATGCAACAAAGGAAACACAAATAACGGTGACATGAAAATTGCCAGTTAACACGTATTTGCCACATACTGAATTTACGATTCAAACAGTCGTTTACTATGTGTACACCTTCTGACAGTTTGTGTGTGAAAATTTTCTAAATTTTATAGAAATCAAAAAATGAAAAGGAAAAAAATTTATTAGAATAACATAAAAATACAAAAATCAACAAGAATAAATTGATGATATGAAAAAACATAATTTCCACTTAACACATATACACATGTTCAATATTTATGTTTGCTTGTTTGTGCATATTGTCCTTTATTGTGTTTTTCAAATGTTTCTTTTTAGTGCGCCAACAAAATATTGAAACCACAATTTCTGCTACGCTTTTTGCGCTCAATTTTTTTTTTTTTTTTTTTTGACATACATTTTGTTGTTGTACTACAACGCAAAAGCATCTATTGTTTTTTTGGTTTGTTATTATATGTGTTACTGCATGATTTTACTGAGGTTTCGCTTACCTCCACCTACAAACAGCCAACATATGCAGACTTACACACATAGAAACACTTGTAAATGTATGAGAAAAAATTGAGTAGATCGTCAGGCATTTTTTCATGTATACATTTCAATATTTATGTACTTGCAAGTACAGCACGACATGTGTGTATATGTATGTGTATGTGTGTGATATAAAAACGTGTCAGCGTCAGCATTACCGCCAATAAATAGTCGTAACAATTGGTTACGGTAAGATTTTGACAATTTCAAATTGCACAAGAACATGCACACACACTCAGAAAAAAAAGAGAAAACAAAAATTCATGTCTATACAATCATATAAATAAATATTTTTGCGGATTCTTCTTCTTTGTGTGGACTCGTAAATTGTGTTTTGTGTTTCCTGCCGATTGACGATTGCCGTTGTCAGCAATTTGAAATAAACAGCAGTCTTCAACACTTGATTCATCATACATACATACCTATAATATATATATATATATATAGATATGTATGTGAGTACACATGCAGTCGCTCAAAAATGACTTGTATGCCTTTCGGCACATTGTCTATCTGTCTGTGCTGTCTGTCTATTTGCTGTCAAATTCGTGCAAAGCGGTTGAGCAAGTGCGCCTAGTTGTAGACTAACCGTTACATACGAGGTATATTCAAAGGAAAAGGTGAATTTTAATCTTTCGCATGTGTGCTGTGTACATTCGATTATCGAAATTTTTTTCTTTAATAATCGGACTCATATGTTTATCATGTGCTTGTATTAGAAGCCAATTTCTATTATTTTCGATTGTTTTTGACAACAGAAGAGGTTAGTCACGTTTTTGTGTGCTCTTCGATTTTTGACTTTTGAAAGATAAGGATCAATGAAAATATATATTAAATTTTGGCACCTGAAATGTTGACTGTGGCATTCGGTGAGTGAAGATGTTGATGGCGATGAGCGTCCTGGTGGTGTGACTACTTCAAAAAGCGAATAAAACATCGAAACAATGAAAAAAATGTTCTTGAAAATTGACGAATTACTATTCGGGAAGTTGCAAAGGATGTTGGCATATCAATCGGCTCATGCGATTAGATTTTCTCGAATGTTTTGGGCATTAAACGAGTGGCAGGGAAGTATGTTCCTAAATTGCAAAATTTTGAGCAACAGCAATGTCGCATTAGTTTCGCTCTTGTTTTTTTCATGACATCAACAACGATTCAATTTTGCTCAAACGGGTCATAACTCGTGACGAAACGTAGGTATATGGTAGTAACGTCAGAACCAAGGACCAGTCATCTCAATGGAAGCAGCCAGATGAGTCAAGACCGAAAAAGGCATCACGAGTTCCTGCCAATAGGACGTACAGTTAATAAGGAATACTACAAGGAAGTTATGCAACGTTTGCGTGAAGCAATACGGTTCAAACGATCGGAATTGTGGAAAAACAAATCGTGGATTCTGCATCACGATAGTGCACCAGTTCACAGCTCACACATCAATGTTTATTCGTGATTTTTTGGCCAAAAAAATAAAATATCGTAATCATCCCTCAATCACCATATTCACCAGATTTGGCTCTCTGCGACTTTTTCATATTTCCAAAATTATAGAAACCAATGGTAGTAAAGCGTTTTGCCACAAGTGATGAGATCAAGTCAGAATCGAATAAAGAGCTGGTGGCCATCCAGAAGTGCTTCGAGAATTCGAAAAAGCGTTGGCACAAGTGTATTATATCCGAGGGGGATTACTTTGAAGGGAACAAAATAGATATTGATGAATAAATAAGTACATTTCAAAAAAATTCAAAATTCCAATTTTACATTTTGCTTTGAACACTCCTCGTATAAGTGTACATTTGTATATATATACATATAATTTAATGTTTTCAGTTGATTTGTGCTCTTCGGTCGTTGACTATGCTTGTTCTTAAGTACTTTTCAATTTTTCTTTCTTTGCTTCTCTTTTCTTTTCCACCTCTATAGCAACCTTCTTTTATTGCCACTTTGGTGCGCGTGTTTTCATGTAATTTTGATTTTTGTGTCATAGCATCAAACTTGTGCAGAAGCAACCAAATACTTTGACAAGCATTTGAAATTTTCTTTTCAACATTCTTTACTGTGTGCCACTTTGTTAGTTACGTTAGTAAATGTAAGTACATAAACGTTGGGTATAAAATTTATTGTATCATTGAATATGGGACACTTGGTCTTAGAGATAATCGTTCTCACCACGTTTTTATCACTAAATCTGATGAAAAAAATCTTTAAAAATTGGCAGGGCTACCCAGAATTTTAAGCCAAAGCATATGATATGAATATTTCCTACGCTTTCAGGCTATCTTTAAGTGGTCGGGGAATTACGTCCAAATCCCTAAAAATATGAAATAAGTATTTTTTGATTAGTGTCTATATAATCACCCTTGCTTCTTTTCCAACCACAGAGACAGAAAATATCTTTTTTTACTATAATTCTACTTAAATAACCATCCACGCAATCAGTGTCAAATTTACTGCCGCTTAGTTACATGACTCAAATCAGCAGAGAATCAGAGCGTAGTGTGTGTCAAATGAATACGATTACACTACATTTTTCCGCGCCTAACTTTCCGCAAGCTTCGCACAACTACAATAAATATAGACGGATTGAACAAGGACACGCAGACAAAATCTTGCATATCATTTTTGCATGATCGCGTGGGTTTCCAACCAACCATGGTACCGGCCAATATAAATTAGAATTCAAAATTACACCGATAGTTAAATGCCAGTTAAAGTTTTGCTTTCTAATAACACGAAGTTGCTGATGGTTGCACTATTATTGCGGATAAGGCAAAGAAAAGATAAGTACACCTTTGTTGGGGGCCAGAGCAAAATATCATCGATAACAATGAGATAGCCATTAAATTGTCTATAAGTGGAACTCTTTCTGAACAGAACGTAGCCATGTACTTGCTTATATAAGGACAGAAAAGACTTTGGTATCGTTAAGCTTATACCACTAGACTTTGGAAACGTACAAGCATGGGCAGAATATTAAAATTGTGGACAAAACATATAAATCGAGACTTAATAAGTTCTTACCAGCGTCCAAGAGGCCGAACTGCGAGCTGCTATGCGAACTATTAACAAGACACTGTCTACTGGCGTCCTGTGTCATCAAATTAGGTCTGGTTAATGGTGATATATGCTTCAAATCCAAGAAATATTAGCAGATAAAAAAGCACGAGATAAATGAGTGTTCAACTTTTGACAGATAGCGGCTGATCATATTTGATGGAAGTGAGCTTATGGATGTTCAATTGGCAAAGGAAAAAGGCTGGCCTTTTACTGCTTAAGTTCGCTAAGAGAAGAAAAATGTTCTTCAAACTGGAGACCCAGCAAGAAGTGTAGCGATATGGAGCTTTATTCGGCTGCAGTGTTTCTGTTAACACTAAGAATGTGTTATCGTCCATGGGGAAGTTCTCAAGGATTATATCGGTCTATTAGTTTATCCTACGCTAACAAAAACTTTATTAAAAAAAATTAATATATAAAAAAATACATTAGCTTTTCACCTTGAATAAGAACGAATTATGATCATATATATTTAATATTTATAATATTACTATAAAATAAATTTAAGTATTTATCTTCTGCCTTAAACAACTGTAATAATCTCTTTACTTTAGATATTTGTCTTTCGAAGTTGTATAAATAAATAAAAAATCTTAGACTTTAAACTGGACATTCACCGGATAGATGCAGTGCTCCAAATTTTGAAAAGAAACCATAAGAAAGGTATGAACACCACTACATCAAAATTAGTTATAACCTCAAAACTTATACAATAAATAATAAACTGACTGTGAGTTACACCAATATTTATATATCTCCTACATGGTTACTCCTTATGATGTAAGAAGAGGATGTATATATATATGATCACAATAAACAACCGAGTCGTTAGTTCTGCTTTGTTCATATAATAATAATAAAAAATAGAAAATAAAAAATAAAAAATAAAAAATGAATAAACAATTTAAAAACATAGTCTTCTCTCGATGGACAATAGCATGGGCGATGACACTAGCCGGTAGCATCTGGAGAAAAGACAAAGAAACACTGCTGGTAACGGACAAGGTAATTGGTCAACCGATCGTAAACTATACTGTACCGGCTTGGACGCCAGGGACTAGACGCAGTTGAAGAAGCTTCAGACTTGTCAGAACATCACCCTTCGGACCGTGACGATAAACCTCCTGATGGCGCCAGAGCACCACTTACACAGTAAAATATCTATGCTCCCAGTTTGTGCATCATCCCAACAGACACTTATTGTAAGCTGAACCACCACCTAGGTACATCAAGAAGGGATTACTTGACTATTGCGACTCCGTACAGTAATGTAGATAGGCCATAAACACCATGCACCGAGGGTACATTAACATCCTTGTGAAATCTCTTCCCGTGAATGGTGTTTTCGAAGTCCAATCCCCACCCATAGTATAACAAGAGCTCGAGCTGCCTCGAGAGACCCGTGTAACCCTGGCACAATACTGAATACTGTAGCTGCCTCAACTCCTTATTATCCAAACTCGACCCTGACATTTCCTGCACGACAATAACCACCTTTTTGCGTGCCCACTTAACCGGACTCATCCAACACCCCTTCTCCTCTTGTCCGAACCCATCGAAACAGCATCCTGGGTGTGCCGTTAGAAGACCACTATGATAAAGACTAGACCTACCTGACCTTAGAGGGGGTTGGAAAAGTCGCTGCAATAACAACCACAACAACACGACAACATATTAAGAGTTGGCTTTGGAAGCTTTCATGAGAGAGATATTGCGAATTATTTATAGACCATTGAGTACTACTGAAGGAGAATACTGTCTAGCTTTGAAAGAGTTCGATGCAGAGATAGAAAAATACTTCCACCGATTGATGTTGCTTAATATTTGTGTCTCTGAACGACCAGAGAACAAACTACTGGTGTTCTACGATAACTGTTTCTTAAAAGCTTCATTTTTTTACATTTTCAAATATTTTATGAAAGCTTTTACAGTATAAGGTCATTTGTAAAGTCGTCGGACTAACACATATATGGCACTACTAGAATAAAGTTCATATGATTTTTATTTAACACTAACCTTCAAAAGACCCGTAAATTTGACAGCTGTCATATCATTAGTTTGTGATTTATAGCATGTTAAGTGAAGCAATTTTTGTTATTGTGAAAAAAATGGATTAAAATTTCGCGTGTTGATAAAATATTTTTTTGATGAGAAAATATACAGTTGAAGCAAAAGCTTGGATTGATGACGAGTTTTCGGACATTGCCCAAGGAAAATCAGCCATCAAGGATTGATATGATAAGTTTAGACGCATTAGTTGAGCACCGAAGACGATGTACGCAGTGGACGCCTAATAGAGGCTGTTACCGACGAAAACATCAAAAAAATCCACAAAATTATTTTGAATGACCGTAAATTGAGGGAAATAGCAGGCACTCTGAAGATATTAACTGAACGTGTACATTATATCAATCACGAATATTTGGGTATGAGAAAGCTCTGTACAAAGTGTGTACCACGTGAGCTCACTTTTTGCCAAAAACAACGACGAGTTGATGATTCGATGTAGTGTTTGGAGATGTTCAAGCGCAACAAACCCGAGTCCAATCCACTGTAATCTGGTGAACTGCACACGATGAACCCGCTCAAAGTGTGGAAAAACGCAACGGTTGGCTGACAAGTTTATGACGTCTGTATTTTTGGATGCGCATGGAATAATTTTCATTGGGTACCCTTGAAGGAAGGAACATGAACAGCGACTATTACATAGCAATATAAGCCATCGAAAAACGGCCGTATTACCACCGTGTCACAATTCTGTAAAATCGATGGAATAAATCGATGAATTGGACTTCGAATTGCTTCACCAGCGACAATATCATTTTCTCAGACCTCAAAAGAATGCTCGCTGGGAAGAAATTTTATCGAATTATGAGATGGTCACCGAAACTGAAGGATTTTTCGAAGCAAAGGACAAATCTTACTGCAAAAATGGTATCAAAAAGTTGGAGAATCGCTATAATTATTGTGTCACTCTTGAAGGGAACTGTGTTGAATAAAAAAAAAAATTTGCAAAAAAAAAAGTGTTTTACTATGGTAGACCGGGTACTTTTCAATGGATTCACTTTGATTGTAACTATTTTTACACTTAAAGAACTACTTATGTAACAAATGCAAGTAAATGATATGTGTGAAGACTGTCAATTGCCCACCTAGGTGATTGCCCAGGTATTTAATATGACTTGTTTAAAGGTATAGTTACGTTCCATAGTATCAGTGTAGTTCAAAGGTAATTCAAAAAATTTAAAAGCCATAACATAGCATTTTTATTAATTTTCGCAGGCGTTATGAATTGATTGTTTTTTCTGATGCCACAAGAGTGTTCATTTTGAGAAAAGAATATATAAGAGGGTTTCTGAAAAAAAAAATCTTGATAACTTTAATTTGATCTCATATATTTATGAGTGTAACGTTAAAAGTTATCTGTTATTTGTATGAATTTAAAAACGTAGGTTCCAATTAAAGAACATTTTTTTCCAAAATAGTGATATTTTCTGAAAATTTCTAATAGTTTTTTTTACCAATACAAATCTCTTGTCTTGCGAATGATGTAAAATAACTGTTTTATGTGCAATAAAATATTTTTGTACATTTTTAAACAGAATCTTTCAGTTTTTACAACAACCAAAAATACATATATTAAATTATTCTGGAAGATGCATTTTTATTTATTTATTTCGTGTTTTTCGAAAGAAAATCCGAACTTCTTTCCATGCTCTCAATATGATGTTAAATGCTTCGATGCTGCCACAAAGTCGCAAGTCTGTCAATTTGACATTTTCTAACTATTTTTCTAACTATTTCTAACAATTTTTACAATTTCTTCTGAGAACTCTGTCACCCTTTTGAAGCAAATTCAGTTTTTCACTTTCACCGTATTCAAAAAGTTTGACTTGACTTTTATTGGCAGTTACAGCAATAGTTGCTTGAGCATGTTGTCGCAGCTGATACAGTAACGGTCAGTGTGACATGAGAATCAATTCAATTTCTTAACATTTCAACAGCAACACACAATATTAGCATGGATATGTATAAATACAATTTATATATTTGTTGGAGTTTCGTTGTTGCTTTGTGTCTGTAAAATTTATTTTCCTCAAAGCATTAACCTTCAAGGTAAGGTGATATCGATATGTGCTTGGCGCCGTAGAGATACGATTTTCAATCATTTTTATTACAAAAGTTTCATTTCAGGCAGCTGTTGAGGAAACGAGAAAAAAATTCACTTTCAGCTTTATGGAGCAGACATGCACACACTCACGCATATATAAGTGAGAATATGCGTACAAGTTTTCTTTATTAGTTATTTTGGGTGGTGTGCGTGTGCGTTTGGGTGGCCATGAAATGCTTAACTTTTCGACGAAGTAGTCATAGTTGTAATGGTGTTTGTAAGGATCTGCGAGATTTTGTAGTTTAATCTAGTCTCTACATTTATTAACGTAAATGGTTGGAAAAATAAATTTTTAAGGAAAGATGAAACAGCTACTAATATTATTAGTTAAACTTCAGAAATTTCAAAGTTTTTGTTTCATAAAACATTGCCACAGCACACAGATCCGAAAGGCCTCAAAACATTTCATTTGAACGGAGATTTTAGAACCCTTTTTGAGTTCTCCTTCATAAGCCAATAGTGATAGATTTCTGGGAAAATTTTATTATATTTTTATTGCCAAATGGTTAGCAATCAGTTATCGATAACTTCAAATATATCTTAAATTATTCCTTGCATTATTGATAAAATTCTCATTAATTTATTCCTAAATACCAAACCTATACGAATCCAGCTAGGGTTTCACCTTTTTGAACCAGTAAAAATTTCAGTTAATACTAGACTGGTGTGCTGTGTCTAACTTTTGAAAGTTTTTGTTTAGTTTCGACATGGTAAGAAATAATTATTGTAACTGTTACTGTTACCTGTTAAACCCATATAGTTTAACCCATCCGATACTCATCTTTTATTTTTCCCCATCTTCCTTTAAACTGTTTGGTTAGAATATTTGAGCAACATTTTAGTAATCCAATTGTCACTTTTAAAAGCTATTCAAACTAAAAGAAAACTGATGATAAAATTCTCCTTGAAATTGGACATAAAATTTTAAACTAGGTCAGTCTGTAGGTGGCTAACCCCCAGTAGGGCTTGGTTCTGTTTAGACAATCATTTATTACCTATTTGAATGAAAACCTATAAAGCGCTAAAATACTTAGCGCCATTTATAAAACTGTCAAAGTGGCATACTTTAGTTTCCCAATGCAACGCAATCGAGGTGAAAGAGTCATCTCAAGTTTATCCATATAGCTTCTGTAAGATTAAAACTGGCATAAGGGATTAAAATGTATAAGTATTTAGATAAGAGTTATAAGAATGTTCCCAAAATCAATATTTCTAATTTACGTTTTATTAAAAAATTTCAAAAAATTAAGTGAACACTTTAAGTGAATCCGACAAATATTTTCCGAAATAATCGATAATTAACAGGGGCTTCAGAGCACTGGTGCAAAATGTTAAATGCGTTTCAATCAAAATTATGTTTCTGTACCGGTAACCACTGTAATTTGATAACTGTATAGTTAATTTTAATGCATATTTATAAAGCCTTTTGAAAACCTAAAAACCTATTGTCTGGTCGAAAGGTTTTTCCATTTAAATTTTTTTAAATAAGAATTATCGCATTAGGTGAAATGACTCGGTTGCAATACATAGATGGCAATAGTATTGCTACATGCACTGGCATTTAAGTTAGTCCTAACTTAAAAAAAGTAGCCTAAGGGGTTGGCTGAGTTTGAAATAAAATAGATTTTTTCTTTGTCTTATTATATTGTAAAAAAATTTTCAAATATTCTCCTAAAATTTTAAATCGAACGAAGTAAAATTCTAGGAGATACACCCTTTTGAAGTTCCGCCCATCAGACCATATCTGTGTCAATTTGAAATTTTAAACGCGTTTATCTCAAAACTCTATTTTTTAAGTCAGCGGACATGATTTCAAGAAAAGTTATAAAGCGATTTTGTTCAAATTTGCACACATATTTGTAATAAATAACATTATCTAGTCATTGAACGAAAGAATTTTTTTATTACCACTAATTTTTTCGAGCCAATGCATGGCGAAAATTTGATATAAAGATATGTTTTTTTTGTTCAAAGCCTGTTAGAAATTTAAATACTTTTTTTTCCTTCGTCCAGTAACGAGATTTATCCATGTACTAACGAGAATTTTTGATTTTTTGCTTTTAGATAAACCAATAATGAGTTATGCTATCCACGGCGAGAGCATTTTCTTTTGAGACGTCAAGGGAGCTGAGGTACCAACGGCTGAGAATTTTTGAATAAAAATTTCACAAAATACTGTTTAAATATATATCTTTGATATGGTAAATTGTTTGAATAAAATAAATGATTGCGTATATATAAAATTGTTGGTGAAATTTCTTTTATTTTAACCTCTGTAACCCACCTAACCTCTTAAAATTTTATTGTATTTTACTCATAAGTTTATGAGCTATTGTTCCAAAAGAGAGCTGCATACATTATTCTAAAAACAATGGATGAAAAACAATTTCGCATTTTATATTACATTGCTTCGCGTTGTACAAAAAATACAACTTAAGCAAAGAATGGGCTTAAAAAGTACTATAAGGACACCGCTCAATAGAGGCAAGAATGAGGCGATGACACCAGAGGTCATCAAGACAATCCAAAAAATCATTTTAATGATTAAAAAGCAATGTGGCTTAGCCTAGCTTAACTGACGTCGTAAACAAAATAGTGTTAATTATTCTGAGCAGCATTTTGTCATGTGTAACTGTAAAAAATTACAATTTTTACGTAAATATGTGACAATAAATTAATCACACATCCAATATCTGTTAATAAAAAATGGTGCTTGTGCGATGATTTATAATCAATTAGTGATTAGTGATAGTCACCTCAAGAATTTTTTTTTTTTTTTTTTGAAGCTGTGTCAACAGAAAACCTAAAACTTCTAAAAATAACTATTTTTTTCTTACTTTCCATACGATCAAGTCAACTACTCTGTAATTAAAGTTTTCTTGTGCTTCTTGGTTTGGTCGAAACTTCGTTGTATTTTTTAAATTTAAATTAATTGAGTAAACCAGAAGCTAAGTGGGAAATTGATCTATGAGACTTTCGCTATGCTTTATTTTCATAAAATTCTCATACAAAATTTTAATGCAAGAAAAATGATTTATACAGTTGTGAAAGAAGCAACAAAAAACAAAAGAAGATATCAAAAATGAAAGATAATATTCTCCTAGATTAAATTTTTGCTTTTGATTCTTACAAAATCAGCTGTTTCTTGATCTTAATGGCTATATTTTTTATCGAGTTCAAGCCTTGTTTTGAAAAAAAATTTATGAACCTTTGCATAGTGAACAACCTCAGTTTTTTAAAGAGATCTTGAAATATTTAGTTCACTGTATCCAGGCCAGACTGTAATTGAAAATCTGACACTACAGAGCGTATGAGTGAATTTTTGTGCGATTCAACGATTTTCAAATGCAAGAAAATATTAATATATTATATTAAACTAGTTAGTGTTAAAATATATATATATATATATATATATATGGCGATTTCGGGCGAGCTCTTGCTCCACCAACAAATGGAGGGACCTAATAATTTAGGTAGCCGATTTTATCAGTATTTAATGTAATGGATATAGCTTACTCGAAAGGTTTGGCACTCCCTGTCGATGGGCAAACGCAATTAGATAAAATATTTATGTTCGTTTTAATTTAGGATTTTGGTCGAAGATAGACTCCAACCCTGGCCTTTCGGGTTGCATGCAATATATTCTCGCTTCTAACTGCAAACTCATTACTTGAACCGTTGTTGGATATATTTTCTTTTATTTTGAGGGTTTCTACAACTTTCAACGTGTATATATAAATATTTCAGTCATCAGAGTTTTAGGAATTATAAATATAGTTGATGCTTTGTAACAGTTGAATCTATTTTTGGGCGAGCTCATTCTTCATTTCGTGGTTTCGCGTCTGCATGTTTTAGCAATAAACTTATTGTCTATCAAGATTTTATACCGGCTGGATCAGAGTAAGAGCTGAATTTCTTTGGCCATGTCGGTCTGACCGTCTATCCGTGTGTGGTTTTGTCCGGCTGTCTGTTTTAACGCAAGCCAGTCTCTCGATTCTTGTGATACTTGAACGAAGCTCAATGCGAGGTTGTATTTTTTGTAATGTTTTGACTATTTGGTGGAACCGGCCAGATCGGCAAACAACCGAATTGTTCAAATATGAGGTTTTGAGTGCAAAAAAAAAACGCTTTAAAAGCATCTAACAGTGTGTAATTTGATACACATTTCCAATAGGGATGATATGATTTCTAAGTGTCGTGTTGGACATTTTTTATATGTCATGATCTGTCATTTTCTTTTCATTGAAATCAGTAATGTTAACAATTTCACCCGTGGACCACCATAAACGTCGTGAATTTGCTGATTTTACCCTGGAACAAGTTGAACGTTATAACGATTACTTTTTAAGAAAATTATCTTCTCCGATGAGGCTCAATTTCATCTGAGTGGTGCGGTAAATAGACAAAACTGTCGATTCTGGTGTTAAGAAAATCCACAAATTATGCATGAACAACCATTACATTCACCAAAATTTAAAGTTTTGTGTGGTTTTTGCGCTGGTATAAGCATCGGTCCGCACTTCTTTCCAAATGAAGCTGCTAACACTGTTACTGTGAATGAGGAGTGGTATAAATCGATGATAACCAACATTTAATGGCCACAATTGGAATAAGTTGATCTTAACAGCATCTGGACCCTACAAGACGAAGCTACGTGTCACACAGCACATGCAACAACCGAATTATTGCGAGAAAGGTTTGGAGATTCGATTATTTCAAGAAATTGTGACTCTGAATGGCCTCCAAGAAGTTGTGATTTAACACCATTAGACTGTGGGGTTAATTGAAGCCATTGGTCTTTGGCAATAAATCAAACTTTCTTCAAGCTTTAAAACCAATATTGAACGTGCTATTCAGGACATACGACTTGATTTATTGGGAAAAGTGCTCAAAAATTGAGTTCATCGAATTCGTTCCTGAAAAAGAAGTCATGGAGGTCATTTGAATGATGTTATATCCTAGTATAACTTAATTGTATCGATTTCACTTCACATTAAATAAAAAAACATTTGGATTTCATTAACAACTAGTGTGTTTGTTTTTTTAAAGAAATCATATCATTCTTATTTGAAAACCCTATATATATAATCAGTTGAGGAAAAGTGGTTTGCACCCGATTCCAAAGATCCGTACATAATATGAGAGGTGAACGAAATGGTTCGATTTACTTGAAATTTGTTGCAAATGTTATTTTTTAGTTGGATTAATATGAACCTTTTTTGAAAGTTATTTAGTAGTAAAATTTCATGATAATCATACGTTTTTATACAAAGAAATTGTTTAACAATGCTTTTCAAGTACTTTTTCGTAACCATGTACTGTCAAAATCTGGCGCTAAAGCTGATTATTCATATTTAGTACCGATTTACGGTGTTTTCGACAAATATTTTCAATAATGAAGCGCCATCTAGTGGCAAATTTTAGTAAAGTTCCTAGGTATACTTAAGAAGTGTCTTTGTAATATTTTAAGTTCTTTTATAATAGAAAAAATAGAAGAAATCTTTAAATACTGTCGAAATTTGCAAACGTACTCCAACGTTCTTAGTCCTACCAAAAAAAAAATAAAAAAAAAAATAAAAGGCCTATTCTATTAATAAGTTATTCCATTCAATTAGTTATTTTTAAATACGTTTTTGGTGATGTTAAAAATTAACACTTTTTTCTTAAAAAAAATAAAATGGCATCGAATTTCGACTATGGGCGACCTCTACCTGTAATAAATATTGACATTATCGAAACCAGATTTTGCTTCAGTAAAAAGAACATTATGACAGCAGTTCATTGTTGTTTAATTGTGCCTTCTTTTTACATTATTCGTGATTTAACTGAGCGAAGTTGTTCCTAAAATTGAAAATCGTACGCTTTTTAGTATAATAATATAATATAATAATAATTTTTTTTTTACATTAACATAGTTAAATATTTTCTTTTATTTTCAATAATTTAATATACTAACTATTTGCGTAATTAAATAAATAAAAAATCAGCTTTAAAATACATACCATTATTTAGATTCGCCAAACCGAAGATTACCATCATGGTGATGCGCAGCAAGTTGTTGCCACACTGGTAACACTGCAGTAGCATATTGAATGTGAATTTCGCCACCCGTTTTATTTATTATTTTAATGAATTTACCTCAAATTGGGATTTTCTCAGGACGAGCCACAAAGTTTCAGGCATTTGCGTTTTGCTTAAATTAATTGATTCTTCTTCTTCTCTTGTTTATTATTTATACAGTTTTCAAACTTTGACTTTCACTTTGGGGGGCCACATAAAATATGAAAGGGAAAACTTTTTAGGGGGTTTTTCCCGCTAAAATGCTGTTGACCTAACTTAATTTTAGCTTTTGCGGCTTATAATGAGCGTTTGTTGAGTTTTCGTTGGAATTTTATTCGATTTTTTTTTTACATGAACAATTTAGTGGTCAGCCGTGATGCCCTTCATTGTTATTTAGCAACGAGGGTAACTTTTAGTTGTTTATTTAATTTTTTTTTTCGCTTTTCACGACATTGACATAGTTTACGGCTAAAATGCAATTCATATTTTATGTAATTTTTATTTTAGTTTTTTTTTCTTCGCAAGTAATGTCAATAATTTTAGAAATTCTATTTTATGCGCATTTCGAATGCCATTTTACAGCAATAACAACAGTAGTATGCTCTGGTTGCAGACACTTCAACGAATGTATAAAATTTGCATTTGTCTGAATTGCTCAACGGCAGCTGCTACATTTCAATAGTTTTTTGCTACATAAGTGCTGCTCCTAACATTCACTTGCACATAAGCACACACACACATACAGTTGCATGCATGCATAAAATATGTTGTAATAATATGCTGTTGTCTGTGTTATTAGTGCAGCACTTTGGCTGCCTTGTCAACACTGGCTATGCATATGTGTGTCAAATACACGCACGCACGCACACACATATACATAGATAAATAACAAATGTATGTAAATGGGAATTTTTTTCGATTTTTTACACTTTTGAATTTATTTCATTTTTATTTTAATATTTTTGCATTCTGCATTTAGCATTTGCTTGCAGAAATTGTTGTTGACTCAACATTCATCTGAAACACACAAAATGTTTCATACACATATAAATATTTGCTAGTTCACTTTCGAATTTGGTTCACATGTATTTCATTGGTTTGTATGTGTGTATTTGCATTCAATATTTATGCATCGAAATTATCAAAAATATTTTATTTATGCTAAACGCGCACTCGCTCGGTTGCTGTTGCTATTGCTGTCACTGGTGTATAGAATTGACATGCATGAGCATACTCACACACACACATACATATCTGCAGTATAGCGCAGTATTAGTGCTGCATAGTTTTTCGCGGCAACAAATGGAATGCGTCTGTTGCGGTGCTAACGTTGTGGAGTTTTGTTGTTGCTGTTTTTGAAATTTTCGTTTTCGATTCGCAAAGCATTTTTACAATTCACTGCACTAGATTTGCATTTTAAAGTTTTATTGTAATATTTTTCAAAATTTTTTTTTTCAAAACTTATTTTTTGATATTGCAAACGGTTTGCAGTGCTGCATAGTTTTCGAAGTTTTGTTTTTCAAATCACTTAATTTTTTTTTTTTTTTTTTTTTTTTGATACTTTATATTCGGAATATTCTTAGTTTTTCATTACTAAGCTTGTTTCTTTTTTTTTGGTTTTTACTCTTTATTTTGCAGGATTTTCAATTTTTTTCACAAATTTGTTTCATATTTCGCTCTACTTTACCGTTAGTAATCACCTGTCATTTTTTTACGCGCAATTTCATCTAATTGACCTTTGGGAATATCCGTCAACTAGCTTAAAGAGCGCTTGTGAATAAGTTATTTTGATTTTTATTTGTTGCATACTTTATGGCGCCATTGACACAGTTTCGCTATTTTCACATATTATTATTTCTCCAACATTTTCAATATATTTTTAATTGCTATGTTTTAGTATGTCACTTCTCACTGATTAGCGCTTTTAGTTCTGGGAAAACCGTTGACGATTTATATTAATTTTCAACATTTTTTTATATAAATTTCCATTGAGGATTTCTCATTGCAGGAACTGTATTGGAAGAAAATTTAAAAAAAAAAATTCAAAAATGAACTAAATTATTTTTTTAATTATTTTTTTGATTAATTTTTAATACTTTTTCTTTAATAATTTGTAATTTAGGTTAAAAGTAAAAATTGGTTTAAAATTGTATTTCAAAACATAAAATGACGGAATTTTTATAACATAACCTCCTTTTCTTGAAGAGTCTTTTAAGCCAATGAAACTCAAAATTTTTACATAAAAACTATTATTAATCCTAGAAAATATCCAGAATTGAGCTCAATAGCTTAATACAGTCCTGAGAAAAAATTGTTACTTGACGTTGAGGAACGTTTTTTATTTTTTCGAATGCCTTTCTGTGTGTTTGATTCACGTACTTATATTTTTGGTCCTACGGTCTTTGAAAAATGCATTTCAAGAAATTGTAAGCTAAACAAAAGTTCTTAAGATTATGAAAAATTATAAATAATATTAATAATATTTATTTTATAATTTGTTAAACTGTTTCCTAAATTTTAGGTGACTATTATATGTTAAAAAAAACATTCAATTATGTTTTCAACAGTAAAATTTTAAAAACCTTCATATACAAAAAAAAAACACATATAATTCGAAAATCTAAAAAAAATTATTTCGGAAAAATTTCAGAAAATTATTCATAGATTATGAAGAAAGAAAGAAAGAAAATTTCTAAAAAAAAATATTAAAACATTTTTTAAACTGCTTTTATATATTTTGTTTATATCCGCTAGAGCTCCACATACCCGTACATTGAGCACTGCGAGCAGCTCGATGCTCGCTCTATACTCAATCAATACTCAACAAACATATTTTAATTCACACTTTGCCTACGTATAAATTTAAAATTAATAAAAAAAATTTGGAAAAAAATGTCAGAGTGTTTTTCAAATAATCGAAATGCCAAGAGCATTTTGACTCGAAAACTTTCGAGTAATGAGCAATGAGGTGTGCGATTTTTCCAGACTTCCAATGGGTTAACAGACCTACATTTACAAAAATTCCAACAATTTGTTCTACTTGTGAACCATCATTTGAACTAACCTTTACTGAAGTGTTTAGGCCATAATTATGTCGAAAAAGTAGCATCTACACAACAAAAACCAAGTCTTCTCAAGTAAAATCAAACCATTTACTAAGGGACTTTGAATTACTTGAAAAACCTGCAGGGGAGCTTTTGTGTAGGTCTAAAGCTGGTTAACTTCCTATTAGAACAACAAAGTGGATACACCAAATGTGAATCTAATAAATCCATACTTTGCACATTAAACTAGGTTTGAACAAATAATTTCAGCAGGCTTTGGATAAAAATATGCATTTTTTTCGTTATATAATGATAAAAAAAAGGCCCAAAATTTTTTTTTACCCAATGATAAAAACATTGCTAAAAGCAATAAAAAATAATAATAAAAAAGATTCCTCAAGTTCAATGTGCTTGTTAGTTGAAATAACTAAAAAATTTCTGGAAAATCGAAAGTTAAACAACTCTTTGTCATAGTTAACAACAGGTTGGAAAATTTCAAAAACTTTGGATGCAATATGTCCCTACAATCACTTTTACCACTTTCCTGCGATTCTTAGTTCGTATAGCGCAAAAAAAGGTAACAGTTTCATCAGGACCTAAATAAAAATAGAAGAGTGGTACGAAGTCTGACTACTGCGGAGAGATACAATCTGATTCTCCTGCTATTTCTTCCTGTTTAATTAAGATTCTTGAAAACTACATATAAAAAACTGCTTACTAGTGATGTAAATCATAAGAAGTTCTAAAATAAAATAAAAATAAAAAAATACTGTTGACTAGCGAAATGTTTATAGAAATTTAAGTAACCAAAAAAATTGATATTTTTGTAAAGATGAAAAAGAAAATTAAAAAATAAAGAAAATACAGAATTGAAATTTTTCAAAGATTTTATTAAGGGGTTAGGCCACTCTAGAGGGCCACAAAATAGGCCTTTTTTGAGATTTTGTTTTCGGAAAAACTATTAAATAAATCTGATTTTTGACAAAATGCATTTATTAGATATATAATTAACTGCTTATAACTGATTTTTAAGAAGAATAAATTAAAAAATGGCGTTCTCCATAGGATGTCTCCATTTTTTCGAGAACCATGGTTGGACACAAAGCTCCTGTAGTTTTATTTTATTTTAATAAGTTGCTGAACGGTTTCCGCTTGTAAATAGCAATAGCTACAGAAGTAAGTAGGATTTTTTCAATAAATGCATTTTTAACGAAATAGCGGGTCTCTAAAAGAAAAATTTATTTGGACTAAAAAATTGTTCGAAATTTGTTAATAAAAAAATAAAAAACTCTGCAAGAAAGATGAAAACTACTTCTGTAGATAATGTATTTCTGAAGATACTGTCAAAATTTCAAATGAATCTGTTGTAAATTGTTTGAGTTATGTTTCCGGCCGACTTGAAAAAAGAAGTTTTGAGATAAACGCGTTTGAAGTTTTAAGTATGCCTTACTGACGGAAACAAGCGCTTCAACTAGAGAACGAAAATGGGGCATTTAGAAACTTTCATCTGTCATAATCTTTCGGGATAATATTTCTGAGACCCTAATGTGTCATTTGAAAGAAAAAAGAAGAAAATCCATTATCCGAAATTTCTAGGGTGGTCTAACCCCTTAATGTAATGATTTTGTATCTTATTTGGCTAGAATTTTTGGAATTTATTTAGTGCATTAAAAAAAGATTAAAAAAGAACTTATTCGATAAAATTTCCTTAGATTTCAAAGAAAAACAAAAAATTTCTAAACAATTTTTAGCACCACACGGTTTTTTAAAATATTTTTAAGTATTGTTTTGAAAGATATGTATGCGGCCTGCAATTTTTATTTTTAATTTTTGTCGTAGTAAATAATATTATTGCGACATAGAAAAATAAATTTATCTTTTACTGCTAGCCCAAGACGTCCGTTTTAATTATAATTACATTTTTACGCAATTTGTTCTATTCATTGATTTCCTACAGCTTTCAAATGCACATCGGTCTGAGTTCCTTTTACTGCATAAATACATAATATACTCTAATTTAAAGGTTTTTTTTCACATAGTCCATAATGAAAGAAGCTCTGACGCACTACTACTAGTTATACTAACCACAGTTTTAAACTTGGAATAAATAAAAATAATACTTAAGATACTTGTATGTATATATGAATTTACATATTATGAGCTGTTAATATTCAAATAACTCGGTCAACTGCCACGCAATGCCAACTTACACGCTTCACTTTGGCAAAAATCCAATCTGCAAAGTACTTCAAGTATAAATAACAGTTATGAAAGAGGAGAGAAAAAAAGCTTAAAAAAAATTTGATATGAACAAAAAATGTATTTCGCAAGTTTAAGATCAACGAGGGCAGCAAATGCAAAAAAAATATATATATATATATATATATTTGAGTTGTAGAAAATATAGTATGAGATAGTGACAGTAGCAGACGCATAAATTTTGCGCGCCAAGTTGTGGGCGAGTGAAAAATTGGTGAAAGAAGTCAGAAAAAAAAAATAAAGAAATAAGTAAATAAATTGGCTAGCGCTGAGTCAAAATGTCTGAATGAAGGGCAACGAGAAAAGAGAATTATGTGTGTGACAATCAAAAAATAAAAGTTATTAATTTACTGTCCGCGGGATTAAGTTGAAAATGTTTAGAAAAGAAAGAAAATTAATATAAAAATATATAAACATTAATCTAACAACTCTTATAGTCTATGTAAGCCTCCTTTTTGGTATTCTATTAAAATTATTACCTAACATCAAACAACTAAACACTTTTTCAAACACATTTGTAAACCTTTCATATTACGCATACGCCACGTAGCACCTCACAGGTAATGAAACGAGGAAAGTTTACGCCGAAACAAATTTGTGTTTTCGCGCAAACCTATTCAGTGACTTATAAACTTATTAACATTTACATAACGCTGTCAAAGCTTAAGTAAATAAGTAGACTCTATGTCTCGCTTTGGATAATTGAAGCGCAAAAGACAGTGCAAAAGTCGCATATTTAGTTTTATACTCAGCTAAGTAAGTATGTGCTTCTGCAACATAACATACGTAGCATCAGCAAAAATACAGTAATTCTTACTACGCACAATTCCCAACGGCTATTCAGCATTTGCTCTGTGCGAAAGCGCAAAAATATCCAAATCGATAATATCTTGAAATAACGTGTATGAACAAATATAGTTGAGAGTAAGACATTAGCAATTAGGATAGGGATATTTGTAGGGAGGCTGTAAAAGTTAGTTAACCTTTGCTGGTCGCAATAAATTGCTGCATATGTGAGTGTAATCTCTTATAACATGTTTATGTTTATAGAAAGAAAAAAATGGAAAGCGTAGGAAAGTGTGTGGCGGTAAGGATAACTTCGTCGATTACTCACTTCATGGGCGCTTAATGGCGGTTTTGAGCGCTACGCTGTGGTTTTCTTGTCGTGGTTATACAGAAAATTAACAAGAACTAAGTTTTTAATGTGATTTGCACTAAATTTAATTCCAATAAATTTAACCGCGATAAATATTACAGTTGCCAATACTTTGTTGGCACAAAAATTAAAATTAATAAATTGTAAATAAATCTACAAATAATTTTTAGTGTTTTTAGTTAAAAATTAAAATTTTCAATATATCTTAATTATGATGAGAGAGACTACCTCAAATATTGGTCAAATATTTGCAATGAAGTTATGCTTTCAAGTTCTATATTTCTCAAAAAACCTAGTGAAAGATTTTTACTATTTGAGTAGAAAATTTTATAAATTGGTAAAATTGTACTATTATTAAAAATAAAAGGGTTTTTAGGCTTCGAAATATTACAGCTGAATTAACCATACCTAAACTTTGAAAATGAAAAGGAGAAAATGCTTAGAAGAATTTAAAAAAAAAGTATTTACATTATACATTTTTAAAGGTTGCGGAAAATTTCATACAAAAAAAAACATTGTTGTTAATAATATGAAAAAAAATTTCAATTTTCTTCAATTTTTTTTTCTAAAACTTTTGAGTCTTTTTTTTGTAAATAATAAAAAATTAAAAAAAAATTTAAAACATAAACCTACAAGCAAAATGAAGTTCATTCTATTTCTTCAAATTCACTATTTTTCAGAAATTTTTTTTCGCACATATGCAAAAAAATATTTAAAATTTAAAATTAATAACATTTAATTAAATGTAGAAAAAAATTAGGAAAAAAATTGGAAGTTTCCAGAAAGTCAGTCACCGAAAATGTTAAGCTTTCTCTGTTTTTATTATTATGAAAAATTTCAAATAAAATATAAATAACTTTTATACAATCTGTAAAAATATCGGAAATTTTAAGTGAAAAAGCATTAGAAAATGAAAAGCAGAATTATTCGAAATTAATCAAAAAAAAAAACCTTTTTTGGAATAAAAATTTGTAAAGATCTACCATACAAACCAACCACACAAAAAATTAAAATAAAGTTTTTTTAAGATATTCCAAAAAAAAAAAAAATTTTAAACTTTACTCTATCAAAACTGCGAAAAAAATCTCGAAAATCCAAAAAAAGCTCAGAAAAATTACAGAACACAATTTATAAATTATAAAGAAATTTTTCGAAAT
The DNA here is from genome assembly GCA_030068015.2 of Neoceratitis asiatica. Classification (NCBI taxonomy): domain Eukaryota; kingdom Metazoa; phylum Arthropoda; class Insecta; order Diptera; family Tephritidae; genus Neoceratitis; species Neoceratitis asiatica. Next base: position 40,849,044 of record CM061527.1, read on the forward strand.
TTTCGAAAAACAAACAAAAACTTTTTTAAATTGTTCATATCATATGAAATCATAAACATATGTCCACAGAAAAAATGAAAAAATGAAATATCTAGCTAAGGTGCTTGATTTTCGTATTCTAAATCTCAATTTTCAAACAAAAAGTAGGTCATTTATACCTGTAATTTTTGCAAAATGTACGCTTCTCACTTGAGAGACAACAGTTAAGTGGTCAAAGAAGTAGCATGAGATTCGAGTTGTCTATGCAATGGATAGAACACAAAAAAATTTCACGTCGATCACTGTTACATGTGCTGTGCCGATTTTCGTGGTGTTAATGTTACAAAAATTACTTATCCAGACTTAAAGCGGGCTAAAAGTCATCTACTACACTTGGAGGAAGTACCTTTCAACTAACCTTTACTAAAGTGTTTAGGCCATCATTATGTCGAAAAGGTAGCATCTACATAACCGAAACCATGTCCACTCAAGTAAAATTAAACCATTTAATAAGGGAACTTGAACTACTTGAAGAATTTGCAGAGGAGATTTCGTGTAGGTCTGAAGATACTTAACTTCCTATTATAACAACCAAGTGGATAAACCAAATATGAATGTAATAAACCCACATTTTGCGCACAAGTCTGTCACCAGTATTTGAAAAAAAAACATATTTTTCAAAAACTAGATAAAAGTGTACTTAAGTTTTTTTTTAAATTTGATAATTTTTTTTAGGAAAGTTTTAGTGAAAAAACTATTTGCTACTTGTATATTCCCCTTTATAATCTTTGGCACTTACGTTACTTCGAAGTGTTTCGTCCAAAGCCTTGCAAAATAACCCTTTCTTATAAATAAAATTTGCTCAAATAAAAAATTTAAAAATAAAAAAATTACTTTTTAGAACTCATGTATATTTTTTTGTTCTAACCTAAAAAAAAAGTTGAAAATTTCAAAAAAAAAGCTCGCCTCCAGAATTTTAAAAAACATATTTTAAGAAAACTGAAGTACAAAATTTAAAATTTTTTTTTTGAGTGCAAAAAATTTTTTTTTTTTTAATAAAACTACTATGTGCATTTCTTTCCACTTTTTTTACATGTGGATTTATTTACATTTTTGAAAGCTTTCAGTCAGTGCCTTGCGAAATCAACTCCTTCTTTGTAGACAAAATAAGGTCTAAAAGTTAAACATCTGCATTTAAACTAAAATCAATTTTAATTCATTCACTTTTCAGTCATAAATTTTTTTTTCAGTAGTTGCTTTATGATAAATATTTTTTATTAAAAATAATTGAAGCATAGATATTTGTAGGGCAAATTAATTAAAAAAATTTGAAGAAATGCGTAGAAAATAACGAGCACACAAATTTTCTTTTTAAACAAAAAAAAATTAGAAATGAAAAATATGAAAATTTATATTCTTTCAATATCGGGGTTTCAACAATTTTTTCTTTTAATTTTGTTTCCAAATTTTTTTTATTAAAACAAAGGAAAGATGGAAATTTAAACAACTACTTTCAATCTCCGTGAACCAATGAGAATCACCATTTAAAATAATTGATAAAAATTGTATGCCAAATTAAATAAATATTATCTCTGCACAATAACTGCCTTAATTACAGTCTCTACCTGTCTATGTGAATTCGCTTCCTATTTAAAATGACACTCAGTATATCTGTTTAACTCTCCACTTCAATCATACTCTGGTATGTACATACATATTAAATGATTGCCTCAAGACAGCTTTGGCTCAGCATACGTCTAAGAGCTAAGTAAATTTTGTTGCCAAATGAAAACAAAACAAACAGTCTCAAATGAACGGCACCCTGAATAGTTGGGAGGAGGAAATGCAAAAATGCAAGAAAAAATGAATGCATAAAAACAAAAGAAATGAACCTACAAAGAACAAAGATATGTCGCATAAAGTAAATATAATATAAAACATGTTACTCATACGCCATGGTTGACTGCTATATGGCCACAGTGCAATGAATCTGACAGTCACTAAATGGGTAAGAATAAAAATTGTATACATACATATGTATTTGCACTAGTATTTGTTCCTTACACGATTCCAGAAATGTTTAGATCGAGACTATCAAGCATTTATGCGTGTATGAGTGCGTAAGTTGTGATGTCAATGTATGTGTGTTTGTACATATGCCTTTAGAAACATATATGCCGCTTTACGCATATAAATATATATTTTTAAATATATAGGCAATTAAGCGCACTCACACTCACTCTCGCATATATCAAAGTTCATTCGTAAACGTAATGACTTCCGCAGGAAGTTGTAAATTTTTTTATTACAACTACAAATACATTTTTATATTTAGATGTATATATTGTTGCAACCATGTGCACTTTTGTGTTGTAATCTTGTTTTTTTTTCTTGTTTTTTTTTTTAACACATATTTATATTATATTTTTTAACTTTTTTACGAGGAGACAGACCATGCAAACGTACTTAAGGACAGACAACACACTAGAGATTTATTTTCTGCTATTTTTCCATAGTCACACAATGAAATTCTGCGACATATGCGTCAATACTATTGAGATATTTTTAAATTTATTTAAAAATTAAAATAAAATAAAATTGTTTTACTACTTTTTTACTATTTTTCATAAATTATACTTTTGTTTTATTTCCTTCGCTTTTTATCATTTCTATTTTTTTCGCATTAATTTCTGAAATCATCCCTCAGCCACTTTCAATTACGATAATTAAGAGCTCATAAAAAGCTTATTGCATCCGCCTTCCATTCCAAAACTCATTATATACTACACACAATTGTTTTGCTCGGCTCAGCTCAGCTTTGTGCTGTGCTGCGCTGCTTCTTATTACACTGTTTCTACTCGTCGTTTGATGCGCTAAAACACACCCGTCACGCGTACGGTCGAACAGTAACTGAATAGCGGCGCATAGTGGATATGCGTGCGAAACATCATCGTTCATGACGACGAGTAACGGCATAATACAGCATTGACTGCCAGCTATCTTAGACAACTGTAAGCCCTCCGCTAAAGCTAGACACACACACACATAATCGTACATATGGCGGCGATTGCTTGCAAAAGTAACGAGCACCAATTCTAGTTACGCGAGTGTAAGCTACGCGAGCGGCTACACGACGATGTCGTCGTCATCGAGTAAATGGAGGACGAAGTTTGCTTGCGGTGGAAGCAGTTTTAAAAGCAGCATTAAAGTGGCAGGACAAAATTATTAATATTTTTTTTCTCTTGTGGCTGACGCAGTATTAGCAATGGTAATGGCGTTGACAGTAGCGAGTAGTTGGTTAAGTTGAGTTGAGTTGATGAGCGTAATGATTAGTTTACGCATGGGAGCGACAAAATATGCAGCAAATAGCCCTAAAGGTCGATGTAATGTGGTGAGTGCGAAAGAGAGTGGCAGAGAGCGACTTAAATATAAAAGAAGTCTATAAACACATACATATTAAACATTTTGGCTACATTTTTTCGAATTTATTTAACACATTTATTTTAGAATAAACTTAATTAAAAATTTCAGCGCCATATTTATATCCGAAATATTTTTGTATGTTTTGGCATGTTGCTATAATTTACTTATATTTATGCCCAACTGTTACACAAAAGCTTGTGCATAAAAACCTAACAAGTTAAATTAAACAGGGTTATCCATTTTTCCGTTTCCAAAATAAACGTAAATAAAATGCATTTAAAATAATTTTTATCATAAAATATTTTTTTTTTAATAAATCTGTGAAACACTACACCATCCAAATGATCGTCTCATCAATTTTTCCAAACTTCGATCGGTTTGAGATAATTTTCGACCAGTCTTTAGCACGTAATGTTCATTATCTCAGCCAAAACTTGACGCAGGTTAGTATTCAAGTGCTCAAGAGTTAAACGTTTATCCGCATAAACACGGTCTTTCGCGTAGATTCACAAAAAAACGTCTGACGGTGTCAATTTATGCGACCTCGGTGGCTAATTGGCGTCGCCAAGACGAGAGAAAATACAGCCGGGAAATTTCTCTCGCAATAAACCCATATTTGCTAGTGTTGTGTGATATGTGGCATCATCTTGTTGCTACCACCTTATTGTTCAGGTCGTTTTCTTCAATTGCAGACCAAAAGAAGTCTGTTAACATAACACCATAACGCTCCGAGTTGATAGTGACAGTTATCGTTTTCAAAGGAGTAAGATCCGCTCACTCCTCTGGAGCAAAAAGCTCACCAAACTGTAAGTTGTTTTGGGTGTATAGGCCTCTCTTCAATAATTTTAAGATTTTCGGAGCCTCGAACGCGACGTACACACGGAGTGATAAATGTACCTCGGTGCTAAAGAAATTATTTTTGGAAAAATCGTGATCCCCTGCTTGTTGCACGTCAACCCAATCGACGTAACTACGGCGTTGTGAATGGTCAGCTGGCTGCAGTTGTTGTGTGAGCTAGACTTTATATGCAAAACGATGATGCAAAGCCTACACAATATCCATCACCGATCTAGTATTTTCAAATTTGCTTAAAATTTTACCAAGTACTTGAGTAGTTGAACGATTATACGCACCATAATCTCTTCTCAAATCACGAAATATGAACACGTTTGAATCACAATTTCTGTAGTACATTTCAACAGATTTAACGCGTTATGCGGTTGTTAAGAGATCAATGTTAATAAATCGCTGAAACCCCTAAAAGAATAACGCTTTAAAGTCGTTGCAGCATCACTTTTTATAGCAAGAAACTACCATTCGACGAGTAGGTAGTGGCCGTTGCGCTCAAAATATGCAGAAGAGAGCTGCCGGTTACAAAATGTTTTTACGTTTGTAGCACGCAAATAAATTATCTCATGCGATTAACAATACAATGTAAAAAAGTGGATTAAAAAAAATTAAACAAATTAAGTAAAGTAAGTAAAATTAAATAAATTAAATTAAGAAAAAGAAATAGAACAAAATAAATTAAAAAATATAAAATATTAGAAAATCAAAAAGTTATAAAATAAACAACAAAATGAAATAACAGAATAAAAAATGTAAATCAAACAAAATTTATTTAAATAACTTCCGCGTCCTGATGTGACGAACATAAAAATTTAAAGAAAATTAACTTAATAAAAACTGAAGTTAAAGTTATTCCAATTAAATTAAAGTAATTTTTTTTATAAATGATATATATTAAATTGTATTAAACTTAATAAAATCACAAATTAATTTGAACTTAATTAGCCTAAATTAAACTAAATCCTTTCTAGAAAATATTAATTAAATAAAAAAACTAAAATAATTATAAAAATAAAATTATACGGGGTATAATAATAAAAACTAAATTAAATTAAATAGGTCTGAATATAACTAAATAAAGTAAATTAACATAAATAGAAGGAAACAAATAAATTAAATTAAATAAAAAATTAAATAGTATAATGAACTAAAATAAATAAAGCAAAAGAAAAAAAAAAATAAAACAAAAAAATAAAAAATAAAAAATAAAAATTCTAATATAAAAAATAAATATATATAAAATAAAAAGAAAAATAAATAAGTGAAATGAAAAAGATAAACAAATATTAAATAAATTAAAATAAAATATAGTAAAAAATTAAATAAAATGAAATCTTGAAATATTTTAACTATTACTGCGAATAGGAGTATAATTAGAGAAATATGCAAAAAAATCATTTGATTTTTGCATAGAATATCTTGCGGCACGACAGATGGAAGTGGATATGAAATCAGACACAAATTTCTTATTACTTTACACAAAAATTTCATCTTGTTTATTTTGAAGTTAATTTTTATTTGAATAAATCAGCTGTTTGCTGTTCGTAAAATTGAGTGAAGGTTCTCATTGACGAGAGTGGGGCGAGCGACATGCGCATTGTATTCGCTATAATTTTACGAATTGAATATTTTAGAGAATAAATGTAAGCATATTCAAGTGAGAGACAGATACGTAGAGAGCGAGAGAGAGAGAGAGAAAGAGAGAAATAGGAAAGGGGTGCTCATGTAGCGTAGTTGCCGATGAGAGCAAAGCAATTACTCTAAGCGGAAATCAGCTGTTTGACAAAGTTGACGAACGTAAATGTGGGTTAATGTGTTAAATTGGTTGGGTTTTTCACTATCATTTCGATTGTCATAGGTATAGGTAAAAAGGAAAAAAAGATTAAGGAAAGAAAAAATCGAAATACAACGAAACAACAAAAAAAAAAACTATTAATGCCAACTTTGCATTGTTGATATGTTGAATTAAATCAAATGATGTTAATGAAAATCGTATTGCATACAAATTAATGAGTTTTAATTTACTTAATTTTAAGTATTTAATTTATGTATACACAGTTAGTGTGCTATGCCACTTAAAGTTATTTGCCTTACATATAAATAATAAAGAATATTGATAAGAAGAATTAAGTTGAGATTGTTCGATGGAATGGATGAAATTAATTATATTTTTCCAGATTTTAATCATACGATGTAGAGAAATTCCACAATGTGAATCCAGCAGTAATCGAAATTATAAATTTTTTATTCATTATTAAAAAAAAATTCCATTTAATTGAGTACTAGGAAGTAGCAGAGATATTTTACTCTAGCTTTCAGAAAAAAAACTAAAAATTAAAGACTGAAGATAATTTCTAAAAAATAATTATAAATAAAAAATTGATTTTAGCCACCAAATATATTTGAACACCAGCGGTGTTTGAAATATGCTACAAGTAGAGCCGCTCACTACACGCCAAAAAAAAATTCTCTAAAAATATATATTATACAAGCAAAGGGTTACTCATTTAGTGGCTTCGAAAGTACGGAGCTATACATCCATATAAAGCCCACTTCACAACGCCGTAGCTACGTCGATTAGGTGCTTGAACAACAAGCAGTGAACAGCGATTTTTTCAACAATATTTTCTCGGCGGATACGTTAATAAACAAAATTTTTGCGTTTGTGGCTTCGATAATTTCCAAATAATTAAAGAGAGGCCAGTACAACGAGAAAAAAAATTACTGTCAGGTGGGCTCTTCGGTCAAGAGGTGTAATTGGAAACTTTGAAAACGATAATGGTGAGACAATCACTGCCACTTCAGAGCGTTATGATGGTATGATAACTGACTTTTTTTTGGCCTGCAATGGCAGAACACGACTTGGACAATATGTGGTTCCAACAAGATGTTGCCATATGCCACACTACACGAGCGAATATGGCTTTATTGCAAGAGAACTTTTTCGGCCGCATAATCTCTCGTCTTGGCGATGTCATTGACCACCGAGATCGTGCGATTCGACACCGTTGGACTTTCTTTAGTGAGGCTACTTGAAGGACCGTGTTTATGCGGGTAAGTCTTTAAGGGGGTATTCTAGTCTAGAATTTTGGAAAATTCGATTTTTTGTTGCACATTTTTAAAGGCTAACTATTTAAAAATATGTCTGTAAGAGGATTTTTCAAAATTAAAATTCGGGTATTTTTCTGACTCGGCATCCATATCGGCTCGGCCTTTACGTGGAACTTTAGACGCGTTTTCCTCGAAACTACTTTTTTCGATGCAGTAACTACAATATCTCAAGTCCTAATCAACCGATTTACTTGAAATATGGAATGAATATTTTTTGAATATTTCAAACGAACCAACAACAAATGAAAAATTGAAATTTGTAATCGTTTTAAAAAATTCGACAAAGTTAAGAAATTAGTGAAAAAATCGAAATTTATTTTTGAGCAGCCGTCATTTTATGAAAAAATATTTTTTTCCAGTATTGCAGATTCTTGAGATTGCGACATTCGCACTAATTAAGAATCCATCATTGTTTTATTTTTAAGATGACCAAAAGGGTAGAAATAATGGCGACGAGGACACATCCTTTTTTCATCTCTACTTGAAGGACTCATAACTCCATGAAAAAAAATTTTTTTTTTTTTTTAATAAATGTTGTGTACTCTTGAAATATAAATAAACAAATGATGAAAAAATGGATAGTAAAAATTTGAAATGCCTTTTTTTATCAATTGGCAAAAAACGCCGGAAATTCGGGCCTCTAAACTAGAATACCCCCTTAACTCTTGAGCACTTTTGTTAAGTTATCGCTGAGACACTGCCCAATATGTGTCAAAATATGGTCGAAAATTACATCAAATGGATCGAAGTTTCCAAAAATTTGCGAGGCGGGCAAACTTTATAAAAAAAGGAATTTTATTATTTCATACTTTATTTGAAAACTATTTTATTTATATTTATTTTGAAAACTGCAAATCGGATAACCCTATGCGAGTTTCTAGGATAACAGAAACAAATAAAGCAACTATATAATTTGAAAGAATATGCCTTATCCATTTCCATACACAAATATGTATATGTATATATCATGTATATTATTAAATTATTTCAATAGATTTTTTTTCCTTGGACATCATTTATTTCCAGTGATGGGTTTTCTTTTTATAATATTTTTGCCATATATCTGCGAGGACACAAACACACTCCAAGCAATTCCATCCCAGCTAAGTTCAAACGCAATCATAAAAAAAACCAACAGAATTGCAGAGTGAAAGCTCGAAGTGACACTTTCTTATATACATAATAAAAACACACACACACATCCGTACAAGTGTTCGTTAATGTGTTTATACAGCTATATGAAGCGTTTGAGTGACACTTGGTAGAAGTTGGTAAAAATCAAAAAAAAAAATAGAACAAAATTCAACATAAAATGCCAGAGATAAGCAAATGTGAGAAGAATCTAAGTGAAAAGAGGAAGAAACTCGTTTCGATTACAATTTGAAAGAAATGAAAAATGGCCGCAAGTAAAATCCTAAAACCAATAGTGGCAACAGTCAATGAGTAAAACTTCGACATAGCAATGGTGTGGCATATTTCAAGGCGCAACAGCAGCAAATGGGAAGAAGAAGAAGAAGAAGAAGACAAAGAAACTAAGAAGTAAGGCGAAAAACAATTTTCAACAACATCAACGCATGCACAAAGCCATATGCAGCGATAGCGCACTTGCATTTATTTGCATATAAACATATTTACATTTATGTATGTGATCTTATACTCGCTTAACATATGTACGTGAAGCTAGCGGGAGTGCGCTCAGTATCATGATAATATATATATGTTTGCTTTATCTTCACATATATACATCTACTTCCTCACACATATATACACACACATTTATGTTGTACACGCAAACCACCACCGGAAAGCAGATAATGAGAACTGTTGGCGTTGCTTGCGCGAAAGGAAGGATGCGCTGAGCGTAGAGTAAAGGCTAAAATGACAGAATCACTCTCGGCTGCAGTGTGAGGATGTACGCAAATTCTCTCAAATAGAACTATATGAGTATATATGCACATAAATCAACAAACTGGAGTATTTGGTGGATCAAGAGCAATTTCACGCACCAATTTGTATTATAAGTCTCTGAATAAAACACTGAGATACTAAGAACAAATCATATATTAAACGATTTTTTGGGTGATCTCTGATTAATATATATGGTAGTTTTTGCAAATATTACATAATGACATATATATGTCACACGCACAATAGCCGTGTGGTTAGCATTGTGTCCTATCATTCGGAAGGTCAAGGTTCGAGTCAAGGCTCGAGCAATATCCAAATTTATAGAAAATTAATTTTTCTAATTGTGGTCGTCCCTGGGCAGGGAATGTTATGTCCTCTGAGTGTATATCTGACTTGAAATAAAAGCTTTTCATAAAAATCCATAGGCCGTTCGGAGGTGGTTTAGAATAAACTGTAGGACCCTTCATTTGTTGGTAAAAACATCAAGACGCAAAACCACAAATTGGAGGAGGAGTTAGCCGAAAATCGCTTCAGCGTTTACAAAGCATTAAATAAAGGGTTTTCCAATAGGGATGATATGATTTCTAAGTGTCCTTTTAGTCATTTTAAATATGTCGTGATCTGTCTTTTTTTTTTGTTGTATTCAGTAATGTTTATAATTTCGTCCATGGACCACCATAGACCTCGTGAATTTACTGATTTTGCGGTCCGTGCTTCTTTCGGAATAAAACTGGTAGCACCGTTATTGTCAATGGAGATCGGTATAGATCGATGATAACCAACTTTTTATGGTCACAATTCGAAGAAGTTAATTTTAATAACATCTGGTTCCAACAAGACGTGGCTACATGTCACACAGCATGTGCACAACCGAATTATTGCGAGAAAGGTTTTGAGATTCGATTATTTCAAGAAATTGTGACATTGAATGGCCTCCAAGAAGTTGTGATTTAACGCCATTAGACTACCTCTTGTGGGGTTATTTGAAGTCATCAGGCTTTAGCAATAAACCAGACTCCTTTCAAGCTTTAATAGTCAATATAGAACATGCTATTCATGACATACGACTTGATTTAATGGAAAAAATGGATCAAAAATCATTCAGGTTCATCGAACTCGTTCCTGCAAAAGAAGTCGTGGAGGCCGTTTGAATGATGTTATATTCAGAACTTAATTGTATCAATTGTAATAAGTAACATTTGAATTTTCTTAACAATTAGTGTGTTTTCCATTTAAAAAAATCATATCCTCTTATTGGAAACCCCTATATATATAATTTGTATATCCTGAATAAATGGCTATTCACAGAACTCTTAGTCTTCTAAATAGCACTCATAAATTAAAAAAATTCAAATCCTATCTCTCTTCTGTGATTTTATATGTCATCATTTTATACTCACACCTAAAGTATGGTAAAATGGCTGGTCTCTTTTTAATATTGGAAGAATCTTTTCCATCTTTCTATTTACTAACTCACTACATAATAGAACTCCTGATTTTGTTTCAACATTTTCGAGCAGTGCTGGCATTTGAGCAACGTGCACTCGCTTACCTGCTCATTGCTCATTTTTGAACCGGTCACGAGCATTTCGAGTACTTTGATAAGCCATTTGCCGTTTTTCTCAAAATTTTATTATTAATTTTGAATTTATATATAGGCATGGTGTAAATATCGTTGAAGCTTCATAAAAGTTTGCCACAAAAAAATTGATTTTTTTTGTTCTGCTGAGCGGTTGAGCAATGAGTGAGTATCGAGCCACGAGTGTCTTCTGTCGTCCGTTCAATAACTAAATTTCAAAGAAAACTAAAACGAGTTGGGACGCAATGCGTGCGGTTTCTTTGATCGTCGCTGTTCGAATGAAACTTACAATTATTTTTGAAATAGCCATAGCGATTAGTTACAAATAAACAATTAGGAATAAGAACATTTTCGATATGTGGCTCAAATAAAGGAATACGATAAAATGTAATGAACGTATATGGTGTGTATAAGAAACAGCGCTTAACTTAAGAAAAATTAAATTGAATTTTGCAATTTCCAAAAAATTTTATAGGTTCATGAAAGGTATAAGACTTCGGCATGGCCGACGACAGCTTTTTTTTGGGTGGGGCTGTCGGGTCAATATAGTCAGAGTTGTATTTTTAGTTCATGGCACAATATAGTCAGTTTTATATTTATGTGGTATGACAAAAGACGACATGGCTTAAGCTCAATAATGGCCTGCGGCCAATAGCTTGCCGAATGAAAATGTTGCCGCTGCCCAGTTCACTGCTAGCTGCCGCAGATGTCGTCGTCGTCGTTGTATAATGTGATATAAGTTTTACTGCGCAAAATGTACTTGATTCTTGATTGATTTTTTTATATAACTAGTGGAAAATTATTATTTAAATCAAACGTTTCAGAGAATGTGACGATGACGAACAATCCTATGGCAAACACACAAGCTGTAGGAAATCAATATAGTAAAGCAGAAACAGAAGAAGAAAAGGAAAATGGAATCCGAAACGACAATTATGAAGAAAAAGGCCAATGTGAAAGAAATAATGAAGACAGCCAGCATATTGTCGTACAAAGAGACACATATGTCTCTTCTATCGCTCTTGATATTAAGTTGGACAAAGGAGTCTTGAGACTAAGTAGAGATTTTGAGCTCTAAATATAAGTGAATTTTTTTTTTTTTTTTTTGAAAAGTACATATTTATTCATCAGTATGTATTTTATCCCCTTCAAAGTAATCCCCCTCGGATATAATACAATTGTGCCAACGCTTTTTCCAATCCTCGAAGCTTTTCTGAAATACGCTTTACGGTGCTATGAACCCATAAGTTTGAGCTATTTCTTTGATTCTGACTTGATCTCATCAATTGTAGCAAAACGATTTCCTTTCATTGGTTTCTTTAGTTTCGGGAATAGGAAAATGTGGCAGGGAGCCAACTCTGGTGAACACAATGGTTAAGGCATGATTACGCCTTTGGTTTTGGCCAAAAATCACGAATAAGCATTGATGTGTGAACTGGTGCATTATCCTGATGCAGAATCCTCGATTTGTTTTTCCACAATTCCGATCGTTTGAGCCATACTGCTTCACGCAAACGTTGCATTACTTTTTAATAGTATTCCTTATTAGCTGTACGACCGTTTGGCAGGAACTCATGATGCACTACACCAGTGTAATCAAAGAAATAAGTGAGCAAAACCTTCACCTTTTCCTTTTAATATACCCCGTGTTCTTATTGGAATATATAATATAGCAGAGATATTGCTAGCTATATTTGTAAAGGTTTCATCTCTTAGAAATTTCATATAAGTTTCAAGATTTCCTCGGTCCTTATATTCCTGGACATTCACATTGATACTTTGGCCGTAGTAGCAGAGTCTTTCGTAAATGATCGTCACTCGACAGAGAATAACTATTAATTTTACAATATTTTTGAAATGAAATAAAACAAGTTTCATAAAAATCAATCAATTTGGTGGAGAAACCTGGTCCAAAGTCGCTTTACATATTATATATCACTGATTATATATATGTATAATCTTATTTTCTCTTTGGCACAAGACAAATATTTTGATCACTTCAATTATACGAACTTATTCATGAAGTTTACTTAGGTTTCTCAGTTGAAACGACCGTCAATTTACTTGAAAAGCAGTTAACGAAGGTATTAAATACAACAGTATAGAATGCTTTGTATCACCTTTATCTTATCAAAATAAACGAAGTTGTAAAATAGATAGTACCACGAAAGCTCTCTCTGATATAGCGTTTTATACAGAGCCAACTACTACGTCGAAACTCTACCTATAAATCGCAACTAACCCACTTAGAAGACTGTCTCAAATCTAAATTTTATTTATAAATTTTAATTTAAGTCTCTAAAATGGGAGCAGTAACTGCCCCGGAGAAAAAATATATATGGAATTTTTAATTTAAAGTCTGTTCATGCCTAATTTCTTCGTATTTCCTTTACTAAATTACGTTAAGCTCGAATCCTTTACTAAAAATCGTTTTTGATAAATTTATTGACAATATTATTGATGGTTGATAAGATTAGCTCGTCAATAAAATTTCATGAGAAGTAAATATTCTTCTTTTTCTTCTTTTTCTTTGGCCTAGCATACTTTTCTTTACATACATATTTATAAACACAGATTACTTCCTTTACACTGAAAGTTATTATTCTGCTCATTTATTTGACCTGTCAATTGTGTATTTATTGTTGTAATCAGTCAACATTTGATTTCCTGAATTTAATTAGATTGTGACACGCGCATATGTGCTATATGTAACTTGTAAACATTTAAGTATATACATATTCACAAACAAATTTATCCAAAGGTTTGCGTGATTTCTAAGGAAATCATGAAGTCTGTTCATGAGCAAATATATAATTACTTGTATATGTATTTGTGAAGAAATTTATTTTAAGAGCTAATACTAAAGGTTGTTTTTTATAGAGGTATACAACTTTAAGTTGGCATTACTTTTCAAGATGGCGACCGATTTAACAGCTGTCAAGTGATTTATTCTCAGTTTGGTTTGGCAATTCATCATGAATAGACTCACACCTGAACAACGCTTGCAAATAGTGCAATTTTATTTCGAAAATAATGGTTCTGTGCGGAAAACGTAGCGCGCACTACGTCCATTCAACAAACAAAACTGCCGCATTTGGAGTGAAGTAATCCTCAAGTGTATGTTGAAACACCGTTACATCCAGAAAAACTGACTGATTGGTGCGCTTTATGGGCGGAATCATTGGTCCGTATCATTGGACGTAGTGCGCGATACGTTTTCCGCACAGAAGTAATGCCAACTTAAAGTTCTATACCTCTATAAAAAAAACACCCTATATATCATTCACCAAGGAGATTGCCAATATATATATAAATATATATATATATAATAATAGACTTTGGGTGTTTAAAGTCTATTTTAAATTTTTTATAAATAAAAGATTTGGTTTTCTTTTATAAATCGTGGTTTTTATTACGAGCTAGAAGGAAAGAATAAGTTTAAGGATACTTAATGTATGGGGAAAGTTTGTACTGGATCCTCGTCCTTTCTTCTGGATCGTTGTCCTTTGTAGTGAATCGTTGTACTTTGTAAGTTTGAGTTGTACTCTTCGTTTAGAGTGTTGTAAATCAACTAATCAACTGTCTTCATAGAATGACAAACTGTGTCTTTTATAATTTCTTCAATCAATGATAATTTGATCGCTTTGGAATTTCACAATCGCACGACTTCACTTGTTGGCGCAATATCAACAGAATATAATTGAATTTATAATTGTTAAGTGTCCAATTAATTCAGGGTCAGATTTCTTTGATGATAATATTTACGTCCAGTGATCACACATAAAGTGTCAAGTTCATAGTTATGTATGTATGTATGTTGCGTTATCAAATTGGTGTCGGATTATATTATGCGTAAGTATGTATGTTGGATACTTCTTTATCAGCTTGGTATCTTATTATATTATGCGTGAGTATGTATGTATGTATTATAAGTTTGGTGTCTTGTTATCAGTTGGATTATACTCAATGTGCGGCTTCTGTTATTTTGAATACTGGATTAATTGTATTCATTGTTGTTTGTGATGAAATTGGATTCATCGTTGGTAGTGTTGATGATGTGGTGGCTGAATGTGTAACTATATATATATATATATTTGGCGCTATTTAACCGCTGAAGCGATTTTCGGCCGAGCTCCTCCTCCAATTTGTGGTTCTTTGCGTTTTGATGTTTTTACCAACAAATGAAGGGACTTACAATTTATCCTAAGTCGCCTCCGAACGGCTGATAAATTTTTATGAGGAGCTTTTATTTCATTTCAGAAAGACACTCGGAGGCGTTAACATTCCCTGCCGAGTGGTGACCGCAATTAGAAAAATTTGGTTTCTATAATTTTGGATGTTGCTCAAACCTGGACTCGAACTCAGGCCTTACGAACCACGCGGCTATTGCGGCCGGAAGGAGATTGTCAATAAGTTGATCAAAATGATATTTTATGTATTTTATAAGTGAAGTAGAGGGGATTTGTTAAGACAAATTTTTTGTTGATTCAAGGTTGTTCTAAGCTTAAAAGTCATCCTGACTTTTTGGAACAAAATCTGAAACCATTGACGGAGATACTTAAAACTTTAAATTTTATTTATTATTATTAATAATTACAGTCACTGATAACATTTTCTTAAAAGTTATTTAAGTTAGCCTAATCCTTGCAAACAAAAGTCCAGAAATACTTTTTCCATGCTAGGCATATAAAGGAACTTCCAATAGGGATGTTAAGATTTCTAAATTCGTTTAGGCCATTTTTAATATGTCATAATCTGTATATTTTCATTGCTTTCAGTAATGTTTACAATTTCATCATGACAAAATCCACGCAAGAACAACATTTACAAATTATTCAATATTATTATCAAAATAATCATTCTGCAATTGCAATTTTTCGTGCGCTTTTGCCATTTTATGGTCGTTGAGTTGTTGAAAATTTCGGGAGCACATTTTCTTTACATAATGTTCAAGTGCCAATAGGACAAATGAAACGGACGAAGTAATGAAAATATTTCTGCCGTTCAGGTAAGTGTTGCTGAAGACTGCAATTTGTCGATTCCAAGGTGTTCTCAAGAACTGGGACTACCTCAAACCACAACCTGGCGGATTTTGAGAAATGAGTTGGGGTTGCAGTCGTACAAAATTGAACTGAAAAGAACTCAAGCCATTGAACCACCATAATCGTTGTGAATTTGCTGATTTTGCCTTGAAACAACTTGAAAACGATAACGATTTTTTTAAGAAAATCATCTTCTCCGATGAGGCTCACTTTCATCTGAGTGGTGCGGTAAATAAACAAAACTGTTGATTCTGGTGCGAAGAAAATCCACAAGTTATTCATTAGAACCATTACATTCACCTAAATTAAAAGTTTGGTGTGGCTTTTAATCTGGTGGAATCGTCGGTCCGTACTTCTTTCGAAATTAAGCTGGTAGCACCGTTACCTTACTGTCAATGGAGGGTGGTACAGATCGATGATAACCAACTTTTTATGGCCACAATTGGAAGAAGTTGATCTTAACAACATCTGGTTTCAATAAGGCAGGGCTACGTGCAACAACCGAATTATTGCGAGAAAGATTTGGAGATTTGATTATTTCAAGAAATTGTGACATTGAATGGCCTCCAAGAAAAGATTGGGTTCACTGAATTTGTTCCTGGAGTCGTGGAAGTCGTGGAGGCCATTTGAATGATACTATATATTCAGAACTTAATTGTACCGATTCTACTTGTTTTTTTTACAAAATCATATCACTCTTACTGGAAAACCCTATATTTATATTCCAAAATAGACGTATATTAAATACATTTCACATAATTGTTTTTCAAGAAATTCTTTTTTATTATAAAGTCATTCAAGTGACCGTCTCGTGAATTTTTGCAAACTTCGAACCGTTCGGATCTCAGCCACAACTTGACGCAGGTTGTTAAGTTAGAGTTAAAGGTTTATCCGCATAAACACGGTCTTTCGCGTAGATCCACAAAAAAAGTCCTACAGTGTCAAATCGCACGATCTCGGTGGCCAATTCACATTGCCAGGATGAGGGATTTCGGGCCCGGAAATTTCTCTCGCAATAAAGCCGTATTTCCTGTTGTAGTGTGGCATATGGAAATATTTTGTTGGAGCCACATATCGCCCAAGTCGTGTTCTCTAATTGCAGGTCAAAAAAAGTCCGAATGCACCGAATTGACAGTGACAGCCTCGCCGTTATCGTTTTCAAAGAAGTAAGGTCGAATCACACTTTCGGAGCGTAACAGACAGTAGGTTTTTTTTTGGTGCAATGGCCTCTTTTCAACTATCTTTCAATTATATTAGGAACCCAAAATGCGAGAATTTTTCAAGCAGCCAATCTTCGTATCTAAGGCGTTGTGATTAATCAACTGACTTCAATTGTTATGTGAGCTGGACTTTGTATGAAGGCAGGTGTAATTCCAAGTGCCGTAAGAAAGTACCAGCTCTTGAGCGGCTACATTTCCCCTTACAGCTGTGATATTTGATGTGGAACCAGCAAAATGATGCTGCACAGACCTTTCTTCAGTAGTTCGAAAATTACGTTCCCCTTAATCTGATCTTAAATAACCAAACGTGCCACTTTTAATAACCGTATTTTTACTAGACTTCAAAAAATTGAACGCGTTGTGCGACTGTTAAGCGAGTCATTTTCATAAAAACGTGAGTTTTAACTAAAAAAAAAAACATGTTTAGTTTGACAGCTAAATTTGACAGACGTCAAAATACAGCCCTGTACTTTTGAAACCACTAAACGGATAGAACTTTATTCGCAAAGTATTTTGAAGGTTTTCTTTGTAAATTCTTTTATTGGACTTTTTGCTTTTAGTGTGAAATATAACTTAATAATAAATGATTTATATCCACATAGGAATTTAATGTATATTTTTATTTGTTGGTACTTAACTGGGCTTTATACAGTTTTCATGCCTACAGAACTTCCAGATGCATACACAGTGGCGGACAAAAGTCCACATACACTGCCTGTATTCGTTGATTAGAGAGTACTATCACTTTGCTGAAAAATGATTTTTATTTATTTGAAATCCTTATATAATCACACTCATTAAAACAAATCCATTTTCTAACATTAGAAATACAATTGTGAAAAAAACGCAAAAATGTCCTTGACAAAAGTTTACATACACCACGGGTTTACTAGCAGGTACGTCGATATACTGTGTTGTTATGGCGGTTATGTACCCTTTTTTACTATTTTTTTTAAATTATGTGTTCTAATTTGCTAGTATTGAATTTAGTTTTGGTTTAAACTAACCACAAACTAATGATAATAGGATGAACAATGGATCCGCGAAAAGAAATATCCATTGACATACGAATCCTGGTTATTCAGCACAGAAAAAATCAGAAATCGTATGGTGAAATTTCAAAAATTTTAAACTCAAGTTCATCAAGTACAGACCGTTGTAAAAACTTTGAAAAAAATGGATCCACCGAAAATAAGTCGCGTGTTGGCCGCCCGAAGAAACTAACTCGAAGAGACATTAGCTTTATTCTGAAGGAAGTGAATGATGATCCTAAAGAGACTGCACAAATTAGCCGAAAACGTCGCAAACTCATCAAGAAAGTGTGTACATCCAAGAACAATTCGAAAACATCTGAACGATAACCAGGTAAAAAGCCTCTTATTTCTGGAAAAACAATCGTAAACTTTACTTGGAGTTCGCTAAAGGCCATTTAGACAAGGGAATGAATTTTTGCGAACGGTGGACCAACTAAATACTAAAAATACATGTTACCTCATATTCACCAAAATTTTTACACTAATATAAGTTTTGTATGTACTGTATTTAGACTTTTGTCAATGATGCATTTACGCTCATTTTTTGTCATAGATTTACTATTTTATGTTAAAAAATTATTTTTGTTGGTTTTTTATGGTAAGGGAGAATAGTTAAAATAAACTGTATCGGTAAATTTTCCAATAAACCTTTTGGCCTTTCAATTCAACGAAAACAGGGAGTGTGTGTAGACTTTTTCCGCCACTGTACTTGTTATATAAGATATTATATTTGCATTTCATGTTTTTCATTGAAATAGTATCATCATTATGGATATGTTATTTGGTGCCTACGCTTTGAAGACTAATACTTTTCGAACTCCCACATTTAATTACTTCATATTCTTCTTAATTTCCTGCCGTGGAAGCCAAAAATAATATTAAGAAAAATAATTGGGCTTGAAAACAGTTACACATAATATATTCTGAGTAATTATAAGACAGAAGAAAGTAAAAAAAAAATATAAAAATTGCCTAAACATAACTACCATATTATATATATCTATGCATGTCTATAAATAATTATTCCTAAGAATATTAAGATATTCTGGCTGGTTAAACCAAGTTTCTATATTTCTTATTTATGCACTTGAACTTTACTTGCTACTATATATATATGTCAATGTGCGCACACAATTGCCCACAAAGATGCCTAAGGATAGAACTTACGCTCGCTGGAATATTTTCGAAAATATTATATGCACATAAGTAAGCAGGGACACGCTTGCGGTTAAAATTATATACAGTTGTTGCAGATACATATGTACACAAATATTAATTTTCTCTTCAACACGTGCTTGCGGTCAACCTCTTTAACGCCAACGCACACACACTTGTATTCCGATTATTGGCTGGTTTTTTTTTTTGTTATTTACCCAAAAAATGCGATTTATTACCAGTCTTGGGATTTCAAAAAGTTGTGAAAAGTAATATGTAGATGTGCATATGAAACTTTATTTATATATTGAAACAGATTTGAGATGCCTTGAGGTAAGCAGGTACATCTGGTACATCTTCTAACCAAAAACTTTACTATGTAGAAAAGTCTGTTCTAGACTTTCCTGAGAACTGCTAAAACAAAGTGAAAGTAAACAATTATGGAATAAGTTCCGAACAGAAATATAATAATATAAACTAAAATATTTAAATTAAAAAAAAAAAACATTGAAATTACTTGATATAACAGGTCAATTGAAAAGTCCCCTGCCTACTATAGTACAACACATTTTTTGGACAAAATTAATTTTTTTATTCAATCTAATTTCTTTCGAGGGTGATCCACTGATTTTAGCGACCAACTTTTCGATACCAATTTTGTAGTACGATTTGTCCTTTGCTTCAAAATAGGCTTCAGTTGCGGCGATCACCTCTTCCTTCGACGAAAATTTCTTCCCAGCGAGCATTTTTGAGATCTCAGAACAGAAAATAGTCGCTGAGGGACATATCTGGAGAACATGGTGTATGTGGAAACCATTCGAATCCCAACTCATAGATTTTGCTATCGATTTCATTGTTTTGTGACATGGTGCTTTGTCTTGGTGAATCAGCACATTCTTTTTCTTCAAATATGAAGGTTTTCGGCGATTTCGTTCTTCAGTCCAATAGCGTCCAACGTAGTCAATGAAAATTATTCCACGCGCATCCAAAAATACATACGCCATAAATTTGCCAGGCGACTTTTGCGTTTTTACACGCTTTGGAGCAGGCTCAACGTGTGCAGCCCACTGGATGACTATCAATTGGACTTCGAACTGATACAAATGAGCCATGTTTCATCCATTGTTACATATGGACGCAAAAACTCGGGTTTGGTACGCTTGAATGTCTTCAAACACTACTTCGAATCATCAACGCGTCGTTGTTTTTTATCAAGAGTGAGTTCGCGCGGCACCCACTTTGCACAGAGCTTTCTCATACTCAAATATTCGTGAATGATATCTTTGGAGCGTCTGCTATTTCACTCAATTACAATTTATGATCACTCCAAATCATTTTGTGGATTGATGGTTAATTCTCCTGGGGCAGTGTCTGGGAACTATTTATCAAGCCAAGTTTTTGCTTCGACTGTATTTCTTCCCTTCAAAAAGCAATATTTTATCAACACGCAAAGTTTCTTTTTATCCATTTTTTCATAATAACAAAATTCCTTCACTCAAATTTCTATAATTCACAAACTAATGACCCGATAGCTGTTAAATTTATGCAAGTTGATGGTTAGGGCTAACTAGAAATCGGTGCGGACTTCGTAGCGCCATCTGTGTGTCATACCGAGAAGAGGACCAGGGGCTGACATATTCGAAAAAAATCGTATTCATGGTTCGATTTGCTTGAAATTCGGCACATACATAGGTAGCTTTTTACTTAGATTAGAAGGAACACAATTTTTTGTCCGGAAAGTGGACCATGGACCAAGCTTTTCGAAAGAAAATGTATTTATAGTTATTTTAACTAGAAATTTTTTCTCCTGGAACTGCAATATATATATATTTCTGGTTCACTTTGGTTGAGTGTTTATATGATAGGCCTAAATTGGGGAATTTGTAACCAGAAATGTACCTGTGACCGAGAAACGGTCACCGACAGATTGACAAGCAATCCTACCTATATACATTTCTGAGACTATTAATGCCTGAATGTATGCAGGATTGCAAAATAATCGCTAACCCAACATTAAGTAAAAATAGCGGCTAAATATTAGCGCACTTAATAGTTGTTGGTTAGCGAACAAAATTGAATAATATAACAACAGATTACATGGCAGGCGCTGGCTCAGTTGGTAGAGCACTCGCCTGTGATGCCAGAATCCGCCGGTTCGATCCCTGGCAAAAGAAGTCTGATGAGGAGATGTGGTGATCTCCGAAACAGCTGTCACTTCTACCATTTTTTCTTTGTTGTATAACAATATTCAATTAAAAAAGTAATTTTTCTAAAAAAAATAGGCCTTTGAATACAGCTCATTTACTTATAACAAAAAAGAATTACAGGCCGCATTCGAACAATTAAAAAATTAATAACATTTTGGTGGTACGTAGGCATGTTCGATGAGTAATTTTATTATTCTGCGGCTTGGGGTTACAAGATATTATTACACGTTAAACCTTATTATGAATAAGCATAGATAGATCTGAGTGCGTCATCTGGCTTAATCCACGTAATATTAGTAGTGAATAAGCGACTCACACATAGAAATACATAGGTAGCTCTATGATTTAATAAAAGACATAATATTTTTTTTTCTTATATAGATATTGCTTAACCGCCACTCTAGAATTTTCGGAAAATGTTTTTTTTTTCAAATGATACATTATTGTCTAAAAAATGTCATCCCGAAAGATTATGACAGATAAAAATTTCTAAATGCCCCATTTTCGTTCTCTAGTTGAAGCCTGTTTCAGTCAGTAAGGCATACTCAAAACTTTAAACGCGTTTATCTCAAAACTGCTTTTTTCAAGTTGGCCAGAAACATATCTCAAACAATTCAAAACTGATTCATTTGAACTTTTGACAACAACTTCAGAAATACACTAGCTATAGAAGTACGTATGATTTTTTTATGTTGCATAGTTTTTTTATTAACAAATTGCGAGCAATTTCTTATGTCAAATTGATATTTTTTCATTTAGAGACCCGCCATTTGCTCAAAAATGCATATTGTGGCGAAAATGTGAAGCGAATGTCAGATGAAAGAGAGAAGCCGATAGCTGGCATGATCTAAAGCGTAATTCTAGAACATTCATTATCGAGAATGATTCGATTATTCCACGCTTTCGCCACGAGCAGCCAACTACTATATAGGAGCGACACTCAGCTGCTAAGTCAATCAGTTGTAAAGTAAATGCGTTGGTGATTACACTACAGTGAAGTAATAAAAATAGAACATGGTACAAGTTGTAATACAAGTGATTGTAAATAGTGAAGTGAATTGTAAATTGAATTGTGAATTACTGAGTAATAAAAGGACATTTAATAAATTCTTTATAAATAAAGAAACTGCAAATAAAGTTGGTGACTTTTATTTAACAATCCAGAGATCGTACCCCAAGGATTTGGGAAATCATCGAGGTTGAATCAGCAAGATCGTAACAATATATTGAAAAAATCCTACGTACTTCTGTAGCTATTACTATTTACAAGAGGAAACCGTTCAACAACTTATTACAATTAAAAAAATACAGGGGCTGTGTGTCCGTGGTTTCCGAAAAAATGGAGACATCCTAGGGAGAACGCTGTATAGACGCCATTTTGAAATTAATTTTTCATAAAAAATAGTTATAAGCAGTTAATTATATGTATAATAAATGCCCTTTGTCAAAAATTAGATTTTATTTAATAGTTTTCTCAATTAAAAAATCAAAAAAAAAGCTAGCGTGGCTTAACCCCTTAATTAAGGCTTTTTAGAATTTTTTGTAATAAAAATTAGAATGAAAATTGGACAAAATACATGAGCCACAACAACGCGTTTCCGGTTATGCTAGTAAACCAGTATCCTAATAGTCAGGAAGTATAATCAAAATTGTGCACGTTTAACTCGAACTGCAAGGTCAACAATAAACGGGATATTATAGGAAACTAGACCGGAACTAGACCCGAGTGTACTTGTGAAGTAATTATTGATTCTTAACTATTTAAAAAAAAAATTATGTGCAAACTTCCTCAACCAATCTGGTATGTCAATTCTAAGTTAATCTAAACGCGAACTAGAATGCAACTAAACTGAATAGGAACTGGTGATATGTTAGTTCCAAAAAAAATTTTTTTTTACTATTTTAGTGAAGTAAATGCATTTTCTGTTGCTTTTGGGCATTTCGACTTCTACATCGAAAATTTCTATAACCAGAACAAAGTTAAAATCTTTGTCTTCCATGACAAATTCTTAACTCTGTACCAATTGGAGATACAAAAGATTTTTCGGGTAAAATCTTGTTTTTTATTTCAATTTGTTCTTTAAATTTTCATTAAATTCTAAATACGTTACCATTTCAATATTATTCACCACAAACCTACTTAACAACTTAGCGCATTATCCTTTAGCACATTATTATCTACACCACATATTCTCCTCTTCCACAATTTGCGAAAAAAAAGGAAAAATAAATATATTATTTTTCAATTTCATTCAATTCAATTCGAGGAAATAATATAATTTTCATAGCGTGTGTGAGTGAATGCCTGCCAAGTATTGCTTATACTGCTGCTCGCGAATATTCACTTTGATGTTGCTTGGGAATTTGAGTTTGTACGTTACTGCGAAATATAACTCGCATATTGTGCGTCGTCAACAATAGCAACAACCACAAGCTCCTTTAATATGAATTCTGTTTACATTCATCAACATCAAAGGATGCTCAAAAGCAATTGAATGCAGTAACAACAGCGGCAGCAGAATCAACAGCAGGTGAACGTCTAAGTTGTCTTATACCTACGCGCTTGAAGTGAAGGGAATTTTTCAATGCATAAGTAAAACTTAGTGCTTAAAAGAAAGAAAGTCAGTCACCTTATAAGGAAAAAAAAATTAATTTTGGTTTATCAAACATCTTAAACTATATTTATATTTTTATTTAGTTTTTAATTATTTATTATATTTATTTAAACAAATTTCTTTTCTAATAGTATTTTTTATCAACATTTCATATATTTGTCATTTTACGTTTAACATTCCTCGAAAGATTTACTCTAAACAGATTCTCTAAGGTAGCATTCAAGCATATTTTCAGGCAAATTAATGAAGCTTTCCCTTAACGGCTTATTGGTATATACAACCAGTTGTTTATATGCAGACAAGGAACTAATACGCCCATCAGCTTTATTACTTGTTCAATTTGAAGCGAGCAATTCTCACTAGCTCACGTTCTCACGTTGATGGTGGAGCTCAACACTAGTGCTACTCACTCATATTCATCCAAGTAGCCAACCCTGTAGTGAAAATGTATACTAGTATGCGAAAATTCTAGTTGAACACTGGTATGAAATAGAATGAAATCATATCAGTTCGTTATTTGTATAGCAGTTCACCAGTAACGAGAATAATAAAAATTTAACCACCATACCATTCGTGTGTTTTTGTGATTTTTAGAACTCCACGTCTGAATTTCATTTCCTAATGAGCTGTGTTGAAGAACGTATTATGTCGTCGCTCTTTACATTGTCACTATAGCCGAGTGGTTAGAGACTATCACTGTAGTGCGTGAGGTTCACGGTTCGAGTTTCGCTGCCGGCAAACTGATTTTTATTTTTATTTCAAATTTTTGGTGAATTCGAAATTCAACACATACTTATATATAATATTTCATAGGACATCGCCGTGTTAAAAATACCGGTTACTGAAAGGGGAAATATATGGATGGAAGAGGAACTAGTTGGTGTAAAGATGCGAACTAGTAGATTTGTGGCTAACAACAAGTATTTTCCCTGCAGGGATACTACTTGCAAGGCATACATGCTTATGTGTTATATATATATATATATATATATATATATATAAATATATATATATATATCTGTATATAAGTATGCACAGCAATAATGACGCGCGCTCTTTGTGATACTCCACTTGTGTTGAACTTCTCAAATTTCGACATTTTTATTGTTTTTCATCATTTTACGTTTTTGCCAACATTTTCAACGACTCGTGGAAATACTTTCATTTCTAAACACGATATTCACTTCTGTTCTCTGTTTTCATTGCTATTATATTGGCTTGATTGCATTTCACTTGAGGAAATTGTCGATCAGCGTCATTATCCCTTTATAGGTTGCACAAATACTTAAACAAGCGTAATACGCGTAACCCAGTAGTGAAGTGCGAGTTTCTCACTAAACATTCTGAACAGCTTAGTATGTCACGGAAGCCTGACTAAGTAGTCAGTAAACTAGTATTTTTAATAGAAAGCTGTGCTACGCTCGAAAAGTATCAGATTTATAACAGAAACATACTAGCCCTAAACTAGTGCAAAATCGACTTACACAGTTTTGTACCAGTCTTATAGCTTGGCGAATTCCGACGTTAATGTTATACTTTTTAAAGCGTCTTTGACATTACACTACATGGTTACTTTCATTAAGAGTTAGTGGTATTAGCAACGTTTGTTTATGCATGTGTGTATGTGTGTGTGTGTATGTTAATAGAGTAATATTTAGAAGCGCAAATCTTGAATGATTAGCAAATAAATCGGTTTGACGGCAAATCATTTGAACTGAGGTATATATATATTTCATCTTTTATCTTTAGATGTACCTTATATCAAGTGATCCAATTCGAGGTTCCCTCCTTTTTTAAAAGAAAAAAAATACAGAAAATCCTAATTTAATAGGGAGTGTTTATTATCATTCTGTGGAACATTCTTTGGCATTTCTTTTTTGAAGATTATCTCTATCAAATGTTGACCGCGGCTTCGTCTCTGATGGCCCATCCATTGAGTCCAATTTTCGATTACCGTTCCAGCGTTTCGAAACTGGTAACTGGCTAATGACATGCGTGATGTTTTGCTCAAAGACAGAATCGAACCGGAATTGTCCGCATAGACTTTAGACTTTACTTATCCTTACATAAAAAGTCTAACGGTGTGCTATCACACGATCTTGGTGGCTAATCGACCGGTCCAAAATGCAAAATTATCTGCTCACCGAAGTGTTCCCTTAAAAAATCCATTGTTTTATGCAATTTGTGGGAAGTAGCGCTATTTTTTGAAACCAAGTCTTGCCAAGATCACTAATTCAATTTCAGGCCTCAAATAGTCAGTTATCGTGGCAGCATTTTTAAAGAAATATGGATCGGCTCAGAAATTACACCGTTATTTTTTCTGGATGAAATGACAGCTCGGTAGCTCCTGAATCTCTTCAAGTTTCTTTTCGTCCCAAATGCGGTAATTTTGCTTGTTCACATACCCATTGAGTCAGAAATTTGCCTCATCGCTAAGCAAAATTTGGCTCCAAAACGTCTGATCCTTTTGGAACTTTTCAAGAGCCCATAGAGCGAAGCGATGTCGCTTAGGAAAGTTGAAGGGCTTCAGTTCTTGCACAAGCAGTATCTTTTACGCTCTCAATTAATGTAACTGCGTTTCATACGTCAGTCCGAGTTGCTGCAAACGGCGCCGAATCTCCTCTCCACAGTCTTCACTTACACTCTCAACTACGGCCGTTATATTTTCTTCACTGCATGCTGGGCGTGGTCTATTCGGTCTAATATTATCCAATAATGAATACTGGGTCTCAAGATGGGTTATGGTGTTGCGAATAGAACGCTCAGTAGGCTGATTACATTGACCATAAATTGAGCGAAGCGCTCTAAACACATTCTTTACAGAACGTGAATTTTCTTAATGCAGTTGAATGATTTGTAAACGTTGTTCAGGCGTTAGTGTTTCCAGAATGAAATGCCAAACAATACTGAACAAAAGTGACATGACAGCTTGACACGACTCACGCGTGATCTGTCAAAAAAGGTTATTCAAAAAAGTACCACTACTGGGATCATCCTTTTTAATGTAAATATATAGTATGTGCATTTACGTAGAGCAGTAAAAAGTTGTCAATAAACTGTTAACATTTTGCCAATCACTCAAATTGTCATTACGATTTATTTGGTAGTTTTAAATTTATTTTTCTGCAATTGTCTTTTAAGTGTGGCACTTGACTTGACTCGCAAAACGCGCACGTCGAACATAAAATCGCTTCAAACACACGTATAGTTTGCTATATAATTTAGTAATGTATTAAATCATTTAAATTTTTTTTTTTTTTTTTTGTTGAAAAATCATCATGGTTAAGCTGGATTTAAGTAAAGAGAGTCAAACTAAAGTTATACATATTAAATAATAATTTTTGAAAAAAAATTATATAAAAAATTTAAAATTATATTTTATATGTATAATAAGTGTTTTTTTTTCACAAAATAAAGAATTAGGAAAAATATATTTTTTTAATTCTTTAAATTTTTATTAAGAATTAAATAAAAATAGAAACAAGAACCATTTTTAAATAATTTAGTTTTATAAGAAAAAAAAATTAAAAACGGTCTCAGGTATGAAGAAGCTTTGTAAGAATAAACCAGTTGTAGACTAATTCTTAATAATTTTCAACAGAAACAAATATATAAATTAAAATTTTTCTTAATTTTCTGTTGAAAAAAATGCTTTTTTTGAAAATTCTTGGAAAGATAATTAAAAAAAGAAATTATTCAGCCATGCTGAAGTCTTCGAACATTTCCTAATCAAATTTATTACAAAATATAAACTTAGATCTTAATGATTTTTGGTCTCAATATTTATTTGTGTAGAATACCAAAATTCACACCCTTAAATAGTTCTTTGACGGCTCTTTTTTCACCAAAATCCTCATATCTGAACAATTAAGAATTCTGAGGGACTAGTTTGTGTACAAACAGACGGCCTGACAGACAGATGAACATGGCTAAATCAACTTGACATAGCTCACCGTACTGATCCGTTCGGCATAAACTTTTCCCTCATCTCATACTTCGGTTGGGTACATTGGTATTGTTGTATATATGCAATTTTTTGTTTTAATTGGAATTTGACGATTCAGTATTGGGCATCATCCCATTTCCCATATATAGGTAGGTATGAATATATGCTGCGTTTTAACTGCGAGACAAACTTACATACAATTAGCTGACAGCTCGCAGTCGACCGACATAAGCTGTGGTTGCCAGTGATCGAATTAACAGTGAAGCTCATACTGTGCCACTCAAGGTATTTTGGACACAACATGTGTAATATTCTATATAAATGTAATTTAGAAGGTGAGAAATCACACACACACACTGTTAATTGAAGAACAATCAACAATCAACAAGAATCAACAATTGAACACAATCTACTCAGTATGCACAAGATTACTACGTTTAAAAATATGTCTCCCTTTTAACTTCCGTTAAATGCACTTTATTTTCCCTCTGTTCGCTGTCCAGTCCTATGCGCCTCTAAAAGTTATACTTCAAAAATAAAAAATACCCAAATATATTTTCAAAAATCTATTTATGAATTTATTAACTCATCAACTCATTTTCAAATAAGAAAACTATTCAAAAAAATGTATATTAAAAAATATATATATATAATAATAATAATAAAAATACTTTTTATACAACTTTATTTCATTAAAGGAAAAAATAAATATTTTAATAATAAAATTTATATTTATGAAAAAAGAAAATGACAATCTCAAAACTTTTAGCATGAGCTTCTAAAAATAAATGGCTTTAAAAAAAGCAAAAAATTTTATGCCTACTTATGCTAGTTTTCAAAAATTAAAAAAAAAGAAGAAAATCATTAGTTTGCAATTTTTTTTTTTTTTTTTTTTTAAAAAAAATTATTTTAAAGAGAATAAAAAAATAAAAGGAAACAAATACCTATATTGATAATAAAATATACCTATCAATCATAATGATTTTCAAAATTTATCATTTTTAAAATTGAATTTTTTTTAAGTTTACGTTCATATATATATATATATATATTTTTTTTTTTAAGAAAAAAAAATATTTTCAAAAAGTTTTAATTTCTTCTAATAGAATTTGTAAAAGCCAAAATGCTCAACCCATTTTTAATTATTTTCAGAACTGAAAAGTTATAAAAATACCTATTTTATTTCAAAATTTTCTTTCCAAAAAAAAAATTGAGGTTATCATAAAAAAAATTATTAAACTAAAAAAATATTTAAATTAAATAAACTAATTTTAAATGTTATAATAATAAACATAGTGGTATTTGCAACTATAACTGTGTTTACCACAAAAGATAGAAAATTTAAGAGATCCAAAATTTGACTAATTTCAAAAGAGTTTTAAAAATTCAAGTCAATTTTTTTAATTATTTATCGCAAATTTCGTCAAAAAAATACAGTTTAAAAGAAAATTTCTAACTTACTCTAAACAAATCTTGGATTCGCTTAAGAAAAAGCATATGTTCAACAGTTTGCACTAAAAAAAAGCCAGAAATTTATTGTTCATAATTTGCCAAGTTCTAGATTTTGCAAATTATGATTTTCATAGCTTACGTGTGTGTAGCAACAATATTTTCGACCACCTTCGACTACACCCGAAATATTTATATATAACCCACTTAGAAAGACTCAATTTATATAATTATTTTTTTTTTACTCTGCAATTTAGTACTTAGATTTTTTTTTTAATCTGAAATTTATTCCAGTTTCTACATTTTACATACATTTTTTTATTTCTTTTAACATACATTACATGTCCTTTTATTTCATTTTTGATCTTGATTTTTAGTTTAAATTGCAAATTCCAATGTGGCAGACATCAGCCTTACACCAACCACGTAGTGCCACATGAAGCAGAGAATTTTTATTGTTTATCCCACGGCATATCTCGAAAGTGTTGTTGCATTGTGTCTGTGGTTCACACACACTTCCTTTTTACATATCTACATACGCGCTGACAGAAAGCACACTTTCACATACTAAAAGTACACACAAACTCTTGTGCCATCATTTGCTAAAAGCATATGGAAATAGTCTAAGTATTTGTACTATGTCGCGACATATTCTAAGCATCACCGTCAGCGTCATCGCCGGCTTCGATGTTGTCATTTTTGACTGCGTATTTTATACCAAGAAAATTTAATTTACTCGCATTTCTGTGCCACTTTTGCTGCTCCTACTGCTGACGCCTTTGTCAAACATTAACATAATGTCTATTAAGGTCTATATATATTTATATATATATATGTATATATATATATATATCTAAATATAAAAGTGTGTATGGGTGTTTATTATATTGAAATTTTGGTGACATTGGTACAAAATGGCACTAAATATGTGCGTATATTAAGCACCTAATCTGCATAAATATGTATTTGGTTGATTTATAAATTACATATTTTCTAACAATATTTAACAATGTGTGTGTCTACAACTACAGCTATAATGACAATATATATTTCTAATGACATCACCACTTTTTCCCCCAAACGAATTAGCTACAAAGCAGGATTTATCGAAGAGAAGGTTACGGCAAGAACGAAAGCATATGTTTTGAGGCGCATTTGGTTCAATTTGAAGGGTTGCCAAGGATTTTAAAATTAGTTGGATGATTTTCTCTATAAACAACTTTATGACTCTAAAATTTGAACTAAATTTATTTAAATCTTTCAAAATATTTAAATTAAAAAAATATATATATTATTTTAGAACAAAAAAAAATTTTTAAGTTGGCAACTTTAACTTTTGTTATTATGTAATATGGAAGGCATGTGAAAGTAACGACAAAGCATTAAAAAGCTTTATGAACAAAACTATAAAGAAGAATTGTGGAAAATTAAAACCAAATAGCGATATTCTAGAATAATGAGCCATCCTGTTTAATAAATTTAATAAAATATATATTTATGCTGAAAACTTCAAGTTTTTTATATTAAAAAACGTGAATTTAGCGGAAGGTTAAACCTGTATGAAAAATATTACTAAGAAATGCGTAACTTATGTTTTATGCTGCATAAGTCTTCTGCGTTTATATTTCCAAAAATTCTCACTATATTTATTTTGTTAATTTCATATATATATTTGAAACTCAGGCTGAAGAAATTCTGGCTAACCTACAGATTTGTGGCTGGAGACATATGTGGTTTTACATTTCCTCGCTAAGATATCGACAACACTAACATACAAGCCTTTTGGTGTGTCAATCATCATTGTGCAAGTCATATCAGACGTCCGCCAAAGTATTGATATTGAAATTCTGACCTTTGGTGGGTATTAGATTTATTTTATTGTTATTCGCTCTCTGCTCGACTCTGGTGACTACGAAGCAGACTTGCTTAGCTGAGCGGCAATCAAGGATAATACGTTTACGCTGACCCTGGACGTATTTGGAAAATAAAGGTTCAGACGTCCAATAATTACATTAGCTTAGGAAATTAGAACTTAGATTAGATCTAAGAAATTTAATGAAGTGTAATCTTAAAAAACATAATTGAAAATGTTTTCGGATATTTGAAATGATATTTGTAATCCAAACTGAGAATAATGTGAAATATTGTCTGAAATGAAACAGTAATATGAATTATTAAAACGGTATATATGCGTGCGATGAGTGAAGCTTACGATGGTGAAGGGAGTAAGGGGACAGGACGGACAATAGGGTGAACGGACTGGCCTTTACGGTTTAGTGGCTGATTAATTCGGGCTATAATCAACATCGGACTGGAGGGTCGGATATGCCAGCTTCGATTCAATGGAGGCGAACTGCTAGACCGGACAAAGCAAGGAACGGTTGCATTGGTTTTAGGTGACGGACAAGTGAGGGTATAACGACTCTGGACCTGGATAAATGGATAAATAAAATGCAATATAATTAAAAAAAAAATCAAACATAATAAATCATTACTGGCTTTATCAAGAATACTTTAAACTTCAAAACTGACACATCGGGACTACTAATCGGAAAGAAAACTCCACCATGGAATGAAACAGGAACACTGTGAATAATATAAAAAGATGCATCCTATTATTGAATGAGACTTAGACCGAATACGTCAGGAAATGTCGAACCTGCTTCTATAATGATGGGGACTTGTTTTCCCGTGTACAAGAAAAACAAAACAGAATGGTTGTCCTCGGCCATAGCGAAATCTTTATACCTTTCATGAACATATCAAAGTTATTTATTGCAATATTCAAAATTCGATAATTTTCAGTGTCAGTATAAACTTTAAGTTACGACTGTAGAATACCAAATTTTACGCTCTTAGATTACTTTTCGGCGGATTTAGGACGCAAAATCATTAATATTGAACCAACCTGTTGTATGCGGACTATAATGTGACATCGAATTCCGATTTCGATCTTTTTCAATATGGAATTAATAATTTGTGTGCTTCATACCACACTTCACGCTCCTAACGGATTTTTGACTCAAAACCTCATATCGGAACTAACGGGTTGTGGGGAGGGCTATATGATATAGTATTCGGATTTCCATAGGAATACTACTACATGAAAAATTTCACTACCTAAATGCTTTTTGACTGAGCTTTGACAAAAACCTAACATTTTAGAACAAATGACCTCTCCTTAGGTGGACTCTCTATTGGGCGGATGCCAATAAATATTTACTATAATATTGAACAAAAAACCTCTGTTGGGCACGAACATTTGTTGTTGGATAAAGTGATTAATTTTTCATAACAAATTCAAAAAAAAAACCCATGTTGGGCGGACGCGAACTGCTTATAGCCAGACAAAATTTAAAAATGCAATGAAATGTACGTTAGCAACGCATGGCCTTACGTTCAGTGTTTCCTTTGTTTGCATTATAATCAAGGATATATTGTGGTTTGTTTTTATTTTCAGGGACAACAGAGTCTATCAACGGCGTACTAGAAAGCTTTACCCTTTTTTCTTTGGGACGTAGGATATTAAAGCAAATTTTGATTCGAGAAACCCGAAAATGGTTAATTCTTCTACTCATTAGCCTTCATCTCATTTGGAACAAAAGTTTTATTTTGGCGAAGAGCCAGACCTTTGGACATCAAATGCTTCTCCAAATTTAAGGATGTGAAAAAATTGTCATAGATTATTGTTCTTCCGGTGTTCTCCCAATGAAAATTTAAATTTTGCGCGTCACTTTCTCCCACGTTGTTTGCTCGACTTTCATTAGAACGCTTTCTTATGTAAATCTCGCTGTTGAGTAGATATAACGACTGCAAACCAAATCTTTATATCAAACTTTGTAGGCTTGGAAGATATATACTGCGTAAATCTAGTGCGTCCGCGATAGGCGAAAAGTTGTTCGCTCTCAGTTCCATGTATGCCAACTAAACTCTTTTCTTTGCGTTGAGGTTTCCTTCATTCCAAATTTCAAAGGTTTTCTGAGCTTTTTCGCTAGTGCCAATAACAATAAACTCTTTCAAGCATCGACGGAGTGAATATTAAATCAAACACGGTAGACTTGCTTAGCCCTTTGATAGACCGAGATAGGCCCACAAAAGTGCCGCGAAAGATGTCATGAGTACTTAAGCATAGATAAGGAAGCAAGCAATAAGTGTCGTTACAAAAATTCATGTGAAGACCTGATCAATTCAAACATTTTCAAGTAGATGCGGCTCTGCATATATTTTATATGGAGTCTACATTTGTAGACAGATGGTAGTTTTTTAATGTATGTTCTGTTTATGTCTTTAATAACCAAAACCCTTTAGAATTGATTTTTAGGAAGCTACGGAAAATTTGGGATATGTGAATGTGGATCTTTCTTTGTTTTTCCACTTTCCCGCCAAAAATGCTACAAATGTAGAGAGCCGAGCACATGAATGTTAGAAAATAAATTGAAATTTGTCATTCCCAAAAGATATATACTTTTTCATTTTATAATAAACACTTTTGCGTATAAAATAAAATTATCATACGTTCAAGTATAATGCCTTGGTATAACCTGGAGTCTAGTTTGTCTATACCTACAACGCTTTCTTTCAACCCTAAATAAAACTAATTTTATTTAGAGCTTTTGCCTACAGCTTAACTCAAATTATCCCACAATCGAAGAAATTTTGAAATAAATAAACTGAAAATTAAAAACAACAGAGTGAAAACCGAATTTTCTCTCTGCGGCAAATACTCAAAAATCCTCATTGCCAATATTACCATACGAGTATATATACAGTGTACGTATGTTTTTATGTCTCAGCTGTATGGAATCATTGCATATAACAATAAAAGTCAATTTCCATATTTAATTTTCCTAAGTGCTAACAGTTAAATATGTTCTTCAGCATTACGCTCTTTCTTAAATCAGATTTCCGCAAGTGGTAATGGAGGCCGGTACGACGACAAGCCACAATATGGTAATATGTAAATAGTTAAGGCTTTTGCCAGTAATAATAAGGAAGAAAATGAATTCTTAAATGGCTTTTGAGTAATGTGGTAATCTACATAAGCAATACTTTCGGAAATTTCAACTTTGCTTTGATCTGTATTTTAATGAATATTTGTTTCATAAATAGCAGCTCAACTGCTCGGAAAATATACAAAAATATGTGTATGTATTTAGATATTTTAATATTATTGAAGTATGTATGTATGTATATCTAAAATAAATATATGCAAATGAATAATTTAGGTTTACTTAGTATGTATGAATATATAATTAATTGAAGTTTATAGACTAAAATTACTATTTTTTTTTTCATTCACAGTGAAAGGGAAATTATTTCGGTTGAGAGACGTATAAATTTGAGAAATGTTTAAGTACATAGAGTCAATGTCAGGAAGATCATCAAAAACCATACCAGTATACATAAATAAAATTGCAAAAGTTAAAAAAAGAACCATTCATGAACATCTCAAATTTATTGCAAATGCAAAAATCGATTTTGACAATTTCAATGTTAAATTTTATTCCTTTTTTTTTTGGATTTTTGGCCCAAAGTTTCATGTCTGACTGAATCGGTTGTATGGGGCTGTGTGGTATATTGGTGATTAATTAAATGTGTGTAGAATACCAAATTTTATGTTCTTAGATACTTTATGGAAATACTTATGACCAAAAATCACACATCTGAACACATAATTTGTAAGGGAGCTGGAACTGATCAATAGATTACAAAAAAGAAAGGGTTTTCAATAGGATGATATAATTTCTAAGTGCCGTTTTGCCCATTTTTAATATGTCATGATCTGTCATTATCTTTCACTGTATTAAGTATTTTTTACAATTTCATCATGAGAAGATATACGCAAGAACAACAAATTATTCAATATTATTTTCAAAATAACAGATTTTTTAAGAAAATCCTCATCTTCACCGATGAGGCTCACTTGCATCTGAGTGGTGCGGTAAGTAATCAAAACTGTCGATTCTGGAGCGAAGAAAATCCACAAATTATTCATGAGCAACCATTAAATTCCCCTGAATTAACAGGTTTGTATGGTTTTTGGTATGGTGGAATCAGGAACCATCGGTCCGTACTTCTTTCGATATGAAGCTGATAGCACCGTTACTGTCAATGGAGAGTTGTATAACCAACTTTTTATGGCCACAATTGGAAGAGGTTGATCTTAACAACATGTGGTTCCAACAAGAAGGGGATACGTGTCACACAGCGCGTGCAACAAGCGAATTATTGCGAGAAAGTTTTGGAGATTTGATTATTTCAAGAAATTGTGACATTGAATGGCCTCCAAGAAGTCGTGGTTTACCACCATTAGACTACTTCTTGTGGAGTTATTTGAAGTCATTGGTCTTTAGCCATAAACTAGACTCTCTTCAAACTTTGAAAGTCAATATTAAACGTGTTATTCATGACATACGACTTGATTTAGTGGAAAAAGTGTTGAAAAATTGGGTTCATCGAATACGTTCCTGTAAAAGAAGTCGTGGAGGTTATTTTAATGATTTTATATTCAGAACTTAATTGTATCTATTGTACTTCACATTAAATAAAAAAACATTTAAATTTCTTTAACAACTAGTGTTTTTTTTTAATCATATCACTCTTATTGGAAAGTTCTATACAAGCGCATACTTTGTTTCATTCATATATCTCCAAAATTTACAGGCTGAATCAGCTCAGCTCGTCATTCGATCGATTCGATACGATCGGTATAAATTTTGGAGGGCCTATTTCTTCTTCTTCTGGTGCTTACATACATCGGACCAAAGGTGTACATGAAAAGTAATAATTACACAAAACTTAATAAATCGTCTAGCTAAACCAGCCTTATATACTAAAATGTAAAATATCTACACATTTCTGATGACAAAGAAATATTGGAAAAAATAAAACCAATGCTAAAAGAAAATGACCTCCCTGAAAATGTAATTAAAAAAACATTAAAGAGATCTCAATTACGAAACCCACAAAATGAACCAAAGAACCCTGTAATATTCAAGTAGGTAATATATGTACCTCAATTACCAGAACGGTTAATAAAAACAGATTGCTACGATAACACAAAAATAAAAATATCACACAAACCCATTAACACTTTAAAAAACGTCTTCAATAGAACAAAGTCGCAGGTACATCATTCTGACAAAAGCAACGTAATATAACTGGTGACCTATTCTAAGGTTCCCTAATTGTAAAAAAAAAACACAGAAAATTCAAATTTAATGGGGAATGCTTATTATCATTCGAAAGAACATTATATAATATTAATTTTTTGAATATTATCTCTTTCAAATGTGCCGCGGCTACTCTCAGATGATCCATCTATTGAGTTCAATTTTCGACGACTCGTTCCAGCATTTCCACTGGTAACTGGCAAATGACACGCGTGATGTTTTACTCCAAGGTCTTTGTGCTCAATCGGCCGTCCCGAAACGTGAAATTATCTGCAAACTGAAGTGTTCTCTCAATAAATCCGTTAATTAGAGCGGTGTGTGGGAAGTGACACCGTCTTCTTAAAATCAAATATCGCGGAGCTCACGAGCTTAAATTTTAGGCATCAAATAGTCGGCTATCATGGCGCGATAACGGTCGCCATTACGTTACGTTCTCACCGGCATCACTCTTGAAGAAATGTGGACCGATGATTACACCGGCACACAAACTACATCAAACCTTTTTTTTCTGTATGAAATGGCAGCTCTTGAAGCTCTTCTTGAGGCAAAAATGGTTCTCATCACTGAACAAAATTTTGCTCGAAAACGCCGGATCTCCTTGTAACTTTTGAAGAGCCCATAGAGTGAAGCGATGTCGTTTGGGGGGGTCGAGCGGCTACAGTTCTTGCACATGCTGTATTTTGTACGCTCTCAATTGAAGATCTCGGCGTAAAATGCGCCAAGTCATTCAATACGTCAGTCCGAGATGCTAGGAACGACGCCGAATGAACTCTCCACGGTCTTCGTGTACACTTTCAGCTCCGACCACTATATTTTCTTCACTGCGTGTTGGACGTGGTCTATTCGGTCAAGTTTTATCCAGTAATGAATGCTGGGTCACAAGGTGGATAATGGTGTTGCGAATAGTACGCTCAGTGGGCAGATTATGTTGAGCATAATTTGAGCAGAGCGAGCGAAGCACATTCTTCACAGAACGTGAGTTTTCGTAATAAAGTTGAATGATTTGTAAACATTGTACAAGCGTAAGTCTTTCTATGATGAAATCCCAAACAATACTGAACAAAAATAACATGACAGCCTGGCACGGCTCACGCACGTTCTATCAAAAAAGGCTATTTGAAAAAGTACTTTTACTTGGAACACCTTTTATAAAATTTCCATTCGATTATCTAAACTTTTCTGGACAACCATAAGACTCTTTCGTTTTGTATATTTTCAAAGCTCTAGCTTATGGCACTAATGTTCTGTGCCATGGTATGCATAAACAGTTATTACCATATGTATACTTGTTCCATCAAATTAAATAGTTCAGTAATAGGTGGCTCGCAATTTTTAATCAATTTTCCTATACGGGAACCCTGATTTTCGTTTATATATATATATATATTCCATTAATAAAATAAAAATTGGAGCTGATAAAAAGTTATTGTAAGTGAATATTTTTTGTCATATATCTATAAGTACTTTTATATGATCTAAATTATCCATCATTCATGAAACACATAGAAGCTTTCACGAAGCCGAAGGCATCGTTGTTCTACATGCCACATACAGCATTTTGGCTCTCCTTTCCCGACATGAGCTACATTATTATTAACCATTTAGCAAAATGTTTTACAAATCAGCATGCAATTATTTTAAAAATGCTTCAATAGACAGTTGAGTACAAACTGAATGCGGCATATGCCCTCAAAAGTGTAGATATGTACATATATATAGCCTTATTTGACACCATTAACTTGCTTGTGCCCTTTGCCACTTACACTCACTCCCACGTGCATAAAACATATATATATATATAGCATATAATTTACAAATATTCAAATAATTTTCAGAATGAGCGAGTATTACATAGAGTGTCATTTTTATCCTTCTTCATTCCTTTTGTACCCAACAAGTCATTCGTTCATTCATTTATTTACCTCCGACATGGTCTGGTAACTTTTATGAATCACTGCTACTGCAATAACATAACTGCCGTAGTATGCTCGGACACTTGACGCCGGTTTATATATCCTCTACGAGGATATCAACGTTGACGGCGTGAGCAAAAGTACATATATATATGTGTGTGACACAGCGACGATGGTGACACTTTGTCAACGAAAATGCTTAACTAATACATGCACATCTAGGTATGCACGGAGATATGTATGTACATGAGTAAATGTTTGTATATATATCTTTGCACATTTGCATGCAACTTTTACAATAAATGAGCACATTCATTCTTGTCCACAAACAAACCGTACTCAACTCCCTGTTGTTGTTGTTGTTTATTTTTTTTTATTTCTACTTCTTCTTCACTTTGTTACTTCATTGTCTGTGCTGTTATCTATGCAGTTGTGCTGTTGCTGTTGCATGCGCGCTCTACCTTGTTTAGGTGATAAAATGTCTTAACAACAACAACAACAAAAGCAAAAACAATCCACAATCTAGTACATTGTTGTCAACTTTATTTCCGGCACTTACACGCGCTATTCTATTCAATTTCTAGTTATACCATTTTATTAAGTAGGCTTTATGTGCATACATACAGATGTATGCTTATACATAATTTTTTGTTGCTGCTCATTCCACTTAACGGTGCATCGTTTATTGTTAAAACACACTTCTCACATTTTATACGGAACATTGTTGCACACTTTAAGCGCTCTTTTTTACTTTGATAGCCGTTTGTACTCCTCACCATTCAACGGTTATGTGTACTAAGTTAAAAATATATATATTTTATAGAGTTCTGTTACAAAGTAAATGGGATAAAGTCCACTTTTTGTGGAAAAATTTTTTTTCAAAAATTTTATTTTACAAATGTAACTTTTGGTTTATATTCAACTCAATTTTCAATAAAATAATAAAAGAAATTAAAAATATTTTTGTATACATAAAAAAACAAATATATTTAATCCACCATTTCTAGAGTCACAAGACTACATAATTTTCGTTTTTATACCTTTCATGTACTGAAATGGTGTATTAACTTTGTGCCGAAGTATGTAAGTACCAGAAGGAAAAGACATAAACCCACCGAAATTTATACCGATCGTATTAGAATCACGTGTTGAGTTGATTTAGCCATGCCCGTCTATCCATCTAACCATCTGTCTGTTTTTCCATCTGTCTGTTCGAACGCACGCTGGTCCCTCAACTTTCGAGATAAACGGTGAACCAAGTAGAGCTACATTTTTCAATAGCCTTTTTTTACAGATCCCGCGTGTCATTATATATTTTTTTAAGTATTGTTTAGCATTTGATCATGGAAAGACTTACGTCTTAACAACGTTTACAAATCATTCAACCTTATTACGTTCTGTAAATACTTTGTCTCGGGCGCTTCGCTCAACTTATGGTCAACATAATCGGTCTACTGAGCGTACTATTCGCAACACCATCACTCATCTTGAGACCCAGCATTCATTATTGGGTAATATACGACCGAATATACCACGTGCAGTAGGCAGTGAAGAAAATATAGCGGTCGTACACGAGGACCGTGGAGAGTCGATTCGGCGCCGTTCGCAGCAACTCGGACTGACGTATGGAACGACTTAATGCACTTTACGTCCAGATTTTAAATTGAAAGTGTACAACTTGTGCTAGAACTGAAGCCGCTCGTCTTTCCCAAGCGACATCGCTTCGCTCCGTGGGCTCTTGAAAAATTCCAAGAAGATTTGGCATTTTCGAGCCAAATTTTGTTCAGCGATGAGGCCTATTTCTGACTCAATGGCTATGTAAACAAGAGAAATTGCCGCATTTGGTACGAAGAGAAATCAGAATAGATTCAAGAGCTGCCACTTCATCTAAAAAAATCAACGATTTGGGGTGGTTCGTGGGCCGGTGGAATCATCGGTACATATTTCTTCCAAAACGATGACACGTAACCGTCAACGGCGGCCGTTATCGCGTCATGATAACCAACTATTTGATTCCTGAAGTTGAAGCTCGTGATCTCTGCGACATTTGGTTTCATCAAGACGGCGTCACCTCCCACACATCGCATCAATTAATGGATTTATTGAGAGAACACTTCGGGGAGCAGATAATATCACGTTTTTGCCGGTCGATTGGCCACCAAGATCGTGTGATATCACACCGTTGGACTTTTCCCTGTGAGCATATGTAAAGTCTAAAGTCTATGCGAACAGTCACACCTGAATCGCCCTTGGAGCAAAACATCACGTGTGTCATTCGCCAGTTACCAGCCGAAATGCTCGAACGAGTCAGCGAAAATTGAACTCAACGGATGGACCATCTGAGACGTAGTCGCGGAAATGGATCACACGTTATTTCAATCGAACTTGCTAGGAAGCTGTACCCTTATGTTTAAACGATAATTTATCGAAACCGGCCGGATCAGACCACTATAGTATATAAATATATACGACTGCTTTTCTAGATTTGGGTTATAATTCTTTCAAAAAAGTACATACAAACGGGAAATTTGGTACTACACGTACATAGTGAATAACATACTCGTTCTGAAAATACTCGAAATTGACTTCTTTATCTTAGAGCCCACATGCAACCGAATTGATTAGATATGAGGTTTTGGGTCAAAAATACATTCGGCGTGAAATTTTATATTATACAGAAGTAAATTTAAGTTTATTTCGAGAAATAAAATCATCGAAATCGAGTTTTTAAATGTGCAGTAAATATTATATGTTCATGAAAGGTATAAAGACTTCGACATGACCGGAGACAGCCCCTCTTTCCCTTTTTTAATAAAATTTTCTCAACATTTCGTTTTATCTTCATTTGTACTAGTAACATATGAAGAGCTTGAATTCAGTAACGCTCAAGAAATTTTTCTTTCGGCGGTAAATAAAAATTGTGGGTATTTAGACATTAAAATTTTTAAAATTGATAATGTATTTCGAATGATTATTTATTACCATTTTATTTCTTCTGCATCACCTACCTCTAGTGCAAAATATCACTGATACCGACAATCTAATGGGCTAGGCTCTCAACTGCTTAGTAGATTGTATTTGATACCATATACGAGTGACAGATGAATGAGTGAAAGAGAAATACAGATAACCAACATGTTCTAGAACGCGTGAACAGAATGTTTGGGCCATCGTTAGGTATAAAAGGCGCGTCAGCAGCTACTTCTTTCTTCGGCCTCTGAAAACGATTTTTGAATATATCAGTTTCAGATATATGTACCGGACGAAATAGTATACTGCATGCACATCGAAGTTAAAAACTACTCGATTACCCAATTTCATTAAGATCATATTCATAAACTTAGTGAATATATACATACAATTTCCAAAGAATCGATAAAGCCGTGCTGGAAGAGTTTTTTCCAAATACTTTGACACGAGAATTTTACATTTAAAATTTTTTATTATTATACCTATCATGTACGTGAAATGGTATATTGTCTTTACTCTGCTGTTGAATAAAGACACTCAAGGCGTCTAAAAAAAATAATTAATAGTGGTGTAGATGGTGCGCTACTGTTTTTTAATGAAAAAAATATATTCTCATATATATGTAAGTGTAAAAGGCTAAAAAAATACTTTTTTTTAGGCAATAATCTATATATATATAAATCAATACAAATGTTGATGAACGCCTATAACTTGAGAACCTCCAGATCAAATTGCACCAAATTTTTTGGAGTTATAAAAGGATATTAGGAGAAGGTTGATGTGTATGTGTTATGCGATTATCGCCAGTCAATCCACAGATATGATCATTTTAGGGAACATTGGTCGCTACCCATACAAAATACATGCAACAACAACAAATACATGTATAATTCCAAAATACGCATACATCACGTTGTATGTGGTGTTGAAAGAGAAAGAGAAAGAGTGAAAAAATTAAAATAAAATAAAAATTTAAAAGAAAATGTTTAAAAAAAATTTTGGTTTAAGAATAAAATGTTCGATTAGAACAAATATGAAATTTCTTCTTATAAAGCTAGCAGTCTGCTAGTCAATATATATATTTCAACAGTACAGTTACGTATTGTTATGTAATGTTGTCACTGGTTTGCATTTAGCAGCTTAACATCTTTGATGTGCTTAATTATGATTGTAACTAATGTGTACATACACACAAACTCTTGTGTAAGCACATAATACCATGACAAGAGTGAACTAGATTGCACTAACCATAATAATCCGCGGTTACAATAGAAATTTCACACATTTCATTTCACACTTGTGGTACTCCATCAAATACGCAACACTCTTACCAACATAGATGTTGACAATATTTGTAAGCTTAACATATTTGCGTATGTACGAGGATATGTGGGTAAGTATCCATAGCATGTAAGCTCAGGTAAGCCGCTGTGGTTGCGGTGCGTAAATTACTGCTAAACTCAGGTATTAGCGGCAATGGTGGAGAATAAACTCTTTTATGCTCTTCATTTCTAATATTATACTTCATTCAATACACAAACATATATAGCGTATAAAATACATTGTAAGGCTCAAACATAAATGCAAGTTACTCATTTATTATAATCTCGAAAACTTTTAACTCATATAAAATGCTTAATCTCAGCGCTTTACTTTTTTATGCGCGAAATGCCGAAACAATGGAATTTTTTAATCAAAGCGAAAGATGGTAAACTACATAGACAATGGCGTAAGGAATGTTTGAATAGTAATAAGCGCTATGAGGCAAACAAACTGAATTTATGTGGGCGCTGAGGTGGTGGTTTGTTGAATGTAATTAAAAAGAAAAGTCGCTTTTATTAAAAACTGGAGATGAAAAAAATCACACGGTTTGTTCTTCTATATTTTAACCAAAGGATAGAGATTATTTTGAACTTTTTCCCACGTCCCAATTTTTTTTTTTTTTTTTTTTTTTTTTTAAAGGGTGAAAATTTAATAGCTTCATAGCGCTCTTCACTTTGATACCCATACCTCATGTGCAATTTTTTTATTTAATTTTTTTACATAATTTTTTTATATGAAAAGCTGGCAACCCATATCGAAAACAGATTTTATAAGTATGCACATATATACAAGTATATGCATGTTTTTGGAGTTGCATGATAATTTAAAAACGTCCACACCGAGTTTTTGGGCAGATAACTTACGTTGTTATGAATTCAGAAAAAGAGGCGTGGCATTTCTAATATTCTTACATGCAAAGGGTTAACGAATTAGTGACGTGTGTCCAACAAAACCTGTTTTGTTTTAGTTAAAAGTCAGACCTATATGAAAATGGATCGCTTAGCAATCGCGCAACGCTTAAAAATTCTTGGAACTCACTACTAAAATGGTGATTTTATCATTTTGACCTCGTTTTGTGCTTTAAGAGAAGATTATGGTGAACATAATCGTTCAACTACTCAAGCCTTTGGTAAAATTTTAAAGACAGTTGACAAGACCGCATCGACTACTGATAGTGTAAGGCCTAGGCATCGTCGTTTTGCTCGTTCCACCTCAAATATCGCTGCTATAAGTGAAAGTGTAGCCGAATACCCGAATGTGTCTATTTCTCGACGTTCACAAGAGCTTGGACTTTCTTATGGCACATTAAGTCGTATTTTGTATTTGAATACACCTACATCCATATAAAGTCCAGCTCACACAACAACTGAAACCAGCTGACCATTCACAACGCCGTAGTTACCTCGATTGAGGGTTTGCACAAAAAGC
Organism: Neoceratitis asiatica; assembly: GCA_030068015.2. Taxonomy (NCBI): domain Eukaryota; kingdom Metazoa; phylum Arthropoda; class Insecta; order Diptera; family Tephritidae; genus Neoceratitis; species Neoceratitis asiatica. The sequence goes on from CM061527.1 coordinate 40,893,367, forward strand.
GGTGAACTCTGATTTTTCCTAACAAAATTTTCTTCGACGACGAGGCACATTTCTCACTCAGTGAATACGTAAATAAACAAAATTGTAGCATATGGGGCTCCGAGAATTTAATAGAGGTCATTACACTCAAAAAAAACTTACTGCCTGATGCACTCTATGCATAGAAGAATACGACTTAGAGGATATGTGGTTTCAACAAGATGGTGCCACATGCCACACAGCACGAGTGGATGGCTTTATTGCTAGAGAAATTTTCCGTACGCGTAATATCCCATCTTGTCGATTTCAGTTGGCCACTGAGATCGTGTGATTTGACAGTTTTTGAACTTTTCTTTGCCAGGCTTCGCGAACCTTTAACTCTTGAGCACTTGATAACCAATAGTCGTCAATTTGTGGTTGAGATATCAAACAATGCTAAAAAGAATTATCGTATACCAGTTGACCTTACATCTCATTGCTGCGGCTCCCTTCAATTTTATTTGGATTAGATATTATAATTTGTATTATAAAGATGGTGACAGGTTAGGAATAATTAAAAATTATTTTCAAGGATCAACTGATGCGAAGTACCAAACTTCTTACTTTGTTATTGATCGACCTGTATGTATGTAAGTGAGTACAATTCACTTATAAGAGATATTCTGCTTTTCCGTTACTCAAAGTCTGCTGCGAAGATGTGAATATGCATGCCTTCAAGTAAAACAAACAGGACTACTCTATTCTACGCTTTTGGCATGGGCATAAGGGTCAGTCTAAGAATAACACATCATACCAAAAAATTATTCCATATGAAAACTTAAGCAGAAATTAACATAAACCTTCCTAAAGAATAGCTCTGTACATTGATAAAAATCGTATGAAAATCTTAGGGGCGGCTTTTAAGATTATTGCGAGTGAAAAAACAGAGAAACAGGCTATAATAAAAGAGCAATGGGAAGGTCCCCTGCCTACCATAGTACAACGCATTTTTTTATTCAACGCAGTTCCCTTCAGGATGATACAATGATTATAGCGACTCTTCAACTTTTCGATACCATTTTTGTAGTACGATTTGTTCTTTGCCTCAGTTTCGGCGATCACCTCTTCATTTGGAGAAAATTTAATCCCAGCGAGCATTCTTTTGAGATCTGAGAACGGAAAATAGTATCTGGGGTAGATCTGGAGAATACGGTAGTTTCCGAAGCAATTCAAAGCCCAAATATTTTGAGGTCTTTTTTCACCGGTTTCGTCCTTCCAACGGTCCAATAATGCTATGTAATAGTCGCCGCTGATGGTCCTTCCTTTTTCAAGGTAGTCAATGAAAATTATTCCATACGCATCCCAAAATACAAACGCCATTACCTTGCTATTGCGCTTTTCCACGCTTTGGAGCAGTTTCATCGTGTGCAGTCCAATAGTATTACTGTCGATTGGACTTCGTATTGAAATGGTGGATCAACCTTTCATCCATTTTCACATAACGACGAAAGAACTCGAGTTTATTGGGCTTGAACATCTTCAAACACTACCCAGAATCATCAGCATGTCGTTGTTTTTGGTCCAAAGTGAGCTCGTGTGGCACTCACTTTGCACAGTGCTTTCTCATACCCAAATAAACGTGGATGATTGATGTACACATTCAGTTGATATCTCTAGATTATGCTATTTCACTCAATTTTAATTTACGGCCATTCAAAATCATATAGTGGATTTTTTCCGTCAACCTCTTTTGGGCGTTTAATGCGTTCATCGTCTTCAGTATTCATTTCACCACGTCTAAACTTAGGTCACCAATCCTTGATGGTTGGTTTTCCTGGGGCAGTGTCTAGAAACTCGTCATCAAGCCAAGTTTTTGTTTTAACTGTATTTTTTCTCTTCAAAAAGCAATATTTTATCAACACGTGAAATTCCTTTTTACCAATTTTTTTCGCAATAACAAATATTACTTCACTCAAAATACAAATTCACAAACTAATGACCCGACAGCTGTTAAATTTATACACGGGTCTCTTGAATGTTAGGGCAAACTTAAAATCAATCTGTTCGTCATACAAATATTTGTACATATCTTTATGACTAAGCTCTTCCTAAACGGCTTACCCGAATTAAATGTACTTTTGTGTGTATGTGTGTGCTCAATACAACTCGAGTATAAATTAATTTATAACTCAGTAGAGAAGTAGAGCTGCCACCTGTTCTAAAAATTTTTATACATAAAATTGTTCTATAAGTGAGTCCATGGCTGAACTTATGCTAAATTACTAAATCGATTTTCATGAAAATTTTTGTGTGCCCTCAAATGGGCTCCGTAATGATTAAGATTTACAATTCGGCAGAGCTACGTTCTGTTTTGATATTTAAATTTGAGAAAATAGTGGTGAAATAAATGAAATATTGCAATACACATATTATTTAACAGAAGAGAATAAAGAATGGATGATGAGAAAATATTTTTAACCACGTTGACACCTTTTTTAAGAATTTCACTTTAGTTTAAAGTAATTGATACATTACTATATGGATATTGGAATAAAATATATGAAAAGTCTAATGATAAATAACTCATTGAAAAGAGTTGCCACCTGTTCGAAAAGTTTTATTCGATTAAATTAAAATTAATTGTAATAATTTGTTGAGGTCCTTAAACATAGTTGAATTTTATAGCTTAAAGGGGAAAATGTTATTGAGGGATATCACCCTTTTTACATTTTAAATATAGGAAAATTGTTAAAATAATAAATGTTACATATATATGGGTATCAATAAGAAGGCATCTAAGCAGAGCTTAATGCGAAAGTGTTTTTGAAAAACGTTTCCACCTGTTTGAAAATTTTAATTTTAACATTTTTAAAGCAAAAATTAAATATTTAAAAATGGTAGCCCAAATAGCATGAATGAGCCAACCTCAAGATTTTTTGTATTGAAATATTTTGCACCTTTTCCATGTTAAAAAATGTTTCGGGTAAATGCACAATAGCCACATCTTTTAAATACCACCAGGTTAAATATATTTTTAATATTTATTTTATTTTTATTAGTTGAAAGCATATTGCAAAATATAGCTCATTTACTTATAAGCAAAAAAAAAATAAAAAATTATGTCTTTCATAACTTTGTTTTTTTTTTCTTTTTTTTTTTAATGTAAATCCTCCTCAAAGGAATTAAAATCTCTTAAATATTTTTAGCTTTAAAAATACTTCATTGTTTGGTGATTTTATTGTATTAAGTTCGAAAGTATGTTGTAATAATTTTTTTTTTAGTTTTTTTGGTAAACGATTTGAAAAAGCTGTCAACCCTCTTTAAAACTAGTTTTTGATGTTCTTACTTCGTTGTCATAGTTTATTCCTTCCATAAATTTCTTTAATTGAAAATCTTCAACAAAGTGGTAACTCTTATAAAATTTCCCGCGCAAACCGTTTCAAATCTCGTTAGCTCATATTTTATTAATTTTAAATTTAAAAAGCATTTTCTTAGGGACCTTTAATATAAACTCTGCCTTTCTAAACTAGCTTAAGCAAAAATAACCATTTTGTAATTTTTTTTATAAAAAAATCCGTCAACCATTCAGCTTCAGATAAATATCAAAACCATATTAAAAATCACAGAACTAGCTTGCTGAAATAATTAATATCCTATCTCTGCTGTTCAAGGAAATTGTCTTTTTGCTAACAAAGAGATTTTGATTGAACCTAGCTACATGCCAATGAATTTACTTCATTCTTCAAATAAAGCAACTTCAAATAAAGCAACAATTCAGTCGCTAGAATTAGGGATGTCTCATAAAAAACTTTTGTTTTTTATTTTCTCAGAAGGACATTTTTATATTGTATTTTCTTAAAAAAAACAAATAAATTTTCATAAATAAGCAAAACTTTTTAACTTAGATATTATAATCATAGGAATAGCTATGATTGTATAAAATTTTTAATATTACTACTTAGGTTAAATTATTTTTAATTTAATTTTTCTTTTAATTTTTTTTTTTTTTCTTTTTTTTTTCTTTTTTGTTAAATATACTTTATTTACAAAGCCATAAGTTATTTTTATCAATTCAAATTTTTTATACATATTAAAGCTTTGTAATGTACAATCGTAAAACAGTAGGTATCATGGTTACTTAAGCCTGATTCTATCGGAATAGAAGAAGAGTCAAGTAGGAGCCTTTGAAAAACCGTTAATAATTAATAATAGTAAAATTATATTATGTTTTAATTTAGTAACATATTAAAATTCTGAAAAATTTGCAAATCGTTTGTGCTTTTGGATATTTCTTTTACCCGCTCTGTCGTAGGTGATGCGCTCTGACAACAATTTAATTGCAATCTCAGCTGTCAGTGAGTATTCTCTGCCACGAAGGTGTCAGCAGGAAAGTCAATGCATTTTTTTATTGTATGATAATTAAAGGCATTTCTCACACACAGACAGATCAATAATAGTATATATACGATAGAATTGGTTTAAAAATTGGTAGAAGAAATTCACTTACATTTTCCACTTATAGCAAGATGATCGTCGAAGGCATTTACGAAGATAAACAGCAGTATTGTTGAAGCGGCTAGTTAAATGATTATTAAGGGGTATATAAGTACGTGTATGACAATTTGCCTACGAGGTACGATGAATTTTTTTTCTAGATTTTTTCATGTAAATATTTTATAGTGTAATCAATAAATACGGCGGCGAAGAGCTGACAAGGAGCATGCATCAGCTTCTTTGCAGAATATGGCCGGACGAAAAAATGTCTGACAAATGGAACCTAAGTGTGCTCTGACCAATCCAAAAAAAAGGAGAGACCCCACGGTCTGTGCCAATTATCGTGGGATAAGTCTTCTTAATATCGCATATAAGGTCCTATCTAGCGTATTGTGTGAAAGACTAAAGCCCCCAGCCAACAAACTGATTGGGTCTTATCAGTGTGGCTTTAGACCTGGCAAATCCACCAGATATTCACCATACGCCAAATCTTGAAGAAGACCCGAGAGAAAAGATTCGATAGACACCACCTTTTATGGATTTTAAAGGTGCCTTCCATAGCATGATAAGGCATTGCCTCTACGTCGCTATGTCTGAATTTTATATTCCCACAAAACTCATACGGCTTTGTAAACTGACCCTGGATAATACCAGAAGTGCAGTCCGAATTTAGAAGGATATCTCCGAGCCGTTCGATACCAAACGAGGTTTCAAGCAGGTTGGCTCTATATTCTGTGATTTCTTCAATTTGATGGTGATGAAAATAATATGAGCTGCAGAGCTAAACAGACCAGGCACAATATTCTACAAGAGTGTGCAATTATTGGTGATATTGATATAATAATTATTGATGATATTGATATAATTGGTCATAGCAATCGCAACGTAGGTTTTGTGTTCTCCAGATTAGACGAAGAAGCGTAGCGAATGGGTGTGGTAGTGAACGAGTGCAAAACGAAATATCTCCTGTCATCGAATAAACAGTCTTCCCACTAGCGACTTGGCTCCCACGTCACGATGCTACTTTGGACTGAGTAGGCAATTAAAAAGTAAAGTCATCTCTCGAAGAACCAAAACCAAACTCTACAAGACGCTCATCATTCCCGTCCAGACATATGGTGCAGAAGCCTGGGCGATGTCTACATAAGATGAGTCGGCTTTAGGAGTTTTCGAGAAAGTTTTCGCGTTGCCAACGGTGAAAACCGCAGACGATTGAACGATGAGCTGTATGAGCTCTATGACGACATTAACATAATACAGCGAATCAAGAGACAGCGGCTACGCTGTCTAGGTTATGTCGTCCGAATGGACGAAAGCGCTCCAGATTTGAAAGTATTCGAAGGAGTACCCGCTGGCGGAAGCAGAGGAAGAGAAAGACCTCCACTCCGTTGGAAAGATCAGGTGGAGAGCGACTTCACTTGGTATTTCTAACTGGCGCCAAAAAACAAAAAGGGGAAACGAGTTTTCGCTATAATCGCGTAAGCGATGCCTACGCCAAAGAAGAAGAAGAAGAATTAATTATTACTCCCTGAAAATTAATTGTTTAAGTTGGTAATAAGAAAATTAACTTTAAATTAATTCATTTTGAATAAAAATTTCGGTACTAATTCACTTATAAAATAAGAATGTTTTGTGAAGTATTTTTGAAACCATATTTAGGTTACATTTTATTTATTTTAAATATATTATTTCTTTACATTTTTAGACCTTAATTTTTAATTATTTTTCGAAACAAAACACAAATTTTAAGTCTTATTAGAATCTTCTTATTAGAATATAAATTCGAGATATATGATTTTCACTTTACTTTTACCAATTAATCTTAAATTTTCACCATTAAATGGTAGATTAAATAAAAAAAGTTGATTTTTTCTGTAATTTTAGGCAATACACCTGCTTAACGCTTGGAGAAGGGGGGACACCAGGCGACTATGATAGACAACGCACCTAGCTAGGTCACTTTCACACGCGATAGGCAGATTTTTCCGACTAAAAGCTGAACTATTACGCGGTTGGGAATTCTGAATTTTCTTATGAAACTCGTGATACGGTGCTGAATGGTGATTTGCTGATCTTAGCGAGCTAAATTGTGGGTGAGACTTGACCCCGAATATGTAGAGATGAAGCGTTTTCTTTTTCTTTCGCTTCGTGGGCACATGAGTACATGTGATCTTTCAATAGCTGGTTTCATAAATGTTGATATTACCTCTTCAAAAGTTAAATGTAAAAGGCCACTCGTAACTTTTGAAAAATAGTACTTTGCTTATCTTTTGCGAAAAATCAAAATGAACACTGATGAGAAATGAGCCCCAGAGTTGCTTTTTTAGGGATTTAGTACAAACTATTATATGTATTCTCACATCACGATTGTGAAATATATTTTTAAATATTTCTGCTAGTATTTTTAAAACGTCCAATACATCTTTCACCATTAATTTCGCTAAAATCTTTAAAAAAATATATATATTTGAACCTCCCTAATCAGAAAGCTCAAAAAATACTATATATGTACTGTACACAAAACTTGTTCCTCCAACTAAGCAGCCGAAAAACACCAAACTACGGCTCAATAGCCATTAGCTCGCTGGTCTTAATGAAAATGTATGTACGAGTGCAAAACTAAGCATATTTGTAAGCATTCCTACGTAGGAGTTGCATGAGTGTACGTTGGGGATGCACTGGTATGTATGCTTGCGCGTATGTGAGCCGAAATCTCTGTATATTTCTCTCATTATTAGGTAGGAATAAAGCCGATTTTAGATACCTTAGAAAAACATGCCCTCAGGCGACCACATACACACAAACATACACACCCTCCCACATACACAAACACCACTATACGAATACATGTAAAGGGTGTTTTTTATAGAGGTATAGCACTTTAAGTTGGCATTACTTTTCAAAATGGCGACCGAATTAACAGCTGTCAAGTGATTTATTCTCAGTTTGGTTTGGCAATTCATCATGAATAGACTCACGCCTGAACAACGCTTGCAAATAGTGCAATTTTATTTCGAAAATAATGGTTCTGTGCGGAAAACCTATCGCGCACTACGTCCATTTTATCGTCGACGATCGATGAACTTCTGGTTGAATGGCTACGTCAACAAACAAAACTGCCGCATTTGGAGTGAAGGTAATCCTCAAGTGTATGTTGAAACACCGTTACATCCAGAAAAACTGACTGTCTGGTGCGCTTTATGGGCTGGTGGAATCATTGGTCCGTACTTTTTCAAAAACGATGGTGGCCAGAACGTTACAGTCAATGGTGATCGGTATAGAGCCACGATTACTAACTTTTTCATTCTTGAATTGAATAACCATGATGTCCAGGAGATGTGGTTTAAACAAGACGGCGCAACATGCCACACAGCTTGTGCCACAATAGATTTATTGAAAGACACGTTTGGTGACCGCCTTATTTCGCGTTTTGGACCTGTGAATTGGCCTCCAAGATCTTGTGATTTAACACCGCTAGACTACTTTCTGTGGGGCTATGTAAAGTCATTGGTCTATGCGGATAAGCCACAAACGCTTGACAATTTGGAAGACAACATTCGCCGTGTTATTGCCGATATACGGCCACAAATGTTGGAAAAAGTCATCGAAAATTGGACGTCCAGATTGGACTACATCCACGCTAGCCGTGGCGGTCATATGCCAGAAATCATATTTAAAATGTAATGCCACAAGATTATCTTTCGGATAAATAAAATTCATGTCAATGGAATAATCCATCGTTGTTTTATTGCAACTTAAAGTTTTATACCTCTATAAAAAACACCCTTTACATGCATTTACACTATTCATTCATTCGATCTTACGGCCACAGTTTCATTCATTCATTCATTCATTCATCGATGCCCATTTATGCGCTGCATTTGCAGTTTTGAACAGCTACATATGCGGTATGTACTTTTAATTGCCCTGTTGCTGTTATTATTGTTGTTTTACTGTATTTTGCTTGCATAGTGTAGTACGTGTATATAAGTTTGCATGTGTAGCATTACCAGTCAATAATGCTGTTGCGGCAGGAGATTTTGTTGTTGCTGTTGTTTGACACTGGTTTGTTTTTGTTATTTGTTATTTGTTGTTGTTGTTTTGTGTTTTGATTCGCCCATGTAACGGGAGCCATTCGCGTATTAATTGCAATTCTAGCCACAAATGTAGGCAACATGAAAGCTGTAACTGTAAAATTGAATCACTGTCAGGCAGATGCGACTGACTCAGCCAGCTGGTAGACATTAGTATATATGCATGTATGTATGTACAGACTGTGGTCAATTTTCTGCTTAAGCACAAAATTTTGCGTTGCCGAAAACCGTTGGAGTCGAAATATTCACCAATCCTATATTTCTAGCAATTGAAACATCCCTAAAGTCACATTAACCATTTTATAAGAACCCTAAATCACTAATGCATTGGAAAAATAAATAAATAAAAATTTTACCATAATTTTTTCGAACACAGTTAGTTTATAATCCAAACCTCATTTTTCCTCAAAGCCAAAATTCGGAAGGAAATGGAGTGAAATTGAGGGCAACTTTTCAGAACTGTTCACACAGGCATTAAATTAGCTAATTGAGTGTATATCAGCAATTATAATCTAAGTTGCAGCAAAATTAAATCTCACTTCAAGAATAAAAAAGACTAAACATCAAAAACCTATATATAAAGTCAATAACTTTTACACACATTACCACATTTTACGCACTTCGAAATATATTCTACTTTAGTTCCCACAAGCATTTACACATGGAAGAAAACGTCTGCGTTCATCTAAGTATGTTTTGTTTGCACTATGTTAAGTCGAACACAATAAATCATTCATAAACTTTTTTTACATTATTTAATTTAGTTCAATAAGAAGTAACTGCTACACAAACTTTTGTATCACTAATTAATATAAATTTAAAATGAGACCACATATAAAGAAAAAGGTCACTCAAATCAATCAGAAAAGTGGTTATAGTACGCTGCCTAATTTTTGTTTCTACTACATCACATAAGTTCTCAATAGGGTTAAGCTCAGATGATTTCGGGGCTGTACGCAGTTGTTTAGGAATATTGTACAGCAATCAAAGCTTAATAATTTCTGCTGTGTGCTTCGGGTCGTTATCCTGTTGGAAAATAAATTTCTCACCGAGTCCCAGCATTATTGCACTTTATTTTACATTAAATTTAAATTTATTTAAATATTAAGATAATCATGCTTGTTCATGATCGACTCAATAAACTGAAATTTTCCTCCACCCGAACTTGCCATGCACCCCAACATCAGCACCTCCACCACCGTGCTTTACCGTAAGTACACGATTTTGCTTTTCCTCCAAATAATCTTACGCCCTTAAAAATTACTCTCATCTGAAAAAATAACTCTATTCCAAAACTCTGGAGGCTTGTTTGAGTGCTCCTTCGCAAAGGTCATTCGCTTGAGACGATTTACTCTCGATATGAAGGGCTTTCTTCGTGCGAGTTTGCCATGAAATCCGGTTCTTTTCAGAATTTTTCGTACCGTATCTGGACATAATTTCTTTTGATACTCTAATGCAATGTTTTTTAAAGTTGGCTTGCTGTTAGACGTGGGTTAGACTTGACAAGAATTGTTGGGTTGAGCTCTTCTCTTTCCGTCAGGATTCTTGGACGGCCAGAACGTGGCTTAGACTGATAAGATTTTGTTTGCTTGAAGTTGTTTATTACTCTCTGGTCAGAGGAGTACTTTCTCCAATAGTTTTTGCAATTTCTCGATAACTTTTACCATTCTGCCACAAGCAACAATGATTTTCCTTTCACCAATTTCTATTTCTTTTCGCTTTTGGTTAGTCAAACACATAATAAGTTTCTCCTATATTTATATACGCTTTAGCTTCTTCATAATCGCGATTACTATCGTGTATCATATGAAATTCAACACAAATAATTTGTATTTTCAATGCAAGAAACCATCGCTTTATAAAGTGAACTCACACTTTTTCTGCTCAACTAACTTAAGTAGCGGTACTACAAGCCCGCTACAAAATTTTACTCAAACATTCTTCAAAGAATTGTCTTCAAAATAAGTGAAAATAAAGCAGTGATTGTTTTGAAATTCTTAACTTTTTTTTAGTTAAATACTTTAATACAGTGAGTGAACGCAGACTTTTTCTGCCATGTGTACATCAATTCATGTCAGTTAAGACAATCTCAAAATTTTTTAAATTAAATAAGACCACTGTGCAATTCTTGTATGTATATATTCCGCAAAACATTTGTACTAATGATGCCATGCCGGTGTTGGAGTAAAGCTTAGAATTTCACCATTTTCAAAAAATCTCGTCATTTCCGATGTATTTATCTTTGTATCTCGATATTGTACTATATACAAGTATAAGTGCGAAAATGTATTCATTCCATGGTAGTTTTATGAATATAACTTCGTGACTGCACAATTTCGTATGACAATATCATTGATTACCAAATAATCATGAAATCCAACGCGAGATAGCGACAAGTTATGCAACTCGATGTTTTGCTACTGTGGTGGTCATATGTACCTACTATCAACAATAATTTCAGCTCACAACTGCTCATTATTATAGGTAATTACTCGTGATAATGAGGGTTTTTGTGTAAGCTCGATACTACGAAATACCTATAGCTTCGGAATTTAAGGTAATGGTTATATATGTTATACGTCCCCGCAGCTTGAGCTTCGTTGATGTTTGAACTTTGTCATTGCGGAGGGATAGAATGTTTTAAACCTCGTCGTAGATTGGATATGTTTCTTTGGCATTTTCGGAATTTCCGTTATTGCTAGAAAAACTGTTCCAAGTATACAATGTACTCTCTCTCTCTCTCTCTCTCCCTCTCTCTCTCTCTTGTTTCTACACGAAAAGCTTTAATTTTGAAACCATCTGTAGGTTTTTTCAGCTTCACACATATTTTTTCCACGGATCCCAACGCAATGTCGAGTCGATTTTGGTACTTTGGAGATCACGCTCACCTAAACCACTGCATGCACATATATCTTCCGTCTCGAGATTTTTATTATATCACAGAAAAGTTCCCTATGAAATCTATTATAGTAGACAAAATCTTTCTTTAACACAAATCCATTAACAAATTTGAGCTAATTTCTATGGTCTAGAAACTAGGAATCTTCTTCCGTCGAGTTCTCTCATGGAGACTTAGACATTTCCATAAGTGGATGTTTTCATTTTCTTCACTGAAAGATCCGCTTGACGGCATCTGAAGAAGAGTGATTAGCAGTGCTTGTTAACAAGCGATTGATTTTATTTTCGGATCTTGGACAGATCAGCATCAGATCAACAACATTCAAGATTTACTCGTTTTCAAAAAACGTTCGTTCCCTCATCGATTTCCAGCACGCTGAGTTAAATAAGCAACAGTAAGGGAGTATTTCAGTAATACTGTATATAACGGGTGATCCATTAGATTAGGTTCCCTTCTTTTTTTAGAGAAAAAAAGACAGAAAATTTCAATTTAATGAGGAACGTTTATTATCATTCGAAATGACAATCTTTGGTATTAATTTTTTTAAAGATTGTCCCTTCAAATGTTGATCGCAGCTGCGTCTCAGATCTTCCACCCGCTGAGTCCAATGTTCGATGACTCGTTCGAGTTTTTCGACTGGTAACTGGCGAATGACAAGCGTGATGTTTTGCCCCAAGGCCTGAATGGAAGCGGGATTGTCCGCATAGACTTTAGACTTTACATATACTCACAGTAAAAAGGCTAACGGTGTGATATCACACAAGCTTCGTGAACAAATGACCCAAAACGTGAAAATATCTGCTAACCGAAGTGTTCTCTCAATAAATCCATTGATTGATGCGATGTGTGGGAATTGGCGTGGCGTCGTCTTGTTGAAACAAAATGTCGCGCAGATCACGAACTTCAATTTCAGGCATCAAATAGTCGGTTATCAGGGCACGATAACGGTCGCCATTGACGGTTACGTTCTCACCGACATCAGTTTTGAAAAATTATGGGCCGATGATTCCACTGGCCTACAAACCACGCCAAACCGTTGTTTTTCTGGATAAAATGGCAGCTCTTGAATTTCTTTGGGTTGCTCTTCGTCTCAAATGCGGCAATTTTGCTTGTTTATATACCCATTGAGCCAGAAAGCATCGAAAGCGTAGGATCTTCTTGGAATTCTTCAAGAGCCCGCAGAGCGAGGAGATGGTGCTTAGAAAGGTTGTGCGAAACACATTCTTTACAGAGCGTGAATTTTCGTAATAAAGTTGAATGATTTGTAAACGATGTTGAGGCTCAAGTCTTTCCGTGATGAAATGCCAAAGAATACTGAAAAAAAATAGCATGACAGCTTGGCGTGACTCTTGTATGATTTGTCAAGAAAAGGCTATTGAAAAAACTACCTCTACTTGGATCACCATAAAAAATTATTTCTCTTACTTAGTGGACGATATTGTCATTTTTCAATCTATTGCCCGCTCAAAGCTTGTAAGCTTATGTAAATCTATAACCTCTCCATATTCCTCTTCACACAAACAATAATCAACTTTTCAAGCTAATCTCCGATTATGAAATTAACCGCTTGAAGTCAATGTTTACATCAAAACATCACATCATTCATGCAGGTGGACGTGGACAAAATGCTGCAAAATATATCCGCAGGAAGATCAACTTGAAACGGCTTTTGAAGGAGCGACACGTGTATGCAACATAAAGGTAGAAATAGACTAAAACACACACATACATTACTTATTATGCATCAGCAGTGAAATTAACCCAGCCCAGCGTTAAATATGTTTTTTTTATAATTTTTATTTTTTTAGTATCTATAAGTTGCCGGACAACACAATGTCCGCACGAAGCAACGTGTGCAGCAATGTTGCAACGGCTGTCCCTGTCGCATATTTTTTGTTTACTTTGGCATTGTTATAGCTGTTGTTGTTTGCTTTTAGGTTTAATTTTATATGCAAAAATATATGTGTGTATACCTGTGTGCATTTTTTTTCTCTTACCCTCGACACCCATAGCTCCAACAGTGTGATACACAAAAACAATAAAATGAGTGCAACAGCTGGTTGCATGCTACCTTTTATGCACACAAACTTACATTTGTATGCACATACAAAGCAATGTGTAGTAGGTTGCGTTTGTAATTAATTGTTTTGTTGTTTTAGTTGTAATTACTGCAAAGCCTTCCCTTAAATATTTGCATTTTGCTCATGCAATTTTTTTTTTTTAATTTTTTTTCGTTTGCTTGTTTATTTTCTTACCTTTATCAACACGCTTTTTAACATATAATATTTAATCTCTTTTTTTCGCTTTTTGTTTTGCTTTTTTCGCTTTTTTGCTGCTCGTTAACTAAGGATTTAAGGTAAAATTTGCAGTAATTAAGTTTGTTGCCGAGAACTACAATAAAATATTCCAGCTAAGAAAATAAACAAAGAAAGAAGATTTTTTTTACTGTTGCTATTGTTATTGCAATTGCATTATTTACGTCTACAAGCATACATATTTATGTATAATTAATTTATGTATTTATGTATATTTGATTGTTGATTGAAAAGTAAGGTTGAGGGCCTGACCGAAGGCGGCTGCATTAAGCTATTGAGTACGGTCATTATGATATATATATATATATATGTATATGCATGTATATATCGGTACAAAAATTCGAAAAATTATCAATTAAAATGCAAAACCATATTTTATTGAAAAGTAAATATGACGCAAAATTTATATTACAAAAAAATTCCAATCTGTCGCTCTATGTAGGAGTGTTTTTTTCGTATGTTGTAAAGAGCGCTCATTTTCTTAGGTGAAAGGCAAATTTTAAATTTTTTTGAAAAGTACTTATTTATTTATCAATATTCATTTTGTTCCCTTGAAAGTTATACCCCACGGATATAATATACTTATGCCAACGCTTTTTTCATCCTCGAAGCACTTTTAAAATGCGCTTTTCGGTACGGCCATCAGATATTTCTTCGATGCTGAATTCATCTCATCAATTGTGGCAAAACGCTTTCCTTTCATTGGTTTCTTTAGTTTTGGGAATAGAAAACCGTTGCAGAGAGCCATATCTGGTGAATACGGTGGTTGAGCAATGGATTACCGTTTTGTTTTTGGCCAAAAATCGCGAATAAGCGTTGATGTGTGAACTGGTGCATTATCGTGTTGCAGAATACGTGATTAGTTTTTCCACAATTCCGATCGCTTGAGTCGTATTGCCTCACGCAAACGTTGCATAACTTCCTTGTAGTACTTCTTATTAACTGTACGACCGTTTGACAGGAACTTGTGATGCAACGCACCATTTTAATCAAAGAAAGCAGTGAGCAAAACCTTCACATTTGACTGAACTTGGCGTGTCTTTTTCCGCCTTGACTTATCAGGCAGCTTACATTGGTATGATTGGGAATTGGTTTCGACGTTATAACCATATACCCACGTTTCGTCACTAGTTATGACCCGTTTAAGCAAACCTGCATCGTTGTTGACGTCATTCAACAACTCCTGAGCGATACTAATGCGACATTGCTTTTGCTCAAAATTTAGTAATTTCGGAACAAACTCCACCGTCACACGTTTCATGCCGAAAACATTCGAGAAAATTGAATGGCATGAGCTGATTGATATGCCAACATCCTCTGCAGCTTCCCTAATAGTGATTCGACAATTTTCAAGCAAAATTTTTTCACTTCGATGTTTTCTTCGCTCCATGACGTGGTCGCGCCTCCAGGACGCTCATTGTCATCAACATCTTCTTGGTTTTCTGTAAAGCGTGCTATAAGCACTTTTTTGCGATAAAGTGGACTCACAGTCAACATTTCATGTGCCTTGGAGCACTTTATTCCACTTTTTAGTTCAAAATTTAATACATATTCTTTGACCCACATCTTTCCAAAAGTTAAAAATCGAAGAGCACACAAAAACGTGACTAACAATAAAAACCAAATATCAATAATCGAATGTATGCTGCCCGCGAAAAATCAAAATTCACCATTTTCTTTGAACATACTTCGAAAGTGCTTAAGAAAGTGTTTATATAATTTTTTTAATTAAATATTTATGAATTTTGTTTTTATTGTGATTTATTAATTTATTATTCTTGCTAGAAATTGATCTACGAGAGGATTAAATATCGTTCTGTTTGTGATTCTAATAGCCTAAAATATGTATATATAAACTCTCTACTCTCTCTTAAAACGTTATACGTTTTTTTTTTCAAATTGTCAATTTCTTTTGAATAAAAAATGGTTAGAAGACTTTCAAGAAATCAAACTCCAAAGAAAAATCGATATCATGATGATAATTTAAATAGATTCTTCTTTTAATAATTCAATAGTGCGTTAATCATTTTAAGGGGAGATGAGAGTCTAGAATTTTCAAAAAATCGATTTTTGTATTTTTGAATATAGCGAAGTTATAGTCTTTTAAGAATATTCTGTTAAAATTTTATAATGATATCTACAGTATTTTCGGTTCTACAGGTCTACGAGCAGGTGGCGGCCGACCACTCGACCTCACACCCTTCCAACCTTAAACTCGTTCTTCTCAGAAGAGCTTTTTTCTGCATGGCGCAGGTAAAAAAAAGTACTTATCCGAATGATCTGAAATTTGAATATGTTATTCGGTGCACTAGTAAAAATTTATTATCTTGATAACTTCTTACTTTTTTAGCTCAAAACTGACAAACAAAAAAACCTGTTTCGGTAATCGAAATTCAAAAACTCAATTTTTTTTTTCAAAAATTTTGTTTTTTATAATCTTTGTTCAGGATATAGCTACACTTGTACAAATTAATAATCTCTGTGGTTTTTGTGTTTCAGATAAGTACGAGAGCCGAAATTCCCTGCGCCACCCTCATCCAATTTTTTGAGAAGATCAACTTCATTACAAATTTGAAAGATTTTAAAATTATTATTTTTTTAATTATCTAAATGTTTTTGTATTAAATATAAATTGTAAAATATACCTACAAACTTGAAATGTTTTTGTTTTTTATAATTAACTTAAGAAAACCTATTGAAGTTGCCTGAAATTTACGCTCACTAGACCACCATCTCCCCTTAAAATATTAATTTTCCACGCTTTTGTAGATGATGTCCCGAACGACATAAAACGATAGATTAATGAAAGTATTGAATACAGGAAACAAAAATGGATTTTTGAAAAAAGAAGTTTCGCTATCGACTTAAATTTTGGCTACAAATTGTTCTCTAAAACTGGGACTCTTTTACGGCACATTATGGCGTATTTTCACTTGGAATTACACCGACATCCATATAAAGTCCAGCTCATAGAACAACTGAAGCCAACTGACCATTCACAATGCCGTAATTACCTCGATTGAGTGCTTGAACAACAAGTAGTGGACAGTGATTTTTCCTAACAAAACTTTCTTCAGCGACAAGGAACATTTCACAGTCGTCAAATTCGTAAATAAACAAAATTTCCGCATATGGGACTCCGAGAATTCTCAAATAATTGAAATTTTGAATTGAAATAATTCAAAAAAAAACTTACTTTCAGGTACGCTCTTTGGCCCAGACGTGTGATTGGACCTAACTTCTTTGAGAAGGATAATAGCGAGACTGTCACTGTCAATTCGCAGCATTATTGTCGTATGATATCCGAATTTTTTTTTTGGCTTGCAATTGAAGAACACATCTTAGACACTAGGTGTGGTTCGCACAAGATAGTGCCACATGCCGCACAACAAGAGTGGATATGGCTTTATTGCGAGAGAAATTTACCGGCCGCGTAATCTCTCGTTTTGGCGATTTCAATTGGCCACTGACATCGTGCGATTTGCTACCATTACAGGTTTTTTTTACAATGAAAAAGGAATTTCGTAAAAAAATATTTTAAATGAATTCCATTTACGCTTACGAGGAACCGCAAAATGATTAATCCTGTACATATGTAAGTAAATATATATGCCCTTATGTGGCTTGATAATAGTAATTTCTTTTTTCTAAAAACAAAAAAATATATTATTTATTTAAATAATTAAATTAAATTAAAATAGAAGTAGAAATTTAAAAAAATTAATAATAAAAATTTAATTTAAATTTTTGGAACAAAAATAACAGATGAGTAACATTATTCTTATATAAACTAAAAAAAAAAATATTTATAAAACAGTTACTTCATGAAATGATAAACAGAACAGAATTATTCCTCTTACGCAAAAAAAATAATATAGATTTTAATCTTTCTGCCATAATAATAATAAATATCCTAGCAACATTACAAAAACTAAAAATTCTAAATTTTTAATTAAACACAAAATTATTGGTTATTTAAACCATCTAGTCTCCGATTAAAAATGAGCAAAATTTTATGAGAAAAATAAGCCACTTCAGAAAAATAAATTCATTTGTTATTATGAGTTAAAAAAAAACTATTTCATATTTTTAAATGTTTTTTTTTTTCAAATGCATATAAAATCGCGCCTGCAGCATATTTCATGTTTATTAATATTTTTTTCTTTCTAATTTTTACAACACCCCCATTGCTCTTAGCTACTCACAGCCATAACCCTAGCTAAGCTCCGCCGAAGGCATAAATTCTCATACCGTCAACAACAGCAACAGAAGCAGCAGCAGCAACGACATAAAAGCATTTCCGCATTCACCACTGCCAAGTCTACGTGAGACGACATTGTTTTGATTAATCGCTTGAGCACTGTGCGCTGTTCATATTTTTTTCTTGCAAAACATTTTCGCGACTACTTTTATTTATGAAGTTATTGTTTTTTATTTTCATTTCTCTTTTTTTTTAATTTGTTTCTTTTTTTAAATTTTTTTTTAATGTCCCTCACGAAAGCTATGTAAGTGGGGGGGAGGTTGATTTGTATGGCATGCGCTTTTTGTGGCGCATTGTTGTTGTGCGGAAATAAAGCAAGTCATTTGTATGAATGAATACTTCTTATATCAACCGGCGACTTCATTATACGCTTTTGTATGTACGATTACAAGTGTTTCCGTGGTATTCTTGTTCGGTTTTTTGTTTTTGTTTTCGTATGTACATGGATGTAATTCTGAGCATACTTTTAGGCGTTAAAGAAATTTTCAAATGCATGGTGAGTACAAAACATGATTCCTTATGACGGATTTGTATGTATATTCAAAGGTATTTTGAGTTTATGAATGAATTTCTTTCGTAAGAAGCAAATTCTATACGTACGTCTACGCTATACGTAGACAGGGTGAGAGGGAGAAAAAAATAAAAACAATTTTCAATTCATTATAAAATCAATCTATTCAACCAACCAAAAGTAATGCAGACGAAAATTTAATTTTTCATATTCAAAAGTAACTGAAGTGAAATCAAATAAAACTGTAAACTTTCTGGTATCCAGAAAAGTAAATTATTTATTAAGAACTTATGTGAACACTGAAAATTCTAAAGATTATTTGCTCTGACTTTATTACTTAAAAAAAAAAATTAATATACCTTCGATTGACTTAAAATAAATTTAACACAAAATATTTCTGAATGCCTAGAATTAAAGCTTTCGAACATAAGAAAACTCTACTTTAAAACATTTCGAGTGAAAATCTCTCTAGGTTCTATTTTGATTGACGCATATAAAGCATTACCATAAATATTTCATTAAAGTTTTTAAAAAAAATTCAATAAACTGAAGTCAAAACACTTATAATATTATCAACACACCATTTCGAGGCTTCCTATTTTTTAAAGAAAAAAGTACAAAAAATTCAAATCTAATGGGAAATGTTTATTATAATTCGAAAGAACCTTTTTTGACATTTATTTTCTGAAGATAATCACTTTCAAGTGTTGGCCGCTGATAGGTTTCAGATGGTCCATCCGTTGAGTGCAATTTTCGATGACTCGTCCGAGAATTTCGATTGGTAAGTGGCGGCTTCAGTTCTTGCAGAAGCCGTATTTTTTACGCTTTCAATTGAAGATTTAGACGTAAAATGCGCCAAGGCGTTCCTTATGTCAGTCCGAGTTGCTACGAACGGCGCCGAATCGACTCTCTACGGTCTTCATGTACACTCTCAGCTACGGCCGCTATACTTTCTTCACTGCGTACTGGACGTAATCTATTCGGTCGAATATTATCCAGTAATGAATGATGGGTCTCAAGATGGGTGATGGTGTTGCGAATAGTACACTTAGTTAGGCCGATTACATTGATCATAAGTAGAGCGAAGCGCATGAGACTCATTCTTTACAGAACGTGGATTTTCGTTATAACGTTGAATGAGTTGTAAACATTGTTCAGGCGTAAGTCTTTCCTTGATGAAATACTAAATAATGCTGAGCAAGAGTGAGATAACAGCTTAACGCGACTCATGCGTGGTCTGTCAAGAAAAGACTATTGAAAAAAATACCTCTACTCGAACAACCCTTTAGAAGTGCTATTTTGCTATTTAATATATTTTTAAATTGTGGTTTATAATTTTTTTTATCTCTCTCGAAAAACTCACACCTTTATATTTACGTCACTATTTTAATGAGAATACCAAATAATTCAGAAAACTTTTAGCGATAAAATCTCTTTTAAATTTCGAGAGTAAAGCATTAAATTGACTTTTTTATGTAACTTATTAAATAATTAATTAATTAATTCTGTAAATAGTTGGCAACTCTACATAAGAAAAACATTATTCAACTGAAAACCATCACAAATGAAATGAATTGTATTATTTTTCTATCTTATGTAATATTTTTGAATATTGATTTAAATTTGTTCATTTAATACTTTATATAGAATTGGCTACTCTTTTTTTAATATTATTTTCAGCTATACAATTTTGTGAACCTCATCAGCTTCAAATCTATGTAGGGGAATTCCTTTCAGTAATTTAATTCTTTTTACATAAAATTTTCTAATATGTGCAACCTTCTAACTTTTCTAATGCCACCATATGATTCATCTGTGTCTTCAACAAATATTTTAATTGTACAATTTCTCTCTATTACAAAGGGGTTATATCTATTTAGTGGTTTCGAAAGTGCGGTAATGTATTTTCAGATCTGTCGAACTTAATTGTCAAACCAAACATATTTTTTTTAAGTTAAAATCAGTATTTATGAAAATTAATCGCCTAACAGCCGCACAACGAGTTAAAATTGTTGAAATCTACTAGAAGAATAGTGATTCAGACGAGGCCACGTTTCATGCTATAAGAGGAGGTTATGGAGAACACAATCGTCTAACTACTCAAGCAATTGGTACATTTATCGTTAGGTGCATCATCGCTGCTGTAATTGAAAGTATAGTCGAACACTGGAATGTTTCTATTTCTCGACGCTCTCGAAAGTTGTGACTTTCTTACGTCATATTATGTCATGTTTCCCTTTTCAAAATTAAGAAAGCTGATCATTCACAACGTCGTAGTGCTTCAACTGCAAGTAGCGATTTTTCCAACAAAATTTTCTTCCGCGATGGGACACATTTTTCCCTCGTTGTATAGGTAAATTAGATGAGTTTTCAAACTTGGGGCTCCGAAAATCCTCAAGTAATTGAATGGAGTCCATTACGCCATAAAAAACTTACCGCTGAACCGTTCTAGTTTTACGCTCTAGAACATGCCAGTTATTGGCTTCTCTCTTTCATCTGAAATTCGATTCGCATTTTCACCACAGTGCCATCCACTTAAGTCTGATCGTCCCGATCAGACGCATTTGTTGTTTCAAACGCCTCTCTAGGTGGACCACTTTTGTCTTGCTTCTTGGCCTCTCAATGGTCTATATCCGACATACTAAATCGTTTAGTCATTTGATGATCTTCTAGGGCCCTTCTCAATTGAATTGAAATTTTGGGGACAAACCTTTCCTCCGTTATGGATTGTACAGCAACACCAAATCTCCATTTTGGAAGCCTTCGGAGTTCATCGCCTTGTCATACCTGGCCTTCATTTTGTCACTCATAATTTGAATTCGCTGTCTCACAATAGCATAACTCTTCCTCTAGAATTCTGGACGTTTCTTTCATATTTTTTCTCGCATCACTATTTATTCCACATTTTAAATCGCTGGGCAACCGAAGTTCATTACCAAAGAGTATCCTCGCAGGGGGTTCACCCGTGTTTCATGCACTGCCGACCGATATCCCATAAGGAACATCGGAATGTGGATATCCCGATCATACCGATGCTTGCCCACTACTTTCCGCAAGTGCTCTTCCAGGGTCCGGTTGAATCGCTCTACCATGCCATCTGATTGAGGACGCAGAGCTGTCGTTCGGGGTTTTCGAATACCAAGCATCAGGCACATCTCCTGGAACACAGACGACTCAAAATTTCTTACCTGGTCCGAGTGCAATTCTATAGGCCACTCAGCGACCGATTGACAACAGCCAACCAAACAGAACCGCTGCTAGATCTTCCTCAGTGTTTTCGTAATGCCTAGATGCCCTCCACTAGGACCATTGTGGAATTCCTTAAGAACATTTGGAATACTTATCCTCGGAACTACTATTGGCTTTGGAGAGCACTGGCCATCTTCATTTTCCCATACTCTATGCAAACAGCCAGATAAAAACTCTAAACTGTTCTATTGTGCCCAGTATGTCTTCGCGATGGGACGTTCCGCTGCCATTTGTTCCTTACTTGGCCGTCTATTCATCTCCAATCCGTGCATTAAAAATTGCATGTCCGGATCTTCCTGCTGTTTTGTGAAAAAAGTTTAAACATTTTTTTTTCGATTTGAGCAAATAAAAAAATGGTTTTCCAGAAAAATTTTACATTTTTTACTTAATGCATTTTTGCATTTAATGATCGATATGCACTTATATATGCTTAGCGTAAACCTCAAATATTTATATAAAATCCTATGGTATTTAAAAAACAGTCTACCATTGACTAGAATCTACTCTTTTTCCCTGTTTTGCTCTTTCTCTCATCAACAACATTTCAACGGTCCGCTTCAGTGCATATTTTACCCTCGAGGATGTTAACAATTGCATGCGTCAGCGATTTTCGTCACTTCTTTAAACTTCCAACACAAATGCATACAATATCGATAAAGCCGGTATACATATGTATGTACATATATATGGCAGGGTAATCGGCGGAAGGGGTCGCGTCTGTATTTTGTATATGAAATTTATTGTTGGATTTGTTTTGAGGCGAGCAGCAAATCGCAAAGTGTCAACTCCATTGTGTACAGAACAGAGCATGGTCCCCCTGCGCATTTTAGCGCGCGCTTTTCTCAGCCGTCGCGCTTATGTTATATGCAAACAGCAACAAAACGAGGAATAACAACAACAATATATACATACGTACATACAGTATGTGTTAAGTTATGTTTGGACGCATAACAATTCAAAAATTTGTGAGTTATGAACTCGCCGTGTAAATTTACCAAAAGTGTTGTTAATTTTTGCTTTTTTTGGATTTTTTTTTCATTTATAAATTTTTTTTCTTTTCTTATTTCTTTTTTTTTTTTTTTTTACTACCAACTCCCAACTCAATAGGCTCTTACACCAACAATTTCTACACTCAAGTGGCTGTTAAGCGTCGAGCATGTGCGTACCTACAAATTGGTGGTAAATTTAAGCACACACACACATACAGATATATGTAAATACACATAAGTACATGTTTGTCAATGTATTTAACGGTAAGTAAGCAACATACTCAACTTAACTTGACATCACATCCTTGACATTTGGGGCGCGCGAAAAATTGTTGTTAATGAAATACGCTGTGAAAGCAAACTAAAAATAAAAGAAAAAAATATCAAAAATAGACTGTAAAAGCTCTCGTAATGCTGTGAATGAGCAATGATTGAGTGGTTGGCTTACCACCAGCCAATACATTTACATACTGAGGCATATGTACAGACATTAATATAACAGCTACTTGCTTGCCGGTTTACAAGTAGGAGTGAATGAGGAGCGCTTGTCGATAGTCAAGTGAGCAGGTGGCAGTTGTTTTGAATTTATTATTATATATTTAGAATATGACTGATACATATGTACATGTAAGTATGCTTTCATTGTGATAAATCAATGCTTCTCACCCAAGCAACGCATTTAAATATGAAACATATTTACAGCGGCGTAGAGAAACCTACAAACACCCCCTATTTTCGTTGAATTAAAAGTCCAAAAGGTTTTTTTGGAAAATTTAACGATACAGTTTCGATACATATATCAGTAACATGATCTTTTTAGTATTCAGTTGATCCAGCGTTTGCATCAATAATAGCTTGAAGCCATCGTGGCATCGAAGATACTAAATTTGTCAATTCTGAGGGAGTAACACTGTCCCAAGCTTTGAGTAAAGCTCAGCTGCAAAGCTGCTTAATTCTAATTTTTCACTCAAAAATCTCCCAGACATGATCAATAGCATTCAAATCTGGTCCTTGAGGTGGTGTATGTAGTTGCTTGGAACATGATAAATCTACCAATCCTTAACAATATGGGCAGTGTGCTTTGGATCGTTACCCTCTTCAAAGATCCAGCCTGCGCCAAGCTCCAAACTGTCCACCGAAGGCTCCAGAATAGCTTCCAACAATTACTTATATTTCAACCGATCCATATTACCCTCAATAAAAACAATCTTTCCAACCCCAGATGCCGCCACCACTCCCCAAAACATTACTTTGCCGCAATCATGCTTCACTGTAGGTAATATATTTTTGGTGTTAAATGCAATGTCTTCTTTTCTTCAAATTTTTGCTCTTCCATCGCTGCCGAATATATTGAACTTCGATTTGTCTGTAAACAAGACTTTTTGCCGAAAATCCATTCCCTTGTCTAAAGGTGCTTTAGCGTACTCCAAGCAAAGTTTACGATTTTTTTTTTTAGAAATCAGAGGCTTTTTACGTGGCGTTCTACTGTGGAAGCCGTTATCGGATGGACACACTTTCTTTATAAGTTAGCGATGCTTTCGGCTAATTTTAGAGCAGTAGCTTTGGGATCATCATTCACTTCTTTCAGAATAAAGCTGATATCTCTTCGAATTAGTTTCTTCGGCTGGCTAACACGTGGGTTTTTTTCTGTGGATCAATTTTTTTTTTTTTTAAGTTTTTTTCAATGGTGAACTTTAGTTTAAAATTTTTTAAAATTCACTATACGATTTCTTCTCTTTTCTGTGCTGAATAACCATGATTATTACGTCAATGCATATTTCTTCTCGCGGAGCCATTGTTGATGCTAACTACCTAAGGATACCTAATCGCCATAGCAACAGAGCATATCGATTTTTGCGTTTTTTCACCATATTTTTTTTATTTTATGTTAGAAAATGGATTTGTTTTAATACATGTGGTTAGAAAAGGATTTAAAATATAACTAGATTTTTCAGCAAAGTAGTAGTACTTTCTACACAACGAATACAGGCGGTGTATGTAGACTTTTATTCGCCACTGTACACTTATGTTGTACTTCAGAAATATTCGAAGTGTTGTCGTTGGTTTACAATTGAATCATTATCATTAGCTTAGAGAGGTGAGAAAAAAAATGCAAATTTTCGAAATTTTTATATATTTTTAATTTAAAAATAATAAGCTTTTATGGTCTAATGGAAAGTCCGCCTGAAGCATAGATAGCGCTACTAGAATCCATATGACTTTTAGTTAGGCTTAACCTTCAAAATACGCGTGTATATATTTGACAGTGGTCGAATCATTTGTTTGTGAATTATAGCATTTTGAGAGAAGAAACTTTTGTTTTGTGCAAAAAATTGATAGAAAAGGAATTTCACGTATTGATAAAATATTGCTTTATGAAGGGAAAAAATACAATTGAAGAAAAAACTTGACTTGATGACGTGTTTTCGGTCACTGCTCCAGGAAAATCAACCATAAAGAATTGGTATGCTAAGTTTAGACGAGGTGAAATGAGCACCGAAGACAATGAATGCAGTGGATTCCCAGAGGAGAATGTTACCAACGAAAACATAAAAAAAAAACCACAAAATGATTTTGAACGACCGTAAAGTGAAATTGAATTAAATGGAAGACACACGACGAATTCATGATTCGGAGCAGTGTTTGGAGATGTTCAAGCGTAATAAACCCAAGTTTTTGTGTCGATATATGGCAATAAATGAAACATGGCTCCATCATATCACTCCGAAGTAAAATTGACATCCATCCGAGTGAACTGCTCACTATGAGTAGGTTCCAAAGCGTGGAAAAACGCCACAGTCGACTGGCAAGGTTATTGCGTCTGTATTTTGGAATGTACATAAAATAATTTTCATTGACTATTTTGAAAAACTAAGGACCATCAAAAGCGACTATAACATAGCGTTATTGAACCGCTTGAAGGACGAAATCGCCGAAAAGCGGCCGTGTCAGAAGTCAGTGAAATCGGTGGCAGAAATCCCGGAATTTGACTTCGAGTTGCATCCGCATCCACCGTATTCTCCATATCTGGCTCCCAGTGATTATTTCCTGGTAAGCCAGAAATTTTTAAAATCAGTCATCACAAGATCTTCACATTCCTTCAATCACGTTTCGCCGCTACATTCAAACCAGTTGGAGTTTTCAATGAAATATTATTTTATTATTAATTTTTGTGGACAACCTTTCAGGGTTTGAACCCTGTATGTATTCCAAATGTTCTATGTCGAGTTTTTGACAGAGATGTGCATTCACGGAGATAGTGGAAAATTATTTCCTTACTGCCTTTCACTGCGCAGCAGCGTCATATGTTTCTATAGGGCGTGCCCTCGTTATTATGGCTCAATTATATACATATATGCTTTTAGTGGATCTTTTTAATAAGTACTTAGATCATGCCCTATCAAACCAAAGTCAGATTTGCTTCCTTATCTTGAAGTTAGATATGGATTTCTATCTGTTCAATGCTAACTATTCAAATTTTATGTGAAACTCTCTTCTGCATCCCCTTCTGGAAATTTTTCTAAAAAAAAAAAACTTGGCCGTCAGCTTTTTGTTTGCCGAAAACGTTCCTATAATGGAAAACCCAGATTATAGCTATTTCGAGTTGAATTGCCACCGAGCTCTAAGCCGTCATATAATTATTGACGACGCTGAATTTTATCGTTTATGACGATACGGCTAGCAACGTTGCCTGGCTGTAAATGTATATGGGTGTTTTCCGTATTCTCTCTTCCAAATTTCAATAATGTTCTTTTTCATACCTAACACTTCTGCTTGGAAGTTGCTAGCTGAGTTTGGTGGACGCAATGGATGGGGATCCTAAGATCTTCAAGAGTGTATCCTTATACTCCCCTGCAGCTCACTTAATATTCAGATGGCGTTCTTCTCTTTACAAAGCCTCAACTCAATTCACCTTTAGAATGTATCTTCACCATGAAGTAATTATCTAGTATCTGACCTTGGTAGGGTATAGTCTGATTTCTTAAATGGTGTTGTTAATATATTACTTTATCCAAATTGTTTTTGTGATTCAACAACCCTACTCCATGAGTCTGATAGCGCAGCTTGATTCAGCTTTTTGATTACTTTCCTGTATTGATATACCAAACGAAGGCTCCGTTCTCTATAATTGGTCTTTTAACATACGTGTTCATCAAGTTGAGTATATTCGATTTAAGGTCTCAGATCCTGTTTAGTATTGTCTTGCAGGTGAAAAAGGCCATATATACCTTCATTATTATTTTTTTTTTTTTTCAATAATCATCTACCAGTTCAGTTTGGTATCATTCTCAACCCCCAGGTATTTTGATGTGCGGTATAGAGAAATTTACTAAAGGAAGCTGATATTGAGGTATTTTGGTCTTGCTTGTGAATATCATCAGCTTAGCACCAGCTCCGTCCTACTTTGCTTAACATCTAGTCCGTTCTTCGCGGTCCTTCATAATCTCACTGACTGTAGAACGAAATTAATAGCAGAAGGACGAAATACCTCCTTGATTAGTTCCTCTTCTGACGTATGTAGAATGTTCGTGACTTTGAGCCGCGAATCGTTATGTTTGTAATCAGCGACTGTACCAATCTTGAAACAGTGTCAGCCCGCGCTATGTAGTGTTTATGCTGTAAAGACTTTTCTATTATACATATCACTTCATATAAGACAGATTCTGTTGGACTGTGGCTGTTAGGCCGTTGATTAAGTTGCCCCCATTAGAAGTGATATTATAAAGCGTGATCCAAGTAGAAATACTTTTTTCAATAGCGTTTTTTTGTTCAGTATTGTTCAGTATTTTATCATTAAAAGACTAACGCCTGAACAACGTTTACAAATCATTCATGTAAAGAATGTGTTTCGCGCACTTCGCTCAACTTAGGGTCAACATAATCGGCCCACTGAGTAAGCTGTTCGCAACACCATTACCCGCAGTGAAGAAAATATAGCGGACGTAGCTGAGAGTGTACACGAAGGCCGTAGAGAGTCGATTCGGCGCCATTCGCAGCAACTCGGCCTGACGTATGGAACGACTTGCGCATTTTATGTCGAGATGTCAAATTAAAAGTGTACAAAATACAGCTTGTGTAATAACTGTAGTCGCTCGACCTTCCCAAGCGACATCGGCTCTTGAAAAGTTCCAAGAAGATCCGACGTGTTCGAGCCAAATTTTGTTCTGCGTATGTTAAGAAGCAAAATTGCCGCCTTTAGGACGAAGAGCAACCTAAAAAGATTCACGAGCTGTCATTTCAATTAGAAAAATCAACGGTTTGGAGTGGTGTGTGGGCCGGTGGAATTATCGGTCCATATTTCTTCAAAAATGATACCGTTGAGAACGTAGCCATCAATGACGACCGTTATCGCGCAATGATAACGGACTATTTGATGTCTAAAATTGAAGCTCGTGATCTCCACGATATTTAGCTTCAACAAGACGACGTCACTTCCCACACATCGCATTAATCAATGGATTTATTGAGAGAAATCTAAAATCTATGCGGACAAGCCCGCTTCGATTCAGGCCTTGGAGCAAAACACCACGTGTGTCATTCGCCAGTTACCAGTCGAAATGCTCCAACGAGTTATCGAAAACTGGACTCAACGGATGGAGCCGCTGAGACGTAGCCGCGGCCAACATTTGATAGAGTTAATCTTCAAAAAATAAGTACCAAAGATTGTTATTTCGAATAATAATAAACATTCCGCATTAAATTCGAATTTTCTGTCCTTTTTTTTTTTTAAAGTAGAGAACCTCGAAATGGATGGGAAATGAATTTTGAAAATCCACAAGCTTCTCATGTACCTTCAGCATGAAGAAAGTAAAGCTTATAGGTCTAAGGTCTCTAGTACTTTTGTATTGTCTTCTTCCCTGTCGTGATAGGAAGACTTCCCTTATTTTCCTCAAACTCCTTGTTATATAAAAGAATTGTATACTGGCCTTGTATATCCTTTGAATCCACTGAACTATTGGTTTCTTTCGCTCTTGTAGCATTATGGCGTAATCGCATATGGATCCGCCACTTTAAATACTGAGAAGCTTCGTTATCTTAGTGGATGTTCTTCTTGCTCAGCATTACACTGATTTGATCCCTTGTGGTCTGGTGTGTTGGTTGTACTTCACCTTCTGTTATTTAACGACAAGCAGAGGTAGATATGGACATATACATTAACTTTTCTAATCTTAAAAATAGTTGTTTTTTCATTACTTGAAATTTTATTTATTTAAAGAAGCGGATTTAAAATTGTTTTAATATTTTTTTGGTTTTGGAAATACACTCTTAAGCAATAATAAGCAAGCAAATTCCCTCCACTTCTGCTGCACATCATGCTGCTTAAGTGGTTGTCGCTTTTGTCATTAGCTTTTCACTCTTGAGACATATTAATACCTTGTTTTGCATTCAATACCGATGTTTTTTTTTTTTTTTCAAGAAAAGTATTCAAATATGCATTGTATTATAACAGCACAATATATAAGCTTAAAGCCCAACAGCTTTACAATCCTTTGACACCTTGAACTTCAGTGTCAGTGTCAATGCTATTGCTAATATTAATATCTTCCTCATATATGCTCATACATAACATATATATATATATATATATACTCATAAATATAAGAATGTACTTGAAAATAAGCTACGGAAGTACAATTTCAGAGCTCAAAGGGTGATTTGACATTATTTAGGGTTGAAAATATCTTGTATATTTGTAAATATACTAAGGCGGCACAAAAGTGTTTCCCAGCCAAGTACTGGTGTCCTAACATAGAATTTCACTAAATACAATATACAATTGTTTGACCCAATATATTACTTTTATTTTTATTTTATTTATTTATTTATTTTGCTAACAAAAAGGCGCATGTCAAATATTTATCGAATGCAGATAACGTCAACCGATGATGTCAACGAGCCAATTTCGTCATATTTACAGTGGACGAAACTTGATATTTATATTATCATAAAATAATTTTTTTATTAGTAAATATATACGTGAACTTGGTAACATAAAAACGTGTAGAATTTTCTGAAATGCAAAATAAAACATAAATTACTTAATCAATTTTCTAAATAACATTTAATTTTATAATGATCCATTTCGAGGTTCTACTTAAAAAAAAAACACAGAAAATTAAAGTCTAATAGGGAATGTTTATTATCATTCGAAATAACATTCTTTGGCATATATTTCTTGAAGATTAACTCTTTAAAATGTTGGCCGCGGTTACGTTTTCGATGACTCGTTCGAGTATTTCGACTGGTAACTGGCGAATGACACGCATGATGTTTTGCTCCAATGCCTGAATCGAAGCGGGATTGCCCGCATAGATTTTACACTTTACATATCCCCACAGGAAAAAGTCTAACGATATCACACGATCTTGATGGCCAATCGGCCGGCCCACAACGTGAAATTATCTGCTCACCGAATGGTTCTCTCAATAAATCCATTGATTGATCCCATGTGTGGGAAGCGGCGCCGTCTTGTTAAAACCAAATGTCGCGGAGATTACGAGCTTCAATTTTAGGCATAAAATTTTCGGTTACCAAGGTGCGATGACGGTCGCCATTGAACGTTATGTTCTCTGCGGCATCATTTTTGAAGAAATATGGACCGAATAATCCACCAACCTACAAATCGCACCAAACCGTTGTTTTTTTCTGGATGAAATGACAGCTCTAGAATCTCTTCAGGTTGTTCTTCGTCCCAAATGCGGCAATTTTGCTTGTTTACATACACATTGAGCCAGAAAAGGGCCTCATCGCTGACGAAATTTGGCTCGAAAACGTCGGATCTTCTTGGAACTTTTCAAGAGCCCATAGAGCGAAGCAATGTTGTTCGCCAAGTCGTTCCATAAGTCAGTGCGAGTTGCTGCGAACGGCGCCGAATCAGCTCTCCGCGATTTTCGTGTACTCTCTTAGCTTAATTTTCTTCATTGCGTGCTCGACTTGATCTATTCCGTCGAATATTATCCAATAATGAATGCTGGGTCTCACGATGGGTGATGGTTTTGTGAATAGTACGCTCAGTAGGCCGATTATGATGACCATGTGTTGATCGAAACACAGTCTTTACAAGACGTGAATTTTCGTAATAAAGTTGAGTGGTGTGTAAACGCTGTTCAGGCGTTAGTCTTTTAATGATAAAGTACTGAACAATTCTGAACAAAACTTATATGACAGCTTGACACGACCCTTGCGTAATCTGTCAAAGAAAGGCTTTTGAAAAAATTATCTCTACTTGGATCACTCTTTATATATTTCACCTTTTTTTGATATCACGTTTGATTAATATCAAAACTTCAAGTTTTTAGAAAAATAATATACTCGTCTATCATTAAAATTTATGAAATAAAGCATTTCTCCTTATTCTATTATTAAGCTTTTTGCACACCTTTTCAGTGCTTAATATTCGCACAAGATAATGATCAACTATATCCTTAAGGTTTTGAATCTAGTAAATAAAATATTCGAAAATCGGTTTCTATATCATAAATTTTATAAATAATGTGCGTTCGCTGGGACTTTTCATAATTTTCAAGTTCTTTTTTACATTTATTTCATATTGCATGACAACAAATGTTAGAGTTGTCATCAGTAGAAACTTTTGTGCACTTATTTGAATATTTTTGAAAATTAAAATACATTTTTTTCGATATAAAATTGCTTAGGTTGTATTTAGTTATTAAATATGTTAAGAAATTAGTTATTTATTATTAGCATTAAATTTTGTAATAAATGTTAATGTATAATAAATGTTAATGCTCTTTTGTGTATTAAAATTATGCAAATTAATTTAAAAATCTTTGGCAACCTATGAAATTTAACCAACTTCGTCACTGTCTTGTCGTCACTGTTTTGTCGTAACCTTCTGTTCTATATCGTCAGTTCATGTTTACTTTTATTTGCTCAGCTCGCCATACAGACGTCTATATCTTCTTGTGTCAACAAATGCACTTATCAGTCGAGTATTGTGTTAAGCCTATTATGATATGAAACTTGGAACTTAGACTTATCTATAAGTAATAATAGTGTTAAAAATTCAGTTTTTTAATATATAAAATGTTATTTATTTATTTATTTATTCATACAATTTTTTTTAATTTATAACTTTATTATTTTTTTATTTTATTTTTCATTTGTTAAGTTATCCTAATTTTTTAATTTATTTTACTTTGTTTTCTTGAATATTTAAATTTTTCTTTTATGTATTTAATTATATTACATTGGTGCCTTTATATTTAATTTTAATAATTTTTTTATATTTAATTTTATTTTTATTTTATATTAATATATATAGTTTTCTTATTAAATTAAGTTAAATTAAAAATTATTTATATTTAATTTTTAGTTAATATATATTTTTTTCAGTTTTCACTCTATAAATTAAATATATTTGAATTTATTTTTATTTAATTAATTAAATTTTTTATATTATTTTATTCTATTTTATTTTGATATATATTATTTACTTTATTTTACTTTTTCTATTAATAATTATTATATTTTTTTGATATAAAATAATTTTCACTGAATTTTTAATTAATTTTCATTTAATTTTATTATGTTTTATTTTACTTACTTACTTTAGTTACTTACTTAATTTAGTTTAACTAATTTTTTATTTCTTTTACTTTATTTTAATATAACAAATTAATTTTTTTGGTATTATATTAAATTAAATAATTCTATTTAATTTTTTTTTCATCAATTATTTAGTATTAAAATTTTTTTAAAATTTTTATTATAATTTTCATTTATTATAGTTTACTTAATTTTATTTAATATATTTTATATTTTAATATTGAAAATTAAATTTTTAAGTTTTAATTTTTAGTTTGAAATTTTTAAATTTAAAATTTTAATTTTTAGTTTTAAATTATTAATTTTTAATTCCTAATTTTTAAATTTTATTTTTAATTTTAAATATTTAATTTTTAATTCTTAATTATTAATTTTTTTTTTGGCGGCCGCGATAGCCGAGTGGTTAGCATTGCGTACTGACATTCGGAAGGCCTGGGTTCGAGCCCAATTTCGAGCAACATCCAAAATGATAGAAAAAAATTTTTCTAATCGCGGTCGCCCCTCGGCAGGGAATGTCAAACCCTCCGAGTGTATTTCTGGCATGTAAAAAAACTCCTCATAAAAATCCATCAGCCGTTCGGAGGCGGCTTAGAATAAAATGTAGGTCCCTCCATTTGTTGGTATAAACATCAAGACGCAAAACCACAAATTGGAGGAGGAGCTCGGTCGAAAATCGCTTCAGCGGTTACAAAACGCCAAATATATAAAATATATATAATTATTAATTTTTAATTATTAATTTTTAATTATATATTTAATTTTCAATTTTTAAGTTTTAAAATACATTTTAAGATTTTTAATTTCTAGTTTAAATTTTTAATTTTTTAATTTAACTTTTAATTTTGAATATTGAATTTTTAATTTTTTATATTTATTCTTTGTTTTTAATTTTTAAGTTTTTGGTTTTAATTTTTAAATATTAATTCATAATTTTTAATTTTTAATATTTAATTTTTTATTACAAATACAAATTTTTAATTTTAGCTCTTAATGTCTAATTTTAAATTTTTTATTTTTTATTTTTATTTTTTTATTTTTTATTGATATTTTTAATTTTAAATTTTAAATTTTTTATTTTAGTTTTTAATTTTTTTCTTAAAATTTAGTATTATATATTTAATATTTAAATTAACATTTCAAATTTTTCATTTAAGATTCAATATTTAAGAATTAATATTTAGTAACTAAAATTAATGTTTTAATATATAATTTTAAATTCTTGAATTTTTGGTTTATAATATCCAATTTTTATTTTAATAGTTAATTTTTAATTTTTAAATTTTAATTTTTAATTTTATTATTTAAATTTTAATTGTCAATTGTGAATTTTTAATTTTAATTTTTAATTTTTAATTTTTTAATTTTTTAAAATTTAATTTTTAATTTTTCAATTTTTTTATAATTTTTAGTTTTTAATTTTTATTTATTAATTATTAATTTTTAATTTTTAATTTTTAATTTTTAATTTTTAATTTTTAATTTTTAATTTTTAATTTTTAATTTTTAATTTTTAATTTTTAGCTCCTAAATTCTTATTTTTAAGTTTAGTGTTTAATTTTTAATTGTTAATTAAAATTTTAATTTTTAATTTAAAATTTTTTATTTAAGGTTGTTCATTTTTACTTTTTACTTTTTTACGTTTGAATTTGTACTTTCTACTTTTTAATTTTTATTTATTTATTTTAACTTTATAATTTTATTTAAAAAATTTTAAAACTAAATTTAATTTTTAATATTTAATTATTAATTTTTAATTTTTGGATTTTAATTTTTAATTTGAGTTTGATTTGTTTTTTTAAACTTGTAGTTTTTACTTTTTAATTTTTAATTAAAATTAAAATTTTATTTTAAATTTATAATTTTAAAATTTATTATTTAGTGTTTAGTTTTTAATATTAAATTTAAATTTTAAATTTTTAATTATGAAGTTTATTTATTAAGTTTTCAATTCTAATTTTCAATTTTTAATTTTTAATTTTTAATTATTTTTTAAATTTTTATCTTTATATTTAAATTTTAAATTTTTAATTTTTAAAGCTTAATATTTAACTTTTAATTTTCAGTTTTTAATTTTTACTTTTTTATAGCTTTATAATTTTTTTTTAATTTTCAGTTATAAATTTTTTATTTTCCTTTTTTAATTTTACTTCATTTAATTAATTTTATTTTATTTTATAATTTGGTTTCTTACTTTTTAATTTAAGGTATTTTTTTTAATTAATTTTATTATTTTATTTGTTTAATTTTAATTTATATTGTTCTTATTTTTTTATTAAATTTTTATTTTTTTTTTTATTTTACGATATTTTATTTTAAATTGGCTTTTAACTTCTCAGTTTATATTATTTAACTTTCTATTTTGTTTTATGCTTTCTTTATGATTTATTTATTTTTGTCTTTTTTTTTAAGTTTTCGCTAACTTGCTTATCAAAAATCAGAGATTAACTTTCTTCTTTTATTATACCTAAGGAATACATAAGAGTACAAACACACTTTTTTGTGTACACAGCTTAATGATTAAATAATTAACTGAATATATTTACCATAGAATACGGTAAGTCTAAAAGACCGTCAAATAAATTACAAATAGCAGACATCTAAGCAGCTGCGTAGTATTAATATTTTCGCGATTAGCTGGGTAAATAGAGAGGAGTAGCAGAACGCAGGAAAATACAGGAAAAAAAAATTTATTACAAAAATTCGCTAGAAATTCAACACACAAGCCATGTAAACAACCAACGAACGGCAGCAGGTGCGTTCAAGTGGCTGAAAAGCAAAACTGTACTATTGTGAAACACACAAACATTTTTATGATGACACAAAAACTTAGTCTGCAGCTAAAATACAAGAAACGTTCGGCACATGTGTGCAGCAACATTGGCAATAAAGGCTCAACTAGATGCTTTGGAGAATAATATAAATGTAAGAAATTACTATATAATCATGCAACAACAAAAACAGTTAATATCGATGCTGCTGGCTTTGACCTTGATAAATATTTTAAAAACATACATATATATTCACAAATTGTTTATGTCAGCTGTATACTGTATAAAATGGAAATATAAATTGATACAATCAATTCCAACAACAAACATTTTTATCAAATGTATTGACATGATAGACTTGATTATAGCCCTGCAGGAACAACAATTTGCTTAGACACTTGATATTTTCACAACTGCTTATAAGGCTATTAAGGCGAAATGAATTTGAAAAAAAAATTCTAAATAATTTATTTATTTTAAAATAATTCATTTATCATTAGGGTGAAAATACCTTTAATTTATTAAAATAACAAGCAAAAATAATTGAAATTGAATAGGTAAAATATTTGTAGCAGACAAAAAAGATCAATACTTAAAATTAATTTCAAAATAAAAATAAAAAATTAAAATAAAAATTTTTCTAGCTAGCAAAAATCTAAATTTTAAAAATTATAAACTAAAAATAAAAAATTCAAATTTCAAAACTTAATAATTAAAAATTAAAATAAAAAAATTAAAAATTTAATAAAAAATAAGATTTTCAAAAACTAAGAATTAAAAATCTGAAATTAAAAATTCCAAATTAGAAATTAAATACTAAAAATTAAAAGTTAAAAAAATTTAAAATTAAACATTAGAAATAAAAATTAAAAATTAAAAATTAAAAAATATATTTTAAAAATTAAATATTAAAATTAAAAATTAAAAATTAAAAATAAAAACTTTAAAAATTAAATTAAAATTTTGAAAAAAAATAAAAATTAAAAATTAAAAATTGAAAATAAAAAATAAAAAATTAAATTAAAAAATAAAACTTAAATATTATAAATTAAAAATTAAAAATTTAAAATTTAAAATTAAAAATTAGAAGTTAAATATTCAATATTTAAAATTAAAAATTAAAATTTAAAAAATTAAAAATTATTAATTGAAAATTAAAACCTTAATATTAAAAATTAAAAGCTAAAAATTAAAAATTAAAAATAAATATTCAAAATTAAAAATTAAAACTAAAAAATTAAAACTTTAAAAAGCAAAAATTAAAAATTAAAAATAAAAAATAAAAAATCAATAATTTAAACTTCAAATGAATATTTTAAAATAAAAAATTAAAATTAAAAATTAAATATTAAAAATTAAAAATTAAAAATTAAAAATTAATAATTAAAAATTAAATGAAAAATTAAAAATTAAAAATTAAAAATTAAAAATTAAAAATTAAAAATTAAAAATTAAAAATTAATTATTAAAAATTGAAAATTAAAATTAAAAATTAAAAATTAAAAATTAATAATTAAAAAATAAAAGAAAAATTAAAAATGAAATATTAAAAATTAAAATTAGAAATTAAATATTAAAAATTAAAATTTAAAAATTAAAATTTAAAAAAAATTAAAAATTAAAAATTGAAAATTTAAACCCTAATATTAAAAATTAAAAGCTAAAAATTAAAAATTAAAAAATTAATATTAAAAATTAGAAATTAAAAAAAAATTAAAAATCAAAAATTTAAAATTAAAACTTTAATATTAAAAATTAAAAATTTTAATTTAAACATTTAAAATATATATTAAAATTATAATTAAAAATTAAATATTCAAAATTAAAAACAAATATTATAAAATTAAAAATTTCTATCAAAATTTAAAAGTTAAAAAAGAAAAATTAAAAATTAAAAATTAAAAATTAAAATGTAAAAATTAAAAATTAAAATTTAAAAATAAAAATTAAAAATTAAAATTAAAAATTAAAAATTTTAAATAAAAATAAAAATTAAAAATTAAGAATTAAAATTGAAAATTAAAAATTAAAAATTTAAAATTAAAAATTTAAAATTATAATTAAAATACAAAAATTAAAAATTTAAAATTAACCATTAAAAATTAAAAACTAAATATTAAAATTTAAATATTAAAAATTAAAAATTAAAAAGTTATAATTATTAATTAAATATTTATAATTAAATATAAATTAATAATTAAAAATTGAAAATTAAAAATTGAAAATTAAAAGTTAAAATTTAAAAATTAAAAATTAATAATTAAAGATAATTATTTAAAATTAAATATTAAAAATAAAAAATTTAAAATTTAAAATTAAAATTAAAAATTAAAAATTAAAAAATAAAAATGAAAGTTTAAAAATAAAAAATTAATAATTAATTAATTAAGTGTGGCAAAGAACGCCCGTCAACAAACACAAGGAAGGTTTGACGTCGAAAAGGTGCAATCACAGCAGACAGCCAGCAAAATATCTACCCTGCACTCATCAGCAACTCGATATAAGGGAGCTGTGGAACGAAATAGCAAATTCCTTACATACCGCTTCATCAGAAATAATTGGTTTTCAACAATACCAGAAGAACAGCTGGTATGATAAGGAATGTCGTAGTGCAGTGTAGAAAAAGTAGATTGCCTACCTCCCAATTTCGCGATCGACTACAACACATGTGGGGTTGGATAGATACCGAGAGCTGAAGAGGGAAGCGAGACGCATTTGCGGACAAAAAAAGAAAGAGGCCGAAATGCGTGGTTTACAGAAGGTTTCAAGAACGGAGCTACCTCGTATAGGGACAATGGAGGTAATCTGGTGACAGATGTCTAGAGTATACTTAGTTTATGGAGGGAACACTTCTCCAACCTGCTCAATGGCAGTGAAAATGAAAACCACTGAGATGGCGAACCCAAAACCCCAATCGATGACGATGATATAGAAGTGCTATCACCCGACTATGAAGAAGTTCGAATAGCGATTGCCCGCTAAAAAAATAACAAAGCGGCAGGAGCCGATGGCTTACCGGCAGAACTATTCAAATACGGCGGCGAAGAGCTGACAAAGAGCATGCATCAGCTTCTTTGCAGAATATGGACGAAAGCATGCCTGACGAATGGAAGCTGCCTTGGACAGCATGATAAAGAAATGCCTCTATGCCGCTATGTCTGAATTGCATATCCCCACGAAACTCATACGGCTTTGTAAACTGGCCCTGGATAATACCAGAAGCTCAATAAGAATTGGGAAGGACCCCTCTGAGCCACTCGATACCAGAAAAGGAGGTTTTAAACAAAGAGACTCTTCATCGTGTGATTTCTTCAATTTGATGCTGGAGAAAATAATAAGAGCTGCAGAGCTAAATAGCCCAGGCACAATCTTCTAAAAGAGTGTGCAATTGTTGGCTTGTGCCGATGATATTGATATAATTGGTCATAACAACCGCACCGTAAGTTCTGCGTTCTCCACATTAGACAAAGCAGCGAAGCGAGTGGGTCTGGTAGTGAACGAGGGTAAGACGAAATATCTCCTGTCATCATATAAACAGTCATCGCACTCGCGACTTGGCTCCCACGTCACTGTAGACAGTCATAACTTCGAAGTCGTAGATAATTTCGTCTATCTAGCGTTACAACACGAACAATGTCAGCCTTGAAATCCAACGCAAAATCGCTCTTGCCAATAGGTGCTACTTTGGACTGAGTAGGCAATTGAAAAGTAAAATCTTCTCTCGACGAACCAAAATCAAACTCTACAAGTCGCTCATCATTCCCGTCCTGACATAAGATGCAGAAGCTAGGACGATGCAGATATGCGATGAGTCGGCATTTGGAGTTTTCGAGAGAAAAGCTTTGGAGCTGATTTATGGTTCTTTGCGCGTTGGCAATGGCGAATACCGCAGACGATGGAGCGATGAGCTGTACGAGCTACACGACGACATTGACACATTTCAGCGATTCAAGAGACAACGTTTATAATGGCTAGATCATGTCGTCCGAATGGAAGAAAGTGC
The DNA here is from genome assembly GCA_030068015.2 of Neoceratitis asiatica. NCBI lineage: Eukaryota > Metazoa > Arthropoda > Insecta > Diptera > Tephritidae > Neoceratitis > Neoceratitis asiatica. Next base: position 40,932,478 of record CM061527.1, read on the forward strand.
TCCAGCTTTGAAAGTATTCGATGGAGTACCCGATGGTAGATACATGCAGAGGAAGAGGAAAACCTGGCGCGCTATTGTTAACGAGGCTATAATAGCGTAAGCGATGCCTACGCCAAAGAAGAAGAAGAAGAAGTATGAGAAAATATACAATTAAAAACAAACAAATATGGATTTCAAATAAAACTCAGTAACTTATAACCAAAAGGAATTATCCCTGTAAGACGGTGGTAACAGATACACAAATACAACTTCAACATTTTCAGCTGTTCAGACGGAAGACGAACATACTCAAGGCGGTGCCCTTCCAAAAGAAATGTTCGTCTATGCAGGTAAGTAAAATTTGTTGCTAAATTATTATCAATATCCTTACTAACTATTTCGTATTTTTTTTTTATAGAAACAGAGACACAGCCAAGATAACAAAGTGATAAAGTGATAAAAGTGATTGAGACCTTAGCCAAAGTTTCTTTAAACATATTATAATACTATAAAACCATTTAGCCGTAGTTTCAAAAGTGTATACGTACATTTTCACGTACAGTGGCGGACAAAAGTCTGTTTTCGTTGAATTGAAAGTCCTAAAAATTTATTTGAAAATTTAATGACACAATTTGTTTCAACTTTTTTCTTATCATAAAAAATTAAAAATAAAAATTTTTTAACATAAAATAGTAAAGCTGTAACCCAAAAAAATGGTAAATCCAACAATGACAAAAGCCTACAAACAGTACATACAGACATAACTTATCTTGGCGTAAAAACTTTAGCTTATATCAGATAACATGATCATTTTAGCTTGAAGCCGTCGTGGTATCGAAGCTACTAAATTTATCAATTCTAAGGGAGTAATACTGCCCCAAGCTTCAGTAAGACGTTCTCTGTAAGTAATGCTGAGCTGTATATCAGATTTATTCTGAGTTTTCGCTCTAAAATACACCAGACATATTCATTAACATTCAAATCTGGGCTTTGAGTTGGTGTGTGTAGTTCCGTTGGATCATGATAAAGTAATCACCCTTTAAAAATATGGGCAGTGTGCTTCAAACTCTTAGCTTTCAGCAAAGGCTTATATTTCAACCGATCCATATAATGCTCAATAAAAACAAACTTTCCCACTCCAGACGCAGCAACCGCTCCCCAAACCATTACGTTGCCGCCACCATGCTGCACTGTTGGTATTATACTTTTGGAGTTAAGTGCAGTTTTTTTTTCTCCAAATTTTTACTCCTCCAGCGCTGCCGAATATATTGAACTTCGATTTGTCTGTAAACAAGTTTTTTGACGATTCCTTTTTCACAAATAAGAGGTTTTTTACATGGCGTTCTACTGTGGAAGTCATTATAGTTCAGAACGAATTGTTCTTGGATGGACACACTTTCTTTATGAGTTTGCGATGTTTTCGGCTAATTTTGGAACAGAAACTTTAGGATCATCATTCAATTCCTTCACAATAAAGCTGATGTTCCTTCGAGTTAGTTTCTTTGGATTAATTTTTTTATTTTTTTTTCAAAAGTTGTTTACAATAGTTTGTACTGTTGGTCGACTTAAGTTAAAAAAATTTTAAATTTCACCATACGATTTTTTCTCTTTTCTGTGCTGAATAACCAAGATTCTTACGTCAATGGATATTTATTTTCGCGGAGCCATTGTTGATGCTAATTCGGTTAAACCACAACTAAATTCAATACTAGCAATTAGAAACCATAATTTAAAAAAAATAGTAAAAAAGGGTACCTAACCACCATAACAACAGAGCATATCAATAGATTTTTGTCAAGGACATTGTTTAGACCTTCGGGCTAAATCCCACCTTCTAACACACCACCCTAATCTAAATGCTCCGTGTTGTACACAAATTGTGTTACACACTCATACATGCACATATGCACTACCATGTTCATATGAAAAACCGCACTTTTCCGTAGTGCTTTTATTGTTGCATTTCACCTTTCAAAACGGAAATAACTAACCGATTTGAGGGTTAGTGGAACTCTCTCGCATTTTCACCTTCTTCTTGTCATCTCAACCCGCAAGGGATGAAGACGTTCCGCCGCCACACCGCAATTTTAAGGTATAATCAATTTATATTTAATTAATATATTATACTTTATTATACACTAATTCACTAACTTAGTTTTTTTAAAGATTATAAATAAATCTAATTCAAAAAAAACTAATTCATTTCCTTTTTGTAATTTCCTTGAATCTACGCGAGCAAAACCACTGGAGTATATATTGTATTATATACTTCACGGGTTTTCAGACATTTTTGCGTTTTTTCACTATAACGAATACAGGCGGTGTATGTAGACTTTTGTCCGCCACTGTACATATATGCATATGAACCAAATAGAAATATTTGTAAAGTGTTATTTTTTATAAATTTTATTTAAAAAAATTATAAATTTTATTATGGAAAATTTTGTACTTTATTATTAAAAGGAGTTGAAAGAAATTACACATAATTGTCTTTTAGTACATAGAAATTTTGAAAAAACATTTTTGAAAATTTTATACTCTTGTTACGACCTATTTAAAAACATGCTGGGCAACCCGTCTAAAATTTGAGCAATTACATTTTACTAGACAAATACTCAATATTACTTATCATATACGTGTATAACAACTGGTAATACTTTTATTCTTACTGTATATTTCAGATTTATTGTGGTCTACTTGGGATTAAGTTGGAAATAAAGGTGTCGCAATATTCAAATCTAGGTGTGTCGCTTCTATAAGGATTTATTTATTGTTAACAACTTTTACTGAATTTTATAAATCTAGTACCATTTATATTAAATAAAACAAATGAATGTATAAAAAATAGTTTATTGTATATATTTATCTAAGCTTTAACTAGGTATTCAAATTTATTTCTTTAATAAACAAAGAAAAATTACTCAAATATGAAATTTTTGTCATTTCAATGGAATAAAGAGGTAACAATGGGTAACAAGTCGGTTAGCTAATCAAATTGTTCCAAATAACGTAAGGGTAGCACATGAGGTAAGCGATACCTTTGTTTTCAATAACTAAAGAGTAACATCTCGGGTAAGAGATATCTTTGTTTCCATCAACTAACAAAGTAACAAATTTGTTTCCAAAAATTTGAAGTAACGAATATATATTTCATGCCTACAAATATAATGTGCGTGAGTGAAAAAGAGAATCACACGTACGTGGAAAAAGTTGGGGGGCTAGAACAAAAGTAACAAATTGAATAACATATACATAAATGAAGAGTAACAGAAAGCTAACATGTTACATAAAAGTGGCCCGTCTTGCAAGGCTATTGATATAGCTAGCAAAAAAAATATATAATCTTAAAACAAAAATAAATAAAAAAATATTTGAAAATTCAATTTTTTATAGCAAGTCACAATGACCCAAAAACCAAATTAATTTGAAAAAAAAAATGTATTTGAAACGTAAAGCTATTTGGCTTCTTTATTTTGATCTTTTATTTCTCTCATTTTTAATCATTTTAATCTTGTACGGCTGCAGAGTTTAAATTTTTATATTAACAAATATGTATTTTTTAAATAGTTGGCAGCTATATAAATGTGTGAGAACTTTACTCATTTCCACATTAGAGTTTGTTTTATTGTATTTCCCAATTCGTATAATTTTAATGGTTTTTCTGCTGATTATATTATTCCTACAGGGTAGATTCATATTATTATTGTACAAGAGATATGAAATGGATATGAAATGGCCCATATTACTAACAGATAAGACAGTTTATTAGTTGGGAAAATAAAAAACTGTATGATAAAAACATGAACATATTCGTGAAACGATTTTTCTGGAAAACATTTTTTTCTGTGCTGTCTTATTCAAAGGTTATTAATTTTCATTTTTATTTTTTAATCACACGTTTGAAATCAGCTACTACATGTAGTGTGAAATGAGAACAACATGATTTTAAATATTTTTCATAGGTGATTAATGATGTTTTTATGCAGATAACTCAAATTTTTCGTTCCATTCTTCGGCATTACACCCAAAATAGCACACATTTCAACTGTGACATCTTTACTGTAATCGATTTTTTATTATCTCATCTCATGGCATTGATAATAAGATATTTTTTATAATTTCCGTCAGAATTCTGTCACTGTTCAGGCATATATGTACGAATATTCAGAAAAATTGCTATAAATAGTGACAGAATTTCCAATTTTACCAGATTTTTAAAATAAAGTTCTTCAAGATACGCATTGTTTCAAATTGATTTGTGCAATATTTTCTTCGGCCTTGCAAATCTAAAAATGCAATTACTCTGTCGTATAATTTTGATAGCTGTGTGCATATTTAGTGTGAGTACTGAAAAAAAAACTTCAAAAAAACACGAGTTTTCTAAAATCTTTCGAATTTCTTTGGTTAATTAATCTGTAAACTACATTGTGGTTTTCCTAATATGAAAAAGCGAGTCAGATATGTCAAATGTGATAGAATGAGAGTTGAAGTCAAGACTCAAACAATTCAAAGGCTCGTGAAATTCAAAACTCTTTTTATAAGATTTCAGAAACAACAAGCAAACGTGTCTGGACTCTCTAAATGAAACATTAAATTTGATTTCGGAAAGAAAAAGCGTACTGGAAATTGAACCTGTTATTATTTTCTCCATCAAAAATTGCACCAAGCTTTTCAATACGACTGGCAAGAGTAGGGGAATTAATAAATTCCAGGCAACTAGTATAAGGAGAAAGTTTATTTTGAGATTCCAAATGAAAACTTCTTAAGACAAAGAGAAGAAACCGATTTTGAATATATTCTAATCGGCCAGAGTAAATTTAACAGATCGGATTCCAAATTACCGAGCCGTATTCCAGAATAGGTCTTACTAATGTTTTATACAACATCTATTGTGTAAGTAATTGTCGGTGTGGCTCTTCGGGAGAAACACATAAATTTCCATTTTTTTACATTTAGTGGCATCCGATTTATTTTACAACATTCAACCATGCTGTTTGGGCCTGAATGTAGCTAGACGCCTTCATTTTTAAAAAATTCGTAAGATTTATAAACTTTTACATCGTCCGCATACATTAAAAGTTTTGCAATTTTCATATGAGAAGAAGTATCATTTATGAATATTGAAAACAGAATCGGTCCTAGATGCCTACCCTGAGGTACTCCTGAAGAAACTCTAATGGAATCTGAAATAAAATTTTGACACACCACTCTTTCTTTCAGTTCGATCACAGAGGTATTAAGAGACCCACGGCAAAAGTTTTGGTTAGAAAACCAGTCAAGTTTCTTGATAAGCAAAGAGTGCAACACCTTGTCAAAGCTGAAGACGGTATATATTACATCAAACTGCTCTGTCCTCTGAACGCATTGAAGATATAAGTAGTGGACTCCAGTAAATTTGTAGTTGTAGATTTTCCTTTAACAAAGCCATGTTGGCAGTTTTGAAAAGACTCGCTGTTGCTCACCTGTAGTATTATAGATCCACATGGAATTGAGGATATATTATTGAGAATTTTAATTTAAAACGAAAGGCTTTGAGGAATCCCTTCAATGTGAGAATTTACTCTTACAGTGGTAGAATATGTTAAATTAGTTATTCATACAAAATAAAATCAATTCACTCGATTTACAGGCCTACGCTATACCAAACTACATTGACTCAGAGCCAGCTGATAGCGAAAATAATGGTGTCCTTGGTTTGTTGGTTGCCCAAATGCGCTCCGCATTAATTGATACGCGTACTCTAACACCAGCGCAGACTGAATGTGCCACGAATTACAATAATCATACACAACAAATCAATAATCTTCTTACCACACAAACGAATGCCTGTTTCGAGAATGCCAATCACACTTTAATGAGAAATCACAAAAGTGCTAATAAAACTATAACCAGTATACGTAAGAGTTTAACTAAGTTGCAACAAAAATTGGTTAATTGTTCATCAATAACGGAGACAGAGAAATTTATCAACTGTACCACTATCATGGTAGGTTGTTGAGAGCAATACGGAAAGATTTTTTTTTATAAATTATTTATTATATTATTTTTTTTTAAATTCTTTTAAATTTTTTAAAATTTATTTCTTGCAATTTATTAAATTTTTTTTTCATTTTCCCTTATTTTAGTTTTATTTAATTTAAATTTATTTTATTGTTTTTGTTTTTAATTTATTTGAATTCAATTAATTTTTAATTAATATTATTTTATTTTATTTTATTTCAATTTATGTTATTTTATTTTATAAATTTTTTTAATATTTAATTAAAAAATTTTCTTTATATTTTTTTTATTTATTTTTTTTATTTTTTATTTAATTTTAATTTTTTTTTTATTTTAAGGTTTTATTTTTTTCACTTTTTTTATTTTATATATTTTTTTTTTTAATTCTTGTTTTTATTTTTATTTTATCTTAATTTAATTTTTTTATCTCAATTTTTTAATTTTTTTTTTCGTTTAATTTTTTTTATAATATTTCAGTTTATTTTATTTCATTTTGTTTTCTTTTATTTCAATTTATTTTATTTTTTTATTTTCTTTTATTTTCTCTTTTTTTAATATTATTTTATTTTATAATACTTTTTTATTTTTTTATTTTCTTTTCGTTTATTTCATTTAATTTATTTTTATTTTTTTTATAATTTTTAATTTTTTTTCATTTTTTATTTTATTTAATTTTTTTTAAATTTAGTTTAATTTAATTTAATCTTATATTATTTTTTTCTTTTATTTAATTTTATTTTGTTTTAATTTAATTTATATTAATTTAAATTTATTTGTTTTACTTTATTTTATGTTAATTTATTTATTTTTAAATATTTTTAAAATTTATTTTAAATAATTTTTTTTTAACTTTTTTACTTAATTTTACTTTATTTTAGTTTAATTAAGTTTTATTTGAGTTTATTTGCTTAAATTTTTTTTAATTAATTTATTATAATTTTTTTTTGTCTCTCCAACAGTTCGATGAGGGCTTGCATCTTCTGGACACAGCCAACGCAAAAGCTTACCAAGTGGAGTCGCAAATTGCTGCCAATCGCTCGCAAGTGTTTATAGTGCGTCGTGCATGCGTCAGCGCCGTCATCAGCAGTGGCAAAGCTAATCTTACGCAAACCGCCAACGAGTACCAGTTGTGTTTGAGCAACATATCCGATTCGAACATACATGATACTGGTAGATCGAATGAGTTGTTGGATTAAAAAGGGCAGAAAAATTTAAAGAAAAGAACATGGACTGTCTTGACGAAGTAATGAAATGAAATTTATTTGTGATTTTTGTTTTTTTTTAATTATATATTGTATCGACTTTGTGTGGAACCTATATTGTAATATGTAATAAAGAGTCTTAAATTTAATATTAATTGAGTATTTTTCTATTTTAAACTGTTTCAGGCTTTTTATTTGTATTTATTTTACACTGCGAAAAGGTGTGAAATCTGTCAACACCATTCTCGTTGTGATTATAATGCAGTTAAAATTAGCTACTGTTAACATATAAGCAATTCACTTAGCTAATAGCGTCAACTATCACTAAAAATTACCAGCTTCCGGTTCATGTGTAATTTTTATTCTGAAATAAACAAACGTTATCTTGATCGAGTTGCAGTGCAATGCAGGCAGTCTGTAACAACAGTCCCTATTTTTTTTCTCATATTTTTTTTTTTTTTTTTTTTTTTTTTTGGAATCTCTAATTATACTTGCAGTGACTCATCTGCTCTCAAAACCGTAAATAACTTAAGGGTTAGTAGGTTTATTATACTGCATTATATTTTATTCTTATCAATATAATACTTCAGTAATAATGTACATTTTTTCCATACTCTACGTACAATATATAAGTCTAGACATAAAATATGACAAAAAACAATATATATTTATAAACATATTAAACTTGTTCTACTGTTCCAGTTTCAGTAAGAAAAAAGACTTAAGCTGTCATTAGACGCAGCATTTGTCATGCAATTTCCATTTCGTTCAAGTATTTTGCTTAAAAATATTTTATTTTCATCGTGTGACCAACCTGAAATTAGCTTTTGCAAATTTAGTTTAAAAAAATTTAAAGAAATTGAAATTTCTTTTTGTGAATGCATTCACTTATCCACCAATTGAGTATTGTCAGAAAAATTTGAATTCACAAAATGGCCACTCAGACTAATTTCCTAAAATTATTACTTAATTAAGACGGCTATAATCACGTATGCGATGTCTGCGTCAGCAAGAAGGAAAAAGATACTCGATTTCCATCAAATTTTGCATGCACCGTGTGTCTGTTCATGAAATAAAATTTCGAAATTTTTTTTTTGACATGCAACTTAAAATTAATTATAAAAAGTTTAATTATTTAACAATAATTTTATGAAAAAAAATCACGGGCTTCAAATAATATTTTGGTGAATCTAAATAAAAAGTTTTTGAAGCAATTTTTTGAATACATAATAAAAGTTGATCCATTTCGAGGCTTCCTATATTTTGGGAATGTTTATTATCATTCAAAAGAACATTCTTTGAAATTTATTTTTTGAAGATTATCTCTTTCAAATGTTGACCGTGGCTACGTCTCAGGTGGTCCATCCGTTGAGTCCAATTTTCGATGACTCGCTCGAGCATTTCGACTGGTAACTGGCGAATGTCACATGTGATGTTTTGCTCCAAGGCCTGAATCGAAGTGGTTTTGACCGTGTAGACTTAAGATTTTACATATCCCCACAGGAAAAAGTCTAACGGTGTTGGCCAAACGATCGGCCCAAAACGTGAAATTATCTGATCACCGCAGTGTTCTCTCAATAAATCCATCGATTAATGCGGTGTGTGGAAAATGGCGCTGTCTTGCTGAAATCAAATGTCGCGGAGTTCACGAGCTCCAATTTCAGACATCAAGTAGTCGGTCGTTATTGCGCGATAACGGTCGCCATTGACGGTTGCGTTCTCACCGGTATCATTTTTGAAGAAATATGGACCGATGATTCCACCGGCCCATAACCCACACCAAACGTTGGTTATTTGGATGATACGACAGTTCTTGAATCTCTTCAGGTTGCTTTGCTTCACAAATGCAGTAATTGTGCTTGTTTACATACCCATTGAGCCAGAAACGGGCCTCATCGCCGAACAAGATTTGGCTCGAAAACTTCGGATCTTCGTGGAACTTTTCAATAGTGCATAGAGTTTGGGAAGGTCGAGCGGCTTCAGTTCTTGCACAAGTAGTATTTTGTACGCCTTCCATTTAAGATCTCGACGTAAAATGCGCTAAGTCGTTCCATACGTCAGTCCGAGTTGCTGCGAATGGCGCCGAATCGACTCTCCATGTTCTTCGTGTACACTCTTAGCTACGGGCGATATATTTTCTTCACTGCATGCTTAACGTCGTCAATTTGGTCGAATATTATCCAGTATTGAATGTTAGGTCTCAAGATGAGTCATTGTTTTGCGAGTAGCACGCTCAGTAGGCTCAGTAGTTAAGCGAAGCGCCCGAAACACATTCTTTACAGAACGTCAATTTTCGCAATAAAGTTGAATGATTTGTAAAAGTTGTTCAGGCGTAAGTCTTTCATGACAGCTTGACACGACTCACGCGTGAACTTTCAGAAAAGGGCTATTGAAAAAAGTACATCTACTTGCATCAACCTTTATTTTGGAGAATCCAAAGAAAAAGGTTTTGAACCTATTTTTTAAATAATTAATGTATATGTATATTCTGTTATTTATCATTTGCGCTATTCTAAACTTTCAACGTTGCAACGTTGCCGATTTTCATTTTTTTAAATTAATAATATTTGTAATTTAAATTTTTCTGTTTCTGAATTAAAAAATTATTTACATATTTTTTATTAAAAATTATTAACATATTTTTCATAAATTAAATCAAATTAACCCTCTTTACATGCAGGTTTTACAAATTTCATTTGAATTTTTTTTTTTTCATTCCTTCGTATCTTATCAGCGTTAGAGTATTTTAACGCAAATTGTTGGATTAACTTTTGCTATCTGTTTATTTAAATACAAATAATAACAGGAATTAGTTTATACATCTATTGTTATTTATTTATTAAACATAAACTATGACAATGTATTATATTTAAATTCTATATTAAATAATTACACAACCTTTTATTATCATATCAGTAAGCAAGTATACAAAACAAGTTATGTATAGTTTTGTTCAAAAACAATTTTGGAAGATATCTAAATAGCTGTCGAAGAAAACTGTTTTTAAGTTGAACATTTTGTTAATTTTTGTTGGTACATGCTTGTATTTTTTAGAAGGATTAATTTACAAAGATTCTACAGACTATATATTCTATAAATAAATTAATATTATAGAATTTTCTCACCTCCCTTCATTTTATTTATTTATATATTTTTATTTGGGATAAGAAGAACTGTATTTAAATTTGTTTACCTTTTTTTTCTGAAGTTTTTTAAAGAGTATGGCAAAAATACTTTATTAGGGTCGATATGCAGTTCTAACAAATACGCTCTCGTATAAAATCATATATTTCGTACATCATGCAAATGAGCTTCAAGTTTTTTCTTCTAGTTATAATGCCAATCTCCGAAACTCATTTGACTAAATTTAACAAATATCAGTATTAATAAATTTCGGATTATTACTCCAAACATCCTCAAACATGAGCTGAAGATGCTTAAAGGAGCTACAGAGTGGTCTGGAGCAAAAAATTTAAAATTAATTTTAAAAGTCTATACAATCCTTGCTAACGCGTCTGTTTTCTGGAATGCATCTTTACAATGTATTTACAGCTAGTCTTGGATTTAAGTCTCTTCCAAAATTTCATGAAGATTTTATTTAAAAAAAATTACTTAAAAAAATTATTATCAATGATATTTGAAAGACGAAAGCTCCTGATTGAAATCTTCGCTTTTAGAATCGAAATGGAGTATGCTATGCTTTGGTTTTAGAGATAAACACAACAGTTTAGATCAAGTGTAAAGAATTGTAACTCATATAAGATCAGGGTTTGAAAACAAGCAATATTTACTCCAGCTTTCCTCAATGTAGCTCAGGCATTTGATAACGTTTGGTTAGAAGGAGTACTTTACCAGCTGAGAGGTACACTTCTCGTAAATATTTATTCCGTTCTGAAATGCTTTCCTACAGACAGAAATTTTCGAGCTAGACAAACAACTTACATCACCGAATCTTATAAAATATTTGCTGCGAGGAAGTGTTCAAGGGTTCCCTTTATATTTAGGTTATACAATCGATCTTCCCACAAACTGAAACCTCATCACATCAACTTTTGCTGATATTACAGCAATTCTTAGTTCTTCAATCCGTATTGAATTATATGCTCTTAGTTCAAAGTTTCGAAAACCTTAAAAAGAACAAAATGCAAGGCTCCTAGGTATGTCATTCACAACGGCCCTAAGAAATAGAAAATCTGCCCAAAAATTACACGTTTATCTAACCACCGAAAGCTTTCCAAAAAGTTTATTACAACAGAACTACCCCAAGCAATTAAAGAGAAAGGATTTACGTTTAAATTGTGATTAAAAACTCCGGTGCATTCAACTGTCCTACACGGGAGTTATTTTCCATCTGTAGTCTTCAAGATAATTATTAAAATTACCTATATGTCATCCTTATGATATTATTTTTATACTAAATTGCTAATTTTGAGGGCTTCGCATCTCTATTGATATTTAGAAGTTCACTACTTTAGAAAAAAACACACAGAAAATTAAAATTTAATGGAAAGAAATTTTTTTGCCATTAATTTTTTGAAGATTATCTCTTTCAAATATTGGCCGCGCCTACGTCTCAGATGGTCCATCCATTGAGTCCAATTTTCGATAACTCATTCGACCATTTCGATTGGTAACGGGCGAATGACATGCGTGATGATTTGCTCCAAGGCCTGAGTCGAAGCGAAATTGTCCGCATAGACTTTATACTTTACATATCTCATATGATAGCACACGATATTGGTGGTCAAACAACCGGCCCAAAGCGTGAAATTATCTGCTCACCGTAGTGTTATCTCAATAAATCCATTTATTGATGCGAAGTGCGGGAGGTGGTGCCGTCTTGTTCAAAACAAATGTCGCGGAGATCACGAGCTTGAGTCTCAGGCATCAAATAGTCGGTTATCATGGCGCGATATGATGATTCTACCGGCCTACAAACCACAAGAAATCGTTGTTTTTCTGGATGCAATGGAACGTCCCAAATGCGAAAATTTTGCTAGTTTACATACCCATTGAGCTAGAAACGAAAACGTCGGATCTTCTTGAAACTTTTCAGGATCCCATAGAGCAAAGCGATGTCACTTGGGAAGGTCAAGTGGCTTCAGTTCTTGCGCAAGCTTTATATTTTACGCCTTCAGTTTAAGATCTCGAAGTATAATGCGCCAAGTCGCTTCTGCGTCAGTCCGAGTTGCTGCGAACGGCGCCCAATCGACTCTCCAGGTCTTCGTGTACACTCTCAGCTACGACCGATATATTTTCTTTACTACTGCTGGACGTGGTCTATTCGGTCAAATATTATGCAATAATGAATGCTGGGTCTCAAGATGGATGATAGTATACGCTCAGTAGGCCGATTATGTTGACCATATGTTGAGTGAGGTGCGCGAAACACATTCTTTACAGAACGTGAATTTTCGTAATAAAGTTGAATGATTTGTAGACATTGTTCAGGCGTAAGTCTTTCTGTGATGAAATGCCAAACAATACTGAACAAAAATAACATGACACCTTGACACGATTCACGTGTGATGTGTCAAAAAAATGATATTGAAGAAAGTAACTCTACTTCGATCACCCTTTATAAACTCATTCCTTGTTAAAACTAAATTATACTTGTATTTGCACTTCATTGAATTTTGCTTGCTTTGGTAATCGATGTGTAACGTGTGTAACGGTTAACTTAAGGTATGCTTTAGTATTTTCGAAATTATTATTGAAGGGAAAGATTCAATAAATACTTTAGAAAAAAATTAAAAATTTATATACGAGGTTTGCTGCTTATATTTCGAGATACGAGAAAAGCAACAAATATTAATTTTGGAACAAATCGTCGAAGCACTTTTGCCACTCTGATTGAGGTTTCTCCAAAACATGCGTTCTGAACGCATCAACCGTGGCCAGAAATGTTTATCTCTCAGTTTATTTTTTACGTGGGAGAATAAAAAGAAAGCATTCGGTGCGAAGTCGAAGCTATATGGTGGATGACTAATGAAATCGATGATTTGAATATTCAGTTGATTTAGTCGATGCATGAGAGCTTGCATTGTCATGGTGAAGAGTGATCCTTCTACGGCGCTAGTTTTTCCAGATTTATTGAAAGACAACTGGCAAAAAAACGGTTGTGTACCACTCAGAATTTACTGTTTTACGTTTTTCTAGTGGTACGGTTGCGAATTGTCCAATTTTTTCAACGACAACAAAAAATAAAAATAAATAAATAACTAAAAAACAAAATAAAAAATTAACGGACAACCATTTGCTTGGAAGTGATTCGTGCGCGAAAGTTTTTTGTTGGATTCGATTCATCTTGAAACACGCATACAGTCGTCTGCTGTTTACTTTTGGGCTCATACGCATAAATTCACGACTCACAACACTTCATGATGTCATAGACGTGTTCGGAAGCACCGCTATCGTGCTTATTTAATATTGCTCTCGACCAACCGAGACGAGTTTATTTTTGAGCGATTGACAAAATGTGTGGGAACCAAAGTGAATAATTTTTTGTTACAGTCAAATGTTCAAGCAATATTGACTGGATGCTAGTTTCACTTATACCTATAGATGTCGCAATCTCACGATAGGTCGCATGACGATCTTGCAATGTCAGTTTGTGCACAATAAGAGAGACTATTTAATTCGCTCGAAAACCTGTATTATTCCGCTTTCGTTTTTGTTCAAAAACTTTAGAAATATATATGTATTTGTCTCTCTGTAACCGCTTAAAAGATTTTTGGCCGGGATCCTTCTCCAATTTGTGGTTATGCGTCTTGATGATTTCACCAACAAATCGAGGGTCCTACAATATATTCTAAGCCGCCTCCGAACGGCCGATGGATTTTTATGAGGAGCTTTTATTTCATGAAAACAGATACACACTCGGAGGGCTTGAAATTCTCTGCCGAGGGTCGAAGGCAATTAAAAAAATTTATTTGCTTTAATTTTGGATGTTGCTTGAATCTGGGCTCGAACCCAGGCCTTTCGAATTGTAGTACGCAATGCTAACCACTCGGCTATTTCAGTAGTAGAAAATAGAAATTTTTCTCGTTCCAAGTGCATACTACTTCCGAAAAAATTCCACTCACACTTTTTGGTTTTCGTTTAAGACATCTGAACTAATCGGTGTATAGTATCTGTTATAGTCGTCCGAGGATTTTCTGTACCAATATGCAGTTCATTATGTTTGTTTAGTATAACTAATTTCACATTCTTAAGTACTTTTTTAACGGATTTATTGCACACAATTTCAAATCAGAAAAAGCGGTCGTATATATGCTATAGTTGTTCCATCCGGTCGGTTCTGACAAATGTTCATTTTAACGTATATGTGCATGATTCTACAAATTTTGGTTGAAATATCCCAAAAATGAAGGGACTAGTTTGCATTCAAATAGACAGGCAGGCAGAAGGGCAGAGAGAAATGACTAAATGAACTCAGCTAGTTATGCTGATACGATTGGTATAAATTTCGGTGGGTTCATATCTTTTCGTTGTGGTACTTACATACGAGTATTTCGGACCACAGTTAATATAGTATTCCATGCACATAAAAGTTATAATAAAATAAAATAAAAATAAAAATATATAAAAAGATTTAAATAAACTACGATAAATTAAAATAAATAAAAAGTAAAATGAAAAAGTAAAATTAAATTAAAAAATAAAATAAAATAAACATTTCAGTTTATGAAAGGTATAATAAATAGATTAAAATTAGAAAAAAAAATTTCACACCTCCATAAATAAAAACTATTTTGCATAGGAAAATTGTTTATGTTTGTACGTTTATATTAAATTTTTTAAATCTCTATAGTATTAATCAGCACAAAATAATATAAATAATGTCTAGGTGTTTATGGCCATACATACATATGTACATAGAAACATGAATGCGTACTTATGTACTAACCCATAAGTGATGCCGAAATTCAGTTTTTTATTCACCTTTTTTTTGTCAGAAAAATTATTACCAATTAAGATAAAAAATTGTTAATTCGGCATTAGAATCATCAGAGCTTAGTGTTTTTTTTTTGTTTTACAAAAAATTTAATCATATAGTATTCGGGACCTTGCTGGTCTAAAATAGTTGGCTTTTAGAGTTGTTAGAGATAATTTAATTTTCAATTGCTTGCCTTAAGCTCAGACTTTCCATTTCACTTCATTTTGCTTACTTAACAATTATTTTATTAATTTCATATTTTTTCATCACACTTCAAACGGGTTAAGATTGTTTATCAGAGAGATAGATATACGTCTCTTGCACTATCTTGATTTTTATTATATTTGAGTTAAGATAAACACTTACTTTGCATATTTTTATACACCATATATATATATGTATATGAACTACATGCGTGTATGTATTAGTTAAATGTACATATGAAGAAGAAGAAAAATTCGGAAACAGTATTTAAAAGCGCAAGCATTTCATACCAAAATTTAGATTCGAAAAAATTAACGAAGATGAAAGTAACATTGACCTTATCCGCCGTCTGCTTGGTGCTGCTCTGCACGAGTGTAAGTTACGATTCAAAAAGGCTTGAAATTAATGCCTACTTGAGATGTAACAAAAATATTATTTGGAATTAAAAAAAAAACTTATAACAAGTAAATAATATTCAATAAAAAAAATCCAAAATTTTCACCTTTTCTTCAGGTAACCGCATTTCCACCGAGAATATCCCATTGGCGCATCAATCCCGTAGCAACAACAGAAGTCGATCGTTTTATACCGCCTGCAGCAGCTGATTTGTTTAACGCCATTTTCAACCTCAACGTACCATTGTCAAATCCTGTATCAGATGGGTTGGGCGCACAGCGTTGTGTCGATCTGCACAATATTGTTTACCACAATACCGTTAACTACACGGGTAGGGATATACGTAATTCGGTAAAGATTCAAGATTCCTCTATAAGGCGCTATTTGGAAGTAAATGATGCAGAATTACTACAACAACAATTTGTGGCAATTATTGATCAATGTGGCGCATCACCGTCAGCCGAGCAGCGACGCAATTGCTATGCAGATGCGGTAAGTTCGAAGAGCTGATGGAAAAAATGAGAAAAAAAAAATACATAATTGTATTTACCCACAGATTGTTGGTGTGTTCACCGATATTAATGCTTCGTCGAGAGAACCTTTTTTCATTAGCAAGTCGCTAATACGTTATCGCTTGGAGAGTCTTTCTTGGAATCTGTATGCTGAATCTATCACATTGGAAAAGTGTTTGTCCGCTTTCCCACAAGATACAACTTTGGTACCACCAGAAGGTTTAACAACAGCATCACCTGCTCCATCTTCTCCAGAATCTACTACACCAGCTGCGGAAACATCGACAGAAACTCCTACTGAGACCACTAATGAGACAGAAACTTCAAGCAATGCACCTGAAGTTTCAACTACCGAAGTATCTTCAGAAACAGAAACATCCTCAAATGCTCCCGACGGTACTGAGACAACGCAAACAGATACCACTGATGCTGAAACTACTACAGTAGCATCAACAACCGAAGTGGACTCTTCTACATCTAAGGATACTACAGTACCGGAGACCTCCTCATCTGTAAGTTCTACACCTGGCACTAGCACCGCTGCTCCTACTACTACAACTGGCACCTCGTCATCTGTAAGTTCTACACCTGGCACTAGCACCGCTGCTCCAACTACAACTAGCCCTAAGACTACAACTACCAAAAAGGATGATACATCGGAGAGTTCTGAAACAGATGAAACAGGCGAAACAGATGAAACAGATGAAACTGATGAAACAGGCGAAACACACGAAAATTCTGAAAGTAAAAAAAGCTCCGAAAGCTCATCAAGCTCATCGAGCTCATCAAGCGATTGAAAAGTTGAAACAGCTCAAAAAAATTTGATGATATTATACAATTTGAAATAAATGCACTTATATAACAAAGAAAAGGTTTATTTTTAATTTTTTTTAAATTTGTTAGTTATAAGTTTTCAGATCTGAAAGCTAAGTATCGAGCGCTGTAACCGAAATATTTATAAAACTCTTTTGAGCTGCGAGAGAGAGAGAGAGATGAAACAAAGAGAACTAAGAACCCCGATAAAAATAGAAAACTGCCACCTGAAAAACTCTCCTAATTAGATAAATGAAATATGGAAATGTGTACATCTGTTTGAAAAAAACTATAAAACTAAAAATAAAAAAAATATAAAGAAAAAAAATGTGAAAAGCATTGCATTGAAAATGCATATGTTAGCTTCTGGAACCTTCTGATAGTGGTTATGTTATGGTATGAAGGAAAATGATCGAAACTGGTATGAATGCTTTTTGCTTGCAATAATTATAATGAATAATAATTTCAGTGTAATTAGTTACAGACTTTCACAAGAGATAGCTAGGAAAGCATTTATCAATTAAATGAATTTTAAATAATATGTTTTTGAGCTGCATATATCCTTAAAATAAAAATAAATTTTAAAATACAAAAAATTTTAAAATATATTTTAGTTTTTAACAATACAAGAAAAGCTTATAATAAATACCGTAAAATTTCTCTATTTCTTTTCCACAAAAAACTCCTTTACTGCTTTCTGTGTAACCTATTTTGAGTTTGTCTTTCTCAATAAAAATTCCTATTTTATCAGCATGTGTGTATGTGCGCTTGACATTTATAACAAATTCTCTTTATTTACCCAAATTATATAATATTTGAATCTTATTTATTTACTTTTTATTAGAAATTAAAATTTCCAATTCTTTCCCACTCAAAATAAATTCTCACTTTTTGAGAGACATTGCACACACACATATGCACATATCTACTGATTCTTTGTAAGTGCAGAGGAGAATCACTTTATTTAATTAAGAATTCTATAAATTTTATGAACTATACTAATTGACTGTTGCTCTTCACTGACAACAAATAATAATATTTTCGGGTGTTTTTTTTTTTTTTTTGATTTGAGAACTTACATGAAAATCCCTACGCACTCACACTAATTTATAGCACCAATTAAGTAATAAAACAAATTAGTTTGCAATGCTCTCAGTTAATTTGGATCCAAGCGTCTCATGGTCCAACAAAAAGGAGGTATAAATTTGTCACTCATGGAAAACGAGGTTCGTACCCTCCTCGTTTTCCAGCAAGAAATTGTCATTGGAGACATATCATAGCAAACTATTTTCACCACTATTTGGTTTCATAATTTCAATTTGAAGTTTTTTAAGTTAAAATTAATCTTCTATATTTTAATACTTATATTTTATGTTTTGTGAAATAATAACAAAATGTTAGCAAACTAAAACTAAATGTAATTAAATTAATTTTAATAATGCGGTCTGAAGAAGTTCCGAAATGGTTTAGAATTATCTCCGTTACGATCGCGAACTTATGAGATACTACATTATGTAAATGAACTGTTTTGATCTAGTTTCGAAAAAGTTCTTAAATTATGCCAAAATGTATCTGCGTAATGCTACTGAAAGTCTCATCAACATTTCCACTTTTAATTCCCAAATATGTGCTGTAGTAATTTGTGTTAAACCGCAATTTTTTTTAATCGTGCCGCAGCTATTACTTAAATGTATTGAACGACCTCACGAATATTTTCTGAAGTGAATGTGAACTAGTATAGAATACGTTGTGAAAAACGTTGCAAACTAGTTGCAAAGAGACACCAAGAAAATTCGTAATAGTCTTCGTCTATTCAATACACTGATACCAGACTCGTTTTCATTGGCGTCTAAATGTTTTTCATTAATTTTAAAATTATTTTTAATTTACCTTCATAACAGTTTTGTATTAGCTCCAACTGCAACTGCAATTCGCAACTGCAAGAATCGCGAGAGTGAACTAGTACAAAGTAGTTATCTAAATGACGCGAAACCAGCTATAACAGGTAGGCAAAGAAAAAACTTTAAACGAGAACAACGGAAACCACGCGAGTCGCAAGGAGTAAAAGTGTTTTGGATCAACGTCACTTTTATGCAGGAAAATAAGATTTATTGCAAGGAGTCGTCGTTTGAAGGAAGGCACGCACCGAATAATAATCAGACGATTCACTCAATCTGTATTCTACGAGAAAGAGTAGAATGAAGATATTGGCTTCGTATACTCTGGGAAATGGCATTTCTTTGGCATTTAATGACTTATTTACTTCCATTAAGTTATTAAAAACATTTATTCGGTCAGCAATTGAAAGATACATAGGACATACCCTTAAATCTTAAGCTTGTTGGATGGATTCAACGAAGGAGTTGTCAGGGACAAAGTTAAAGAAAACACAAAAACGGATAGTGAAACTAAAAAGTTCATCTACTGTTTGAGAACATTCAGAGCCTTTAGCAAAACACTGGATGATTTTGACTTTCTCGACCAGATTTTGAAATAAAGCTCTGTGCCGACAGGGTTAATATTCTCGTTTTGTGGTTTAATTAAAAAAAAACTTTCACATATTTCATATTTCTTGAGACACTTTTTGATTTTGTATTAATTGCGAAAATTGGGAGCAAAAAAGTCAAAACTAAAAATTATTTTAAATTCTTTACTTATTATTCAGGAAATAATTATTAAAAAATGAGTTATATTTTTTCGATTAGTTGCCATCTGAGATTATTATTTTTCTGATCAAAAATTTTCATTTTTAGGTTTTTATTATCACAAAAAAATTTTATTTCACTTTGAGTTTTAAAATTTTCTTGAGAAATAATAATTATTTTTTGGGTTTCATTTTTCTTATGAGAAATGGAAAAGTTTTTCTGAAAACGGGGTTTCCACTCAAATATAAAGAGTGATCCAAGTAGAGGTACGTTTTTCAAATAGCCTTTTTTTTTGATAGATCACGCGTGAGCCGTGTCAATCTGTCATGTTTTTTCTTCTTCAGTATTGCAGGGTATCTCATCAATTCAATTTTATTACGAAACTTCACGTTATGTAAAGAATGTGTTTCACGCTCTTCGCTCAACTTATGCTCAACATAATCGGCCTACTGAGCGTCACATTCGCAACACCATCACTCATCTTGTGACAAAGCATTCATTATTGGATAATATTCGACCGAATATACCACGTCCAGCACGCAATGAAGCAAAGAGGTGGTGGCTAAGAGTGTGCACGAAGACCGTGGAGAGTCGATTCGGCGCCGTTCGCAGCATCTCGAACTGATTTATGGAACGACTCAGCGCATTTTACGTCGAGATCTTAAATTGAAAGCATACAAAATAGAGCTTGTGCAAGAACTGAAGCCGCTCGACCGTCCCAAGTGGCATCGCTTCGCTCTATGAGCGCTCGAAAAGTTCCAAGAAGATGCGAAATTTCGTTCAGCGATGAGGCCCATTTCTGACTAAACGGATATATAAACATGAAAAATTGCCGCATTTAGTACGAAGAACAACCCGAAGAGATTCAAAAGTTGCCATTTCTTCCAGAAGAAACAACGGTTTGGTGTGGTTGAGGGCCGGTGGAATCATCGGTCCATATTTCTTCAGAAATGATTCCGGTGAGAATATAACCGTCAATAGCGACCATTATCACGCCATGATAACCAACTATTTAATGCTTGAAATTGAAGCTCGGAATCTCCGCGATATTTGGTTTAAACAAGACGGCGCCACTTCACACACATTGCATCAATCAATGGACTTATTGGGAGAACACTTCGTTGGGCAGATAATTTCACGTTTTGGGCCGGTCGATTGGCCACCAAGATCATGCGTTATCACACCGTTAGACTTCTTCGCGTGAAGATATGTAAAGTCTAAAGTTAATACAGACAATCCTGATTCGATTCAGGCTTTGAAGCAATACATCACGCGAGTCATTCGGCAGTTACCAGTCGAAATGCTCGAACGAGTCATCGAAAATTAGACTCACGAGATGGACCATCCGAGACGTAGCCGCGGCCCACAGTTGAAATAGATAATTTGCAATAAATAAATGCCAAAAAATGTTCTTTCGAATGATAATAAACATTCCTCATTTAATTTAATTAATTTTTCTGTTTTTTTTTCTTCTTAAAAATAGTAGGAAACCTTTTTGTTTCTGTATTTTAAATGGTAGCTGATAAAGTATTTTTTTGTTTCCATGTACGAACATCAAATTTTCATCAAATGTATACAAGTTCACCGAATTTGGAAAATTATTTTACACCATAAATTATATATTTATGAAACTAGGGGCATGAAATTTCATTAAAATTAAGAAAATATATTTTTCCGAAATTCACTTAAAAATAGTCCTATAATCGGAGAGATTAAAATTTATGAAAAAATCTTTATTCGAAACTACATATATAATGATTTAAAATAATAAAATGAAGACTATTAATTTTGTGTTATTTTTGAAACCTTAAATATCTCAAGAAACGTTTAAAAAATTCAGTAAACGTTATTAAATTCATTCATTCATTGATTTAATTATGAAAATTTCGCTTTAAGAACATATACATAACTGAAATTATATATATTTATAGAGAATAATGTAAGTATGTATGTATGCATAGCAATAACTGTTGTCATCATCATATATATGTATGTAATCATTTGTAAAATTATTTTGTAAAGCATTCCACCTAATAAAAATCCACAGATAACGTCACAGTATAATCATACATATATAGATTTATATATACGCACGCACACATGGTTATCATTTCATAAATGCCTTGGTTACCTTGCACACCTGCAGCGGATATAAGCTCATCAAATGCATACGCTTCCGTGCTCATTGCTCACTGCTCACTGCTGCCGATGCTAAAACCGTAACTGAATTTATAATACGAAACTAATACATAGACAGCGTACATAATATCAAATACCGGTAACTAGAATATAAACTTTTATAAATCCGTCTACATAAACATTAATACGAGGGTTGCCGTATATATTTTGTGATTAGCGAACAGCAACAAATATTAGTCATCGAAAGTCACTTTATTGTTTTTAAAAATATTCTCTATTAAGATCTACGAAATGTGTTCAAAAGAAAAGGTGAACCTCGAATTTTTTTAAAAAGTACTTCTTTATTCATCAATATATATTTTGTCACCTTCAAAGTAATCAACCTCGGATATAATACACTTGTGCCAACGGTTTTTCCAATCCACGAAGCACTTCTGAAATGCGCTTATCCGTATGGCCATTAGCTCTTTATTCCAATCTGACTTGATCTCATCAATTGTGGCAAAACGCTTTCCTTTAATTAGTTTCTTTAGTTTTGGGGCAGGAAACATTCGCAGGGAGTCAAATCTGGTGAATACGTTGGTTGCGGTATGATAACGGTTTTGTTTTTCGCCAAAAAAATCATGGTGAATTATCGTGATGCAGAATCCACAATTTGTTTTTCCACAATTTCGATCTTTTGAGCCGTATTGCTTCACATAAACGTTGCATAATATCCTTGTAGTATTCCTTATTAACTGTACGACCTTTTGGCGGCCGGAACTCATGATGCATCACACCATTGTAATCAAAGAAAACAGTGAGCAAAACCTTCACCTTTTCCTTTGAACATACCTCGTATACACTTTTGCATTCGTTTGTACCAATTGACGAAGCACTTTTGCCATTCTCATTCAGATACCTCCAAAAGATACGTGCTGAACGTATCAACCAACCGCCTCGTTAGGTGTCGAAAACCGTTAACTTCTCTGTTTATTTTTTACACACGGGAATAAAAAGAAGACATTTGATGCCAAGTCAAGGCTATGTGGTGGATGACTCATCAAATCGATGTTTTGAGTGCTCAAAAATGCAATGTGAGAGCTCGCATTGTCCTGGTAAAGGGGGATTCCTCTTCGATGGTTGACTTTCCTGATTTCTAGAAAAACATTTGGCAAACAAATGGTTGTGTACTTTTCAGAAATTATTGTTTCGTGTTACTCTAAAAGTACGGTTGCGACATATCCAGTTTATCTAAAAAAACATGCAACCATTTGCTTGAAAGTGCTTCGTGCGTGAACAATTTTTTTTATATTCGTTTCATCTTGAAATACCCATACAGTCGCCTGCTGTTAACATACGGTCTCATCCGCCTAAACTCACAATTCATCACATATGACGGTGTCATAGGCAAGTTTCGAAGCACCGCTATCGTATTTTTTTGTACATTTCTTTTTACTAATCGACACGAACCTTTTTTGAGCGATCGACATATTGTGTGGAGTCCAACTTTAACAAAATTTTTTACAGTCACATGCCGATCTTGCAGTATCAGTTTGTCTATAGCTTGAATCAATAGTTTCCGGAACAACAACAGTTTATGAACGATCTTCATGGAAACAGTCTTGAAGTGATCTACGACCTCGACTGAATTCGCCTACTACGGATACACACTGCTCCTTGATGAAACTTCATCACCAAAAATTCAATTAAGTCCTTCTATGCTCTGTTGATGAGTTAAACAATGTCGAATTCCATTTCTTGGTCGAGATAAATATTTGATGTTACCGTAAGCACCACAAATAGCGCTCGTATGACAAAATGTTATGAGTATGTATAGGGTTTTCCAATAAGAGTGATATAATTTCTTTAAAAAAAAAACACACTAATTGTAAAGTAAATTCAACTGTTTTTTTATTTAATGTGAAGCACAATCGATACAATGAAATTCTGAGTATAACATCATTCAAATGGCCTCCAGGACATCTTTTGCAGGAACGAATTCGATGAACCTAATTTTTGAGAACTTTCTCTACTAAATCAAGTCGTATGTCATGAATAGCATGTTCAATATCACCAATCACTTCAAATAACCCCACAAGAGATAGTCTAATGGTGTTAAATCACAACTTCTTGGAGGCCATTTAATGTAACAATTTCTTGAAATAATCAGATCTCTAAACCTTTCTCGCAGTAATTCGTTTGTTGCATGTAGTGTGTGACACTTAGCCCCGTCTTATTGGAACCAGATGTTGTTAAGATCAACTTTTTCGAATTGTGGCCATAAAAACTTGGTTATCATCGATCTATAACGCTCTCCACTGACAGTAACGGTGCTACCAACTTCATTTCAATTGTCAATTTACAGTTTTGTCAATCGACAGTTTTGTTTATTTATCGCACCACTCAGATTCAAGTTAGCCTCACGGGAGAAGATGGTTTACTTAAAAAAATCGTTATCGTTTTCCAGTTGCTCCACGAC
This sequence comes from Neoceratitis asiatica, assembly GCA_030068015.2. Taxonomy (NCBI): domain Eukaryota; kingdom Metazoa; phylum Arthropoda; class Insecta; order Diptera; family Tephritidae; genus Neoceratitis; species Neoceratitis asiatica. The sequence continues at coordinate 40,956,768 of CM061527.1, forward strand.
ACTTGGAAATCACGTCATACCTATTGGGAAACCCTTTACAATATTAAAAGTGTTAAGACTTACGAAAAAATTGCACAGTTGTGAGATTACAACCCTGGGGTGGCCGATTCCCCAAATATATATGGCAACCCTCGTATGTATATACACATACACACCCGTCTGCTGTGAAAATCCCAGCAGCTGCTTGTGTATGAAAAGTGACACTAATTCGTTATGATCGTTTTCGCTCAACTGACTGAGCGTCTACTTTAATGCTGATGATGGTGATGCTGATGACAATTTTCGCAATACCAATTTCATATTTCTTTGGTTATGCAGCTAAAGTGAAAGCTGATACCCCAGACGCTTATGCGCATATGAGTGTATGTAGCTATTTTTATATATTTATTATAAATATTTCTATACAAATATTTACATACTAACATATACTAATGTCGGTGTATGTGATTTTATTTCATATAAACACAATCTAAGATGAAAGCGAAAATCTATATGTACAGACTCATTTTCGTATGTCTTACTTATGTATGTGTGTTTAAATATATAAATTTGAAATCTCTTTAATGCAAATAAATTTTTTATGCGTCGCTCAGTGGATTGTAAAATTATGCGCGCAACAATTATATTTCAAAGCGCAGTAACGGCGACGATGCATGTGAGCAAAGGTGCAGAAGCATAAAATATTTTTTCAACTGGTTCATATATATCTCTTTGCAGACAGTAGATAGCAAAATACATATTTATAGATTATATACACGTAATTTAAACAAAATTTGCTAAGAGAATAAATAATTTAGGACAAGAAGACAACCGTTCTGTCTTCGGCCATGCCGAAATCTTAATATCTTTCGTGAACAATTCAAATTTATTGCAAATTGCAAAACTCGATTTTGGTAATTTTCAGTGCCAATATGAACTCATATCTGAACAAATCGGTTGTACGGGGGCTATACGATACAGTATTCTGATTTCGATGGTTTTCATTACGAATATTTGTGTGGGATACCAAATTTCCCGTTCCTAGATGCTTTTGTAACTGAGTTTTGACCAAAGCCTCCCATCAAACCAACTCGGTGCATGTGGGAAATATGTTATAGTCGTTCGATGATTTTCAAAATATATATGAATGTCAATAAGTATGTAGTTGTAAATTTGAAATCTGAAAAATCGGTCGTTTTTATGCCGACAAATAATTGTTTAATATCTCGAAAACTGAGGGGCTATATTATCTAAGTTGACGACCAAGGGCTGTCAACCTTTCGGCGACCTAACCCTGTTTAGGTCACCAGGTAATCTTAGTTTTAGGTCATCAATGGTGCAACATCTTGCAGAAGGTCTGTTCTAAATTCTTCTTATCTGCGCTGGCGTCGAAATCAACCTTATTATTTCTGCTGCGTGTACCAAAGACGACTCCACCATTCTTCCATCTCGATTAGATGCAACCACTGCAATGGTTGGAGTCATCTTAAGACTTGTTCAAGCCTTAAGATACATAGGGAGTGGACCACGCGTTAGGTGGCGCTGCCATGCTGCCAGAGCCCAGCTGCTGCTGACTCAAGCCTTCATGGCAGTGCTTTCAGCATATTACTCACTTTGGATAACTCTCCCAGGCCTCCACTGTCCAACGGAGCTCCCCGCAGTATGACTCCTCACCTACTTTACTGCCCCCATCTAGCTCCACCTCTCGTGCGGGGCTACAAAGCAGCTTCTAGTACCCCGAACAGTATGTTCGATGCGTCAGACCATAGTACGTCGGCATGTGACAGCAGTCAAATGCAACTCATGCACTGACTGGTGCCACTTTCGGCTCTGTCGTGCTCTGTGCTGCGCACCACTCGTGAGTGAAGTGATACATACGTTGTCCCTTGCTTTAGGAGTCTACCCCCGCTTTAAATACTACGCAGCCGCCAACCATCACCAATATGCCGCAACCACCTCAGCGGGTCACTCAGCAGCAACAACTATGATCTATGCATCACTTCCTCGACCCGTGTATTACGAACACCGTGCAGTATCGTCTTATCGACGGTGAAAACGACCGCAGGGAGAAATACCCTTGAATGTCAGGGCATAGCTATCCCGTCAGGCGGTGCCGAGCTCGAAATATTTAATGTATATATTCCTCCCCTTACTAGTTGCCCAGTTGGATACCACCCTGATATAGATGCGTTACTCAGAAGCGAAAATCGTTTGGTTTTGGGTGACTTTAACGTGTATCACCATCTTTGGCATTCCTGCCTGTCAAATGATCGTCGTGTAATGGAGCTGGCGGAACAGATTGATGATTCGACATTCTACACTATGAAAGATGAAGTCCCTGATAAACTGCTTAGACTGGCGACTTATGTTGACGCTCGCATCAGACCATTTGCCCATAATCATCTCGATTCACAGGCCGCTCGATTTTTTTCAGTGGACCACCGTACCTTTGCTAACTTTAATAAAGCTAACTGGCCCGGCTTCACGGCATATACCGAGAGTGTCTTCAGTGGTCTCCCCACTCCAACCAACGTCGCTAATGGAGAAAAAACTTTCCACAAGATTGCCGTGTCTGCTGCCGCCCGCTTCATACCAGCTAGCCGAATCGCGGAAATCGGCCTACATTTTCCAACTGAAGCGGCGGAGATCCCCGCACTAAGGAACTCAACATGGAGATTCGGCGGAAGGTAAACATCCACAAGTGGAACAAGTGGGAGGAGCACTTAAGGTCCTGCAATCTCTTCTCTGGGGTAACGAAGCTCTGAGCTTTAGTCAAATCGCTGTCTAATGCGACGAGACGTGATGAAAGTTTCATTTGGTGATCGTCGGACCCGAAGAGGTATGCGGGCTATTTTAGCCGGTTTTTTACACTGCACCCTTCAGTTAACAGAACGAAATACATGTGACCCGTATGCTGATATTAAAATATTTGGGCCCAACGGGAGCAGTCTGCCTCACCAAGATTCTCACTTTATCTTCGACCACTCTAATTATACCCAATATGTGGATTCTGGGTAGAGTGGTCCCGCTACGAAGGCTGGGGAAACCTGCAAATAAAGCAGAGTCTTATCGGCTTATATCTCTCCTTTCCCCAGTAGCGAAGACAATTGAGGCCTTGCTGCTCCCGTCTCTCACCCACCATATGTGCCCAGCTACACATCAGCATGGCTTACGGAAAGTGCACAGCACCACAACCAGCACTTAACGCCAGCACTGGACCTGACGGAAGCCTTCGAGATGGTCAATCACGCAGTGCTGCTATCGGATATTGAGGACTCCTCATTACCGCCTAGGTTGAAGAGGTGGACCACGAATTACCTGAGTGGTTGACAATCATCGGTTGACTTTGGACAAAACATCAAAGCTACGGAAAATTAAACAGGGGGTTCCCAGGGTGGTGTCCTCTCCCTGATTCTGTTTAAATTTTATATTTCGAGGTTTCCTCCACCACCAGAGGGCGTTTCCTTGATCTTATACCCCGATGACTATTCGATTTGGCTTCCGGCCAGGATATTGATAGCCTTTGTTTGGAAGTAAACTGTTATCTCGCCGGCCTTTCCAACTTCTTCACTGCATGACATCTATATCTAAAACAAATGAAATCCTCTGCCACCATTTTCACCAGCCGGATGAAGGAGTATGGGCTAGAACTCAATGTGAAGGTTGATGACGTTAAAATTCCGAAAGAATGAAACATTGTTGGCAACATACAAGGCAATTGGCCGGCCGGTCGTAAATTATGCTGCACCTATTTGGACGCCGAAGACTAGCCAGACGCAGCTGAAGAAGCTACAAACATGTCAGAACACCGCCCTTCGGACCATGACGGGAAACCTCCTGATGGCGCCGGCGCATGGCTTACATAGTGAAACATCTATGCTCCCAGTTAAGGAGCAATATCTGCTGCGATGCTACCATATGGATGATCCCAACAGACACTTATGAAAACGGAACCACCAACTAGACACATGCAGAAGGAAGTACTTGACTACCGCGACCCTTTAAAGCAATACAGACAAGACCCGATGGACAGGACGGCATACAGGCAAGCAATAATCACCATTCACCGAGAGTCCGTTAACATCTTTGTGAACCGGTGAATGGTGTTCTCGGAGTTCAATCACCACCCATCGTAGAACAAGAGCTCAAAATGCCTCGAGAGACCCGGGTAACCCTGGCACAATTAAGGTCTGGATATTGTAGAAGGCTTAACTCCTACCTATTCAGACTCGGCCCTGACATACCCAACACTTGAACCTCATGCAATGAATCCCCGCACAACACTAACCACCTCTTTGCATGTCCAGTCAACCTGACGCACCTAACACCTCTCTCCCTCTGGTCCGAACATGTCGAAACAGCACGTTTCCTGGGCCTTCAGTTAGATGACCTCGATGAATAAGATCCAGTCTTAGACGGGGTTAGCTAGCCCCTGCAACAACAACAACAAATATAACAATGTATATTATTAAAAAAAATATAACTTAAGAATTTATATATATTCTAGAACACTTTCAAAACTGAGGACATGCATTCCGAGGACATGACCTAGCTAGCATATACGCTGTCAGTAAATTCGTTGAACTACATTTACATATCGTCGTATAACTCGTACAGCTCATTGTTCTTGCGTCTGCGGTATACACGCAAATGACCATAAATCTTCCGCAAAACTTTTCTCTCGAAAACTCTTAAAGCTGACTCATTAGATATAGTCATCGTTCATAGCTCCGCCGCATGTTAGGGTGGGAATTATGAGCGAATGGTAGAGTTTGGTACTTGTTCGTCGAGAGTGGACTTTTATTTTTCAATTGCCTACTTAAAACAAAGTAGTGCCGGTTGGCAAGAGTGTTGGCCTTCCAGTGTTAGTTTGTTGTTGGGATTAACGCTGGCTGCCAGTTAGACAAAACTAGATTTACTTCGACTGGTTGAAATGTTATGATAATTTTAATAAAAAAATGTTTACTTTATTTATATGGGAAGCTTTGAATGCATTTGTTAAAATTCAAATTCTTCTGGTTTGTAGAGACATTGTTTTCTCGGTGAGAAGGTTCATTTTAATCCGTAAATTGAATAAAATGTTTTTCGGCTAATTAGGGTGAGCCTGTTGTTTAGAGATGTATGTAGTATGCTACTTTATAAAAATCAGCACTTAACGGTATTAACATTTTTAGCAGCTCCTAAGAGTTTTTAATTAAAAAAAATTAAAAGGAAACAGTCGCTATGTGCACCAGCCCACACTGTTATTGTAATGATTAGATCACACCTTAATTGCCTCAACCATCAAAACAGCTCACCACAAGTTATTTATTTTTGACACACAGCTACCAAGACGACCACAAGCGTTTTCTACACCCTTCCACCTCTACTTAATTAGCATTTAAATTAATTAACCTCATTTACGTATTTCCATGTTTTTTTTTTTTTTTGTATTTTTTATTTTTTATTTTTTTTTTTTGCCCAAAAACACAGGAAACTAGTATATGCAAGTGTGAGTGTTTTAGCTGCTGGGGGAGTAATTTGTGAAATTTCCATGACTTCCAACATATGGTACACTTGCTGAACTCAACAGCGAAAGCTGACAGCTGACTTGCTTGTCAACAACAGGCAGTGCGCGCCTGCGAGATTTTTTGGAATCCTTTATAACATAGAAAATTCCCGATTTATTGTTTGACTTTTTTTTTTTTGGTTTTTCGGCGCGCTTTTGTGCCAAACCTGGTAACCGCAGGCATGTGGCCGCAGTGGCACAGCGGCGGGAAGTGCATAGTAGAAATTTTTTTCGCCAACTCCAGCTTGTGGTAGTAATTAATTTGAAAGTATTTTTTTTTTTTTTTTGTCATGACAACTGCATATGAAGGCGGATGTGAATATACATATATAGAATGGAAATAAAGACAAAAACAAAGAGAGAGCGAAAGAGAGAGAGAGAGAGGGAGAGCACTGGATGTGAAGAGGACAAGCAAATTAGTGTTGCATGGCGGAAAGCGAGAGTGTGTGACATTGTTGTTGTTGTGGTGCTGGTTGGTGATGGTTTTAATTGATGTTGCTTCTTCTGCCTGCAGCTGTCGCTGCCAACGCCACATTGCTTGTCTCTTAACCATTGTCAAGCGCTGAGATTGCGTCAATGCAGCGCGTAAATGGTAAATGGGTGCGAAGCGCAGTATGAGCGCATTACATACATACTACATCAAGTTGGTGATGTAATATTCGAAAGTGAGCGCATAAAATCATTTTAATTAATTTATATCCGTGCCACGAATCACAACCACACACACACAGACACACACACAGTCATGTAAATACAAGCGCCGAAGTGTGTGCTTTACAGCTGCAAAAGCAGCAAATATCTCCACCGGCAGCGCTGTATGAGCGCAGAATTGCTTGTTGTTATTCACACTGCCTACAGCTATGCTTGCCTTGCACTACCTCTCCCCTCTCCTGTATTTGAGTACAGCAGTGCGTATGAGTACTACTACAGCTGGTAGTGTGCGCGTATGTGGGTGGCAATTAAGTTTTCTGCGCGCAAAGTTGCGTGCGCTCAAATTTTTTTTTTTTTTTTTTTTTTTAGCAAAAATGTCGACTGCGTGTAAATGCACACATGCTTATACATATACTTCTACTACATCTACATCTCTGTATGTTCATACGTACATTTGTACCATTTTACGCCTATCTACAACACTGCTACTGTGCACTATACATTCGCATTGTGGTAAATAAGTGGAACGCTTTCGCTTCTTAAGCATTAATATCGATTGCGTTCGCTTTCACTTGAAACACCAAAAAGTCTACATTAAATGTTGCGTAACGTTCGACTGGACTGTATGGCTATGTAGATATGATGTGATTTATTGACTGTCACTAAACAGACAAGCACAGATATGAAGCTGATATACATACGTATATATATATATATATGTATTTTGCACATTTTGGTAAATAGTTTCTTAATTAGAAAGTTATTTGCCAATTTCTTGTTAAATAATCCATGGCAGAAATCTTTGATAGTCAAAGATTTTTCTTTGTAAAAAATTTACGCTATTAGTTAAGCTTCAAGGTCACAAGAAGATGTGACGTTTACAGTAATATATATACTGTTATATGGCAATCAGTATAGACTTTGCTTTTCTTAAATTTTATGTCACGCATTCTTAACTTCGTTAGTAAATGCTTAGCTTATTTAATTAAGGGGTTAGGTCACTCTAGGGGTCCACAAAATAGGCCTCTTTTGAGATTTTTTTCGGGAGAGCTATGAAATAAATCTGATTTTTGACAAAAGGAATCTATTACACATATAAATAACTGTCTATAAATATTTTTTTAGAAAAATTAGTTTAAAAATTGTGACTATACAGCGTTCTCCCTAAGGTATCTCCTTTTTTTCGGGAACCACGGCCTGACACACAGCTCCTGTTTTTATTTTATTTTAATAAGTTGTAGAATGATTTCCGATTTTAAATAGCAATAGCTACAGAAGTCGTAGGATTTTTTCAGTATATGCATTTTTGACAAAATGGCGGATCTCTAAAGGAAAAAGTAACACTTTGGCCTAAAAGATTGTTCAAAATTTGTTAATAAAAAAAAAAAACAAGCAATAACAACAAGCAAGATAAACAATCATACTCCTGTAGATAATCTATTTCTGAATATGTTGTTAAAATTTCAAGTGAATCGGTTGTAAATTGTTTGAGTTTTGTTTGCGGACAACCTGAAAAAGCAGTTTTGAGATTGCCTTACTGACTGAAACAGACGCTTCAACTAGAGAAAGAAAATGTGGCATTTAGAAATTTTTATCTGCCATAATCTTACGGCATAATATTTTTGAGACCATAATGTATCATTTGAAAGAAAGAAAAACCACATTCTGAACATTTTAGACTGACTTAACCACTTAAAACAAAAATTCTTTTTAACCCTTAACCCTTTAATTTTTTTTTTTTACTTTTTTTTCGAGCATATTTCTGGCATGATATAAAAGTTCCTCTTAAGAAGCCAACTTCTGCTCGGAGGCGGCTTGAAATAAGCTGTAGGTACTTCCGTTTGTTGAAAAGAAATGGAGGAGGAGCTCGGCCGAAAATTGCTTCAATCGCAAATTCATCGAAAATCTTCAAAGCTTTTTGTGAGAGAAAGAAAGAGAGAAAATTCTGTAAAGTTGTTAACTAAAGAATTTTGTCGAATGCACTAAAAGTTGGGTGAATCGGTACCTCAATCATAACGATTGTTGCTAGCTGACATTTTCATTTTAATAAAATGGAGAAAGGTGGCACCACAGCTTAACAAAATACGAAATAACACAAAGAGGAACGACAAAAACAAATAAATTTGATATAGAAACTATTTAAAATAGTGCGAATGTAATGATGAATGCGAACCTCAACTTACACTTGCATATTATTAATTTTTTTATGCTAAATGTAAACTCCTAACGAGGGTACTCCATAAGACGACTTTCAAAACCCAGACAGTTCATAATCTAGGCAATTTGAAATGCCGACAGCATTTTTTTTTTCAAATTTTTCCATCAATTCAGTGAAAAAATTTAAATTATATATATAAATGAAACGAAAGGTCCTCATAGAAATCCATAGGCCGTTTTTAGGCGGTTTAAAATAAATTAGAATAAACTTTAGGCCCCTCTATTTGTTGGTAAAAATTGTCAAGACGCAAAATCACAAATTATATATATATATATATATATATATATATATAATCTCTGAAACGATGTTCGCTGAGCTGAGCTGAGCTAAACCGCCCAAAACGGCCTATGGATTTCTATGATTTTCTATTTCCTTTTGTTTCGTTTCAAAAATACAAAGTGCTTGATGGGCGACCGCATTTAGATATTTTTTTTTTACATTTTTCGATGTTGGTACTACTCCTGAGTATTTTGTACTGTCGTACATGCATTTCGAATCATATGTACATAACAATAGCTAAAATCTTGATTGCATTACTAGTACACATACGTATATTTTTGTTATTTTTTTTAAGTTTATTGCCTATTTCCTTGTCTGAACACTCTTTAGCGAATTTCGAATGCTATTTCTAAAAATAGCATATAAAAACCAAAAACACAGGATACAGTGGCCTCTAATGATCATAATCACAGCATCCCACACTCAGCTTAGTTAGTGGCTCTCCGAAGAAGAAGAAGATTAACCAAGTGATGGATACACATTTTATTAGTTTAGTTATGTTATTCTGCATCTAAAATATGTTACCAAAGCTTTTTTTTTTGTAATAAACCTAATATTATTTTATACAAAGTACATTTCAAAAAATATTTATTAGAGGTGTTTGAAAAAAAACGGAGTTTTAAAAATAATAAAACAAAATTGCTATAGTTGTTCAAGCCACAAATCTTCACAGTTTGAGAGCAACCTGTAATGTTCAGCGCCTTCACCTTTCAATTAGCTGACAACTACCCATGTCTTCCTATTAAAAAACAGATTCCTCTTTAATTCTGACTCAAGAGTTTTTGAAAAAGGAAACTCTTGATCCCGCCATCGATCACTTGTGATAAAATTGGATTACGCGATCCAAAGTGTTTTATATATTCTGTATTTTATATAAGGTAAATTTTAATTATATTATAATAAAAGTTAATACCTCCACTAACACAATACTTTTTTCCTTTTTACCGGCGTTTTTCTTTGAGTTGAGAGTCCTCATCTTATTAATAGTAATTAATTAATGACTTTTGAAAGTTTTTGCTAAAAAAAAAAACTAAACAATTTAGCAGCAACACGTGATTTAATATAACAGAGAATAGTATTTGGTAGACCTATAATATTGTTACGATCTTGCTGATTAATCTCGATGATTTCCTTAATCTTTCGGGTACGACCTCTGGATTGTTAAATAAAATCGCCAACTTAATTTGCAGTCTCTTTATTTATAAAGACTTAATTAATGTCCTTTTAATTATTCGGTAATTCACAATTCAATTTACAATTCACTTCACTATTTACAATCACTTGTATACAACTTTCACAATGTACTGTTTTTATTACTTTACTGTAATGTAATCTCAACGAGTTTAATTCACAACTGATTACTCTTGCAGTCGAATGTCGTCCTTACATACTGTTTGCTGCTTGAAAACGAAACCCCTGGAATAATCGCGTCGTTTTACGATAAACCTCTCGCTTACGATAATCGTCGTTTACGATAATCGCCTCGTTTACGCTCTAGAACGTGCCAGTTGTCGGCTCCTCTCTTTCATCTGTCATTCGCTTCGCATTTTCGCCACAACATGAATATAAACTAAAATTAAGTAAAGTGTAAAGGAAAATATGTAGAACTGTCAAGAATAGAAGAGTAGCTAAAGTTACTAAAATTTATTTCGAAAAAGTACTCGAAAAACATAAAATGGATAAAAATTATTTTATTATTGATATTTAAAAAAAAATAATGATTTATAAAAGTAATAAAGGGTGCCCCAAGTAGAGGCACTTCTTTCAATTGCCTTTTTTGACAGATCACGCATAAGTCGTGTCAAACTGTCATATTGTTTTTATTCAGTATTGTTAGGCATTTCATTATGAAAAGACTTACACCTGAACAACGTTTACAAATCCTTTTACTTTATTACGAAAATTCACGTTCTGCAAAGAATGTGTTTCGCGCTAAACTTATAGTCAACATAATCGGCCTACTGAGCGTACTTTTCGCAACACCATCACCCAGCTGGAGACCCAGCATTCATTATTGGATAATATTCGACCGAATAGTCCACGTCCAGCACGCAGTGAAGAAATTATAGCGGCCGTAGCTGAGAGTGTACACGAAGACCGTGGAGAGTCGATTCGGCGCCATTCGCAGCACCTCGGACTGACGTATACAATGACGTGGCGCATTTTGCGTCCAGATCTTAATTTGAAAGCGCACCAAATACAGCTTGTGCAAAATCTGAAGCCTCTCGATCTTCCTAAGCCACATCGCTTCGCTCTATGGGCTTCAAAAGTTCCAAGAAGATACGACGTTTTCGAGCCAAAATTCGTTCAGAGATAAGGTCAATTTCTGGCTCAATTGGTATGTAAATAAGCAAAATTTCCGAATTTGGGACTAAAAGTGACTTGAAGAAATTCAAGTGTCATTCATCCCGAAAATCCAACGATTTGGTGTGGTTTATGGGCCGGTGGAATCATTGGTCCATATATCTTCAAAAATGATGCCGCTGAGAACGTAACCGTCAATGACGACCATTATCGCATCAATCAATGGATTTATTGAGAGAACACTTCGGCGAGCAGATAATTTCACGTTTTGGGCCGATTGTTTGGCCACCAAGATCGTGTGATATCACACCGTTAGACTTATTCCTGTGGGGATATGTAAAGTGTAAGGTCTATGAGGACAATCATGCTTCGATTCAGGACTTGGAGCAAAATATCACACTTGTCATTTGCCAGTTACCAGTCGAAATGCTCGAATGAGTCATAGAAAATTGACCCTCATCGACGGATAGACCATCTGAGACGTAGTCGCGGCCATCATTTGAAAAAGATAAACTTAAAAATATAAGTGCCAAAGAATGTTATTTCAAATTATAGTAAACATTCCCGATTAGATTGGATTTTTCTGTTTTCTTTCTCTTTAAAAAAGTAGCAATGGAGCACCCTTTTTAACCACATCAGCATACGGTCTAACTCATCGAGGGCTTTTAAAGCAGCATATAGGTATGTAAATAAATAAAGTAGTGGTCTGAACTCGGTCGTTTTATTGATAGGCTTAACGAGGTTTTAATAACAACAACGAAACCAAAAATAGGGTGGGGCTGGAGTTGCTTAGACATCATAAGTGGCTACTAAGGCATTGATTTGTTTGAAGATTATCTAGGAAATCTATCAGACAGGGAAGGACAGTGCGTCCGTTCACTAGTTTTTATTTTTTTAAATTTTAATTTTTTTGTTCATGTGTGCAAATTTTCTTTATCTTTTTTGTTCTTTCCAGCGTATATTTCTCTGGTTTTCTCCTAAATATCAGTATAAGCCGAACTCCAAAGCAGCTGGAAAGCTAGTGCACACACAACTGGTTAAAAGGATGTTAGCGGAACCGGAAGCCAACTAAAAATTGTATACGTGTAGGTTGGTAGAGATGTTGAAAGTTCATAACAGATTATACGCAATGCTAAACACACTCAATTTTAAATATATTTATGACATTATCTCCTAATGAGCGTTGTAAAAAAATTTCATTGCGAAAATTTTAATTTTTGCCGCTGAAAAAGGGTTTAATGTGGCCATACAATATTGGTGAGTTTGTGAACATATTGGCAATACTCTTCTGCGTAACTTATGCATAATTTTAGAGTGGATAAAGTCGCGAAATAAAATACAGACAATGTATAAAATTAATTTAAAAATTCGCGTGAAATTTTTATAATTTTATTTTTATTTTTTGATTTTTTTTTTTTTTCGATTTTTGTTTTTGTTTTTGTGTCTGCTGTTGATCTCGATTTGATCATATCTGGTTGTGTTTTTCGGAGATTTTCGTGATTTTCGTATCGAGATTTTATTATAGATCCACTCCTAAACTTCTTCTCCTCCTTTCTTTGCATCTACGCCTTTTTAACTAATGGCTTAAGCTCATACGACAGCCAGATAGGAGCAGATTCAATTGTCCATTAACAGCTGTTATAATCGGAAACAACGTGAATTTCGTCCATAGACATCTAAGACCTTGACAAAATAAATTCGTGTTGGAATCTTTATTGCAAATGCCAAAATTTTGTATCTTAAGTTTCCTCAGCGCATTCACAACTGACCTAATTACATATAAAGGCATATATGTACTCTTACGCACATATACATATATAAGTATATATAATTACAAGTTACGTTGGTTAATAATAACTATATATCTATATACATGTATATTTTTATTTATTTTTTAAGTGACTCTCGCGTTTTGTATGGAAAGCACTTGGAAAAGACTGAAGTTTTGTCCAAAGCCTAAAGAACAGAAAAACATGCAGTGAATAAAAGGAATATATATATAAAAATAATAATAAATGTCAACATGTACTCATATACTCTTATATAACTTTTTTTTTGTAATTATTTGAAGGTTTTCTATTTGCTAAAGACAAATTTTATTACATAAAACCTTGGTGGCGATAAGATTTGAATTCTGTATAAGTGCTGATTGTCAGTTATATAACTTTGTCATCTAATTATTTTTACGGTCAAATATATAACAGGTGATCCATTTTGAGGTCCCCTATTTTTTTCTTAAAAAAAACACGGAAAACTCAAATTTAATGGAATACGTTTATTACCATTCGAAAAAACATTCTTTGGCATTTATTTTTTGAAGACTATCTCTTCCAAATGTTGGCCGCGGCTATGTCTCAGACGGTACATCCGTTGAGTCCAATTTTCGATGACTCGTTCGATCATTGCGAATGACAAACGTGATGTTTTTCTCTAAGGCCTGAATCGAAACGAGATTGTCCGCATAGACTTTAGACTTTACATATCCCCACAGGAAAAAGTCTAACGGTGTTATATCACATGATCTTGGTGGTCAATAGACCGTCCAAAAACATGAAATTATCTGATCACCGAAGTGTTTTCTCAATAAATCTATTGATTGATGTGATTTCGTGGAGATCACGAACTTAAATTTCAGGCATCAAGTAGTCGGTTACCATGGCGCGATAACGGTCGCCATTGACGGTTACGTTCTGAGCGACATCATTTTTGAAGAAATACGGACCGATGATTCCACCGGCCAACAAACCACAACAAACCGTTGATTTGTCCGGATAAAATGACAGCTATTGAATCTCTTCAGGTTGCTTTGCATCCCACCTCGAAAACGTCGGATCTTTCTGGGCTCTGGGCCCAGAGGGCAAAGCGATGACTTCTGGGAAGGTCGAGAAGCTTCAGTTCTTGTACAAGCTGCATTTTTTTTTTCTTTCAATTTAAGATCTCGACTTAAGTCGTTCCATACGTCAACGCGAGTTGCTGGGGACTACGCCGAATCGACTCTCCACGGTCTTCGTGTACACTCTCAGCTGCGACCGCTTTATTTTCTTCACACCGTGCTGGACGTCGCCTATTCGGTTCTAATATTATCCAATAATGAATGCTGGGTCTCAAGAGGGGTAATGGAGTTGCGAATAGTACGTTCAGTAGATCGACTATGTTGTAGAAAAATTGAGCGACGATTTACGCGTGATCTATCACGATAAGGCTATTGAAAAAAGCATCTCTACTTTTATCACCCTTTATTTCAATATTTTGTGCACCAAATAACACAACAAGCGAAATAGCACTGTGAGTGAGAAAAATACCCAATAAGAAAAGGAAAGTAAAATGATTCGAATTTATAAATCAAAAGGAAATGTGCATGGGAGTCAAGCATTCAGTTATACTTTGGGGACAATCCCTTCACTGATAGGTGCTGAGTGCTTTGGTGTCCTTAATATAAGATATAATATTATTGGAAAAAATTTGGTACTCCTTTCATGCACATGAAATGGTATATTCACTTTGGTCCGAAGTAGGTGAGCACCAGAGGAGAAGAAATATACTCACCGTACCACAATGACGAGCTGAATTGATTTAGCCTTGTCCGTATGTCCGTCTGTCCATCTGTCTGTTTGAATGCTAACTTGTTCCTCCATTTTTGAGATATTTCAAACAAACAGCCAAATCGGACCACTATAGCATATATACTACTCAGTTTTCATATTTCAAATTTTGGTTCCAAAATGACATAATGAACTGCGTATAGATTCTGAAAATCATCGCAATCGAACAGCTATACCACATAGCTCCAATTTGTTCAGATATGAGGTTTTGCGTCCAAAATCCACCAAAAAGCATCTAAAAGCGTGAAATTCGGTGTTGACAGGTGTAAATTAAGGTTTATATTGACACTGAAAATCATCGAAATCGAATTTTGAAATTTGCAATATATTTGATACCTTCATGAAGGGTATAAAGATGTCGGCATGGCCGAAGGCAGTCCTTTTTTCTTGTTTTTAATTTTAACGAGTAATAAAAAGAAGGAATATAAAGAAAAAGTCTGAAAAATAAGTTATTTAAAAATTTTATATAGGTTTGAATACTAGGTTTTGGTTTTCTTACTCCTCAAACTATGTTCGCCTCGCACTAAAAAATATGTTCAAATCAATTTATGTCATGCAAAATTCATACACACTCTTCAAATACGTGATTTGATGAAATATAAATTTACTTTTAGGCAATTATACCTACATATATATAACTAAGTAACTTTACATCAATTAAAACTACATGCAGAGTAAAAACAACAAATCCTTTGCGGCTTTGCAATTAGCATTACGTCGTGTGTGGTTGAAGCAATGGATGCCTACATATAAAATACATATGCCCAACCAATATACATATATAAGTATATATATGTATGTATATGTATATGTGTATTTATACATGTAGGTATATTTAATTTACACATTCATAACTTTTACCCTTCAACTAGGCTTTTTTTCTACCAGTCTCTTATTCCATTCTTCGCTGTACAAAATGCCCACACTCGTTTGGCGTGAATGCGTTGAAACTTGTGCTTCAGCAGGTGCGTGAAAAATTAACATAGTCAAATGCCAAAGTAAAACTTTATAATTATATGAAGAAGAAGAAGAAGAAGTAGAAGAGAATTAAAAAGAAGAACATGATGAAGAAGAACAATAGGACTTCTTCAACTCTTTCAACATTTTCAGCTTGTTATAAAAGAGAATTAAAGAAAAAAACCATTGAAAAACGCAAAGCGCTGAAGCCAAACAAACAAACAAACAAAGAGAAAGCACGAAATTTAATAAATACGCACATGTAAAGGGTGATTCAAGTAGAGGTACTTTTTTCAATAGCCTTCTTTTGACAGATCACGCGTGAGTCGTGCCAAGCTGTCATGCTATTTCTGTTCAATATTGTTTGGCATTTCATTATGAAAAGACTTACGCCTGAACAACGTTTACAAATCCTTCAACTTTATTACGAAAATTGGCGTTCTGTAAAGAATGTGCTTCCCGCGCTTCGCTAAACTTATAGTCAACATAATCGGCCTACTGAGCATACTATTCGCAACACCATCACCCATCTTGAGACCCAGCATTCATTACTAGATACTATTCGACCGAATAGGCTACGTCCAGCACGCAGTGAAGAAAATATAGCGGCCTTAGCGGAAAATGTACACGAAGACCGTGGAGAGTCGACTCGGCGGGTATGTAAATAAGCAAAATTGCCGCATTTGGGAAGAAAAAAAATACCTGAAGAGATTCAAGGGCTGTCATTTTATACAGAAAAAACAACGGTTTGGTGCGGTTTGTAGGCCGGTGGAATCATCGGTCCATATTTTTTCAAAAAGGATGCCGGTGGGAACGTAACAGTCAATGGCTACCGTTATCGCGCCATGATAACCGACTATTTGATGCCAGAAATCGAAGCTCGTGATGACCGCGAAATTAGGTTTCAACAAGACAGCGCCACTGCCCACGCATCGCATCAACCAGTGGATTTATTTGCCACTAAGATCATGTAATATCACATGAGTTAGACTTTTTGCTGCGGGGATATGGAAAGTCTAAAGTCTATGCGGACAATCCCGCTTCGATTCAGGCCTTGGAGCAAAATATCACGCGTGTTATTCGCCAGTTACCAGTCGAAATGCACGAACGAGTCGTCGAAAATTGGACGCAACGGATGGACCATCTGAGACATAGCCGCGGCCACATTTTAAGGGACAATCTTCAAAAAAAAAAAAATGCCAAATAATCCTATTTCTGTTTTTTTTTTTCTTTAAAAAAGTTCGACGTTCCCGAAATGGATCACTTTTTATATACGTATCTGCATACATACAAAAACAAGTGCAAATTAATTTCAAGACGTAAGCTGAGTAGACAAACTAGTTGGCGGGAGGTTAAAGCTATGGCTTATTGCATACATATATAAATATATATATATATCTACATATATACGCTTAGAGCATTCCGCTGTAAGTAAGTGTGTTGTATGTGTGAACGTGTGCTACTAGGCAACCAATATAATTGGTTGTTTTCGACATACATACATTTATGACAGCAGCTTTATATACATATACTCGTATAAATGAATAGTAAAGTTCACATATACTTATACACGTACACGCACAAACAAATAAAGGTGTCAGTTCTTTCGCTTTTCTTCAATTATTTTATATAATTATTTTATTATGAAACAGTTGTAAGCAGATTTCAAGTATCTTCCCACATCCAATTTTAATTAGTCGCTGGTACTTAGGCATATACATATATGTATTTACAAATAATGTTGCATATATATGTATGTATGTATAAATGACAAATGCTGAGTGTTTAGCATTGCGTACTACAATTCGGGAAGCCTAGGTTCGAGTCCAGGTTTCAGCAATAGCCAAAATTATAGAAAATTAGTTATTTTAATTTCTGTCGCCCCTAGGCAGGGAATGTCAAGTCCACCGAGTGTCTTTTAGACATGAAACAAAAGCTGCTCAAAAAATGCAACGTTCGGTCGGAGGCGGCGTAGAATCAATTGCAAGTCACTCCATTTTTTTTAAAAACACCAAGACGCAAGATTACAAATTAGAGGAGGAGCTCGGCCGAGAATCGCTTCAACGGTTATAAATTTGCGCGCATTTCTGTTTATATTCATGCAACATACTCCTACATACCTAGATAATGTTTTATAATATCAAATTAATTTTGCAACTATATATTTTAATAAAGGAAATGTTTCGTATGTGTCCAAGGTCATTGAATTTCCACAAGGATAATGAATGAATTGGAACCCATGTGTTTATCAGCACAAAAAAAACCGGTTTGAAGTTTCTAATTATATTTTGCATAATTCCTTAGAACAAAAGTAGGAAATTTTGGAAATCTTCTATCTTAGTCATATAATGCTCTCTTTTGATCTTAAACAAGGAAAAATACACAACAAATACTTTGATTAGTGGTAGGGTTTAAAGAGCGGTTAGGTAATCCAGTGACTTTCTGAAGAATATATTTTTTTGATTAATAAGCGTTTTATTTCTCAACATATGTTAGTCTCCTTTTAGCTCTGTACATGTGCTTTCCAAATAATTTTTTTATGTCTCCAAAAGCAGTCCTCTGTTTCTGTGACGATCTCTTCATTCAACCCGTCCAGCCATTTCTTTAAGTTTGGAATAAGAAATAACCATAGCCGGGCTAAAGCAGGAGAATATGCTGGATGGGATAGCAGTTCGTAACTGAACATATGAATTTTTGCTGGAGACTACACATGTATGCAACCGCGCATTGTCGCGAGGAAACAGAGTATTTTTTCGCTAAATACGGTCATTTTTGCTTCAAATCAGAATCGAATCTGTCAAAAGCTCTAAAAACTCTTGCCTGTGATCAATTTACACTTTTAATGGTAATCGATATGAAAAATATCTCGTACCTCCCAAAAAACTGTGGCCATGATCCACCTCGCCCTTCTTTGATCCACGTTCACCCGGAGAAACCCACTTTATTTTCTTTCTCACACTTCGTGTGGTGGATCTATGTGTAATATATAGCAACGGAACGGTGCGAAAATTCGTTTGGATTACAACATCGCCAAACAGTGCTTTGAAGTGGTTACATGGTGGTATTGTTGGTTATGGTCGAGCAATCGTAGCACCCATCGCGAGGATAGTTTTTCTTCATGTCCAAATATTTATGTAGACGGTGATGTACCCGCTCAGTTGACCTCATGCACCTTCACTACATTTATTCGCTGATTTTATGGACGAGTTTTGGCGTGAGTATCTCTTTTTGGCGAACTGATCATTCGGCTTTTCTTGTACTGGTACGACCACAACGGAACTCAGTAAACCACTTCTTAACCTTTGAAATTGATGGCACAGAGTCCTCATAGAATTTATCAAATATTTCTTTGCTTTGGTTACACGAAAAATTGTGTTCAGTACACGAAATTAAATTTTTTTTCTTCAATGAAAAGAGACGATTTCAATGGCTGTCAAGCACCAACTTAATAGCTTAGCTCGCTCAAAATTTTAAAGTAGACGATAACAAATTGTTATCATATAATAATAACCGATTACTGTTGAGGGTAGAGTTGCGTTTACAGTAACTGTTTGGGAAATTCAAAAAAAAAATTTACTTATCAAACGGTCCTCCTATTTTTCACAAAAATTAAATTTATTGAAAATTAATTTGAATCAATTATATATTGATCGTCATTCATGTAGCTTCATAATATCATCAGTGTAGAGCTTCCGTAGTCTAGCGACTTCTAATAAGAGACAATTCCCTTCCATTCCAACCACGAACGCAATATCATCTTGTTTTACTTGAACTTTGAGTTGGAAGACGTTTGTGGAGCATCACCAACCTTGGACCATTAATTTTTTCATTTTGAATTTTTATTTTTAATCCATTTTTTATCGCTAGTGATGATTTGATTCGGAAATGGTTCATAAGGGTTTCACTGATAGTAATTATGTCAATTAAATCCTTATCTATGACCTTTTTTCGAAAGGCCCATGTGCTCATGACTAACCCAACATTAAGAAAAATAGCGGCTAAATATTACAGCAATTAATAGTTGTTGATTGGTAATGAATTGAATATTACAACATAAGATTACATGGCTGATATTGGGTCAATGATAGAGCACTCGCCGGTGAAGTCAGGATCTGTTACTTCAATCTCTGTAGAGATGTAATGAGAAGATGTGGTGATCTCTGAAACAGCTGTCACTCTAACAATTTTTCTTTGTTGTATAACAGAAAAATATTCAATTAAAAAAAATGGCCTTTCGAATTAAGCTCACCTTACAACCACAAACATATACAGGCCACAATACATTGTATTTTACATCCACAAATTAATATTAAAAAAAAGTTAACAAATAATATATAATTTTTTTTAATAATTAATATTTCTAAACTGTAATAATTATTTGCGGAGAAAGGAGCTTTGAGTATCATTATATAAACTCTAGTTACTATAAGAAGCCGTCTTTAGAACCATTCCTTAAATACTCACACCGGGAAGCACTACTCTGGTTCAAAAAATCAAATAACTCCTGAATTTTGATTTTACTCCAGTCGCTTTGCAAATATCTTCCCAAAAAAGTAGAAAAATTAGTTACATATCTGAACGAAATAAAAATTTTAGAACTAAGTAATAAAATTTCCATTAATAATTTATTTTGAGATCTCCTCATATATAATCTCTAAAGCAAGAACATTAAAATAAAAATAAAAATAAAAATATATACAACAAAATAGTTTCGAGCTCTTTACGCCGCTGGTTATGATGGAAGCTCTTCACTCTTATCCTTAGAAGTTACGGCGTTTGATTCTTCGTTTGTTTTATGCATTATTCAAAGATATTTTTGGCTCACCAATAGATTTCCACACAAGTGGTGGCAGGTGTTTTTTACGATATTCTATTTCGGGTTTAAATCTTTCCAAATTTTTGTTTGTTTAATTTTGCTGCAAAATAGTATGGGCTTATGGTAAAAAAAAACATTTTGTCAATTAGTTTATGATGGTTTTGTTAAATGAAGTTCAAAGTGCTATCTGTCATCCGCTACACTCTTTGTAACTACCGTTTACTAGAATTGATGATTGACTTAAATCTACTGGTCTACATTATTTAGATCCACTCTTACTATGAAGGTTTATGCAAAATATTTTTCATTTAACAAATTCTTGTTTTATGCGTACGTTTCGGAGCACAAATAATTGAAGAAAATTAAAGTAAGCTAGAATTTCAACGCTGATTCTCGCATCCACTCTGCTGTAAAATTTTTTAATCAGTATCGAACAGTATCAGCTTAATGCTCAGTTTGGCTTTCAACGTGGTTCTGAAAGGGGCCTTAGACGTATATATGTATATATATACTTGAAACAAGTTATATTTTTAAAATTAGAAAATTTGTTTACATAGTTTTTGAATTAAAATTTAAACTTTTCTTAGTAGATATGCTGTATTTTATAATCTTATTTGATATTCTCTATATAATAAGAATATCTTTCCGTACATACTCAACCTTCTCGTCATAAATTTTAAAGTCATCATGCAGCAGCAACTACCCGGAATGCTTTAGGTTCAAACCCTGGCCCATTAACATCAACTCACATTAGAAACTTGTTTTAACTAAAGTTTCTAATTGCGATAGCCTCGTGGCAGGTAATCTCAACTCCTTCCATTTTACAAGTATATATAGCATGAAGTATGTTAAGAGCTGGTTCAAGCAGCTTACGACTTCCGGTCTTCGCCCAAGTACCTTCTGCGTAGCCAAAAAATATCCATTTGGAGCCGAGCTAAAGTGAGGAGACGAATCCCCTGCGGTTGTGCGTAGGGTTTGGAACCCACCACATAAAAACTATACTCCAAAGAAAAATTAATAAATGCCTTGGATGAGAGATCGCCCTTTTGATGACGACTCCTGCAAACGCTTAAAGGATCTTGATTTGAGGGTATGTACCTGGTATGCCCAGTCCCCTCAATGGGAAGGTGCCACTGAATAGCTGGTTGATTTAAGGCTGACATTACCGCCGTCCACGAAATGCGATGGATGGGACAAGAACGGAAGAAGGTGAGTCCTTGTAAAATCTACTACATCGGCCATTTAAAGGAGCGCAAAATTTTGGTGTTGGTGGGAGAAAGACTCCGTTTCCGAGTCCTGGCATTTACCCCGGTGGATGAAACGCATTTGCAGACGAAAAAAGAAAGCGGCCGAAATGCGTGAGTATGAAGAGCTTGAGAAGCTGGCCGAGAAGAGTAATGCACTAAAATTCCATGAGAAGATGCGGCGACTTACAGAAGGTTTCAAGTGAAAACCCCGGAGATAGCGAAGCCGAAACCACAATCGATGACGATGGTATAGACGTGCCATTACATGACTATGAAGAAGTTCGATTAGTGATTGCCCGCTTAAAAAATAAAAAAACGGCGGAAGCCGATGTCTTACCGGCAGAACTATTTAAATAGGCGGCGAATAACTGACAAGGAGCATGCAGAGGGCTCTATGCAGAATATGGTCGGACGAAAGCATGCCTGACGAATAGAACCTAAGTGTGCTCTGCCCAATACAAAAAAAGGAGAGACCCGACCCGAGAGAAAAGGATCGATACACACCACCTCTACGCCGCTATGACTGAATTTGATATCCTTGCAAAACTCATACGGCTATATAAACTGACTGATAATACCAGAAGCACAGCCATAATTGGGAAGGACCTCTCCCAGCCTATTATTACACCAAACTACCAGGTGCAATCTTCTACAAGAGTGTACAATTGTTGGCGTATGCCGAGTATATTGATATCATTTGACATAACAGCCGCACTGTAAGTTCTGCCTTCTCTAGGTTAGACATAAAAGAGAAGCAAAGATTGGTCTAGTAGTGAACGAGGGCAACACAAAATATATCCTGTCATCAAATAAACAGGCATCGCATTCGCGACTTAGCTCCTACGTCACTTATGACAGTCATAACGTCGAAGTCGTAGATAATTTCGTCTATCTAGGAAACAGCATTAACAACACCAACAATGTCAGCCTTAAAACGCAACGCGGAATCACTCTTGCCAACAGGAGCTACTTTTGACTGAGTAGGCAGTTGAAAAGTAAAGTACCTTATCGAAGAACCAATGTCGACTATGTGGAGTAGGCTTTAGGAGTTTTCGAAATAAAAGTTTGCAGAAGATTTATGGCCCCTACGCTTGTTAGATCATGTCATAAGGATGGATGAAAGCGCTCGAGATCTGAAATACCCGCTGGTGTAAGCAAAAAAAAAGGTAGACATCCACTCCGTTGGAAGGATCAGGTGGTGAGCGACCTGATATCATTTGGTAATTCTAACTGTCGCCAAACAGCAAAGAGAAGGGACGACTGGCGCGCTATTGTTGATGCAGCTATAATCGCGTAAGCGGTGCCTACGGCAAAGAAGAAGGATATACTAAATGCTCTCCAATAATATTTCATTTCCCAGCCATAACGAGGTGACTTTGAACAGTTTATTCAGCGACCCTTTTTATAAACAAAATTATTTAGTAATACAAAATTGAGAACGTTTTATGTAGAATGAACTGAAATAGGCGAGAATTCAACTCGAAAAGAACTGAATAAAGCGCCATCTGCATAATGTTCTCTTAATTTATCTGAAAGTATTTTAAATGTTTAAAAAAAGTATATTATACCTAAAAATTATATGTTTTCGCGCACAAAGCTCAGCGTAAATAAATGCTTTCAACCGTACCCAAGTGAGCGGCTTAACCAGCCAGCAAACAAAGAAAACTATTTGATCGCTTGGTCAATACCACTCAACTCACCCATAAAAGCCGAATATGCAAAAATAAAAACAACCATGTCAGCCAATATAGATGACCAATCGACCAAATTGTCCAATTGATCAAATACAAAAGAGGCGTATGTATGTATGCAAAAAAAAGTTCGTTACATACTTTGCTACTGTTTTAGCCACATACATCCATATGTAGTTGACCTGCTAAATCAGTGCAGATTTACATATTCACACTAACATATGAAAGTACAAAATCTACAACAAAAGAGTGCTTATCGTGATAGATGTTCGAATACAAATCGATTTTATATACATACATACATACATATTTGCTTGTTGCCTAGTTTTAGGCGACGAATTCTGGACACCCCAAGCGGCTCAAAAGACCGCAAACAAAAAATTAAAAGTAACTCCAAAAATACACACATATACACAAACAGAATATATATGGGGGCACTCGAATTGCATCAATTGAGTACAAAAACTACAACAACAACAACAAAAACAACTGTCACTACTCGTCCAAAGTCACTTTTATGTGAGCCCAAAAAAAAATATAACAACATAGAAAGCCGACACTGTTGCCTAACTATTACAAGCGCAAGCAAAGCAGACATAAATTTTGTCGCCTACATACATATATTTCCTTTTTTTTGTTTTCTCTCTCTGATAGTTGATTTAAAAATTGGCAGTTTGACCAGCGTAGACGCAGGCAGCAGACAGGACATTTGCGTTTGCTTGGGAAATTAATAGTGTTGGGACCTTAAAAATGAACCTGAGATGAGAGAAAATACTCATACATACATAGATATGCATATTTTTATTTATAGGTATAGGTGTATGTTTGTATTACGGTAAAATATAAACATTTTATTTTCGTAGGGATAGAAAAGTTCGTTTTGCGACAAGTCAATTTGTTCATGCATACAATTTGCATATATTCTTAGCAAACAATCCAACACGCATACACACGCATGTCTAACAATGTATATGTCCCAGGATGGCAATTATTGTTATCGTTATTGGCATCACTGAAGAAATTGTTAGGCGTACACAATAACTAAGCGACTCAAAAATGGTTAAAGCTTAAGTGAGTATACAACAAATATAAGAATGGGTATAAGTGTGTATATTCAAAAAACAAAATATCAAATGTAGAAAAACCTAACTGGAATATTTAAATAATTTTATTTCTTGTAAAAAAACTTATATCAAAATGATTCATGTCCTTTCGAAAATGCGTAACTCAAATATAGGTGATTTTCTAAACACGTTCAATCAGCTACAAAATTTTGAAACAAAAATGTGCTATTTTAGTTCATTTAATTTTCGTAATTACATGTTATTTTACAAAATTTGGTTTATATATTTTAAAACAGTTTTTCTTATTTTATTAAGTTTTATGTAAGAAATGAAATTTTTAATTTATTTAATAATTAATTAATTTTATTTGTTTATTTTTTGAATTTTTTTCAATCAAATTATTGTTTTTTTTTTTGTTTTGTTTTTTTATTTATTGTTTTTTTTTTATTCTATTAATTATAAATATTTGTATTTAATTTTTTATTTTTTTTTTATTTTTTACATAATTTTATTAAATATTTTGTATTATTTTAGTTTCCTTTAATTAGTTCCTTTTTTTAAATTTTTAAATTATTTTATTCAAACTTCATCTTATTTAATATTTATATTGTTTATATTTTTTATTTTATTAAAACTTATTTTATTTTACTATTTTTTATTTTATTTTATTTGATTTTATTTTCTTTTAATTTTTTTTGTGACGCAATTTTTTTTTCTTAATTTTTTTTATAAATTTAGTTTATTTTATATCTGTTTATTTTGTTTTCTTTAATCTTTATTTATATTTCATTTTTAATTTTTTTTTATATTAATTTATATTTTTATTTTAATTTTTTTATTTTCTTTTTTTATATTTAATTTTATTTATTTAATTTTATTTTTTTTTTATTTAATTTGTAAAATTTTTTATTTTTTACTTTTTATTTTTATTAATTATTTGCTCATATTATTTAATTTTATATTATTTAATGTTTTATATTTTTTATGTAATTTTATATTACTTTTTTATGTTATATTATTTAGCTTTGTTTAAGTTAAAAAAAAATTTTTAGTTGTTTTATTCAAACTATATTTTATTTGATTTGTTTTATTTTAAATTACTTTATTTGATTTGTATTTTTTTTTCTTGAATATTTTTTTTTATATTTTATTTTATTTTTTATATTTTTTTAATACTTTTTAAATTACTTTATTTTATTTGTATTTTTTTTTCTTGAATATTTTTTTTATATATTATTTTTTTAAAATTTTTAATATTTTATTTTAATTTTTTATTTATTTTATTTTTTATTTTTTTTTTATTTTTTAATTTTTTTTTTGATTTCTTATTTTATTTTATTTTTTCTTATTTATTTTATTTTTTAATTTTCTATTTTAATTTTTTATATATTTAATTTTTTATTTTTTATCCTTTTTTATTTTACTTTATTTTTTATTATATTTTATTTTATTCCATTTTATCTAATTTTATTTAATTTTTTATAAAATATTTGTTTTTTAACTTTTTTTATTTATTTGTTAATTTTATTTTCATTTTTGATCAATAACTTGTTTATATTATTATTTCATTTTATTTTGTTTTATTATTTTATTTTATATTTTTAATTAATTTTATTTAGTTTTTTATATTTTTGATATTTTATAATAAATTTATCTTTAAATACAAAAGTAATATTTTATTTTAGCTTACCTTATTTATATATTTTTTTAAGTTTAAATTGTTTTTATTTAAACTTTATTTTATTTAAATCATTTTATTTTATTTTATTTTATTTTATTTTTATCTTTTTGTTGTTATATTTTATAAATTTTTTCTTTGTTGTTTTTTTTTTCT
The DNA here is from genome assembly GCA_030068015.2 of Neoceratitis asiatica. NCBI lineage: Eukaryota > Metazoa > Arthropoda > Insecta > Diptera > Tephritidae > Neoceratitis > Neoceratitis asiatica. The sequence goes on from CM061527.1 coordinate 40,982,958, forward strand.
TTTCTTTTATTTTTATTTTTATTTTTACCTTTTTAGTTATTTTTAATTTATTTTATTTTGTTTATTTTTTATATTTAAATTTTTTTAAGGTTTCATTATTTAATTTTTGTTTTATTTTGTTTTTTTCTTGTTTGCAATTGTATATATTTTTTTAAATTATATTAATTTATTTTACTCTATTTTATTTTTATTTTTATTTTTTGTTTTTAATTTTTATCTGTTTATTTTTAATTTTTTTCCTTCTTTATTTATTTTTTTATTTTTTATTTTTATTTGTATATATTTTTTCATATGTTTTGAAATAACTTTTTTTATTAAGTAATTATTTTAAATATTATTATTTAATTTTTAAATAGTATTTTGAACTTTTCTACATTTAGGTTCTTGTATGTACTTGCATATATTGGCTCTTTTCCTGCGTACCTTTGTAATTGTAGCTTTGTTTGGTGCCGTCTAAAATATATTTTAGCTTGTATATTTTAAGTAGATTGATTTGGTAGCAACTAGAATTAGTATTTACAACAAATTGCTCCAAAAATAGGTTCACTTGTCTAATAAGCTACTCAAAATGATTTGTTTATAATTGCTGTTTCAGAGAATCTTTCAGGTTGAAAAGGATTTATTAATAATTATTTAATGTTTTCCATAAAGTATATACAAGACAAAAAAAAATTATTTTTTATAATTTAAAGTCTTCTTAGAATATTATTATTACTCCTATTAAGATATAAAAACTATGAAACAATTATTTATATGTTCTTCAGAGAGGTGAAAATAATTTTATTATATTTGAAACCCTCAAATTATCAGAGTAAAAACTTAACCAAACAGATAATCAGAAATGGTTAAAAAATATTCATATATATAATATTGTTGTTTTAAAACAGGCATAAAATATATAAAAAAGTGCATTTAAAATTTCTTAAAAAGTGGCAGTATGTTTTATACACACACATACATATATGTGTGTTGTTCAACTTTTCATTTCACTCGTAACTCTCAACTATTTATATTAATGCATGACTGTACATTTTTACACATCCACTCTGAGTTTCATATCCAATTACAAGTAGGACTCTTCACTACGCACCTGTGCTCACAAATTTCATCGAAATGCGGTTTGCCAACATGATATTCTCGGAAACCAAAGCTGTAAATCATCCTGCTGAGAAAGTTTATGCCTGTTACGTTTTGAAAAATTTCCAGCTAATGCCAAGGCGTTCATCATCAAACAGAAGCACAACTGAAATTTTTCTGCAATGTTTTCCAGGAAAGTGTAATTGAGTAGTGATTTTGGAATAGGCATAAAGGGAGTGCTTGGTTCCGTGTTGTGGTATTTTGACAATTACGTATATATAGCACTGTCATAGATAAATTAAACAACACATACAGATACATATATTTTACACATACAATTTTTTTTTTTAGCTGCAAACACAGATACACAAACGTATAGAGATATCCATATACAGACATCAATAGAACAGGTGCATAGAAACAGATACAAACACAGGAGCTAGATGTGAATACAATAAAGGAAGCACGTTGATTGGGTGCTTCAACAACAAGCAGTGGACCGCGATTTTTCCCCAATCTTCAAAAAAATCTTCAGCGAGGAGGCACATTTTTCACTCGGTTGATACGTAAATAAGCAAAATTTTCAAAGTTGATGCTTCGAGAATCCTCAAATAATTTAAGAGAGTAAATTACACACAAAAAAAAAAAACAAAAAACTTACTGTCTGGTGCCCTCTTTAGTCCGGAGGTGTGAGTGGCCCTTACTCCTTCGAAAACGATAATGGTGACACTGTCACTTTCAATTCGGAGTGTTATGGTCACATAATACCTGACTTATTTTCTTGCTTGCAATTGAAGAACACGATATAGATAATATGTGGTTCCAACTAGGTGGTGCCACATGCCACATAAGACAAGCAAATATGGCTTTATTGCGTGAGAAATTTCCCGACCTCGCAATCTCTCGTCTTGACGATGTCAATGGGCCATCGATATCGTACGATTTGACACCGTTGGATTTTTTTTTATTTTCTTTATTTTTTATTTTTTTCTGTGGCTACGCGAAAGTTCGTCCTTATGCGGATAAACCTTCAATTCTTGACCACTTGAAAACCAACATTGGCCAAGTTATAGCAGCGATACCGCTCAAAATTTGCCAAAAAGTGGTCGAATGATGATGCCACCAATAGATATGCATAGATACAGATAAATTGGTAGAAATACTGATCTTATTCTTATTCTTTGGCGTAGGCACAACTTACGCGATTATAACTGCATCAACAAAAGCGCGCTACTCGTTCCTTCTCTTTGCTGTTTAGTGACAGTTTGATATACTAAGTGAAACCAGGTCGCACTCTGCTTCTGCCATCGAATACTTTTAAAGCTGGAGCGCTTTCATCCATTCGAACTGACCTAGCCAGCGTAATCGCTGTCTCTTAATTCGCTGAACTATGTCAATGTCGTCTTATAGTTCGTACAGCTCATTGTTCCATCGTCTGAAGTATTTGCCATTGCCAACACGCAAAGGACCATAAATATTCCGAAAAACTTTTCTCTCGAGAACTTCTAATGCCGATTCGTCGGATGTCGATATTGTCCAGGCTTCTACAACACATGTCAGGACGGGAATGATGAGGGCCTTGTAGAGTGTGGTTTTGGTTCGTCGAGAGTGAACTTTACTTTTCGATTGCCTACTCAGTTCAACGTAGCACCTCTTGGCAAGGGTACCTCCGCGTTAGATTTCAAGGCTGACATTGCTGATGATGCTAATGCTGGTTACTAGATAGACGAAATTAACTACGACTTCGATGTTATGAATATCAACAGTAACGTGGGAGGCAAGCCACGAATGAGATGGCTGTTTATTTGATGACAGAAGATATTTCATCGTGCCCTCGTTCACTACTAGACCCATTCGTCTCGCTTCTTTGTTTAACCTGGTGAAAGAAGAGCATACTGTGCGATTGTTTTGGGCAAGGATATCAATATCATCGCCACACGCTAACAATTTTACGCTCTTGTAGAATATTTTATCTGGTATATTTAATTATGCAGCTCGTATTTTTTCTCCAGTATAAAATTGGAAAAATCACTCAATAAATATTTCTCCTGTCTGAAATCCATTTGGCATCGAATGCTCGGAGAGGTCCTTCCCAATTCCAACTACGCTTCTGATATTATCCAGAGTCAGTTTACATAGCCGAGTTTTGTAGGGATACAAAATTAAGATATAGGAAGGTAGAGGCATATATATATATATGTACATATATATATATATATTAAGGAGATTTATCGCATGATAATTCGCGCAGGCTGTGGATATACCAGAGACATCACGTACCCGATATTACTTTCTTACCCCTCGCTTGTCCCTTATGAAAAGGGTTCGTTTTCGCTATTATAAAGAAAAAATATATATATTTTACATACACTACTTTATAAATTAATAGCGGTGGCCTTGTGTGTTTTGCTACACTAAGACATTTATTGAAAAAAGTTAAAAATAAAATTTTTTATATTAAAATTTCAATCACTTGTTTTATACCATGAACGTCGTTAATTTTTTCTATAATTTTTTTTTTTTTACAATACCAATGCGTTGCTGAATGGTTGAAAGCTTCTACGAAAATCTCTTTCAGGAATCCTCGAACGACCTTCTATATTTCATAGTGAATTTACCTCAAGTAGTTAGTTTGTTTTTTGAATTTTTGTCATCTGCATTTGCCAGCTTTAGTTCCATATTTGCAGTGCTTCCACTGGTTTCAAGGCTTGAAAACTCTGTTTGGCTCAATAAGCCGCTTGTACGCTTTCAATTTAATATCTCAACGTAAAATGCGCCAAGTCGTTCCATACGTCAGTCCGAGTGGCAGCGAACGGCGCCGAATCGACTCTCCGCGATCTTCGGGTACACTCTCAGCGTGCTGGACGTGGTCTATTCGGTAGAATATTATCCAATATGAATTCTGGGTCTAAATATGGGGTATGGCGTTGCGAATAGTATGCTTAGTAGACTGATTAATTTGACCATAATTTGAGGAAGGCGCGCGAAACACGTTCTTTACAGAACGTGAATTTTCGTAATAAAGTTGAATGATTTATGAACGTTTTTCTGGCCTTCCATGTTGAAATGCCAAACAATACTGAACAAAAATAACATGACAGCTTGGAACGACTCACGCGTGATCTGTCAAAAGAGGCTTTTGAAAAAAGTACCTCTACTTGGATCACCCTTTAATTTTCTATTAGACAATTTTATATTAAAAAGAAACAAGAAAGAACGCTGTCTTCTGCCATGTCGAAGTCTTTGTACCTCTCAGGAACATATTAAATTAGATAAATTGCAAATTACAAAACTCCAGTTTGATAATTTTCAGTCTCAATATCAACTAGAATTTACGTCTGTAGAATAACAGATGCTTTTTTGCCGGATTTTTTAACCAAAAACCTCATATATGAACAAATCGGTGTTAGGGGACTATATGATATAGCTGTTCGATTTCGATGGTTTTCGGTGCCAATATGCAATTCATTAGGTATATGTACGTAGTAAACAAAATTTTTGGTACTTTTTTACCGATTTATAACCAAAAATTTAAAGTCTGAAAAATCGGTCGTATATAAGCTATAGTCACCCAAACTGAGCGACAAATAATCGCTTAATAAGTACACCTTCGTACCAAGTTTGGTTGAAATATCTAAAAAATTTAGGGTTGAGTTTGCGTGAAAACAGACAGGCCGACATACGGACTAAATAAATTCAGCTTGTGATTCGGGCCAAAGTTAATACACCATTTTGTGTTCATGAAAGATATAAAAATGACTTAAGCCGGCTATTTTTATTATTCAATATTCTTTTCCTAGAACTGACGACTCAGTTTGTTAAAACTTACGTTTCCCCCAAATAGCAAAACGGTTTGAAAAGCTCGAAAAATGAAATGTAAGTTTATAAGCGGATAACCAAAGTGAGCCTTCCCCGAAACTGTCACTCAAAACTATTTCTATACTCAAATAAGTACTATTGCCGTCAGCATTTCAAGCAATTGTTTACCGGCCTTTGCAGTGAATACAAGCAATTTTCCAATGAAACCCTAATTTTAGACACGAACCATAAGTGGTTGGTACGAATTTCACTCTTTTCTTCTACCAAGTCAATCACTAACCCTCTTTGTTGTTGTTGTTGCCTTTACTGAAGCGAAAAAAAAATAAGACAGGCAACTAACCAACAAAAGAAAGAGGAAACCAACTATTAATAGAAATGTCAATTTTAGACCGTTTGAATGAAGAACCACAAAGACGATTGGAATGATATTGATGGAACGCTCACGGGTAAACGGACGAACGTGCAGGCGACGACGTCGTGTACGAGTATGTTAGTACACAGTGGGCGTTGAAGCTGAACAAAAACTAATGGCCAAACTTTAGCTATTCGATTTCGACTAATAAAAACCACACACACAAACACACAAACACATGCAAAGCTACTTCACTGATGCTGATTTTTAGTCGAAAAACAAAGAGAATGAATGAATGAGAATACGACACGGCAAAAAAATTTATCTGAAATTCGAACGAAATTTGAAAAGAACAATTACAAAAGAATTAAAGTGCGATTTGTGTGAACAAACAGGGACAATAAGTATCTGGTAAGCACAAAGAAGGTGAAAGGACTGCAACGAAAAAAGCAAAAACAATAAAAACATTCATAGCAAGCGTCGAAGAAGAGCAAAAGACAACATTGTAAAAGTAAACTCACACGTGTTTCGGGTGTAAAAACTAAAAAAAAATGTATAAATTAAAACATCTGATAATGGTTGTATAAATCGCAGGAAAAAGCAAAAATAATAATAATTGATGTAGACGGGAAATGAGGCAATGACGCACAGTGTCGCTGGTAGTGACAAAAATGCTATGCAAAAAATTAAATATTTCAGAATAATTTTCGAAAAATGCACGCAAGACCTGTACGGTTTTGAAGGAAAAATTTTACAAAGCAAATGACTAAATTAAAGTTAATCGAAAAAAAAAAGAAAAAAAGTTAATCAAGACATTGTCATTTCCCATTGAGAGCTTCTGGTTGAACGCTTATAAAGGGTGAACCCAGTAGAGGTACTTTTGTCAATACCATTTTTTTGAGCTGTCATGTAATTTTTGTTCAGTATTATTTGGCATTTTATCATAGAAAGACTTACGCCTGAAGTTTACAAATCATTCAACTTTACTATAAAAATTCACGTTCCGTAAAGAATGTGTTTCTCGCGGCCCTTCGCTCAACTTATGGTTAACATAATCGGCCAACTACCATATTGAGACCCAGCATTCATTATTGGATAATATTCGACCCAATAGACCACGTCCAGCACGCAGCGAAGAAAATATAGCGGCCGTAGTTGAGAGTGTACACGAAGACCGTGGAGAGTCGATTCGACGCCGTTCGCAGCAACTCGGACTGACGTATGGAACGAGATCATAAATTGAAAGCATACAAAATACAGTTTGTGCAAGCACTGTAGCCGCTCGACCTTCCCAAGCGACATCGTTTCGTTCTATGGGCTCTTGAAAAGTTCCAAGAAGATCCGACGTTTTAGAGCCAAATTTTGTTCAGCGATGAGGCTCGTTTCTGACTCAATTGGTATGTAAACAAACAAAATTTTTCCATTTGGGACGAAGAGCAATTTGAAGAGATTCAAGAGCTGTCATTTCATCCAAAAAAAAAACAACGGTTTGGTGTGGTTTGTCGGCCGATGGAATCATCGGTCCATATTTCTTTAAAAATTATGCTGCTGGGAACGTAATCGTCAATGGCAACCGTCATCGCGCCATGATAATGAATTATTTGATGCCTGAAATTGAAGCTCGTGATGTCCGCGATATTTGGTTTCAACAAGATGGCGCCACCTCCCACACATCGCATCAATCAATGGACTTATTGGGAGAAAACTTCGGTGAGCAGATAATTTCACGTTTTGGGCCGGTCGGTTGGCCAACAAGGTCGTGTGATATCACACCGTTAGACTTTTCCCTGTGTGGATATATAAAGTCTAAAGTCTATGCGGGCAATCCCGCTTCGATTCAGGCCTTGGTGCAAAACTTCACACGTGTCGTTCACCAGTTACCAGTCGAGATGCTCGAACGAGTCATCGAAAATTGGACTCAATGTATGGACCATCTGGGATGTAGCAGCGGCCAAAATTTTAAAGAGATAATCTTCAAAAAATAAATGCCAAAGAATGTTCTTACCAATAATAATAAACATTATCCATTAATTTTTAATTTTCGGTGTTTTTTTTTTCTTTAAAAGGTAGTGTGCAAGTGAATGCTTTTTTGCTAATGTGAACTTTTGTTGAATTTTTTTTTGGAAGATCAAAATAATCATACAAAATGCCTTCTCTTTGAAATTCAGATTATTATTGCTAACAGACCCGGCTTGACACATTATTTGTAACAGATGAAATGAGTTAAGTTGAGGCAGTACAAGCAGAGGGAAAGGTAGGAACATCCTTGCATTTGGTGAAGGGATGAAACAGTACTACAAAAACCTGCTGAATAAATAAACGGAGCTGCTAACAATATAAATAAACGGAATGACAGGAAAAGTTCATATATTTCTGTGAATAAAGTTTAAGGTTTCTATATCGCTTTACGATTTTTTGTGCAGCAATATAATAAGATGAATATTCAGCAAAAAATTGCAAATATTAATGTGAAGTAGAACCTGGTCGCTCTCCACATGATCCTTCCAACCAAGTAGAGATCGTTTTCTTCCTCTGCTTCCACCAGCGAGCACTCTATCTACTTTTTAATACATTCGGACGACATAACAGCGTAGCTGCCTCGCTGAACTATGTCAATGCCATCGTAGAGATCGTACAGCTCATCGCATCGCTATATTCGCCGTTGCCAAAGCGCAAACGGAATGTCGGCATTGTCCAGGCTTCTGTACTATATGTCAGGACGGGAATAATGAACGACTTGTAGAGTTTGGTTTTGGTTCGTCGAGAGAGGACTTTACTTTGCGATTGCCTACTCAGTCCAAAGAAGCAATTGTTGGCAAGGGTAATTCCGCGTTTGATTTCAAAGCTGATATTGTTGGTACTGTTAATGCTGGTTCTTAGATAGACAAAATTATATACGACTTCGAAGTTATGACTGTCAGTAGTGACGTGGGAGACAAGTCTCGAATGCAAGATAGACAGGAGACAGGAGATATTTCATTTTGCTCTCGTCCACTACCAGACCCATTCGCCCCGCTTCTTTTTGTCACCTGGAGAAACCAGAATTTACTGTTCGGTTGTTACGGGCAATTACACCAATATCATCGGATACGCCAACAACTATACACTCTTGCAGAATATTGTTAAATTGAAGAAATCCCTCGATAAAGCGTCACCCTGTCTGAGACCTCGTTTCGTATCGAACGGCTCGGAGAGGTTCTTCCCAATTCTTACTTCGCTTCCGATATTATCCTGGGCCAGTTTATGTAACCATATGAGCTTTGTAGGGATATCAAATTCATGACTTAGTGGCGTAGAGGTAGTTCCTTATCATGCTGTCGAAGGCAGATTTAAAATCGATGAAAAGGTCGTGTGTATCGATCTTTTCTCTCGGGTATTCTCCAAGATTTGGCGCATGGTGAATATCTGGTCAATGGTAGGTTTTGCAGGTCTAAAGCCACAATGATAAGGGCCGATCAGTTTGTTGACGGTGGGCTTTAGTCTTTCACCCAATACGATAGGTAGAACCTTATATGCAACATTGAGGAGGCTTATCCCACGGTAATCCGCGCAGATCGTGGTGTCTCCCTTTTTTAGGATTGGGCAGAGCACACTTAGCTTCCATTCGTCAGGCATGCTTTCATCCGACCATATTCTGCAAAGAAGCTGATGCATGCACCTTGCAGTTTTTCGCCACCGTGTTCGAATATTTCTGCCGGTTAGCCATCAGCTCTCACCGCTTTGTTATTTTTAGGCAGCCAATCACTATTATAACTTCATCGTAGTCGGGCGATGGATCGTCGTCGAATGGGGTTTCGGGTTCGCCATCTTCGGATCTTTCACTATCACTGCCATTGAGCAGGCTGGAGTGGTGTTCCCTCCAAATGATATGTTAATGTATACCTTATTAATTCATATATGTATATAAATAAACAGTATTTGCGAAATCAGAAAAAGTCTCATTATTAAACAGTACGCAAGGGTAAGGTAGAATATGATGTTTTTGTAACAAGAAAATTTCCAGGATTTAACAACGTAACCATTTTTGTCATTCGTTTCTATGAGCTCGTGACACTGTGTTGCGGCATCATGAGCATTCGACTTACATAAATACATGTAGCCAAGGAAAGGCGAGTGCAATGCAGTGTTTGGAATAAGTGCAAAGCAAAACAAGCAATTACTAGAATAAACACCTGCTAAAAGTAAAAAAAACACACATCAGTGGAGACAGCTCGTGTGGAAAAAATGTCTTAAATTAAGGAATACATGTGTGAAAAAAAAGAAAAAACCTGAGCTTTCTGAAGCTAATTTATTTGATTTTCGCACACAATTTTTGACAAATTTTTTCCCAACAGATTTATTTTCCTTAAAGAAATTAAATAAAATAAATAAAAATAATAAATAATAAATAATAATAATAAATTATTAAATATTAAAAGAAAAATTAAAAAAATTAAATTTCCGGAAAATAAACGTAAAAAAATATATTTTCAGACGAAGTTTCAACATCTTGATGAAAATATATGTATCTAGCATTAATATTGATACGGATATGAACACAGAAATATTGGTTGGTTGTAAGGGGTGGTTAAGAGTCCTATCACCAGCAATTTAGTCTCTAGAATGAACTTAATTTATTATAGTATTCCTTTGTGTATCCAAATTATGTATTAGCGAACTTTGTCCTTAACTCTAGGATTTATTTTATTCTCATCCTTCCAAGCATGTTTATCGCCAATAAGCTTAAGCTTATTACTTAGCCACCAATGTCTCCGGAGCACTTTTCATCCTCTTATGTGCATGCTCTGTACTCAGCCAATTTAGTCTTACCTAATTATGAATAAGACACTGAGATTTGGATTCCCTGTTCTCTTTCGCTTAATCCCAGTTACTGTTTGATCCATCTGCCATTCACACTGCATGAAGTTACTAAATGAAATGGCGTACTTTGAAAATGCAGCTGGATCTTAAGAATACTTATAAGGTGATAAATTGCATTTGGCTGTCTAATAGAATTCTAATAAAATTTTTGATCTAACTGGTTACCATTTGACTCAAAATTTCTGCCCATCCTTTTCTAAATTGGAATGAGAGAAGACATTTGGTCTTGAAAATAGAACTCCAGGCCAATGATTTATTTATTTATTTAAAGGTTGATCCATTTTGAGGTCCCCTAATTTTTTAATGAAAAAAAACACAGAAATTTCAAATTTAATGGGTAATTTTTATTATCATTGGTTCGAGCATCTCGACTGGTAACTGGTGAACGACACGTGTGAAGTTTTGCACCAAGGCCTGAATGGAAGCGGGATTGTCCGCATAGACTTTAGACTTTGCATATCCCCACAGGGAGAAGTATAACGGTGTGATATCACATGATCTTGGTGGCCAATCGACCAGCCCAAAACGTGAAATTATCTGCTCACCGAAGTGTTCTCACAATAAATCCATTTACTGATGCGATGTGTGAGAAGTGGCGCCGGCTTGTTGAAAGGAAATCGCGCGGAGATCACGAGCTTCAATCTCAGGCATGAAATAGTCGGTTGGAGCGACTTCAGTTATGGCACAAGCAGATCTTTCTGGAATGCTCCACTTGTTCGAGTCTTAAATGAATTTTATTTAATCCCGAGTTCCAAACAACTAGATTTTTTGGTTTTCAAGAATGTCCTTCGGCATATTTTAATTACGGCGATTTAATTTATCTTTGTTTGGTTTTTTTCATAGAGTAAATAAACAAGTAAATAAAGGGTGATCTAAGCAGAGGTACTTTATTCAATAGTCCCTTTTTGACAAATCACGCGTGAGGCATGTCGAGCTGTCATATTATTTTTGCTCAGTATTGTTTGGCATTTCATCATGGAAAGACTTACGCCTGAAAAACCTTTACAAATCATTCAACTTTATTACGAAAATTCACGTCCTATAAATAATGTGTTTCGCGCGCTTCGCTTAACTTATGGTCTACATAATCGACCTACTGAGCATACTACTCGCAAAACCATCACCTATCTTGAGACCCATCGTTCATTATCGCATAATATTTGACCGAATATACCACGTCCAGCACGCAGTGTAGAAAATATGGCAGCCGCAGCTGAGAATGTACACCAAGACCGTGGAGAGTCGAACGGCTTGACACATTTTACGTCGAGATCTTAAATTGAAAGCGTAAAAAATACAGCTTGTGCAAGCACTGCAGCCGCTCGACCTTCGCAAGCGACATCGCTTCGCTCTATGGGCGTTTGAAAAGTTCCAAGAAGATCCGATGTTTTCGAGCCAAATTTTGTTTAGAGATTGGACCCATTTATGGCTCAATGGGTATGTAAACAAGCAAAATCGCCGCATTTGGGACAAAGAGCAACTTGAAGAAATTCAAGAGCTACCATTTCATCCAGAAAAAACAACGGTTTGGTGTGGTTTGTGGGTCGGTGGAATCATCGGTCCATATTTCTTCAAAAATGATCCCGGTGAGAACGTAACACTCAATGGCAACCATTCTCACGCCATGGTAACCGACTATTTGGTGCCTTAAATTGAAGCATCAATCAATGGATTTATTGAGAGAAAACTTCGGTTAGCAGATAATTTCACGTTTTGGGCCGGTATATTGGCCACCAAGATCATGTGATATTACACCGTTAGACTTTTCCCTGTGGGGTATGCAAAGTCTAAAGACTATGTTGACAATTCAGGCCTTGAAGCAAAACATCACACGTGAAATGCTCGAGCGAGTCATCGAAAATTTGACTCAGAGGATAGACCATCTGAGCCTAGCCGCGGCCAGCATTTGAAAGAGATAATCCTCAAGAAATAAATGCCAAAGAATGTTCTTTCGGATGATAATAAACATTCTCCATTAGATTAGAATTTTATGTTGTTTCTTCTTTAAAAAGTAAGGAACCTCGAAATGGATCGCCCATAATTCTATAAAAAATTCTATTTATTTTTGAAAGAATTTCAGCGAAAATAATTTTTTTTCATCACAACGAATGGATGTATATTACTTAAAGGTTAACTCTTATACAAAATGAGTTCGGGACCGGAATATAACTAATTCTTCTAAGGTGGACTTACACACTTCTAGCAAAGTACTGCCATAAAGCCTCGTAGGTATGTAAGAGAGTATATGTAGGTTTAAAAATAGCAACAGAAATTCACGCAAAAAATTTAAAAAGTGAAAAAAAATAAATAAATAAAATAAAAATAAAAAAAAGTACACAAAACAATAGGAATAAAGTTTATACTCTACAGAAAAGGCAGGATGTAGTTTACGGTTATATTGCAGACTGAATGTCAATGCCATGGAGCATACAATGAACTATGGCGTAACTGCAGTCAAGGTGAAAAAAGCATATAAAGCCAATAATAAATAGACAGCTAACAAATTCATACAAAACTAAAGAAATAAAAAAGTATAAAAAATAAAATTTTTAAAAGGAAATAAAATTAAAAATAAAGTAAAAAAATTATTTGTAAACTTTTTCAAACTATCACACCATCGAACAGAAAAGTCAAAGAAAAAAGTGTAAATCGCTTCTACCATTTGAATTGTTTTTAATCAAAAAGTGGCTTCGGATCTGTAAAAGTTGCTATCTATGTACCTATCAACACGCTCTTTTAATACTCTTTCATATTTTTTTTTTCCTTTGTACAACAAAGAAAAAGCGAGAAAAAAATCACTTCCATACATTGCAGACGCGCACTTTTGAAATCACCATGTGGATTTGGAGCGGAAAGCAAATACGACGACGAGTGCATAGTTGGTTAGTAAGTTTGTCCATGATATTTGTAACAGTACTCTAGTGAGTTCTCTTTTTTTAAATCTTTCCCTATTTTTATTTACAAATTTTTATTTATTTCCAATTTTTGCAACAAACTAACTGATAGCTGTGTCCAATTGTGCTTAGTTTCGAAAATCCACACCACCAACGCTGAGTTTTAATCGATTCGCAAATGCACTGTGCTGGTCAGCACATACACATTCACAAGTGAATACAAAAAAACACTTGGCGCTTATGTTTGACCGCCGCGTTGCTGCTTTTGATATTGGAAAATTGAGCAGGAAATTTAAAAAAAAGGCATATACATTCTGAGTAAAAAATAAAAATAAAAAAATAAAAATGTGGAACAAAAATAAATAAAAAGAAAAAAATAATGAAAAAAAAAAAATTAAATAAATTAAAAGTAGAAAAATCAAGAGAAAAAATGTTCTACCTCTTTTGTTCGAACAAGTCAATTTTCTTTCTTTTACTATTGAAATTTACCATAGAGACCAACCAAGGGTAGTAAAGTGGTGTCCGAAAGGACTCTCAGTCTATCTATATTTCCTTTCATTATTGTGTAGGCAGAAACGGCTGGGAAAAAGGTGAGAAATGACCTTGCAACAAGTGAGGCTTAGCGCATTCATATCGAGCTCCTTTCTGTTTATCTCTACAGTAGTTGGTACATTTTACCAATTAGAACGATTAGGATACATATAGTTTGAAACTGTTGGCGAAAAAGTTTTGCTAACTTTTGAAATTATATTAAATCCGAACAGAATTTATATTGTTTAAGTTAGAAAATGCTTTTAACCTTTTCTGCGGCAAAAAAAACATTGCACAAGTCTGTGTATCTTATTACTTTTGTTCTAAGAATTATAATTTTCTAAGTTTTCCTTAATTAGAGAATAAATCAATGCTTTTTATACCAGATATCTCCTCTCTCTACCTCTCTCTTTCTCTTTCTCTCTCTCTCTCTCTCTGACACCCTCTCTCCTATTTTCACTCTCACTCTATCATCCTCTTTCTGTCTCCCTCTCTCTCTCTCCACCCGTTTTCTATCTCTCCCTGCCACTCCCTATCGGCCTCTCTATCTCTCCCTCTCTATCTTCCTCTCTCTCAGTCTGTCTCCCTCTCTCTTGATATATTTATTTTATAAATTTATCTGTGAATGAGTAACAATTCATAAAGTTTTCTAGCCACAGCAGAACTTCTATAATTCTTTAACTCCCAGAATATCAAGAAAAAGGATTTTTGCCGTACACATGGCTGAAAAAGTCTGCGTTCACTTACTGTAGTAAAGTATTCAACAAAAAAAATTTATGAATTTCAAAACAATCACTGTTTTATTTTCACTTATTTTGAAGACAGCTCTTTGAAGAATATTTGAGCAAAATTTTGAAGAAGTTGAGCTGCGTCGATCTGAGTTAAGGGTATTGTAGTACCGCTAGTTAAGTAAGTTGAGCAGAAAAAGTGTGCGTTCACTTCAAAAAGAGATGGTTTTTTTCATTAAAAATAAAAATTATTTATGTTGCATTTAATTTTAAATAATACACGATAGTAATCTTGATTAGTAGGAAGCTAAAGCATATATAAAATACGGACCAAAAGCGAAAAGAAATAGAAATTGGTGAAAGGAAAATCATTGTTGACTTGTAGCAGAATGGTAAAAGTTATCGTGAAATTGCAAAAACTGTTGGGAGACAGTACTCCTTTGTAAAAACAACTTCAAACAAACAAAATCTTATGAGTCTAAGCCACGTTCTGGTCGTCCAAGAAAACTGACGGAAAGAGAAGAGCGCAACCCAACCACTCTTGTGAAGTCTAACCCACGTCTAACAGCAAGCCAACTGACAAAAGACACTCAATTAATGTATCAAAAGAACCGGATTTCATAGCAAAGTCGCACGAAGAAAGCCCTTCATATCGAGAGTAAATCGCGTCAAGCGGATGAACTTTGCGAAGGAGCACTCAAACAAGCCTCTAGAGTTTTGGAATAAATTTATTTTTTCAGATAAGAGCAAGTTTTGTATACTTGGGATAAAAGGCCGTAAGGTTATTTGGAGGAAAAGCGGAACGGCGCTGGAAAAGCAAAATCTTGTACCTACGATAAGGCGCGGTGAAACAATTTATTTTCCAACAGAACAACGACCCGAAGCACACAGCAGAAATTGTTAAGCTTTGGTTGCTGTACAATATTCCTAAACAACGCTATAAGCCCAGAAGTAATATCCAAACTTGTTGAGCCAATGAAAACCCGCCTTCTAGAAGTCATTAAACGACGTGGATTTCCAACAAATTATTGACTTAAGATATATTTTTTTTATTTTTAGCTTTTTGCTTCTTTATTCTTGAAGTGAACTCAAACATTTCTGTTTAGTTTGAATGACCTTTTTGTTTATATGTGATTTCATTTTAAATTTATATTAATTATTGGTACCAAAGTTTGTGTAGCAGTTACTTTCTATTGAACTAAATAAAATAATGTAAAAACAAAATATACCTAGACGTACGTAGACTTTTCCTGCCATGTGTATATAATTCATCACTTGCTTAGAATGAGTGCCTTCGTATTGAAATGACAATCTATCTTGTGTATAAAGGGTATTTCTGCAAGACTTGTCGGATCATTACTTTGTGAATTATAGCATTTTGAGGCACGCAACTTTTGTTATTGTGAAAAAATTGAAAACTGGAATTCCTTTGTTTCGCGTGTTGATAAAATATTGCATTTTAAAGCAAAAAAATGGAGATTTTCCAAACTCTGTCCCAGGAACATCAACCACCAAGGATTGATATTCTAAATTTAGATATTGTGAAATAAGCACCGAAGAAGGTGAACTCAGTAGACGCCCAAAAGAGGTTGTTGCCGAAGAAAATATCAAAAATATCAACAAAATGATTTTGAATGACAATAAATCGAAGTTGAGTGAAATAACAGTCACTCTAATCATATCAGGTGAACGTGTACATCATATCGCTCACGAATATTTGGGTATGAGAAAGCTCTGTGCAAAGTGGCTGCCGTGCGAGCTCACTTTTGACCAAAAACAACGACAAGCTGAAGATTCGGAGCAGTGTTTGGAGATGATCAATCGTAATAAACCCGAGTTTTTGCATCGATATGTGACAATGGATGAAACATGGCTCCACCATTTTACTCCGAAGTCCAATAGACATCCATCTGAGTGGACTGCATCCGGTGAACCCACTCCAAAGCGTGAAAAAACGCGACAGTCTGCTAGGTAGTCTGTTTTGGGAAACGCATTGAATAATTTCCATTGACTATCTTGAAATAGGAAGGACCATCAACAGCGACTATTACATAACAGTTTGAAGAACGAAGTCGCCGAAAATCGGTGGCATTGAAGAAAAAGAAAGTGCTATTTCACCAAGCCAAGGCACCGTGTAACATAGCATAAAAATATATAGTCATAAATTATTAACCCTTAATAGCCTGGTGGTCCCTTCAGGAACCTCAACTTTAGAGACTTGTTTTTCAAAACTGTTACATTTTTTGCGCAATGTTTATTCAGCAAATATTCTCTTTATAATGTATGCCATCTAGCGGAAAAGAAAATCATATGCTTTTCGGTGCTGAACACCTGATTTTTGACGTTTATCAGAAAAACACACAAAAGCTTCAAAGTGAACAAATCGTGCTTTTTCAAATTGATTGAAATCAAAACTTTTGCTCCAAAAGAACCAAATAAAATTCATTTTTATTATTTGTGCACTATATTCAAACCATGTAAGTATCTTTTTAGCAATATAAATTTTGTTTGTTTGTGTTTTTCGTGTAAAAGTTCAAACGGTCCTTCAAAGAACCAGTAGGCACTCATTAGAGAAGTGAAATTCGTTAGTGCTTTAGCGTCTTTTTCTAATTTTAGTGTAAATTTTTAATTTTTCATAGAAAAATGCCACGTAAATACAAAGATTTTACCACGGATGAAGATTTTGAAGCATTCGTCAATGATTTTGAATGGTCAGCAAGTGAAATTGGCGATATATCAGATTTTGACGACGACAGTCTAGACGATCCCGATTTCAATATAGTGACAAATGATGATGCGAATATCACTGATCAGTTGGAGGATGATGTGTTCGAAAATGTGAACGAATTAGATGCTGAACAAGTTGTGAGTGTGGAACCAACTGCTGATGAGAGTGTTCAAAATGAAGATATTGTTGTTACTGGAGATAGCACACGCTGGCATCAATATGCAACATTTTACAAAGATATCACAATTGACAAGGACTCTTCCGAGTTTAAAAAATGTATCTGGAAGAAAAAACATATGCAGAATCATGCAAGTTGGGTTCAGTTTGGCAGCGATTCTGAATTGACAACAGAAATAATGGCACTAGATACACCTTTCAAATTTTTTCTTACTTTGTAAATGACGATATAATTTCTAATATTGTAGACCAAAGCAATTTGTACGCAATTCAAAAGGATTCATCGAAACCTCTAAATACAACGCCAGACGAAATAAAACGCTTTTTTGGCATTACATATTTTATGTCCGTCTTCAAGTACCCAAGTATCAGGACGTATTGGGGTGAATTTGGCATACCGGCTATTATGAATACCATGACGAGAAATCGATATGACAAGGTACGCCAGTTTTTGCATCTAAATGACAACAGTAAGATGCCACGTCCGTCAGCTCAAGAACCAGCTCCTTCACGTCGACGAGGATTGCGTCCACAAAACACTGATTCATCAAACATTGATCGTTTATATAAAATTCGTCCGCTTATTGATGCCCTAAATCGAAACTTTGACTCTGTTCCAAAAAGCAGTCGTTTGTGTGTGGATGAACAAATTTGTGCGACAAAAATTAAGCACTATTTGAAACAATACTTGCCAGACAAGCCTCACCCGTGGGGCAATAAGTTATTTTTGATGTGTGACGATATGGGATTCTGCTATAATTTTGAAATTTATTCTGGCAATGAAGACCATGTTTTGGACAATGAACCAGACTTGGGAGCAGCAGCAAATGTTGTGGTGCGGCTTGCTCGTAAAGTTCCGCGTTTCAAGAACTACAGAATTTTCTTCGATAACTATTACACAACTATTCCTTTATTGGCTTATTTACGCACCCAGGGAATCTATGGGCTTGGAACAGTTCGACGTAACCGAATTCCTGGCTGCAAATTGCCAGAAAAATTACCCAATCGAGGAGACTGCGAAGAATATATGACCAGTATTCATGGTATAGATATAACTACTATAGCATGGAGGGACAACAAAGTTGTAAATATGGCATCGACTTTGCTTGGCATCAAGCAATTGAAATCGACAAATGCAAACGAAACTGATGACGCGCCTACGATTGCCAGGTATTTTATACTTTCAACAAATACTTACTGAATATAATTTTTTTTATTTTCTTTAGATTTGACAAAAAAAATAAGTGTACCGTAAATATTCAGTGCCCTGCGATAATCCACGAGTACAACAAGTACATGGGAGGTGTTGATCTTATGGATTCGTGCTTTGGTAGAAGCCGCATAAGAATAAAGTCACGCAAATGGACAAATCGTCTTATATACCATATGATGGACATGGCCATGATAAATGCATGGATTTTATATAAACGCCAATTCTCTTCATCTCCTCGTACAGATAAAATGCTGACTTTGCACGAATTTATCGTAGACGTCAGCAAAGTTTTAGTAAAATCTGGCACACAATCCATAAGGAAAGGACGTCCAAGAAGCACTGGAGGATGTGAGACTCCTGAAAATGTGCCAAAACGAGTTCGGGTAGTAATGCCGCCTAGTGACGTGCGGTTTGATAATGTTGGGCACTTCCCGAAATACCTAACAACAGGCAAACCTCGTTGTAAAATGCCCAATTGCACATCTAGAACAACAGTGTATTGCATTAAATGTGAGGTAGAATTATGTTTCCAATCCACAAAACACTGCTTTCTAGAATATCATACAAAACATTGAATAAATGAACTGAAATATATATAATTTAAATGAAAATAAAAAAAATTTCATATATAAACCATATGCATTTTACTTGTCAAAGGAGTGCCTGGTGGTTCTTCAAAGAACCAACACACAAAACCTCCCCTAAAATGTCCAAAACTCAAAATTGTGAAAAGTCGTAGAACAAACGTTGTTAAGGGTGCTAAAATACAACATATAAAATTTTTTCATTGAAAAAAAAAAAGTCAGGCTATTAAGGGTTAACTTTTATAAAATCGAGATTAATAAAAAATATTAATTATTTAATAAACCCTGATACACAAAGTACAACAATTTAAATTTTCTTTTTTCATAAAATTTTTAAAAATATTTCAATTATCTTTCACGATAAAATGATACGCTATTATAAAATTTATTTTTTCATTAAAAATTACCAAAACATTAAAATTTTATAATTATTTGTAATACAATCATTATAACAATAAATAAATATAAATAAATAAATATTAAAATTCAGTTTATATTGATTAGCACAAAAATCTTTTCAATATAAATGAAATACTTTACTCAATAGGTTTTAAATTGTCATTCTAAAAACACCTTCCGGTACATCTACTATGTTACGACTTATCTCTTCATAAAAATAAGAGTGAAGGACGATATGTACATATTTTGGAGCTAAAATCAAAATTATAATCACTAAATTTTTACCATCAAGTCCACCTTCATTAAAATATTGAAAAATTAAATTCGTTTAATTAAATTTATTGTAACCCATCTCTACTTGAATATAAGCTACACCTTGATCTGATATAAATTTTAATATAATTTTTTATTATAATAATAATTATCATTCCAAAAAAATATTCTGATAACGACGGTATATAAACTGCAAACAAATTTAAGTAAGGTACATAGTGGGTTATCAACTACAGGAAAGGTTCCTCTGAATAGACTAAAATACCGCCAAAATTTTTAAGTTTCAAAGACATAACTAATATTACCTAAGTGTTTTATATTACATTTTAAATAATAGGGTATCTAATCCTAGTTTTTAATTAAAATTTACAAGCTTCATTATTTTATTAACTAAAAATTTATAATTTTATAAAAAAAATCAACTTTCACTGTACTGATTTTATTTTTATTATTTGTATAACCGCGGCTGCTGGCAAAAATTTAACCAAAACATAACAAAATTGCTATTTACAAGCTTCCTTGATTAATAAAACTAATTACTGAGATTATAAATAAAATTTTATTTTATTAAAATAAATAAAACTACACACAGAAATTTACATATAAAATATATTAATAACAAAATTTTTAGCTAAAATAAACTTTTAATTAGCAAATTTAATTTAAATTTATTATTTTCATTACTAATTATTTACAAAATAAATAATAAAACTTAGCTTTAATTAAAATTTTTTTTCTTCTTTTTTAAATAAAATAATCCAGTATCTCCTCCCTTTAGGATAAACCAAGCACCTCTAATTAATTTATATTTTATCTTTCTAAAAAAAGATGAAAAATTACATTTTATAAATAAAATAAGTTATTTTGTTATATTATTTGAAAATTATATACCTTTATTAAAAATAGTATGCATATTAATTTTAATAACGTTTTAATAATAAAAATAAATTCTAATAATATTAATAATAAAAATTAATTATAAACAAAATATTTTATTATTATTATTATTATTATTATTATTATTATTATTATTATTATTATTATTATTATTATTATTATTAAATATAATTTTATTAATTAAAAAACTTAAAATAAATTAAATTTAATAATATGACTTTATAAACTAAAATGTATTTTCATATATTAAGTCCAACCTAATTGTTTTTATTTTCAATTTTCAGTAAAATCGATGGCAAAGTCAATGAATTGGGCTACTAATTGCTTTCGCATCCATCGTATTCTCCAGATCTGGTCCCCAGCGACTATTTTCTGTTTTCAGATCTCAAAAGAGTGGTGGTTGGGAAAAAAATTTCGTCGAATAAAGAGATGATCGCCGACACTGAGGCCTACTTTGAAGCAAATGACAAATCGTACTACAAAAATGGTATCAAAAATTCTGAAGGTCATTATAATCAGTGTATCACCCTTGAAAGGAGCTATGTTGAATTCCAAAAACAGAGTTTGCCAAAAATAATGTTTTTTACTACGATAGGCTGGGGATACTTCAATTGCCCTGTTACATGCTCCTACGTACCTTATATTTTTATCATTAATCGAAAGAGATAAATTATTTTCGGCTGGTACTTCTCGTGTCAACCATAAAAATTTGCAACATTTTGCGGAAACCCTTAGCATATTTGATAGCTGGTCATTAAAAGAATTTTTTTTTTTTTTTAATTTTTATTATTTTAACAATGCTTATTAGGTAAGTAGATAATTAACAAAAAAAATATCAAACCAAAAATTAAGAGTAAGAAAAAACCAACCCGAGCGTAAGAAAATGCAATTTCCACAAGATGAGCGGAAATACTGTTTTTAATTGCAAAACTCAAAGGGTCAGAAAATTAACATTTTCAAATAACCAGGCAACCTTTAGCCCACACACGCATACACAGAGTATAAACCGCTTTAACTTGAAAATCGCCAACATGTGCACGGCTTAATGACTCATCACATTTTTAGCTTGTTTAAGCCGACATTTTTACAGCAGGCACAGACAAGAGATGAGGAGGGCATAGTAGAGAGGGTAAATGACGCAAGTGACGAGCAGTCAACAGCCTTTTACTCTCGAAGTGAGGTTCATGTTAGGCAATTCTTTTGGCAACACTTGCCAAAGTGAAGAAAACATTAATTTTCAATGTTGCACGCAAATGAGTGAAAGATAATACCAAACGACAGGCAACGTTTGCTATTGTTTTATTATGTAGCTTATGCGAAATGACGGAAGCATTCGCAAAGAGACTAGATATGCAAATTTTTTAAATTTAAAAAATGGCGTTGATCGGAGAGAATCTTCAAAATCTCACACACTCCCACACACAACACTTACTGTTTCATAGTACGCTTTTGAGCATAATACGCAAATTAGTGTGGGAAAGAAAGTTCATTGAAACCGAAAAATTAGCGCAAGCAAAGTCAGTGGATATACAAACGGTGCTACATTGGCCTTTGGCAGCGCTAGCGGCGACGGCTCTAATAATATTTTAAACTTTTACTTTATCTCCAGACTTTTCAACACTTGTTGACCCGTTCCTATCGGCATTGCTTGCTGTTGGTTGAAGTTGCATCATTCAAAGCTGCCAAACAACCAACGCGTAGCCTCTTCCGATTTACACAGCCTCACATTTGTGGTTGAGTCGAACGAAAAAAAAATGCTTTAATTTATATTTTGGCTTTTGGTAAATATTTTCGCGTTGTTCTTGTGTGGTTGGCTAAAAAAGGCTTTGTATGTAAATAAGGTATTTATATATGTATGTGTAGAAAAATTACAATAACCAAAAAAGGCAAAATGTTGAAGTAGAAAAGAGAGGAAAAACACATAAATTAAGGAGTGAAGAACGCGTAAAAGCGGTTGACGTGATTTATATGATTCTGTGGCAAAATAATTTGAGAGATTTTTTGTTGTTGTAAATTTAGCTATAAATTTAAATTAAAACATAAAAATATAAATGTATATACGTATATGCTCACTTAATGCAAATCGGTAAGTACTCCTTCCAATCGACAAAAAAAAATTTTTTAATGTAAATGAAAACGCTTTTTTTTAGCCAATTCTATTAAAATCAACTTGCCGGATAACAAAAGTATATAATCAATTTCAACAATGTTTTTTTTTCTTTCATAGCTTTTCTCTGGATTTCCAATTTCTTCTTCTCAATTGGCGCAAGTTCAGCTTACGTGATTATTGCCGAATCAACAAAACTGATAAATGGAAAAAGGGTCTGGTAGTTAGCGAGCACAAGATGAAAAATCTGTCATTACCAGGGCTTCGACCTAGACAAATTACAGATATGATAAGAAATAAATGGAAACTAAGAAAAATTTGACAGAATATACGACTACCAAACTATAAAAGAAATATAATCAACTAGAATTGGCTTTGAGTGATTGTAAAAATCAATTAGTCTCAGAGTTCCCAAAAGTCTTGATATTGGTAAAAAAAAAGCAATGAACACAACTTATGGAAAACACCGAAACACAAAAAAAAAAATGTTACTAAAAGGTGTTCAAATAGGGGTGATATGACTTCTAAGTATCGTTTTGTCCATTTTTAATATGTCGTGAACCGTCATTTTTTTATTTGTATTCAGTAACGTTTACAATTTCATCCTGACAAAATATACGCACGAATAACATTTAAAATTTATTCAATATTTTTATCAAAATAATCGTTCTGCAAATGCAATTTTTCGTGCGCTTTTGCCATTTTATGGTCTTAATAATCGTCCACCTATGCTCGCTACTCGTCGAGTTGACGAAAATTTCGGGAGCACATTTTCTTTACATAATGTTCAAGTGCAAATAAGACAATGAAATGGACGAAGTAATGAAAATATTGATGCCGTTCAGGTAAGTGTTGCTGAAGACTGCAATTTGTCCATTTCAAAACGTTCTCAAGAATTGGGACTGTCTCAAACCACAACCTGGCGGATTTTGAGAAATGATTTTGGGTTGCAGTCGAACAAAATTGAACTGAAAAGAACTCAAGCCATTGGACCACCATAATCGTTGTGAATTTGCTGATTTTGCCTTGAAACAACTTGAAAACGATATCGATTTTTTTAAGAAAATCATCTTCTCCGATGCGGCTCACTTTCATCTGAGTGGTGCGATAAATAAACAAAACTGTCGATTCTGGTGTGAAGAAAATCCACAAATTATTCACGAACACTCATTACATTCAGTTAAATTGATAGTTTGGTGTTGTTTTTGGTCTGGCGGGATCATCGGTCCGTACTTCTTTCGAAATGAAGCTGGTAGCACCGTTACTGCCAATGGAGAGCGGTATAGATCGATGATAACCAGCTTTTTATGGCCACAATTGGAAGAAGTTCATCTTAACAACATTTGGTTCCAACAAGACGGGGCTACTTGTCACACAGCATTTGCAAAAACCGAATTATAGTGAGAAAGGTTTGAAGAATTGATTATTTCAAGAAATTGTGACATTGAATTACCTCCAAGAAGTTGTGATTTAACACCATTAGACTATTTCTTGTGCGGTTATATGAAGTGATTGGTCTTTAGCAATAAACCAGATTCTCTTCAAGATTTAAAAATCAATACTGAACGTGCTATTCATGACATACGACTTGATTTAGTGGAAAAAGTGCTCAAAAATTGTGTTCATCGAATTCGCTACTGCAAAAGAAGTCGTGGAGGCCATTTGAATGATGTTATATTCAGAACTTAATTGCATCGATTTCACTTCACATTAAATAAAAACATTTGAATTTCCCTAACAATTAGTGTGTGTTTTTTTAAAAGAAATCATATCACTCTTTTTAAGAAACCCTATAGTTTTTGAAAATGTTCTCCCTTAGGATATAAACATTTTTCTATGCGTTTGAACCAATTGTCTATGCTACTTTTTTTGTTACTCTGATTGTGGTACACTCAAAACATACATTCTGAATGCATCAGCTGCTTTTTTCAAATTTCGAGAAACCTTGATCTCTCAGTTTATTTTTTACACACGGGAATAAAAAGAAGACATTCGGTGCCAAGTCAAGGCTATGTGGTAGATGACTCATCAAATCGATGTTTTGAGTGCTGAAAAGTGCAGTTGTTTCAATCGCTCTGTGAGAGCTCGCATTGTCATTGTGAAGAGTGGTCCGTCTTCGGCGGTAGATTTTCTTTATTTCATAAAGAAAAACTGGAAAACTAATGGTTGTGTACCACTCTGCTACTATTTCTGTGTTGTTGTAGTAGTACGGTTACAACTTGCGTCACATCCATACATACATTCAACAGCTGTTTACTTTCGGGCTCGTACCTGTCACGAAGTTTTTTGAAGCATTGCTATACTATTTTTTTTTAATATTTCTAGCGACAAAATGTGTGGAATCCAATATGAAGGTTTTTTTTACATCTAATGTTCATGCAGTAATGAATATATGCTGGTCACAATAAAGTTCATACTTGCCTCAATCTCACTATAGATGACACAACGATCTTGGAATATCATCGCACAGAATACACAGAATACAGAATAGTTTCCGGAACAACAACTGTTTATGAACGGCCTTTATTAAAAGCGTGTTGAAGTGATCTACGACCTTGATTGAATTCGCTATACTATGGATACGTACTGCTCCTTGATGGATCTTCATCCGCAAATATTAATTTAATTTCAATGATGAGTTAATCCACTTCGAAAGTTTTAAGAATAATCGCACGAATAACCATAATCCATGTTTTGGCCGAGATAAAAATTAAACCATAAACAACACAAAAAGCGCTCGCTTATCGAAACGTTTTGAGTATATATAAAATTAAAAATATCAAATTTTACGATAAAGTTGTCAGTTGGCAGATTTTATCACTAGCTCCTGTTTCAATTTTTTTTTTGTGCGCGATCCTCTAGTTTATTATAAGCCACCTCCGAACTGCCAATAGCTTTTTATGAGGAGCTTTTATTTCATGCCAGAAATGTACTCGCAGAGCTTAACATTACCTGCCTAGGGGCGAGTGCAATTATAAGACATAGTAATTATCTATAATTTTGGATGTTTTCCTAACTCTGTCCTTCCGAATAGTAGTACGCACTGCTAGCCATTCGGTTATTCCTATGAAACCAAGGAGTATCGTAACATAATTTGGATTTCATGCTCTATTGACAGCTTTATTTGGAATTTCTGAAGTCTACTATTCACTGTTCCAGGAATTGAAGCTTTTAGGTTTAAAAAGTGAAGTTTTTGTTTTAGTAAAATAATTAAAAATTAGAAATGCAGTCCAAGCTTTTTTATTTGAACATTGGCTTTTAAAAGAGGTATGCGTATGTATGAAATATTCCCATGATACTGAGCTATGTTACAGTTAGTTGTTTGCAAAGCAGTTTTGAACCGATGTGAATTGCAGTCAGCTATAGGTACACGTTTAAGTCGCAGAATTTTTATAACTTTTAATATTAATATTCTACTCCAAATATGCAGGCGAAAAATCAGTTAACAATATTTCCTGAAATTTTATATTAAATATAAGTGTATTTATCAATTTATTTGTACGAAAGCTATAAGCCACAGTTACCAAATCATGTCCTTGGGGAAAAATTACTATATTTAGCACTTTAAATACATCACAAGTAGGGTGGCATGGACCAGTAGGCAGATAATTTCTAACCTTTCGTTTGCTATCGACAATTAAAAAATGTTCAGCATACTCATTTATTGCTATTCTCAATTTTTGAGACTTCATTACGGAAACATATGAAGTTTAAAGGTAGTTTAATTTAGTTTTTCATTGAATATTGTTTGGTCAAAAAATTGTGTGAATATGAACCGAATTTGATAAACAAACAAAAACAAAAATTCTTAAAAAAAAAAAGTATTTTGTATAAATGTTTTTTACCTTCATGTGCTCGGTATTGAAAATTTGCTTAGCCGGCCGATTGTCTACATTTATTTATTTATTTATTTATTTGAACAAATCAACAAACAAGATGTTTACAGACTAAAAAATAAGAATATGGTTATATAATCTATATATAAAAATATAAAATAAAAGCTATGATAAGTATCTTATCAACAGGCTCTTAAAAGTAAACTTGGTATAGCAAAAATCAAATCCCAAAGAGAAAGAAATTTCATTTAATTGAGAGAGTGTTCTCCTTAGAGGAGCGTTCGTCACATAAACAGTTCTAGCAACACCCGCAAAAAACATCTCGTTACACCGAAGAATGCGAGAGGGTACATTAAAACGAATTTTCATCAGGAGGTATGAGCAATCAATAATGATAGGATGGTATTGGGTCTACAAAACTCATCCGGCGCAAGGCGAAGCGTACAAAAGCCCTCTTGACAGACTCCAATCTATTCATACACACGGCATGATAGGGCCTCCAGATAAAAGCCGCATATTCCAGCGTCGATCGCACTAAAGACGAGTACAATAGTTTTAGGGTATAAGGGTCTGAAAATGATGAAAAATTACGTCGAATAAAAGCCAACAGCGCAAACGCCTTGGAAACAATAAAATTTATATGAGCGGTAAAGCTGACCTTGGGGTCAAAGTAAACACCCAAGTCTTCAAATTCGTTTATCTTTTTTAGCGCAAGATTCGAAAAACAGCACGACGAGGGAGCACTAGATACAACTCTACCATGAGAAGCATAGTGGCCTTTACCAATATTAAGAAATAAGTAATTACGTTCACACCATTGATACAGGTTATCAAGTTCGCTCTGTAAATTGAAGGAATCTTCTAGGCTTTTAATTTCATAGTAAATTTTCAAATCATCTGCATAGAGAAGAAAATTACATTTAGAAAAGCATGTTGATATATCATTAATACACAGTATGAACAGTAAAGGTCCGAGGACGCTTCCCTGGGGAACCCCAGAGGGGGCTACAAAGGAAAAAGAAGACATCCCCTGAAGGCGAATGACACAACGTCTGTTTTACAAATAGGATGAGATCCACTTTAATAATTCCGAGTGAAATCCCAAGCACTGAAGTTTAGCTAAGAGAATTCGGTGGGACACTCTGTCGAAGGCTTTGGAAAAATCTGTATGAACTGCATCAACCTGGAATCCTTTTTGAAATGATCCCAGACAGTCCTCAGTAAACACAGCTAAATTGGTTAAGGTAGATCTACCCGGAACAAACCCATGCTGTTGGGGACAGATTAGATGCTTTACGGCAAAGTATATTTTATCCTTTACTATCCATTCAAACAATTTTGACACAGTAGTTAGTTTAGAAATCGACCTATAATTCTCAATGTCATTTTTATTACCGCTCTTAACAATAGGCGTAATAAAAGTTAGTTTCCAAACATATAAAAAGATACCGGAGGACAGCGACTTTTTAAAAATAAGCAGTAAAGGAGCAATCAGTGATGAACAATTTTTCAATAAAACAGCTGAGAGGCCATTGGCGTCAGTTGTAGTTTACATCTTTAGCTGATTTATGCCATTGATAATGTCCAGTTCCGACAAGCTCCACAAAACAACGTCGGAAGTACTATCACTACAGTTATCTGAAATGAAATTTGAGGAAAAGCAATTTGTAGCAAGCATGGGTTTTTATGCAAAGCTATAATGATGTATGAGTGTATAGTCTAGTTTTTCATATATATTTAAACGTTTTTTACTTTACAAAAAACATCTGTTTAATTTTGCTCCACTGAACAGTATTTAGCTAAAGTATAAATGACGGCATGAGGATTGCATACTGGTTTTTTACACCAAATACATATTCTCCGTGTCGTTTTACGCTTGCTAACTACAGAATATTGACAACGGACGGAATGAATTGGCTGTTTGTCGTTGGTAACATCAGGTAAGGTGGGTGAGGTCGTGTCGGAAGTGGCATAAGGATAACGGCCTAGTGCCATTTCAATCGCTAGACGTGTGTAAATTACACCTAATACGATTGGAATTTCAGAGCGCTGTTCAATTGCTAGCATAAAAAGTTACTTAGCTAAGTTTCGCAAGAACTTTCGCCGCTTGTCTGTACTCTGGATCTGGCTATTGTCCACGGAATAAATTATTAATTCTGCTCTAGCTTATGTCTAGTAAATTAAAAAACATTATCAAAGCCCAACGCATAGTTTCACGTTTAGTGGAATAAGCAGAAAGCATTTTATCCTCCTTTGTTTGCATTGTAGTTAAGGATATATTGTGGTTTGTTTTTCTTTTCAGGGACAACAGAGTCTGTCAACGACATACTAGAAAGTATTATGACTTCTTTACCCTTTTTTCTTTGGGACGTAGGATATCAAACCAAATTTTGATTCGAGAAACCCGAAAATGGTTGAATCTTTTACTCGTTTACGGTTAGCATTCATTTCATTGGGCACAAAAGCAAAGACCTTTGGGCATCAAATGCTTCCCCAAACTTAATGACGTGAAAAAATTGTCACTTATTACTTTTCATTTCGGTGTTCTCCCAATGAGAAACTAAATTTTTTTAAATTTCTCCCACGTTAATTGCTCGACTTTCATTTGAACGCATTCCTGTGTAAATATCGCTGTTGAGTGGATAGAACGACTTTACATTGCATGCAAACCAAATCTTCATACCATACTTTGCAGACTTGGAAGGTATATACTGCGTAGATCTAGTGCGTCCGCAATATGAGAAAAGTTGTTTCGTTGGTAGTACTTGGGAATGGTTTCTTCTTGTGACATACTTTATAGGGTTACCTTCTGGATTTTCGCTGTTTTTGTAAAGCTCAAGTTTTTTAAAACTGTTTTGAGTCAAGTTTTGTCAGTTTTAGCATTCCATTAGACCACATGACGAATTTCAGTCAAATTGAAGTAAAAAAAGACTTGGCAAAGATAGTGAAAGAAGACCTTTTAATTAATTTTAATTTTTTGTAAATTTGAATTTTGAGAATTATTGAATAACATAGCTTGGCCAATTAATTTCCTGTACTCGAAAATATTAAAGAATTTTACTTAAAAATCATTGCTTAAAGCTCGCAATCCACAATTTTTTTATTTATTTTTTTTATTTTTTTTTTTATATGGAACCCAAACCAATCTCAACAGATTATTTGGCATCACTTTGGTTTGCATGTTTGCCATTTAGTGATGCACCAAGGACACCACACCAATGGATGATATTTAAATGAACCAAAGATGCGTGAATATTTTTTAATGCAAGCTATCTTTTTTTCGTAAATATTTACCAAATAAATAAATGCATCTGATACATAATTGTGGGATAAACAAAGTTTTGCCAAAATTTACACGAAGCAAGCAACACCCGCCGTGAGCGGTGGCGCTGTGAGTTGTGGTGGAAATGCGACAGTGAGGTGTAGTGATAGCATTGAGCCGAGAAATGTCCTTGCAATGCAAAATGTGCAATGCAGAAGTGCAAATATTTCATTTGTTTTTACACAAATACTTTAAAATATGCATTTAAATATCCATAGAACAACAACAAAAAATTATATACAAATTTCAGTTGGAAAAAAAATAGAAAAAAAATATAAAAAAAATAAAAATTTTGCATAGATAAAAACGCCACCAATTATTTAATAGCAAACCATAACGGTGCTGCGTCAAAAATTTTGGCATGCATTAGGGTGCTACCGCAAATGGCAAGCGAGCGAGCGGTGTGTTGAGTGCGCGCCGCAGGAATTGGTTGTGATTGGTCCTTTTGTGGGCTAACAAATGTGTGTGTGTGTCTACACAGTAATATATGCGTCAGCGTGTAATAGTTTGTGCCAAGGTATGGTTTTATTTTGACCACGGCACTGCAGCAATATTTGGCAGCTTTATATATATATATTTTTCTTTTTTTTCTATGTCAATTTTTTTTTTCACTTTTTGCTTCATTTTGTGGTAAATGAGCGAACGAAATATGCGCACATTTAATTAAGGTCAGAAATGTATTTTTGATTCGACGATGGCAGAGTCGAAGAATGCGCGGTATCTGGCAACAGACCTACCAGTTCCACTGAATGTATATGCGCGTGTGTGTGAAGGGCAATATTTGTTTAATTGAGGCGGTCAGAGTTAACTATGTGATGTTCTTAGGATATTTTTTTCCGTCTAGAATTTAAGGCATAAAAAAAGCAACCAAAGCTTATGCCACTGCCAAACGCTAAGGAAGGTTGAAAGCAATATGAAATAATTAGGGAAGAGCTAAATACGTCGGGAAGCAAACTGTTTATACCAAGTTTTTCTAGTCGGAAGTGGATCAAGTTTAATACTCTTAAAAACCTAAAATTAGGGTAATTTTCGCTTGAAATAAAGATTCTGGTTTTAGCGTATTTTACGCGAAAAAAATTGTTTTTTTAATGTTAAAAACAAAAACAAAATTTATATTCTCTTATATACGTTTGCAACTTTGTAAACGCATAAGTGATTTTCGGAGATCTCCTTCACTTTGTGGGTTTCTCTTCCTATTCATGTCTTAATGTTTTTACCAACAAATGGAGGGAACTACAGAGTGTTCTTAGTTGTCTACGAACGGCTAGGATATTTTTATGATCAGCTCTTTATTTCATTTGAGAAATGCACTTGGAGAGCTTGACATTCCTTGCCAAAGCGCGACCGCAATTAGAAAATTTTATTTTCTATAATTTTGTACATTCATCGAGCCATGACCCGAAACTCGAATTTTGGGATGGCAGTACTCACAGATAACCGTTCAACTACTGCGACCAACTTTTTTTGCAAAATAAATACAAATATTTTCTGTATAATTTTTAAACTCCTCTTTAAATATAGATAGTACCCCATTTTTAAAAAAATTTTCTCCTTTTATCAATAATTTCTTCTTTTTTTTTATCAATTTATTTGAGAGTTAAGTGAGTGCTGGTAATTTTACTGCAGAGGATGTGAAAATATAAATATTTAAAACATAATCAGAATTTTAATAAAATTTAATTTTAAATAAAGGGTGATCCACTTCGAGGTTCCCTACTTTTTAAGGAAAGAAACACAGAAAATTCAAATCTAAGGGGGAGTGTTTATTATCATTCGAAAGAATATTCTTTGGCATTTATTTTTTAAAGATTATCTCTTTCCAATGTTGGCCACGGCTACGTCTCAGATGGTCCAACCGTTGAGTCCAATTTTCGATGACTCGTTCGTGCATTTCGACTGGTAACTGGCGAATGACACGCGCGGTGTTTGGCTCCAAGGCCTGGATCGTGATATCACACGATGGTGGCAAATCTACCGGACCAAAATGTGAAATTATCTGCTCACCGAACTGCTCTCCCAATAAATCCATTGATTGATACGATGCGTGGGAAGTAGCGCCATCTTGTTGAAAACAAATGTCGCGCAGATCACGAGCTCCAATTTCAGGCATCAAATAATCGGTTATCATGGTGCGATAACGGCCAACATTGACGTTTACGTTGTCACCGGCATCATTTTTGCAGAAATATAAACCGATGATTCCACCGACCCACAAACCACACCAAACCGTTGGTTTTCCTGGATGAAATGGCAGCTCTTGAATTTCTTCAGGTTGCTCTTTGTACCAAATGTGCCAGAAATGGGCATCATCGCTGAACAAAATTTGGCTCGAAACCATCGGATCTTCTTGGAACTTTTCAAGAGCCCATAGGGCGATGCGATGTCGCTTGGGAAGGTCGAGCGGCTTCAGTTCTTGCACAGGCTGTAATCAGTACGCTTTTAATTTAAGGTCTCGACGTAAAATGCACCAAGTCGTTACATACGTCAGTCCGAGTTGCTGCGAACGGCGCCGAATCGACTCTCCACGATCTTCGTGTACAGTCTCAGCTACGGCCGCTATATTTTCTTTAATGCGTGCTGGACGTGGTATATTCGGTCGAATAGTATCTAGTAATGAATGCTGGGTCTCAAGATGGGTGATGGTGTTGCGAATAGTATGATCAGTAGGCCGATTATGTTGACCATAAGTTGAGCGAAGTGCGCGAAACACATTCTTTACAGAACGTTGATTTTCGTAATAAAGTTGAATAATTTGTAAACGTTCTTCAGGCGTAAGTTTTTCCCTGTTAAAGTGCCACCCTTTAATTCCCAAAAGGATCGAGATGTTGTAACATCAGCATAGTTATTACCTTTTTTCAATTTTAATTAATTTAATGATATTTTTGAGGTCGACAAGGCAGATCTGGACAACAAATACATATTTGTTAATATCTCACCAAAAAGTCCTTAAACAAGCCTATAGAACCAAGTATACTTAGATCATGTATATGTATATGTATGCCCATCAAACGAACTCTACTTAAGTAGTATTCAATTTAAGAATTTGAAATAAAATGCATAAGTTATCCAATTTTCACCTAAACAGGCTTGGAAATCCGATATAAACTTGCAACCCCTACTTCGTGATTGACGAAGGACCATAATGCAGTAATAACTCGGCAGGGCCATTAGCCGGTCGGGGGCGATTTAACAAATACTGTAGAGTCCGATACCTTTCTTCTTCTTCATAAAAGGCAGCGTCTTGAGCCCCATGCTATTTATCTTATTCATGAATGATGTTGGTTCCTGGTTTCTTACAATTAAATTACTTCTTTATGCTGATGACCTCAAGTTTTCCTCAGTAATTAAAAGCTGAGTGATTCTGTTGCGCTTCAAGCGGACCTTGAAAGACTGCAATCTTCGTGCGTTCGGAATCATCAATTGTTGAATGTTAAAAAGTGTCCTCACTCCACTTATACCCGAAAGTTTCATAATTGCCTTAGGCGTTACCATATTTCTGGGATATTTCTCGATTTGGCTGCTGAAATTAAGGACCTAAGTGTTTATTTCAATACAAAATTTAGTTCCTCTAATCACATTAACTATACTGTTTCAAAATCTTGTGCGATGCTAGCCTTTATTCGCCGTAATAGTACTCCATTTTGATATCCCTACACACTGAAGATTCTTTATGTTTCTATGGAAAGAACAAGGTTCGACTGTGCTTCATTTATCTGGAGACCGTACCATTCTTCATATATAAACCGCTTAGATGGAGTCCAGAAAATTTTAATAAAATTTGTCTTAGGCTCCTTATATTTTTCTGAACCGATTCCTTCGTATGAGTCGCGTTGTCCGCTCTTGGGTATTAAATCTCTGAGTAACAGTGGACTGCCCTAACCTCTTGGAGAGATTACACTTCAATGTCAATAATCGAAGTCAGTTAGAATTTATTGTTCATAAATAAAAATAAATAAATAAAAATAATGACTTGCATTCGACTTGTGGAGTTATTTTTTTTTTTTTTTTTTTTGCAGAGAAAGGACTTTTTTTCACACTGTCCAAAGTAGGACTGATATTGTTGTTGCTATGGAAGCTGATTCCAAGTTAAATGAAATTATCTACACCTTCAAAGTTTTGACTGGCAACAGCGTTGCGAATGCGCTGACTGCCTGTTTGATGATACTATCAGATTTTCTTTTTGCGCTAAGGCGTCACCGTGTACAGTGATTATAAGCATTCTTTTACATTTATGGAGCTCATTATGAGGATATAAAATGCTACTTGGCTAGCTGTGGTATATTTTAAATATTGACCTATCTCAAAGAAGCCAACTTCCGAAAAATATGTTCACATCGTCCTTAATAACAACAATCTCTTCACATACTAAAACTGCTAGGCGATTCAAAGTTCTAAAAAGAACACTAGAGCAAAGGAGATCCTGTGATCTTTGCGACTGAGCCGAGCATAAGTTCAAACACCTCGAGTCTAACTGCTACATTTGCAGCAATAACAGCTTAAGCAATTTTTATCCCAACTTCTTGTCGGATTTTTTTGTGTACTTTCTTGTGTCTTTTCTCTTGTTCAGACAGCATAGGGATAACCTGTGCTCCAATATCGCACTTACGTAATTGGTTACCCAGAACATATCAAACACACATACTACATGAAGTTTTCGATTTTATTATGGTTTATTGTGGCATAGAAAGAGGGAGGGTCTCTTATTATTAAAGGTGATCCAAATAGATGTAATTTTTTCAATAGCCTTTTTTGATAATAATCGACCGAGTAGACGACGTCCAATTCGGCGCCGTTCGCGGCAACTCGGACTGAGCTATGGAACACCTTGGCGCATTTTACGTAGAGATCTTAAAGATCTTGAAAGGGTACAAAATACAGCTTGTACAAGAACTGAAGCCGCTCGAACCGAACCGCCTTTCCAAGCGACATCGCTTCGCTCTATTCTCTTAAAAGTTTCCTAGAAGATCCGACGTTTTCCAGTCAAATTTGGTTCAGCGATGATGCTTATTTCTGGTTCCATGGGTATATAAACAAGCAAAAGAGCTACATTTGGGACGAAAAGCAACCGGAAAAGATTCAAAACCTACCATTTTATTCAGAAAAAGCAACGGTTTGGTGTGGTTTTAAGGTCGATGGAATCATCGGTCAATATTTCTTGAAAAATGATGCCGGTGAGAACGAAACCGTCCATGGCGACCGTTGGCGCACCATGATAACCGACTATTTGACGCCTGAAATTAAAGCTCGTGATATCCGTGACATTTGGTTTCAACAAGGTGAGCAGATAATTTCTGGTTTTGGGCCGGTCAATTGGCCACCAGAATCGTGTGATATCACACCGTTAGACTCTTTCCTGTGGGGATATGTAAAGTCTATACGGACAATACTGCCCCAATTCTGGCTATGAAGCAGTTAACAGTTGAAATGCTCAAATGAGTCATCGAAAATTAGGCTCAACGGATGGAACATCTGAAAAGTAGCCGAGGCCAACATTTGAAATAAATAATCTTCAAAAAATAAATGCCAAATAATGTTATTTCGAATGATTATAAACATTAATTTTTAGTTTTCTGTGTTATTTTTTTATTTTCTTTAAAAAAGAGTAGGGAACTTCGAAATGTATATCCATTTTTCAAATCAGAGGAACAAAACTAAAATACCCTGTAATAAGAATTGCGCTCGTACACAAAGCAAGCAGGAACAACAAAGCCTAATCGCGTACTAATGAAGCGTCGCGTCAAATAGTTGGCCAGTCAAGTTGCAACGAACACTTAGCAAACACTAACGACCGCTTAGCGAACGAAGAAAAACGTACAGCAACTCACTCAAGCCAAATCAATTAAGCCATGCCCAGGCTGTCTTTATTCTCCTTAGCGTCAGAGCTTAGTTGCTGCCATTGTGCAGTTGAGCGAATACAAATAAATAAATTGAAAAGGAAAAATAATTTAACTAAAAAAAAATGGAAACAAAAAAAATCTTAAGAGAAAAGAAAACAAATAGAGTTAAGAGAAAAAAAAAAACAAATCACAAAAAGGAAGTGAACGCAACGAATTGTGCAAAAAGTAATTAATGCAAGAGCAACCGCCAACGCCGACGTCAGATGCCTACTCTCGCACACACACACACACACACACGTATAGCTTAACGCAATCAGCTACAGAAAGGCACTAATTGCGGAACAAAGTGAAGTTGTTGTAGGTGAAATGCCAGCAATAATAACAACAAAAATTGGTTAGTGATGGAAGAGAGGCTGGTGTTGTGATCGTCTTGGTGATGGCCGAAAATAAAATGTTGAACAAACAATTCTCTTTCAGTCACAATGACTGACGGACCGTCGGGCGAATGAATGGATGGATGGATGGACCGATGGATGGTTGGTTGTACAGACATGGCTTATTTAGTAAGGGGCAATAGCAATCTGCTTCAATCTGCTATTCGTAAGCGTTTGTAGGAACTTAGTAATGTGTGTTTGTGTGTATGTGTGTATTTTTGTGTATTTCGGAGCAGCAGTAAATTGCATAAATGAAGAAAAATTACGGTAACATCAATACAATTAAGCAACTTCTAAGATAAGGATGGGTTTGATTTACATACATACATACATACATTTTTATCATTATATGTAAGCAGTAATAAACTGCCTTTCATGGCTAAACACTGCTTTAAAAAGGTTTTATGGAGTAATAAATTGAAGTTACTTACGAGTAAATCGATGTATAGGCGGCGCAAATCAAGGCTTGTGTTAGGCCTCAACAATAAAAATGAATTTTCTAATTTAAATTGTAAACTCATTTCTTTGAGGAAAGTATTTGAGGGCCAAAACGCACATACTTACGCGGCTATTTGTGTTTCTTTGTATGAGTTTCTGCAATTTAGATTTAGATAAATTTCAAAATTCTTAAAGATTTTATAAGTTTGCGCAGACTTTCAAGTTTCAATTATAAACAAAGCTGGTGGTTATGCTTACAAAAATTAGGTCTTAAAAATTTAACAATTTCGATATTTGTCAAAGTTTTTAGATTCGAAAAAAATTTTAAAAATGTAAATCTATAATGTTTCGATTTCTTTCTTTTAAAGGCCCTCCCCCCCTTAGGGTTTAAAAAAAAAAAATTTTAATTTTTTTTTCTGAATGAACAATATGTCGAGAATATTATGTACAAATTTTAAGTCAACCCGACTAAAACTAACGGAGTTACAGCGTTTCAAAGGACCGGCCGTGCTACCTGATTTTTATACCTGCCCGGTAGCCGCACGATACCCCTATTAGAAAGCAGCTGCAAGTTCATTTGTTATCCCTTTCCCTTTCTCCGTCTATGTGTCTTTCAAAAGACTGGAGCTGGCATTGACGACCCTATGTAAGTATAAAAATTAATATTCTTTTATTGATGGTTTATTTCGAATTTTCACGTATGAAAAACTTTAAATCGATTTTCCCGAAAACGTCTTTTTTGAAGTTCGTGAACGTCACAACTCAAAATCTACCGAACCGATCCTTTTGAAAGTTTGAACATTACTTCTTCACATAAATCAACAGGTAATCAGCAAGAGTTTTTTTCATCTTTTTCTATTTTTAAAAACAAATTAACCGCGCTTTTTTTTTTAGCTAAAATCGCGTTTTTCAATTCGAAGTGCTGTAAAAAATAGAACAAAAACTCTTGCTGATTACCTCGAGAAATACATCACCTTTAAAATGCATATAAATTTTTTTTGTTTCAGATAATCCGGTAACGAGTTATAATGTACACCGCAAAACCACTTTTTTTCAAGGCACCTCTGGAGATTCACCGTCACCGGCTTATTTATTAATATTTTCATTTGAAAATTTTTTGTGAGATACTTCAAAAGTTGTGCAATAATATGTAATAAAATTTAATAAAATTATATTATTGATGACGCCGAAAAAAAAAATCATAATATATATGCGTTTTTCTCGCCTTTAAAGCCCTAGTAGGGATGCCCACGATGCTAAATGGGAATTTACTCGAGCGTCATAGAGAGCTATTGAGTTGCGAATGTTAAATAAAAATAATAATAAAATGTTATATGATACACTTATGTATCTATATTTTCATCGGTGGGGGGAGCGGTTCGAGAGCGTCAGATATTGATAGAATCCATGTCCGACGTATTTTTAATAATATAAGCGTCAGATTTTCTATGCGGATGTTAAGTGAACCTAAAAAAATTCTCTCATCTAAAATAACCTGATGATTTGGATGGGACGCAAACTCGCCGCCATTATTATATATATATATATATATATATATAGAGGGATTCGCCTAATCTGATAACTAAAAATTTTTTTTTTTTTTAAATCATTGAAATTAATTGTGTATGTTGTTCAATTAGAATGCTTGTATTTATTAAAAAATATATTTTTTAATGCTTAAAAAATATTATTTTGTATAATTAATTAATCAATTAATCATCATCTTCATCGGCAGAATTATTTTCCTCTTCTGACTCTATTCCATTCTCAGATTGCGTACAATAAATTATTAAAATAATTCTATATTTTTTGAGAAAAAGTTGTTTTTTTAAATACTGGAGAAAAGATATACATGTTTCTGCAGTATCCTCAAGAATATCATCTTTATAAGTTCTCGGCAATTGATCACCTGCAAACCAGATAATTTGGAACATTTCGTCGACAACTTTCCAACCATAATCCGTTGGTAAAAGATCAGTAATTTTTGCATTATGGGCACTATTCCATAAGTATGCAATAAATCTTGCTGAAGTAACTCCGATTGACAGGGTGGCAAGTTGCCCGCATCATCAGAAACTATCGTCGTCGGTACAATGCCGGATTGAAATCACAACCAAAATCGCAAAAGTTAATTTTTTTGCAAAGTAGTTTCACCACAAAATAAACACTTTATGTTAATGTCACTCATGGTTAATATTTTTAAACTTTAATTCACATAAATTTTATTTATATAACAAAATAAGCCAAAACGTTAGAAATACGTTGTAAATAATATAATTCCACGAACGAGCTGTATGATCAGCTGTGATGATGTCATGGCAACAAAAACCAGAGTGGGAGCGGAGTTAGAGATTAATAGATAGAGTATAAGGGAGAGAGGAATAGAAACGCGTAGAGCGGAATATAAGCATCACGCAACTGCACGTATTAAACTCTATCGACTAATTTTTGTTATTTCGGCTCGTAAAAATTGTCAGATTATAAATTTTTCGTTACCTTTGAATTATTTCCTTCAAAAGAAAAAAATTACAACTTTGTAGCCCTCCCCTTTCTTTACGTCACTTGCAAATTATCAGAATAGCGGAATATACACTTCTTAGCGTGTAATTGACTAACCCTACCTTAATCTGATGCGCTCGAGAATTTCTGATGATCAATTCTTTTTGCTAATCTGATCCTTTATCCTTGAAGGGCGGCCATACATATAGGGCTCATATTTGGTGGAGGTACTTAACCGGGTACCCGGTATCCGCTTGGTACTGATACTGGATACACTCTGAAATGTACTCACACTTAATCTGAGCTCTCCATGAGACTCGTATCAGCTCATAAATATGTATTTGCAAATGTGCTACCTTTGCTATACCTAGTAGCTTAGCTTAGACGATATTAGCTACGTAAGGTAGACATAAACAAAGAGAACGTTCAACATTTACGGCGTATATCCTCGCCGCCACTTTGAAGAGCATTTTTCACCCTTCGCTGACACTAAGTATGTCTACGTCCGAAGCCAAATTTCATTGTGACAATGTTTCGCCATCTATATTAATGCATATTTTTCTTAAATTTTTGGGGCCACTTGGAATTTGACTAATGCTGTGGTATTGTTATTATTATATATTATTGTACCGAATATTTTATTGCAAAGAATGATCCAAGTAGAGGTATTTTTTTAAATAGCTTTTTTTTAACAGATCACGCGTGAGTCGTGTCAAGCTGTCAAATTATTTTTGTTCAGTAATGTTTGGCATTTCATAATGGAAAGACTTACGTCTGAACAATGTTTATAAATCATTCCATTTTAAAACAACAACGAAAATTCACGTTCTGTAAAGAATGTGAGCGTACTATTCGCAACATCATCACCCATCTTGGGGTCCAGCATCCATTATTAGTTAATGCTCGACCGAATAGACCTCGTCCAGCATGCAGTGAAGAAAATATAGCGGCCGAGGCAGAGAGTGTACACGAACCGTGGAGAGTCGATTCGGCGCCGGTCGCAGCAATACGGACTGACGTATGGAACGACTTGCCACAATTTATGTCGAGATCTTAAATTGAAAGCGTGAAACATACAGTTTGTGCAAGAACTGAAGCCGTTCGATCTTCCCAAGCGACATCGCTTCGCTCTATGGGCTCTTGAAAAGTTCCAAGAATACCCGACGTTTTCGAGCCAAATTTTGTTCAGCGATGAGGCCCATATTTGGCTCAATGGGTATATCAGCAAGCCGAATTTGCGACGAAAAGCAACCTGAAGAGATTCGAGATCTGCTATTTCATCCCATTTTATCCAGAAAAACAACGGTTTGGTGTCGTTTTTGGGCCGGTGGATCCGCGGTCCATATTTCTTCAAAAATGATGACGGTGAGAACGGAGCCGTCAATGACGACCGTTATCGCGCCGTGACAACCGACTATTTGATGCCTGAGATTGAAGCTCGTATTCCCCGCGATATTTGGTTTC
Organism: Neoceratitis asiatica; assembly: GCA_030068015.2. Lineage (NCBI taxonomy): Eukaryota > Metazoa > Arthropoda > Insecta > Diptera > Tephritidae > Neoceratitis > Neoceratitis asiatica. The sequence goes on from CM061527.1 coordinate 41,023,427, forward strand.
AACAAGATGCCACCATTTCCCACATATCGTATCAAACAATGGATTTATTGAGAGAACACTTCGGTGAGCAAATAATTTCACGTTTTGGGGCCGGTCGATTGGCCACCAAGATTATGTGATGTCACACCGTTAGACATTTTAATGTGGGAATATGTAAAGTCTAAAGTCTAAAGTCAATGCGGACATTCCCACTTCGATTCAGGCCTTAGAGCAAAACATCGAGCATGTCATTCGCCAGTTACCAGTCGAAATCCTCGAACGAGGGATCGAAAATTGGACTCGGCGGATGGATAATCTTAAGAGAAAATCTTCACAAAATAAATGCTAAGGAATGTTCTTTCGAATGATACTAAACATTTCCGATTAAATTTGAATTTTCTGTGTTTTTTTTATTAAAAAAAAGTCAGGAACCTCGAAGTGGATCACCCTTTACAAAGAACTATTTTTTAAAAACCTATTCTATATCCTTACCCGCAATACTGATAATTAGAAATTCCGCTCTTGCTTTAGAAGGAGCCCCTCGCTCGTGAATCGCTGAAATAAATTGGAAAGAGTTTGCAAGAAAACCAAAAGCAATTGACAAACAACACAAACTCATTGTTAACCAAAAAATAAAAATTAATTGTGAAATGTAATAAATTACTACAGCCAAAGAGACATCTTTTCAATGAAATTGGCAACAATGACAATGACAGAGACAATCAGCGACAGCGAACATTACAAACACGCGTCAGTCGCACACCACACACCGGCAATCTGTTCAGTGTTCAGTGAAAAATGTCACGGAATTGCATAAATTAACCGAGTAATTAACATTTTGTTCATTGAGCATTAAATAATAATGTAAATTACATAAATTACTACAAACACGAAAAAAAAGACGAAAACACTGCCTTTGCGTGATTGCCAAACGGTAGCTGCAGATTATTTGCGTTTAGACACAAAGCATGCGAAGCTGACATTAAGTAAACAAAATACGGTTGTCAAGCGACATAAAAAATATATAAAAAAAAAAAAAACGTTTCCCTCTTTAGTTTATTTTAGCTTTATTTTATTTATTTTAATTGTTGTCCCTAAGAGGGTATAATTAGTTATTGAGAGTGAGTGAGTGAACGAGGTTGCATTCCTAATTTATGTGCATTTAAAGTTTGTTATGCTCAACGGGTTTGTAAACCACTTTTATACCATTTCATGACACATCCCTTCTTTCTCGGCAACCCAAAATTGCTGTACATTTTTATTTAATTTAATTTTATTTTTTGACTTTTTCCTAAAATTCGACAGCAACTAATGACAAGTGGCGCGATTCAGCGTCTGATCGTCGTTGCTTCGTTGTATATATTCCGGCGCTGACATCGTATAATAACTCAAATTTCCCTTGATCTCATTATTATGCGGAATTTTTTTTTTTTTTTTTTTTTTTTTTTGAAATTTTCTCACACACTTATGCATTCTATATACAGTCTTACACCCTCCTTCTCTCCATCCCCCGCTCTTTCAATGTCTTATTCACTTAAATTTTTCAAATTAAATTAAGTTTATTCGCGCTTCAACTCACTTGTGGACAACTTGGTTTTCGGCTTCAGAGTCACTCATAAGTGTACTAGGGTGTTTTTGAGTGTGTGTTAGAGTGTGAATTGGGTGGTGTAAGCAGTTGTGGCGTAGTTATTTGCATTGATTCTTGAAAAAAAAAAAATTTGAAAAAAATTCGTATAAAAAAAGGAATAAAACCCAGCACGTACTAGTTAATGAATTAATTATGCAGTTTATTTACTTTTTGTCTCTCTTTGCTCTCAATACTCCTCCCTTTCATTTACTTTTGCGTGCTGACATGAGTAATGAGTGCGAAAGATTTATTCGCTTGAATGTTGACTTTGATTAACTTGATTTAGTGAAGTATTTTAAATAATGACTGAACTGTGATTGTTCCACCAAGTGACTAAGATTCTTTTTCCACCCTCATGTGTTTGTATGTAATTAGATCAAAGTACTGATTTATCTTTTTATAAAATTAATTACAGCATTTCGTATGAATTATGACTTTTAATTCAATGCACTGAAGTTTTTATCATTTTCGGCCTCATTCATAATTGAAGAGTGGATAATTTTCGAATAAAAAGGACTATTTTATGCTTTCTTTTTACAAAATTAAACTAAAACTCTTTTACATATAAGTAAGTAATTCATTGCAGCAACTATTGAGCTGAAACAAATCTTAAAAAAAGCAAGCAATAAGCAATGTCTTCTTTCGACTTTATACATTTCACGAACAAATCAAATTTATTGTATTGTATATTAGAATTATATATTAATACCCAAACCTGAAAATTCGTATCGCATTGTTAGGGATAATATGTCACAGTCTTCGTCTTTCGATGATTTTCAGTGCATAATAAAAAATGTCACGCTCTTATATGCTTTTTTGACGGATTTATGGCCTAAAATTTTACATCTGAAAAATCATACTACATATACAGTTATAAAGGGTGATCCAAGTAGAGGTACTTTTTTAAAATAGCCTTTATTTGACAGACCACGCGTGAGTCGTGTCAAGCTGTCATGTTATTTTTGTTCACTATTATTTGGCATTTTATCATAGAAAGACTTACGCCTGAACAATGTTTAAAAATCATTCAACTTTATTACGAAAATTCACGTTCTGTAAATCGTGTGTTTCGGGCGCTTCGCTCAACTTATGGTCAACATAATCGGCCTACTGAGCGTACTATTCGCAACACGATCACCCATATTGAGACCCAGCATTCATTATTGGATAATATTCGACCGAATATACCACGACCAGCACGCAGTAAAGAAAATATAGCGGCCGTAGCTGAGAGTGTACACGAAGACCGTGGAGAGTCGATTCGGCGCCGTTCGTAGCAACTCGGACTGACGTATGTAACGACTTGCCACATTTTACGTCGAGACCTTAAGTTGAAAGCGTACAAAATACAGCTTGTGCAAAAACTGAAGCCTCTCGACCTTCCCAAGCGACATCGCTTCGCTCTATGGGCTCTTGAAAAGTTCCAAGAGGATCCGACGTTTTCGAGCCAAATTTCGTTCAGAGATGAGGCCTATTTCTGGCTCAACGGGTATGTAAACAAGCAAATTGTCGCATTTGGGACGAAAAACAACCTGAGGAGATTTAAGAGCTGCCGTTTCATTCAGAAAAGACAATGGTTTCCAGTGATTTGTGGGCCGGTGGAATCATCGGTCAATATTTCTTCAAAAATGATACCGGTGAGAACCTAACCGTCAATGGCTACCATTATCGCGCCATGATAACCGACTATTTGATACCTGATACTCAATCAATGGATTTGATGAAAGAACACTTCGGTGATAAGATAATTTTAAGTATTGGGCCGGTCGATTGGCCACCAAGGTCGTGGGATATCACACCGTTAGATTTTTTCCTGTGGGGATATGTAGAATTTAAAGTCTATGCAAATAATCCCGCTCCGATTCCGGCCTTGGAGCAAAACATCAGGCGTGTCATTCGCCAGTTTTCATTCGAAATGCTCGAATGAGTAATCGAAAACTGGACTCAACAAATGGACCAACTTAGATGTAGCCGCGGCTTATATTTGAAAGAGATAATCTTCCAAAAATAAATGCCGAAGAAGGTTCTTTCGAATGGTAATAAACATTCCACATTAAACTTGAGTTTTCTGTGTTTCTTTTCTTTAAGAACGTATGAATCCTCGAAATGGATCACCCGTTAGTAGGCCGATCTGACTAAATCATAGTTTGAATGTAAAAGTGCCTACCAAACTTAGTTGAAATATCTCGAAAACTGAGTGACCAGCTTTGCATTCAAACAGACAGATGGAAGATGGATAAAAGAAACTACTTAAAATTCATTGTAATTATTTAAAGAAAATTGTCAGCGCCATACCAGGAACTACGTACTCGTAACTTGAATAAATATGCATAAAATTTTACCAAGAAAAGTAGAAATTTTTTGGTTATTCAAATAATTATATGGTCCTTAGCGTTGTTTTCTATATGCGAAAATTGGCAACACAGCGATAATTATGATTGGAATAACTTGGCTATATAAAACGTCGGAACCAAAATTTATTGTACAAAAATTAATGGCGTTGTACGCTCTGTTTTTATCTGTTGATTTCTCAAACGGGAAGTACAAAATGGATAATAAAAAGATTTTCATGCTCTTCCATTGTAGCAAGTTAAAATAGTATGACAAAGAAAAATTCGCAACGTTGCATTTGTATCCATAGAAGATGTAACTATCAAGAAAAGAAAATTTTTGGTTATATTATTTATGGAAGAGTTGACAAATTGAAACAAATAAAGAATAATAACAAAATATTTTTCATTAAATAGAATTTTTGAAGAAAACTGGCAACAACGCGCTGTTATTCAGTTAAGAAATATGCAAGGAATATGCATGAAAAAATGGCAACGTTGTAATTATGCAACACATGATAATTGAAATTGACAACATAGCAGTGCTAAGTATGATAGCAACAATTTGCTTAACTAAAGCTTGAGACGCAAAAATGCGATTTTTTTTTCAGAGAAAATTGGCAACACTGTATAGGTAACTACCTTTATCTGCTTCCTTCTCACCAAGTGAAAAGGGAAAATTTAAAACTTATTGTTTTTTGTTTGTAAATACTGCAAAATTGTATGACAGAGGAAATTTGCATTGATATCTACAGAAAATTAGTATTTCAAATCTAAATAAGGACTTACCCAAAAGAGATCTCAAAATTTCTGTTTATTTTTTTTTTTCTACAACTCATTGTTTTTGATACCATCGTCATCCTTTTTTTTATGAAATATGTTAAAATAGCTACGTCGTATTATTACGTTAGGTTACGCTAAGCAACTAATAACGCTACCTTCTCTTATAAGAATATAATAACATAAGAGCTAAACAATCATAATATTTACTAATCTAAGAAACAAAAATGTAAAAAGCTCAGAGGGAGAAAATTGGCAACGATGCAAATAAAAACTCATTGAACGGAAGCTATAATAAGCATTCATACTGATTAGAAATATAGGAATAGCTAATGAGTCTTATTATAATGAGTAATAATGAGACATATACTAAGGCGGCTGTCAAAGGGAGAAAATGCGTAATAGAATTGTGACGAATGAACGGGGGTCTCGCATGAAAGGGAAATTCCTCGACATATCGCATCCTCTAGACTCTAAATATATCATCTGCCATTTTAAAAACCATCAGACAAGTGTAGAGTACACAGAAAATTGGCAACAGAGGATAAGCTGTTAAAACAAAAGTAAAAATATTGCAATTCATTCTGTCGTTAGCAATTACCAGTGTTGCTAAGGTAGCAAAAAATGTCACAATTAAAAAAAAATTATAAGTAAGAAATAAGTTTTAAGTAAAAAAGTAGCTAAGGGGTTAAACCAATCTAGAATTATCGGAAAAAGAATTTTTTTTCGTTCTTTCAAATGATACATTATGTTCTAAAAAAATGTTATCCCTAAAGATTATGACAGATGAAAATTTCTAAACGCCCCATTTTCGTTCTCTGGTTGAAGCGTCTGTTTCAGTTAGTAAGGCAAACTCAAAACTTTAAACGCGTTTATCTCAAAACTGTTTTTTCATGTTGGCCGGAAATATATCTCAAACAATTACCAACCGATACACTTGAAATTTTGACAACATCTTCAGAAATATATTATCTACTGAAGTACGTAGGTCTTTTTATCTTGCATAGTTTTTTTTTTTTTTTTTAGTAACGGATTCCGAACAATTTTTTAGGCCAAATTGTACGTACTTCTGTAGAAATTGCTATTTACAAGCGGAGACCGTTTAACAATATATTAAAATTAAAAAAATTACAGGAGCTGTATGTCCGGCTGTTGTTTCCGAAAAAATGGAGACATCCTAGGGAGAATGTTGCCGCCATTTTTAAATTAATTTTTCTTAAAAAAACACAGCAGGTAATTATATGTATAATAAATGACTTTTGCCAAAAATAAGATTTATTTAATAGTTTTCCCTAAAAATTTCAAAGAAGGTATCTTTTGTGGCATTCTAGAGTGGCCTAACCCCTTAAATTAGGCGTAGTAGCTTTTTTTATATATTACAAGCAATAACTTAATGTAATTAAGAATAAATACTCAAACAAAAAGCTTGATTTCAGAACTACAAGCGACGATTAGTCGGAAACGAAATTTGGCAGCGACGGACTTTTGAAGCATAAATCAATACTCCAATTTTGAAAGTGTTTTTTGTAAATTTATATATATATAAATCAATGCAAATTTTGATGAACTCCTATAACTGAAGAACTACCAGATCAAATTGCACCAAATTTTAGGAGATCGACGTAGCCGTTCCAGAGATATGACCATTTAAGTGAACATTGATACAAAAAACATGCAACAACAACAAATACAAGTTAAATTCCAAATTATGAGGACATTACGTTGTATTTGGTGTTGAAAGTGAGAGAGAAAGTTAAAAAAATTAATTTTAAAATATATTGAAAAAAAAAAAAATTTTAAATTTAAAAAAAAATTGGAAAAAAATTTAAATCAATTTTTTTCGTTTCCTTTTCTAAAACAAAATCGAAAATTTAAAATAACACTTATATGTTTTTGATTTTTTTTAGTAGCAAAGCACGCTGGATTCAGCTAGTTTATGATAAAATTTTAAGCTTGACGTCTGCTACTTTCACTTTTTCAGACACATAACTAACTTAACGAGGAGTAATTTTATTTTGCATCTGTGCTGGCGCTATGTGCAGTAAAGCATATTTTCGCATACTTTATCCCACACTTATATTTCAGTTATGATACAGTGAAACAGAAATGTGTGGAGTTGAAATTTTTGAAGATCTTTCTAAAGTAGTATATAAAATGTATAAGTAGATATAAAATGTAAGTGGAGAAAACTCTATTATTTTGCTCTGAGATTTTTGTATAAAACTACTACGCCTAAATGTAGACTTAATTAGAGAATTGAATTTTGCGTGTATTTCCCTGAATAACTGTTCAAAATGCATTGCTTTCTTCAAAATTTGTTGCCTAAATTTTGGCGAAAAGCAAAGTAAACTAAAGCTGCACACTGTCAATAAATTTCTCATAAAAATTTTGAGATTCGAACCAGACGACTTACTGTTCACTTTTTTGATAATTTTCTCCCAATAAAAAACAAACATCAAACTTTTCACTGTACACATGGCGGCTGCGATTGCAAATAAATTTAACGACAACAATAACGTAATGGTGCTTTCGCGACCCAAAACGCGCTGTGGGAGAAAATTCAAACTTAATTCACACTTAATAGTAAAGTCATAAATTTCTTTTCTGCACGTGAAGAAAGTGAGTTAAGGGAAGCTTGTGTGACGTATGGCTGGGTGTGTGGCAAATTCCCAATGCCAGCAAACACTGTGTCCGCTATGTATTTTTGGGATAATGTATACGAGTTTGCATACTTGTATAAGTAAGTTGATATATATACGAATTATTCCACTTACTTCACTCGCTTTTGTCGCCCACTGTACCACCCTCTCTCTTTCACGCTGCTTCTTCTTCTTCTTACTTACGTACATGCATGCACATGAGTTATTTGCTTTTTATGCATAATTTATGCTTTAAATGAGTTTTTCATATGTAAAACACACAAAGATGGCATAACATCAAATCTCTATTGCACACACCCACACACACATATTTACGTATGCTAACGCACTGTATTATACAGCGATTTGTTGCGCATCAATTTTATTTATGACTTTGTGCGCATGGAGATACATTTAAGCGCATTTAAGTGGAAGATACGCCAACAGGAAAATTTCATTTGTAAGGGAAAAACGTCTCAAGCGCCTCAAAGTATGCACGCAAGTAACCAAGAGACAAGTCATCCGCATGTCAGTTGATGTGTGATGTGCGTGACATACAAACAGATATCTGAATGTATATAAACATATTTATTTATAAATATATTTTCACATGCGCATAAATACGAAATAATATTCGCTTGACTTTCATTTCCTGCTTTTTGATTTCTTAAGCATCTACAAACTTAAATATACATACACATATATATATATATATCCATGTACTTATGTATGTATGCGCGTGCGTTGCGCACAATTGAGTGTCAACGAAGTGTCATATTTTGTACTCAATTCGCGTTTCTCCTTTCATCTTTCATCTTTCATCTACTGTTGATGCACAGCTATTGTTGCTGTGATTTTACAATTTCTGGGTTAAGCAAATTATGTTTAATTGTTTGGAAAGGGATTTGAATATGTCAATATATACTTACATACATATTTGTTGTAGCTTCACATATGATTCCTCTTTTCTACTTTCGATTATGTTTAGCTGTTTATTTGCTGCCGCCTGACATGTGTCGATAAGCCCTGCGCACTTGTTCGTGTCGAAAGTTAATTGAAATTTGTTGATAGGGTTAGCTTTATTGATATTTATTACTCGAAAAACATCAATAAAGGTTATTCCACTTCAACATAATCAACTATCAAAGTGAAAAGGAAGTCCAACGTTACAAGATTATTTCTTGTAAGCTGAGCTAAAAATACTTAATAACCAGGGAATGTAATTTTAATGTGTATGAGAAATTAACAATTTCCTATTAAGGCATATTACTCATCATAATCACCAACATCTGATTCGTATTTTTCGAAAATTATTTATACTTTCAGGCCTGAAAGGAATAGCTAATTAATCTAATTATAATAAGTAATAATTACACATATACTACGGCGGCCATCAAAAGTACGTCCATATATCGCCTTATATGAGCGCCTGAAACGCACCTATAAGGGCTGCCCCGACCACGCTGTAAAATCGTGCTTGCTAATTTTAACAGAAGGGTGGGAAGAGATAGTTTCTTTGCCACAACTGTCCGAAAATTCAATCTCTTTGAGCAAGCATCCTGGCATGAATTGAAGCAGATCGATGTTGTACACGTTTATTCGTTCCAAAGACATGACTCGGACCACATACAGCCAAGATACATACCCATATCTGTGCAATTAAGAATCACCATCAACAAATACAAGAAAGAGAAGAAGTCGAGTAGGTGCAATCACAACAGATCGCCCCAAACAATTTTCTGCTCGCTTTGCACACCTACTAAAGCGTGTTTTTTTATAGAGATATAGAACTTTAAGTTGGCATTACTTTTCAAGATGGCGACCGATTTAACAGCTGTCAAGAGATTTATTCTCAGTTTGGTTTGAAAATTCATCATGAATACACTCACGCCTGAACAACGCTTGCAAATAGTGCAATTTTATTTGGAAAATAATGGTTCTGTGCGGAAAACGTATCGCGCACTACGTCCATTTAAGCGATGTTTAGCAATGAAGCGCACTTCTGGTTGAATGGCGACGTCAACAAACAAAACTGCCGCATTTGGAGTGAAGGTAATCCTCAAGTGTATGTTGAAACACCGTCACATCCAGAAAAACTGACTGTTTGGTGCACTTTATGGGCTGGTGGAATCAGTTGTCCGTACTTTTTCAAAAACGATGGTGGCCAGAACGTTACAGTCAATGTTGATCGGTATAGAGCCATGATTACTAACTTTTTCATTCCTGAATTGAATAACCATGATGTCCAGGAGATGTGGTTTCAACAAGATGGCGCAACATCTCGTGCCGCAATAGATTTATTGAAAGACACGTTTGTGACCGCCTAATTTCACGTTTTGGACCTGTGAATTGGCCTCCAAGATCTTGTGATTTAACACCGCTAGACTACTTTCTGTGGGGCTATGTGAAGTCATTGGTCTATGCGGATAAGCCACAAACGCTTGACCATTTGGAAGGCAACATTCGCCGCGTTATTGCCGATATACGGCCACAAATGTTGGAAAAAGTCATCGAAAATTGGACGTCCAGATTGGACTACATCCGCTCCAGCCTTGGCGGTAATATGCCAGAAATCATATTTAAAATGTAATGTCACAAGATTATCTTTCGGATAAATAAAACTCATGTCAATCGAATAATCCATCGTTGTTTTATTGCAACTTAAAGTTCTATACCTCTATAAAAAAACACCCTTTATTTTGTAGCAGGCTAATAACGAACTAATATATTAAATAGATTTATTTTGAACATTTTCAAAAGCCCGATCATTTGAACTACAGAAGCTAGATTTGTTCCATATTTTTTACTCGTTGAAATTTTAAAGAAATTTTTACAAATAAAATTGAAAATTTTTCTTCTGCAGATCGAACTGTTGGGGTTTCGAGATCGCCATCTCCGGAGTTTTCACTTTCACTGCCATTGAGAAGGTTGGAGAAGTGTTTCCTTCATTTACTTAGTATGCTCTGGACATTTGTCACCAGATTACCTCCATAGTTCCTACCCGAGTTTGCTGCAGTCTTGAAACCGTCTGTAAGTCGCCGCATCTTCTCATAGAATTTTCGAGCATTACCCTTGTCGGCCAGCTTATCAAGCTCTCCAAACTCTCGCATTTCGGTCTCTTTTTTTTGTTTGTTTGCAAATGCATCTCGCTTCCCTCTTCATCTCTCGGTATCTATCCCACCCCGCACGTGTTGTACTAGCTCGCAAAGTTGCGAAGTAGGCAGCCTGCTTTCCCTCCACTACAGTTCGACATTCCTCATTGTACCAGATGTTTTTCTGGTATCGTTGGAAACCAATTGTTTCCGAAGCAGCAGTACGCAAGGAATTTGCTATTTCGTTCCATAACTCCCTTATATGGAGTCGCTGATGAGTGGTCTCAGAGAGCAGGTGTGGAAACCGAGTAGAAAACCTGCTGGCTGTCTGCCGTAATTGCAGTTTTTCGACGTCGAACGTTCCTTGTGTTTGTTGACGGGCATTCTTTGCCGCACAGAAGGGGGTGCGTATTTTGTGCTGCTACAAGATAATGATCCTCGGAATGTACGCACGACTAGAACACTGGATACATGTATTGCGTCTATCACAAGATGATCAATTTGGTTGTGTGTTTTACGATCTGGTGACAGCCATGCTGCTAGATGAATTTTCGTATGCTGGAATCTGGTACTATAGACAACCATATTTCGGGCCCCGGCAAAGTGAGTCAGCCTCAGCCCGTTTGGAGATGTTTCGCCGTAGAGGCTGAATTTTCCGATTGTTGCGCCAAAAATACGTAATCATCAGCACGTTCTAGGCTCTCATAGAAATATTCTTTGGTCAAATCATCCTTCTCTTCTGTCGAGGCGAGGGCGTAAATTAACGATATGTTGAAGAACTTCGCTTTGATGCGAATTGCGGCTAGATGTTCATCCACCGGGGTGAATGCCAGGACTCGGTGACAGAATCTCTTACGCCCTTGTCACGCATTTTTTGGACGGCGATGATGTCAGCCTTTAGTCTTACGAGGACATCAACCAGGTGGATAGCGGCACTTTCCTAAATAAGGGAGCGGATTTTCCAGGTGCATGCCCTCAAAACGTTTGCGGGGGTCGTCATCAAAAGGGGGATCTCTCATCAGAGGCCTTTATTGATTTTTCATTGGAGTATAGTTTGTATGTGGTGGGTCCCAAACCCGCAGGAGATTCGCCTTCTCACTTTAGCTCGCCTCCGAACGGATGTTTGTTGAGTCGTGAGCTGCTTGAACATATGTAAAAGAATTGTTTCTGCCCACTTCCAGACGAATGACAGTCAGAAGCTTTCCTGATTTGCGTCTACGTCTACACATGGTACCATCCTCCCGAGTAGATAGAAGTTAAAAACTGACATACATATATCAATCGTCTATTAAATGCTCGGTTTCACCCAATTTTAATATTTTCGAGAAGCGCTCATGAATTGCAATGACCTAGAACGGACGTCAATTTCAGAGTAAAGGACAGCCTATGCTCTTTCTAGCTATCATATCGAGCGGTTTGGGACACGCTTATTCTTCATAAATTATCTTAAAATTATCATGCATATTTCAACCAATTTTTCAGAAGATAATTAAAATATTTAAAATATTAATTTTTTTTTCAAAAGTTTACTTTTCTATGAAGAAGAAAATGATGTCTTCAATGAAAAAAAATTTACGAAAAGTTACTTTGAGATGCATCGTTCGACGAAAAAATGATGTCTAAAAATATATATAATTGGCGCTTACTAACTACTAAAGCTTTTTGCCTTGCTTCTGCTCCAAAATTTATGACGTCCGACTTAATGATTTTTCAAAAAATGGAGGAACCTGCAGTTTTTTTTTTTGAGTTCTCCTTGGAATTTTTAATGGTTTTTTATAGGAATTTTTTTTTTATAACGGAAATATACTCGGCGGGCTTCACACTATATGCCAATGGGCGGCCACAACTAAAAAAAAATTTTTCTTTATATTAAGTAATTTTTTTAAATCTTTCAAGAATACGAAATGATATTGACTTTGATCAGAAGTTGTAGTAGAAGAAGTAGTACCAGAAGAGGAAGAGATGTACCCATTAACATTAACATTATATGATCAAAAAGTCGAGCTAATTTAGACATGTTCGTCTGACTCTCTGTCCTTTATCTTTCTGTTTGGACGCCAACTAGTATCTCAGTATAATTAATTGTCATTGGTACTTAAAATCATCAACATCTTCCCATTCTATTATATAGTCCACATCGATTTGTTCAGATATGCGGTTTTGGTTCAAAAATCTACTGGAAAAGCATCTAAGTTTGTTTGTAATAAATTTTCTATAATCTTGCATTTGGTCTGGTCAGGGTTCGAATCCATTCTGCCCTGAATGGATTAGAGTACGTCTGAACAAATCGATTAAATCAACATATTTTGGAACACTTTGGAGCAATGTGTGGGCAGACTACATGACAATCTCACAGTCAATCTACACAGTTTAAGTGCTTTAAAATGAAATCGCTGGAAGTAAAAATTATTGCTATGCGTGCAACTTTTGTCCAAAACTGTTTTAAATACCTGCAGAGTTTTCTAAAACAAGGAAAATCAAGTAGTACAAGCACCAAGGTAATTAAACTGCAAGAATGAAATTTATAAATATATATATCTCTGATGATCCATTTCGAGGATTTCCCATTCCTTTAAAGAAAAAGCACAGAAAATGCAAATTTAATGGAAAATGTTTAGTATCATTCGAACGAGCAATTCTTTGGCATTTATTTTTTGAGTCCAATTTTCGAAGACTCTTCGAGCATTTCGACTGGTAACTGGCCAATGACACGCGTGATGTTTTGCTCCATGATCTGAATGGAAGCGTGATTGTCCGCACAAACTTTAGACTTTACATATCCCCACAGGAAAGAGTTTAACGGTGTGATATCGTACGATCTTGGTGGCCAATCGACCGACTCAAAACGTGAAATTATCCACTCACTGAAGTTTTCTCTAAATAAATCCATTGATTGTTGAGATGTGTGGGTAGTGGCACCGTCTTTTTGAAACCAAATGTCGTATTTTGTATTAAAAAATAAATAAAAAATCATCGTGTAAAGTATTATCCATCGGTAGCTGCTTTTTTCCATCTTTTTGATGATTTTCGAAGGCCATCTCTAAGAAAAGAGTTCTCTCTGTCCTCGTAATAGTCTTTGAGCTAAACTCCGATCTCTTCAGAAGGCCCGAATCGGTGACCCATCGAATCGTATTGCATACGTCAAAAAAGTCAACAGTCAGAAGGAACAATGTCTGGAGAATTTTCATACTTTCCAGGTAGTTTGGCCGATTTGATCGTTACATCCACGTGGGCTAAGCCATATCACATTGCAAAACGACATTTTAATTTATTTTGGTCATTTCTGGCCATTTTTCGCGGAATGCGCTGCTCAAACGCATCAGTTATAGTCAATAACGAGTTCGGTTAGCATTTGTATCACGGATTCTGATTCAGTAAAGCCTCTAATTCCGCATCTTCAAACTTTTTGGGTTGGTCGGTTTGCTATTTGTCTTCAACGTTAAAATCTCCACTTTTGAAGCATCAAAATCACCCTCTGCATGACTTATCGGTCGGCTTTATCTGCACTTTTTTTCAAATAAAATGGAACCAAAATATTTCGCAAGTTCGGTTATTGAACACGAATCCGGACATTTTAGAAAAGGCAAAAGACATGTTTTGAGAACAGATCGAATTAATTTGTAGAAGCAATATATTTCTCAACGACTTAAATACATTGGTCCTAGTTAATTTGGCTATTATATAAATTCAAGGGATTAGGTGAGTTTGAAAATTTAAAAAATCAACTTTTTTTGCCTTATTAAATTGTAAAATGTATTTAAAATATTATCCTAAAATTTCTAATCTATCGGAGTAAAATTCTAAGAGATAAACCCTCTGGAAGTTCCGCCCATCAGGTCATGTCTGTGTGAATTTAAAACTTTAAACGCGTCTATCTCAAAACTCTACTTTTGAAGTCGGTGGACACGATTTTAGAAAAGTTATAAAACGATTTTGTTCAAATTTGGCAAATATCTTTATAATAATATTATCCAGTCATTGAAGGAAGGTTTTTTTTTAACCAACTAATTTTTTCGAGCCAATGTATAGCGAAAATTTAGTCCAAAAATGTGTTTTTTTTTGTTTGTTCAAAGTCTATCAAAATTCTATTCAAATACTAACTTTTTTTGTTATTTTCTTCGTCCAATAACGAGATTTATTCATGTGCGAACGAAATATTTTTGGTTTTTTGATTTTAGATGAACCAACAATGAGTTATGCCTTCCACGGCGAGAGCATTTTCCTTTGAGACGTCAAGCGAGATGAGGTACCAACGGCTGACTATTCGGAATTTTTGAATAAAAATTTCACAAAATACTGTTTAAATATGTATCTTTGATATGATTAATCGACTGAATAAGATGCATTATTGTATATATAAAAAAATTGTGAAAATTCCTTATTTAACCTCTGAAAGCCATCTAACCCCTTAAGACAAAAATCCTAACCTCACCAACCGCAAGGATCAACAAAATAAAATTTAAATTTTTTTTGAAATCAATTCTAAGTGTCCCTTAAAAATCATTAATCTCTTGAGACCAAACAAAAAAAAACTTAGCTAATTTTCGACTCAACCTAAGCACTTGAGCTATAAATATCTGGAGCGCAAGAAAAGTTTTCAAAGAAAAAAACAAACCAGAAAACCAGCCTTCAATGCACAGACACATATTTTATTACCTGCCATTTACGTTTACCTTTTACGCCCTATATGAAATCACATAAATTTCAGCTGATAATACCAATTTTTATCGCAATCCTTTCCCACCCAACTAATTTACCAATAAAATTTTTAATGCAGCCACAAAATACGAAGAAAAAGAATACACGTAAAATTCAAATGAAAAAGAAATAAATAAAATTTAAGTGATTTAAAGTAGCAACGAAAAACGACTAAATCAAACCGTTATCAGGGAAAAGTAACGCACACAAAAACAAAAAAAATTAAAAAAAAATGGAGAAAAAACACTAGAAATTATAAGTGCTTAAGTACTCGTGCGTATGTGGTTGAGTAGGCGAGGGAGCGCTGGCGGTCGATTGGCTGGCAAACTTTTTTGCTTATTAATGACATCAAAGTTTTAGATTTCGCAGCGCTTTTTTACGTTTTCTCTCACGATTTTACGATTTCACAATTTCTCTTACGATTCGCGCACCAATGAAGCGTTACATGCGGTGAATACTGCGCTGAAGCTTTGGCAAGTTGTTCACCGGCCGGCTATTGCTGCTGCCAATAGCTGTAGGCCATCTCCTGCCAACACAAGAGTTCTCTCAATATTGGCGGCTACAAAAAGCTGTTCTCATTGTTTTTTCTTCTTCTTTTTTTTTACTCACTTATATAATGACGCTGGCGGTGACGGTGGCAGCGACGTTGACGGCAACACAACGACTTCCTTTTGCTAATTACTTCGCTTAATTCAATTTTATGGCATTAGCTACTGCAGTGCACTTTTTCTTTAACGACGGCGGCGGCTTGCTTGTTCACTTCCCCCATCACGCATTACCACACTCATTATAAACGCCTTCCACGCCCACTTTGACTGTTGCAGTGATCTCTCCATTACACTGTGTGCTTGCATTGCGGTCAACGGTAATGGTTAATGAACCGCACATTAGTGCAATCGAGCGTTGCTATTGCATTACAAAAACAACGGAAAAAACAGTGCAAACTATATATTGTGCATACATACATACATACATACATGCATGTTTGGCTACACGTGCTCACAAGTCGAATAAGTTTAATGCCAACTCATCAACTCGTGAACGCAAATGCCTTTTTTGCTACTTAGAGTATGCATTACACATACACACACACACACACACACACATACACACACAACCGCAATCGAAAGTCATGTGTTCACTGCTCTTGCAGTTTGGCATTTCATATATTCATTTATCCTTTCGTTTGTTTGCTGCACTTGCAAGGCAAATGAATTAGTGATTCCTTTTACATGCTTACTTTCATACAAACTTGCATACTTACATATGTATTTAGATATGTATTAATGCATTATTGCTTTCGATTAGCGTAGTATTCGTTCCCAATTCCACAGGCTCTTCTTGACTTTTGTTTTTGCTTTCCATTACTGTTGGAAATTTAGCTCGATGTAAATCAATATCACTTTTCAACAAAATTTGTGGGCAAAGAAAATTATTTTAATTAATTAAATATTTTTTTTAACTGTTTTGTTAACTAACTAGGAATGCCGACCACAAGTAGTTGTGATATTCAATTTATATCAGAATGACGAGCTAGTTTATTTAGCTACGTCTGTATGTCCGTCGGTCCATCCGTCTATTTGGACGCAAATTAGTTCCTCTGTTTTTGAGATATCGCAAGCAAACTTGTTAGGCAGATGCAATGATACGTTTACAGGCACATTTCGGATTACTAAGCATATAAACGGCTGATTTTTCAGATTCAAATATGAACCTAAGGCCGTGAAATTCGGTATTATATACAAACGTAATGAACATTGGTGTGGAAAATCATCAAAATCAGAATACGTTTTGGTTAGATATGAGGTTTTGGATCATAAATCCTTCAAAAAAGTATTTAAGAGCGTGAAATTTGGTATTCTCCTCTTCCTCTTCTTTGGCGTAGGCACTGTCTACGCGATTACAGCCGCATCAACAATATCGCGTCACTCGTTTCTTCTCTTTGCTGTTTGGCGCCAGTTGGAAATACCAAGTGAGGCCAGGTTGCTCTCCACCTGATCCATCCAACGGAGTGGAGGTATTCCTCCTCCTCTGTTTCCTCCAGCGGGTACTCCATCAAATACTTTCAAAGCTGGAGCGCTTTCATCCATTCGGACGACGTAACTAGCCAGCGTAGCCGCTGTCTCTTGATTCGCAAGTGTTCCGCAAAAATTTTGCCTCGAAAATTCTGAAAACCGGCATCTTCCAGGCTTCTGCACCATATGTCAGGACGGGAATGATAAGCAACTTGTAGGGTTTGGTTTTGGTTCATCGAGAGAGGACTTAACTCGCGAACGCGATGACTGTTTATTTGATGACAGAAGATATTTCGTCTTGCCCTCGTTCACTACCAGACCCATTCGCTTCGCTTCTTTATCCAACCTGGAGAACGCAGAATTTACGGTGCGGTTGTTATGACCAAGGATATTAATATCATCGGCATACGCCAACAATTGTACACATTTGTAGAAGATTATACTCGGTCCATTTAGCTCTGCAGCTCGTATCATTTTCCTCAGCATCAAATTAAAGAAATCTCACGATGAAAAGTCTCTTTGTTTGAAATCTCGTTTGGTACCGAACGGCATGGAGAGGTCCTGGTATTATCCATGGTCAATTTACATAGCCCCGTATGAGTTTTGTGGGACTTTGTGGGATTTAGACGTAGTGACGTAGAGGCAGTTCCTTATCGTGCTGTCGTAGGTAGCTTTAAAATCGATAAAAAGATTATTTTCTCTATACAGACGTAAATTCAAGTTCGGATCCAATTCAAGCAAGGTTGTTTGGAAAGAAGTCTGAAGAGAAACTTGTTTTTTTTCCCCAAGGAACAAAATCTTATGGTCTGATATAGCAAAAAACTAGTTATTGTTATTGAATAGTGACCTGAAAAGTAAATAGAAAATCATAAAAATCAAATTTTGCAATTTGTAATTAATTTGACATCCTCGTGAAAGTATAAAGGCCTCGGCAGCTGAAGACATTCCTTTTTTTCTTATTTTTTTAATTTATTAATTTAAGGTGTGTGATTTGACACTTTGTTAAAAAATGTATATAAGGTATATTTACAATCCTATTTAGTATTACTGTGTTAAGACAACCATTTTCACTCCAAAAGCCTAATCCTAGTCCGTTCGCTCGTCGATTGAAAAAAGTATTTTTTGATTGCACCCACAGCTCGGTAGGTTTCTTCAACCCATCTAAGTGTATGAGGTGTGTTCAAAGGAAAAGGTTAATTTTGAATTTTTTCAAAAGTACTTTTTTATTCATCAATATCTATTTGGTCGCCTTCAAAGTGATCCCCCTCGGATATAACACACTTCGGCCAATACTTTTTCCAATCATCGTAACACTGAAATGAGCTTTTCATATGAGTACTTCCCATTCTTATGACAAAAGATTATAATTTGAGGAAACCACTAGAATTTCCGATCCTTTAATTTGTAGGACATCGCTGACCAACTGGTCGATGTCCTTAGTAAATTAAAAGTGATGGATGGGGCAAGGCCGGAAGGCAGTACATCCTTGGGACATATACCACAGAGGCCCTATAAAGGTGCTCAGAATCGTTGTTGAATTTGTGGTATGCTAGAGACATCGGTGTAGAACGCTATCGTTCACCCTGATAGACGAACGTCTTGCCCATATTGGTTATTTGCAGCCACGTCCTGATGGAAAAGAAAGCGATGTCTCCAAAGATGCATTCAATGTGCGCCTTGAACATACGAGCGCTGCGCCTGCCACGTTATATTCCTGCTTGGCCTATGCCAAAAAGAACTTCTCTTTATGTTAAAAATTCTTTAATATATAAGTAAATCAAAAAGGCGGCTTATGATCCAAAAAATTATGCTTGCAAAATTTTTTTAGTATCGAAACATTCTTGCGATTTTTACTTTTTGCTCGACATTGAAGGGTGTTTAGTTCGAACTAAAAATTCTGATTCAGCGGTGAAAATGAATGCTGATCCAAAGGATTAGTGGAACTAGACAATCGACACCGAAATTTTCTATCGACAGCAGCAAAAAATGATATGCTTTCAGTGTAACATGAAATTCCAGTGCCAGGGGTTAACGAAAATTATTCAGACGAGCGACCACAACCGCGTTTGAAACGAATAAATGCGGGAAAACGGCTGGAATTAGCAATTAAATTTTAAGTCAGCCTATCAGCCCTATAGGCTGGCTCTTGTACCATTCGTCTATCAGCATGATGATTAGCAATATTTTTCAATAAAATATATGAAACCAATTTTCTACCATAAAATCTCAGAATCAAAAAGAAACATCCAAAACTTATTTGAAATCATCTATACTGGACAGATTTCGATAATTCGCACTCGTCTCCGGCCAAACAAGAAGAATCCGAAAAAAAATTAGGGAAGTGGATTAGGGACCGACCTAATCGGAAAACCCATATTTTTGGTTCGATTTTTCTCAAATTTGAGAATATTTAGGTGTTTGCCTAAACTAACACAAAGACACTCATTCTTGGACAAACGATAGAAAAACAACAACAGGATTTGCTGAATTTAAAAAGCTTAAAGGCCATAGGATGAAAATCATAGTAAATCGACCTCAGAAACGTAATGGGTTCATCATTTCAGGATATTTTGGTATGAATGAGATACTTAGATGCTGAAATTCTCTATTCCATGCACAAACTATTCAGGCATTTGGAGTCTGCTTTAAGCACTTGTAGATTTCCTAACATGTGTTTATTTCAGAGTTCTTACTTACAAAATTACCTTTGTTGTCAAAAAATTCATTGGGTAATCGTAGGTTAGCTCCATAAACAAATTCTGCTGCCGAACTTCGTACGTCCTCTTTAAAACTTGTTCGTAGTCCCAGGAGAACCACAGGTAGAATTTGGGTCAATGATTTTGTTTTATGGCACATGAGAGCGGCTTTTAATGTTCTGTGCCAACGTTCGACCATTTCATTGGCCTGTGGATGATAAGCGGTGGTGTGAATATGCTCACAACCAACTAGTTTCGCCAATGCATTAAAAAGTGTGGACTCGAACTGCGTCAGTAGTTATTGACTTGGTCAGTAGTTATTGACTTAGGACAACCAAAACGAGTGACCCAGTTATTCCAGAATGATTGCGCTACTGTATCTGCTGTCATATTACGCAGCGGTACAGCCTCAGGCCAACGAGAAAATCTATCAATCATCGTCAAACCCGATATAAATCTAGTATCAATACCCTCTGTCAGGTAGAAGTACGACGAGTGCACATGGTCAAATCGACTGTTGGGCATCAGAATTTTTATTGGATGAAAAAGAGTATGCCCATAAACTTTGGAAAGCTGACAGTGCATGCAGCTTCTAGCCCACGCTGTTATGTCCTTGTTCATACCTGGCCAAACATATTTGGAACATATTTGCCGAAGGGTTGATCATGAACTTGGGTGAGATTGTCCATGAATGAAACCGAAAACCTGAAGACGTTAGTTTTTTGGTATATACAGACGGTCATTCCTGTTGATGTGTCATAGTAAAGAAGTATTCCATCCGCCGAATATTTTCTGCACAGCGTAAGAGAGTGATTGCCTTCCAGTAAGTGCTTTAATTCGTTGTCTGATTATTGTGCTTGCTGTAGTTGTCGATTGGTAATAGGCATGGAGATAGCGTTCAGTCTCGACAATGCGTCTGCAACTGAGTTTTCCCGACAGGTGTAAGATATTCGTTGAAAACTGGGAGATATAGTTCAGCTGACGTAGTTCGGGGGGTGATTCCTTATCCAACTTTTGCGCGAAAACTTATACCAGTGGTCTGTGATCCGTTCTAATCACAAACTGTTGGGCTTCTAGAATGTGGCAAAAGTGATTTACGGCATCATAAATGGCCAATAGCTCGCGGTCATAGGTGCTATAGTTTTTTTCCGTTGCATACAGCTTTCTTGAAAAGAAGCCAAGAGGACATAATAAGCCTTCCATTTCTTATTCCATCGCAGCTCCAATGGCTATATCGGAAGCATCGCAAGTTAAAATAAGTGTTGCATTGTTCGCTGGATGTTCCAGGCACACCGCTTTCGATAAGCTACTTTTGCATGCTTCAAATGCTTTAACTGCTGGCGGTGTCCAATTGATTCTTCTCTTATCCTTTTTCCTTGAGTCTCGTAGAAACTCATTTAATGGGGCTTAAAAATGCGCTGCGTGAGGTATGCAACTACGGTAATAGTTGATTATACCCAGAAATCGTCGAAGGTCTTCAATGGTTTCAGGTAGATTATATTGCTCAAGAACAGCAACCCGATCTGCTGGTGGTCTATAACCTTGAGAACTAATCAAATAGCCAAGAAAATGTACCTCGTTAAACTTACTCTTATCTAAATTAATACAAAATCCATTTTGTTTGAGAAGAGAAAATACTGTTTGAAGGTGCCGGTATCTGTTTTTGACATTACATCGTCTACATATACAAAAACAAAATCTATGTTTCTGAAAATTTAGTCCATGAAACGCTGAAATGTTTGCGATGCATTCCTAAGGCCGAAGGGCATGTATAGATATTCAAAAAGTCCAAAAGGAGTGCAAACGGTTGTTTTCGGAATGTCTTCATCCGCCATTGGTATCTGATGATATGCTTTTCCGAGATCAATTGACGAAAATATAGTGCTACCATGAAGTTTTTCAGCGAAATCGTGAATATGTGCTATTGGGTACTGGTCAAGTACGGTCTTGGCATTAAGCTTTCTGTAGTCTCCACAAATTCGCCAGTCACCATTCTTTTTAGGCACTATGTGCAGTGGACTTGCCCATGCGCTATTAGATGGACGGCAAATACCTTTATTAATTAGCTTCTTTTGCGGCAGCCAGTTTTGTTCCATTGAGGCGTCTTGGTTTGTCTGCGACCGGTGGTCCTTTTGTTTCAATGTAATGTCGTACAGAATGCGACTGAATTACGTTAGGATTGGTGCTTGGTTGAAAAACACGTTTATAATCCTGTAGTATATTTTTTGCAAGTTTTCGTTAAGAATGGCCACGGAATAGTTCGGTGTGTTCATTGTAGATCCTTTCACTGTTTTTTTCTTTTTTTGGTTTTCCATCAAAAAGAGTTTGGTTTGAGAGGTATAGAATAATGTGAAAGTGTGACAAAAGATCTGCACCAATTAAAGGTCCGCTACAATAAAATTCCACTTAAACTTGCGACTCAGTCCAATATCGAGCACAAGTTCCTCTCTTCCAAATGTGCGAATCACAGTTTGATTAGCAGCAGTTAGTTGCGGGGTATCTTTGAAGATATATTTGTTAATATAAGAAGCAGGAAATACAGATACTACCGAACCACTGTCTATTAAAAAGTATTTTTTTGAAACGCGATCAAAAACAAAAAGATGTGTCTCTGTTATTTCTATGCTGGGTGGTTAGTAACGTGCAATATACAGTTTTTGAATTGTTGGTACCTCTGGCAGTGTTGGAAGTGCTATTAATCGTATTGTTGGAGCTGCTGCCGTCAGCCGAGGCAACAACTGACGACATTCCCGCTAGTTTTCCACTTGCCTACAGTGAATGCAACCAGATCGACATTTTTTTGCAGCTCTTCTAAATTTTTTATGAAAATAGCATAAATTTGAATCATCTTTTTTATTTCAACGCTTAACCTAAATTCCAACTGTGCGATGAAGCGTTTTAAGTTCTGCCTGAATAGAATGAATTTTACATCGGATAATTTAGGATTTTCGTGAGTTGATAATTTTATAGCATGAACGGATTCAGGTGCTGTGGCACACTGCGCAACTGATTAACAATTTGGTGTGTTTTTCAGGGACTCCAACATTTTATCCGCCGATGAAACCAATGTGTCCAAGTTTTCTCCTAACACGACTAAAGTTTGACGAATGGATGCTGGCATTTGACGTAGAAAAAGCATGCATATTAGATCTGAATAACTGCTTTCTGGTACTAAGCGCCGCATTTGTTCCATCATGACTGATGGTTTCAGGCCAGTGAATTCATTGTCATGCAAAAGTTTGTTAAGCTTTGTTTCCGGAGAATCGGTGAATTTTTGAAGAATTCTTTACTTCAACGTAACGTACTTGTTGTTTTCAGGTGATGCAATATGAGATCTTCGGAGGAAGCGAGAACATCATCTTCTAAGTAGATGGAAGTTAAATCAAATTTGTCGTCATCCGTTGAGATATTATTCAGTCGAAAAACGCGTTCTAGTTGAGCAAACCAAAGTTGTTTATTGTGTCTGTTGAATGACGGAGTAGATACGTGCTTGGAGCCAGCGTTTGACGACTGTTGTCCAATGCGGTTATACTCGGCCTGCAAATCATGCAGTTGCTTTTTAATGCTATCCAGCTCTGGCATTTTAGTATTTGTGGTTTTTGAGCGTAGATTGTAATCCGCCGTGCTCATTTAAAGAATAGGGGCCACCAATGTAGTTTTCCAAACACGTGTTTATTTCAGAGTTCTTACTTACAAAATTACAGAGAAGAATTAATGAACATTAATCATAAGAAAATATAGAAAGTCAAAAGAATATGTGAAACGTCAAAAAGGAAAGGTTGCCAGCAACTTATGAGCTTTGGCGTTGCCACACGCTCCAATTCATTCAAAGTAATTGTAACGGTCCACAACAACAGTCAATGAAAAGCACTGAAGCAGGTTTAAATAGGAGGAGTAAATAAAAAATACATTGTATTAATTATATATAAGAACTCATTCCAATTGTAGGACCTCGGAAATGAGTACTATATTGTTATTTTTCGTCACTACCTCCCCGAACTGGGAATGGATAATTTGGCTGCCTTTCTTAGATGTGGTAGCCGTTCTCAGGCTCTCCGAAATGAAATCCGAAAATTCCCTGTTACCCGTCGCAACTATTGTAGTCCTAGATACTACTATCAACAGTTGATAGGGCAGACATTTTAAACATCTGTCGTAGGTACGGGATCATACGATCTGCAAGTTATCTAGAGTTCAACCAATATAACGATTTTGCGACCGCTTGGTCTTGCCCCATTCATCGCTTTTAATTTACTAAGGACATCGACCAGTTGGTCAGCGATGTCCTCCAAATTAAAAAATCGGAAATTCAAGTGGTTTCCTCAAATTATAATCCTTTGTCATAAGAATGGGAAGTACTCATATGAAAAGCTCAGTTCAGAAGTGTTTCGAGGATTGGAAAAAGCATTGGCTCAAGTGTATTATATCCGAGGGGGATCACTTTGAAAGGGACCAAATAGATGTTGATGAATAAAAAAAACTTTCCAAAACCAATCGGTCTAATAAAAGAACACGTTCCAAAAGGCCCGTGTTTATTTTGCATGTATTAGTTCTAGAATTACCACAGTTATCCAAGTAACTTTTAACGATCTATGGAACTAAAACTGATAAAATGAGCCTTTTGGGGTCTCACTTTCAGTTTGTTTGTACTTAGATATATATGGCTAAATCTTAGTGATGAGCATATAACTACTGGCAGGATCAACCAGAATAATATCGCTTTTTTTAATATATAATAATAAAATTATTATGTAATTCTACCGTTCTGGCGTTTTCGAATAAGTCAAAAAGAAATTTAAAAAAACGCAAATAATTTTTTCCAACACCTTGCTATTCGATTGATGTAGAGCTGTCTCGACTCAAAACTTTGCTCAAGAATAGGCGAAGTTACGTTACAATTTTAATTTTTTCTGTTTTTAAGCATATTACGATTCTGGCACAAATTTGTAATATTTCTTTTTGGATTCCTCATTTAATTTTCTATAAGGTTTTGAGCACCGTTAGATTAAAATAACGGTACGCCATATTGAATAAAGCCTAATTCTGTTTATAAATGCAATCTTGAAATAAAAAAATATGGGCCTTTTCGATTACTGCATCAATGGAAACAACAAAAAACAGTAGAAATACTTAAATAAAAATGGGTTTTTACTTATTACAACTTAATCATTATCATACATTAATTCATTAAATTAATTAAATCAAAGCATATCCAGTATCTAGATCAATCGAATAACAGGGTGCTGGAAAAATTTGTTTTCATTATTTTAAAAAAATTTTCCTATAAAACTGCGATATATTCGATTGTGTGGCATTTATTTAAAGTACCAGTCCAGAAATTTATTTTCCATTTTGCTATTTATTCACATCAAGCTATATGGAAAATGCCAGTCCGTGTCAGTCCATTACTTTGTATTGCATCCAAAAGCTGTGACATTTTTTCATTAGAAAATGCATACTTCCATGCATAACTTCGGTGAATGACACCAGCCAATCACATATATTCTTGCCACACTGCATATACATATATACATACATAAAGGGTGTTTTTTATAGAGGTATAGAACTTTAAGTTGCAATAAAACAACAATGGATTATTCGATTGACATGAATTTTACTTATCCGAAAGATAATCTTGTGGCATTACATTTTAAATATGATTTCTGGCATATGACCGCCACGGCTGGCGCGGAGGTAGTCCAATCTGGACGTCCAATTTCGATGACTTTTTCCAACATTTGTGGCCGTATATCGGCAATAACACGGCGAATCTTGTCTTTCAAATGGTTAAGTGTTTGCGGCTTATTCGCATAGACCAATGACTTTACATAGCCCCACAGAAAGTAATCTAGCGGTGTTAAATCACAAGATCTTGGAGGCCAATTCACAGGTCCAAAACGTGAAATTAGGCGGTCACCAAACTTGTCTTTCAATAAATCAATTGTGGCACGAGCTGTGTGACATGTTGCGCCGTCTTGTTGAAACCACATCTCCTGGACATCATGGTTATTCAATTCAGGAATGAGAAAGTTAGTAATCATGGCTATATACCGATCACCATTGACTGTAACGTTCTGGCCACCATCGTTTTTGAAAAAGTACGGACCAATGATTCCACCAGCCCATAAAGCGCACCAAACAGTCAGTTTTTCTGGATGTAACGGTGTTTCAACATACACTTGAGGATTACCTTCACTCCAAATGCGGCAGTTTTGTTTGTTGACGTAGCCATTCAACCAGAAGTGCGCTTCATCGCTAAACAACGATAAAATGGACGTAGTGCGCGATACGTTTTCCGCACAGAACCATTATTTTCGAAATAAAATTGCACTATTTGCAAGCGTTGTTCAGGCGTGAGTCTATTCATGTTGAATTGCCAAACCAAACTGAGAATAAATCACTTGACAGCTGCTAAATCGGTCGCCATCTTGAAAAGTAATGCCAACTTAAAGTTCTATACCTCTTTAAAAAAACACCCTTTACATATTTCATAATTAATTGCCTATGTATGTGTTAGCACGAAAGTAATGAATCGGCTAAAATCAACAATTACACAAATGAAAGGCTGAAAACAAAGACAAACAAAGGCAAACGTAGGCACATATGAGAGGCGGACAAAATAATTGCTTATGAAGATTGAAATTGATAAGAAAATTGTATGGACGAATGGGCGGCATACAAACACATAAACAAAGTAATACAAAATGCAATGTCCCTTAAATATGGTAAGTACTGACTTACCTACGTCCTTTCAGCAAGCATATTGTGCACACAAAACTACACACACACACGTACACACCAACATATGTATATGGAAATTAGCAAAAAGAAGTTATAAATCCCCAATTGTCCATTTAAACAGAAGTTATGACAATGAATGTGACAATACTTTTAAGTGCAATGATTTGCAAGGTTGTGTGTGTGTGTTATGTGTATGTGACTGTTTGTATTGAATGTGTTTTCTTGCTTAAATCAATGCCAATTTTTAATTGCAGATTGTGGCAATATTTTTTTAAAAGCTTCTAATGTTGATTACACGCAACTACCTTCAATGTAACCTTCTACTATTTACACATACATATGCACAAGAGTATGCAACTGGATGCGAGTGCATTGAAAATCTCCCGAAAGTTCACAGATACCAATAACGAAACTTCAAAAGTGGTGTAGCATTCAAAAAATATCGAATAGGAGGCAGCTGGAGTTGGGAAGAATATTTTTAGTGAAGAACTTGTTTATGCTCGTTGAGTGGTTTGAGCAATTAACTACATAGGTATAAGGGGAAAAAGTAGATGACTAAAACTACGTTTATCAAAAATAAAACATGTATATTGCTGAACATATATATTGTGATGGAAATCCCAAATACAAAGGACACACAAAAGGATTGGCAATGCGATGGAAATTCCCCGTATAAAGGACAGACGGAAAAAGTGGCTACAACAACTTCAGGCTGACGAGTTAGCGCATGATCGGAATGTCAAACATTTCAGAGAAGTTGGAAAAACAGGACGCCAAAATGTTACAGAAGTTGGATGAATAGAATGCCAACAAGTGACAAATTAATACCTTCATTTCATCACAAATGCAAGGTCAGGAACCGCGTATTTAATCCCTGCTAATACTGCCTGCCCTGCTGCTTCAGCAGAGTGTTGTCAAAGAATGTACAGAACTCAAAGAGAGACGAAAAATAAAAACGAAGAGCATCAAGATAAAAATAGAGGAGCTCTTCGAGACAAAGTCTGCGAATTGGAAGGTCGCGTCTGCGATTTTCTTTTGAATCGTTCAACCATTTCGAAGAGCACCCTCACGATAAAAGCAGCATCCTTTGACGGCACAATCCATTTCTAGATCTTTAAGCTTCAGTTCGAAAATACGGATAGAGCAAGTAACTGAAGCATGCATCTCCTCCAGTCAGCTGCACTATTCATGGCATTGAAGGGACCTGCAGCAGAAATTTTGCAGATAATTTGCAGAGAGATGAATATAGGCATAAATGCGAGCCGTGGAAAGACGATATGGTAGCGAGCATAGAAGATAAGTCTATCTGAGAGAATTAGAGATCCGCTATCCGAAGTCCAATGAGACCCTGCAGGTATTTGCCTGTGGGATTCAGAGAGAGAGGGTTATGGAGATAGTCTTGGAGAATAGGTCGAGAAGATAAAAATTCAGAAGTTTATCAGCGGAATAAGGGACCAGTATAGCAAGCGGGAGACGTATACGTATCAAAAGCCAACATTTGCTGAGACATGAGACTGTCTATGCTCAGACATAGGAAACGGCTACGATCTTGTGCAGACAAACGTACAAAACGAACTGGGCGAAATTGGAAAGCCCAGATGTGATAAAAGGAAGACCAGGACACTTCGCCCACGACTGTAATAAGGACTCAACCAGACAAATCGATAACAAGACAAGTAACGTTATTATCAGTGGATATGTGGATGGAGATGAGCGAGTACTAACTGTGGATACGGGTGCGTCGAACTCCATCATTCGATCCGATTTGATCACCAAGGAAATTAGTTCATTGCACGGAGCTAAGTTGAGAACAGTAACTGGTGAGGACACCAAGATTCTAAGAAAAGCCAAGTGTACAGTCGCCATCGGGTATATGACAGTGTTACATGAGTTCATAGTAACGGAAACCGTAGATGAATTCATATTTGGTATGGGCTTTCTCCTTGGTCAAGGAATGAAGATCGACCTAAAGAAAAAAGTGATGGAGTACGGAAATATGGAAGTACCGCTAAGTATTGGCCACGATCCTGCATACAACGGAAATTATGTGCCACTGGTAAAGAACGATCTGCAGAAAGGAAATACGTACGGAAATGGCAAAATGTGTCGTGCCCTAATGGAGAAGTTGAGAGTGGTAGGCAAAACTGTTGAGCAACGCTTAAGGTTATGAATAACAAAGTTGAAGGGTCATCCTCAGGTATAAAAAAAAAGTGGCGGCAGCTATCACAGCCAGAGACGAGTAGAAAACGCAGTGGCATTAACATTGCAGTAAGCTGTGTGTTTTAGAAACGGATAAACTGTGTGAATTGTAATTATTGAGGACTAAATAAGCATTGAGTAAATTCCTGACGATTAAGAGGCCAAACAAACAAATCTCGGGATTTTTATTTAGCAATCCAGTGATCAGACTCGAAGGATTTGGGAAATCATCGAGGGTAGCTACGAAAAACGTTACCATATAAGTATATTTAATATTGATATCTGTTACTGTGCCAAACGAACTATTTGGAAATTATAAGTTCGCATCCATAAAATATGGCAAGACATAAAATATGGTTGGATATAAAATATGGCTGGACATGAAATATGGCTGGAAATAAAATATAGCTGGATTTAAATTATGGTTAAAAATAAAATGAAGGAATGAAATATAGCTAAATAAAATTTTTAACAAATATCATGCATAATAAAAAATGTTGCTCAAAGTACATTCTGGCTTAAGGCAATAAACCGATACCACGGGTTTGAAACAGAAATATTTACACAATGTATACTGTTCTACAAAAACAAAAAAAAATTATTGGTACAAATATACACAATATGGTTAATCCTAAAATGTGAACCAAAACAACAAGGAGTAGTATATATAAATTTAAAAAAAAATTTTTTTTTTCTCCCAGAAATAAACATTTCATAAACATAAAATTTTGCTCGAAAAAAGTGAAGTTTTACAAACAACAATTCTTAGCTTATAGTGTGGTCAATTTATCCAACCCAACACTCAAGCGCGTTCAAAAGTCACAAAAAACTGGGTTTTCAAAATGTTTAGTAAAACTGTAAGTTTTGTATTAACAACATTTTTTCAAAAACTTTAGATCACATGATTATCTGTAAACATTTTTAACTCCCTTTTTTATTAGAAAATTGAAAATTCATTCATTTTCCAAACCTCAAAGATGCTTCAAATAGAATTGAGAATTTCTGAATAGCATAAAATATTGTCAAATATCAAATAATCGTAACTATAGATAATGGCAAGACATAAAAATTAAGATTTAAGTACACATTAATATTTGAGTCTGACAGTTGAACAAATTTTCTTTAATTTTCAAATTTTATAACAAAAAAACTACAACGAGCGAAGTCGGTAAGGATTTAAAAATTCTTAATGAAAAGTTTAAAAAATATGAAGATACATTTAAATCATTTAAATACATCTCTTCTCCTACATCTCCAAAACAGAAGGCTCGAAGGAGCGAAAGCATAGTAAAGAAAGTCTAGTTTTAAACTCAATTACTATTGCCCCAGGCACTCCTCAATGCTCTGAAATTCCCTCGTTGTCTGGCGCAATTATAAATAAGGACTTGATGACATTTAATTCACTTTGTCCTGAAAAATCCCAACCTTCAATCTCACAAGTATATCAAACAAAGGCGACTTCAAAAACACTGAGAGATGTTAATGAGCACACACTTGGCATAATTGCATAATTCCACACCCACCTCCCATTACAACTTAATTTATCCCTCCTCCTGCACCTCTCTCTGTTTCATTATCAACCACATCAAATAGATAGCTAATTGTGGTTACGAAAAGGATATCCTTTTTGTATCACGATTAGCGAAATATACTATTGCGGATGATTTGCGTTCATATATGGAGGATGGTTCCATTTGCAGAAGTTCACGCAATAAAAACAAAAACAAAAACTATACTGCAATGGAAATTCAGCAAATGCCTTGGATGAGAGATCCCCCTTTTGATGACGACCCCCGCAAACGTTTAAAGGATCACGATTCGATGCCATTCACCTGGAATGTCCAGTCCATTAATTGGGAAAGTGCCGCGTCGCAGCTGGTTGATGTCCTCGTAAGACTAAAAGCTGACATCACCGCCGTCCAAGAAATGAGATGAAAAGAACAAGGACGGAAGAAGATGGGTCCTTGCGAAATTTACTATAGAGGCCATTTAAAGGATCGAAAATTTGGTTTTGGGTTTGTAGTGGGAGAGAGATTCTGTCGGCGAGTCCTGACATTCACCCCGGTGGATGAACGTCTAGCCGCAATTCGCATCAAAGCGAAGTTCTTTAACATATCGTTGATTTGCGCCCACGCCCCGACAGAAGAGAAGGATGATGTGACCAAAGATGCTTTCTGTGAGAGCCCAGAACGCTGAGTGCTTATGAGTGCTGCCCCCACCACGATGTTAAAATTGTGCTTTTCAATGCCAGGGTGGGCAAAAAAGATATTTTTGGCGAAACAATCGCATAATTCAGCCTCCACGACGAAACATCACCAAACGGGCTGAGGCTAATTGACTTTGCCGGGGCCCGAAATATGGTTGTCTGTAGTACCAGATTCCAGCATGCGAAAATTCATCAAGCTACATGGCTGTCGGTTTCAGACAAGGAGACGTGTGATTTCTTCAATTTGATGGTGGAGAAAATAATACGAGCTGCAGAGCTAAATAGACCAGGTACAATCTTCTACAAGAGTGTGCAATTGTTGGCATATGCCGATGATATTGATATAATTGTTCATAACAACCGTACCGTAAGTTCCGCGTTCTCCAGGTTAGACAAAGAAGGTTCTGGTATTGAACGAAGGCAAGACAAAATATCTCTTGTCATCAAATAAGCAGTCATCGCACTCGCGTCTTGGCTACCACGTCACTGCTGAAAGTCATAACTTCGAAGTCGTAGACAACTTCGTCTATCTAGGAACCAGCGTTTACAACACCAGCAATGTCAGCCTTGAAATCCAACACAGAATCACTCTTGCCAACCGGTGCTACTTTGAACTGAGTAGGCAATTGAATGGTAAAGTCTTTTTTCAACGAACCAAAATCAAACTCTACAAGTCGCTCATCATTCCCTGCGCGTTCGCAACGACGAATACCGCAAATGAGGGAACGAGCTATATGGCGACATTGACATAGTTCAGCGAATCAAGAGACAGCGGCTACGCTGGCTAGTCACGTTGTCCGAATGCCTGAAAGCGCTCCACCTTTGAAATTATTCGATGGAGTATCCGCTGGCGGAAGCAGAGGAAGAGGAAGACCCGTACTGCGTTTGAAGGAACAGGCGGAGAGCGACCTGGTATCACTTGGTATTTCCAACTGGTGCCAAACAGTAAAGGGAAGGAACGAGCGTAAACAGTGCCTACACCTACGAAGAAAGGATACCACTATTTGTGAGTGAAATTTGTCTCGCATCCACACGCAATCATTGCACAATTCACAAATATACATATTTACCTTCTGGAATCGCATTTTATTTATTTTCGTTATTAAATACATTTTTTTTACAAACCCAAAGAAGATAACTTCTTTTAGGTAAGCAACTAAATAAGTTAAAGTATTTAGTGCAATTTTATTTGAAAAGATTAAACAAAAAGCACTTTACGTGAAAGCTTGAATGCATTTAGTTAGTTTGAATACACTCTGAGTGCAACAACGACTAAGTTGTAGTCAAAAATAATTCGCTTAGCAAATCACGCACACAAACTTGCGCACAAACGCATTCCCCAGTTAGAAGCTAACAAACAACGGATTTTCATGGAGACATTGCATTTATTATTACAGAACTTCAGCAGTCATACAAAACACACACGCGCGCATACGTACGAGTACATGCCACAAAAGCTGTGACTCTTACAATTATTGTTATTGTTGTTATTGTAGCTGAAAGTGAGTTTGTAGCGCATTCTACTTAACATTTTCAATGGATAAACCCATTTCGCGTACACACACAGCAACAGGCAACAAATGCTGCAAACAACAGAAATAAAGCGGGAGAAGTAGCAGTAGCAGGAACAGGAACAGCAACATAAGCAAACGTTGCAACTTAGAATAAATACAGTTACTTGCATTCACACACTCACACTCACACCCACATCAGGAAGATAGCCAGCTACCCATGCCGAAAATAAATGCAAACAACAACAATAACAAAATGCCATTACTTAACAACATTTTATTTATATAGACACACATACATACATACATACATACATGCATACATTGGTGTATACATATATATAAATTTGTTGTGAAATAAATGCATTTCATGGCTCAACTCAACTCGTATTTGGCTTTGTGTTTGGGGCGAATTGCGGTGCATTTGTAGCATTTTGTGAATTTCGAATGCAGAAGGAAACGGGTCGCTTGGCACAGCGCAAGTTAAGCCATGCATACATCTATATAAACACACACATACATACAGACGCATTTGTATGGCTATATAAATGCATATTCATACAAACAATTGTTGTATTGGCGTACGCTTAGCAACCATTTTAAATATCCACTTAACGAAGAATTAAAGTTGCAGATTTTCCTATCAACAGTTATATGCACATACATACAATGCATAGATATACTCGTATGTATACCTATATTTGCATGTTTTCATAAATTTGTATATTTATAAATACGATTGCAGCGTGACAAACAAGTGTGTGTTTTTGGATTTGTGGAATAATTTCCGTTTGAATATTTACTTAAAGAATGAAAAATTTGTATTGCCACAAGAGCAAAATTATTAATAAAATTGAGTAAGAATAAGAGTGCGATAAATTTGGCACCACCTTAGTCTAAGTTTAGAAAGGAAAAGAAATGAAAGAAATATTTCTCAGATTGTAATTTTAACAGGCTGAAAAATAAATTTAATAGGTACAAAGCCAGAACGTTGCATATGAATCTTAACAGTTTTTAATGTCTCGCGACTGAATGCCACACTTTTTTGCAGTTTTCTATATTTTACACAATTTAGATGCTAAAAGAATGATGAAAAGTTCTAATTACCCAGCAAAAACTTGGATTACCCAAAGATTATAAAAAATTATCGCTCCTTCGCGAGCAATGAATTACTCCACAAACCTCTGAGAACACAGTAATTGTTTAATTGCTAAAGACCAATGACTTCAAATAAACCCACAAGAAGTAGTCTAATGGTGTTAAACTACAACTTCTTGGAGATTATTCAGTGTCACAATTTCTTGAAATAATTGAATCTCCAAACCAATCTCGCAATAATTTTTTGCGACCATACGTTTTTAAGATCCATTGCTTCCAATTGTGGCCATAAAAAGTTGGTTATCATCGATTTAAACCAATCTCCATTGACAGTAACGATGCTACCAGTTTCATTTTGAAAGAATTGCGGGCCGATGTTTCCACCAGGCCAAAATCCACACCAAAATGTCAATTTAGGTGAATGCATTGCTTGTTCATGAATAATTTGTGGATTTTCTTCGCACCAGAATCATTAGTTTTGTTTATTTACCATCGGAGAAGATGATTTTCTTAAAAGAAATCGTTATCGTTTTCAAGTTGTTCCTAGGCAAAATCATCAAATGAAATTGCAAACATTACTGAACACAATGAAAAAAAACACAGATCATGACATATTAAAAAGGGCCAAAACTATACTTAGAAAACATACCATCCCTATTGGAAAACCCTTTGTTTACTACTGCTATTCAACATTGCATGTCATAGCGGGGGTCACATATTTTTAGCTGCCGTTGGAGAGCAAAGGGAGCATTCTCTTAGGCTCGAAACGAGGACTGAAAGAATAATGTCTTCTATCTCCAGAAAGAACAGAAAGCGCTTAATGAGTTCTGTCTCTAGAAGGAGCGCATGAGAATGATGTTTTTTTCATCCAAAATGAGCAGAATTCCGACCAAAAAATAAAATGTAAACAATGTTTTAAGAAAACCGAGCATTTTCTAAACTAATTTTGAATTCATAAATTAAAGAACAGAATTATACAGAGTTTCCAAAATAAACGTAAATAAAATGCATTTAAAATATTTTTTATGAAATTTCTTTTTTACTATTAGGACTAGATTTTGGCATTATATGTGAAATACTATATCATTCACTTGACCGTCTCGTAAATTTTTCCAAATTTCAATCCGTTTGAGGTAATTTTCAACTTTTTTGTGACATATTTTTGGCGGTATAGTGCTGAAAAGTTAAAGGTTTTATTTCGCGTAGCCCCATAAAAAAATCTCGATCCCGGTGGCCAGTCGGCGTCCCTAAGACGAGATACTACGCGGGCGGGAAATTTATCTTGTTTGTTAGAACCACATAATGTCCAAATCCGGTTCTTCAATTCCAGGCACGAAAAAATATGGTTATCATACGACCATAAGGTGCCGAATTGACAGTGACTCTCTCGCCGTTATCGTTTTCAAAGAAGTAAGGTCCACTCATAGCTCTTGACCAAAGAGCACAAAAAACAGTAAGTTTTTTGACTGTAATGGTCTTTTTTATTTGAGGGTTCTCGGAGCCCCAAATGTGATTTTTTTTTTTTTTTTTTTTTTTTTTTAAAGCGTGGTCCACTGCATGTTATTCAAGTATCCAATCGATATAACCACGGCGTTGTGAATGGTCAACTGGATTCAGTTGTTGTGTGAACTGGACTTTATATGGATGTATCTGGAAGTGCTGTAACAAAGTTCCAGCTCTTGAGAATGTCGGGTTTTCAGCTATACTTTCACTTACAGCAGCGATATTTGAGGTGGAACTAGCAAAACGATGATGCACAGGCCTTACATATGTAACCGATCCAGTCTCTTCAAATTTAACCAGTCCAGTCTCTTCAGATTTCTTTAAAATTTAACCAGTCCAGTCTCTTCGGGTTTCTTTAAAATTTTACCAATTGCTCTCCTCTTAAGGCACGAAATGTGACCACGTTCCTGTGGTAGTTTTCAACAATTTCAATGTGTTGTTCGTTTGCTAAACCATCCAATTTCATAAATGTCTGACTTTTAACTAAAAAAAAATGTTTGGTTTGAAACTACGAAAGGAATAACATTATGCAATAAATTTTGAAACCGCTTAAGCGATTTTTGGCCAGGCTCTTCCTGTAATTTGTGGTTTTGCGTCTTACTGTTTTACCAATAAATGGAAGATGTTATAGTTTATTAAGCTTTATTTTAAGCCTACGAACGGCCGATGGGTTTTTATGAGGAGCTTTTATTTCATGCCAAAAATACACTCGTAGGGCTTGACATTCCCTACCGAGGGGTAACCGCATTTAGAAAAATTAATTTTCTACAATTTTCGATGTTGCTGGATTCGAGACGAGACTAACAGCGCGGCTATTGCAGCTGCAATAATAAAAATACTCCACAAAAATAATTGTAATGATATATCCGAAGAGTTCTCGTAGATCAAACGAAGTAGCGTTTCATTTACCGCACTCGCATACGTATATATTTCTTAGCTCGTTTATTCCTCCAAAATTTGTTAATAAACGAAGAAACAAATGATTTTTG
The DNA here is from genome assembly GCA_030068015.2 of Neoceratitis asiatica. Classification (NCBI taxonomy): domain Eukaryota; kingdom Metazoa; phylum Arthropoda; class Insecta; order Diptera; family Tephritidae; genus Neoceratitis; species Neoceratitis asiatica. The sequence continues at coordinate 41,059,530 of CM061527.1, forward strand.
TAGAAACTAACAAAAAGAAATTTTTATTGCTTGATTTGGATAAACTAGTTACTATTACTCCTTTATTAATCGTTTTGTTATTAATCCATAAATATTTTACTAGATAACTTCGAAATATCGCAAAACATAAAAAATTTTTTTTACATAACTGGTCTTCAAGCAATTGGTCTGTCATATTGTATGCCAGAAATGTGTGTTATGTCCACGGTTATGATCCAGTAGAAAAGAAGATATAGTAACTTTTTAACTTAAAATCAAACCAGAACAATTTTACCTTTAGAGAATTTGAAGAAGAAGAGTTATGCACGATATGTTCTGAAATCATAACGATTATCTGGAATTACTGATGGCACCTTGTAATTGTTAACGCCAAGTTAGACCATTTTATCACGTTAGTTAATTGCCTGTTTGAAAAATATATGCCCCTTGGTATTATTAAAATTATTGGCCATATTAAGCCTTGCTTTACTAAAGCTATTTTAGCTCTTATTAGATACCGACGTAGGGCTTGTAAATACTGAAAGCGTAATCCTTCCAATGACCACGTATTAAAATTTGAGAAATGAAGTAAAAACTGAATTATAAAAAAAAAAGTAAAAATGGTTTGCCCTCAAAGGTATTGTGTATAAATCTAAAATCACTAAGTGTCTTTGCCAAGGAAATAAAACTTGTAAGATTGACGCTGGTGTGATGAAATGATACTTCTGGAGAATAAGTCCTCAATCATATGGATATGTATTCAGTGGATGGTCTGAGTTTATGTTTTATATCACTAATACTGTCAAATTTGTTTTCAAGCTTCCACACCTTTTTAATCATGCAATAATCTCCTCTACTTTTCCAAATAAATGAAGGATTACCAACGTAATGTCGGTAGTTAATCTCAGCTCTTGTAGCTCTCCAAAGGCTGTAGGCTATCAACATAGTACCAGCATTGTTAAAAGTTTCTGAATATTTATTTCCGCTCAAATAATGTCACACTGGCGTCTCCATAATCGGTTGAGTGAATTCCAGTGTGGGTATAGATCCAATCACAATTGTTCCATAGCCTTGTTGAAAATCACGGATGATATCCGTCCTGCTTTCGATAATAAATTACTTAACACCTAAGTTCTAGATTTCTCTAAAGCCTTCGACACACTAAACCATGATATTCGACTATTAAAACTGAAGCATTATTTTGCTTCAACTCAACAGCAATGAGGCTTATGAGAAGCAACTTATCAATTAGATATCAGCGATTTCGGAGAGAGGATGTAATCTCAAATTGCAGTCAAATCACCTCTTAAATTACCCAAAGCTCCATTTAGGGCACAATACTTTTCTGTTTATTTATTAATGGCATTGCTCACAGCTGCAGAAATTTTTTTATCCATCCATATGGTGATGACACACAGATATGTCTCTGACGTCCCATTGGTTTTAGTGAATATTTAATAGCTAGATTAAACGATGATCTAAAAAGAATTCAAGAATTGGCGGATATAAATGGTCTCTGTCCAAATGCCAAAATTTCTTCCAATGAAAAGTAATTATCTTTATCTCAGCAGTCTAACATCAATTATTTTAAACGGAGAAAATTCCAATATTATTATGTCGTGAAATATTTTGGATACAAAATAAATACCCGCCTAACTTGTGAGGATCCAATACATCACTGCTCAATAAAAATATAGTTGATATTAAGACATCTATGGCATAACTTACATGTGATTGTCTACCAACTAGCACAAAATTAAAAAAAATTATTCCAAAAATCTTCTATTTTGAAGTCATTTATGGTACTCAAAGATACAATTCCAGAAGCATATTAAATTTTGATTTAAATAACGCGGCCAAAACAAGTTCGACCTTATTTCCTTGTATTCCAAATCTCGATAATTCTCTCAAGGTTCGCAGTTTGTTATATTTACTTAAAGTTATTATAAATCCACAATCTGGAATCCGTAGTGGAAGGATCTTCCTTTGCTTCCACAGCGGGTACTCCATCAAATGCTTTCAAAGCTGGAGTGCTTTCATCCATTCGGGCGACATGACCTAACCAGCGTAACCGCTGTCTCCTGATTCGCTGATATATGCTAATGTCGTTGTATAACTTGTATAGCTAATCGCTTCACTCTCTGTAGTATTCGCAGTTAGCAGCGCGCAAAGGGCCATAAATCTTCCACAAACCATTTCTCTCGACATCGCTGAGGCTTCTGCACCATATGTCAGAACGGAAGAAATGATATTTGACGTGATACAAAAATAAATTGATGATTTTATAGCAAGAGATTTCGATGCTAAAAATCCTTTTTTTAATTTTCTATATACGATTCTTGTAATTACTTTTTAAACTAGCTTCAAAAAAAATTATTAGACAAAGTTACACGTTATTCGATATAATTATTTAAAAATAATGACCGTTTTGTTTTCAGAAATGAGCAAAAATTTACCAACGAATATTGTTGTATTAAATTATTTTTAAAACAAAAACAAAACCTCTCTTTATTTCAAGCTTAGCAAATTATTACTAAAGCATCAAAATTAAATTTTCTGTTAAAACAACATGCAATTGCCAATATAACCTAAATGTTGTACGTTATTCAGCTTCAATAAGCAGACCCACCTTACGGAAAGCTTTTCTAGCAAATCAGAAAAGTTCAGCTGAATAAGTTTCACTGCTGAAGCTCTGAAAAGTTTCACATTTTAACCAAAGCTGTAAAAGGTTCAAAAGTTAGATAAGATCAAAAAGCTTTTTTGTGTAAAATCTTGGTTTCCTGAAAAAACTACTGTGGAAAATTTTTATTGTACGAATATTTGTCTTACAGTCTTCATATTTCTGTTTTTTGAAAACTTGCGTAACCGTTCGGCTGTCTACATTTGTAGCAAGCGTGTATTTCTATGCAAAACCAGAATGACGTATGAAAGAAGAACACTTATATGCCAACTATTTTATTTGTACGTGTACATAGTATAGATTTTAATATTTTTTTAATCGGTTTTTACTTTACAACAAATATTTATTTGATTTTGCTTCACTGAACAGCATTCACCTATTGGTTTTTTTACACAAACTACATATTTTTCGTGTCGTTCACGCTTGCTAATTTCACAGTATTGAAAACTGACAGAATGAATTAGCTTTTTGTTGTTGGTTACATCAGGTAAGGCGGTTCCGTGTCGGAAGTGGCGTAAGGATGACGACCTAGTGCCATTTCAATCGCCAGGCGTATGTGAGCTACACCTATTACGGTCGGTTTCAGAGCGCTGTTCAATTGCTGGCATAAAAAGTTACCTAGCTAAGTTTCGCAAGAACTTTCGCTGCTTGTCGGTACTCTGTATCTGGATCTGAATAAATTATGAATGCTAGAGCACTTATGTAGAGCAAATTAAAAAATATTGTCAAAGGAAGAAAGCATTTAATCCACCATATCGACGTCTCCTTCTTTGCATTGTAATCAACGATATATTGTGGTTTGTTTATCTTTTCAGGGACAACAGAGTCTGTCAACGACGTATATCAACGACGTCGCATATCAAATCAAATTTTGATTCAAGAAACCCGAAATTGGTTGATTCTTCTTCTCGTTTCCGGTTAGCCTTCATCTCATTTGGCACAAAAGTTTTACATTGGTGAACTGTACCACGAAAAACCAGACCTTTGGACATCAAATGCTTTCCCATGTGAAAAAATTGTAAGAGATTATTGTTCTTCCGGCGTTCTTCCAATGACAAACTAAATTTTGCACGACACTTTCTCCCAAGTTGTTTGTCAACTTTCATTTGAACGCTTTCCTGTGTAAATCTCGCTGTTGAGTGGATGAACGACTTTGCATCACATGCAAACCAAATCTCTATACCATACTTTGCAGGCTTGGAAGGTATATACTGCGTAAATCTAGTGCGTCCGCGATAGGAGAAAAGTTGTTCGTCTACTGTTACTTCACCCAACAATAAGAGATGTTATAAAAATGCATGTGTAGGCATGTTCAGTTCAAAAATTTTGTTGTAGAATACAAAAATGATGCGGCTCTGCATATATTTTATATGGAGTCTACATTTGTAGGCTGGAGGGCTGTGGTAATTTGGATGGTAATTTTTTAATATATGGTCTACGGGTCTAACCATTTACGATTTTTATGCCTTTATTAACCAAGACTCTTTAGAATTGATTTTAATGAAACTAGTGAAAATTTGGGCCGAGTAGTTAGAAGTGCGTACTGCAATTCTTACTTTCGGGGTTCGGGTTCTAGTCCCAGCTGCATTCAAAATATGGAAAATTTATTATTTTAATTGTAGTCGCCACTCGGCAGGAATGTCAAACCCTCTGAGCGTAATTCCAATATAAAATAAAAGCGTGGCGGCTTTCAAAAAGTAGCTAAGTTATTAAAAAATCTCCAACGAATTTAAATGACCAAATTCCACTAAGAACTCAAGTTTTCAATTTCAATAAGTTCCATAGCTAAATGATATTATATCGCTGATTTTATAAAATGGACTGAATAAACAGTTTTACAGCTAATGTAAAATTTCTAAAAAATTATATTCATAAAATGTTTGCACATAAACATAAAAGCACATTCTATGAAGCTTCTGTAAGGTAAAAAGAGAATGTCTGTGATATAAATACAATCGGCTACCAAATAAAAGCTCATAGGAAAAAATTAGTGCAGAAGCTCAAAAGCTTTAAGAGTGTCACCATGTGCCGGTGATTTTTGAATTATGAACTCACAACAATATTTTCAATTCAGAAAATTCAAATATAATGCGAAATTTTTGTTATCATTCGTAAGAACATTCTTTGGCATTTATGTTTTGAAGATTATCTCTTTCAAATGTTGGCCGTGGCTTCGTCTCAGATGTTCCATCCGTTGAATCCAATTTTCGATGACTCGGTAGAGCATTTCGACTAGTAACTGGCGAATAACACGCGCGATGTTTTGCTCCAAGACTTGAATTGTCCACATAGATTTTAGACTTTACAGGAAAAAGTCTAACGGTGTGATGTCTACACCAAACCGTTGTTTTCTTTAGATGAAATGGCAACTCTCGAATCAAAATGGCAGGTTGCTCTTCATCCAAAATGCATCATTTTTGCTTGTTTACATACCCATTGAGCTAGAAATGAGCCTCATCGCTGAACAAAATTTGGCTCGAATACGTCGGATCTTCTTGGAGCTTTTCAAGGGCCCATAGAGCAAAGTCATGTGGCTTGGAAAGGTCGAGCAGCTTCAGTTCTTGCGCAAGCTGTATTTTGTACGCTTTCAATTTAAGCTCTCGACGTAAAATGCAACAACTCTTGCCAAACATAAGTCCGAGTTGCTGCGAACGGCGCCGAATCGACTCTCCATGGTCTTCGTGTGCACTCTCAGCCTCTCAGCTACGGCCGCTATATTTTCTTCTCTGCGTACTGGATGTGGCCTATTCGGTCTAATATTATCAAATAATGAATGCTGGGTCTCAAGATGGGTGATGGTGTTGCGAACTGTATGCTCAGTAGGCCGATTATGTTGACCATAAGTTGAGCGAATCGCGCGAAACACATTCTTTACAGAACAAGAATTTTCGTAATAAAGTTGAATGATTTATAAATGTTGTTCAGGCATAAGTCATTCGATGATGAAATGCCAAACAATACTGAACAAAAAAATATTACAGCTTTCCACGCGACGGACGCGTGATCTGTCAAAAAAAGGCTATTAAAGAAAGTATCTCTACTTTGATCACCCTTTACTCACAATTTTAGTTTTTGCCGCTTACATAACATTAGCATTAATTAGAGCTTGTTTTGAACAATTCTATTTTTGTTGGAATATTACATAAAAATTTTTCTGGTTCCATTTCATTATATTCGCCTTAGAAAGAAGACATAAAAATTAAAATAAATAATTTTTTTAAATTTTTCTAGCTAATCTGAATATTATTCTTTATCCTTTTCTTAGCCAAGCTTTAACATTTATTCTCTTGAGAAATTTTGTTGTTGTTTTTCTTCGTTCGTTTCGCAACGTCCAGCATTGAAAACTACTTTAAAGTTTTAAATTGAACCATTACTTCTACCATTATGTTAACTGTAAAATAAGTGGCTGCAAAAACAATTCAAGAAATATTTTAATCGAATGAATATTAATATTTATGAAAGAAAGAGTGAAACTTTAAATTGGAGAGACATGCCTGCCAACACGAATTTGCATTTATTTATGCAGACGTCTATGATAAATGCTTTTAAAATTTTGAAAAACTTAAAACTTTTACATTAGTCCTTCTAAAGACATGCTGATATACAAACATATGTATGTACATATATTATGTATATACAAACAAATAATTGAATATTCATCGCAATGTAAATAGATTCATTCAAATTGTTGGTTTATTTCTTGCTGTTGAAAGATATTTACTTATAAGAGAGTACAGTTTTTTGTGTATACTTATATATTAATTTACTTTAGAAGTATATTATATACTTATTAGTATATATAGTAGTCAACAACAATTACCGGTTTTCAAGTAATCTCCATAGTCTCGAGTACTTTTACTCACACTTGCTTGGACAATTAATACAAGTAGTTTGAATGGACGGCCTTTTTTAGTAAGAGATAGAAATCAAAGTTAATAAAATGAGTTAATTATTGTTTATAGCTCACTTTTAGAGTCCATCATTAATTATTTACAACAGGGTGTCTCTCATTTGGAATTATATATACCTAACAAATCTTATTAAATTTTTTAGGGAACAACAGAATATAGTCCATAAAGGTTCACTACTTTTCTAAATAAATTAAAAAAACAGAAAACTCAAATTTAATGGGGGGTGTTTATTATAATAACATTCTTTGGCATATATTTTTTGAGCCCAATTTTCTATGACTCGTTCGAGCATTTCGACTGGTAACTGACAAATGACACGCGTGATGTGTTACTCCAAGGCCTGAATCGAAGCAGGATTGGCCGCAAAGGCTTTGGACTTTCCATATCCCCACAGAAAAAGATCTATCGGTGTCATATCACACAATCTTGGTGGCCAATTGACAGGATCAAAACGTGAAATTATCTGCTCACCGAAGTGTTCTCCCGATAAATCCATATATTGATGCCATGTGTGGGAAGTGGCGCCGCCTTGTTGTAACCAAATGTCGTGGAGATTACGAGCTTCAATTTCTGGCATCAAATAGTCGGTTTTCATGGCGCGATAATGGTCGCCATTGACGGTTAGGTTCTCACTGGCATCATTTTTGAAGAAATATAGTCCGATTATTCCACTGGCCTAAAATCACACCAGACCCTTTTTTCTAGATAAAATGACAGCTCTTGAAACTTTTTAAGTTGACCTTCGTCCTAAATACGGAAATTTTGTTGGTTTACATACTCATTAAGCCAGAAATGGGCCTCATCTCTGAAGAAAATTTGGCTCGGATACGCCGGATCTTCTTACGCCTGAACAGCGTTTCCAAATCATTCAAGTTTATACGAAAATTCACGTTCTGTAAAGAATGTGTTTCGTGCGCTTCGCTCAATTTATGGTCAAAATAATTGGCCTACTGAGTGTACTATTCGCAATACCATCACCCATCTGTATACCCAGCATCCATTATTGGCACATTTTATGTCGGGATCTTAAATTGATAGCGTACAAAGTACAGCTTGTGCAAGGTACATCGTTTCGCTCTATGGGATCTTGAAAAGTTCCAAGAAAAACCGACGCTTCCGAACCAAATTTTGTTCATCGATGAGGCACATTTCTGGCTCAATGGTTATGTAAACAAGCAAAATTGCCGCATTTGGGACGAAGAGTAACCTGAAAGGATTCAAGAACTGAAATTTTATCCAGAAGAAGCAACGGTTTAGTGTGCTTTGTGGGCCGGTAGAATCATCGGTCCATATTTCTTCAGAAATGATGCTGGTGAAAACGTAACCTTCAATAGCGACCATTATCGCGCCATGATAATCGACTATTTGATGTCTGAAATTGAAGCTCGTAATCTCCACGACATTTTGTTTCAACAAGATGGCACCACTTCCCACACATCGCATCAATATATGGATTTATCGGGAGAACACTTCGGTGAGCAGCTAATTTCACGTTATTACCCGGTCTATTGGCCACCAAGATCGTGGCAAAACATCGCGCGTCTCATTCGCCAGTTACCAGTCGAAATGCTCGAACAAGTCATAGAAAATTGGAATCAATGGATAAACCATCTGAGACGTAGTCGCGGCGACATTTGAAATATATAGTTTTGAAAAAGTAAATGTCAAAGGATGTTCTTTTGAATGATGAAAAATATTCTCCGTTAAAGTTGAATTTTCTGTGCTTTTTTCTCTTTAAAAAGAAAAAGGGACTTATTACTTTTATTCAGGAAGGCATAAGATCATCAACAAAATCCTACAAGAAAGCTATTTTGAGTACGCAAAGCTTAATAGGCTTTTGTCAACAGCATAGTGGTCAGACTCCTGGCAATTTATAAAGCAATAAAGCTGTGAAATAAGCATTACCTATGCTTCTTATGCTTTTTCTTCACCTTAGAAATGCAGGAAATGTAACGAGAAAGTATGGACAGCACGTATTCTATGAGTAGCCGTCATTCTGCAGACAAACGACGATCCCACTTGGCGAGGCCAATTTTTTTGGATGAGATTTGTAAAATATATTAAAGGCTTCTGGTCACTTAACTGCCGTTCATATTTTATGGTATTATTTCTAAACAAGATTTATGCTTTAACTGAAAAAGTATGAATTAAAAAATTGTTTTACTCGCATTTTAAATGTTATTTCATAACTGTTGCTTTCCAAAAAAAAAAAAAAATTGTATAACATTTTACAGATCTATTTAATAACTCTGATAGTTAAATAATTTGAGTGTCAAAGTTCTTAAGACACCTTATGTAAACCCAACGTTACATTTTGAGCACAACTAAAACGCACAAATCAGCAAAACATCGTTTTTTTTTTCGCATGGATGGACGAAATAATTCGGCCCATCTTATCGCAAGATCTCCTCAAATGTGCCTTCAAATATCTTTGCCAGATTTCCATTTATTTAGGCTGCTCAGATAAGTGGTTACAATAATAAATGGTAATTTTTCGCCGAAACTCAAGCTGAGATATTTCCGGGCGGACTGATATGCGTAGCTGCTAGCTATTTTGTAATGAAACATCAACTAGCCACGGAAATATTTGCTCCTCCAATGTTTTTCCTCTAACGCCTATTCGATACAAGTACGTTTAATCTATACGATCTACGCGCCCATAAATTTATAAAAATTCATAAATTTATTGTAACCCCGGAAACTGGCCGTGGAGTATCAATAAGTTTTTTTTTGCTGCTTTTAGTATCGATCTTCATTTGTTACCGGGTTTGCATATCAATGCTAACAACTGCACTTTCATTAAATTTTGCAAGAAAAATATTAGCTGTTTTCAATATTCTGAAATCAATAAGTCCATATTCCTTACTTTTAAGTAGTTTTTTTATGTTCAAAATGGCAATTTCTTGTAAGCCGATTTTCCCCAATTTTACATCGAGTTTTCAAGCATGTTAGGAGAGGATAACTGATGAAAATATTATCAAAATAGAAAGATGTCAAGCTCTGAATGACTGGTATAAAGTCGTCTATCTTTGTTATCCGAAACTAGACAAAACAATTAGTCTAGAAGTACATAATTTTGGTCTGATTATAGGATAGACGTACGAGGGTTGCCTTACATATATCGGAATTTGTCAACTTTATCGCAGAGTTTGAAATTTAAAAAAATTTTCATCTCGTATAAAAATTGGAATTTGACATGGATTCACTCATCACCATTCATTTTGACGATGAAGCTTCATCAAGGATCAATGTTTATCGATGGTATGCTGAATTCAATTTAGGTCGTAGATCGCTCCAAGACGCATTTCGTAAAGGTCGTCCAAAAAACAGTTGTTGTTCGAGAAACTATTGATGCTGAATGCAAGCTGATATTACAATATACAAAAAATTTGTTTTCCAACGTGAACACAATTTGTCAACCATTAAAAAAAAAAGGTTCGCGTCGAATGGTCGATAGAAATGTTAAGAAAATATACGATAACGGTGCTTCGAAAAACGTCTATGACATCGTGACAGGTGACGAATCGTAGATTTAAGCGTATGAGTTCGAATGTAAACAGCAGTCAACTGTATGGGTGTTTCAAAATGAGCAGAATTCAACAAAAGCACTTCCAAGCAAACGGTTACCAATTTTTTTTTCTTTTTTTTTTTTTTTTTAATAGAAGAGTACAGAATAGTAAATTCTGAGTTATACATAACCATTTGTATGTCAATTGGTTTTTAAGAAATCAGGAAAACCATTTTTGAGCACTCAAAACATCGATTTGTTAAGCCACACACCATATGGTCCTCACTTCCTCAAATGATAAATAAACTGAGAGGTAAACTTTTTTCAACACTTGAAGAGGCGGTTGATGCGTTCAGAACACATGCTTTGGAGATACCTCAATCAGAGTGGCAAAAGTGCTTCGCAAATCGGTTTCAACGTATGCAAAGGTGAATAGATTTTTGTGATCTCGAAACGCACAAGACAACTCTTGTATTATGACCTATGTGAGACTCACCAGAAAGTCTAACAGCTCAATCTAAATTAATTTTGTTGATATTATAGAGACTGATCCAAGTAGTGGTACTTTTTTCAATAGCCCCTTTTTGACAAATCACGCGTGAGTCTTTTATTGAGTATTGTTTGACATTTCATCATGGAAAGACTCACGTCTGAACAACGTTTACCAATCCTTCAATTTCATTACGAAAATTCACGTTCTGTAAAGAATGTGTTTTGCGCGCTTCGCTCAACTTATGGTCAACATAATCGGTCTACTGAGCATACAATTCGCAACACCATCACCAATCTTGAGACCCAGCATTCATTATTAGATAATTTTCGACCGAATAGACCACGTTCAGCACGCAATGAAGAAAATAAAGCGACCGTAGCTGAGAGTGTACACGAAGACCATGGAGAGTGGATTCGGCGCCGTTCGCAGTAGCTTGGACTGACATATGGCGCATTTAACGTCGAGATCTTAAATTAAAAGCGTACAAAATACAACTTGTGCAAGAAATGAAGCCGCTCGAACTTTCCAGGCGACATCGCTTTGCTCTATGGGCTCTTGAACGGTTCGGAGAAGATCCGAAGTTTTCGAACCAAATTTTGTTCAGCGATGAGGAACATTTCTGGCTCAATGGGTATGTAAACAAGCGAAATTGCCACATTTGGGACGAAGAGAAAAAACCAGAAAAAACCGACGGAATCATCGGTCCATATTTCTCCAAAAATGACGCCCGTGACAACGTCACCGTCAATGGCGTCCGTTATCGCCCCACGATAACCAACTCTTTGATACCTGAAATTGAAGCTGGTGATCTCCGCGACATTTGGTTTCAACAAGACGGCGCCACTTTTCACACATTGCATCAATCAATGGATTTATTGAGAGAACACTATGATGAGCAGATATCACACCGTTAGAATCTTTTCTTGTGTGGATATGTAAAGTTTAAAGTCCATGCGGACAAGCCCGCTTCAATTTAGACCTTTGAGCTATATATCACGCATGTCACTTGCCTGTTACCAGTTGAAATGCTCGAAGGAGTCATCAAAAATTGGACTCAACGTATGGACCACCTGAGACGTAGATAATCTTAAAAAAATAAAAAGAATGTTCTTTCGAATGATAATAAAGTAGGGAGCCTCGAAATCGATCGCCCGTTACAATTTACTTATTTTCTTCTATTATAAGCATCTATATTTGTAAAAAAAACTTAAAACCGAGATATATTAAGAAATTTGCTAACAGCATACGGAATATGACTATACTTATTCAATTTCGCTGTAATTTATGACACCACAAAACACTACAAAATGTCTACTCGCCCGCAGAGCGGAAGCTTTTCGAATATATTCACATTTAATTGCGCCCGAAAAGCAACACTGCCTCGCAAAGCCATTCTTTAAACTAAATTTAGTTGAATAAGTGAGTTCACTGAATACTTTTATAGCATTTATTAACGTATTAAACACGTAAGTTACTCAACTCTCACACCACATAGTCAACCTCTACATGTCTCTACTTATATAAATATGTACCACACAAGCAAACTGCACAAATAACACGCTTTCAGTTAGATTTTCGGTCATATCGTCTAACTCTATATTTTATGTAAATCTCAGCACAGATTAACAGTCGAGTTGACAACAAGTTTTTTATCGCAACAAGTTGTAATCGCTGATGTACCTTTTTTTTCTTGGTGGTACAACTGTAAATCTCCTGCAAAACGTTTTCATTATGAACTTCATCACTATTGGAATTCGCTGTTACTGTGACCAGCGTCAGTATCTATATCATCATCTGTGTACTTTTTTCATTTCACTAAGTATTACTCTTTCGCAGCTGTTGCATATTTGAACATTTGTTTTGTGTCGCCTGCCCTCCAATAGGGTGTGAGGAAAGTCGAAATGCCAACTGTGCTGTGTTTGCCGAGCTAGCAAAAATCGCTTTGCCATTTGTCTTTTGTGAGAGATAAAGACGCAATTGAACTTTTGCTGCCAGAAAATGATGGAATAGTTGGTTATTTCGTAGTGGCCAGTAGGAAAATTTAAAAGGCACATACTTCGGCATATGAAATTTATAAAAGTGATTATAACGAAAAAAAACCAGTAGATGCAAATTTAATACTGAATGTTTACAATCATTCGAAAGGAAATTCTTTTCTATTTATTTTTAAAGACTATCTCTTTCAAATGTTGACTGCGGCTGGGTCTCAGATGGTCCATCCGTTGAATCCAATTTTCGATGACTCGTTTGAGCATTCCGACTGGTAACTGGCAAATGACACTCGTAATGTTTTGCTCCAAAGCCTGAAACGGAGCGAGATTGTCCGCATATACTTTAGACTTTACATATCTCAAGAGGAAAAAGTCTAACTGAGTGATATCACACGATCTATATGGCCAATCGGCCTTCCCAAAACGTGTAAGTATCTGCTCACCGAAGTTTTCTCTCAATAAATCCATTGATTGATGCGATTTGTGGGAAGTCGCGACGTCTTGTTACAACCGAATGTCGCGGAGATCGCGAACTTAAAATTCGGGCATCAGAAAGTCGGTTAACATGGAGCGATAACGGTCGCCATTGACGGTTGCGTTCCCACCGGCATAATTTTTGAAGAAATATGGACCGATGATTCCTCCGGCCCACAATCCACACCAAACCATTGTTCTTGCTGAATAAAATGGCAGCCCTACAATAGCCCCTAAATAGAATCTCTTTAGGTTGCTCAACGTCCCAAATGCGGCAATTTTGCTTGTTTACATACCCATGGAGCCAGAAATGAGCCTCATCGCTGAACAAAATTTGGCTCGAAAACGTCGGATCTTCTTGGAACTTTTCAAGAGCTCATGGAGCGAAGAGATGTCGCTTTGGGAGGACGAGCGGCTTCAGTTCTTGCATGAGCTTTGCATAAGTCGTTCCACACGTCAGTCCAAGTTGCTGCGAACGGCGCCGAGTCCACTTTCCACGGACTTCGTGTACACTCTCAACTATGGTCGATATATTTTATTTTATATTTAATATTCGGTCGAATATTATTCAATAATGAATGCTAGGTCTCAAGATGGGTGATGGTATTGCGAATAGTACACTCAGTAGGCCAATTATTTTGACAATAAGTTGAGCGAAGCGCGCGAAACGCATTCTTTACAGATCGTGAATTTTCGTAATAAAGTTGAATGATTTGTAAACGTTGTTCAGGCGTAAGTCTCTCTATGATGAAATGTCAAATAATACTGAACTAAAATAGCACGACAGCTGGACACGACACACGCGTGATCTGTAAAAAAAAAGGCTATTGATTAAAGTATCTCCACTGGGAGCACCCTTTAAATTTAAATTCTGACTTTCTTAAATCTAACTTTTAGATCCGTAAATCTTTACATATCTAAAATACAACTTTTGATGTGCTTTTTGCTTCTGCTAAAATTTTATTTTAAATCAAAAAGTCAAGTGCAGCTATATAACATTTTTAATTAATTTTTGTCTGAGAATTGTTCGCTTCCATCATAGCAATCTATGAAACATTAAGTTTGCGCCTAAAAGTATGCAAGAGGTTATAATAGCAATGAATCCTTCAAAATGTTAGCATTTATGTATTGTTTTCATATGGTCTTTGTTTATATATATATTTTTTCATATTCATATTTGCAATTTTTATTTAAATTACTTTTTCATATATTTTTGTCTTTCTTATAGGGCACTAAAACTCTATGCCGCCATACTTACTTGCACGTACATATATGTATTTATTTCCAATATTCAGCCATGACATTTAACTTAAAGCATATTGTGAATTTCGATGCTCCTGCTGAGCTGCTACTCAACTCAATTGTATTTATTGTATTTCTCAGTGTCTATGTGGCTTGTGGCGAAATTTATTTGACACTCAATTTTCAAACTTTACACTTAAGTGTTACTTCTCCCCTACTTGCGGCTACAATTTATGAACCAATAAATTATTAAAAATATCGATAGGTTTGGTGCGTGTGAAATAAAGTTAGATTTATGGAGTTATTCCATTGAAGGAAGTTTCATATAAATTTGAGACTACTTAGTGAGGATAGTTACATTGTAAAGAGCAGCATAATAGGAGATGTAGGTATAAATGGAAATACAGCAAGTTTGAGTAAAATAAAAAAATTAAATTTATTAAAATAAATATAAATTTTGTTTTCCTTTTTCTTTATATTTTCTTAGAAATTTTTTGAGACTTCGTACTAAAAATGTTCCGTCAATAACTATTACCCAAGTAATTTTGCCTAGCTTTCATTGCGTTTACAATGAATAAAAGTAAGACCACCGTATTGAAATATTGACATTTTTCCCAAACACCAGTTTTTATTAAATTTTTATTTCATTTATTTATTTTGTAATTAATTCTGGTTTTTCTTCTTGTTAAAATAAGTTATGACATCTCATGAATTTATATATATATATACATATGTTTTCATAAAATTTTTGCGCACATAAATATTTTGTAAATATTCATCTTATTCAATAAGTTTTCAATATTTTGTAATATTTTGTTGTTTTATGGATCTTTTGCCCTATTGACATTCAAATTGTGTGCATCATGCAAGTATTCTTATGCAATTCAGTCCAGCTGATTTGTTGTCACAGAACACGTGACCGTAACTGCTGTTTTATATAATTTTTTTTATCTATATTTATTTCATTATTTAAGTTTATTTTAATTTATGTAGTTTATATATATTATAATTTATATATATATTTTTAGTTTATTAACTAATTTTTTTATTATTTAATTTTAATTATTTGGTTTATTATTGTTTAATTTTGTATATCTTAACTTGTTATATTTCACTTTATTGCATATTATTTTAGTGAATTAAATTAAATTTAATTTACTTCATTAACTTCAAAAAAATTCAATTTTATTTTATTTTTTTTATCTTATTTTTTTTTCAATTTCCTTTGTCTTAATTTATTTTATTTTTTTCCATTTTTTTTTCTTATTTTATTTTATATTAAATTATTTTACTTTATTTTATTTTATTATACTGTATTTTATTTAAATTTATTTAATTTTTATTATTTAATTTTATTTATTTTATTTTAGTTTTTTAATTTTATTTTATTTTATTTTATTTTATTTTATTTTATTTCAATTTCCTTTATCTTAGTTTATTTTATTTTTTTAAATTTTTTTGTTTTTCTTATTTTATTTTATATCAAAATATTTTACGTTATTTTATTTTATTATATATTATTTTATTTAAATTTATTTTATAATTATAATTTTATTTTATTTTATTTTATTTTATTTTATTTTATTTTATTTTATCTTATTTTATTTCAATTGCTTTTATCTTAGTTTATTTTATTTTATTTAAATTTTTTTTTCATATAAAATTATTGTACTTTGTTTTATTTTATTATATTTGATATTATTTAAATTAATTTTATTTTATTTTATTTTATATTATTTATTTTATATTATTTTATTTTATTTTATTACTATTTTATTACTTTATTTAATTTAATTTAATTTCTTTATTTTTATTTAACTTAATTTCAATTATTTTTTTTTTAATAATTTATTTATTTTTTATATAATTTTATTTTTTTTTAATTTTTGTTTTAATTTTGTAACATTTTATTTTTTTTTTAATTTATTCAAATTTATATTTTTTTTAATTTTTTTAATATTTTTATTTTATCTTATTTTTTTTTTTTTTTTTTTTGTATTATTTTATTTAATTTTATTTTAGGTTATTTTATTTTACTTATATTTTATTTCTTATTTTATATTTTATTTCTTATTTTATATTTTTAATTTTTTTTCTAATTTTTTTTTATTTTTTTTAAAATTTTTTTCTTTTTTTTAATTTTTTTTCTTCTTCTTATATAAATTTTTTATTTTTAGTTTGTGTTGTTTCTTTTTTTTATATCTTTAATTTTTTTTTTTTAAATTATTTTTTTTATTTAATATTTTTTTATTGTTTTTGTTTTATTTTTTTGTTATAATTTATTTAATTTTTTTTAATTTATTTAATTTTAATTTTATTTTATTTTATTTTATTTTATTTGAATTTTTTATTTTATTTTATTTTATTTTATTTTACTTAATATAATATAATTTTATTTTACTTTATATTATTTTATTTTATATATTTTACTTTTTAGTTTTTGTTGTTTTTTTATTTTGTTTTATTTTTTCGAAATATTTAGTTTTTGTTTTAATTTTATTTTATTTTATATATTCTTTCTTTAATTTTTTTTTATAAATGTATTTAAATTTTTAATTTTTTTGTTTTATATTATTTCATTTTTTTTTTTTTGCTTATATATTATTTTTTATTTAAAAATTTGTTTCTATTTTTTTATCTTATTTTATATTTCTTTTTCTTTATTTTATTTGAATTTATTTTTTTCTTATATTTTTTTTAAATTTTTTTAATGGTTTTTATTATTTTCTAATTTAATTTTGTTGTATTTTTTTGTTTATTTTTATTTTCTTTTTTTTTTTGTTAATTTTTTTTTATATATAATTTTATTTTGTTTCATTTTATTTTATCTTATTATTATTTTATATTTCATTTTATTTTTTATTTTTTTATTTTTTTTATTTTTATTAAAATTTTTTTTATTTTTTTTATTTTTATTTTTTTTATTTTTATTTTTTTTTTCATTAGTTAATATTATTTCATTTTTTTTTGTTTTTTTCTTGTATTTAATTATTTTATATTTTTTATTATATTTTTTTTTTTATTATAACTTTCATGTACATGAATTGGTATATTAACTTTGGCTCGAAATATATAAGTACCAGAAGGAGAAGAAATGAACCACCGAAATTTATACCAATCGTTTCAGAAGCCTGAGCTGAATTAATTCAGCTAAGTCCGTCTGTCCGTCTGTAGCAAGATCGGAGCACTATAACATACATACGACCGATTTTTCTGATTTGAAATTTTTGGTCATAAATTAGGTAAAAACGACCCAAGAAAGTCGACTACATCTCCAAAATGAAGGTTGTTACCGAAGAAAACATAAAAAAAAAAAAATTATTTTGAATGGCCGTCAATTGAAATTGAATGAAATAGCAGCCATTCCAAAGATATCAACTGTATGAATGGATCGTAACATTGACGAATATTTGGGTATGAGAAACCCCTGAGCAAAGTGGGTGCCGCGCGATCTCATTTTTGACCAAAAATATAATAACAAGTTGATGATTCAGAGCAGTGTTTAGAAATGTTCTAGCATAATAAAACCGAGTTTTGCATCGATATGTGACTATGGATGGCACATGGATCGATCATTTCACTCCGAAGTCCGATCTTCAGTCATCGGAGTGCACTGTACACGATGAACCCGCTTCAAAGCGCGGAAAAACATAACAGCCGGCTGGCAAGATTATGGCGTCTTTATATTGAGATGTGAATGGAAAATTTTCATTGACTACCTTGAACAAGGAAAGACCATCAACAGCGATTATTACATAGCATTATTGGACTATTTGAAGGACTGTATTGCCGGAAAACGGCTGCATTTGAAGAAAAAGGAAGTGCTGTTTCGCCAAGACAATGTGATCGCCGAAAGCGACGCCTATTTTGACCTTTGCTTCAAAATCGTACTACAAAAATTATATCGAAAATTGGATGGTCGCTATAAACAGTATATCACCTCGATTCAAATAAATAAATAAAATGCCCATACATCGATATGCTCAGATGTGTAGCTTTGGTCAAAACTCAGTGTTGGTATCCTACACAAATATTATAAGTCGCACATTGGTACTGAAAATCATCAAAATTGGACTACTATACAACCGCAGTGAGATTTTGTGTAAAAAAAATCCGCCAAAAGATCATATACGATTATGAAATTTGGTATTTTACAAACATTAATCAAAGTTTATACTGACCCTGATAATGAGTGAAACAGAATTTTGTAATTTTAAATAAATTTGATATGTTCATGAAAAGCGTAAAGATTTCTGATTGGCCGAAGAGAGCCGTTCTTTGATATTGTTTTAGTTTATTTAATTTTTTTTTTATTCAATTTATTTTATTTTATTTGATTTTATCTAATTTTATATTAGTATATTTCATTTTATTTTATTTTATTCTATTTTATTTAATTTATTGTTTTTAAATTGAATATATATTTTATTTTATTTTATTCAATTTTTTTTTCAAGTAATTAAATTTAATTTTTTTAAGCTGTATTTAATTTATTTTTTTATACTTTTCTTTCATTCAGTTCAATATATTTCATATGGTTTTATGTTATTATATTTTCCATTGTTTGATTTCATTTAACTGTTTTCATTTATTTATTTTTTTGATTTTATTTAATTTTTAATTTTTTTTTATTAAAATTGTTATTTTTTAAATATATTTTTTATTGTTTCTCTTTATTTTATTCTAGTGTATTTCAATTTATTATAGTTTATTTTAATTTAATTATTTCATTTAATATTATTTTATGTTATTTTGTTTTGTTCTATTTTATATATTTTTTAATTTTTATATTTTATTATATTTATTTTTGCACTTAATTTACTTAACATTATACATATGATTTTTTTTTATTTTAGTTGCTTATTATAACTTAGATTAGTATTTAACATATACATATAAATAACAATTATTTTAGTTTTTTTTTTTAATTTGAGCAGGTATTGTAAGTCTTTCAGGTATAAGAAACATTTTAAAAATCAAGCCTGCAAAAGTTTTTAGACAAATATACTTACTTAAATGTAATATATATATACTTTTATTTACTGTTGTTTATAAGTTTATAATTTTATCTACTTTAAACTTTTTTAATAATATGTATGTTAATTTCTGATATTTTTTGATGATATTTTCTTGCACCATTTGGAGCTAGAGAAACTTTTCTATACTTCATAATTATGTTCTTTTATGGTATTAAAAAGCTGTTGGCGATAGTTTCACATATTTGAGCTAAGTACAAGAGATAATATTTTTGGTTTTTATACCAACACAGAAGCACATGTGTGCATTCTATGTTTTGGTATAAACATTGGAAGGTGTCTCTATGCGTTATCTGCCTTACATTTTATAGTTTTTTTTTTACTCAAATATTGATTTGTAATTTTTTCAACAGATTTTTTTATGCTGTTCAAAATTCATTCGCTATTGATAAGTTATATTAATTAATCCTCATGAGCCTTTTTTCTTCAAAAATAAAAATAAGTAAAATGTTTACTAAAAAACGCAGGTCTCGTTTTTACAACATTCACTGAAATTTGTTATGAGTCAATTGACTTAACAGTTCAACTATAAGCTAACCAGTTTCAGTGCTTTCATATGTTTTTTCTAGGGCTTTTATTAACTTTAAGCTATCTGCTATCTGCTAAAGCAGCACTAAAATATATATATTTTTTCTTTTTTTCCAATATAAATAAAAGTGATCCAAGTAGAGGTACTCTTCTCAATAGCCTTTTTTGACAGATCAATAATTTTAAAGATCACGCTTGAGTCGTGTCAAGCTGTTAGCTTATTTTTGTTCAGTACTGTTTGGCATTCTATCATGGAAAGGCTAATGCCTAAACAACGTTTACAAATCATTTAAATTTTTTACGAAAATTCACGTTCTAAAGAATTTATTTCACGTGCTTCGCTCTACTTATGGTCAACATAATCGGCCTACTGAGCATACAACTCGCACCGCCATCACCCATCTTGAGACCCAGCCTTCATTACTGGATAATATTCTAACGAATAGACCACGTCCAACAGGCAGTGAAGAAAATATAGCGGCCGTAACTGAGAGTATACACGAAGATCGTGGAGAATCGATTCGGCGCCATTCGCAGCAATTCGGAATGGCATATGGACAGACTTGGCACATTTTATGTCGAGATCTTAAATTGAAAGCATACAAAGTACAACTTTTGTAAGAACTGAAGCCACTTGACCTTCCCAAGCGGCATCGCTTCGCTCTATGGGCTCCTGAAAAATTCCAAGAAGATCCGACGTTTTCGAGCCAAATTTGGTCAGCGATGAGGCAGATTTCTGGCTCAATGTGTATGTAAGCAATCAAAATTTTCGCATTTGTGACGAAGAGCAAACTGAAAAGATTCAAAATATGCCATTCCATTTAGAAAAAACAACAGTTTGGTGTGGTTTATGGGCTGGTGGAATCAGCGGTCCATATTCAAAAGTGATGCCGGTGAGAACGTAACCGTCAATTACGCCCGTTATCGCGCCGATAACCGGTTATTTGATGCTTGAACTTGAAGCTAGTGATTTCCGCGACATTCATCGCATCCATCAATGGATTTATTGAGAAAACACTTCGCTGAGTAGATAATTTCACGGTCGATTCTCCATCAAGATCGTGTGATATCACACCGTTATACTTTTTTCTGTGGGGATATGTAAAGTCTAAAGTCTATGCGAACAATCCCGGTTCGATTCAAGCCTTGGAGCAAAACATCACTCGTGTTCTTCGCCAGTTAGCAGTCGAAATGCTCGAACGAGTCATCGAAAATTGGACTCAATAGATGAACGTGAGACGTAGTCGCGGCCAGCATTTGAAAGAGATAATCTTCAAAACATAAATGCGAAGAAATATTCTTTCTAATGGTAATAAACATTCCCCATTAATGTGAATTTTCTGTGTTCTTTTTTTTTAAGAATTAGAGAGCCTCGAAATTGATCACCCGTTATTAATGAATAATATTTATTTATTTTTAACTTTCTTTTTAAATTAAATCATAAATATTTACAAAATTGGTTAGTTTCACACTTATAAAAATATATATACATATTTTTCATATAGTAGTATTGCAGGAAGCACACACATAAATATTCAAATAAATTTATTTTTAATATTATTATTTACAAATATTATACTTTTTAAATAATTATTTAGTTTAGACATTTTATCGCACTTTTCTTCTCTTAAATTATATGCGTACATATAATTATTTGTATATATACATATATATATATATATATACAGCCCTAATTTTAGATAATTTCACAAACTTTTTAAAATCACATTGAGAGAATTAAAAATAATAATTTTAATTAACCTAATAAATTATTTTACATATATATATGTTTGTATTAGTATGTAAGCGTAAACATTTACTTTAATTTCAATTTAGCTTGTAATTTTAAATTTTCCTTTCCTTTTGATCGATTAGATCTTTTTTATATATACCCTTCTCGTGCGCAATTATTAAAGTTCACACTCAAAGTTGAGCCCGGTATAGTTACTACTTTAACTATTCACTTAGCTCGAGAAAACATGATATTTTCTATTTATTCCTTAACAATAAATCTTTTGTATTTCTTTCATTATTCCAACTTTTTTTTTAAAGCATATTAATTAAATTTTTTCTCAACAACAAGAGAATATACACTATGCATTTTTCATTGACACTCAACAGGTACTATTTCGTCTTAAGCCTAATCAAGTACAAACATTCCAGGAAATTTCGAAAGACTGTGGTAATGGACTGCGAAAACCTAAGTCTCAGTATAGGCTTACTCAAACTACTATGTAAGCCCTCAATAAGCCAGAAAACAACACGAGTAATCCATGCATATAATATATATCCAGTACGGACAATAGAGTAATCCAAAACCAACCACATTCAATACAAAATATATGGTCGAATTAACATTGTGATATCCTAGGGCTGGACTAAATACCCCAGCCCCCGCATAACATCCAAGTACTCCGTGGATTAACCACAAGAAATTAATTTTGAAGCTACTACACAAAATTACTCCATGGAGCACCTACAGGGGATTACATTAAGGCGCATCTACGAAAATTTATATTCGAACATACTTTTTTTTTCAAATACAATCTGCTTTGGTGAAAAGTTATATAAATTTACATTGATAGCAATAAATATGCATAGAAAATATATTAGTTTTCGAATTTTTTTCTATTTGCATTAGAAAATATTAAATGAAAATTTTGACATCTGTTGTGTACCAGCAGAGCGTATCAATGAAACGAAGCTAACTCCTTTCTCTTTTTCTCACATTTTCTGTATACGTACAGTGGCGGACAAACGTCTACATTCACCGCCTGTATTCACTGTGTAGAAAGTACTATCGCTTTGCTGAAAAATGTAGGTATACAGTTTTATTTGAAATCCTTTTCTAATCACATGTATTAAAACAAATTCATTCTCTAACATAAAACAAAACAATTATGGTGAAGAAATGCAAGAATATACTTGACAAAAGTCTACATACACTACGGGTTTACTAGCATGTACTCGTATGCCGATATGCTGTGTTGTTATGGCCGTTAGGTACCCTTTTTTGCAATTTTTATTTTAATTATTTTTTTTAATTTGCTAGTATTGAATTTTTTTTTTGTGATTTAAACGCATTAGCATCAGCAATGGCTGCGCGAAAAGAAATATTCATTATTATATTCAAGTCATCAAGTACAGACCATTGAAACAAACTTTGAAAAAAACGGATCCACCGAAAAAAAGCCGGGTGTTGGCCGCCCGAAGCAACTAACTCGAAGAGATATAAGTTTTATTTTAAGGAAGTGAATGATGATCCTAAAGTTACTGCTCCAAAATTAAACGAAAACATAGCAAACTCATCAAGAAAGTGTGTCTATCCAAGAACAATTCGAAGAGTTCTGAGCGAGAACGGCTTCCACTGTAGAATGCTAGGTAAAAATTCTCTTATTTCTGAAAAAAAATTGTAAACTTCGCTTGGAGCTCGCTAAAGCACATTTAGGCAAAAAATGGATTTTTTCCAAAAATTCTTGTTTACAGACAAAACGAAGTTCAATATATTCGGCCGCGATGAAAGAGCAAAAATTTGGAGAAAAGAAATCACTGCATTTGACGCCAAAAATATAGCACCAACAGTGAAGCATGGTAGCGGCAACGTAAGGGTTAGTTCTTATTGAGGGTGTTATGGAGCGGTTGAAATATAAGTAACTGTTGGATGCTACAATGAGGCCTTCGGTGAATAGTTAGGAGCTTGGCGCAGGCTGGATATTTGGACAGGATAACGATCCAAAGCACACGGTCCATATTGTTAAGAACTGGTTGCTTTATCATGCTCCAAAGCACGCGCACACTACCTGAAAGCCCTGATTTGAATGTTATTGAATATATCTGGGAGATTTTAGAGCGAAAAATTAGAAAAAATCAAATTTTCCAGCTCAGCATTACTCAAATAACGTCTTATTGAAGCTTGGTACAGTATTACACCCTCAGGATTGACAAATTTAGTAGCTTCGATGCCACGATGGCTGCAAGCTGTTATTGATGCGAACGGTAGTCCAACTAAATACAAAAAAATCATATTTCCTGATATTAACCACAGTTTTTGCGCTAAGATAAGTTATTTATGTACTGTATGTAGACTTTTGTCAATGTTGGATTTACGCTTTTTTTGTCGTCATAGCTTTACTATTTTATGTAAAAAAAATAGTTGAAGTAAACTGTACCGTTAAATTTTCCAATAAACTTTTTGGACTTTAAATTCAATGAAAGCAGGGCGGGTATGTAGACTTTTGTTCGCCACTGCATATAAAACTTATTGCGCAATATTAATGTCGTGTAGTGGTTGTGATCGGCAACACACGAAGAATGGTCGTGCCGCACAAGCTGGCATAGAAACATGAGTTGGTACAATAGTATACCCACAGCAAGAGGTCGCTTGGTAACAGTTCTAAGTAGGGTAGAGAGCTACGTCGAAAAGTTTGCGCATCATTGCAATTCTCAAACGGCTTATGCAATATTTCAAATAAATAAATTATATTAGATGCGATAACGCTACCCAATTGTTTCCGCAGTATATATATTTTCTTTGCCAATTGACGTGATTTATTACTTTACGTTATGCTTCAAGTGCTCTCATTATAATTATGATGAAAAATAAAAAAGTTAACATGGTATTTTTACCGATCAGATCGTAAGGTTTTCCTTAATTTTTCAAATTTAGTCCTGAAAGTCTTACGTTTTTCTTCTTCTTATTTTTATGTAAATTTTCCATTTGTTCCCAATTTTTTTTTTAATTTAAATTACAACCCTTTTTAAGCCTTCGAAAATCCACATTTCTTACTCATTTACTACTTTTAATTTAAACTGTCTTTTTTACTCACTACTTTCATACTACTCACAGCACTGTGTTAAATTTCCTTACTTCCTACTCCTAATTAACACTTGCATCTCGCAGTGATCTCGTCGAAGGCAAACCTTTGAGACCTTTCTCCAACTTATCAGCATCACCAGCGGAGAAACGATAACTCGTGAGACCACCATGACTGCCATTTGCACCGCCCAGGCCACCGCTTACACTGAGTAGTGAACGATTTGACTTCAAACTGTTACGCTTGCTCACCACCACCGCCGCTGCAGTTGCCTCTGCGGCAGCTGAGCTAACCGCCGACGAGCAACTAGCACGTGATGAGCGTCTGCTGGCCAATAGCTCAAGATGTTCGTCAGCTGGACCACCACCGCCGTCAGTGTATGCGTAATGTGTGACAGGTGCTGTTGTTGTTGCTGTTGCAGCGGTAATTATTTTACCGGGCGGCGAATCCTCCAGCGTTTCCGGCAGTCGCTTGTAGTCGCCACTTTGCGAACGATGAAGTTTCCAAGATGCGCGTCGACTGCTGTTGTTACTCGACACACTACTACCTCCACCGCCAGCTCCACTTCCACTCACAGCACCAACGCTCACACCACCGGATGTACCACTCACAGGGCCATTGTGCCCCACAGTGCCGGAAGGTGTGACTGGCGGTGGGCTGTTGCCGCAGCTCGAATGCGTGGACGCATTGCTGGAGAGACTGCTATTGCTGTTGCTCTGATATTGACTGTAGTTGGTGTTGCTATGATTGGAGCTTCGACGTGCCGTGCGATGCGTTGCCTGCTTTATTGTTGCACTTTGACGCTCAGCATCACTAACTGTATGCAAATTTGTCATGTGCTCGCCGGCTGCTGGCGACGACGCTGCTGATATGATTGTCGTTGCTGTGCTTGTAGCGGACGTGTAGCGGTGCTCGTAACGCGATGGTGGTGACTGAGGCGGGTGCTGCGCTGTTGGCGTTGTAGACTTTGATAATTCATACTGCTCCTCAATCGGTTGCAACAAAGCCTCGGTGGAACGACAACAATTGCTGCTTTTACTAACCGAATGCTTCATTATCCAACTGTAATCATTGCTATTCTCATCATCCATTGGCGCATTTGATTTGCCATTACCGTTGCTGCAATAATTGTCGCCGAGTAGGCGTTCCTTCGAGCCAGTAATTGAGCTGGGGCCCTCGGCGGGCGATATCACCTCCTCAATGGTATTCAGTGGTGATACTTGTAGAGTCTGTTGTTGTTGTAAAAGTTCAATTTCAGTCTTTATCGCCGGGTCGATGCCCAGCAGGCCGAGCACTAAACGCGGATTGGCCAACACGAACCGCTCAAACACGGGAAAATCTATTTTGTAGAAATCAGTTTGTGTGGCACGCGATATATTCGGCACCTCGGGCGCAGCAGGTGAATTTGTTTTGGCACTGCCATTAGCGATTATACCAACGCCGCCACCGTCAACAGTGGCAGCCACCTTGCCACCTTGTACACCAGTCAGACCGCCTAGAGTCAATTGCATTTCACGGCCCCATATTTCCGGGGGATGTGACGAAGAGCGTTGCAATGACATATCATCTGTGCTGCTCGCGACAAAATTCATGGTGCTGCCCACACCCCCAACACTACCAACGGTGCCACATATATTTGGTATTGAACGCGCAGGTGGAAATTTCAAACTAGCTTGCGAGGCCATCGTCGAGAAGGTCATCTCCTGCAGCGCCTGTATGGCGTTGCGCACTTCTAGGCTCAGCTGTGCCACATCGTTATGCAGCGTTGACACCTGCGAATCCAAACGCTCCATTGAAGGTTTCTTTTTCATGCTGCGCAAATCATCATCGACCTCCTCACCACCGTTCATATCCTCATCCATCGAACCTGTGTCTAAGCTGGATGTTATATTCAATGAACGCTGACGCTCCACACGCTCACGTAACGCGATTAATGATCGGCCACGCGGATGTAATTTCATTAAACGCGGACTATTTATGCCCAACAGTGGTGAGCGGCCATGCAGCGGTGACGGTGTGGTTATGCTGTGATGTGGTGAGGCTGTCGCAACTGAGGCGGCCCCATTTTCATTCTCATCATCGCCGCCCTCACATTCCTGTTGGTTTTCGTCGTCTTCACTTATGCTTGGCAGCGGAAACGATGGTCCAATTTCAGAATCTTGACACTCATAACCTTCGCGCAAGTTGAAGGTGAGATCATGTTGGATGTCATTGGCAAATTGTTGTTGATATTCTGGATAGAGGCGTAGCACTTCAACCAGACCGCCCATATGCACACACTTGAGATCACAATAAGTTAGAGCCTTGTAAGGAAGAGAGAAAATTAAAGTTAAATTTTATGAAGAAATAGACTTCAATTCACAAATAAACTTATCAGACGATCTTCAAAAAGTAAAATTAAATTAATTTAAAAAAAATATATATAAATTAAATTGAATCGAACAAAATATTAAATTAACTCAAATAAAATGAATTCAACAAAACTATTCAACGAGAAATAAACTTATAAAGCTTAAAAATACAAAGAAATTCCAAAACAAAGTAAGGTAAAGTAAATAAGATAAAAAAGAATTAAAATAAAATATGATCTAAATAAAATATTAAATAAAGTAAAAATGCATAAAATAAAATAAAATAATTTAAAATAAAATAAATTAAATTAAAATCCAAAAAAAATTTAATAAACGATAAATTAAATCTATATTAATTTAAATTATTATAAATTAATTTAAATTGAATTAAGCAAAATAAAAGTAAATCGAAACAAAATAAAATAGTACAAAATAATATTATATAAAATTGTTTAAAATAAATAAAAGTGGTAGGCCAATGTGGTTCCAAAGGCTAGATAATAACACAGAAGACCAGCGCGAGAAAATAGGAAAGGTAACGGCATTTGTGAATGGCAATGTCTCGAAACGTCTCAAAAATCTGTAAGAGCTTTAATTTACACTCCAGATTGGAAACTAACGAAGAGTTGCCCATGCGAGCTCTAGATACGCTAAACCCAAATAATGAGAACTTTGTGTACCAGAAGAGAGAAATATAGTCATTCCTTGAACCGATGTGAACACAGCCGAATGCCCAAACACATACAGAGCAACCATCGAGTGAAGCTTTGACAGCCTATTGGTCCTCTATTAGGTCACAATGTCAGAAGCATAATTCGTCAGCAAGCTGGATATTAGATATGAAGGACAATTTTTCTAATGATCCAGCCACCGATTTTTCACCCGTCAGCTCTCAGCAAATCAACAACGTTACAAGGAAGCTTCACAATTGGAAATGCCCGTGATGTGGCAAACTACATGCGCATTGGTTCAAAAAACTTTCATGTACTCATGCCAAAATCGCTGAGATCTTTACAAAGACAATCTCCGGCGAGGAAAAAATACCAGAGATCTTAAAGTTAGGTACAACGTACATGATACCGAAAGGTGATGATCCAGTTGAGCCAGCAATGGTTAGGCCAATAACTTATCTCCCGGTTGTCTATAAAATACTAACGTAATGCATATTGTGAGGACCAAATAAATCCTCAATAATTTAGCCCACACAAAAACGACCCCACACAACCAGACAAACAACAACGAGCGATGAAACACAAACACATAACATGTTGCCGAAACACAACACAACCAATTCCACAACACAACAAGCCGCACCCACGCAACCTACACGATAAATCGAAGAAACACAAACACTCAACATGTTGTCATCATGAGTCACAACATGCCTACACAATCAATAGCAACATTTTACATCAACAACAGTAACCATGGCAACGCAACCATCTGAGCTAGCGACACCAGATACGAAAGCTATAAAAGGAGCAACACAGCAGCACAGCGGAGTGAGCACGGAGCTGTGGTCGTGACCAGAGCTACTAGCGAAGCTCCCCTCGATTGCAACTGATTTTTACTCTAGGCAAGAAAAGGTCGTTTCGTAGGAGTGAGTCGTGGGCTTTAAGCGGTGAACGTGTCGGTTATACCACCAGGACCCGCTTGAGACCTCGTACGAGCCCGCACAAGCAAAAGTCACGCCACAGCAACGCGCAACCGCGAAACAGGTGACGTCCGTTCGCCTACGCCGACGCGGACCGTTCCGTGACAGAGATACGGCAGCAGAGCGACGAAGCTCAGCGCAGCAGAGAATACACCGGCAGGACGACGAAGCACAGCGCGGCAGAGAATACACCGGCAGAACAACGAAGCACAGCGCGGCAGAGAATACGCCAGCAGAGCGGCGAAGCACCGCACGACGGAGAACGCAAGGCGTGAAAGAGCAGAGCACCCGAGATAGACGCCGGCACAAGGCGTGGCAGAGCATCGCCCCCGCAATAAACGACGGCGACGCCCATACGCCAGCATAGCACTCAACAGCGACGCCACCACAAGGCGCGGCAGAACGCAACGCACCAGATACTAACAGGATCCAGCTAACGGAACACGGCCGGCCCGTTAAGCCACGCCACCACGACCAGGTGGTAGGAAGTTAACTATAAGAAAAGTTTTAAGTGAAGTACTATTGAATTGAGACTATGGGATCATATAGAATTGAATAAAGTTTAATATACGAAACGATTTGCGCAGTGTCCCGATTTTACAAATTTATTGTAAGCGAACCTTGGACACGGCGAGTATACCCCAGCGATTAATAAAGAAGCACCGGGGCGACAGGAAAGCTTCGTTACAATATCTAAAATCTTTTATGAACACATTGAAACAAACAATTTGATTGCAGAAGAACAGAAAGGGTACATCAGATAGTCACAGGGATGTAAAGAGCAATTAATTATAGACCAAGTAGTACTTGGACAACCTAAAAGGCAAAGCAGAAACCTCTATGCAGCGTACATTGATTGGATGAAAGCTTTTGGATTCAGTGCCCCATTCATGGTTTATCAGGGTACTGCATTTGCATAAATTCAATCTCAAAATAATACTTTTCCTAGATAAAATTATGCAATATTGGAGAACTATGATAAAATTGCCAATATCTGGAGTTGCTCAGTACACGAGGAATATAAAAATCAGCAATGGAATCTTCCAAGGCGATTCACTGAGTCCGCTCTGGTTCATCATCAGCATGAACCCTCTCAGCCATATTCTACGGAATACAGGCTACGGATATGTCATGTTTCATCACAGAGGCAAACTGGAAGTACCGATCGAGTCATATCTTCCACGTAAATGATCTGTAGCTTTATGCCAGCAAGCCAAACTATCTTGAAAGGCTTGCCGGTAAATAACTATCTTGAAACTAAAAGTGATTTCCCAAAACACTCCTATTGAACCTGTAGGCCTTGACATAAAAGAAATGGAACCAGATGAGACACACAATTATCTTGGAGTTATGCAAAGCATTTGTGAAGGAACTTTGCTGATGACAAAAGGAAGAAACTAGTGGTTAAGTTTAAGAGACAGCTTCATGCAAAACTCAATTAGGTGGAAGAAACCAGATACTGGCCATAAATTCGTTTGATATACCCGTGGTATCGTACAGCTTTGGAGTTATAAAATGGTCAACAATCGAGCTGGAAAATATGTAGCGGATAATACAGACAGTCATGTCCAAATATAAAGTTCATAATCCCAAAGCATCTGTCTTTCGACAGACGTTGACCAGGAAAGAAGATGGAAGGGGCCAGATCGACATCGGGGCGTTGCGTGACAAAATAATTTTAAATCTCAGAGCGTATTTCCGTCAAAAGTCATCACAGTCTCAAATTCATCGGGGTGTAGCATCCGCTGCTGCTAACTATACTTCACTACGAATAAACCAACCTTATGAAAGCAGAAACACGATATCAACGGATGAAAAACTACAGAAATTTTCTGAAATGGTAGTACACGGCGTATATCGGAAGGATTTGCCGAGTCTGCATGTCGACCAAAAATTGCCGCACTTATGGCTCACAAACAGAGCAATATACGCCGAAACAGAAGGAACAATTTTTGCAATGCAAGATGGAGACGTTCCCACCAGAAATTATGTCAAGTATGTAATTCGTTTCGTTAATGCTCCTGCAGATAGATGTCGTAGATGTCATATCAGAAGCGAAACTCTAGACCATGTGCTTGCTGGATAGTTAAGATATATTTGTGGTTGACAAGGTTAGTAAAATAGCGTTTGTAATTGATATTGCGGTTTCTCTCAACAAAATCATGCAAAAAACATATACGAAATACGGAAAAAATCGCAAAGTACTCTGACATAGATATTGGTGTGAAACGCAAATGGAAGTTAAGAAAAGTGTATATACTGCCAATCATCGTATTTGCGCACGGCCTGGTGCATATTAATCTTAAGGAAAATATACGATATCTCCAGTTGCCAGGTCACATCATCTTCAACATGCAGAAAGCAGCATTATTGAATTCGTGCCATATTATTTGAAATTTTTTGCAGTAAACGTTTATATTTAATTTTAATATTTGTTATTATAATTTTTAAATTTACTCCCTATATAAAATAAAATAAAATAAAATAAAATAAATAAATTTAATTTAATTAAATAAAAATATATTATAAAATGAAAAAATAAAATGAAGTAAAAAAGTAGATTAAAACAAAAAAAATTAAATTAAAATAACATTAAAAAATTAAAGTATCTTAAAAATGAATATTGTTTAGGATCCGATGTAATCAAACAAAGCTATAATCTTGAACTGCCATAAAAATATAGCTGGGAAATATGTTAATAAACGATAATTTTGCGTGTGTGTGTGTATATATTCTCTTATACTGTCATTAAAACAATTAAATCACAAATGACTTGTGGTTTACCGACCAACAAACCTTATATTTCATTATCTGCCGTTGTGGCAGGAAATTAATGTTGATCATACTTCCAGCTACTTTCCGGTGATTTTAATATGTAATTGTCTAATTATTGTTATTAAAGAAATGATGCGCTACTGCAAATGCATGTAAGCATTTTCTGGTTTAACTTTATTTTGGGCGATGATATTTTAAATCAGTTTTCTCGTAAATAATGAATAAAATTAAATATTTATTCAGAAATTTTACGAATTTTTCACGTTTTAAGAATTTTTTTTTATATTAAATTTTCCAATTTTTTATTAAAATATTAAATTTTATTAAATAAAATATTTTTGTATATAAATTTGGACTAAAATAATAAAAAAATATATTAAGCTATTCATAAAAATATTGTTTCTTTTTTTTAAATTTATATATATTTATATACGAGCATATCACACACATTGGTTTTGAAAATTTTATTGGTTCGTTATGTACTGTCGCATTATTTTTCCTTTTTCACCCTCGCTACAGAAAAAATCCGATTAAAATTACAACTTAATTAAAAGGACAAATTATAATTTCCGTTATGTGAATTCACGTTCTCATTATTCATTGGTTAAATGTTAATTTGAGCTCACCTTCACATCACTGCTACTACGCACCACAACATCCTGTCCAGCACTATTTGTTGTCGCCGTCATTTGGCCATTTGAAGTGGCAACCAAGTGCACATTGATATCAGAGCCAACCAAATCACCCTTGCCTGAAGGATAGAAGAATTAAAAATATAATAAGAACAGAAATAGAGAGAGAGAGCAATGTTTTTACGCAGATTAATATTTTATAATGACAAATAATGAGTAAAACTGTAAAATGTAATGAAGGGCAAAACTTGATTGTGATAATGTCATTTGTTGTTGTTTACATTTTCATTTATTATTTCTTATTTGCTTTGTTCTCCTAATTAATAATCTTTCTTTTTTTTTCTCCCACACCACTCACCCAAAATAGCCACAACCATATCGTCCTTGATGACCTCCATTGAACCATTACAAAGATAGTAGATATAATTCAAAGCATCGCCTCTGTGTATTAAAAATTCGCCGGGAGCACAGAAATTTGTTTTAATATGCAATGATAACAGTTTTAGGCAACCCTGTGAAGAAGCAGAGCCAGAAGAAAAGGTTTAATAAGAAAATGTACTAAAAATGCGCTGGAAAAAATTTTTCTATGGGAAAATATGGAAAGAAAGAAATGAAATTAATTTTGAATTTGTTCATTATTGGCAATATGGTAATGAATAGAAGCTTTGGGACTTTTTAGATTATATTTTATTTAGGCAAATTTTAGATTGATATTTGAAATATATATTTAATAATTTGTTCTAATATTTTCATTTTAAGTTTCATTCAAAATCAAGGCTTATGACCTATTAAAATTTTCTAATTCAGTTTTGAAACACATATGTTGAATTCAGAATTTTGATATTCAGTTCGATAATAACTATCTAGTCTTCTAGATTATTATAAATTATATATATTTTTAGATAGATTTTTCAGTTATTCGGCTTTTTTTTAAATCCTAGTTCTCAATTTGAAATTTATTTTAGCTAAAATTAAGGGTTATGAAAATTTTCCAATTCAATTTTTTAATATTCCAATTTTGAGTTTTGAATTTCTAGGTGCAGATGAAAAGTAATTATTTAACGATTTAATTCTGAATTTTAAATTTATATTTTTTACTTCGTATTTAAACTCTGTGTTCGATAATTAATTTTTTTTAAATTGAGTTGAATTAGGCTTCATAAATCTTTTTCGAGAAGGCAATCACAGATCAACAGGTAAATGAAACTTAGATATGATTTGGATAAAAATCTTGATCATTCGTAGATCGCTGCATCATCTATCTGTATATAAGGAAGATGATGTATGAATATAACTCATAGACTTATAGACTCCGCGACCACTCAGGTTAAATTTTTTTGAGCGGCTTCATTGTGTTCGAAGCGTGTTCCTGTATAGTTTCTTTCTCCGGAAGGGATATTACGATAAGGGTAAATTTTTCTTCTAGGAAGTGGACCTAGGGCCGATCCTTCTCAATAAAATATTGTTTATGAAATCATTGTAGCGGCTATACTCGAATACATGCTTTACATTACATTAGAAGTTATAGTTTAAGCTCTTGTTAAAAGCTAAGAAAGCTCTGGAATTCCTCAATAGATCATTCCAAATTGTTAATTAAACTTTTATTCAATTTTGGAACATGTAAAATGGTAGTCCTTTCTGTTTCATATTGCCATAATTTTAGCTATATAAAAGGATACCCAAATGTGAACTTATTCATTCGTACAGCGGATAATAAAGACGCGCACACAGTACTCTGGAACTCCCGTGTTTTTTTATCAGCTTGTGTTTGGTAAAGCTTAGACGCTTGAAGACAGTACTGGCTCTTGTGGCTAGTTTTACCAAACACGTGGATACGAATAACTTAGGGATAAACCACTTCCCTGAACCACTTACTTTAAAATTTATACATAGGGAAGCTTTTTCCAATAAATTTCACATGGAACTCCTTTTCCCGCGACGTATACCTGGCACAGACCGATTTATCATCCAGACCAATCTATCCACAACAATCTTATTTATTGTTCAATTTACTTAAATTTTGCACCTGGATCCGATTTATTCTAAAAAAATTTTTTTGTTATTCTTCGATTTACTTGAAATTTTATACATAGATACCTTTCAATAAGTGGGTAATAAAGGGTGATCCATATCTAGATCCCCTACCTTTTTAAAGAAAAAAACTCAAATTTAATGGCGAATGTTTATTATCATTTGAAAGAACATTCTTTTGCCATTATTTTTTGAAGATTATCTCTTTCAAATGTTGACCGCGGCTTCTCAGATGATCCATCCGTTGAATCCAAATTTCGACATGAAACGCGTAATGTTTTGTTCGAAGGCCTGAATCGAAGCAAGATTGTCCGCAAAGACTTTAGACTTTATATATCCCCACAGGAAAAAATCTAACGGTGTGATATCCCACGATCTTGGTGACCAATCCTAAACGTGAAATTATCTGCTCACGGAAGTGTTCTCTTAATAAATCCATTGATTGATGCGATGTGGTGCCGTCTTGTTAAAACCAAATGTCGCGGACATCACGAGCTTTAACTTCAGGCATCAAATAGTCGGTTCACATGGCGCGATAACGGTCGTCATTGACGGTTAGGTTCGCACCGGCATCATTTTTGAATAAATATGGACCGATGATTACATCAGCCCACAAACCGCACCAAATCATTGTTTTTTCTAGATTAAATGGCAGCCCTTGAATCTCCAGAGGTTTCTCTTCGTCGCAAATGCGGAAATTTTGCTTATTTACATACCCATTAAATCAAAAATGGGCCTCATCGCTGAACAAAATTTGGCTCGAAAACGTCGGATTTTCTTGAAACTTTTCAGGAGCCCATAACGCGAGGCGATGTTGCTTGATAAGGTCGAGCGACTTCAGTTCTTGCAGAAGCTGTATTTTGTATGCTTTCAATTTAAGATCTTGGCGCCGAAAGTCGTTCTATACGTTAGTCCGAATAGCTGCGAACGGTGTCGAATCGACTCTCCACGGTATTCGTGTATACCTTCAGCTACGGCCGCTACATTTTCTTCACTGCGTGATGATCGTGGTCTATTCTATCGAATATTATCCAATAATGAATGCCGGGTCTCAAAATGGGTGATGGTATTGCGAATAGTACGTTCAGCAGGACGATTATGTTGACCTTAAGTTGAGCGAAGCGTGCGAAATACATTTTTTACAGAACGTGGAATTTCGTAATAAAATTGAATGATTTGTAAACGTTGTACAGACGAAAGTCTTTCCATGATGTAATTCCAAACAATATTGAACAAAAATAACATGACAGCTTGACACGACTCACGCGTGATCTATCAAAAAAAAGGCTATTGAAAAAAGTACCTCTACTTGGATGACCCTTTATAACCGATTCTAAAGCTTTGAGCTTATGGTTGATTTTTTGTGTGAAATTGACCAGGGAGTAAGTTCAATTCCCTTTAAATTTGGTACTTTGTTATGTTTTTGTCTATACTACCATACGCATTACTTATTTATTGGGAGGGGATCACACGTTAACAGATGGACGAAAATAGGCATGATTTGGATAAAAATATAGATCGTTCGTAGATCGCTGCGTCATGTTTGTGTACTGTGTGCTGTTTGGAGTTTAACAACTCGATTGCATTCATATATGAGCGAACGATTTTAAATCGGCCAACTTTTTAATACACAAGCGTAAAGCAAAGTAGCGGCACTTTGAGTGGTGTCTAACTAAATATATGGATATTTGGATCAATAGTATATAGGTCAATAATACAATAGATATTTTAGTATTTTGTTTTAACTCCAGTATTCTTTATAATGAGAAAAATAATATCTAATTTCAACGAAATAGGAAAGAGACACAAAAACTCGTGGCCGGTCATTGCTAATATTTTTTTTTTTAAATAAAATTATGATTTTATGTAACTTCGCATCTATCTTACAACTCATGCGTGTTTAACACAACTCTCTTTTGAGCTTCAATATTTTGCAACAAAAAAATCCAAACAAACACGCACACACAGTTAAACTTATATTACTTTTCCAACTTATTCGTTTAGTTCGGCATCCTTTCATGTACGTGCGCAGCAATTCCTCAAGTTGTCACTTATGTTATGCTACATAAACAATGCGCACGTATGTATACGTATGTATATAAATATAAACATATGTATGTACTTACATTTAAATATTTTATACTCATTTTCTGCGCATTTTAGTCATCTTCAACAGGTTCTTTCTTTCAGGTTTGCATTTCTCACACAAATTACATGCTTGAATTCTCTGCTCTGCCCTTCCTGCCTGTCTGCCTACCTGCCTACCTATTCACCTGCCTGCAACTGCACTTTGCTCAAGGAGCACATTTTCCTTTGTTGTTGCCACATGTGAAATATGACTTTTTGTGCTGAAAAGCAGCATCAACTGGTGAGAAAATGTTTCTGTCAAGGACCTTTGCATTTTGTATACGCAAAAATTTGCGTTTATTTTCAGTTTCGTTTTTATACATTTTGGGTCAACACGCACTTTTGAGTCGTTTGAGTGTATGTTTGTGCACTTGTCCAAAACTATTTGAGAATTTAGCACTTTCGTTACTTTTGAAAGCTTTTTAAAAAATAAAATGTCTTTGCTGTTAGCTTGAAAGGTTTATGAAAAAGTTTGAGAAAATACTCTTATGCTAAGCTAAATTTTTTTAAACTCAATTCGGTTTGAATGTCGCCTATATCAGCTTGAGAGTCGCTAAAAAAAATTATGAGCTTCATTTTTCATGAATTTGTAGCCTGAGAGAGGTCTAAAAATACCAATAGGAACTCTAATATAGTGCAAAAATTATTAAATAAAAGCGTGAATGTCAACCCAAATATTCTTGAAACGCGTAAAGATGAAAAGTAAAATTCCGCTTAAAAATAAATTAATAAAAAAGTCAAGGTAAGCCTCTTAAGAGAGCTTTTGTGTTAGAGATGCACCGTTTGGTGGCTATTAAAATTGATGATGAATCTCTGAAGAAGTGGACTCGGAAGTCATACTAAAGGACGTCAATGTTTCACAGAAATGAAGAAGGGTCATACGACGATAGGATTCAAGTATTTCTTCTTAAAATAAGTGTCAAGTCAAGTCTCGACAACTTTCGTTAGAAATTTTCCACTCCCTGGTATAAGAAATTACAGTTTTTACTCCAGCTTTGGCCGCTTAGGCGGATGGGCTTAAGTAATGAAAGTGGATGCATCCTTCAATTGGTACGCCCAGTACTGTTACGAACTCAGAGAGAAACCTTACAATTTACACAAGTAGAATATTGATTTTGATAAATGTTGGAACACCCGCACCGACACAACCCACCCTGAGCCTAAGTTTCGAGGTACCCGAGCTAATGTTAAAATATTCAGCGGCGGTTATAGAAAAACTGATTGCGAACGGCCTCTTGCGATAACCAGTGAGGTCGTAGCTATGAAGGCCTTCCCTACAAATATCGGCTCAATGGTTGAATGAACAATCTTTTCCGGCTCACTAATGCAACCAAACGCGAACTTATAAAAACGAAATCAAAAACAACAACAACAATGAATAAATATTGACGAAAAATGCAAAGGAAACAGTTTCAATGACAATGACGACGGAAAATTATCGGACTTTAGAATTCATAGCGGAGTCTCATCAAACCACTCTACTCGGACACGATTAGAAGTACTTTCGAAGAGATAACCAAGCATCAGGAGGACTACAAAATTTTATTTAAGAAAAAACAAGCGAAGAAGCCTAAAGATAATATTCAGAGCGGACTACAGAAGAAGAATCGCCCCATCAAAGAAGCAACAGAATCTTGCGTATCCGTGCCCTCCTATTAATAAACCCATTACTACCATTTCTAACATTGCCAATGAGTCTGAAATTACTTCACCAACTGCAAAAATGCCGCCAATGTCTAATGATGTTAAACAATTTAGTTATTAGAAAATTTAATTTTACATACGGAATTCATACAAAATTGATATTAATTTGTAACATTTTGAAGCAATGATAAATACTGCTTTTTGCCTTTACTTTTGTTTAATAATTTAGCTAAAATTCCGCCTGAAAAAAAAAATAAGTTGAAGCCTGATTAAAGTTTATACTACCAAAATGTAAGAGGTTTGAATACTGAGTTTCAGAACTGTTGAAAATAATTATGATGTAATTTCTTTTACTGAAACCTGGCTTAGACCTCATGTTTTTAACTCGGAGATTCTTCAAAGTAATTATCAAAGTTTTAGAAAAGGTCATGAAAACAGAGTCAGCGGTGGAGTATTTTTGCTTTTGTAGAACCATTTGAATTTAAGCGTATTCGAGTACGTGTTGGAAGAGGTTATATATATTTAGCTCTCTGTTATATGCCTCCTCATTCGGACCTCTCTGTAAATTTACAACACATCTCTGTTTTGAAATGAATTAACGTAATGATGAAAGATACTTATTCAATAATTGGGCGATATTAATCTTCCATATGTATCATGGAACAAATTTGGCGTTGACATTGTACCTCACTCCTCAAGAGCATCTTACAATGATATTTAAAAGAGATGACTGACCTCAGCCTAAATCAAGTGAATTTATTAAAAAATAAATCTGGCAATATCCTTGATTTCATTTACGTTGATAATTCAGCTAATGAGCTAATAGAAAAAATCACTCCTCTAGTTAAGCCAGAGGACGTTTATCACCCTACTATTGCCATTACTTACGAAACTATATGGGATCTGGTTTTAATAACTGATAAAATCGACACGAATAGGCAACGCTTCTCTTTTAATGAATGCAACTGAAAACTCTTTCAAATTTTTCTCAAAACTATTACCTTTATATAGAAAAGCCATATAGTTTTCTAATCTTAAAATATCCAAAATCAGGTAATCGAATTTACCTGAAATTATTGTATTGTGCGATGTAAATATAACTGCATATGTGAAACTAAAATATTTTTTTCCTTAAAATTCCTTAACGTATTTTAGCACAAAAAATTTTAGAATTTAAAATTTAAATTTTCTTTCTAAATATAGGGTTTTCCAATAAGAGTGATTTGATTTCTTTAAAATTTTTTAATTTAATGTGAAGTACAATAGATACAATTAAGTTCTGAATATAAAGACTTCTTATGCAGGCACGAATTCGATGAACTCATTTTTTAGCACTTTTTCCACTAAATCAAGTCGTATGTTATGAATAGCAGGTTCAATATTGACTTTTAAAGCTTGAAAAGAGTCTGGTTTATTGCTAAATACCAATGACTTCCAATAACCCCACAAGAAGTAGTCTAATGGTGTTAAATCATAACTTCTTGGAGGCCATTCAATGTCAAAATTCCTTGAATTAATCGAATATCCAAACCTTTCACGCAATAATTCAATTGTTGCACGTGCTGTGTGACACGTAGCCCCAGCTTGTAGGAAACGGATGTTGTAAAGATCAACTTCTTCCAATTGTGGCCATGAAAAGTTGGTTATCATCGATATATACAGCTCTCAATTGCCAGCAAAAGTGCTACCAGTTTCATTTCGAAAGAAGTGCGGACCGATGATTCCACCAGACCAAAAACTATACCAAACTGTCAATTTAGGTGAATATAATGGTTGTTCATGAACAATTTGTGGATTTTCTTCGCACCAGAATCGACACTTTTGTTTATTTACCGCACCACTCAGCTGAAAGTGAGCCTCATCGCTGAAGATCATTTTCTTAAAAAAATCGTTATCGTTTTCAATTGTTCCAAAGCAAAATAAGCAAATTCACGACGTTTATAGTGATCCATGGTTGAAATCGTAAACATTACTGAATACAATGAAAAAAAGAGAGATCAAGACATATTAAAAATGGCCAAAACGACACTTAGAAATCATATCATCCCTTTTGGAAACCCCCTTTATATATATGACTTCATATTCATATATTTAAAAAAAAAATTGAAACCAACATACATACGAATACGTACATATTAAAATATTCAGATAATTGTATTTTATATTATTTGAGTTTTTTTTTTTTTTGAACCACACGCGAGTCAACAAATTTTTTTTTTTTTTGTGCGTTAAGTTGATTAGGCTTGTCCTAATATAAACACGGAAAATAAAGGCAGTTTAAATTTG
Organism: Neoceratitis asiatica; assembly: GCA_030068015.2. NCBI lineage: Eukaryota > Metazoa > Arthropoda > Insecta > Diptera > Tephritidae > Neoceratitis > Neoceratitis asiatica. The sequence goes on from CM061527.1 coordinate 41,099,686, forward strand.
GAAAATATATGAATATTGAATATTTAATTAAAAACTAAAATAAGGGGATTTTTTCTTAATAAGTCTTCTTTTTATTACCGTAGACTAATAAGTTTTTTTTATATGTTTCAAAAATATCGATAAAGTCAAGGAATTTTTATCTTTATTCCTGACGTAGAGGAAAAAAAGGAGGAGTAGTTGCTCTTGTTTTTGGTGTAGGTGCTACACTATGGTGATGAAGGGGCCGTGAGGGCATAGACTAGACGACACGAATATAATACATGGACAACTGAACTGTACTGCTAATTAGTATCAGTCAACGAACCCATGGTTGCGTAAGCAAAATGCACAGAGAGCGTGGTACGACTCCACCTGACAGGACAGGCTTTTACTTGCTTGTAAAAATAACTGCATATGTAAAACTAAAATATTGTGACGGAAATCCCAAGTACAAGGGACAAATAAAAAAAGTGGCAGCGACTACTTCAGGCAGACGAGTTAGCGCATGAGGGGAATGCTTGGACCATCGCTAGGCATAAACGGAGCGGCAGCAGCTATCACAGGCAAACGAATAGAAAACGCAGTGGCGTTAACATTGCAGTGAGCTGTGTGTTTTAGAAACGATTAATTGTGTGAAGCGGAAAATGATTGTGTATTATAAAGTCTTGTAACTATTGTGGACTAAATAAACGTTGAGTAAATTCCTGACGATTAAGAGGGCGAACGAACAAATCTTGGCAGTTTTGCTTAGCAATCCAATGATCGGACTCGAAGGATTTGGGAAATCATCGAGGGTAATTAAGAAAACGTTTCAATATTTCTTCCTTACAAGTTCTTAACGTATTTTATTTAGCACAAACAAATTTTTAAGCAAAATTTATTTTCTTTTCCATCTACCATATATACGCTTAAGAACACTTTAAAAAATTTAAATTCGTTACTTTAGCGCCTTAAAGGTTTTTTTAGCGATATGACGCTTGCCTCACTTTCCTTTTTCTTAAAAATATTTGAGTGTATTTTTAAATGTTGCCTTTTCCTCTCACTTTACAAATAATTCAGAATAAATTACACGAATTCATTTTACATCGCCTTTATGACACGCTCACCCACATGCGCAACTTACATACATAATGGATTTCCACTTAACTCACATTCAATACACTCAAAGGCATGAATTCAGTGGAAATCGTTTACAAATTGTAGTGTAACAAAAATATATATAAGTAAATATCCATTCTAATATATATCTACATGTAATGTACTTTACCTGCGAGGCTGCTTCAAATATTGGCAACTGGAGAATCTCACGATGTAAATGCATGGACACATCGCCACGTAGCTCTTCTGGGAATTCACGCAGCGTCTGAAAATTATTAGCGCACAAAACATATATATATATTGAATTTAGAAATAGAAAGTGAAAATAAATAAATAAATATGTAAATAAAATTTTTTATATTTATTGTGTGTAATCGTATTTTTGTCGTAAAGTAAAGTATATATATCACTGAATCTGTAAATGTCTATACATATGTAGTATATTTGTAAATATACAGTGGCGGACAAAAGACTACATACACCGCCTGCATTCCTTGTGTAAAAAGTACTATTACTTTGCTGAAGGTAGGTATACAGTTTTATTTTGAATCCTTTCTTAATCAGGGGTATTAAAACAAATCCATTCTCCAACATAAAATAAAACAATTTTGGTGGAAAAACGCACAAATATCCTTGACAAATATCCTTGACATACACCACGAGTTTACTAGTTATGTCGATTTGCTGTGTTGTTAGGGCGGTTAGGTACCCTTTCTTTTACTATCTTTTTTCAAATTATGTTTTCCAATTTGCTATTATTGAATTTATTTGTGATTTCAACGCATTAGCATCAACAATGACTCCTCGAAAAGAAATATCCATTGACGTACGAATCTTGGTTATTCAGCACAGAAAAGAGAAGAACTCGTATGGTGAAATTTCAAAAATTTTAAACTCAAGATCATCAAGTACAGACCATTGTAAAAAAACTTTGAAAAAAAATGGATCCACGGAAAAAATCCGGGTGTTGGCCACCCGAAGAAACTAACTCGAAGAGATATAAACTTTATTTTGAAGGAAGTGAATGATGATCCTAAAGTTACTGCTCCAAAATTAAACGAAAATATCGCAAACTCATCAAGAAAATATGTCTATCCAAGAACAATTCGTTGAGTTCTGAGCGAGAACGGCTTCCACTGTAGAATGCTAAGTAAAAATTATCTTATTTCTGAAAAAAAATTGTAAACTTCGCTTGGAGCTCGCTAAAGCACATTTAGGCAAAAAATGGATTTTTTCCAAAAATTCTTGTTTACAGACAAAACGAAGTTCAATATATTCGGCCGCGATGAAAGAGCAAAAATTTGGAGAAAAGAAAACACTGCGTTTGACGCCAAAAATATAGCACCAACAGTGCAGCATGGTGGCGGCAAAGTAATGGTTTGGGGAGCGGTAGCAGCATCTGGAGTTGAAAAGCTTGTTTTTATTGAGGGTAATATGGATGGGTAAGTCATTGCTGGAAGCGAATCTGAAACCTCCGGTGGACAGTTTGGAGCTTGGTACAAGCTGGATCTTTCAACAGGATAACGATCCAATGCACAAGACCCATATTGTTAAGGATTGTTTGCTTTATCATGATCCAAGGCAACTACACACACCTCACCTCAAAGCCCAGATTTGAATGTTATTGAATATGTCTGGGAGATTTTGAATCGAAAAATTAGAAAAAATCAGATTTTCAGCCCAGCATTACTCAAAGAACATCTTAGTGAAGCTTGGTACAGTATTATTTCCTCATAATTGACAAATTTAGTATCTTCGATGCCACGGCGGCTCTTGCCAAGCTATTATTGATGTGAATGGTGGACCAACTAAATACTAAAAAGATCATATTACCTGTTATCAACCAAAGTTTTTTGCGCTAAGATAAGTTATGTGTGAACTGTATGTAGACGGTATCGTTAAATTTTCCAATAAACCTTTTGGACTTTCAATTCAACGACTTTTGTCAGCCACTGTGTATATTCAGCAACAATTGAAGAACGAACCGTATGCTTTTGATCTCTATATGTACATGTTGTGTGTTGCTTTTGTTTGTAATCTAACACACTTGTCACCGCAATTGTCAGCTGCTGACACGTTTCTTTTGTTTTTAGGTATGTATGTATGTGGTTGTATAATTACTGATTTGCTCAACACAATTGTCATACAGAGACTTCAAAGAAAATTATTTCAAAGTAAAGCGATTAAAGTACTTGGCAATTGATGCAGTTGTAAGCTTTAAATATTGTTGTTTTATTATTTACATTTTTATGTTCTCTATATATTAGCGTGGTTTTATTTGAAAATATATATGAGGTATGTTCAAAGGAAAAGATGAATTTTGATTTTTCGCGGGCTGCGTACATTCGACTATCGATTGTTTATTTATTTATTTATAATTTTTTTTTTTTTTTTCGTTATAATCGGACACATATGTTTATCATGGCGCTTGCATTACGCGCTAATTTGGATCGGTAGTTTGTTTTTGATAACGGAAGAGTTTAGTCACGTTTTTGAGTGCTCTTCGATTTTTGACTTTTGAAAGAAATGAATCAAAGTATATGTATTAAATTTTGCGTTAAAAAAATGGAAGTGCTCGAAGGAACCTCAAATGTTGACTGTGGCATTCGGTGAGTCCACTTTGTCTCAAAAGAGTGTTTATAAGTGTTACAAGTGCTCTACAAATGACAAAAGGCCGAGAAGATGTTGATGACGATGAGCGTCCTGGAGGTGCGACCACGTCAACAAGCCAAAAAAACATCGAAACAGCGAAAAAAAATTACCTCAAAATCGTCGAATCCCTAATAGGGAAGTTGTAGAAGATGTTGACATATCAATCGGGGCTCATGCGATTCGGGTTTCTCGAATGTTTTGGGCATGAAACGTGTGGCAGCGAAATTTATTCCGAAATTGTTAAATTTTTAGCAAAAGCAATGTCGCATTTGTATCGTTCAGGAGTTGTTGAATGACGTCAATAACGATCCAGGTTTGCTCAAACGGGTCGTAACTGGTGACGAAAAGTGGCCATATACCCAGACGTCGAAACCAATTCCCAATCATACCAGTGGAAGCTGCCTGATGAGCCAAGACCGAAAAAGGCATGCCAAGTTCGATCAAATGTAAAGGTTTTGCACACTATTTTCTTTGATACCCATGTCATCATGAGTTCCTTCCAAAAGGTCGAACAGTTAATAAGGAATACTACAAGGAAGTTATGCAACGTTTGCGTGAAGCAATAGGGCTCAAACGATCGGGGTTGTGTAAAAACAAATCGTGGATTCTGCATCACGATAATGTACCAGCTCACACATCAATGCTTATTCGTGATTTTTTTTGGCCAAAAATAAAACCGTTGTCATGCCTTAACCACCGTTTTCACCAGACTTGGCTCCCTGCGACTTTACCTGTTTCTCAAAACTAAAGACTAATGAAAGGAAAACGTTTTGCACATAATTGATGAGATCGAGACAGAATAGAAGAAAGAGCTGTTGGCCATACCGAATAACGCATTTCAGAAGTCCTTCGAGGATTGGAAAAAGCTTTAGCACAAGTGTATTATATCCGAATAGAATTACTTTGAAGGAGAAGAAATAGATATTGATGAATGAATAAGTACTTTTCAAAAAAATTCAAAATTCACCTTTTTCTTTGAACACACCTCATATAAGTCATGCAAAAAAATTATGACAAGAGAAAAAACTGAAAAAAATAAAAAATCCGCGGAGTCTCCTTCTTTTGGATTGGGCAAAGCACACTGAAGTCCCACGCTTTCGTCTTATCATTTTCCGTAAAGAAGCTGATGCATGCTTCTTGTCAGTTCTTCGCCGCCGTATTTGATTAGCTATACCGGTAAGCCATCAGCTCCCGCCGCTTTGTTATTTTTTAAGCGGGCAATTGCTATTTGAACTTCTTCATAGTCGGTTGGTGGAAAGTCTATACCATTGACATCGATTAGGGTTTCGAGTTCGCCATCTTCGGGGATTTCGCTTGCACTGCCATTGAGCAATTTGGAGAAGTGTTCCCTCGCTGCACTAAGTATAATCTGGACATCTGTCACCAAAATACCTTCAAAGATGAGTATGCTCTAGTTTTGAAACCTTCTGTAAGTCCCAGCAACTTTTGCAGAGAATTTTCGAGCATTACCCTTGCCCACTAGTTTCTCAAGCTCTCCATTCTCACGCATTTCGGTCTCGCTCTCGGTATCTATTCCATTTCACATGTGTTGTCGTCAACCGACATTTTGTGAGGCAAGCAGTCCATTTTCTCTGCACTGCATATCGACATTCCTCATCGCACCATATTCTTTAATGGCGCTGGATATTTGTATTCTGTCTATCACAACATGATCGATTTAGTTGTGTGTTTTCCGATACGTCGACAGCTATGACGCTTGATGAATATTCGTGTGCTGGAATCTTGTGGAAGCTGAATTTTCCGAATGTTGCGCAAAAATAACTAGCACAATTTGAGCATCGTGTCGGGGTTAACACTCATAACTGCGTTCTAGGTTCTCGTAGAAATTTTCGACCGCTTTTTAGAACATATTGTGCGGTATCTCAGCCACAACTTAATGAATGTTGGTTTTCAAGTGTTCCAGAGTTAAAAGTTTGTCTACAAAAATACGGTATTTCACGTAATCCCACAAAAAAGTCCAACGGTGTTAAATCGGCCAATTTCGGTGACCGATTGACAGTTGACATCGCCAGAGATATCGGGTCCGGGAAATTTCTCTAGTAAGTAAAGCCATATTCGTTCGTGCTGTGTGACATGCGGTACTATCTTATTTGTACCACATATTGTCCAAGTCGTGTTTTTCAACTGCAGGCAAAAAATAATAATTCGGTAATTATACGACCGTAATTCTCCGAATTGACATTGACAGTGTCACCGTTATGGTTTTCGCCTCGCCCCGCCGGACCAAAAAACGCACCGCAAGAGCGGACAGTAAGCTTTTTTTTATATTGGCCTCTCTTAAATTATTTGAGGAGCACCAAACGCGACAATTTTGTTTATTTTCATATCCACCGAGTGAGAAATGTGTCTCGTCGATGAAGAAAATTTTATTGGAAAAATCGCGGTCCACTGTTTGTTGTTCCAGCGCCCAATCGAGGTTATTACGCCGTTGTGAATGGTAGGCTGACTTCAGTTGTTGCGGATACGTAAAAAAGCTGGACTCTGTATGGTTGTGGGTGTAAGTACAAGTGCAAAATACGTCATAATGTTCAGTAAGAAAAACCAAGCTCCTGATAACGTCGAGAAATAAACACATTCGAGTCTTCGGCTATACTTTCTGTTTGGTTTTGATACATATAGCGTGCAATTTAATCGAGTCTGCGTATGCTCATATTATCCTATTCCATTCCTATAACTGATCGACTTCACAACCAAGGGAACATCTATGCTTCCATAGGTATGGTCTGCAGTGCTAAACTAATAAAATTGCTGCCCTCTGAGCTCTGTGGGACTTATAAGCGTTTGATATTTTCTCGTGTATTGGCTACCACGCTACTACTCTGTAGAGAAATGCTGTGATTAAATGTGCAACACCATATTATTTGATATTTGATAGATATAGAGGGCAATGGTCAAAACCATTAACACTATTTTTTGACTTAGTTTCAATATAAAATAATATAAAATTATCGTGCATGTCTAGTTGTTGGTCTTCTTGACTCTGAGTGATCCAAAGTATTTTTCGTGATAGAATTTTCTCTACTATCATTCCTAAACTGAGCCAGAGTCTTAATAGTCATTAATTAGTTTGCCTCTAAAAACCACCTACAACACTTAAATTGAGTTATCGGCTAAATCTTCAAAACTTTCAATAAACTTACAGTGCAGAACGCTGAAGAAAACTTTGTTAGATCTTATTTCTTTTTTCATTTATTACGAAAGTGTCAAGCGGAGTCCCCGATATAAATAGCGAGCAAAATTAGTAAATGCCAACATTTTCTGCACAGCCCGACAAAAAATGTATTATATATTCCATACTCGCAGTCGGCAGAGGAAATAAAGAATTTAAAAAGTTTTTTAAGCGCAGCTGGTAGGATGGAATTTATTTGTAAAGAGCCTGATAAAACAATGAGCACGTGTATACATTTTGCTCATGTTTAGTCATGCACAAACCTAAAAACTGATTTATATATAACAGGTGATCCTTTTTGAGGTTCCCTACTTTTTAAAGAATCAAAAGATTCGAATGAACATTCTTTGGCATTTATTTCAACCATTGAGTTCAATTTTCGATAACTCGTTCGAGCATTTTGACTGGTAACTCGCGAATGAGATGTGTGATGTTTTGCTCCAAGGCCTGAATCGAAGCGTGATTGTCCGCGTAGACTTTAGACTTTACACAGTAAAAAGTCTAACGTTGTGATGTCACACGATCTTGGTGGTCAAACAACCGGCCGAAAGCGTGAAATTATCTGCTCACCGAAGTGTTCTCTCAATAAATCCATTGATTGACCCGATGTGTGGGAAGTGGCGCCGTCTTGTTGAAAGCAAATGTCGCGTAAATCACGAGCTTCAATCTCAAGCATCAAATAGTCGGTTATCATGGCGCGATAATGGTCGCCATTGACGGTTACGCTCTCATCAGCATCAGTTCTTGCACAAGCTGTATTTTGAACGCTTTCATACGTTAGTGTGATTTGCTGCGAACGGCGCCGGATCGACTCTACATGGTCTTCGTGCACACCCTCAACTACGAACGCTATAATTTCTTCACTGCGTACTGGATGTAGTCTATTCGGTATAATATTATCCAATAATGAATGCTGGGTCTCAATATAGGTGATGGTGTTGCGTATAGTACGTTCTGTAGGCCGATTATGTTTTTTATAAGTTGAGCGAAGCGCCCGAAACATACTCTTTACAGAACGTGAATTTTCGTAACAAAAATGAATGATTGCAAAGGTTGTTCAGGCGTAAGTCTTTCCATGATAAAATGCCAAACAATACTGAACCAAAATAACATGACAGCTTGGCACGACTCACGCGTGATCTGTCGAAAAATGGCTATTGAAAAATTTCCCTACTTCGATCACCCTTTATATGTATCGACGACTGGTTATTTTAATTCACTATTCGTTGCCAAATACTTTTCCAAAGTAGGTTCTAAGTTAGATCGACACCTCTTAATATACTCTAAGATTTTATGAATCATGCTTATGCTTATATTATTATTACAGTTCTGTCTACCTAAGAAACGCACTCTCTTTACACGAGCGATTTACACCGTACTATGGTGCTACCAAACAACAAAACAATTTTTCAAATACCTAAAGTACTGGCTGCTGATACCACTCATACATTATTTCATATCTGTCTCTGTATAGACTATCATTAACTGCAAATAACTCAGTTATATATTCATGGGTCAACCAACCTTTTTTGTTTTTAAATATAATCCAGGCATTTTTACTCTTGCTGATATGTCTGAGGTAAAAGAGTTATTTCACATTTCAAAAATATATTCATAAGATTCTGATTACTTTACATGAGACCAACACGAAAAATATTTTCATAAAAATTTCGTATTCTGACTACAAGTCCTCCACATACCGATCGTATCAGACTCATGAGCTGAATTGATTTAGCCATGTTCTTCTGCCCGGCTGTCTGTTTGAAGGCAAACTGGTCCCTGAGTTTCTGAGATACTTTAACCCAACTTGGTTACAACCGTTTTGTTCAGATATGAGGTTTTAGATCAAAACTCCGCTAAAAGCAATCTAAAAGCGTGAATGTTGGTATTCTATAGATGCAAATTCAAGTTCATATTGATATCGGTTGAAAATCATCGAAATCGAATTTTGTAATTCGCCATATATTTAGCATGCTCATGAAAAGTATAGATACTTCGGCATGGCCAAAGACAGTTCTTCTCTCTTGATTATTTATTTATTTTGCATAGAATTTTCTTATTTTTTAGTGCACAAATGTCTATTACAAAATCAAAAGGCTCAATTTATTTTCAATATAACTTCACGTATTGCAATTCCAATCAAAATCGCACTCGCAAAAATTTGAAATGTCGCTGAAATGTAATATTTTTCAAAATTCATGTTTATTGCATAATTCATTGCACACATCAGTGACGAAATAACCAAATACATGCAAGTGTATAAGTGTGCTGAGGGTGAAATGATACTTATTACGATATAGTAGGATTTTATATAATGCTCGACTGCTTTCGAAGATGAGTATATACACATTACAGCGCCTTTGAACTACCGAATTCTTACTTACAAATGCAATTAAGTGGAAACTCATTAAAACGCGCAAGCAAATGTTCTTGATGATTCTTTTATAATTTCAGCGCGAAAATGTGAAAGTAAAAAAAAAAATACAAGAAATAAATAACTGAAAAGAACTAAGCCAGCACCTTTATAAATAAATGTGATCAAAGAAGGCACTTCCTTGCATGCTCTTGTCGGCAATTGACTAAAAAAAAATATTATTTTCCTTTAATTTTATTGCTGACTTGCATTTATTCTCTTTTTTTTACAACAAAACAATAAATAATATAATCAGCATCGCTTTTAAAAAATTGCCATTGAGTTATAAGAAACGTCACACATACATACATATGTCAACAATGTATTACATTGTTGCTGTATGTTGTTATTGCTGAGTCATGCTGTCAATAATATGCGAATCCAATTTTCCAACGATCTGCTTTTATGAGAAACGTGCAGCAAATTCTTGCATACGCGTTATGGCAATCAATTGCATAACCAATTGCTGGTATGCATTTTATATTTTTGGAGAAATTTAAAATTTATGCACAAATGCTGATGTGCGTTATATTTAACTATTCTTTATATTAAAAAATATTTATTGAAGTACGAAAATTTGAAAATTCGAATTCGAGGTCTAATTATCAAAATGTTTAAACGCCTTTAGATTATCCCAGATTTTATTATTTAAAAACAAACAGAAAAAAAATAATTTTTCTTAAATTGGAAATCATTCGAGTACACAGATTCGGAGCATAAATTTAAGTAGAAATTGGTTAATTTAATGAGTACTCCTATTTGGGAAAAACAGTATAAAATTTAGATATTTTTATTTATTATTTATTTTAAATTTATATACTTAAATTTCTTAAATTTTTTTTTTTAATTTTTTAAATTTTTTTTTAAATTTTTTGCTTGTAATTTTTTTATATATATTTATATTTACCATATTTAATTTTTTTTTATTCTCTTTATATATTTATTTTAATAATATTTTATTTTATTTATCTAAGTTCATTTTATTTCAGTTAATTTAATTTTTTTATTTTTATTATTTAATTCATTGTTTTATTTTAATTTATTTTATTTTATTTTTTTATTTTAGTTAATTTTATTTTATTTATTTAATTTTTTTTTTATATTATTTTATTTCATTTTATTTTATTTTATTTTATCTTATTTTACTTTATTTTGTTTTATTTTAATTTTTATTTTTTTTATTTTTTTTTATTATTTTTTTTTTTTTTTACTTGATTTTATTTTATTTTACTTTATTTTATTTCATTTAAGTTTAAAATATTTTATTTTGTTTTATTTATTTTATTTTAGCTTATTTTTTTTAAGGTCATTTTATTTCATTTCGTTAAATTTTAATTTTTTTTTATTTTTTATTTTTTTATATTTTTTTTTATTTATGTTGTTTTATTCATTTTATTTTATTTCATTTTTTTATTTTATTTTATTTTTTAAGTTAATTTATTTCATTTATTTTTATTTTTTTTTATTTTTTTTTATTTTTTTTTATTTTAATTTAATTTATTTTATTTTATTTTATTTTATTTCATTTTATTTTATTTTATTTTATTTCATTTTTTTTTGTTTTATTTCATTTTATTTCATTTTAATTTATTTTAATATATTTTCATATTTTTTAATTTTATATATTTTTTTTATATTTTATCTTACTTTATTTTATTTTACTTTATATTAAAATATTTATTTTAATTTATTTATTTTATTCTACCTTATTTTATTTTATTTAAAGTCATTTTATTTCATTTCGTTAAATTTTTATTTTTTTTATTTTTTTTCATTTTATTTTTTTTTAAATAATTTTGTTTAATTTTATTTTATATTATCTTTTTTCATTTCGTTTTATTTTATTGTATTTCATTTTATTTTATATTATTTAATTTATTTTATATTATTTTATTTCATATTGTTTTAATTTTTTATTTTTTATTTTTTTATTTTTTTTAAATTAATTCATTTTTTTAATTTTTTTTATTATATATTTTTATTTAGTTTCATTTTATTTCATTTTGTTTTATTTTTATTTTTATTATGTATTTTATTTTATTTTATTTTTATTTTTTTATTTTAATTTTTTTTCTTTTTTTTATTAATTTTTCTTATTTATTTTTAATTTAATTTTTATTTTTTATTTTTTATTTTTTTTTTTCATTCTTTTTATTCTTATATTTTATTATTATTTTTTTATCGTTTAATATTATTTTTCTTATTTACTTTTATTTATTTATTTAATCTTAGATGTTATTTAAATTTAATAAGGGGCGATCCATTTCAAGATTTGAAGATCATCTCTCTCAAATTTTGGCCGCGGCTGCATCTTAGATGCTTGATATTTTGCTCCAAGACCTGAATCGTAGCGGAATCGTCCGCGTGGACTTTAGACTTTACATATCCCTACAGGAAAAAGTCTAACGGTGTGATATCACACGATCTTGGTGGCCAATCGACCGGCCATAAACGTGAAATTATCTGCTCGCCGACGTGATCTCTGAATAAATCCATTGATTGATGCGATGTGTTAGAAGTGGCGCTATATTGTTGAAAAGAAATGTCGCGGAGATCACGAGCTTCCATTTCAGGCATCAAATATTCAGTTATCATGACGCGATAAAGGTCGCCATTGATGGTTACGTTCTCATCGGCATCATTTTTGAAGAAATATGGACCGACACAAACCAAACCAATCAGTTTTTTTCTGGATAAATGACAGCTCTTAAATCTCTTCAGGTTGCTCTTCCTCCCAAGTGCGCAATTTTGCTTTTTAATGTACCCATTGAGCTGGAAATGGGCCTCTTCGTGGAACATAATTTGGCTCGAAAACGTCGGATCTTCTTGGAACTTTTCAAGAGCCCATAGAGCGAAGCGATGTCGCTTGAGAAGGTCAAGTGGTTTCAGTTCTCGCACAAGCTGTATTTTGTACGCTTCCAACCTAAGATCTCGACGTAAAATGCGCCAAGTTTGTTCCATACGTGAGTCTGAGTTGCTGCGAACGGCGCCGAATCGACTCTCCATGGTCTTCATGTACACTATCAGCTACGGCCACTATATTTTCTTCACTGCCTGCTGGACGTGGTCTGTTCGGTCGAATATTTATCCAATAATGAATGCTGGGTTTCAAAATGGGTGAAGGTGTTGCGAATGGTGTGCTCAGTAGTTCGATTATGTTGACCATACTTTGAGCGAAGTGAGCGAAATACATTCTTTACGGAACGTGAATTTTCGTAACAAAGTTGAATGATTTGTAAACATTGTTCAGGCGTAAGTCTTTCCATGATGAATTTCCAAATAATAGTGAACAAAAAGAACATGACGGCTTGACACGACTCACGCGTGGTCTGTCAAAAAAGGGCTATTGGAGAGACTCAAGATCACTACTTGGATCGCCCTTTGTTAAATTATTGCACTTTATCTTAATCTATTTTATATACGTATATGAAAACGATGCATAATTTAAGGGGCTTAGCACAATACCATTACCATAAATAGGAAAAGACTTGTGTGCTTTTCTGAGTAGATAATTCACACATTATTTTCTTGTATATATGTTTCCTCTTAAATATGATTATAAAAAGGTCAACTACCACTTCCAATCATGTCAGTGATTGTGCCCAGTGTCCCTTTGTCAGTTTTATCTTCCAACACTGCTGGTGGAAAATTTGGTTTGAATGATAAATACAATAAATTAATTTAGTTGTAAAAGCATTATGTCACTTCACGCCCCATATAAACAATCGACTACTCGTAACCACAGTCTGCAGACATAGACAAACTTGAAAAAGTTCAATTTCCCCGTTGGGGGTTTCGTTCGAATTTTCTGCAGCTTCCCTACTTCCCTACTTCTTGCGTCTTGAAAATGTAAATAATTTTTTATCTGCATTGTAGTGGTGTTGGATACATGCATACACATGCAAACATACATACATACATAAGTGTCAATAAATTTATGTTAATATATACAATTTGTGTATGTTATTATGTAAGCAACAGGCGACGGAAATTACCAAGTTCGACATACGTTATTTACAGTGTTGGTGCATATGTGTGTGCATGTATGTATGTGGGGTAAATGCAATAGTTTCCAGCAAATTAACTGGGTCATTGGCTGTTGCTTCTAGTAACCTTTATAGTATTCAATACTGTTACAAAAGCGATAAGAGTGTTGAATAGGATATATATATATATATATATATATATATATATATATATATATATATATATATATATATATATTCATGTATTGTCTGATATTCTACTCATGATGGTTGGGGATAAATTGTTATTGTTGAACTTTTGTAATAATGTTATTTGCTTTTTCTTTTTCTCATTCGAGGAAAGTTGGTCATTTTCAATGTCATCACGGAGCGTGAGAAATGGAATTTTGTAGCGTTTTACGATTCTCAGTGTGTGACAATTGACTTGATTTAAGGATTTGTAAATTTTTTTTTTTTTTGTGTACCCATACAAATGTTACAATTATTTTTTTGTTTTACTTATATCTAAACTTGTTTTGAGTAGATATACTTTTTTTAGTCTCATTAACATGCTGTTGGCGAAGTTGAAAATGTTGAATAGGGTGAGCGAATATAACAAATTCCATATAGATGTTGGCGATATCAATAATAGTTAATTAATCCCACTCATCAAATCGACGAATTGCTTGATTTCCACACAGACAGTTAAACGCGTAAAAATTTCTTAGAAAAACTTCAGTGGGCGTAAATTAAAAATTTTAATATTAAAAAATAAAAATAAAAATATAATAAAAAATTAATACAAAAATAAAAATAAAGGAAACAGTAAACGAAATTAAAAATTCGGAATTATTTCGAAATTTTCAATATATAAAATTAATTAATCAATATTTAAGACACTTTATTGAGCAAGTTAAGCTTTTAAGTTTTTCGGCAACTGAAGAATTTTCTTTATTAATTTTGACACCATTTTAATTAAAATATTTAGAAAATTTATTTTCCGCACAAAATGAGTACACTGAAAATATGTACATATTAACTTAATCTTCTTATTTTAATGCAATAAATTTTTCTTATAATGGTAATGGTAACAGCTGTCAGAGGAAAGTGGAAAGTGTCAACGGAGTATAGATGATAATCATTTCCATATGAATGGAACGCAATAAATTTAATAATTTTAATATGCAAAAATTCGGGAAAAAAGGCGGCAAAGTTTTCAATTATTTTCTCTTGAAAAACCCTCAAATTGAATGAAAAATATTTTCTATTAAAAAAAATTTGTTACTTATTAAGAAAAAATTACATAATTGTTTTTATCTCATATGGCAATGTTCAATTTATAATATAATTTTTACGTTATTTAATAACTGATTTTTTTTTTTAATTTTAAATCGTTTACAATTTTACTTAATTCTACTTAAGTAAGTAATATTTTTATTACTGTAATAATTGCCAAACTTAAAACTTCGATGTCATCATTAAGGGGTTAGGCCACTCTAGAATTTTCGGAAAATGGATTTTTTTCTTTCAAATTCAATTTCTAAATGCCCCATTTTCGTTCTCTAGTGGAAGCGTTTGTTTCCGTCAGTAAGGCATACCTAAAACTTCTCAAAACTGCTTTTTTGAAGTTGGCCGGAAACATAATTCAAACAATTTACAACCGCTTCGCTTGAAATTTTTACAACATCTTCAGACATGCATTATCTGCAAGGTAAATAAGAAAAAATTTCTTGCATAGTTTTTTTTATTAAAAATTTCGAACAATTTTTTAGACCAAATTGTTAATTTTCTTTTAGAGACCCGCCATTTTGTCAAAAATGCATATATGAAAAAATCCTACGTACTTCTGTAGCTATTGCTATTTACAAGCGGAAGCCGTGGAGACATCCTAGGGAAAACGTCGTTTTTTTTTTAAATTCACTGTTTTTAAATAGTTATAAGCATAATAAATGCTTTTTGTCAAAAATCAGATTTAAAAAAAATCTCTAAATGACCTATTTTGTGGCTCTCTAGAGTGGCCTAACCTCTTTAGAACTCTTTAAAATTCCATTCTATTTGAAAAATAATTTCATAAAGATCTCAGTTTAAATTTTAAATCCCTCCATTTTTTTGGTAAAAATATCAAGACGCAAAAACCACAAATTAGAGGAGGAACTCGGCCGAAACTTTAGCGGTTACAAGCGCCGTATGCATATATAATTATTTTATTCCCTTATGGGCTTGGAATGTTTTATTCCCAAAACTAAAAAATAAAATTTAAAATTCAATAACAACAAAATAGAAGGGTCGATAATTACAAAGACGAATATCCAAGTTTTCTGCACAAAAACCGTTTTCTTTTTCATGACTACTTTTTTAAAGTAAAGATAGAAGTAGTTTATTCGATAACTGTATTAACGAAAACAACAAAAAATATAAACATTACTATAAACACAAAAAAAAAAAAAAATAATAATGACAAGTAAGGAAGACTAAGCTCCACAAGTCTGTCAAAAGTAGAAGGTCTATTAATGCCTATTACATACATATCTATCTCGATTTATTCGATATTTTATGCCACTAGGTGCATTTCGTATGCATAAAACACCCAATTAAAAAATAATAATAAATAATAAGAATATATAATAAGTAGAAGAAAAAATTATAATTTCAAGTTTCATGTCTCATTGAGGGTGAGGTGATAAGTGACTTTTTAAAAAAAAAAGATATTTTGTTCCGGCAAATAAGCATTTTATTTTCCAATATAGTTTACTTTTATTTCTATACATTCAGTCCAGCGTTTTTCCAATTTTGGTTTTCCATCCAAATAATAAGTTTTTCCAAAGTTTTAAAAACAGGCGTTTTTTTCTGTGATGCTTCATTCGACCCGAATCTTTTTCCATTCAGCCATTTCTCACGATTTGGAAGCAAGAAATAGTCGCAGGAGGTTAAATTTAGGCAATATGCTGGATAAGGCACTGTCCTCATGGAATATTGAATCTGTCCAAAAACACTGAATCATATTGACCTTTTCAAGATAATCGGTGCGAATGACAACTCGTGCACTCCAAAAAACTATGCCTATGACCTTGTTGACCATTGTTGTTGTTAACCACATTGGTATTTTTTTGTGCGCGTTCAGCCAGAAAAACCGACTGTCTTTATTGCTCTTTGACCTCGGGTGGGGAGTGCGCTTATGATCGTGTGTTGGCAATCGTGGCACCCATCGTGCGGATTGCATGTATAAATATTTATGTAAAATATGATGTACTCGCTCAGTAGAGATGCTTACACCTTCAGCTACCTCATGCAATCTAAACGTTCGGCGTCACTTGTACTGGTGCAACCACAACGGAACTCAGTAAACCATTTTTTAATCATTGAAATTGAAGGTGCAGAGTCCCCATAGTATTTATCATGTTTTTCCTTGGTTTCCGTGATGGTGTCTTATGCAAAAAGTACTTTTTAATCTGAATACGAAACTAATTTTTTTCCATTATCGCTAAAATGCAAGGCCGTCTGCTTTCAATGGCTGTCAAACACAAACTTTAGACTTTACAGCAGTCTATTAATTGATAGAAGCTGTCGGTAACATTGTTTTATCTACTGCAGCTGCGCAGCAAATTCAAAAATTCACTGATTCAACAAAATGTCCTCCTACCGGGTTTTTTAATTACAAAAGTCGTAATATTGTATTTCCTAAAATTATGATATGTTTATGAATGTTCGAAAAAATTTGTTTTGTATACATTTTGATAATTACGTAATTATGTTTTCTTATAATAAATAAAATCCCTGAAGAAGAAACAATAATGTATCGATGCGCATACGGAGCAGAAAAGAAAATTGCCAAGACTGCGGTGAAAATTGATATTATTATTAGATATTGTTATTATTATTTTGAAAAAAATTTTAAGTGCAAAGAATATTTTTAACGAAAAAAACCTTCAAAAATCGTTATTACTGATCGAAAACCTCTTCTTCTTCTTTGGCTCGTTTACACGATTACAGCCACTTCAACAATAGCGCGCCATTCATTTCTTCTCTTTACTGTTTGGCGCCGGTAGGAAATACCAAGTGAAACCAGGTCGCTCTTCACTTGATGCTTATAACGGAGTGGAAGTCTATCTCTTTCTCTTCTTCCACCATCGGGTACTCCATCGAGTACTTTCAAAGCTGGAATGCTTTTATCCATTCGGACGACATAACCTTGTCTCTTGATTCGCTGAACTATGTCAATGTCGTCGCATAGCTAGTACAGCTCATCGCTTTATCGTCTGCGATGCGCCGACTCATCGGCTGTCGACAAAGTCCAGTATTCTGAACCATATGTCAGTACGCGAAAGATGAGCGACTTGCTGAGTTTGGTTTTGGTTCGTCGAGAAAGGGCATTACTATGCTGTTGTCTACTCAGTCCAAAGTAGCACCTGTTGGCAGGAGTAATTCTGCGTTGGATTTCAAGGCTGACATTGTTAGAGTTGTTAATGCTGGTTCCCGGGCGAAATTATCTACAATTTCAAAGTTATGTCTGTCAACAGTGACGTGGGAGCCGCCAAGCCGCGAATGCGATAACTGTTTATTTATTGGCACATGATATTTTGTATTGCCTTCGTCCACCACCATTTGCCTAACTTGGAGAACGCAGAACTTGCGGTGCGGTTGTTATGGCCAATTATCGTTAGGTATCGGCTCGGGGTGGTCCTGCCTGCGGTTCTGGTATTACCTAAGGTCAGTTTACATAACCATATGACTTTTGTGGGGTTATCAAGTTCAGACATAGCCGCGTAGAGGCAGTTCCTTATCGGGCTATCAAAGGTAGCTTTGAAATTGACGAAAGGATGATCTGTAACGATGTTTTTCTCTCAGATTTTCTGCAAGGTTTGGCGCATGGTGAATATCTGGTCAATGGGTGATTTTCCAGGTCTAAAGCCACACTGCCGATAAGCCGTCGGCTTCCGACGCTTTGTTATCCCTGAAGCGGGCAATCGCTATTCGAACTATTTCATAGTCGGGTGATGAAACGTCTATACCATCGTCATCGATTGGGGTTTCGGGTTCACCATCTCCGTGGTTTTCACATTTACTGCCATTGAGGAGGTCGGAGAAGTGTTCCTTGCATTTATTAAGTATGCTCTGGGCATATGTCACCAGATTACGTTCGTGGTCCCTAAATGTGATTGCTTCGGTCTTGAAACCTTCTGTCAGTCGCCACATCTTCTCATCGACTTTTGGAACAGTAACCTTTTCGGCAAGCTTCTCAAGCACTTCATACTTATGCACTTCGGCCTCTTTCTTTTTTCGTCGTTTGCGTTGACAATTGCTAGGCTTTCTAGGCTTTTTCAATCAACGGGGTGAATGCCAAAATACGGCGATGGAGTCTCTCACCCACCACAAACCCAACAGCAAATTTGCCGCTGTAGTAGATTTTACAAGAATCCAACTTCTTCAGTCCCTGTTGTCCCCTTCACCGCATTTCTTGGAAGGCGGTGAAGTCAGCCTTTAGTTTTATGAAGACACCAACCAGCTGGGCAGCGGCAACTTCCTAATTAAGGGACCTGACATTCCAGGTGCATGCCCTCAATTCGTGATCCTTAAAACGTTGAAGGGGTCGTCATTAAAAGGAAGTCTCTCATTCGAGGCATTTTTTTTTTTTTTTTTGAGTATAGTTTTTATGTGCTGGGTCCCAAACCCTACGCACAACTGCAAGTCGAAAAACTAAGTAAGTAAGATAATGAATACTTTTGCTCCAAAAAAATAGAAAGCTCAGTGATAGTAATTACTTTTGTGCGAAAATATCAAAATCGAAGAATAAATAATTATATATAATTGAAGAAATATCGAAAAAAAATTATTTATTACATTTTAAGTGATATCATAAATCTGAAAGATTAATAATTATTATTAATCCAAAATTTTGAAGTCTCTAAATTATGACAGAAAAGTGGTTTTTTTTTATAAAACTCATAATGATTGCCAGCTCTGCTTTAAATTTTGTACCATTCATAAACTCACTTATGCGAAAATTACCCTTTTTTACTTTCAAATTCCACAATAAATCATATTTCTTTGGTACCGTTACAAAAAAAATGTTAGGAGCCAAAAAAAAATTGTCACAATAAGGAAAGAGTCATTCACATCTGTCAAGCTCGATGAAACCCAAATGCCAAAATAGTCTAGCGGCGCATTAACATTTGCTTCTTCTTTTCATTTAATTTTTTTGTTGCTGTAAGAAAAGACAAAATATATTCCTGTTATGTCTCACCACTTATCTGCTGTCAGACAGAGAGACACGTTGGTGTCAAATGCGATACACATATAAATATACTGTATGACAATGTAAAACCCGCATCATTTACACTTGATGCAAATGTGTGCAAAAGCAACTATACAAATATACGGATGTACGTATAAACATGTTTATAACACTGTAAAAAGGTTAAGCTCAGGGAAAAACTAAGCCACAATAAAGAAATAATTCAAAGAAGACATACAAAAAAAAAATATAAAAAAAGAGCAGTCTAGGCGGTCTAGTAGTACAAAAATTTCTGAATTAAACTTGCTATATATAAGTATACATATGTATGTATATGCAAATATACAGTATACAAGAAGTAAGAAAAATTCAACATTTGAACCACCCATTATGTGCTACCAACGAAGCCTTGCGGTCGGAGTTTCCATTACTAACCACAGCGCCTTTATATGCAGCTCGAACCGCAGACTGTATGTATGTAAGTAGTAGTAATACATTTGTATTGCCACTTTTGTGGTTGTCTGCCATAAATACTCGAACATTAACCACGACACTTACGACCTAACAATTTTCTACGCCTTCCTTTTGTTGTTTGTGTTGTTGTTATGAGTGTGTATGTCTTTGCGTAAATTAGTATTGTAAATGGGCTATAAAATAGTTGAGGTATTCCCTCACTACACTTTTATTACATCCATATATATCTATATTTGTATGTATATGTATTTTTATGTGTGAATGCGCACTTACCTCATAAATATCAATGCCATGGTTGAGTGACCACGATGTCTGGAAGTAATCTTCAATCCTTTGTTTTAGTTCTTTAGGCATCTTCTTGGTCATTGTTGAGTGCCAGAAGGAAAAGAAAAAGTAAAAATAAGAATATTTATTTCCAAATGATGCTCCAATTATGTTGGTTGCAATATCGTAAAGGAGTGAAAGTAAGTAAGTAAGTAAGTAATAATTAAGCTTAGAAAAATTGTAAGAAATATAAAAAAGTTAATTCGTAATTTAAATAAAAATGAATTACTTTATTTATTTGAAATTTTCAAGATAAATTTTTGAACCCCTTATTTGACGAAATTAAATTTAATATAATAAATGAGTTTTTTGTAGGATTTACTAATTGAAGAGTTTTTGGCTTTTGAAATACACAACCTTTCTTGTAGTTATAAAGGGTGATCCAAGTAGAGGTACTTTTCTTCATAGCCTTTTTTTTTCTTGAGACCCAGCATCCATTATTGGATATTTAGAAAAATATAACGGCCGTAGCTGAGAGTGTACACGAAGACCGTGGAGAGTCGATTCGGCGCCGTTCGCAGCAACTCGGAACGACTTGGTGCATTTTACGTCGAGATCTTAAATTGAAAGCGTACATAATACAGCGTGTACAATAACTAAGGCCACTCGACCTGTCCAAGCGACATCGCTCCGCTCTATAAACTCTTGAAAATTTCCAAGAATATCTAACATTTCTGGCTCAATGGGCATGTAAACAAGCAAAATTGCTGCGTTTGGGATGAAGAGCAACCTGAAGAGATTCAAGAACTGCCATTTTGTCCACAAAAAACATGGCTTGGTGTGGTTTGTGGGCCGGTGGAATCATCGTTATCGCGCCTTGATAACCAACTATTGGATGCCTGAAATTGAAGCTAGTGATCTCCTCGACATCTGGTTTCAACAAGACAGCGCCACATCTCACACATCGCATCAATCAATGGATTTATTGAGAGCATACTTCGGTGAGCAGATAGTTTCACGTTTTGGGCCAATAAAGTCTAAAGTATATGCGGACAATCTCGCTTCGATTCAGGCATTGGAGCAAAATCTCACGCGTGTCATTCACCAGTACCCATCCGAAATGCTCGAAGGAGTCATCGAAAATTAGATTCAACGGGTGGACCATCTGAGTCGTAGCCGCGGCCAACATTTGGAAGAGATAATTAGAAAAAAAAATGCCAAATATTGTTTTTCCGAATGATTGAAACCACTGCCCATTAAATTTGAATTTTCTGTGCTTTTTCTTTAAAAAGTAGAGAACCTCACATTACTAAAAAAGATGTTGCCTTCCTGCACATTGCAGAAAGAAAATATTTGACTCAATAACATACTCTCAGTTATTTTCGGTTAACATTTTTTATAGATTAGTTTCAGTACTGCGTGAATTCTTTTTTGGCGTACTTTTGCTAGTGAAAGTGAATTTAAGACCTGCAGCGTATATTGCAAACCGAGTTATCCCATCCAAAAAAAATTGAGGCAGAAATTTCCATCATTGATTTAATAATACGTATGTTCGTTAAAAATATCTGGAAATGTAAAAGCTATAAAATTTACAGGTATTTGAGCTAATATTTCTATAACAAGAAGACCACATCACAAGAAGACCAGTAAAAAAAAGGAAATCGAAAATGTTGCTTGTGGGTAACCTTGAGCAATGCTGGTGGTAATTATAATCATACATACATATGCGACCACGAAGACGGTTTGACAAATTATGATATTAAGAAGAGTAAAGACTGCGGTATAATGAAAGCGTTAATGAATTGGAAAACATTTATTCAGTGCTTTAGAAGAATTTGGAATGGATGTTAGAAAATGAAAAGTGTATACCTTATATATTATTATAGGAGAGTTTAAGCAGGAAACCTAAGTTATTGCTAATAATTGCATTGAAAAAGTTAATATGAAGACACTTAAGTCAAGAACAAGGTCATTAGAAGTTTCAGAGGTTATTCTGGAAAAAGACTTGAAAATTGATGACATGATGACACCAATTTTTGTTTCTGTTTTGATAACCATGTTACTAATCAAATGTTATATAGGTGTGTTTTTATACATTTCATGTACATGAAATGGTATATTAGATTTGGTCCGAAGTATGAAAGTGCCAGAAGAAGAAGGCATAAACATACCGATCATATCAGAATCACGAGCTGAATTGATTTAGTCATTTCCGTCTGTATGTCTGTCCGTAAGTCTATTTTAATGCAAAAAATTTTGAAATATTTCAGCCAAGCTTGGTAAAAGGATGCACATATACGTTTGAATAATCATTTGTCAGAACCAGCCAGATCGTACCACTATAGCATGTATACGAAAACTTTTTCAGATTTGAAATTTCCTCCAATAAATTGCAAATTGGTTCTGAAAATTATATAAATTAGCCGAATATAACATATAGCTACACCAATATTTTCAGATGTGAGGTTTTGATCAAAACTCTGAAAAAAGAGCATTTAGGAGCCTGGAATAAGGCATTATCAACAAATAAAGGGTGATCAATTTCTAGGTTACTAATTTTTTCAATAAAACAACACAGAAAATTCAAATTTAATTATAAATATTTCGAATCATTCGAAAGAACATTCTTTGGCATTTATTTTTGAAGATTATCTCTTTACAATGTTGGCCGCGTCTCAGATGGTCCATTCGTTGAGTCCAATTATGGATAACTCGTTCGATCATTTCGACTAATAACTCGCGAATGACACGCGTGATGTTTTACTCCAAGGCCTAAATCGAAGTGGGATTGTCCGCAAAAACTCCAACGAACTTGATGGATAATCGATCGGCTCAGAACGTGAAATTATCTGCTCACCGAAGCATTCTCTCAATAGATCCATTGATTGATGCGATGTGTGGGAAGTGGCGCCGTCTTGTTGAACCCAAATGTCATGGAGATCACGAGCTTCAATTTCAGGTATAAAATAGTCGGTTATCATGGCACGATAACGGTCTCCACTGACGGCTACGTTCTTATCGGCATCATTTTTGAAGAAATATGGACCCATGATTCCATCGACCCACAAACCACACCAAACTGTGCTTTTTTCTGGATGAAATTGCAGCTCTTGAATCTCTTCAGGTGGCTCTTCGTCCCAAATGCAGAAATTTCGCTTGTTTACATGCCCATTGAGCCAGAAAACGTTGGATCTTCTTGGAAATTTTCAAGAGCCCATAGAGCGAAGCGATGTCGCTTGAGAAGGTCGAGCGGCTTCGGTTTTTGCAAATGCTGTATCCTGTACGCTTTTAATTTAAGATTTCGAAGTAAAATGCGCCAAGTCGACTCCGAGTTGCTGCGAACGGCACCGAATCGATTATCCACGGTCTTCTCGTACACTCTCAGCTACGACAAGTATATATTTTCTTCACTGCTTGCTGGACGTAGTCTATTCGGTCGAATGGTACCCAATAATGACGGCTGGGTCTCAAGATTTTTAAAACCCAGGCAATTTTTGTCAGTTTTTCGTGAAATTCAGGCTGAGACCTCATATTTTTAATAAAAAAAAGGCTGTATATACTTATTTATATGTGCATTAAATTACTAAATTCTCCTTTAGAGTATCCTTAACTTCAGACGCGTGGTACAAGTTCCAATGCCACTCCTCATATTTACTGATTGATATGATAATTCGTGCATTAGTTTCAGTTAGAAACAGCCAAAAGGGAAGAGAAAATACAAAAATTTGCCTGCGGGCCGCGGACAGACTGGTAAATATTTAGTGCCCCGTGAAAAGAGGTAAAATTACTGAGATTCCAAATCTAAATTCCCAAAGTTTCGAAATTTAAGTATTTTCTCGCCAACATATGCACTTATTCGAGTACATACATATTGTACGTTTAACGCTTCTTGCATTGGCTTCATACACACTGCTGCATGCCACTGCTGCTGCACGTATCGAAGAATTCTTCAGGTGTTGCTGCGAAATTTCCACTTCATTGCTTCCTATTATATGGTACTTTGCACGTGTATATACACATATAGATGTAAGTATGTATGTGTATATTCATGTATAGCGCATACGTTATATCCTTTTTACACCCTTTTTTACCTGTTAAAAACGTTTTTTATTCCCGCGTTGTCTATTTGTTGCCTCCAGCTATGTCGCAATAAAAATAAATTGGTGCAGTTGATAACACCCCGCTGATTTGCTATTGCTGTTAACGATGGCAGGGTATTTGGGATTGTAGATGGTAACGATGGTGCTCTTCACACGCTCTGCAAGTGAGCGACAGACAAGCAGACAGCCAGTTAAGTGAGTTAACGTTCATATGGGTCACTGGCGTTGGGCAGCCCATTTGAGCACATGAGTAAATATATCGATAACTATAGGGGGGAATGCAGTTACATACTAGTGCACACATATTTAAACATGCACATGGTTATCTGCATAAAATTGCTCTTTCTATTACTAGCGCTTCTCATGGGGTTTATATTTTCTCTTTATTGCTCGACTCGACTGGTTCTGCATCCTTGCAACGCCACGCAATTTAATTTTACTTCGATTAACGGTAAACCATTACAAAAAAATATAAGCAAGCAATGACAAAAAATAACAAGAAAATGAAGCAGCAGCAGCAGCAGCTTTTTGGTATATGGTATTTTCATCACTTCCAAGCATAAAAGCATTGATATATGTGTTTGAGTGTGTGCAAGAGGTGTGAAAGGGTTTCCTCTGTCAGAAACAGCAAAATATTTTTCTACGAATAGTTGTAACGAGACTGATGAAGGTTTGTATTACGCTGAAAAATGAGTTATGTGTTGAGTAACCCACTAGAAGCTTGAATTGCGGGAATTGCAAAGACAGAACTAAGCCAGATATAGAGTTTTGGAGGATCTACAATTAAAATTCTATATAGGGAGACAACTCTATGGAAAGCACTTCATAGAGTTGAAAACAAACAATTACTGGCAGTATTTATGACTCAGTGTATGAGAGCTTCTGAGGATACACTCCAGGTGCTCATTACTAAGCCTTTGGAACGATGAAATACATATATGTTATTACACAGAGAAAACTCTATTTAACCCATATTCTGCACTAAAGTGGAGAGAATACTGGTGGTGTCATTCTTGAAACCCCAAAACCTCATTGGTATCTCTGCGTAAAACTGAGAAAAAGAGAAATCTTTATTTGAGCCACTTTTATGTTTAATAAACATAACTCTAGCGAAGTGACACCAGCCATTATCCAAAGTTGAAACCAATTTTTCTGAAGCTTAAGAATCACGTAAAATACTGAAAGTTCCAAATGGAGTGCTTTTATAATGTAGTAAGTACGTTAGGTTGGCGGCCGCGATAGCGGAGTGGTTAGCATTGCGTACTGCCTGGGTTCGAGCCCAGGTTCGACCAACATCCAAAATTATAGAAAATAAATGTTTATAATTACGGTCGCCACTCGGCAGGAAATGTCAAGTCCTCCGAGTGTATTTCTGGCATGAAATAGAAGTTCTACATAAAAATCCATCGGCCGTTTGGAGGCGGCTTAGAATAAACTGTAGGTCCCTTCATTTGTTGGTAAAAACATCGAGACGCAAAAC
The DNA here is from genome assembly GCA_030068015.2 of Neoceratitis asiatica. Taxonomy (NCBI): domain Eukaryota; kingdom Metazoa; phylum Arthropoda; class Insecta; order Diptera; family Tephritidae; genus Neoceratitis; species Neoceratitis asiatica. Next base: position 41,125,533 of record CM061527.1, read on the forward strand.
CACAAATTGGAGGAGGAGCTCGACCGAAAATCGCTTCAGCGGTTGTTCTCCACGAAGAGTAAAAACATCGGAGAATATTCACTTCTAGCCTCTAAAACACAGGACATCATATAACAAAGGGACATCTATGTGGTAAGTGTGAAGTTTATTAACAGTAATCTGCCACGTAGCACAAAAATGACACCGTTCAGAATGTTTACTGGGATAGAAATGCGAGTACAAGGAATCCCACAACTGCAAGAGTTACTCGAAAATGATAATATAAATGAGCTAGACATGGATCGAGAAGAAGTGGTCCGTGAAGCACGGGATAACATAGACACCATCCAGCAAGAAAACCGAAAGGCATACAATAAAAGTCGGAAAAGTGAGACGGAATATGCGATCGACGAGTTGATAGCCATCAAGCGAACGCAGTACGGAAGCGGACTTAAACTGAAACCGAAATATTTAGGGCCTTATAAAATAGCGAAAATTATGCGACGAGGACGATATGTTGTGGAAAAGGTTGACGATCACGAAGGACGAGGACGCACAGTGGCTGAGTATTTGATTGCGTAGAATGGCCGAATGTGAGAAGTAATACAAGCAGCACTGTTAAATAACTGAACTAACTACATTGAAAATACTCGACGGTATACTATCAACAAAATGAACGAAACGACAGAGCATTCATTTTAAAATTAATCGCTTTCAACCGGATTCCTGTCAAATCCATCAAACGTGTGTACTTAGAATAATTCAAATAAATTTCAAATAGAATTAAAGTGAATCTAATATACATAAATATAAATAAAGAGAAGTTCTAATGAAATAACGTGGAAACTACATATATTTTATTCCAAAGAACCACGTCAGTGGGAATCCGGAAAATTACCAAGAATTACTGCGTGAACTCACAATGGATGGATGGATGGAAGAAAGCGGCCCTCACTTTCTACGATACGCTTTTGGCTAGTCCGGCGCTATCTAAAATGATTTAAGGTCTATCTACAGAGGAGTATATATAGACACTTTGTGTGATGCCCATTCGTTAAGAACTTAAGTGCTCCTTTCCTACAACAGAGTTTATAGTGGAGAAGACATACCTCGACGCCAGTAACTGATTACTCATAAGTAATAAATAGGTTTCATAAATCAGTATGTTGTATGTATTAAATCATCTGAGAATTCCGTATATACCTTTACCCAAGATTTTTTTTTTGAAAGAATATCCGTTATTTTCATTACTCACCTCATAACTTACCTCTGTTAAAGAGATTAACTAAACTAAGCTCTAGGAAATTGGTTGTTCCAAAAGAGTTGGACCAAAGAGACTGGAGGGCTTTTCCATCGAAGGCCGGAGGCACAAAGAAAATTTGAAAGGGTGATCCATTTCGGGGTTCCCTACTCTTTTAAAGAAAAAAACCACAGAAAATTTAAAATTAATAGGGAATGTTTATTATCATTCGAAAGAAAATTTTTTGGAATTTATTTTTTGAAGATTATCTCTTTCAAATGTTGGCCGCGGCTACGTCTCAGATGGTCCATCACTTGAGGCCAATTTTCAATGACTCGTTCGAGCATTTCGACTGGTGACACGCGTGATGTTTTTCTCCAAGGCCTGAATCGAAGCGAGATTGTCCGCATATTCTTTAGACTTTACATATCCCCACAGGAAAAATTCTAACGGCGTGTTATCACACGATCTTGGTGGCCAATCGACCGCCCTAAAATGTGAAATTATCTGCTCACCGAAGTGTTCTATCCATATAAATCCATTTGATGTGTGGGAAGTGGCATCGTCTTGTTGAAAACAAATATCACGAAGATCACGAGCTTAAATTTTTGGCATCAAATAGTTGGTTATCATGGCGCAATAACGGTCGCCATTGATGGCTACGTTCGCACTGCCATCATTTTTGACGAAATATGGACCGGAGTCATCGGTTCACAAACCACACCAAGCCATGTTTTTTTTCTAGATGAAATGGCAGCTTTTGAATCTCTTCAGGTTGCTCTTCGTCCCAAATGCAGCAGTTTTCGTTGCTTACATGCCTCATCGTTGAACAAAATTTGGCTAGAAAACACCAAATCTTCTTGGAACCTTTTAAGGTCTAGCGGCTTCAGTTTTTGCACAAGCTGTATTTTGTACACTTTTAACTTAAGACCTCGACGTAAAATGTGGCAAGTCATTACATACGTCAGTCCGAGTTGCTGCGAATGGCGCCGAATCGACTCTCAGCTACGGCCACTATATTTTCTTTACTGCGTGCTGGTCGTGGTATATTCGGTCGAATATTATCCAATAATGAATGCTGGGTCTCAATATGGGTGATCGTGTTGCGAATAGTACGCTCAGTAGGCCGATTATGTTGACCATAAGTTGAGCGAAGCGCCCGAAACACACGATTTACAGAACGTGAATTTTCATAAAAAAAGTGTAATGATTTGTAAACGTTGTTCAGGCGAAGGTCTTTCCATGATGAAATCCCAAAAAATATTGAACAAAACTAACATGACAGCTTGACACGACTCACGCGTGATCTGTCAAAAAGGTCTATTGAAAAAAGTACCTCTACTTCGATCATCCTATATTAGTGTCGAGCGGTAATTTGGATTTAATTTGCAAAATTTTTCTCAATTATAATGATTAACTAGATGAAAGAGAGCAAGTTGCGACCAACAGTTATCTCACAAGAAGCTTTTGTACTTGGGAAGTCGTCCTATGAAGATAAAAAAATTCAATCAGGCAATGATTGCCAAAGTTGTCAATGAAGTTTGCAATTATCTTTCAGTTGAGTACTGAAAAAACGATTGCAGAAGATAACTATCTACGATTTAACGAGTCCCGTAACCAAAACTTACCCAGGGATTCCTAGTTTGCTTTCGAATTTATGTAGAATGGATTATTATGGTCCAGGTAATCAAAAACTCGTTAAATATGAGCTTAATAATGTACAAATAAAACTTAGAAATATATAAGAGATCTGAGATTTGAATCCAGAACTACAATAGAATAAAGAGTATTAGCTCCTTTCCATATGAAAAGTTTCAAATACGTGATGGTTAATCAGTTGAAGTGGCCTTGGCCAGAGTTTGTTACTAGCTGATATCTTTTTACTTCAAAATATTTACGGTTAATTTTAAAGTTTTTAAATTTTTATAATTTTCAGTATATTTTAATAAATTTTTAAGTGCTCCAAAGGTGAAAATATATGTGAGTTTTATATGGCACATATGCACACGTATGTGGGTAGAGTTACCTGCACTCATATCACTAAGGGGTAAATTTGACTTATTTTTTATCAAACCACTGTAATTACTGTCAAAAGCAATAAATACCAGTCTTCGCAAATAAAGCGCTTGCATGCTTGTTCCACGGTATATTGTTCTCAGAATTTTCGCAAAACAAATTTCTTCTACTTGCCTTCGAGCACATATATATGTGTACTCATATACTCATATATATACTTATGTCAGCTAATAGTAAATTCTACTGACGCTTTCGCAGAATTTTATCTGTTGTGGCTAAGCGTAGAGCATATTTTATAGTGGTTGCTTAAATAGATTTATTTTAAATTTAGTTAAAATTTGTTGACAATAAATTTTTGGGATATACATGAACTTTGAAAAATATTTTCGATTTTTTTTTTTTATTATTATTATTTATTATATTACATTGGTGACCGCAATAGCCAAATAGTTAGCATTGCGTACTGCAATTAGGATGACCTCGGTGCGAGTTCGGATTCGAGCAACATCCAAAATTAAAGAATATTAATTTTTCTAATTGCGATCGCCCTTTGGTGTTCCTCTGTTTTGTACTTTATGAGCATACATTCTTCTTGTTCTTCTTTGTCGTAGATGCCGCTTACGCGATTATAGCCGTATCAAAAATAACGCTCCACTCGTTTCTTCACTGCTGTTTGGCGCCAGTTGGAAATACCAAGTGAGACCAGGTCGCTCTTCACCTGATTCTTCCAACGGAGTGGAAGTCTTCTTCTTCCTCTACTTAAGCCAGTGGATTAAAGCTGGAGCGCTTTCATTCATTCGGACGACATGACCTAGCCAACATAGCCGTTAGTCTCTTGGTTCATTGAACTATGTCAATGTCTAATCGTTCCATCGTCTGCGGTATTCGCCGTTGCCGACGCGCAAAGGACCATAAATCTTCCGCAAAAGTTTTCTCTTGAAAAATCCTAAAGCCCCCACATCGGCTGTCAACATCGTCCAGGCTTCAGAACCATAAGTTAGGACGGGAATGATGGGCGACTTGTAGAATTTGGTTTTGTTTCGTCTAGAGATGACTTTCAATTGCCTACTCAGTCCAAAGTAACACCTGTTGGCAAGAGTGATTCTGCATTGGATTTCAAGGCTGACATTTTTGTTTTTGTTAATACTGGTTCCTAGATAGATGAAATTATCTATGACCTCGAAATTATGGCTATCAACAGTTGCGTGGGAGCCAAGTTGCGAATGAAGTGACTGTTAAGTTGATGACAGGATATATTTCGTCTTGCCCTCGTTCACTAGCAGGCCCATTCGCTTCGCTTCTTATGACCAATTATATCAATATTATCGGCATACGCCAACAATTGCACACTCTTGTAGAAGACTGGACCTGGTCTATTTAGCTCTGAAGCTCGTATTATTTTCTCTAGCTTCAAATTGAAGAAATCACACGATAAAGAGTCTATTTGTCTGAAACATCGTTTGATATCGAACGGCTCGGAGAGGTCTTTACCAATTCTGACTGCTCTTCTGGTATTATCTAGAGTCAGTTTACACAGCCCTGTGAGCTTTATGGGGATATCAAATTCAGACACAGTGACGTAGAAGAAGTTGCTTGTCATGCTGTCGAAGGCAGCTTTAAAATCGATTAGGTGGTGTGTATCGATTATTCTCCCTCGAATTTGCTCTAAAATTTGGCGCATGGTGAATATCTGGTCAATGGTGGATTTGCCAGGTCTAAAAACACACTGATAAGGTCCGATCATTTTGTTGATGGTGGACTTTAGCCTTCCACACAATACGCTAGATAGGACCTTATGTGCGATATTAAGGAGACTTATCCCACGATAATTGGCGCAGACCGTGGGGTCTCCCTTTTTTTGGATTGGGTAGAGCACACTTAGGTGCCATTCGTCGGGCATGCTTTCGTCCGACCATATTCTGCAAAGAAGCTGATATATGCACCTTGCAGTTCTTCACCGCCGTATTTGAATAACTCTGCCGGTCAGCCAGCTTTGTAATTTTTTAGAGGGCAAAAAATACCCTAAAAAATATATATAAAATAACGAAAATCTACTTGAACAATAGTGCTAGTTTCATATTGTGCTTATTATTCTTGATAGTGGTTAGTTAAAAAAAAAAAATTTTTTTTCAATGAAAATGCATATCTGTTAACCCGGCGGAAAGTAGTTTAGTTAAAATAAATACAGAGTTTTTTTATTATAAAAATAAAAATAAATTTCCTATACATAACATATGCACCACCTGTACACACATGCAAATAAATTTCAAATTTGAAATCATGCATTTTCACTCACCTGATGCAGCGCTATAAAATCCTTTAAATCCCGCCATTTGCTCTCATACAATGAGCGACGTGAATACATGCGTTGAATTATCGCTGTCACATTACCGAACACGACGGCGTGCATTAATGCTGTCAGGCAAGATGGCAAACACATCAGTGATGGGTGAGGAGTAGTGGCGAAATGAAAAGAAATGAAGCAAAGTTAAAGTAATCACAGTAAATTACTGTGTAAATCCATATGTATGTTATTTTATGGTCTTAAGCAAACGCTGTTATACACATAGACTGCAAAGGAAATCTAATTTAATACACAAAAATACTAAAATATACTAATTCCGAACTAGTGCTTAAATTACTAGTCCAATATTGCTTAATATATATATTTAATAATACCCAACTAGGAAGAATAATAAAATAATAACAAAATTATCGAGAGTAAGGTATTTTTTCATCACGCTGTTAGTGTTTTACACTTGTTTACCACACCACTGGCGTGTTGAATTCTATTTTCGCACTCCACTGACACAATATTTTTTACCACAACGCTGAGATGAGGTTTTTTATTACACTACCTGAGTGTTGAATCTCGTCATACCACACCCCGGGTGTGTTAAATTTTTTTTAATACACTCGTTGGTTTTTAGTGGTTCTCCGCGTCATTTTCAATATGAAAATTAAAAAAAAATTATCAAAGTTGGAGTCTCTCTTTTGGCTTGTTTTTATTTTTTGAGGCTTGATAATGAACTAGTGAAAAAACTAAAATTTCATAAGACATTTACGGTTAAAGAATTAAACTAGAAAGAAGCTTGGAAAATGAAAAAGCTCTGGCAAAAATAAAAACTATAACTTTTCTAAAGGGTGATCCAAGTAGAGGTGCTTTTTTCATTAGCCTTTTTTGTCAAGCTTTCATGTTACTTTTGTTCAGCATTGTTTGGCATTTCATCATGGAAAGACTTACGCCAGAACAACGTTTACAAATCATTCAACTTAATTACGAAAATTTACGTTCTGTTAAAAATTTATTTCGCGCCCTTCGCTCAACTTATGATCGACATAATTGGCCTACTGAGCATACTATTCGCAACACCATCACCCATCTTGAGACCCAGCAATCAACACTGGATAATATTCGATCGAATAGACCACGTCCAGCACGTAGTGAAAAAAATATAGCGAGTGTACATGAAGACCGTGGAGAGTCGATTCGGTGCCTTTCGCAGCACCTCGGACTGACGCATGGAACGACTTGGCGCATTTTACGTCAAGATCTTAAACTGAAAGCTCACAAAATACAGTTTCTGCAAACACATAAGCCGCTCGACCTTCCCCAGCGGTATCGCTTCGCTCTGTGGGCTTTTGAAAAGTTCCAAGAAGATTCGACATTTTCGAGCCAAATTTTGTTCAACGATTAGGTCCATTTATGGTTCAATGGGTATGTAAACAAGCAAAATTGCCACATTTGGGACGAAGAGCAACCTGAAGAGATTCAATAGCTCTCATTTCAACCAGAAAAAACAACGTTTTGGTGTGGTTTGTGAGCCGGTAGAATTATCGGTCCATATTTCTTAAAAATAATGGCGGTGGGTATGTAACCGTCAATGAAGACCATTATCGCGCCATGATAAGCGACTATTTGATGTCTGAAATTGAAGCTCGTGATCTCCTCGACATTTTCCTTCAACAAGGCGGCACCGCTTCTCACACAGCAATGAGTGATAATTTCACGTTTTGGGACGGTCGATTTGCCACCAAGATAGTGTGATATCACACCGTTAGACTTCTTCCTGTGGGTATATGTAAAGTCAAAAGTCTATGCGACAATTCCGCTTCGATTTAGGCCTTGGAGCAAAACATCACGCGTGTCATTCGCCAGTTACCATTCGAAAGGCTTGAACGAGTCATCGAAAATTACACTCAACGGTTGGTCCATCTGGGACCTAGCCGCGACCAGCATTTGAAAGAGGTAATCTTTAAAAAATAAATGCCAAAGAATGTTCTTTCGAATGAAAATAAACTTCCCCATTAAGTTTGAATTTTCGGTTTTTTTTCTTTAAAAATGGGGGGAACCTGGAAATGGATCACCATTTAGCTCATATGCTAGTCACATTTCCTGCGTTGTATGTATACATACTCGTATTATATACACACTACTAATTAAAGCGTTAAATATTCACAGTGTGCTTTAAAGCTTCAATCAAATTGCTTTTAAACACATACTTAAGTATGTATTTACTCAAGACATACATAAATATGTTTCTTAATAGCTACTTCCCTGTTATATATGAACTGCTTCTTACCTCCAATTAGCATCATAACGATGGAGAAGACTTTCTCGGCTGTTGTATTCGCCGACACATTACCAAACCCCACCGATGTCAGACTGGTGAAGGTGAAATAGAGTGCTGTTGAATATGCCTCGGCATTGGTTATATTTGTTATTGGTATTTTCAGGCGTTCAGAGAGCGCGTGCATCCAACCTGTGAGAAAAAAATTTAAAAAAATTTAAAATATATAAATTTTTTATGAAGTAAATATGAACAATAATTGCTGTTCTTTAAAATTTAAATAAAATCATTTAATTCACTTTTGCTGTCATATACAAAATTGTTTGGAAAAATATTTATTCAGCAAAAGTAGTATTAAATACTCGTAGAATAATAGAGAATATAGGAACTGTGCTTCTAAAATATCGAGTATTTTTTAGATTTCGCACGCTTAAAGAGACCGGTTGTCAAAAAAATTTTTACGTTGATATACATATTCCTGAAATATGATAAAACGTTCAGCTGTTTTATATGTAAATTTTATCTGCGACAGCCGACAGGGTTATACGCGCTCAGCCTTTTCCGTTTGCTAAGAAAAATTGTGAGTCTGCTACGAGTAAAGTTTACGGGTAGTATAAGTGGTAGTGTCAATGATTTTGGTATGAAGCACGTGGCAGCAAAATTTGTTCAAAAATTGTTGAATTTTGAATAAAAACATGTCAAAACGGTCAATTATGATGCGGTATTACTGAAACGTAGAACAAATTAGAACAAGTGACGGAAAATGAGTTTACGGATGTGATGTTCAGACTAAATATGAATCATCGTAGTGAAGCCATTCTATCTTTTCAAGATCATAGAAGACTCGAGAAGTGCGATAGAGTGTATAAACTTGACTGTTCTTCGATTTTAATAGCATAAAATTCAACGAGTTCCTTCCACCAAATCAAACACTTCAATTAGGATTACTAACTACAAATCCAATGCCTTTTGGGTGAAGCTATTCGAAAAAATGGTCAGATTTGTGGCTTTTGCATCACGATAAGCACTTGCCCACACTTCATTGCTTTTTCATAAATTTTTGACCGAAAGCAAAACTGTTGTTATTCTCCAGCCTCCATATTCTTCATATACGATTAAATATGTTTTTATTTCTTCGGAAAAATGTTTGTCATAAATAATTTATTTTAACAAGGAAGAATGAACTGAGAAATTTTTTATATTATGTAAGGTAACAGTTTTATTATCTAAATGGTGATCCAAGTAGAGGTACTTTTTTCAATAGCTTTTTTGACAGATCACGAGTTAGTCGTGTCAAGCTGTCATCCAATTTTTGTTAAGTATTGTTTAGTATTTCATAATGGAGAGACTTACGAATGAACTACGTTTACAAATCAATCAACTTTATTACGAAAATTCACGTTCCGTAAAGAATGTGAGCGTACTTTTCGCAACATCATCACCCATCTTGAGGTCCAGCATTCTTTATTAGATAATGCTCGATTGAATAGATCACGTCCAACACGCAGTGTAGAAAATATAATGGCCGTAGCTGAGAGTGTACACGAAAACCGTAGAGAGTCGATTCAGCGCCGCTCGCAGCAACTCGCACTGACGTATGGAACGACTTGGCGCATTTTATGTCGAGATCATAAACTGAAAGCGTACAAAATAAGGTTTGTGCAAGAACTTAAGCCGCTCGAACCGAACCGCTTTCCCAAGCAACTTCGCTTAGCTATTTGGGCTCTTGAAAATTTCCAAAAAGATCCGACGTTTTCAAGGCAAATTTTGTACATCGATAAGGCCTATTTCTGGATCAATGGATATGAAAACATGTAAAATTGCCGCATTTTGGGACAAAGAGCAACATGGAGAGATTCAAAAGCCATTTTATCCAGAAAAACACCGGATTAGTATGGTTTTTGAGACGATGGAATCATCGATCCATACCTATTCAAAAATGATGCTGGTAAGAACGGAACCGTCAATGACGGCAGTTATCGCGCCATGGTAACCGACTATTTGATGCCTGAAATTGAAGATCATAATCTCCGCGACATTTGGTTTCAATAAGACGGCGCCATTTCCCACACATCGCATCAATCAATGGATTTATTGAGAGAATACCTCGGTGAGCAGATAATTTCACGTTTTGTACCGGTCGATTGGAAACCAAGATCGTGTGGGGATATGTAAAGTACAAAGTCTATGCGGACAATCCCGCTTCGATTCATGCTTTGGGGCAAAACATCACGCGTGTCATTCGCCAGTTACCCGTAAAAATGCTCCAATATGGCATCGAAATTTGGACTCAAATTTGGACCATCTGAGAGGTAGCCGCGGCAACATTTGAACGAGACAATCTTCAAAATAATAAACGCCAAAGAATGTTCTTTCGAATTATAATAAACATTCCCCATAAAATTTGATTTTTTTTATAGGTAGGAAACCTCAAAATAGAGCACAGCAGAACTAACAGTCAGCTAGAAACTATTACAGTTGATTCATTTATGATAAATTTTAAGTGATTAAGTACCAATTTTTTTTTTTTTTTTTTTTTTTTTTTTTTTGATTCACCTTCAAGTCTTTGTAATAATTTTCTCCTAATCCTCCTCCGAATAAATCTTATTTGGGGAATTAGGATCCGCAATAAAAAACGCTTAGAACCACTCCAACAGCTTCACTAGAAAGGCTACTCAATCTATCACCAATCGACAATGCAATGTAAGGTTTTGTAGCGAATTCAGCTGCAAGATTGGCATTAACTGATTTTTCACAAGGATCTTCGCGCATCGCTCGATAAGCAGGGAAAATATACCACATAACCCCACGTTTTTTTTTTTTTCTGGGAAAGATAGTTCCAAGTCACATTAATAGGGGGTGGATGCCGCAGCAGCAAGCGACCTACCAGCGAAACTTGCGACATCTACATGGACGCGTCAAAAATGGCTGACGGATGACCGGAATTTATTGCGTAGAACTACAACTCAGACAACAACTCAAACTTTCGGTATACTGTGGTATCTTCCAGGCCATAGTCTTCGTGGTTAAGAAAGTTGCTGAAATAGCTAAAAAAAACAGGAAATCACATAAAAGACATTGATATAAATGTAGATAGCCAAGCGGCGCAATTAAAGCAATATCCTTAAAAGTAGTAGTAGTTTCATATTTACTAGGTACACCAGGCATTCCGGAAAACGAAATAGTTGATTAGATTGGAAAAAGCGTCAAAATTGTATGTACCGAGCTAGTCCGGGGACGGTTCAGTGTGAGATGGAATGCCTTAAAGACATGCTGCATCGCCAAGATCATAGGCAAGGACACTGAACTGAAATACGTTTACTTGTGGCTCAAGTGGTCTGGAAAGGGTTTCAGGACGGTTGTTGGCTTAATAAAAAATCACAACTTACTGGCAGCACACACGACCCGAATAGAGTTTACAAATGATGACTCTACTACTGCGTCTGTGCTGCTTTATCTGGAACTCGTCCGAGAAATCTAGTAGCTTCACAGTTCAGAGGACTAGATGAAGTATGGAAATTATATATATTATATGAACTACTTCAGTTTGAACTAAACTAAACTTCCCGTTTACCATTACAATGAACCAACCTAACCTATAACCTAACCTTCTTCGATTCGCCTACACCTGATTTGGGCGTTAACATCTTTAAGTTCTTCACGTATATCGGGTCTGATGGCATTACACACGCAATGTTGTAAAGGACTTAAAGGTATTTCTGGAGAAAGGTATTGTCCCAGCTTCGGAGATTTTGAACTTTAACTGCTTGAAAAAGTTTTTCGACGAGCGCAAATCTTATAGCCAAAGCTTTTCTAGGTTAGGATACACCAAACTACAAATCACTATGTCTTTGCACTGGCTTCCATAAGACATAAATTAATTTCATTCATAGATATAGAAACTGAATGAAATTTCGGGTGATCGAAAAGTCGGTGGGGGATAGTTTTCTCTGCCCTTCTGCTATCTTTATTGAGTCAATTCGGCGAACGCTCTAATCACACTAGAATATGAGCGGTATGAATGTATTAATTTTCCAATGTCGAATACATCTGTGCGTATAGTTGTAGATTTCTCCTCGATTGACGGCGAGGGAATGTGACATCCGAAGGTTTAAGTCATGTACATATTTGAGAAAACTCTTAAACAAACTAAGTTACCTCGACCCTAACCTAACCCAATAATATAATAACCATTAATTAATGCACATATAAAAGGCAAAATTTTCAAAGTCGACAAAAAGGAGCATACAGGCAAAATAAACATCAAACGACAGCTTAACTAAGCATAAAGCAAGGACATTAATTTAGCCGAAAAATTGCATATCCTGCGCAGCTGCCAGTCAATTATTCTTTAACCTTATTGACACTTAAATTTTATTACGCACGCTAGTTAATAAGACGAAATTGATGCTTCAGAAAATATCCTTTGACTAATTGGATTGACCTATTGACCTTTCAAACTCTTCGATTGACAAATAAATACGCACGAGCGAAGCTTGCGTTCACAACTTGCTGACCTAAGCTGAAATAAACACTTTGTAGAGAAACGAAAAAGAAGATGAAGAGGAATCAGAAAAGCAAACAACAACAACAAAACACATACATACATATGTTTTAACAAATGAATGATTAAGCGCAAAAGACAGATTTTACACAAGACAAGTCAAGCAGACTTGAAAGGCAAGGCAGGACGAAGAAAAATTGCGACAACTAATCCACTAAAGGAGAGACTGCTGTCAATGATTAGTAAAAGGAAAAGCAAAAGCAAAACAAAAAAAAAGAAACGAGAAAAATGTCAACAATGTTGGACTTAGAAAAATGCACAGATACGAGTACATCCATGCACACAAATCGTCAGACACAAGTATAGACAGTTAACTCAACAGTATCACAGCAGTCATGTATTAGGTGTAGTTGTAGGAAAAACTTGGAATGAGCAAAACAGCAACGTCAGCGGATCATTGCAGAGCAACAGCTCAATGTCAGTAAACAAACAAGCTTTGCGCTGAGGCAAATGTCACATGGCGGTGCATGAGCATGGGTTATGGATGTACACGCATTTGTTATGCATATACTGTGGTGCGTATTAAGATGTACATCTGCTCATATACATATATGCAGCATAGTTTGTTTATTTGCTACAATAGTTTGCTTTGCTACACTCCTAACCAGCAAGGCGGAACCACACTTGAGGGCAGAAGGAAATTGCTTATAAGTTTTCGTTTCCTGACAGCAAGAGCGATAAATATATTGGTATTTGTACATGTGTTTCTACCCATATATTGGGAGTGTTTAGATATGCTGCAGTGAAAGGGTAGACTAGTATGTAAAATATTCTGTGTGAAAGGGTAGACTAGTATGTAAAATATTCTGTGTGAAAGGATAGACTAGTATGTAAAATATTCTAGTATTTAACTAGTATGAAATAGTTCGTTACTTGTATAGCAATTCCCCAGTGCAATAACTGCTATACAAATAGTAATAATTTTCACCACTACGCTATTCGAATGTTGTTGTTATTTCTAGTACATCACGGCTGAATTTTATTTCCTAATAAGTACTGTTGAACTGCGAATCACGGTGGCCGTGTAGTTAGATGTTATCAAAGTAGCGCACGAGGCTCGCGCTTCGAATCGCTGCAGCCAAAATAATTTTTAAAATTTTTTTTTTTTGTGAATTAGAAATTTAACACATACTATTATATGGCAGTTAGTAGGACATCGTCATATTAAAAATACCAGCTTCTTACTTCGGCAATATATGGATGATAAGCCAAATTTGAAAGAAAAATTATGAAATGTTGGTTGAGATTTTTCAAGAAAACAAAAAGGAATTTGTAATTATTTTGAATGCTCACAAAGGGTGATCCATTACAATGTTCCCTACTTTTTTAAAGAAAAAGCACAGAAAATTCAAATTTAAAGGGTAATGTTTATTATCATTCGAAATAACATTTTTTTGGCATTTAGTTTTTGAAGATTATCTCTTTTAAATGTTGACCGCGACTACGTCTGAGATGGTCCATCCATTGAGTCCAATTTTCAATGACTTATTCGAGCATTTCGACTGGTAATTGGCGAATGACAGGCGTGATGTTTGGTCCAAGGCCTGAATCGAAGCGGGATTGTCCGCATAGACTTTAGACTTTACATATCCCCACAGGGAAAAGTCTATCGGTGTGATATCACACGATCTTGGTGGCCAATCGACCGGCCCAAAACGTGAAATTATCTGCTCGCCGAACTTTTCTCTCAATAAATGCATGGATGCGTGGAGGTGGCGCCGTCTTGTTGCAACCGAATGTCGCGGGAATCACTAGCTTCAATTTCAGGCATCCTAGAGTAGGTTATCATAGCGCGACAACGCTCGCCATTAGCGGTTACGTTCTCACCGGCGTCAGTTTTGAAGAAATATGGTCCGATTATTCCACCGACCAAACCGTTGTTTTTCTAGATGAAATGGTAGCTTTTGAATTTCCTCAGACTGCTCTTCGTACCGAATGCGGCAATTTTGCATGTTTACATAGCCATTGAGCCAGAAATGGGCCTTATCGCTGCACAAAATGTTCCTTGAAAACGTCGAGTTCTTCTTGGAACTTTTCAAGAGCTCGTAGAGCGAAGCGATGTCGCTTGCGAAGATCGCCCGGCTTCAGTTCTTGCACAAACTGTATTTTGTACGCTTTCAATTTATGATCTCGACGTAAAATGCTCCAAGTCGTTGCATACATCAGTCCGATTTGTTGCGAACGGCTCCGAATCGACTCCCCACGGTCTTCGTGTAAACACTCAGCTACGACCACTGTATTTTCTTCGCTGCATGCTGGACGTGGTCTATTCGGCTGAATGTTATCCATCAATGAATGCTGGGTCTCAATATGGGTGATTGTGTTGCGAAAAGTAAGCTCAGTAGGCCGATTATGTTGACCATAAGTGGAGCGAAGGCGTAAGTCTTTCCATGATGAAATGCCAGACAATACTGAACAAAAATAACACGAGAGCTTGACACGACTCACGCGTAGATCACGCGTCAAGAAAAGGCTATTGAAAAAAGTAGCTCTACTTGGAACACCGTTTATATGATTTCTAATTATGACTACATACGTTTTATATCATGAGTATTTAAAATAATATTAGGTTTTTTTCTAATATTCTGTGTGAACCAGGTTACAAGTCTAACAGGGAGCTCTAATGTTTTCATTATATCAAGAGAGTATTCTAATAGGTGATGATTTACAGTATCTTCTTCTTATACTCTCTGGCAGCTTCTATATTAATCATTTTATGGTATCTCTAGTATACAGCGGCTGCAAATAAGACAGTGATGTGTTAGCACTCTTTTTTAGAGCTCTTGTGTCATTCCTTTTAAATTTCAATAGTGAATTCTGGCTCTTATCTTGATCTTATTGTTAATTGGTACCAAATCTGGCTAGTTTTTCTGCTTGTGAGTTACTTAGAGTTACTTATGATATCTCTTTGTTCTGGAAGCCATTGCAGATTTATTGTGAAGTGGGATGTTAGTCCTACTAACAGACATTCTTTCACTATATTTGATGTGATCCTAAGAGACTTTATTGGTATCAAAATTATCAGTAGTTAAGTGTATTTAATAATTTTTTTTTATTCCCATCAACTCTATATTAATCATTATCATCTATGATCTTTTGGCATTTTTCAGGTAACTCCGAAATTCCGTGATAATTTCAACGGCGAAAAACTAGGCCAAATGGTTTTCTTCGGCTCTTCGGTAAACCAAGTTTTAACAAACAGGCAAGTTTTGCAGAGACCGAAACAAAAGGTAGTTCGATGGTGCAAAGTGCGGTCTAAATGGTGAGTGCGTCAAAAGCTCCCAACCACCATTTTATCCTCGTCATCGAAAATATATATGGTTTAGTGATCTCATGATGAACTCAGCACTTTTGCTATTGATCAATTATGTACGCTTGGTTTTGAAGATTTTATTATAAGCTGGTAAACTGTTGAGAGTAGAGCCATGAGTTAATAATTTTAGAAGGTTGTAGCAGCTCATAATGAACAACTCCCTTCAAATACCACCATATATTCAGCACCACCTTACTGTCAATTCAGGCTTCGAAGTCCTTTGTTGAGGGCTACCGCACTTTTTATCATGCTTTTTTATACCTTTTATGTACCTGAAATGGTACATTAATTTTGATTCGAGCTATGTAAGTACCAGAAGAAGAAGAGATATACACACCGAAATTTATACCAATTATATCATAATGAAGAGCTTAGATGATTTACCCACGATCGTTGGTGGGCACATTTTAAATTTTGGAACATAGATCCATCAAAAAAATACTTAACAACGTGAAATTTTGTATCGGACTACTATAACAAATAGCTCCCATACATTGGTTTACTCACATATGAGGCTTTGGTCAAAACTCAATCAAAAAAGCATAGAGGAGTGTAAGATTTAGCGTAGGATTTAGTATATTAAACTAAACATTGGTACTAAACGTAATCGAAATCGGAATAATATATCATACGAGGTGTGTTCAAACGAGAAAGAGAAATTTGAGTTTTTTTGAAAATTAGTTATTTATTCATCAATATCTAAAGGGTTTTCGAATAGGGATGATATGAGTTCTAAGTATTGTTTTAACCATTTTTAATATATCATGATCTGTCTTTTTTTTTCATTGTATTCTGTAATGTTTACAATTTCATCACGGCAAGATATACGCAATAACAACGTTTACAGATTATTCAATATTATTACTAAAATAATCGTTCTGCAATTTCAACTTTTCGTGCGCTTTAGCCATTTTATGGTCGCAATAATCGTACACCTGTGCTCGCTATTCGTCGAATCGTTGAAAATTTCGGGAGCACATTTTCTCTACATAATGTTCAAGTGCCAATAAGACAAAGAACCGCTCGAAGTAAAGAAAATATTTCTGCCGTTCAGGCAAGTGTTGCCGAAAATCGCAATTAGTGGATTCCAAGATGTTCTCAAGAATTGGGACTGTCTCAAACCACAACCTTGAAGATTTTGATAAAGGATTTGGGCTGGCATCCGTATAAAATTGTTCTTATGGACTACCATAAACGTCGTTAATTTGCTGATTTTGCCTTGGAACAACTTGAAAATGATAACGATTTTTTTAAGAGAATCATCTTCCCCGATCAGGCTCATTTTCATCTCAGTGTTCGGTAAATAAACAAAACTGTCGAATCTGGTGCGAAGAAAATCAAATCAAATCAAAACAAATTATTCATGAAAAACCAAAGCATTCACCTAAATTGACAGTTTGATGTGGTTTTTGGTCTGGTTGGTCATCGGTCCGTACCCCTTTCGAAATAAAGCTGGTAGCAACGTTACTGTCAATGGAAAGCGGTATAGATCGATGACAACTAACTTTTTATGGCCAAAATTGGGAGAAGTTCATCTTAACAATATCTGGTTCCAACAAGACGTGGCAACGTGTCACACAGCACATACAAAAACCGAATTATAGCGAGGAAGGTTTGGAGATTCGATTATTTTAAGAAATTGTGACATTGAATGGCCTCCAAGAAGATGTAATTTAACACCATTAGACTACTTGTTGTGTGGTTATTTGTAGTCAGTGGTCTTTAACAATAAACCAGATGTTCTTCAAGATTTAGAAGTCAATATTCAACATGCTATTCATGACATATGACTTGATTTAGTGGAAAAAGTGCTCAAAAATGGGGCTCATCGAATTCGTTCGTCAAGTAAACCCCCTCGGCTATAATACGTTTATGCCAACGCTTTTTCCAATCCTCGAAACACTTCTGAAATGCGCTTTCCGGTACGGCCGTCAGCTCTTTTTCCGATTCTGACTTGATCTCATCAATTGTGCTAAAACGCTTTCCTTTAATTGAGATCTTTATTTTTGGGAATAGAAAAAAATCCGCAGGAAGCCAAATCTGTTGAATACGGTGGTTGAGGCATGAGTAAGGTTTTGTTTTTGACCCACAAAATCACGAATAAGCATTGATGTGTGAGCTGGTGCATTATCGTGATGCAGAATCCACGTTTTGTTTTTCCACAATTCCGATCGTTTGAGCTGTATTCCTTCACGCAAACGTTGCATAACTTCCTTGTAGTATTCCTTATTAATTATACGACCTTTTGGTAGGAACTCATGATTCACCACACCATTGTTATCAAAGAAAACAGTGAGCAAAACCTTCACCTTTTTTTTTGAACATACCTCCTACAACCGATTTGTTGAGATATGGAATTTTTGGTCAAAAAATCCGCCAAAAAGGCATGTAAGAGTGTAAAATTTGGTATTCTGCAGACATAAGTAGAAGTTCAAATTGACACTGAAGATCAACAAAATCGAGTTTTGCAATAAATTTGATATGTTCTTGTAAGATATAAAGACTTCGGCATGACCGAAGACAACTGTTCTCTCTTGTTTCATTTCATATTATCTTGTTCGACATTTGCACGGGATGAGTGACTTCAAAAATGATTTAATTGGCAGCCAAACATTAAGCGTCTTTGCCTGGCTATCATTTCTTAAATGATTCTAAACTATCACGTGAGTAATATTTAATTCCTCCGCCATCTCCTCATAGCTTGCGGGTCACTCATGATAAACTAGTTGCAGAAATTCATCGTCTTTTTATGTCACTGACCGATTAGAGCAAAGTGCATCTTTTACATAAAATTTACAGAAACAAAGTCGGGCAAACCACTCCTGGGCCTGGCGCTTATATACAGCATTAATTAGAAATTTTTCGAACTTTTTGCAGTAAAAAGCCTCACATAACGTATTTCTTCGGAAATTTTACTAATTTTAAAAACCAAATAAATTTTCATCCAAAAGTCAATTTAAAGAACTGAAGAATATTTCCTGAAATGTCAACTTTCAAATACGCGTTGATTTGATCGAATCGTGTTAGTATTGACTGAAATAAGAGCATCAACAGCAGCTAGCTACCAAAGCCATGTTGACTTTTTAAATGATGCGACGTTAGCCTGAAATTCGAATATGAAAAAGCTTTAGCTTTTCCTTTTCAAATACCAATATTAAAATACCTAGAATTAATGTCAACACGAGACTTGAGTAAACAAATTTATGTGCTTTGAAAATTTCTTGAAAGTTAATAATTATTCGGCAAATATCACCAAAAACTTTTCAATACTTAAAACTCTACACATATACTCCAACTCTCAATATTTTCAGTATCTTACACAGGGATTGTTTGGTTATTGTTGCTGTTGTGATTTCTAATATCATTGAGCGTGTCAATAAAGTTTTGAGAACATCAACCTACAACCACAAAAATCAATGTCAAATTAGCATTAGCAAGCCAGGAAGTACAAGATACTACAAACAAACAGTTTATATATATATATTTGTATATATGTATACACGTATACACACACACTGGCCCAACGCACAACGCACAACACACTAAACGCAAGGCAATTAAAAGTCAATCAGAAACTGCACGAATTGACTTTGTTGCTTCCTTGACAAAATTTTTAATTGGAAATACATAAACTTGAGGTAACATGGTTGCCAGACCACATTACAACCTTAACTATGTGTGTGTGTGTGTGTGTAAGTGTGTATTTTTGTATATAGTATAAATCTGTGGTACATAACTAACTTTCCACCACAGATGTGATAAACTCTTTAGTAACTAATTAAAATCAAATTGTATACTCGTGTTTTGCCAAAGACATTATTAAAGACAACAACAAAATTAGACTTAATAGCTCTTAGCATAGAGCTCAGTGCATTTGAAGGGTTATCCATTTTGGGGCTTCCAAAATAAACGTAAATTTGTTCAGAGATTTCTTTATAGAGTTTTCCAACAAGAGTAATATGATTTCTTTACAACAAAAAAACGTACCAATTGTTAAAGAAATTCAAATGTTTTTTTATTTAATGTAAAGTACAATCGATACAATTAAGTGCTGAATATAACACCGTCCAAATGGACTCCACGACTTCTTTTGCAGGATCGAGTTCAGTGAAACCAAATTTTGAGTACTTTTTCCATTAAATCAAGTCGGATGTCATAAATAGCACATTCAATATTGACTTTTCAAGCTTTGAGAGCGTCTGGTTTATTGCTAAAAACCAATGACTTCAAATAACCCCACAAGAAATAGTCTAATGGTGTTAAATCACAACTTCTTGGAGGCCATTCAATGTCACAATTTCTTAAAATAATAAAATCTTCAAACCTTTCTCGCAATAATTCGGCTATTACACGAGCTGTGTGAAACGTAGCCACGTCTTGTTGATACCAGATGTTGTTAAGATCAACTTCTTCCAATTGTGGCCATAAAAAGTTGGTTATCATCGATCTATACCACTCTCCATTGACAGCAACGGTGCTACCAACTTCATTTCGAAAGAAGTACGGACCGATAATTCAACCAGACCAAAAACCACATCAAACTGTCAATTTGGGTGAATGTAATGGTTTTTCATAAATAATTTTTGGATCTTCGTCGCCCCAGAATCGACAGTTTTCTTTATTTACCGCACCACTCAGATGAAAGTGAGCCTCATCGGAGAAGATGATTTTCTTAAAAAAAATCGTTATCGGTTATAAGTAATGAGCTGTATTCAAAGGCCTATTTTTGTTAGAAACATTATTTGTTCATTGAATATTTTGTTTACCACAAAGAAAAAATGGTAGAAGTGACAGCTGTTTCGGAGATCACCACATCTCCTCATCAGACTTCTATTGCCAGGAATCGAACCGACGGATTCTGGCATCACAGGCGAGTGCTCTACCAACTGAGCCAACGCCTGCCATGTAATCTGTTGTTGTATTATTCAATTTTTTACTAACCAACAACTGTTAAGTGCGCTAATATTTAGCCGCTATTTTTACTTAATGTTGGGTTAGCGAGTATTTTTGTAATCCTGCATACCTTCAGGCATTAGTAGTCTGAGAAATGTATATGAGTAGGATTGCTTGTCGAGTATTTTTAATGCGGCCTGTAATTGTTTTTGGTTATAAGCAACATCTAACAAAAATAGACCTTTGAATACAGCTCATTACTTATAACCAAAAACAATTACAGGCCGCATTAAAAATACCCAAAAATCGTTATCGTTTTGAAGTTGTTCCAAGGCAAAATCAGCAAATTCGCTACGTATATGGTGGTCCGATGGCTTCAGTTCTTGAGTGAGAACAATTTGTTATGGATGCAAGCCCAAATTCTTTCTCAAATTCCGCCAGGTTGTTGCTTGAGACAGCCCCAATTCTTTAGATCGTCTTGGAATCGACAAATTGCTGTCTTCAGCAAGCCTTGCCTGAACGGCAGCAATATTTTCATTACTTTAACCGGTTCTTTGTCTTAATGGCCCTTCAACATTATGTAAAGAAAGTGTACGCTAGAAACTTTCAACAATTCGACGAATACCGAGCACAGTTGGACGATTATTACAACCATAAAATGGAAAAGCGCACGAAAAGTTGCAATTGCAGAACGATTATTTTAGTAATAATATTGAATAATCTGTAAACGTTGTTATTGCGTATATCTTGCCGTGATGAAATCGTAAACATTACTGAATACAATGAAATAGATATATATTAAAAATGGCCAAAACAACACTCAGCAATCATATCATCCCAAAACCCTTTATTATACAGTTTGAACCTTGGCATTATAGCATATTAGCATAGCATATGCGAGACACTAGATCATTCAAATGACCGCCTCGTGAATTTTGCAAACTTCGATCCGTTTGAGGTAATTTTCTACCACTTTTTAGCAGCCCTAATCTGATAAAAGGTATTGTCAATAGTCCATTCCTGCTTAGCGGCCTTAACCTTAGTATCCCTTTAAGACAATCTATACACTTTAGGCCCCTTTCCTTGCCTTTATGCAAAACAAATTTTGAAATGCACGACCCATTAAGATGTTTGCGTAACGATTTTAATTCTCATTACACCAGCTTTGATTCTTCTGAATCACTATTTCGTATAAGAAAATATTTTCTGAGTGTTTTTTCACTTTTTAATAATCTCTTCATTCCCAACGCTTCTTAACCTCAAATTACTTTATAGCAGCTGATAAGCAAATCTTTAGCTGCTCAGTGTAAGTAGCAAGTGTAGCGCCGCGACTTTCCACGGTCGGTCTCGGTTTCAGGACAGTCCAGGCTGTATCTGGTTTTTTGGTCACCGGTATGTTGGATTTTAAGTTTATCCATCAGCTGCGCCTATCGATCCATTGGACGGGATGATGTACAACGATGGATTCGTCGTCGCAAACAAATTATGGAGCAGTCTCTCAGCCATATCTCGACGAAGTTTGTCTTTCAAGTGCTCAGGGGTTAAAGGTTTATCCGCTAAAACACGGTGTTTCGCGTAGCCTCACAAAAAAAGTTCAACGGTCTCAAATCGCACGATCTCGGTGGCCAATTCACATCGCCAAGAAAAGGACGGGTAACTTCTCTCGCAATAAATAAAATATTCGCTCGTATTGCGCGGCATGTGGCATTAACTTTGTGTAACCACATATTGACTTGGACAATTCAACTGCAGGCCAATAAGTCAGTCATCGTATGGCTATGACGCTCCGAATTGACAGTGGCAGTCTCGCCGTTATCATTTAGAAAGAAATAAGGTCCAATCACACCACCGGACCAAAGAGAGCACCAGACAGTAAGTTTTTTGGGTGTAATGGCCTCTTTACAGTTATTTGAGGATTCCAGGAGCCCCAAATCCTTCAATATTGCTTATTTACGTATCCACCGAGTGAGAAAAGTGCCTCGCCGATGATAAGAATTTTGTTTGAAAAATAGCGGTCTACTGCTTGTTTTCCAAGTATTGACGTAACTACGGTGTTGTGGATGGTGAATGGTCAGTTTGCCTCAGTTTTTCTAAGAGCTGGACTTTTTATGGATGTCGGTGTAAGTCCAAGTGCAAAATGCGACATAATGTGACATAAGAAAATACCAGCATTTGAGAAGGTCGAGAAATATGCACATATACTTTCACTTACAGCAGCGATATTTGAAATGGAGCGAGGAAAACAAAGATGCGCATGCCCTACAATATCTGTTACCGATACAATATTTTCAATTTTCTTTAAAACTGTACTGATTGCTTGAGTAGATGGGCGATTATGTATATTATAATCTCCTCTTAAAGCACAAAACGAGGCACTAAATCACAAAACCAACATTTTAGTAGTTGGTTTCAAAAATTTCAACGAGTTGTCTGGTTGTTAAGCAATTCATTTTTATGAATACCTGAATTTTAACTAAAACAAAAGATGATTGGTTTGACAGTTTAGTCCGACAGATCTCCAAATACAGTTCTGCGCTTCGAAAATCACGAAATGGATAACCTTGTATACATAAAAATATAAAGGGTGATCCTTTTCGAGGATCCCTACTTTTTTAAATGTTGTCTGCTGCTACGTCTTAGATGGTCCATCCATTTAATCCAATTTTCGACAACTCGTTCAAACATTTCGACTGGTAACTGGCGAATGACACGAGTGATGTTTTTCTCAAAGACCTGAATCGGAGCGGGATTGTCAATATAGACTTTAGACTTTACATATCCCCACAGGGAAAAGCCTAGCGGTGTGATATCACACGATCTTGGTAGCCAATCGACCGGCCCAAAATGTGAAATTATCTGCTCACCAAAGTTTTCTCTCAATAAATCCATTGAATGATGCGATGTGTGGGAAGTAGCGCCGTCCTGTTCAAACCAAATGTCGCGGAGATCACGAGCTTCATTTCAGGAATCAAATAGTCGGTTATCGTGGCGCGATAACGGTCGCCATTGACGGTAACGTTCTCACCGGCATCAATTTTGAAAAAATATGAACCGAAGGTCAAGCGGCTTCAGTTCTTGCACAAGCTGTATTTTGTATGCTTTAATTTTAAGATCGCGACGTCAAATGCACCAAGTCGTTCCATACGTCAGTCCGAGTTACTACGAACGGCACCAAATCGACTCTCCACGATCTTCGTGTACACTCTCAGCTACGGCCGCTATATTTTATTCACTGCGTGATGGACGTGGTGTATCCGGTCGAATATTATCCAATATGCTGGGTCTCAAGATGGATGATGTTGTTGCGAATAGTACGCTCAGTAGGCCGATTATGTTGGACATAAGCTGAGGGAAGCGCACGAAACACATGCCTTACAGAACGTGAATTTGCTTAATTAAGTTGAATAATTTGTAATCGTTGTTCGGGCGTAATTATTTCCATGATAAAATGCCAAACAAGACTGAACAAATATAACATGACTTATTGACACGACTCGCGCGTGATCTCTCAAAAAAAGACTATTGAAAAAAGCACCTTTACTTGGATCACCCTTTATATATATATCCATGGGTACACAGTTGACCTTTACACTAGCACAAAATAATTATCTGCTTGTCATTTCTGGTTCAACTTTCCCACTTGTGGTTATGCCTAAAGCTATTACCAATACAACAACCAACTATGAAGCACTACAAGTATTGCTAAGCAAATCATCAATAACGGAAAACAAGCCTTACTTGTTGACAACAACTGGAAAGATATGCCGATAAGTAATGGTAGAAAGAAGAGGAACGGAAGTAAAAGTTGAAAATTTTAACAAAACTCTGCACTGGTAAACTTTCATTGGGAAGTGTGAGTTTTGCCATTTTATTAACGCCCGATCAAGTGTTTTTTGACTGTTGGAAAGTCAAATTATTTGGTTAGTAAGCAATTTTCGTAATGAGAGTCGAAGGTTGTGTTATTTGCATGTTGGTTTTTTTGTTTGTTTTTTTTTTTTTTGTTCAAAGTTTGAGGTTATTGGAAGAATGAAAATAATTTTAAGCTGTCAAGACGAGCCGAGAGCAAATTAGTTGATTAAATTTTATATTTTTAAAGATGCGGTGGAGGGAAAATTTGATTTGTTGAGCAAAACCGTCGTTATGTTCTCCACAAGATATCAAAATCCGTCCAAAAATCATCTGAGGGAAATCGAATTTGGCAACTTGCCATAAATTTGATAAGTCCATGAAAGGATGGTTTTGAAAAGATCTTGTGGAATGAAATATCGGTTACTTAGAGTATGTGGCTGTGGTTCTAAGAGCAAAATCTATGTAATTTTTATATATGAGACTTGGGAAGCCTAAAGTGTCGAAAGCTCTCTGTTTGTAACCATTTGATGGAAAACTTTTCTCTTTTATTACATGTGTTAGATCTTTAGTCAAAAGCCATAAATTAATAGTTTAATACTAGTTAGAAACTAGTTCATGGATGGTAGTTATAATACCAGCTACTATTTAGCAGGAGTAATAGCTATTCACGAGCCGCCAACTAAAAGGGCAAATTATATTTTCTGTGCAATAAACTGATCTAGAATTAACCATTGGTGAACTGGTTTAACATTATCCCATAAATACCAGTTCAAAACTTTCTGTTGTGTGTAGTAGGCGTAACGATAACTCTCAGAAACAGAACGCATACAATCAAAGTGTTGATAAGCGCTCCATAATGTAAACATTTTGGTACTAATTGGCAGTGTGTAATGGACCCTAGTGACCTTGGCAGGGCTAGAGGCTTATCTAAACCTATGTTGTGCTTCTGGTTCGGTAATTCAACTTCACATTGAACTGACAAACGAGCATCTCTATCCACACATGGGTTTTAATCACGGCCCCCATGTTAATTTCCGAAACGCCTTGCTGCATGAACAGGTCGTAGGGCTCCTGTTTTCCGTTGCATCAGATTTAGGCTTCCAATCTCCGGTAGCCGACAGCTACTACTAGTTGAGCAGCCACACAGCTCCGGACTGTTGATCGCGTGTTGGACGCATTATGTAGGGTAATGATTCACAGTTTTGTCATTCGCACTTCGCCATCTAAGCACTCTACGTGCAAATAACTCAAATTAATGTAAATTATCAGCACAAGATAGAACATTACATCATACCATCAATATGTCCCAACCACTCCGACACCCTTAAAATTCCTAATGTCCGAATACAAGGGACATTCTCACAGCTCATGTACCCAATCCAATGTGACTCGACCATTAAGACTATTTTCGGAAATTCTCTTCGCACAGTTTGGTGTGGTTGTTGGTCTGATGGAATCATCGGTCCGTACTTCTTTCGAAATGAAACTGTCAATGGAGAGCGGTATAGATCGATGATAACCAACTGTTTATGGCACCAATTGAAAGAAGTTGATCTTTGTAAAGATTCCAACAAAACGGGCCTACGTGTCACACAACACGTGCAACAACCGAATTATTGCGAGAAAGGTTTCGAGATTTGATTACTTCAAGAAATTGTGACATTGAATGGTATCCAAGAAGTTATGATTTAACACCATTAGACTACTTCGTGTGGGTTTGTTTGAAGTCGTTGGTCTTTAACAATAAACCACAGTCTCACCAAGCTTTAAAAGTCAATACTGAATGTGCTGTCATGACATACGACCTGATTTAATGGAATTAGTGCTCAAAAATTGGGCTCATCGAATTCGTTCCTGCAAAAGATGAACTTAATTGTATCGATTGCGCTTCACCATTATTAAAAATTGTGTTTTTTTTTAAAGAAATCATATCACTCTTATTTCAAAACCCTTTACTTATACATCAGACTCCTTTTTCGTGAATGTCTGACGGATTGAACCACAGCCTAAACTGCTGATTGTAGAACCGACAAATTTAGGGTTGCATTCTGTGTAAAATGTTTGTATCTGGAAGGAAAAGGCACCTGGGACCCATCTATTTGGAAAATTATTATTTTTGGTTCGATTTTGCATAGATTAAACACAAAATTTGGTTTATCTTGTAAGTATTCAAACATTCTAACATAATAATTAATTGATTTGTTAAAATAAATGCATAAAATAAATACATGCCTAAGGCTTCGATTACTGACATTGAAGTGTAATATTTCCAAGAGATTAGGGCAGTCGAATGAACCTCTTACAATATTGGACACAAAAAAGGTAGCGAGAAATGAATGTCTCATAGAAACATAAAGAATCTTCAGTATGTAGGGATGAAAAAGGAGTACTAATGCGGCGAATAAATGCGTAAGATTTTGAAGCAGTACAATTAATATGATTAGAGACACTCAATTTTGTATCGAATTAAACACCTAGATCCATAATTTCACAAACCCAATCAAGAAGTATCCCGGAAATATGGTAACGCGTAGAGAAATTATGAAACTTTCGGGTATGAGTGGAGTGAGAACATTTTTTGACATTCAACAATAAATATTTCCAAGATGCACCAATATTGCAGTTTGTCAAGGTCCACTTGAAGCGCAACGGTAACACTCAGGCTTTTAATTACTGACTAAATCTTGAGGTCATCAGCAAAAGGAAGAAATTTATATGTGATGTAAAAGGAGCTAACATCATTGATGAATGTTGCTATCAAAAGATCGGGATGAGACATTATCAAAAGCAACTGCGCAGAGTCAATTAGATAGATAGGATGTTATCTATTGAAGAAAAGTAAAGTGAAAAGCCATACTAAGTAATTTGGAAACTATGAGCCTGTGAGACACTCTATCAAAGGCTTTTGAATAGTCAGTATAAATTGTATCGACTTGATACCCTTCTTTGAAAGCAGTAAGACAGTCCGCGAGATTTGATACTGTGTACCTACCTTTGACAAATCCGTGTGGATTGGTACAAATCAGACTACTCACCGAGAATAAAATTTTTTCTTTTGCAATTATCTCAAATACTTTCGAAACAGTAGGCAACTTTGAGATTGGCCTATGATTTTGAACATCATTTTTTTCTCATTTTTAAATATTGGGATTGAATAAACTAGTTTCGAATCATCTATGAAAATTCCTGAAAATAAAGACATGTTAAAAATTATGGTTGTTATAGTTATTGACCAAACTGAAGCAGGAAAAAATATCCTTATTGATTCCAGAGGGGTTTTCCACATATTGGATGATATCACTAGGACTGACTGATGGCTGAAAAGCCACTTTAATTGCGAAGCAACCGAAACTTCAAGTTCTATGTTATTGTTTGATCCAATAGCATGTGAATTATTAATATATTATTATAATTATTATAATTATTATTATTATTATTATTATTATTATTATAATTTTTTTTTTTTTTTTTTTTTTTTTTGTTACGACGTTTATCATAGACCTTTATCCAATCATGATTTTGATTATGGGCACGCAGTTGTACTATAACGTGTGTAAGCCGCATTAGCTATATCAAGCGCAGTCAAACTAGCAAACAAATGAGCGATCGACTGAGAGGGAGATTTGGAACTATGAAAACAAGACGTGACGACTAGAAAAAAATTGCCTCCAATGTATCTGGTAGAAAATTTATTACAGACTACAGAACCGTCCAAAAATTTTCTGTGATTTTTTCCGAGATTTTGGTGGTAAATACCAAAAAGATCATTTTGCATTCAAAAAAGGACACCATTGGAAGAAATCATCATAGAGAAAATTGAAAAATAAGAAGGTAACCGGCACAGAACATGAAAAACTTAAAATCTTCAATTTCAAATCAGCTGCACTTAAGCCTTTAACCCTACTTATATGAATATGCCCCCAGAAAAGTAAATGCATACCTATATTTGGTAACAGTATGAGTTATAAAACTAAAAAAAAAAAACAATTTTGCAGTAAATTCATCAAAATAACTCATATAACTATTTTACATAAATACTTGTTTGCGTGTCACTGGAAAAAAGGGTAGAATTATATTTCTGCATGTACTTATATAAGTATGTGTACGTATAAGTTTAGTTTTAGCAAATGCACATGCATATTTCAACCACACTCACACACACACCTACACTCTTCTTTTATAGTATTTACACGCAGGCATGTATTGTGGTATACCAACTTGCGCTACACGGTCATACAGTGCGTATGAGTAATTTTCATTTGAAATCAAAGAGCATGAAATGCAACATATTTGCATGCATATGTGTGTAATATATGTGCATGTGTGTTTGCATGGCGGTAGCTCGTGTTCACTTCAATGCAGCGCAGCCAAGGCAAGAGATGCACACCTCTCCATTTACTATGTTAGTATGCATATGCGTACATATTAAGGGTGACCCAAGTAGATGTATTTTTTTTTAATAGCCTTTTATTGGCAGATCAGGCGTGAGTCGTGCCAAGTTGTCATGAAAGGCTTACGCCTGAACAACGTTTACAAATCATTCAACTTTATTAAGAAAATTCACGTTCTGTAAAGAATGTTTTTCGCGCGGCGCTTCGCTCAACATATGGTCAACATAATCGTCCCACTGAGCGTACTATTCGCAACACCATCACCCATCTTGATACCCAGCATTCATTATTGGATAATATTCGACCGAATAGACCACGTCCAGCACGCAGTGAAGAAAATATAGCGGACGTAGCTGAGAGTGTACACGAAGACCGTGCAGAGTCGACTCGGCGCCGTCCGTAGCAACTCGGACTGACGCATGGCACGACTTGGCGCATTTTACGTGAGATCATAAATTGAAAGCGTACAAAATACAGCTTTTACAAGGACTGAAGGCGATCGATCTTCCCAAGCGACATCGCTTCGTTCTATGGGCTCTTGAAAAGTTCCAAGAAGATCCGAGGTTTTCGAGCAAAATTTTGTTAAGCGTTGAAGACCAGTTCTGGCTCAATGGGCATGTAAACAAGCGAAATTTCTGCATTTGGGACGAAGAGCAACCTGAAGAGATTCAAGAGCTGCCATATCAGCCAGAAAAAACAACTGGTTGGTGTGGTTTGTGAGCAGGTGAACTCATCGGTCCATATTTCTTCAAAAATGATGCCGGTGAGAAAGTAACCATAGATGGTGACCATTATCGCACCACGGTAACCGACTATTTGATGTCTGAAGTCGAAGCCCGTGATTTTCGTGATATTTGGTTTCAAAAAGACAGCGCCACTTCCCACATAGCACACCAGTCAATGGATTTATTGAGAGAACACTTCTCTGAGGAGATAATTTTACGTTTTGAGCCGGTCGATTGGCCACCAAGATCGTGTGATATCATACCGTTAGACTTTTTCCTGTGGGGATATGTAAAGTCTAAAGTCTATGTAGACAATCCCACTTCGATTCAGACCTTGGAGCAAAACATTATGCGTGTCATTCGCCAGTTAACAGTCGAAATGCTCGAGCGAGTCATCGAAAATTGGACTCAACAGATGTACCATCCGAGACATAGACGCGGGCAATATTTGAAAGAGATAATCTTCAAAAAATAAATGCCAAAGAATATTATTTCGAATGCTAATAGACATTCCCCATTAAATTTGAATTTTCTGTGTTATTTTTTTAAGTAGGGAACCTCGAAATGGATCACCCTTTATATCCATATATAAGCTGATATGTTTCTCATAACACGTTTTCGCTACAACTCACCTATATCCCAGCCATTATCATTCATCATATACTCCTTTTCGGCAATGATATACCAAATGCAAGCCAACCAATGTGCCACCAGTGAGAAGCACAACATCAGCAACGTCAATATCATGGCGGTGTACTGTGAGTATCGATCCATTTTCTGCAGTAATCGCGCCAAGCGCAACAGGCGTGTCAATTTCACCAAATGAATGTGTGATTCCTGTGAGGAAGATGAAAAAAAAGTGAAACCATAAAACAAAATTCGACTATGCAAAGGCAAATAAATAAATTAAAATGAATTTAAGGCAAGTGGGTATGTAAGCGGGTATATAAGTGTAACGGTGTTTAGGGTGCAGTCGCAAGAAATGCGCCTGAGAGCAATATTTTCGCGTCGAAAATCATTAAAACGGGAGGAAACCAAAGGCAAGCAGTAAAAGGATTTTCGACTGTGTGCGAAATGAAATTGTTTTTAGAATCAAATGTCACGACCGGAAAGGTTTTTTACACACCGGAAATTTAATTATTATACTTTTTTATTATACTTTAAAACAAAATTTAGATTTCATAATGCATTTTTTTTTTTTGCTTTTGCACTTTACACACTTTAGAGTTGATTACGTAGAATCTTACCTAGCCGCAATAAGTTCATCACAATCAAATTAGTTCCAATCAGGACTTGTCTGACATTTATTAGTGGATACAGATTTCTAAATTTCTTACCTCCAAAAGCGATACGGTTATCATACGGTCATACGGTATCATAAGTTATCAACATCAGAATCATTTTTTTATGTGGAGAACGTCAAACCCTCCTCTTTTGGCAGGTTATCAAACGTAAATTTTTATTATTATTCCTTTAAACTTTGCTTTCGCTTACTGCCGCAACCAACGGGGAATAGATACTGCCACAAAATTTCAAAACATCTTTAAATCAAATATATCGGAAAAAAGTGCAGAAGCCACCCACTCACAGAGAAAACTGTAAAGGAGTATTAGTAAGGCATCAAAAGATGTAAACCGGACCCAAAATAGAACTTCCCAGGCTAGTGATAGCACATGACTATATCACCGGCAAAACTAGTGGCAAAAAATTTCCGCAAAACTATATGCCTTAAACCAACTGCAAGCCGGAATTTCGGGCAAAGTTGTTGTTAAAATATACTACATTATCACGCGGTTGATATTCGGGAAGCCTCTGGGCTCTGTGATAGAGGCAAACAGACAAAGGATCCGAGTTCGTGCAGAAGAATTCATAACTACAGAGACGTCCAAGCGGCTATTAAGGTCTTAGTATCTTATAGCACGCAGATGATAGTGGCTGCACTATATAAGGAGACTATAATAAGGTTAGCGAAAAAACGAAAAATCACACCTCTTTTCCTTTCCACAAATGACGTAATTATGGACTTTTCAGTTCATCTCAGAGACATGAAACTGAGCAAGAAACACGCTTATATCGTCAATGTAATAAACCTTACGAAAAAGCAAGTGGATACAGAATAGCAAAAATTATTTGCAAAAGGCATGACGCATAGCTCAAAAAACAGAGTTTAATTAACTCAAATAAGGAAAGCGTTTGACTGCCATTCCTCTGGGAGTGGCCAGAAATGATTCCGATCTTAGACCAAGTATCCTCTGGGTAACCAAAAAACATCCGCTTGGAGGCGAGCTAAAGTGAGAAGGCGAATCCACTGCTACTCTGCGTAGGGTTTGGAACCCACCACATAAAAACTATATACCAATGAGAAATCAACAAGTGCCTCGGATGAGAGATCCGCTTTTCATGACGAACCCTGCAAACGTTTTAAGATTCACGATTTGAGGGAATGCACCTGGAATCTTCGGTCCCTTAATTGGGAAGGTGCACCTGCCCAGGTGACATCACCGCCGTCCAAGAAATGCGATGGACGGAAAAATTATGGAAAAAGGTTGGTCCTTGTGAAATCTACTACAGCGGCCATTTAAAGGCAGGCGAATTTGGTGTTGCGTTTGTGGTGGGAGAGAGACTCTGTCGCTGAGTCCTGGCACTCACCAGTTCACGAAGTTCACAAACTAACACGAAGAAGGTTCGACGTCGAAAAGCTACAATCACAACAGACAGCCAGCAAGTTTTCTAATCGGCTTGCACACCTGCTCTCTGAGAAACCTCATTAGCAACTCGATATAAGGGAGCTGTGGAAAGAAATAGCAAACTCCATACCTACGGCCGCTTCGGAAACAATTGGAGAGGGAAGCGAACCGCCTTTGCAGCCGAAAAAAGAAAGAAGGCGAAATGCGTGAGTATAAAGAGCTTGAGAAGTTGGTCGATAAAAGTAATGCTAGAAAATTCTGTGAGAAGATGCGGCGACTTACAGAAGGTTTCAATACCGGACCAAACTCGTGTAAGGACCATGGAGGTAATCTCGTGAGAGATATCCAGAGCATACTTAGTGTATGGAGGGACCACTTATCCAACCTGCTCAATGGCAGTGAAAGTGAAAACCCTAGAGATGGAGATCCCAATATCGCATGTAAGGCTCTATCTAGCATATTGTGTGAAAGACTAAAGCCCACCGTCAAAAAACTGATCGGACCTTATTAGTGTGGCTTTAGATCTGGCCAAGCTACCATTGACCAGATATTCACCATGCGTCAAATCTTGGAGAAGATCCGAAAAAAAAATCGATACATACCACCTTTTCATCGATTTGAAAGCTGCCTTCAACAGCACAACAAGCAACTGCCTCTATGCCGCCATGTCTGAATTTTATATCCCAACAAAACTTAGATAGCTATGTAAACCGACCCTGGAAGCGCAGTCAGAAAATGGGACTCCGATGGAGTACCCGCTTGTGGAAGCAGAGGAAGAAGAATACCTTCACTCCGTTGGAAGGACTTGGTTGGTATTTCCAAACACCAATGAGAAGAAACTGATGGCGCGCTATTGTTGATGTGGCTATAATCTCGTAGGCAGTGCCTACGCCAAAGAAGAGAGATCAAGCACAACCCAAATCAATTTGCTGGAAGCTCTTAATCCATAAAATTTTTAATAGTCAACCCTGGCCATATCGAATATACTTCAGCAGCAATGGAGAAGCAACAGGGCTTTTCTTTCTGTTAACAGATCCAGCACGTATCACTATTCAATGAAGAGTTTCTTGAGTGTAATACCACAAAGCTAGCAGAGCTATCTTTCTTAATATTCCGTATATTCTTGATTTCTTACCGATCCAGATCTAGAGGCAACAACAAATTTAGATAACCGTAAGAAACTAAGAATATAGAAAAGACTATGTGTTGAATCATTGGTAGTTCTAATCCAGTCAAATGCAATGAGTTAGAAGTTACACCGTGAGACCAGAGTAGAGGTGTGAATAGATAACCCACCAAATATGTGAAGGAAAATTAACAGAACAAAACATTAACTCTCGCTTTAAAGCAATGAGAATGAGACGATACTGGAGCTTATTGTGCAGCTTCTGACTCGCCAAAACTACATTACGTTTAACAAAAAGAGCAGCATTTTGTATATCATTTGAATTAGATTTTTGAAAAGAACCTCCTCCAATTTATGGTTAACGACTTGATAGTTTTTTGCAAGCGGAATAATCTACAGTTTATTCTAAGCTGCCTCTGAACAGCCGAGGGAGTTTTATGAGAAATTTTTTGTTTTAATGGTGGAAAAAAAAATCCAGTGCAACAATATAACTTAATTGGTCAAAATATATTAGTTGGATCTAAAACTGGTGTTTCAGTACAACTACCTTCTCTACCGACTTTAATTTTCGACCTTTAATTTAACTAAAGCTCAAATAATTTAAAGCCAAGTAGAAGTAAGAAAAATAAATTAGGAAAAAAAAGAAATCAGCATCAACTCGCCAAGCCAACACTCAATTTAAGAGTCAACCCACTCAATCAAAACAGTTCAGTGCGTTGATGAAAGTAGAGAAGTCAATTACT
This sequence comes from Neoceratitis asiatica, assembly GCA_030068015.2. Classification (NCBI taxonomy): domain Eukaryota; kingdom Metazoa; phylum Arthropoda; class Insecta; order Diptera; family Tephritidae; genus Neoceratitis; species Neoceratitis asiatica. Next base: position 41,159,630 of record CM061527.1, read on the forward strand.
GCAGCCAAGCAGCGTACGCAGTCGAGAAGAGCTATTCAGCTGGCAGAGACAACATAGCTCAGAGACAGTCATAAACACACTCGCACACACACATATGTATATAGACGTCACTACAGAATGTCTGCGAAGAAAATCCATGCTGTGTTTATGCTATGATACACAACAATAAACGGATTAATCCCGGCGATTTTGTGTCGCTAGTGCTGTGCCACCAACAGAGCTAGGAGTGAAAGCCTAAATGGTTAAGCGACTTGAATGACAAAGGCAAATAAAGATAGGAAAACATGAAAAGTAAAGACAACTACGAGACGAAATTAGAGCTCTGAATAGAAAAGAAGAGAAGAAAAATAAATTAAGGCAATACCAAACCGCGAAGCAAATAGAAGGGAATTTTGAAGCAAGTAAAATAAGTTAAGAATATTTTCGAGCGTTTTCTGGAGAGCTTCAAGTGCAAATCGTATTCCGCTATTCAAATGCGAAGTTTTCTTTACGATTTTTCTTTTTCAATTCAATTAATTTAAGTTTTTTAAGGTGGTATTCTAGTCCAGATTTTCGGAATTTCTTCTTTTTTTTTTTTTTTGCATTATTTAAAAACTAACTATTTAAAAATATGTCTGTAAGAGGATTTTTCAGAATTCATATTATTTTCGGAAAGACAGGTATTTTTCTGACGCAGCATCCATATCGGATCCGTCTTTACGCGAAACTTTAAACGTGCTTTTCTCGAAACAGTCTTATTCAAAACGATATCCACGATTTCTCAAGTTCTATTGGACCGATTTGCTCGAAATTTTTGGAGAGTCATCTAGACGTCTATTCTTCGCTCATCAAATTTCAATTTTTAGTATTTTTAAAGAATTCGAAAAGTCAAAAAAAGGGTTAAATAAATTTTTTTCAAACATTTATGGCCAAGTAACAATTTTTCACGACCCCCTACTTCATCTGATATAATAAAAAATAAAAAATAAAATAAAATATACCAAAAAAGTTTAAATATTGTTGTTTAGTGTTATCACCATAAATTTTTTTTAAAAATTGCTGAAATTTAAGATCTCTAGACCACCATCTCCCCTTAAATGCAACAGATCTACGCTTAAGTTAAAACACAAAATTTTATCTATTTGTAATTTTAATTTTTTTCTGAGATTTTGCATTCAACTACTCTAGAGGTATTTAAGAAATATGAGAGTAGTTAGTGCGCAATGCTCAAAGTGTCATAACAACAAAATTTATATTGCATACTTTATGGCGCATCAGCAGCGCAGTACTGTCCAGTGTTATGCATATATATAGATAGTTTCTGCTTTATATCTTCGCATTCTCCGAAACACTTAATGGGTACAAATTGTTAGACGCTAAATAAAGTGTAGAATCTCATGCCGAGCAGACTAATTTATTATGCGAAAAGACATAAGTAAAAGTTAATTTTTTATTTATTTCTGAGTGCGCTTTACGTGTAAGTAAGACCTAGCGGAGAATGAAAATAAATATATTAGTAGATTTTTTGTTGTCTGTGCAGTTATTTTAATGGATTGTTTCATCCGTTTATAACTTAGTTCAGATTTCTGATACGCTTTAGGCTTCAATGTGGGTTGCCAACTGTTTGCAATTTTTATATCCTAAACACTTAAGTATTAAAAAAATAAATATTTATAACAGTTTTGAAACTACAGAAAGCGAAGAAAAACAATTGTTTTTGATTTTTATTAGGGTTGCCAACCGTTAAAAAATAATAATTAATTATAATTTTATCAAATTAATAAATAAAAATTGAAAAAATTATTAGCTAAGTAAAGAAATTGAAACAAGCTCAAAATTATTTTGTTTTCAGCGTTGCCACCTTTTTAAAAATATGTATTTTCAATGGAATGGCTAAAATATTTTGAAACAGTTGAAAAATGCTTTTATTAAACTTAAAACATATTGAGGTGAATAAGGTGCTAAAATTTTTGAGCAGAGTTGCCACCTGTTTTTAAATATAAATTCACCAGATTTCAAAAAATTTTCTTACAAATTATTACAGTTGAAAAGGTCAGCATTTGAAATATATATATGAAGAGTTGCCAACTTTTCCCTATATTTAAATCAACACAACGGAGCATCGCCCATGTGTAGAAGTTCACGCAAGTGAGGAAAGCTTCTGACTGTCATTCACCTGGGAATGGCCAGAAACGACATTCTTACATATGGTTCAAGCAGCTTACGACCACCAAGTATCCTCTGGGTATAAAATAAACAAACATCCGTTTGGAGGCGAGCTAAAGTGAGAAGGCGAATCCCCTGCGGTTGTGCGTAGTGTTTGGAACCCATCACATAAAAACTATACTCCAATGAAATATCAACAAATGCCTCGGATGAGTGATCCCCTTTCGATGACGACCCCCGCAAATGTTTAAAGGATCATTATTTAAAGGCATGCACTTGGAATGTCCGGTAGCTTAATTGGAATGGTGCCGTTGCCCAGCTGGTTGATGTCCTCGTAAGAGTAAAATGTGCCATCACCGCCGCCCAATAATTGCGGTGGACGGGACAAGGACGGAAGAAGGTGGGTCCTTGTGAAATTTACTACAGCAGCCATTTAAAGGAATGCAAATTTGGTTTTGGGGTTGTGCTGAGAAAGATGCTCCTTCGCCGAGTCCTGGCATTCACCCCGGTGGGTGAACGTAAAATAAAAGCGAAATTCTTCAACATATCGTTAACTTGCACCCACGCACCGACAGAAGATAAGGATGATGTGACCAAAGATGCTTTCTATGAGAGCCTATAACACATTTATAAGTGCTGCCCTCTCCACGATATCAAAGTTGTACTAGGCGATGTCAACACCAGGGTGGGCAAAGAAGGTACGACGAAACATCCCAAAACGGGCTGAGGCTGATTGACTTTGCCGGGCCCGAAATATGGTTGTCTGTAGTACCAGATTCCAGCATACGAAAATTCATCAAACTACATGGCTTTCGCCAGATCGTAAAACACGCAACCAAATCGATCATGTTATGATAGACGGAAGACATTTACCCAGTATTCTAGATGTGCGTACGTTCCGAGGGCCAAATATTGACTCGGATCCTTATCTTGTAGCAGCAAAAATACGCACCCGCCTATTTGTGGCAAAAAACGCCCGTCAACAAACACAAGGAAGGTTTGACGTTGAAAAGCCACAATCAGAGCGGACAGCCAGCAAGTTTTCTACTCGGCTTGCACACCTGCTCTCTGAGAGCACTCATCAGCGACTCAATATAAGGGAGCTGTGGAGCGAAATAGCAAACTCCTTACGTACCGATGCTTCGGAAACAATTAGTTTTCAAATGTCAGAAAAAGAGCTGGTGCGATGAGGAATGTCTTACTGCAGGCTACCTACCTCGAACTTTGCTATCGACTGCAACACATGAGGGGTGAGATAGAGAGCTGAAGAGGGAAACGAGATGCATTTGCAAACAAAAAAATAAAGATACCGAAATGCGTGAGTTTGGAGAGCTTGACAAGCTGGCCGACAAGGGTAATGCTCGAAAATGAGAAGATGCGGCGACTTACAGAAGGTTTCACGACCGGAGCTCACTCGTATAGCCACAATGGAGGTAATCTAGTGACAGATGTCCAGAGTATACTTAGTGTATGGAGGTAACACTTCTCCAACCTGCTCAATGGCAGTTAAAATGAAAACCACGGAGATGGCGAACCCGAAACGATGGTATAGAGGTGCCATCACCCGACTATGAAGAAGTTTGAATAGCAATTTCCCGTACAAAAAATAGCAAAGCGGCGGGAGCCGATGGCTTATTGGCAGAACTGACAAGGAGCATGCATCAGTTTCTTTCCAGAATATAGTCGGACGAAATCATGCCTGACGAATGGAATCCGAGTGTGCTCTGCATAATCCAAAAAAAGATAGGCCACACGGTCTGCGCCAATTATGGTGGGATAAGTATCCTTAATATCGCATATAAGGTCTTATCTAGCATATTGTGTGAAAGACTAAAGCCCACCTTCAACAAAATGATCGGACCTTATCAGTGTGCTTTAGACCTGGCAAAATCCAATTGTTGGCGTATGCCAACGATATTGATATAATTGTTCATAACAACCGCACCGTAAGTTCTGCGTTATCCAGATTAGACAAAGAAGAAGAAGAATATTGAATGCATACGAAAACTATGACTACGGTTCAAGCAGCTTGAGTACGGTCAGCACTAGCGCACAGTTGATGAATTTAATATTCAAAGGTGCACATGAAAAGAGAAAATATTACAGCAACTAACGCAGCATTCTCCCGAACCTCTTACTCTTTCTTTCTTCTGTAAATTATCGACCTTGATGAGATAATTTCTTTTCTTTCGCACATTCCCTAAATTTTCTATTTATTTTACGAGTACTTTCCATGAAATTATTCCACTTCGTTGCTGCTCAGCTTGCCAACTACTTATTAACTGCTCGTTTTAGTGGTGGAACACATTTACCTTGCTCGCCCAAAAAAAAAGAAAATCAGATTCGACAATACGACTCATACTCACGATAATAAAGTTTAACAATTAAAATGTTTTTAATCGCTTTAATCACAGCTGATTATGCTGCTGGTGAGTAAAAATGTGAAATGACGCGCAGTGAAAGCAACAAGTAAAGAAAAGAAGTTGAAGAAGAAGTGAAGGAAGAAATGTTCGCTAAAAAACAATGAATCCACGCTCAACTATGTAAATGCACTCTGAATCGAAAATGAAGGGAGAAAATGAAAAGTTTCATATCGGCATTGTTTGACAGACAGCAGAGAGAATGATAAGTAAGGAAACGCTTAAACTCTAAGTGCACTGTTTACATTGTGGCAATGAAGTTACAAGATTTGCGCAGCAATAGCGAGTGGTAAATAAGAAATGTGCGTATTTTTAGTGCAGAAACGTGCAAAGTTTTTAAAAACTTACAAATTAAGGAAATGAAAATCTACAAAGTAGCCTTAATACAACCCACCAGTGGGGTTGTAAAACTTTAAGCAGCTGGTAAATAGGTAAATTTGCACACAGGGATTGTTGAAGCAAAGTCATATCAGAAAAAGTCGGTGAAGTACAAATAAAGTGCTTCGCAAGTAAATAACAAAGTCAAACAAAATATAACAAGCTGCAAAGTATAGCTTTTAGTCCTCATGACGGTCTCTGATTTGTGTTTAAACAAATGCGAATGTAGACATAAACTAAGTGATTGCTTCCAAAAGGACGAAAGATATTTTATTATATGATAAGGTATTTTATTTCATTATTTTTTATTCATAAAATTTAATTTTATTTTATTTATTTTTTCATTTTTTTTTTTATTTTTTTATATTTTTTTCTATTATTTTTTTATTTTATTTCAATTTTTTAATTTTTTTTTATATTTTTTTTTTATTTTTATTTATTTTTTTTTTATTTATGCATAATTTATATATTTTTTTATTTTTTTATTTTATTTTGTTTTTCATTTTTTTTTTTCAATTATTTTACTTTATTTTATTTTATTTTGTTTAACATATTTATTTTTTTGTTTTTATTTAATTTTTTTATTATTTTTTTTTTCTTTATTTTTTTTATTTTTTTATTTTTTTTTATATTTTATTTTATTTTTTTTTTTTTTTTACATTTTTTTTCGAGTACATTTTATTTTATTTTAATTAATTTCTTTTATATTATTTTACTTCAATTTATTTTTATTTTGTTCTATTTTGCTTAACTTTATTTCAATACAGTTTTTTATTTTATTTTATTAATTTTTATTTATTTATATTTTATTTATTTTATTTTATTTTTATTTATTTTATACTCACTTACCTCGCCATTATACAAATCTGATGCGTAGAGATGATCGAAAGGCAATGCCGCTAACAAATCCACAACAAACCAGCCACGCAAATAGTTGATTGTAATCAATTTCGAATCAGAGACAACTTCACCTTTACTCGAGACGAAAGTTGTACGAAAATTCAATAAAATGTCTGCAATGAAATGAAATAAAAACCAACGAATATAAATTTTTAATATATGTTTGCAAGTAATAAAATATGCACAAGTCTTCATTGACGCGCAATCGTAACAAAGTCGAGTGGAAGTGTAAATACAATAAATACAGAGGATTGGAAATTCAATAAAAATAAATAATTTCGCTGAAACTGTCTGCGGTCAGTAAATAATCAAATTTTATAGACTAGTAACTCATGTAAAAGGTAATATACAATAGATATTAAAGCAGTAATAAAGGAGAATTTCTTACAGTTAATGCAACTCTCTCAAATACTCAATCATATAAGCTTAAATAAGTTTTAAAGTAGCTTATTTTTAAATTATCTGCTCTGAGGCCAACGGTGCGTATGAGTGACCAAAAACTTGATTTCTTTTAGTTAAGCAGCTTAAGCCACTAATTTGTTATTTGTGTCAGGAAGGGCAGTTACTTACAAACATACATGAGTTTTACTTTAATAGGGTGATTGATGAATTTGATTTATATATCACGTAAAGACTTCCTAAAAGCATTTATACGGATTTGTCTGTTTATGGTTGAACAAATTCCTTTCTTTTCATTTCACAACATTTTTCCTGCTGACAAGATGACTGCATCCACTTTATGTACTTAAGCTGAAGTTTTATGTTTTAATTTTCTTTTTTTCAGCACAGTTGGCAGTTCAAATGTCATACACAGACTCGCCTACACGGCGTATACGTAACTTTATCTGGTCATATAATATAAAAGGAAGCATTTTTCTCTTATTTATTTTTACGTTAGAATGTAGCAATTTCTATGTATGTACTTTAAAATTGTGCATGGCGGTAGACTCTACAAAATTCTAAGTTAAATTTAAACATTGTATTACTTAAAATTAAGCTACTAAAGAGCAAATTTAATTTTACATATTTAATATATTTATGTAGTTCTAATATAAAATAATGATTTTTTTATCTCATCTCTTTAAGGGGTTAGATCACTCCAGAGGTTCACAAAATAGGCCTTTTTTGAGTTTTTTTTTCGGGAAAATAATTAAAGATTTTATTTGACAAAAGGCATTTACTATACACTTAATTAACTGTTTATAACAAAATTAATTTAAAAAAATATATTTAAAAATGACGGCTATACAGCGTTTTCCATGGGTTGTCTAAAAAATTCTACGTACTTCTGTAGATAATGTATTTCTGAAGATGTTGTCAAAATTTCAAGTTAATCTGTTGTAAATTGTTTGAGTTATGTTTCCGGCCAACTTGAAAATAGCAGATTTGAGATAAACGCGTTTAAGATTTTGAGTATGCCTTACTCACTGAAACAGACGCTTCAAATAGAAAACGAAAATGGGGCATTTAGAAATTTTTATCTGTCATAATCTTTCGGGATAACCTTTTTGAGACCATAATGTATCATTTGAAAGAAAAATAATTAATTTTGTGAAAGTTCTAGAGTGGCCTAACCCTTTAAATTTTTTTCTCATGCTGATCGCAATCGGCCTCTTCTGAATGTCGAAAGAGAATTAAATCTGTGATTCCAAAACAACGAAATGAGTTTAACTAAAAATTTAACTAAATGTTCGAAGTTCATTTGGTTCGTTAGTTGATGTTATCTGACTTAAGCCACTCTCTTACTAATATGAAAAATTACATTTTCATTCATAGCAACAGAACAGGAAAAGGCGGAGCTAGGGTTATTATATATTGCAGTGATAACTACCAAATGATTTTACCTTAGAACAACTTGAAAACGATAACAGTTTTTTTTTACGAAAAACATTCTCGATGAGGCTCACTTTCATCTGAGTGGTGTGGTAAATAAAGAAAACGGTACGAAAAAGGTACGAAGAAAATCCACAAATTATTCACTCACCTAAATTGACAGTTTGGTGCGGTTTTTGGTCTGGTGGAATCATCGGTCCGTACTTTTTCCGAAATGAAGCTGTCAATGGAGAGGGGTATAGATCGATGATAACCAACTGTTTATGGCCCCAATTGAAAGAAGTTGATCTTTGAAAGGATTCCAACAAAACGGGGCTACGTGTCACACAACACGTGCATAAACCGAATTATTACGGGAAAGGTTTGGAGATTCGATTATTTCAAGAAATTGTGACATTGAATGGCCTCCACGAAGTTGTGATTTAGCACCATTAGACTGCCCCCTGTGGGGTTATTTGAAGTCATTGGTCTTTAACAATAAACCAGACTCTCTTAAAGCTTTAAAAGTCAATATTGAACGTGCTATTCTTGACTTGATTTAGTGGAAAACCCTATATCTGGGAAAAATTTCCAAACTCTTTTGCCTTGTGTGTACAATCCTCACAGATCCTTTTTTTTTGTTGTTATGTCCATGTATGTTGTAAATTACGATTTTGTTATTATTTGTGGTGACTTTATTGTCGATGACCCTTATGCTGATAATTTCCTTGACAACATATCTATTTGCTGACTTTCTGTAAAGAACACATCACTTCCAACGCGGTTTTTGGTGAATATTTCTCCTAGTCTACTTGTTTGTTTTAATATTTCTGACTTGACTGCTATCCTGAAATTTGACTAACTTTTGTATCTGATCATTATTTTATTTATTGCTCTTTGAACATTAACGTTACTCGTTGTTGTGTAAACAAAACGATCCCATTTAGAGATTTCCACTTTTTTGATGATAATTTACTTATTTCTGAATTGAATAGTTCAGATTGGACCATAGACTTCTTAATAAAAAATTTTAAATTCTCCTTTGAGGCGAATGTCCTCATTTGTACCATTTCCGACAAATCCCGGCCTTGCTTTTGGTTTACTTCGAAGTCTCTGAGGTCAACTAAGTCACGAAACGAATTGGGCTACACATGGAAAAAGAAACCCACTTTGAATAATCCGAATGCTTTCAAATCGGCTTGTAATAGGCGATATTTATTATCAGAGGTGAAAAACCAACATTATTTAACTCAAGACTCAACTCCGACTATCATCTAAGGTATAATGGCGTTACATAAACGGAATTGGGATCCACTGTAAAGAAAATGTCGGATGTTCTTTAATAGCAGACGCCGTCAGTAATGCATCATTCGAATTTTCCACCGTTAGTGAGTGTGATGTTGCAATGTGCACATTAAAAATTTCCTCTAATGTCACAAGACATGATGGTCTACCAATTGAATTTATTGAAATTTGACTATCTTGTCGCTTTGGCACCCTGACACATATCATAAGTCATAGTATTACCATGTCTTGTTTTCCAGAGCAATGGAAAATTGCCCCTGTACCGCCTGTTGCTAAGGAAAACTCTCCCCGTTGTCCATCCGATTTTCGATCCATAAGCATCCTTTCTGCCTTGTCTTAGGTGTTTGAAATGTCTATGGCTAAACAAAGCAATAAGTTTATAAATAAATATAAATTAATCTTCTTCCTTCAATCAGGATTTAGAAAAATCACTGCTGCAGTACTGCTATACTAAACTTCACTGATGACATCCGATTGAACAAGGATAATAATCAGCTCACATTGATTTGCTTACTTGACTTTTCAAAAGCATTTGACACGGCTAAACACGATTTATTATGCTACAAGTTGAAAGCGTACTTTGTCGATGATACATCGCAACTCAAGCCAAAATGGACTCCATCCCTCTCTAATATAAAAAGAATATTTAGCACGAGCAACTACAAGAATCTTATATACACGTATTTGAAAAAATCATATTTCACTTAGACTAGTCATTTATGTAATTATTTTCTTTCATTTTCGTTATTTTTTTAATATTTTTGTTTTTATTATCAATCAATTTAATTTAATTTTTTTTTGTAACAACAGGTAAATTGAAATGTTCCTGACCTGACACATAGATGGCGCTACCAGACTTAAACAATGGATGATTTTTAGTTAGCCCTAACTTTCAAATTGGACAACTGTCGGATTATTAGTTTGTGAATTATAGCATTTTGAGTAAATAAACTTTTGTTATTGTGAAAAAAATGTATAAAAAATAATTTCGCGTATTGATATTATATTGCTTTTTGAAGGGAAAAAATTGAGTTGAAGTAAAAACTTGGCTTGATAAATAGTTTCCAGACACTGTCCCAAGAAAATTAACCATTAAGTAGTGGTATGCTAAGCTTAGACGTGGTGAAATGAGCACCGCAGACGGTGAACGCAGTGGACATTCAAAAAGGGTTGTTCCTATCGAAAGCATGAAAAAAACTACAAAATGATTTTGAGTGACCATAAATTATAATTGAATGAAATAGCAGGCACTCTTGAGATATCAATTGAATGTGTACATCATATCATGCACGAATATTTGGGTATAAGAAAGCTCTGTGTAAAGTGGGTGCAAAGCGATCTCACTCTTGACTAAAAACAACAACGAGTTGGTGATTCGAAGCAATAGTGCTTAGAGATGTTAAAGCGTGATAAACCCGAGATTTTGCGTCGATATGAGATAATAGGTAAAACATGGCTCCATAATTTTACTCTGAAGTCCAATCGACAGTCATCCGAATGGACTGCAAACGATGAACCCGCTCCAAAAAGCGTGGAAAAATGCAACAGTCGGCTGGCAGGGTTGTGACGTCTGTATTTTGGGATGCGCATGGAATAATTTTCATTGACTACCTTAAAAAAAAGAAGGACCATTAACAGCGATTATTACTTAGCGTTATTGGGTAGTTTAAAGGACGAAATCGCCGAAGAACAGCCGCATTTGAAGAAAAGGAAAGTGTTGTCAGTGAAATCTATGGCTAAAGTCCATCAACTTGGACATCGAATTGCTTCCGTGTTCTCAAATCTCAAAAGATTGCTCGCTGGAAAGAAATTATCGTCGAATGCAGAGGTGATCAACGAATCTTAGGCCTACTTTGAAGCAAAGGACAAATCGTACTACAAAAATGGTATTAAAAATTCGGAGGGTCGTTATAATTAGTGTATCACCTTAGAAAGAAACTATTTTGAAGAAAAAAAATGAGTTTTACCTAAAAAATGTGTTTCACTACGATGGGTCGAGGATTTTTCAATTGACCTCTTATATTTCTTATTCTTATTGTTGATCGTTAATTTGTCTCTACCTTTTTTTATACATTACTTCCGTTGTACTAAAAAATATATAATAATTTTATGTACTAATCCTTTCTTTAATTAAATAAATAAAATAAAATATCTTAATTTCCACTGTCACACAAAAGTTAAAAAATTGTACCTAACTAGATACAAACTAATTACAAAGTAGCCTTATAATAATCTCAGTCTATTGTATAAGTAGTCCATAAAGCGTCGGTGAAAGTTAGCAAAATAATGAAAGAATTTTAAGTTACTCAATCCTTTTCTGCATATTTTTCTCTCATTTAAAAAGCTACAGTTTTTTATCAACCCTTTTCACACATAAATACAATAACAAAAAAACATAATTTTTTTGCTCTTCTTAAAATCGAGCAAACTCACCTGCTATAAACAGCGCTTCGACAATAACATCCGATACCATCGTTTGACGGTCCGCCTTCGCAAATGCCGCATTGTATGGCACCAATACGGCTACGTAAAATGTCGATACCAATATAATCCAATCCCAAAAACCTTTGAAAACGCCATAGTGCGGTAAAATGAAGCGTGACTTTTTTATTGATTGCGTTTTGTATTCGGGGAAAGGCGCCTCTGTTGAATGCAATAAATTCTATTTGACAGGGGTAAGAGCGACACAGAGAAAAAGAGAGAGAGAGAGAGTGAGATGGGAATATATATACAATTGCAAAAACTTGTTTAAAAAAAATTTGGAAATTGTGCAAAATATACAAAGATTAAAAAATAAATAAAGTGGGGGCAGATATCAGATATAAATAATCGCATATATATATATATATATATATATATATATATCAGCAAATGGTTGAAAATATAATCTAAGAAAAATCCTCTACTAATTGCATGAAAGGCCGCACGAACGCCTCTCATGGTGTTTGTGCAGCAGAAAGGTTTAATTTCACTAATCTCGTTGTCTGTATTATTTCTGTAACCTTGTGTATGCTATTACCCTGCAAACAATGCGAGTACTCCATGCACGCGTGAATTATATACTCCTTGCGGGCAATAGAGTAATCCAAAACCAACCACATTCAATACAAAAAATATGGTCAAATTAACATTGTGATATCCTAGGGCTGGACCATATAATCCATCTCTATATAACAACCAAGTACTCCATGGAGTAAATATAGGAAATTATTTTTGAAACTACTTCACAAAATTACTCCATGGAGCACCTACAGGGGATTACATTATTTAGTATCTCCAAAAAATTACATTCGAACATACTTTTTAGGTTGTGATGGTGGTGAAAGTTATGAAATTTTAGTTTGCTTATTTGCATTAAAGCAATAATAAATTTAGAACGTCTTTTGTGTACCATCAGAGTGTACCAGCGTAACGTTACTGACCTAGCTTCAATTCCACACATTTTCTGTAGACGAGTATAGGACTTATGGAGCCATTGTAATGTCGTGTAGTTATTGTGATCGGTAACACACGAAGAATGGTCGTGCCGCACTAGCTGGCATAGAAACATGAGTTGGTCCAATAGTTCACACAGAGGAGTATATTTGTAGGTACTCCAATAGACCATATGGTCTACAAATGTTTGCAGGGTAAGCGACGCAGAAGTGTGTTTGTGTTGTGTTTCATATTTATTGGAGTTGAGTATTACACACACGCTGTCATATATTTACATATATATGATAGTGTATTGCGATAAGTGAGCTAATATGCTTCAACTCTTGTAATCTGATTTGGCTTATATATAATTGTCATTGAGTAGAAATAGTGTCACTTTTTATCTACATGAATTTAGTAGTATTGAAGAAGAACTTTATGCTGAATCAAATATTTTATTATTCAACTCTCAAAGCTGCAGACGTGTTTCAACTTTAACAAGAATGAAGACGGTTGTCAATATGAAAAACCTTCAAAGAATAGGGTAAGCTTTAAAGGTAAATAACTTTTTTCAAATAAATTTTTTGAGCATACTTTTCGCAACATTATCACCAATCTTGAGACCACGCATATATTATTGGATAATATTCGACCGAATAGACCATGCCCAGCACACAGTGAAGAAAATATAGCGGCCGTAGCTGAGAGTGTACGCGAAGACCTAGAGAGTCGATTCGGCGCCGTTCGCACCAACTCTGACTGACGTATGGAACGACTTGGGGCATTTTGCGTCGAGATCTTAAATGGAAAACCTAAAAAGCACAGCTTGTGCAAGAACTAAAGTCGCTCGACCTTCCCAAGCGACATCGCTTTGCGCTATGGGCTCTTGAAAAGTTCCAAGAAGATCCGAGGTTTTCGAGCCAAACTATGTTCAGCAATGAGGCCCAATCGTGGCTCAACTGGTATGTAAACAAGCAAGGTTGCCGTACTGTGGACGAAGAACAACCTAAAGAGATTCAAGAGCTGTCATTTCATCTAGAAAAAACAACGGTTTGGTGTGGTTTGTGTGCCAGTGGAATCATCGGTCCATATTTCGTCAAATGATCTCCGCGACAATCGGATCGGATGGCGTCACTTCATACACATCGCATCAATCAATGGATTTATTGAGAGTGCACTTCGACGAGCAGATAATTTCACATTTTGGGCCGGTCGATTGGCCACAAAAACCGTATGATATCACACTGTTCGACTTTTTTCCGTGGGGATATATAAAGTCTAGACACCATTTATATAATTACTATTGAATTGACAACAACATACCAGTTGTTTCCTTCTTTCGCCGTTTGGTGCAGCAAAATATACTGGTTTTGAGTAGAGTTTGGGGCCCACCGAATGAAAATATACTCCAATGATGAACCAAGCTTTAGATAAGAGACCACCGCCTTCGATTACAAAGATATCGTTGGTCATAACAACTGCACCGTAAGTTCTGTTTTCTCCAATTTAGCCGAAGAAGCGAATCGAATGGGCATGGTAGTGAATAACAGCAAAACGAGATATCTCTTGTCATAAAATATACAGTCATCGCGTTAGCAACTCGGCACACACGTCACTGTTGACAGTCACAACTTCGAAGTTATAGATCATTTCGTCTATCTAGGAACCCACATGAACAACACCAACAGTGTCAGCTTTAAATCCAATGCAGGATCATTCTTGCCAACAGGTGCTACTTTGGACTGATTAGACAATTGAAAAGTAAAGTCCTCTCTCGACGAAAGAGAACCAAACTCTACAAGTCGCTTATTATACCCGACGTTGTTTTTGTTGTTGTAACCGCAGAAAGTTACCCAAATGAGGCTCCGGGGAGTATTGCGGGAGTGACAGTCCTTGGCCAGATAAAAATCCGGGTCGTACCGGTATAAAGACCGGACTGTCGCGGGAACTATTTAATTTTAGCCGCCTCTTATGACAGGCATGCCTTACTACGGGTAAATTCTTAAACCAATATCCTCGTCCTGATAAGCGGTGGAGAAGCTTGGACAATGTTGGCATCGATGGACCGGCACTAGGAGTTGTATAGATAAAATATTTAGCGGAAGATTTATGGCCCTTTGCGCGTTACCTACGACGAATATCACAGACAATGGAACGATGAGCTGCTGGATAACGACAAAAAACATAGTTCAGCGAGTCAAGAGTAGTGGAACGACTTTGTTTTACTTTGTTTTTCCATCTGGCGCCAAAGAGCGAAGAGAATCATCAAGTGGCGCGCTATAATTGATTTGGCGACTTCTCTCTCTTTCCGTCTCCAATTGTGCCTTGCATCTAGCATAAGCTTTCGGCATTTTAACCGCACATCTCCACTTGCGGTTGATCGAAACGTTGCGATGTAGACAACCTTTTTTCTCTTTTCTGCGGCACGACAATTCTCATCATACCAGTTTTCATTTTGACCTTACTGAAAACCAATTGCTTTTATAGCGAAGGTACAAAGGGAGCTTGAAATGCTTATTCTTCATACATATTTGCTGATAAGTGCTCTCAGAGAGCAGGAGTGTAAGTCGAGTAGAGAACTGCGCGGCTACCTGTTGTGTTCGCAGCTTTTCAACCTCGAATTTTCCTTGTGCTTGTTGACGGGTGTTCTTTGTTGTACAATGGTGGATGAGTATCTTTGCTGCGAAAAGAACGTAAGCACTTTAAGAACACTGTTCAACTTCTGGCGAAATCGATTAGCCTCGCCCAGTTTGAGGATGTTTCGTCGTCCTAACTGAATCTTTCAACTGTTGGGCCGAGTATACCTTCTTTTCCACCCTGTCAACATCATCATCATCGCCTGTGTACAATTTTGACATCGACGCGTAGGCATCAAATTTGCGATCTTTTTTCTGACCGCTTTAACACACGTCAAAGGAACTATTGGTTTCCGATATTTGTGCCGTCCATTGTATTTGTTGGATAGTGGTGTTGTCAGCCTGTAGTCTTACGAGGACATTTACCAGCTGGCAGCGCAACCTCAACAATTAAGGAACCGTAAATTATAGGTCTATACCTTTACATAGTGGTCTGAAGCAAGTTTGCAGTATTTGTTATCAAAACTGGGGTCTCTCAGCCGAAATTCTGTTATCCTTTTCCTACCGCACATTAAGAGCCTGGAATATGAATCTTGATTGACTAAAAAATCATATTCTGGCCTTAAGGGAGCGCAATATCTGCCACAATGATGATCAGAATTGCAAGTAAGGAGTTCATTGTGATAGCCTGCCTCATAAACACCAGTGGGACGTGTAAGAAAACATTTTTCAAACATTGCACAAACACTCTTCAAAATAACTGGCTCAGAAAGGAAATTCCGAATCAAATTTGTTTAGAGAGCGAGCAGCGACAGTCTGCTTAAAAATTAACAGTACGCGGAGTCATAAGACGAGTCATATCTACATTGAAAAGTAAATTATGCAAAGAAGTGGAAAAATTACAATTTTAGGGCTAGAAAAAATGTGCAAAACATATAACTATACACATAAATATATTTGTAAGTTTATTGAATACTTACATTTCCTAATTTCAATTTCGTCTTCACCTTCTCCGGCTTATAATGGCCGGACAGTTGATAGAGTACCGCACGACTACGTCGACGTCCCATATTACAGCCAGCAGGTATATCCAGATTATTGCCCTCCATGCCATCGCCATCCGCATCCGTTGGCGGCGGGCCACCCAGACCAGGCAGTGCGCCCAAACCGAGCATACCAGCATTCGAACCGGCACGAAAACGTGCACCCAGCAAAGCAGCTGTAAGGGCAAAAACTTTGCAGCGTAAACGAAAAAATTGCGAAAAGAGGGAATGAAGCGACAAGAGAAGATAAATGAGGAGGTGAAGTGGGTAAGATTTTTTTTTTTTTTTTTTGATTTTGCACAAACAAATGCAATGCAAAGGATAGGTGGAAGATTGAAATGGTGAAAAGCAAAAATAAAAATTAGAAAAAAAAAATAACAAAAGGAAAAAAGGAGAAAAGTGAGTAAGAAAAGAGTGCAAAAATGTACAGAAATGTGCAGCGTTATTTTTTTATTTTTTTATTTTTTATTTTGGAGCGCAGGAAAAGAGCATAAAAGAGAAAAAAGAGAATGGTTAAACAAAAGGTAGGATTATTAATGGTTCCATACTTTTTTCTTATAACAACTGTATCTATATTTTTTATTGATATATATATATATATATATATGTGTACATACTATAAATGGAAGTGCTATGGAAACGTAAAAAACTTATTTATTAAAATCTAAATATTTAAAATTTATTTAATAATAACTAAGTACTAGTAGTCAGCGCATGCTTCTTCATTCTAATACTGTAATTATTTTGTATTGAAAAATTTTTCACAAACTTTTCATAACATTCAACTCAAAGTATTTTGTTAGTGTGTTATAGTGTTTATGTGTGAATAATATAAACAAGAAACTAACTACTACTAAATATAAATTCATAGAAACTTAGTGAAGCCATAATGCAGTCATTAGTGGCTGCGAACTTTGTTTACAAAAAAAAGGGCAAAACTGCATGCGCACAAACAACACCAACAAGTTTCTTATCTATATATATACATACATAATCAAAGGGTGATCCAAGTAGAGGTAATTTTTTCAATAGCCTTTTTTTGATAGATCACGCGTCAGTCGTTTCAAGCTGTCTTATTATTTTTGTTCAGTATTGTTTACAAATCATTAAACTTTATTATGAAAATTCAGGTTCTCTAAAGAATGTGTTTGGCGCGATCGCTCAACTTATGGTCACCATAATCGACCTACTGAGCGTACTATTCGCAACACCATCACCCATCTTGAGACCCAGCATTCACTACTAGATAATCATCGATCGAGCCGTAGCTGAGAGTGTACACGAAGACCGTGGGGAGTCGATTCGGCGCCGTTCGCACCAACTCGGATTGATGTATGGAACAACTCGGCTCATTTTACGTAGAGACCTTAAGTTGAAAGCGTACAAAATACAGCTTGTGCAAGCACTGAAGCCGCTCTTCCCAAGCGACATCGCTTCGCTCTATGGGCTTTTGAAAAGTTCCCCGAAGATCCGACGTTTTCGAACCAAATTTTGTTCAGCGACGAGGCCTATTTCTGGCTCAATTAGCATATAAAACATAAAATTGCCGCATTTGGAACGAAGAGCAACCTGAAGAAATTCAAGAGCTGCCATTCCATTAAGAAACAACAACAGTTTAGTGTGGTTTGTGGGCCGGTGGAATCTTCGGTCCATATTTCTTCAAAAATTATGCCAGTGAGAATTTAACCGTCATTGGCGAGTATTATCGCGCCATGATAACCGACTATTTGATGCTTGAAATTGAAGCTCGTGATCTCCACGACATTTGATTTCAACAAGATGGCGCCACTTCCCAGACATCGCATCAATCAATGGATTTACTGAGAGAACTCTTCGGTGAGCAGATAATTTCACGTTTTGAGCCGGTCGATTAACTACCAAGATCGTGTGATATCACACCGTTAGACCTTTTCCTGTGGGGATATGTAAAATCTAAATTCTATGCGGACAACCTCGCTTCGATACAGACCTTGGATCAAAATATCACGCGTTTCATTCACCAGTTACCAGTCGAAATGCTCGAATGATTCATAGAAAATTGAACTCAACGGAAAATGCCAAACAAGGATCATTCGAATGATAATAAATATTAAATAATAATTAAATAATAATTAAATAATTAAATTTAGATTTTCTCTGTTTTTCTTTTTCTTTAAAAAAAAAGCAGGGAATCTCGAAATGGAGCACCCGTAACATATACACGTCAATTTATATTGGCAACTGTTATAAACTGTTCACTCGCAATTGACCAGCAAAGCACAATTCTAACCTAACTTTTTTGTATTTTTATTTTTTTTTCACAAGCAGCGAAATTCAAAACTTGTTGAAGCGTTAAGCACTGCAGAGTTAAAAAAAAATTTATAGAAAAAAAAATTGCGTTTGCATTTTCATTACAGCAGTAAAACTTTTCTCATTTTATAAGTAAATATTAAAATTTCACAAAGTATTTTCTCACGCGCTGCACAAACATCCGTCGTCTTTGTCAGTCAATATTTTGTTCGCGGCAGACATTTTCATAGCTCAGTGAGTTTTAAATGCCCTTCTATTTCGCACTTAACTGGCGACTTTGGCGTCCTGCTTTGTGTGAACTTCTTTAACTTTGCCTGCCAACGAAAGCAAAGCGTATTCGCCTCTCGACCTAAACAAATTAGTTTCACTTTCATTTTTTATCCAATTGCCAATATATATATGTAAGAGAAATGGGAAATGGAAATAATAAATGTGTTCTTAAGAATAGAACACAAGGCGTTTTCTTCAAAATTGTAACAAATTTGTATTTGTAATTAACTTTCTGGCAACTCTTTTGCACGATACGGTAGCTAATCCATGTGGAGCCTTGAAACAGGGTTAAAAGAAAAAAAAAGAAGCTTTAATGGAACTCTGCCAAGATATTCAATTTTGGAGTACACTGATGTGCAAGTCAAGGACCAAGTAATGTGTGGGAATTCAACAATGTGGTTAGTTTTAAATGATATTCGTTTGTGGGTAGTCTAAATGATTATTTTATGGTTCAAGCAGTTCACGACTTCTAGTCAAAATCCAACAAACATCCGCTACGAGGCGAGCTAAAAAGAGCCACTTAAACAACCTTACCCAATGAAAAATCATACAAACCGACGGGAAAGACACACTCCATTGATCATGGATCTGGAACTTCCGGTCTCCTATTTGGCAAAGTGTCACTGCCCAGATGATCAGTTTATTGTAAAAATTAAGACCTACTCCATAGCCATCCAAAAAGTGCGATGAACGAAAAAAGGATAGAAGTGTTAAAGGGAAATCTCCTAGAGTGGTCATTTAAAGGGACATGAAATCAGCATTGGATTTGCATGAGGAGAGACTCCCTCGTAGAGCCCTCCACACTCACCACTAACGGTGAATTTCTAGCTACAATCAGCATCAATGCGAAGTCCTAAAACATACCGCTGATTTTCAGTCACACCCTGACGGAAGAGCAGGATGATGTAACCACAGATTCCTTTCATGAGCGCCTGGGACCTACATATTCTATGCCCCTACCACGATCACATTATTATGCTTGACGACTTTAAAGCCAGGGTAAGCAAAGATGGGTTCCTTGCCACAACCGTCATTAAATTCAGACATCGTTAGAAAACTTCCTCGAATGGGCGAAGGATTATTTACTTCGCTTTAGACAAAAATATGGTTTTGTAGTAGTACCAGATTCCAGCACAAGAAAATTCATTAACCCACATTTTAGGAAGATTTGTCTCTAGTTTTTTTTTAGAATAGAGAGAAATAGACTGCCTGCCTCGCAACTTTGCGGTCGAACACCATACGCGTGAGGTGGCATAGATACCGAGTTCTGAAGAAAGTGGCAAGACACATTTATATACAAAAAAAAAGAGTGGACAACATGCGCGAGTATGAAGAGCTGGAGAAGCTGGAAGAAAAGGGTAATGCTAGAAAGTTCTATGCAAATATCCAGCAACTTATATAATGCTTGAAAAAGCAGCGAATTCACAAGAATGGTGACCCCAAAGGCTGCACCAATTTTCATGTAATAAATCTTCGAAATGGGTGTAGTACAAGTAGTAGTAGTAGTAGTAGTAGTAATAATAGAAGTAGTAGCAGAGGTAGTAGTAGTATTGGTAGCAGTATTAAAATTAGTAGTAGTAGTGATAATAATGATAGTAGAACTATTAGTAGTATTAGTAGTAGTTGCTGTAGTAATACTAGAAGTAGTAGTAGTGGTCGGTGTAATAGTAGTAGTAGTATTAGTAGAAGTAACATAAGTAGTAGCAGAAAACTAATAGTATTAGATGTAGTAGGCGAAGTAGTAGAAGTAGCGGTTTAGAAATTGTAGTAGTAATATGTGTAGTGGTAGCAAAAGTAGTAGTAGTAATAGTAGTAGTAATAATAATAATAATAATTGTAGTAGTAGTAGTAGTAGTAGTAGTAGTAGTAGTAGTATTAGTAGTAGTAGTAGTAGTAGTAGTAGTAGTAGTAGTAGTAGTAGTAGTAGTAGTAGTAGTAGTAGTAGTAGTAGTAGTAGTAGTAGTAGTAGTAGTAGTAGTAGTAGTAGTAGTAGTAGTAGTAGTAGTAGTAGTAGTAGTAGTAGTAGTAGTAGTAATATTAATGATAGTAAAAGTATTAGTAGTAGGTGCAGTAGTAGCAAAAGTAGTAGTAATAATAGTAGTAGTATTAGTAATAGTAGTAGTGGTAGTATAAAAGATGATAGCAGTATTAGTAGTAGTAGTAGTTGGCGGCCGCGATAGTCGAGTGGTTAGCATTGCGCACTGGCATTCGGAAGGCCTGGGTTCGAGCAACATCCAAAATTATAGAAAAATTAATTTTTCTTGTTGCGGTCGCCCCTCGGTAGGGAATGTCAAGCCCTCCGATTGTAATTCTGACATATAAAAGAGCTCCTCATAAAAATCCATCGGCCGTTCGGAGGCGGCTTAGAATAAACTGTAGGTTCCTTCATTTGTTGGTAAAAAAAAACATGAAGACGCAAAAACCACAAATTGAAGGAGGAGCTCGGCCGAAAATCGGTTCAGCGGTTACAAAGCGCCAAATATATATATATATATATATATATATATATATATATAAATATATATATATTAGTTGTTGTAGTAATAATACTACTACTACTACTACGTAGTTGTTTTAGTGGTGGTAGTAGTAGCAGTTGTAGATGTAGTAGACGAAGTAACCGTAATAGTAGTAGCGGTAGAGAAATACTAGTATTAGTATGTGTAGTCGTAGCAGAAGTAGTACTAGTAGTAATGGTAGTAGTATTAGTAATAGTAGTAGTAGTGATATTAATGATAGGAGCAGTATAAGTAGTATTGGTGGTAGTAGTAAAAATTAGTACAAGCAGTAACAGAAATAGAAACAATGGTATTAGTAGCAATTTATGGAGAACAACGAACCGGCGTTGCCCGTTTGAGATGGATAATGATATATAGATTATATCTGATTGATCAATTTTATTCATTATGTATGCAGTCCTCAAAACTAGAAACAGTGTGAAGCATACAATAAAATTTCTTAATTAAACTTCAGCATGACTTTACGACAAATGAATGTATTTAAGGACATTCACACAGAATTCTGCAACTCTCAACAAATTTAAAGATCCATAGAGCTACCAGTAAACCTTTAAATGTAGAAGAATTTGGAAGTATTCATATCAAAATGAGTAAAATGTTAACATTTAATTGTGACTTTTATTATCACATTAAGACATTAATTTTTCTGTTCGATATAAATAAATAAAATTTTTCTTGTCCTTTAATATTAAGGTTAGGGTTAAATGATTAATGCTAAATTAGTACAATTAATGAATAAAAATTCATTAAAAAGTAAAAGAAATTAAAAAATATCCTGGAAGTATATATGTATGCACGAAATTGCTATAAAAAATCAAATCACGATTAATAACAAATTCAACAGGCTTTCATACTTCAGATAAATACATATTTATTACCGTATATACGAGTAGGTATAAACCACAATTAATCATCATAACAATTTTGGCCCAGCAATAAATTAAAATTTCGGCGCTTGATTGTTACAATATTTAGAGGCAAATGTTAAAAAATGCGACCGTAAAATGTTCAAACAAAAACAAAAGTGTAAAAAACAAAATATACCCGAATTTCTAAAGCAAAAAGAAACCCGGCCGAAGGCGTTAAGAAAAGGGTCGTTTTTTTTTTTGCGTCACTCTTTTTTTGTTCTAATGTCCAACATTGAGAAGATTCAGTTTTATGGTAAGTTTTTAAAGACTTAAAATTTCTTTGTTTGTATGCTAATAATTTAGATTTTAATTCAAATTATTTTGTGGCCTAAATATTTCGAACTGTTAACGGCACACAAAAAACGGGATGAGTGGAAGCTGATGGAGGTTGCAAAACCTTTTGAGAAACTAGGGTTTTTTTTTTAGCTCTCATCTCACTGTAGACAAGCGAGTGCGCTAATTTACATGAAAAGTACTTTGTAAGCGAATACGTAGCAGTATATATGTATGTATATGAATGTTTGTTTCAAGCCCGAGGCTTTTGCTTTGAAAGCGTTAAGTGCTGTTGTTGATGGGTATGTGTTTATACATAAATCAAATATCAAATTTCAAAGTAAAAAGCTAAATGAAGATTTATATTATTTGCTGAAAGCCTGAGGTATTTATTGAGAGAAAAGCGTAATATTTAAAAGTATTTGAAATTGGAAATCAAAAGCTTTGAATGATGCATTTTTGGAGTTTATTTGAATAGGACTTTAATAATATATTAAAATTTGTTAATAAGTTATTTGATTTTATTAGCAATTGGAGATGGAACTGAAAATAAAAAAACAATTAGATATCCGAATCATAAGAATTGAAACCTATAGAGGTCAGGTAGTAAATTTAGATGAGATACAACTGAGCTTGTGCTGAGTTATGTAGCATTGAGATTCCTTGGGTTAAATCCTTACTTAATTTAGCTGAATAATGTTGAAATAATTTTAGTTGAGTTCTTTTTCTAATTACCTAAAAGGTGATCCAAGTAGAGGTACTTTTTTCAATAGCCGTTCTTTGACAGATCACGCGTGAGTCGTGTCAAGCTGTCATGTTATTTTTGTTCGGTATTGTTTGGAATTTAATCAACGCCTGACCAACGTTTACAAATCATGCATTTTACGAAAATTCATGTTCTGTAAAGAATGTGTCTCGCGCGCTTCGCTCAACTTTTGGTCAACATAATCGTCCTACTGGGCGTACTATTCGCAACACCATCATCCATATTGAGACCCAGTATTCATTATTGGATAATATTCAACCGAATAGACCACGCCCAGCACGCAGTGAAGAAAATATAGCGGCCGTAGCTGAGAGTGTACACCAAGACCGTGGATAACCGATTCGGCGCCGTTCGCAGCAGCTCGGAATGACATATGGAACGATTTGGCGCATTTTACGTCGAGATTTCAAATCAAAAGCGTACAAAATACAGCTTGTGCAAGAAATGAAGCCGCTCGAGCTACTCAAGCGACATCGCTTCGCTCTATGAGCTCTTGAAAAGTTCCAAGAAGATCCGACGTTATCGAGCCAAATTTTGTTCGACGATGAGGCCCATTTCTGTCTCTATTGGTATGTAAGCAAGCACAGTTTTCGCGTTTGCACATTTGAGACGAAGAACAACTTGAGGAGATTCAAGAGCTGCAATTTCATCCAGAAAAACAATTGTTTGGTGTGGTTTGTGGGCCGGTGGAATCATCGGTCCACAATTCTTCAAAAATGGTGCCAGTGAGAACGTAACCGTCAATGGAGACCGTTAATGCGCCATGATAACCGACTATTTGATGCCCGAAATTGAAGTTCATGATCTCCGCGACATTTGGTTTCAACAAGACGGTGCCACTTCCCACACATCGTATCAATCAATGGATTAATTGAGAGAGCACTTCGGTAAGCAGATAATTTTACATTTTGGGCTGGTGGATTGGCCACCAAGATCGTGTGATATCACACCGTTAGACTTTTTCCTGTGCGGATATGTAAAATCTAAAGTCTATGTGGACAATCCTGCTTCGATCCAGGCCTTGAAGCGAAACATAACGCGTATCGTTCGCCAGTTATCAATCGAAATGCTCGAACGAGTCATCGAAAATTGGACTCAACGGATGGACCATCTGTAACGTAGCCGCAGTCAACATTTTAAAGAGAGAATCTTCAAAAAATAAATGGCAAATAGTGTTCTTTGGAATGATAATAATTACTCCCCGAATAAAGGCTGGCATCACCGCCATCCAAGAAGAGCTGTGGACGGGACAAGGAGTGAAGAAGTTGAATCTTTTTAGAATCACGACAGTGGCCGTATAAAGGAGCGCTAATTTTGTATTCGAGTTATGATGCGATAGATATTAAAGTGATTTGCGCCCAAAAAACGACACGCACATCTCCACACGGGCTGAGGCTAATCAACTTCGCTAGGGCCCGGAACATAGTTGGCTGTAGTACCAGATTCCAGGACAAGAAAATAAGTCAAACTACATGGTTGTCTCCGGGTTGAAAAACACGCAACTAAAACGTTCATTTTGTGATATATGGAAGATATATCTACATTGTAGTAGGCGAACGTATGCTTCGAGAGCCCAATATCGATTTTGATCACTATCCGATAACAGCGAAGATTCGCACCCTTTTCCTTGTAGCAAAGAACGCCCTTTAACACATATAAGGATGATTCGGCGCCAAAAAGCTGCAGTCACAGCAGACAAACAACAAGTTCTTGCTCCACTTACACGCCTACTATCTGAGAGCACTCATTAGAAACTCGAAAATAAGGGAGCTGTTGAACGGATTTCGGCAAGGCAAAAGAAAGAGCTGGTACAATGAGGATTGCTGTGATGCAGTGGAGAGAAAGCAGACTGCGTAAATGACCCGGCGGCAACGAACTGACAAAGTGCGTGCGTTAGCTCCTTTGCAGAATATGGTCGCTTGCCCGGCGATAGGTGTACTCAGTGTAATCTGCCTAATCCATTAAAAGAGATAGCCGACGGTCTGCGCGAATTCTCGTGGAATAAGCCTTCTCATTCATTCCAACTTTTAACGATGCAATACCCGTACATGGAAGCAGAGGAGGAGAAAAACCTCCACACCATTGGAAGCATCAAGTGGAGAGAGACCTGGTTTCACTTGGTGTTTCTAACTGGCGCCAAAAATCGAAAAGAAGAAACGAGTGGTGCGCAATTTCTGATTCGGCTCCAAATTTAGGCGGTACCTTCTCCATAATAGTAGTAGTAGTAGTAGTAATAACTGTACGCCTGAACTGAAATAATTTGAGTCTATTTGATTTCAGTTGTGTTTTTGATGAGTTGAGTAGAATTCAATCCGGTGTGAGTTGAACTAAAAAGAGTATAGTTGAGATTAATAGTGCTGAGAAAAGCTGAGTTCAAAAAATAAAAGCAAAAGTTTAGGAGAGCTAATACAAATTGAGTTCAGTTAGGTTTATTTGGGAGAAACTCAACATACTAGTTTGGGCGTAAAGATACTAAAGTTTGAATTAAGCCAGTTGTCGTATACTAAAATTTTGCAAAGGCCTAAACTACGAAGCCAGATTGAATGTATATTATCACAACAGTAACCGCCTCCTTCCAAATAGTTAACGAATTTCCACAGATTCTAAGAAAGCTATTACAACTCAAAGATTGAACCCATTCAACTGTCATACGCTATTGAATTGAGAAACAAAATTAAGCACAAATTCAATGTCGTGGACATTTATGTATGCGTATATAATGAACATATGTCCATATTTGCACAAAGAAACGCGCCTAACATTCACAGATTGCGCCTATATATAGTAGATATTTACATACACACATAACACAATTTCTATTTGTTCTGCTGAATAATTAATGAAATACAATACAAGTAGTATCAGCATATTGTTCAGCCTCATTTGACATTTATTCATATACATGCCCCTGTTGTGTGTTGTAGTTGTGTCGAAATTGCTTACAAATTACATCCGCTTTAATATGGCTGCGTGCGTGCGCGAATCGTCACTTTTTTCCACTAAATGCACATACGCACACTCATATGTATATGCGAGGTATGTTCAAAGGAAAAGGTGAATTTTGGATTTTTTTAAAAGTACTTATTATTCGGAGATGGCGAACCCGAAATACCAATCGATGACGATGGTATAGAAGTGCCATCACCCGACTATGAAGAAGTTCAAATAGCGATTGCCCGCTCAAAAAATAACAAAGCAGTGGGAGCCGTTGGCTTACCCACAGAGCTATTCATATACGGCGGCGAAGAATAGACAAGGAGCACGCATCAGCTTCTTTGCAGAATATAGTCGGACGAAAGCATGCCTAACGAATGGAAGCCAAGTGTGCTCTGCCCAATCCAAAAAAAGAGGGAGACCCCACGGTCTGCGCCAATTATTGTGGGATAAGTCCTATCCAGCGTATTGTGTGAAAGACTAAAGCCCACCGTCAACAAACTGATCGGACCTTATCGGTGTGGCTTTAAACCTGGCAAATCCACCATTGACAAGATATTCACTACTCGCCAAATCTTGGAGAAGACTCGATAGAAAATAATCGATACACACCACCTTTTCACGATAAGGAACTGCTTCTACGCCGCTATGTCTAAATTTGATATCTGAACTGATAATACCAGAAGCGCAGTCATAACTGGGAAGGACCTCTCCGAGCCGTTCGATACCAAACAAGGTTTCAGAAAGGGAGACTTTTTATCATGTGATTTCGTCAATTTCATGCTGGAGAAAACAATACGAGCTGCACAGCTAAATAGATCAGGAAACCCCTTTATAAGTGTATATGACGATGATACTGATATAATTTTTCATAACAACCGCACCGTAAGTTCTGCGTTCTCCAGATTAGACAAAGAAGCGAATGGGTCTGGTAGTGAACGAGGGAAAGAGGAAATACTTCCTGTCATCAAATAAATAGTCATCGCATTCGCTACTTGTCTCCAACGTCACTGTTGAGAGTCACAACTTCGAAGTCGTAGATAGTTTCGTCTACCTGGGAACCAGCATTAACAACACCAACAATGTCAGACTTCAAATCCAACGCAGAATTACTCTTCCCAACAGGTGCTACTTTGGACTGTGTAAGCAATTGAAAAGTAAAGTCCTCTCTTGACGAACCAAAACCAAACTCTACAAATCGCTCATCATTCCCGTCCTGACATATGGTGCAGAAACCTGGTCGATGTCGACAGCCGATGAGTCGAAAAAAAGGTTTTGCGGAAGATTTATGGTCATTTGCGCGTTGGCAACGGCGAATACCGCAGACGATGGAACGATGAGCTGTACGAGCTATACGAGGACATTGACAAAGTTCAATGAATCAAGAGGCAGCCGCTAGGTCATATCGTCCGAATGGATGAAAGAGGTCCAGCTTTGAAAGTATTCGATGAAGTACCTGCAGGTGGAAGCAGAGGAAGAGGAAGACCTCCACTTCGTTGGAAGTTTCTGGTAAAAAGAGACCTGGTATCTCTTGGTATTTCCAACTGACGCCAAACAGCAAAAAGAAGAAACGAATTTCGCGTAAGCGGCGCCTAAGCCAAAGAAAAAGAAGAAGAAGAAGAAGACTTATTTATTCATCATTATCTGATTTATCCCCTTCAAAGTAATCTCCTCGGATATAATACGCTTCTTCCGATCCTCGAAACACGATTTCCTTTAATTGGTTCTTTAGTTTTTCGCAGGGAGCCAAATCTAGTGAACACGGTGGTTGAGGCATGATTACTGTTTTATGTTTGGCCAAAAAAATCACAAATAAGCATTGCTATGTGAGCTGGTGCATTATCGTGATGCAGAATCTACGATTTCTTTTTTTCCACAATTCCGATCGTTTGAGCCGTATTGCTTCACGCAAACGCTGCATAAGCTCCTTGTAGTATTCCTTATTAACAGTACGACCATTTGGCAGGAACTCATGATGCACCACACCATTGTAATCAAAGAAAACAGTGAGCAAAACCTTTACCTTTTCCTTTGAACACACCTCGTATATGCTGTATATATAAGTAATTCGGAAATTTCACGCCACTCACTCCTCCTACAAGCATTTACACAATCAACTGATAAACTGACAACATCTTTTCCACTTCATTACAAACATATTGCATGTATATACAATAAAAACGTTTACCAATTAAATAAATGCATACCTACATATATATGTACAGTTATTTTCGCAAATGTTCATACGCACACATATATAAATTTCATAATTAATTTTTGCATTTCAAGGCGCTTCTCTGACTTAAATCGCGACAATTGAAGATTTAATCTCCCTTTAGTGGTAGTTAATCTTTAGTTTAATTAAAATCTCTGCACACAAAAGCGTGTGTTGTAAGTAATTAATTTCGCGGATTTTCAGAATCAAAGACATATTCGATTTTATGGTTTTTGCTTCTTTTACTCACTTGTGGAAAAAATCATTAAAAAAAAGTACTAAAATTTAATATTGAATTTTAATTTTTCTGTTTGAATGAATTGAAGCTATTATAACAGGCCAACTGGCTCACTCAGTGTCAGCAAGTATTGACATTCCACCTCATCGATTTACTATTCATGTCAGTAATGATTTTAAAAATGGTTATCAAACCGAAGTTTTTTATATTTTCTTCAGTAAAACATTTGACAAGGTCTGACACTCAATAATTCACTAAAAGCTCGACATGTTTAGCATTTGTTTATAAAGATGTTTTTTTATAGAGGTATAGAACTTTAAGTTGCAATAAAACAACGATTGATTATTCGATTGACATGAATTTTATTTATCCGAAAGATAATCTTGTGGCATTTTAAATATGATTTCTGGCATATGACCGCCACGGCTGCCGCAGATGTAGTCCAATATGGACGTCCAATTTTCGATGACTTTTTCCAACATTTGTGGCCGTATATCGGCAATAACACGGCGAATGTTGTCTTCCAAATGGTCAAGCGTTTGTGGCTTATCCGCATAGACCAATGACTTTACATAGCCCCACAGAAAGTAGTCTAGCGGTGTTAAATCACAAGATCTTGGAGGCCAATTCACAGGTCCAAAACGTGAAATTAGGCGGTCACCAAACGTGTCTTTCAATAAATCTATTGTGGCACGAGCTGTGTGACATGTTGCGCCGTCTTGTTGAAACCACATCTCCTGAACATCATGGTTATTCAACTCAGGAATGAAAAAGTTAGTAATCATGGCTCTATACCGATCACCATTGTCTGCAACGTTCTGGCCACCATCGTTTTTGAAAAAGTACGGACCAACGATTCCACTAGCTCATAAAGCGCACCAAACAGTCAGTTTTTCTGGATGTAACGGTGTTTCAACATACACTTGAGTATTACCTTCACTCCAAATGCGGCAGTTTTGTTTGTTGACGTAGCCATTCAACCAGAAGTGCGCTTCATCGCTAAACAATATTCGCTTATGAAAATCGGGAACAACGGTAATCTGGTTTTTGGCCCATTCGACGAATCTACGCCTTACTTGCTGATCGTGAGTCTATTCATGATGAATTGCCAAACCAAATTGAGAATAAATCACTTGACAGCTGTTAAATCGGTCGTCATCTTGAAAAGTAATGCCAACTTAAAGTAAGTTCTATACCTCCATAAAAAACACCCTTTATTTATATGATCAGTTATTGAAACCGTCCCGATTGGACCTCTGTAACACAAGGCCCCCATATAGCCGATTTGTTCAGATAAGAAGTTTTGGGTCAAAAAACTACAGGTAATTTCAAATAAATATTGTAACAAAGAGTCGTCGAAACACATCAAAAAATATGCCATAAAATAAATTTTATATATTCATGAAAGGTTAACGACAAAGACAACACCCTTTTCGTGTTTTTTTCTCTTTTTTTAAGGAATTCTCGAAGCAACGAACGTTCCTTTTAGCTGGTTAGAGTATTCTTTGCAATAGTTCTCGTGAAACCTTGATAGATACAGTGCTGTTTTCAATTCGATATATAACAGTTCAATTGAAAAGCCCCCGACCTACCATTAGGCGATTTTTTTATAAAATAATTTCTTTTTTTTTTTTTTTCAAAATACTTCCCTTTAAGTGTGATACACTGATTAAAACGAACCTCCAACCTTTGCTTAAAAATGGGCATGAGTTTCGGCGATCACCTCTTCATTCGACGAAATCTTTTTTCCGGCGAGCATTTTGAAATCTGAAAAAAGGAAATCACTGGGGGGCAGATCTGGAGCATACGGCGGATGCGACAGCAATTAGAAGCCCAATTAAAGGAGTTTTGTTTCGACTTCACTTACTTGTGTCATGACCAGTTTTCTTCGCTAAACACCGCATCCTTAAAAACGGTTAAATCGTTATGTAATAATCCCTCTTGGTGCTCGTTTTTAAGGTATTAAATGAAAATTGTTTTATGCGCATCCAAAAATACAGACGCCGTAAGCTTGCCAGCCGACTGTTTCATTTTTCTACGCTTTGGTGCGGGTTCATCGTGTGCAGTTCAGTCAGATGACTGTCGATTAGACTGAAATGATGGATCCATGTTTCATCCATTGTCACATATCTACGCAAAAACTCTGGTTTATTATGCTTCCCATCTCCAAATACTGCCCCAAATCATCAACTCGTCATTGTTTTTGGTCGAAATTGAGCTTGCACGACACTCACTTCGCACAGAGCTTTCTCATAGCCAAGTATTCGTGAATGATATGATGTACATGTTCAGTTGATATCTTTAGAGTGCCTGCTATTTCATTCAATTATAATTTATGGTCACTCAAAATCTATTTGTGGTTTTTTTGATGTTTTCATCGATAATAACCTCTCTTGGATGTCCACTGCGTTCACCGTCTTCGGTGCTCATTTCAGCCCGTGTGAACTTAGCATACCAAACCAATCCTTGATGGTTGATTTTCTTTTGGAAGTGTCCGGGAACTCGCCATCAAGCCAAGTTTTTGCTTCAACTGTACTTTTTGCCTTCAAAAAAGAATATTTTGACAACGCGCGAAATTCCTTTTTATCCAGTTTTGCATACTCGCGTCTTTTGAAGGTTAGGGCTAACTAAAAATATATACGGATATAATTCTAGCAGAGCCATCAACTATGTGTCAGAACGGGGACTTTCCAATCACCTGTTATGTTACATGCGATTTTTTCGTTTTATATTTCGGGTCTTCGGTTCTGGTCTAATTTCAGAATAGTCCAATATAATTTCACTTTTTTCTCTTAGATATTTGTTTTAGACATAGTTTTCTACATTTTTGGAGGTAACTTACACCAAGATAAAAAAAGGCACAAAAAAGCTTTTGAAATTTCCTTCAAGGCACTGAATGAACGAGGGTGATTTAATAAGTAGGTAACTTTTTTCGGCGAATAAGCATTTTAGTTTTCCACAAAATCTCCCACTAACTCTACAAACTCAGTCCAGCATTATTCCAATCTTGGATCACTCCTTTCAGAATCCTTTTTTTCAAGTCCGTCAAAATAGGCGATTTTGTACTATGAGGACATCTTCAGTTGACCCGAATATCTTACCGCCCAACCATTTCTTTAGGTTTAGAAACAAAACATAGTCACAGAGGGCTTAATCTAGAGCATATGCTGGATAGAGTAGCAGTTCGTAGCCCAATTTATGAATATTTGAAATAGTGACTACACACGTGTGCACCCGTATATTTTCCAGATGGAACAGCACCTTTTTCGGCCAAATTCGGAACTTCCTGCTTCAAATCAATATTGACTCTGCACAAAAGCTCAGAATAATGATCATCGGTGATTGATTTACTCTTTTAGGTAGGTTATCGATGTCAATGGCACTTCTTGCACCCCCTAAAAACTTTGGTCATTACCTTGTTGGCCGAAAAAAACCAGCTTGGCCTTCTTTGTTGCACGCTGGTGGTGTGTTGGATCCACGTTTAAGTTACTGTGATGAAAAGTTGTAAAAATTCATTAGAATTGTCTTTGAACATCGCCAACACTTATTTGAAGCGGTGGCATGGTTGCAATAGCAGCACCTGTTGAGAAGGAAGCTTTTCCATATCCACATATTGATGTAAAATGTGATGTACCTGCTCGCTTGAGATGCCAACAGCCTCAGCGACCTCGTTAACTTTTATTCTCCGACCGTCCAATATCATTTCGTCGATTTCATATACGATTTCTAGCTTGACGAACTCTTTTTGGCGAGTCGAATGTTTGGCGCTACTTACACTCGTACGACCACAACGGAACTCCGAGAACTGCTTCTTAGCAATTGAAATTGATGGTGCACAGTTCCCATAGTAAAGGATTTCCCAATAGGGATGATAAGATTTCTAAGTGTTGACTTGAAGAAAGAATTTGGGCTTTCATCCATATATAATTATCCTCACTCAAGAACTGAAGCCTTTGGACCACCATAAGCGTCCCGAATTTGCTGAGCTTAACTTGGAACAACTTGAAAACGGTAATGACTTTTTTAAGAAAATTATTTTCTCCTACGAGGTTCATTTTCATCTGAGTGGTACGGGAAATAAACAAAACTGTCGATCCTGGTACGAAGAAAATCCACAAATTATTCATGAACAACCATTACATTCACCTAAATTGACAGTTTGGTGTGGTTTTTGGTCTGGTGGAGTCATCGGTCCGTACTTCTTTGAAATAAAGCGGTAGAACCGTTACTGTTAATGGAGATCAATGGAGATCGGTATAGATCGATGATAACCAACTTTTTATGACCACAATTGGAAGAGGTTGATCTTAACAACATCTGGTTCAAAAAGACGGGATTGCGTATCACACAGCACGTGTAACAACCGAGTTATTGCGAGAAAGGTTTGAAGATTCGGTTATCTCAAGAAATTGTGACATTGAACGGCCTCGAAGAAGTTGTGATTTAACACCATTAGACTACTTCTTGTCAGGTTATTTGAAGCCATTGGTCTTTAGCAATAAACCAGACTTTCTTCAAGCCTTCAAAATCAATATTGAACGTGCTACTCATGACATACGACTTGATTTAGTGGAAAAAGTGGTCAAAAATTGAGTTAATTTAATTCGTACCTGGAAAAGAAGTTGTGGAGGTCATTTGAATGATGTTATATTCAGTTATATTCTGAACTTAATTGTATCGATTGAACTTCACATTAAATAAAAAACATTTGAATTTCCTTAACGATTAGTGTGTTTCGCTTTTTAAAAGAAATCGTATCACTCTTATTATTTGTTATAATTATTTTAAATAAAATTATTTATTTTTTATATAAAATTTTTTAAATATTTTTTTCTGTGTTAAAAGTTCTAAAGCCCTTTTTAAAATATTAATTAATTTTATTATGACTATACTGCTAAAATCTTAAATTACTTAAACACAATTTGGAATTTTTTTAAACAATGTTTTCCCATTTAAATAGAGAAGCAATAAAATGCCTTTAAATGCAATAAAAAATATTTTTTTTTGTTTTTTTGTTTAAAAAATATGTCTATATAAAAAAATATATGAACTTCTCAAATTTAGTGTGATCAGCTAGAAGTCATATAAAAAACCCAAAATAAAACCAAAAACCGAGAGAGAATAAATAAAATATAAGCATGCACTCATCAATATAAGAAAAACCCCATGTGTCTATATATTTTTGTGTTACTACTCTGGCGCCACAGCTGCCACTAAGCGATTTTCACTGAATAATAAATCATTTATGTCTGACTGACTGGAGAAAATAAAATAATAATAAATAAACAAAGGTAAGTAAGAATGGAATGAATATGGTAATACTAAGAAAAAAATATCCATAAAAAATTTATAATAAAAATTTAAGTATAAACAATATTCAGAGCATTATATGTCAATATACTCATATATACATCATACAGAGATATTTGTTGACTACGCAGGAGACAAATACTGAAACATATACTTTAAAACTGTATTTATTTGTTTATCAAGTTGAAGGCGACAATATTTACAATATTTTTGCTTTGGCATAGCATTCTTTTGTTCAGAATAAATATTCATATATTTTGCTTAGTAAATATACAAATTTTCCATCAATAAATATTTTTTTTTTTTTGTTTTTTTTTTTGTATGATTTCCTTTTTACAATTCTAAGCAATAAAATGATTCGGAGCAAAAATGTGCACACAAAGTCTTACCAAAAATTATCTCTGCGTTTATTGGCTTTATTGGCTTTTTCAATTGATTTTCCAGGGGTTGCTGACAACAGCAGCCACAGCTGGGCCATCAAAAATAAGTTAAAAAACTGTTTTTATTTACACACACAGGTGTGTTATGTACCGACTGGAGAGCTTGCCACTCAGTCAGCCAGTCATTGTCCTATCGTAAAGTTGTTTCTTACTCTTCACCATATTTATGTTGTATTTAGGTGTAGTTATATTTAGTATACTCCAGATTGTATAAACTTTAAATGCCTTTAAGCTGCTGTTGGCTGCTGCTTATTTGATTTATTGTTTGCATGCATCCCCCAGTACCGTTTGTTGAGTAGTTCAAATGAAATTCATTGAACCGTTGATAATGTCTCACTCTTCTTTCCTATTTGACCTGTTCTATAATAACCTCTCTTAACGGTATTGAGGTTAAGTACTTGCTCGAATTTGAATAAATATTTTATTGCTGCTCATCACTGTACCAATAGGTATGGAGATAAGTGCTGGGGGTAGAGGTTTTCCATGGTAAATTTTTAGTATTAGGGAATGAAAGCCCATACAGTTATTTAAACTGGAAATATTTGGCATTTATTACGAATGTGCTTTGGTTAAAAAAATGGGAAAATGACTTTAGAGAAAAGTATAAAATTTATTAAAGTCAACTTAGTTCGAGAACGTCTTAAATTTGACAGCCCAACTCTGCATGAGATATATTAATTATATTGTCAGTTAGTTATTTGGAATATTTGTTGCTCTCCAGAAAGAAGAACTCTTAGGGAAGTTAGTTTACTTTCCGGTTCGAGTTTGAGTTCGAGTTCTGTAACTGGGAGAATTCTCAAGGCTTTAATTTTCTAGCTGAGTAAACTGTGGTGTAAGGTGATTTCTTAACTGCTTCCGAATAAGCACTTTGACACCTTCTTCCTACCAGGAATTATTCTGCAGAGATGTACCCAGACTCGACCCTGATGTACCCGACACATGTGCCGCATGCAACAAATCCTAGCACAGCGCTAACCACCTCTTTGCATGCCCACTCAGCCTGACTCATCCATCACCCCTCTCTTCTCGTCCGAAACAGCATGTTTCACGGGCCTCCCGTTAGATGACCTCGATGATTGACTAGCCACAACAACAACAACAACAACATTAGCATAAACTCTAACATCGACTGACTTTTATGACCTTAAAGGCAGTTTTAATGCACTTATTTTAGCTCGCTATGGCTTTTAAAGATGATGATCGTGCGTAATGGATATACTTTGGCCTGACATAAGTGCTTACCTGCCTGTAAGATCCGAACAAAAACAGTCTGATCTTAATTATCCTAAGTGAGAAGCGCTCTCAAGCATCAAACAAAAATACTTTACTTTACTTTTTACTTATTCCTGCAAAGTGACCATTAGTTAAAGATGTGGTTTAAACTGAATACTGTTCAACGGACTTACAATAAATATACAGTGGTAGTTAGGCCTATCTGTATATGGTAACCAGAACTTGGAAAAATATTTTGCGGAGAGAACTAGAAAGAGCTCAACAGTCTACATATGACCTTCAAATACTAGCCCCACCATCGATTCCTTCTAAAGTTCTGGAAACTCTCCAACGATTTCCATTCTTGTATGGCAAACTTCAAGCAAGCTGCATACTTTTAGAAACTATTTTCTATAAGAATACCAAACTGGATACTCAGAAAGTCAAAGCCATGTTGTTGTGGTTGTTGCAGCGGCTGTGCCAACCCCGCTTAGGTAAGGCTAGTCTTAGTCATCGAGGTCAACTAACGGGAGGTCCAGGAAATGTGCTGTTTCGACGCGTTCGGTCCAGATGGAGAGGGGTTTTAGAAGAGGTGGTTAGTGTCGTGCGTGGATTCGTTGCATGAGGGACATTTGTTGGGTATGTCCAAGAACACAATTCACGGGAAGAGAGTTCACAAAAGTGTTAGTGGACTCTCGGTGAATGGTTTTTATGACCTGTCTGTACGCCGTCCTGTCCAGTGTGTCTTGTCTGAATTGCATTGCATCAAGTACTACCTTCTCAATAAGTGTTTGTTCGGATGGTCCGGACGGCAGTACCCCAGCAGATATTGCTTACACAGCATAACATTATGCTCCTTAGCTGGGAGCATTGATGTTTCACTGTGTAAGTGGTGCTTCGGCGCCATCAGGAGGTTTCCCGTTCATGGTCTGAAGGGCGGTGTTCTGATAAGCCTAAAGCTTCGTCAACTTCGTCTCGCTAGTCACCAGCGTCCAAATCGGTACAGCATAGTTTAAGACCGGCCGGTCAATTGCCTTGTACATTGCCAGCAGTGTTTCTTTGTCTCTACCCTAAGTGCTGCCGGCTAGCGATTTGAGGATTTTGTTGCGGCTATGTACTTTGGTGGCAATTGCAGTTGTATGCGGAGTGAAGGAAAGCAGGCTGTCAAATGTAACTTCCAGTAACTTTGGGTTGTTCGTGGTCGCAATTTTAATGGCATCAACCTTCACATTGAGTTCTAGCCGGTACTCCTTCGTCCAGCTGATGAAAAGGGTGGCAGAGGATTTCGCTGATTGTAGGAGAGCCTCTCTCTCACAGGACAACTGGTTCTATGTACTGGAGTTGATCCGGATTTTATCGGACCAAGAGATGTTACCCTTTCGGCGACCTAACCCCGTTTAAGTCATCAGGTAGTCATAGGACCAAAGCCATCATCGAAGACTGTTTAAAACTCGATTTTAAAGTAGGCTGGAGAGTCCATTCATCTTTGTCGTCAATCAATGTGTGGTTGAGACTACCAGATCGATACAGCGTCTTCCAAGTGGAACTCATTACTAACATGCAAGCGGCAGAATGCCTGATTGCATCACAAAACAAGCAATTTTGATACATTCCGAGATGCCACTAGATCTCTACAATGCCATAACAAGACGTGAAAAGTGGTGAAAAAATGCAAAAGACTGATTGAACAAATTATCGAATAAATGTAACACAACTGTTATATGGCGACAGTAGCTAACGAAAGGTAGAATATTTCTGAGCGCAGTTGATGCACGCGGTATGAGTTTACCTTTCTACGTCGGAACACATACGAAATTAGCATTTGCTGTTTGCTCAAGGTTGCTCTTTAGAAGAATGATTTATCTCTTCTCTTCAGGCGGGTTTGACTCGTTATGGAAGCTAAGGTGATTCCGCAGTGTTTTATGTATTTCTGTGTAACGATTTTTACCTCCTCTATAATGGTGCATATGTTTAGGCCTTCGTGAGTATTTTCATTACGCTTGTATCACGCTGCGCCCGTTATAGTTCTTAGAGTTTTAAACTGGAATCTTTGTAAAATATCAATATTTGTTGTACAAGCTATAAGCCATAGTTGGATTCCTTACATCCATATCAGTTTTATGATCGCTTTATAGAGGAGGACTTTGTTATCCAGACTGAGCCCAGATCTTCTACTTAAGTGGAATTCAAGGATGTTATGGAAATTTTTTGGAATTTCACACCTTGTCAAAAGCTTGAGCCACGTCAAGAAAAACGACCGAGCAATATTCTTTTAATTCGAAAGCCTTTCTTATTTCATTAGTTATGCGAAGCAGTTTTTCAAATGTTCCAAGTTTTTTGCGGAAGCTAAAGTGAGGTGTAGGAATAATGTCATTTTGAAAAGAGAAATTTCTGATAGCAGAGCTTTTTCGAAAAGTTTGAAAAGGCAAGGCAACAGACTTATTGGTCTATTCATATTAAGGCAGGGTTGCGTCTATACTTGATTTAGCTATCATAATTTTCTGGGACTTTTCCATATTTGTGGACAATTTCCTAGCTTTAATATGACGCTAAAAACGAGCTTTAGTATGACACTTTAAGAGAAAAACGAGTGGAATGTTCAGCAGTTGTTTTAGCATCTTTGGTGTGATATGATCGTATCCAAGAGACTTTTTCTGGATCTTGGACGGAAATAATCTTTTCAGAACTGAAACATATGTTCCGCAAGAAGCATTGTATCCTTAAACACTATGATTTAGTGACAGAGATGCATTATATGTAGCAGTGTTTGGCTGGTGTACCATACTGAAATGCACTGCAAAACAAGTTGCTAAGAAACTGAGCATGAAATGGCTGAATTAGAAAAAAATGAGGCCAGCTTTAGATGCACAATGATGATCTCATTTAAACTTTCTAGACCGATGCTCTGGAAGTATAATGAGGAGTGTAAATACAGGATATTACTAAATGAGGCTTCCTAGCAGAAGAATGTGTTAGATTAGCTAAGGATAGGTTGGATTAGGTAGAAGTGGGTCGAGTTAAGAAAGTGGCAAAAATAGAAAGAGATTGAGAATGAGAGGAAATAATTTTTGTTGCAGTTATAAGAACTATGAATAGGAAAAGTCTGTTGTATCCTACCTCTGTCTATGTACAACCTTAATAACCACGCGTGACGCATGCACCCTGGGAAATACTTTTTCGTTTTTTTTTTTTTTTTGCTGAGTTATCTTCAGCTTATATCAGCAATCAACCAAAAAAAAAAAAAGATGAAAATAAATTTTGGTAGCTTTAAGGGGTTAGGTGAGTTTGAAAATATTCAAAAAAAATCCATTTTTTTTTTCTTATTAAATTGTGAAATATGTAAAAATATTATCCTAAAATTAATTTAAAATAGAGCGGAGTAAAATTCTTAGAGATAGACCCTTTCGAAGTTCCACCCATCAGGCCATGTCTGCGTCAGTTTGAAACTTTAAACGCGTTTATCTCAAAACTCTATTTTTTAGATCGGTGGACACGATTTCTCGAAAAGTCATAAAGCGATTTTGTCTCAAATTTGGCACATAACTTTGTAACAACATTACCTAGTCATTGAACGAAATTTTTTTCATGGCGAAAATTTGATCAAAAAATGTGTTTTTTGGTTCAAAGTCTGTCAAAAATACAAATTTTAATTTTGTTGTTTTTTTCTTCGTCCAATAACGAGACTTATCCATGT
Source organism: Neoceratitis asiatica (assembly GCA_030068015.2). Lineage (NCBI taxonomy): Eukaryota > Metazoa > Arthropoda > Insecta > Diptera > Tephritidae > Neoceratitis > Neoceratitis asiatica. Next base: position 41,198,691 of record CM061527.1, read on the forward strand.
ATTAACGAAATATTTTTGGTTTATTGATTTTAGATGAACCAGTAATGAGTTATGCTGTCCACGGCGAGAGCATTTTCTTTTGAGACTTCAAGGGAGATGAGGTACCAACGGCTGAGTTTTCGGAATTTTTGAATCAAAATTTCACAAAATACTGCTTAAATATATATCCTTGATATGGTAAAATGTTTGAATAGAATATATAGTTGCATATATATATAAAAAAGTGAAAATTCCTATTTTTAACCTCTGAAACCCACCTACCCCTTAAAAGGAATGAGATTTAGATTAAGAAGCAATTTTTAAGCGGCCAACACTCGTAAAAAATATATCTTTCATATGATTTTGATTCACTAGCAGTTTGACTTTATCAAGAAGCTCATAGAAGCATTTAAATTGAGCTAGTCTAATCAAAAGCTTACGAAATGTTGCCAATTGGCGTAAGTAATCCGATTTACTCATAATAATACCTGCATAATCAGCATCATGTTGTGCAAAAACAATGCGGAAATGGCAAATCTCATTAGAGCACATTATTAACCTTTTTTCGTGGCTATTGTACAGGTATTTGGAAATTCCATTTATCCATCCACACCAGCACACACACAGGCTTGACCATAAGCTATATATAGATCATATGTAACACATTAGCAGATATTGCGTGAATAATTACAACACCACATGAATGAATGAATATAACCGCAGGCACTTAGTATGCATGTATGTAGGTAAGTATTTCAGATCCTAACAGCTGTATTCATTAGACTCAACGCTCGACATATATTGAAGTAATGCCTACCTTGAGTGTTTGTGGGTGTGTGTGTACGCAATTGTGTGTATATTGGCAAATAATTGGCAAATGGCCTTTCTTTCACTAGCCACATCCATCACCGTTAAATATCAAAACAATCGCTCATCATCTACATTACCATCGCCAACATCTGCACTTTCACCAGCTTATCGTCAATTCGTTTGATGTGCCGTGGCGTATACGTAATGTCAAGAGTGAATGAATGAATGAATGAATGCATGAATTCACCATAAGCCAAGAGTGCAGGCTTAATTAAGGAGGTGTATGTGTCAACACATACATATACATATACATACATAATTTAAGACCGCATTGATATGGTTTCACACGCGCACCAACCAAAACCTGTCAATATCTTATCTGCAGCCAATTGTTCTGTGAGCTTAATAAGGTGTCCATTATTTAGTGGCTTTTTTGTGATATCCAAGGGTGGAGCAAGTGGTGGGAGAATTTATTCTTTAATTTTCCTTTCAATTATTTTTTGGTAAAAGATTTTTTGTTATGGCATTTATTTATGATTTTTTGCACACATTAAACCAAACTTAGCAGTTGAGCCCTGAAATTTATTTATTATTATTTTTTATTTGATGAAATTTCTTTGAGGAATTGTTATTGACATATCTATTAGACATATAAATCGGTGAAATAATATATTTTGAATTTTCCTGTCTGTCTGTATACTTCGTAGCATTCGAGGCGGTATTTTATATATATAAAGTGTGATCCGGCCCAAAAACCACACCAAACCGTTGTTTTTTCTGGATGAAATGGTAGCTCTTGAATCTCTTCAGGCTGCAATTCGTCTCAAATGCGGCAATTTTACTTGTTTACATACACATTGAGCCATAAAGGTGCCTCGTCGGCTCGAAAACTTCGGATCTTCTTGGACCTTTTCAATAGCCCATAGAGCGAAGCGATGTCGCTTGGGAAGGTCGAGCGGCTTCAGTTCTGGCACAAGCTGTATTTTGTACGCTTTCAATTTAAGATGTCGACGTAAAATGCGCCAAAACATTCCATCGACTCTTCACGGTCTTACACTCTCAGCTGTGGTCGCTATTATTTCTTCACTGCGTGCTGGACGTAGCCTATTCGGTCGAATATTATCCAAGAATGAATGCCGGGCCTCAGGATGGGTGATGGTATTGCGAATAGTACGCTCAGTAGGCCGATTATGTTGACCATAAGTTGAGCGAAGCTCGCGTAACACATTCTTTACAGAAGGTGAATTTTCATAATAAATTTGAATGATTTGTAAACGTTGCTCAGACGTAGGTCTTTCCATTACAGTTTGATACGACTCACGTGTGATCTGTCAAGAAGGACTGTTGAAAAAAATACCTCTACTTGGATCACCCTTTAATTTAAAGCAGATAACAGCAGGCGCTTACTCGAAGCTAGGATCTGAAATTTCGAGGCTTTTGCTTTTTCAGTCGAATAAAATCACAAGATGGAATAAGTTTCTTTTTTTGGTATTTTCTTATTCAATTTCAGAGAACACACCAATCTAAACATTACCAGAGTTATATAACAGTTATGCAATATTCTTTCTTGTAATTTTCAAGGTACCGAAATGGTACTTTACAACAGGAAATGTCAACCCAGTTCTCCTCTAATAAAATGCATGTATATCACGTTCTCTACTGGGGTTAAGTACCTCGTTATTATCTCATACAGCGAATTTAACTGGAACCAAAACACGATAGAAAAGTCGGTGAAAGCTGTAAATCTATTTTTGTTTGCAAAGCCATCACAGTTAAGATATGTGGTTTATTGTTTAGTGGTGGTCAGACCCATTCTTCTCTATAACATCTCAGTTTGGTGGCTAGCACTATATAAAGAATCAAGTTCAGAAGCCAACTGGATAGAGTTGAGCGCTTGGGAAACACTTCCATTCCACTCTCGCAAGGGCACTAGAAAAAACTCTTCTAAACTTTCTCCCGCTAGTCTTTTTCAGCAAAATTTAAGCGATATACAACGTAGTTAGACTGAATACAACTTAACCTCGGAGGAACCAATGTACACTGCCTCTTAGGATGATATATTTTCAACAATTCCGGAAGAAGTGCTCCACACAACCTCTTAAATTCTATTTTCATAATCTCTTATAATCAAGACTCCCAGTGTTCTAGAAAAAGGAGCAAAAGTCATTTTTATACACGACTCAAACTCAATAGCAGAAACTGATGAAACTCCATCATACACACGCTACTAGAACATGAAACTATAGAACGGCTGCAGCGCTTCAAAACAGAATTTGTTGCTATGAGGTTGGTCGCCTAGAGGCTGATTAAATCTACGATCATTAACTAATCTATTACTATATACTCTGACAGCCAAATTGCTATCAGAAATCAACAATCTAACCTTAGCATGTCAAAAGTGGTCATATTCCAAACAGACAGAGATATCGCGGGAACCTGCGTGGTATACTAATTTGTGAGAGAAGGAACCATCCTTAATTCCTGAGGAATTGTGCTAGAGATCGACAGCACCTCCGTTGCAAAATTGTGAGATATTCAATTCCAACAGTAACAACAACTCGGCACAGGGTTGTGTTTTTTCTTTTTGCAATCTGCGGGAAATATATATGATTTGGATATGGGATATTTTTCCTGTCATAGCATATTTTTTTACATGTGTTTTGTTGTTGTGCCATTGCCCGGATAGGAAAGCTGCATTGGTATTGTATGGCCTGTGCATCATCGTTTTGTTTGTTCTACTAAAATATAGCTGTTGTAAGTAAAAAAGTGGCCGAAGATCCGAATGTCTCTACTTCTCGACGTTCTCAAGAGCTGTGACTGTCTTGTGGCTCATTATTTTGAACTTGAACCTACACCTACATCCATATAAAGTCCAGCTCACACAGCAACTGATGCCAGCTGACGATTCACAACGTCGTACCTACGTCGATTTGGTGCTTGAACAACGAGCAGCAAAATTATAGCATTTTGGGGCTCCGAGAATTCTGAAATAATTGAAGATAGGCCATTACACCAAAAAAAACTTACTCTCTGGTGCGATTTTTTGTCCGGAGATGTGATTGGACCTTACTTCTTTGAAAATGATAACGGTGAGACTGTCACTGTCAGTTCGGAGTGTTATGGTCGTATAATAATGGTTTTTTTTCCTGCGATTGAAGAAAGCGACTTAGACACTATGCAGCTTTATCTCTCTTCTTGGCTATCGAGATCGTGCACTTTCACACCGTTGGACTTTTAGTGGGTTCACACGAAAGATCGTATTTATGCGGATAAGCCTTTTGATCTCGAGCACTTCAAAAACCCACATTTGTCAAGTTATGGCTGAGATACCGTCGAATATGTGCCAAAAAGTGGTCGAAAATTACTTCAAATGGATCGAAGCTTGTAAAAATTCAAAAGGCGGTCAACCGAGGGATGCTGTGTTTCACATACAATGCCAAAGTTCAAAATTTATAATAAAAAAAATAATGAAAGGGAAAGAAATTATATTAAATGCATTTTATTTTGGAAAGCACATTATAGATAGCCGTCTTTATTGATTGGTTCAGTTTTAGCGGAAATTTCTGTAGAGAAAATTTCAGAGTTTTAGCATTTGTGAAAATTATGGGCTCGAAACTTTTTCTTTTTTTGCGGAGGAGGATGAGTGAAATGCTTACCGCATCATCATTGCATTGTCACGACATTTTGTATGTGTCGTTTGCAGATCACGTGGTCCACCGCTTTCGCGTTACTTCAAGGTGCCGTTCCATATTTCTCTTCTAGAGATTTACATCTTGGAACCTGCGTCCAGGTCCCGTTTTTAGTACGATCACTACGAAGTCTAACTTTTATTTTCAGTTTGCTTCGCTCTGAAGTATTGATGGTACGATGTTGTTCAGAGGGCCTACCAGGTTCCCTAGTGCTACTTGTTCTGTTTGCCTTCGTTCGCTTTTAAAAAATGTGTGGTGGAGACTGTCTTCGATAGCGTCATTGTAAAGGGTGTTTTTTATAGAGGTATAGAACTTTAAGTTGCAATAAAACAACGATGGATTATTCGATTGACATGAATTTTATTTATCCGAAAGATAATCTTGTGGCATTGTATTTTAAATATGACTTCTGGCATATGACCCCGACGGCTGGCGTGGATGTTGTCCAATCTGGACGTCCAATTTTCGCGGACTTTTACCAACATTTGAGGCCGTATATCGGCAATAACACGGCGAATGTTGTCTTCCAAATGTTCAAGCGTTTGTGGCTTATCGGCATAGACCAATGACTTTACATAGCCCCACAGAAAGTAGTCTAGCGGTGTTAAATCACAAGATCTTGGAGGCCAATTCACAGGACTAAAACGTGAAATTAGGCGGTCACCAAACGTGTCTTTCAATAAATCTATTGTGGCACGAGCTGTGTGACATGTTGCGCCGTCTTGTTGAAACCACATCTCCTGGACATCATGGTTATTCAATTCAAGAATGAAAAAGTTAGTAATCATGGCTCTATACCGATCACCATTGACTGTAACGTTCTGGCCACCATCGTTTTTGAAAAAGTACGGACCAATGATTCCACCAGCCCATAAAGTGCACCAAACAGTGAGTTTTTCTGGATGTAACGGTGTTTCAACATACACTTGAGGATTACCTTCACTCCAAATGCGGCAGTTTTGTTTGTTGACGTAGCCATTCAACCAGAAGTGCGCTTCATCGCTAAACAATATTCGCTTATGAAAATCGGGAACAACGGTAATCTCGTTTTGGGCACATTCGAAGAGTCTACGCCTTACTTGATGATCGTTTGGCTTCAATTCTTGCACGATTTGGATTTTGTAAACACGCAAACCAAGAACCTTCCGCAAAATCTTCCATAAAGTGGATGGACACAGATCCAATTCCTGTGCTCGATGGCGGATGGACTCATTCGGGTCTTCCTCAATGCTACGCTCTACTGCAGCAATAGCTTCTTCTGTACGCACTGTACACTGGCGTCTCTGGGGATGCGAGTTATCAAGAAGAGTAAACGTGGTGCGAAAACGTTCCATGGTTAATCGAATTAACTGCTCTGATGGACGATTTTGTCGACGATAAAATGGACGTAGTGCGCGATACGTTTTCCGCACAGAACCATTATTTTCGAAATAAAATTGCACTATTTGCAAGCGTTGACAGCTGTTAAATCGGTCGCCATCTTGAAAAGTAATGCCAACTTAAAGTTCTATACCTCTGTAAAAAATACGCTTTATATGCAGGACAAGCTCTTCTGCTTTGCCAATTTTGTGCCGGTATTTTCGGAAGCGTCCGGATAACATCTGAGTGACTAAGTAGTTCACTTCCCCGAATTTTCTCTGTGTCCAGAGTTTTACGTCCTTAATGAGCCTGTCGGTTAATCTCCTTCAAGTTTCTTGTTCCCAGCGGCTCAAAACTTAGTCAAACCAAATTCGAAATTTGTAAAAAAAAATTGGAGCGATTTAAAAAATTGTGCAGGGAATGACATACGCACTCCTACATTAACTAGAAACACGTTACAGTAGAAACATTTAGTAATAGGACAATTAAACCCAACACTGATTAAGGACCAAACGAACTTCACTAAACAAACTCAATGGTAGGCTTTGAAGCGGCGAGTGAAAGGACAGAACACTCATTGTCAATCAACCGTTATCAAGCGAAGAACATGAAATCTAAGTTTAGCATTAACTTTAACTTACTAATTAATTACTTGGTAGGGACATAAATACTGTTACACACATTTTATGCTATAAAATAAAAAAATAATGAATGTTTTTGGACCAATTTTTTTTACATATTCATTGATATATATTGTATACAAAAAATCAGTATTCATTCGAAATTCCCGCCTTGTCCTTCATGCACGCCTTAAGTCGGACTGGCCAATCATCAATGGCAGCACGCACCTCCTCCATTGGGAAATTGGCCACAGCACGAATCAAAGCTGTCTTAAGAGAATCAATGTTGGGGTATCTTTTGCGGCAAACCATGTCCTCTAAAACTGTCCACAATTTGTAATCCAGCGGGTTCAAATGAGGACTGCCAGAGGACCACTCTTCAGAGGAAATGAATGCTGGTAAATTGTTTTGGAGCCAGATTTGGGTCGTTTTAGCTTTAAGGACCGGCGCAGAGTCTTGCTGAAAAGTCCATGATTGGTTTTGGAACACGGAATGGTTAAGTGGTCTTACAATGGCTTCCAAAACGGTTTCTTGGTAAACTTTGGCCGATGTTTTGATCCCTTGTTCGCAAAAATGCAAGTCAGTTACCCCATCATAAGAGACACCCCACTAAACCATGACTGAAGCTGAGTGATGACTTTTTTCGACCCGTGGAATCAGTTCAGGTGCTTCCTTAGATGACCGTGCATACACCCTATCATTTTTTTATTAAATATTTTCCTGCACGGCAAAATTTTTTTCATCGGTAAACAAGATTTTTCTGTACAAGTTATCAGCGTGCTTCCCCAAATTACGTTTGCATTTTACCACCCTATTTTTTTCAAAGCTGCAGTCAACAAATGTTCGGTACGGCTTTTGAAAGCCCCAAGTCCCAAGTCTTTTTTAATAATTCGACTCATGGACTTTTGCGAAACATTCATCTCCCGGGCCATGATTTTCTCTTTTCGGAGCGGATTTCGCAGAATTCTTGATTTGACAGCTTTGATGACTTGCGGCGTTCGAACTGTGTGTGGACGGCCCGACCGGTGGCGGTATTTAACATGCCCAGTCTCCTCAAACAATTCTATGCACCAGTAGACGAACATGCGACTAATGCGAAGCGGACGGAGTGTTTTGAAAATATCACCTTTTTTCATTTCACACTTAAAAAGCGCTATAACAGCGATACGGTTTTCATTATCTGACCATTCCATGTTGAAAACTCACACAATTTAGAATTCCCGTTACAGACTAACGCTTTACAGGTTATGTTTATAAATCATATGGGAATTATGTGGTATGCTAAATTCTTCTATTGAAATGCGTGTGTTTAATGTTGTAACAGTATTTATGTCCCTACCAAGTAGTATAATTTTATTATCTTTTTTTTCAAAATTTCAAAGATATTTTCGTAAAATTAATTTAACTTTTTATTTCTATTAATAAAAAATTCGCTTACAAGCAAAGAATTATTTATGCGATATATACGCACGTGTGAGCATGTTTGTATATCATCTTCGTATATACACGTTGATAAGAGAGCAAATATACGCACTTGCGTATGTATATGTACGTATGCTCACATTTTTCATCAAAATAACAGTATCATTGACGCGCAATTAACCATATGAGATGCCATTAATTACTTTCATTTGAAAAAAAACGGTCTACTGCTTTGAAATTCAAGCAAATCCATTATGATATTAAAAAATGGTAGAATGGAAAGTAGGGCAAAGGGGAATTTACAAAAACTTGAATAAAGCATATGCATATATTTTTCACTATATTGATCTAATAACGAGGGTCGTTCAAAAAGTACAATTATTACTGCAAGCGCAAATACTGCAAACTGTATAAAGTTATCACGGCAAAAATATAGAATTTAATTAAAAAAATTTAAGAAAATTAGAGAATCAACGAAAGTACTAAACAGTAAAAAAAATCATAAATTATTTATTCTCGATTAAGCTTTTCTAACAACTACACCTTATATTTTTTTTTAAATTATTCAGATTTACCTTATTTTTATAAAGATTATGTTTTATGCTTCTGCGTGTCTCTAACCTTCAAATTACTACACACCTCATTTCTTAGTATTGGGCGTACACATCAATTCGGTCCATTTTTTGTGTTCAATAAAGTGATTTTTAATGTGAAAAAAATTGAAAATATTTAGTTCTAAGTTTTGGCCGTCGGAACCGACTACTTTCCCCTTTTTTTATTATTACCTTTCGATTACTCTTCTTCTTCTTTGGCGTAGGCACCGCTTACGTGATTATAGCCTCATCAATAATAGCACGCCAGTCGTCCCTTCTCTCTGTTGTTTGGCGTCAGATGGAAAAACCAGGTCGTTCTCCACCTGATCATTCCAGCGAAGTGGTGGTCCTCCTCTTCCTCTGCTTTCGCCAGCAGATACTCCTTCGAGTACTTTCAAAGCTAGAGCGCTTTCATCCATTCGTATGACATGACCTAGCCAGCGTAGCCGCTGTCTCTTGCTTCGCTGAACTATGTTAATGTGGTCGTATAACTCAAACAGCTTATCGTTGCATCATCTGCAGTATTTGCCGTTCCCAACGCGCAAAGAACTATACATCTTCCGCAAAATATTTTCTCTCGGCAGCTCTTAGTGCCGACTTATCAGACGTCGACATCGTCCAGGCTTCTGCATCATATGTCAGTACGCGAATGATGAGCGACTTGTAGAGTTCGATTTTGGTTCATCGAGTGAGGACTTTACTTTACAACTGCCTACTCAGTCCAAAGTAACACCTGTTGGCAAAGAGTAATTCTGCGTTGGATTCCAAGGCTGACATTGTTGGTGTTGTTAATGCTGGTTAGACGAAATTATCTACGACTACGAATTTATGACTGTCAACAGTGACATGGATCAAAGTCGCGAGTGCGCGGATTGTTTATTTGATGACAGGAGATATTTCGTCTTGCCATCGTTCACTACCAGACCCATTCGCTTCGCTTCTTTGTCTACCCTGGAGAACGCAGAATTTACGGTGCGGCTGTTATGACCAATTATATTAATATCATCGGCATACGCCAACAATTGCACACTCTTTTAGAAGATTGTGCCTTTTCTATTTAGCTTTGCAGCTCGTATTATTTTCTCCAACATCAAATTGAGGAAATTACACGATAAAGAGTCTCCTTGTCGGAAACCTCGCTAGGTATCGAACGGTACGGAGAGGTCCTTCCCAATTCTGACTGCGCTTCTGATATTATTCAGGTCACTTTACATAGACGTATGAGTTTTTGTGGGGATAACTAATTCAACAAATTCAGTTGCTTTTCGTGCTGTCGAAAGCAACTTTAAAATCGATAAAAATGTAGTGTTTATTGATTTTTTTCTCTAGGGTGTTCTCCAAGATTTGGCGCATGGTGAATATCTGGTCACTGGTGGTTTTGCCAGGTCTAAAGCCACACTGATAAGGGCCGATCCATTTCTTGATGGTGGGCTTTAGTCTTTCACACAATACGCTAGATAGTACCTTATGATATTAAGGAGACTTATCTCACGGTAATTAGCGCAGACCGTGGGGTCTCCTTTTCTTTTTTTTCTTTCTTTTTTTTTTTTTTTTGAATTGTGCAGAGCACAATTAGGTTCTATTCTGCAGGCACGCTTTCGTCTGGCTATATTCTTCAAAGAAGATTATGCATGCTCCTTGTCAGTTCTTTGCCACTGAATTTGAATAGCTCTGCGGATAAGTCATCGGCTCTTCCCGCCGGTCATTTTTTAAGAGGGCAAACGCTAATCTAACTTCTTCATAGTTGGGTCTATACCACTATGATTGATTTGAGTATGCTCTGGACATCTTTTATCAGATTTCCTCCTTGGTCCCTATACGAGTTTGCTCCGATCTTGAAACCTTGAAAAAAACAATAGTCAGAAGGAGTAAGGTTTTGAGGGTATGGCTGGTTTGGAAAGGCTTCTCACCTCAGGGTTATCAGTTAGTTTTTGACATTTACAGTTACGTGGGACCGAACGTTGTCATGTTTTAATATCATCTTGTCATGCTTTTCGGTCATTTCTGTATTTTTTCGCACAATACAGCGCTCAAACGCATTAGTTGTAGGCTTCAAAGAGTTTGCTTTTGAAACGGATCTTAAACTAGTAGTCCAATACCTCTTCTTCAAACTTTTTGTATTGGCCAGAACGATTTTTGCCTTCGACGCTAAGATCACCATTTTTGAAGCATCGAAACCACTATCTCTGCATGACTTATTGATTCACGATTCAGCTGTAATTTTCTCTTAATTAAAATATAAAATCAAAACTTTCCGCAAGACAACATTTAATTAACACAAATCCGGACAATTTGGAAGAGGAAAAATACAATTTTTTTATGATAGACAGACGATGAAGTATACTAAATATCCTTGAAAAATGTGAAACCTTTCCAATGGAATAGTTAATCGCTTTCAAGATCAGCCAAAACTTGCAGCTGGAGCTATCTGTTGGGAACGGAGCGAAAAAAGAAACTTCGAAATATAGGGTATATATAATAAAAGAAAAATGATCTCAATTGGACTTCATGGTGAAGAAATATGCGTGGTCTTGCCTTAAAATCAATCAACTATTTTCCCCCTCAATGATAGCACTTTTATCACAAAATTCTATGTGACCAACTTCAGGCTATGCTCGCCAATTAAAAATTCGAATTATCAAAATGTGAGTACGTGGTAACGAGATATTCATGATTATACATTGAAATCAATGAAATTTTTACTCTTCTCCTAACCCTCTGACCCAATTTTTTTCCAACTATCGACTGATCAATTTCAAGCTTTACTCTTCCCAATATAAAAAGATACTCTTCCCAATATAAAAAGATTATCAAAATCGGGGCACTCTGTAAAAAGTTATGTCTTGAAATATATACAAACATATTCAAATTTTTTTTGAATTGAAAAAAAAAGAATCATAATTTTCATTACACAAAATATTTCAAATTAATTTTTTTTCTCTATCCCTATAGAAAACTATACACCTTGCTTAGGAACAATGCTCCATACTTGTCAAGTAAGCCTCGTATGTTTTCACAATTCTACAGAAATGATTCAGAAGTTTAATTTAAATTAATTGCTTTTCGTGAAAGCAAATAAAATTTAAGCTTTGCCAATAGCAATCAGAGAGTTCAATCCACAACTTTGCACACATGCTCACTCATCATTATGTAATCTAATGCCATACTTAAATGTAAAGTGTCTGCTACTGTTACTTGATTGAGAATTGACTGATAATTCGATTTGCTGATTATCCAAACGCATGTGAGTGAATAAAATTTAGGAATTTAATATTGTAAAATCCAAAATTTTCAGAGAATTTCAATGTAAAATGTGTGTATATTTACATACAGAAAACTTAAAATGAAATTAGAAATAATTGCAAATATTAAAACGCTTGTTGAATGACTGCACTAAATTAGATTTAAAAATTTCGGAATTTATTTCAACTTAAGCTGAATTTTTATAAGCGGTAACTATACTTATTGATTTAAAGTCAAAATTAAATAAATGAAATAAGTCTCATTATTCAAGGCCAAATGAAGTGAAATTTAAGTCACATCAAAACTGTAATTATGCTCTAAAAAAATTCTCGAGAACAAAAAAAACATAAAATATGAGCTCAAAAACTAAAAGAAAAATAAATAAAAAATCTAATAAATGAAAATAGAAAAAAAAGCCAAACACAAAATGTGTAACACATACTTAAGGCGTTGCTAGGTAAATCACTGACATACAACCAATTCGGCATATTTAAATACGTGCGTGAAGACACTTCAAATGCTGCGTAAATTACATGTAATAACGAATATAAGTAGGAAATGAGATTTTTTTTTAAACTGAATAAAAAAAAGAAAAATTTTGTTTCACTTCTCAAGCGCAGACATGGCAACTATGTTCGTTAAAACCAGCGAAATTTCACATAAAAATACGTAATTTACGGTACGGACGAAGTGTGGAAGCAAAGCGGCAAGAAAAATATGCATGAATGAAAAGTGAATTAAAAACACGCCAAAAGAATTGAAGTGGGAAAATAACTGAAAATTAAGTTAGGTAAACAAAAAAATGAAAAAAACGTTATGAAGAAGAAAAAAAATATTTGAAAATTTTTTTTTAAAGTTTGCTATCCAACAATAGCAATTGATTAATGCACATTTCATGGGAAATTATAATATTTTTGCGGTTGAGTGTTTTCTATGCAGCGGCAGTTGGGTAGGAAAAAAGGATTCTTTTCATAATTAAAAAAATATATTTTTTTATGTAAAGAAATCTGTAAACTACAAAAAGAATTTATCTTAACATTTTTTAGTCTTTTATATAGGGTGATCCATTTTGAGGTTCCCTACCTTTTTAAAGAAAAAACAACGAAAATTAAAATTTAATGGGGAATGTTTATTATCATTCGAAAAAATATTTTTGGGCATTTATTTTTTGAAGATTATCTCTTTCAAATGCTGGCCGCGGCTAAGTCTACGTCTCAGACTCCGTTGAGTCCAATTTACGATGACTCGTTCGAGCATTTCCACTGGTACTTGGCGAATAATACGCGTGATGTTTTGCTCCAAGTCCTGAATAGAAGCGGGATTATCCGCATAAACTTTAGACTTTACATATCCTCACAGGAAAAGGTTTAACGATGTGGTATCACACGATCTTGTTGGCCAAACGATCGGTCCAAAACGTAAAATTATCTGCTCACCGAAGTGTTGTATCAATAAATCCATTAATTGATGCGATGTGTGGGAAGTGGCGCCGTCTTGTTGAAACCAAATGTCGCGGAGATCATGAGCTTCAATCTCAGGCATCAAATAGTCGGTTATCATGGCGCAATAACGGTCGCCATTGACGGTTACGTTCTCACCGGCATCATTTTTGAAGAAATATGGATCGATAATTCCACCGGCTCACAAGCCACACCAAAACGTTATTTTTTCTGGATGAAATGAGAGCACTTGAATCCCTTCGGGTTGCTCTTCGTCCCAAATGTGGCAATTTCGCTTGTTTACATACCTTATACACTGACTCTCCACGGTCATCTTGTACACTCTCAGCTACGGCCGCTATATTTTCTTCAGTGCGTGCTGGCCGTGGTCTATTCGGTCGAATATTATCCAATAATGAATGCTTTGAGCAACAACTTGCAAAAAAGAAAGTTGAGTGCGCTATCGATTAAGCTCAATTACAGTTATTTGTGGATTCCGAACGATATTGGATGAAGCATCATATGTTCTAGCTGGTCAAATCCCAATTGACATCCCTGCTGAGGAAATTAAAAGGGTGTATTTAAGGCTAAATCGAAGGAAAATCGCTGCCGAAGAACGGCGTCGGTCTATAAGTGAGGCAAGAGCGATGGAATAACTCTGTGATGGGCAGACGGACTTACGAGCTCATTCCTTGCTTAAGCTGGTGGATGGAAAGAAGCCACGGGGACACCGACTACTTCCTAACGTAATTATTTTCAGGTCATGGAGTTTTCAGGAAATACCTCAACAGATTTGGCCATGACTATTCGGCGTCTTGTCCGATATGCCCAGAGTGTGTGGAAGTTGCTGGACACGTCATATTTCGATGTCCGAGATATCGTATGGGCCCTTCGCGAAGTATGGCAAATATGATAAAATGCAAAGCTAGCCTGGATCGGATACTCGTCCTTTCCGACCACGCTTGCCCTACATTGGTTTGTGGCTCTTTTCATAACGGGAATATGGAGAAGAAACAAGGACTTTCCGACCATAACACTGTGTTAGAAAGAAAGGAGCGGAAACTTGGAATTTCCGTCCGCGAGACTAGGTTTTTCCAGCTATTCAGGTAGCATGTGTATCGCATCTCGTAACGCGTAATAGCCAATTTGCTTACCAGCCGCGAGAGGTAATACTTTATTGGTAGTTCCGTGGGGAGAGCGGTATTGAGTAGGAAGGTGTTTAGTACGTAGGTGCAGCTGTGAGGTTGCAAGTCATGCAAACTGTTATGTCAGTGTAGCAGTACTCATGAGAGTTTCCATTTCACAAATTAATCCCAAAAAAAAAAAATTCACCTAAATAATTGTCAAATTGCAAATCTTGTTAATTTCTTCTCTGACCTGCCAATGTGGGTGTGTTTACACACAACTTTTTTAACGACATTTGAGGTAAGATTTTAATATTGACTTTCTGAGTTTAAGCTTGTGCGTAGTTAGAAAAAAATTTAAAAAAAAATCTACAAAACCATGCTACAATATAAAAAATACTTAATTCCTTGGAATTTCACAGAATAAATTTAATTAATTTAAACAAAAAATTACTATTATACACTTTTTGCTTCAAATGTCATATAAGTTTTCAAAATATTTTTGTTATTTTCATAATGAAAGGTTTCTTTTTTCTTATTGGAAATAATTTTATAGTAGGTCACACTGTATTTTTGCCTGGCCTCTTTAGAATTGTATATGTATATAACAAGTAAGCCGTCGACATATGTATGTATGTCTCTTTTCTAATTATATATATTAACAAGATACCGTTTCGTTTGAAGTTTTCGTTGCTCGCAATAATTTATTTTCACACATACTTGTGTATGCCACTTGTTGTTAGTACGAGTATATGAGTTTCTCAGTAAAATGCCGCGCTGCTCTTGTATACTCGTATTTCGCTTGGCTTGTAATCATTTTTGTATGCGACATTAAAGACGGAATAAAATTATAAAGGAAAAAAAAATTTTAAATAAAAAATGAAAATAAAATAAATTTATTTTTTAAATATAAAAAATTATAATTTTTTAGTTAAGTAAAAAAATTTTAAAAAGTTAGTAAAATTTTTTTTTTAAATTTCACAAATTTTAAAATAAGAAATGATTGAAAATAAATAAATTTTTTATATTTAAGTATAAATAATTGTAAATATATATCAAAACCAAATGTTATGCATATCAATTTCATTCAAAATTTTGCTCGATAAAAAATATTTTGTGGCCAAATATCAAATTAACGATAAAAATAAAGTTTTTTCTTTAATAAAAAATAACAAAGTAAAAAATTAAAATATTTTAAACTTTAAGATATAGTTTAGTTATTAATATAAATTTTTCTACTTTTAAATTATTAAACAAATTTACAGTAAAATATATTACTGAAATATTTAGTTTTATTTACTGTTTTAATTAATTTATTTTGTATTTTATTTATTTTTATTTTTTAAGGCGGACAAAATTAAATTAATTTAAAAAAAAAATTTATTCCTTTACAAAATAGTAATATTTAATTAAAAATTTTGTTAAAAATTCTTTATTTATAGTTATTTATGAAGTCTTTATTAAGGGGGTATTCCAGCTTAGGGGGATGAATTTAAGGTAATCTTTGAAGCTTCGCAAGAATAAAGTAAACAACATTTTTACTATTCATCTTTTTATTAGTTATTTATTAAAAAAAATTTATCTCACGAATTAACATCCGAGTTCATCATCAGGTCGTGAAAAAATTTCAGCCCATCTAGCAAACTAAAAAAAAAAGATTATTATCTACAGGAATTCCGCAATGTATGGAAAAGTCAAAAAAAAAATTCAAAAAACTTTTTGGAAAAAAAATTAAATTTTTTTTTTTTTTGAATTTAAAATTTTGTAATAATATTAAAATTAAAAAAATTATTTAACCTTTTTTTGGAAATTCCAATTATTTTTATACAAATATCAAAAATTTGTCGGTGAGCGTAGTTTCAGACATAGAGAAGTCTATAAAGATGTTTCTCCAAAAATTTCATGTAAATCGATCCAGTAGAACTCGAGAAATCGTAGACATCATTTGAAAGAAACAGCTTCGAGAAAAACGCGTTTACAGTTTCGCGTAAAGGCCGAGCCGGTATGGATGCCGAGTAGCAAAACAGCTTTATCTCCGAAAATAATTTTATTTTTATTATTATTTTTTTTTAACAAACGTATTTTTAAAAAGTTAAATTTTAAAAATATGCAAAAACAATCTAATTCTCTCTTCACTCTTTTATCTTATATTAAGAATTTTTTGTTTAAGTATAGGTAATTTTTTAAATTAAAAACTAAAAAATTGAATTCATATGGAGTAGAAAATAAAGTTAATTTATATCATTTTCTACTTATTTAACTCAATGATGTTGCAAATAATATTCATTTCTAACCATTTAATTAATAAGTTCAGTTATTATAATATTGCATTAAAATGACGTCAGCATAAATAGTATGTTTATTACATTTTCATAGAATTAAAAAAAATATATATAAAAACACTTATATATTTTTCCAAAACTTATTTTATATACTATACATTTTTATAAATTCTAAAAAGAAAAATCTTAATTTATATTTATGTTTTAAACACAAAATTCATAATACACAAACATTTCCAAACACCATAAATCACATGCCAAGCATTTACTAAGTTTTCAAACTGTCATTTTCCGAAACATTTCTTCACTTACCGCTATCACATTCTTCATTGACATTCATCTCCAACATCTTGGTATGTGTAATATCTTTGTGTGATGCCAAAAAGAGCACCACATCCCGCTTCTCATTTTTAATTGGCACAATGTCAAACAGACACCAAAATGGCGAACCTGAAGGGGGAGAGAAAAGATGCATAGCAGAAGTCAAATTAGCATATTTACATAAATTAGTATATATTGGCGTGTGTGTATGTGTGTGTGTAAATGCCAGCTAATTTTTACAAAGCTGAAGTGACGAAAAGTGAGCAATAGGCTAATCTGACAATTACTTGTAGATTCAGTTGGTTGTTGATACAGCTGCACGACCGACATGGCGTATACGTAACCTACTAGCTAAAGATTTTACTTTATTTACGTTTAAAAAAAATTTATTAACCGTAAATTTATTATACGTAACCTACTAGCTGAAGATTTTACTTTATTTACGTTTAAAAAAAATTTATTAATTTTTTTTTTTTTTAAATATTAAGCTTACACATTTTAAATTAAGGTCATATTATTCGTGGTATAAAAAAATATTTTTTATTCTTCAATTATTTAATTTACATATAAATTATATTTTTTAGTATTTTATGAAGCTTCCTTACTGAAAATAATTATTTTTAAAGTCTAAATTTTTAATTAATATTTATTTTTTATTAAATTTTCAGTACATACAATTTGTTTTTCGATTTAATATCTCACACTCACTCCCATAAAGAGCTCTTCATAGCATCTGATATGTGGCAGTTGCCTCACATATTTCACACCATCCAAGTTAACGAGCGCACGTATGGCCTTTAACTTTGTTAACAATATCAACACCATCACCATCATCACATTATGCTCGTATTTCATATATAAATAATGAAAAAAAAAAGAATACAAAGAAAAATTAAGGCTAGACCAATCAGTGTTTCATAGCCTACAAACATAGACTGTAGCATACTTATAGGCGCAACAAATAGAAAATTATGCGCCACAACACTATATGAGCGCGCGTGTGTGTGTGTACTGATTATGTTCACATCTTTCATCTTATCTCCATATTTTTTCACTCAACTAATATTGTTATTGTTTACTAAGCAATATGCAAGGCAAGGCTAAGCAAGCAGCGGCATACCAAAAAAAAAAAAAAATACTTTTATATGTATACAAGCATGTGTGTCATCTATTATGACATATTTACTGTTGCGCTTTTCAATTTGACATACTTTATATCTCTTTTACGTGCACACTTGCGTGATGTGCCTGATATGCCTAAGGACGTGTATGAATATGTGAAGAAACATAGGAAAAAATTATGTACTCAATTTAATGAGCCTTTGCCGCTTCAGCGAGCATTAAAGCGACTGTGTGCGCTTGAAGAGTGTTTTTTTTTCTTCTTCAAATATTGTTGACAGTTGTGAAAAAAGGAAATATGCTGCGCAAAGTCATATAAATATGATGCAAACAACGTCAAATGCATTGCTGATAATTGAATTTCCGCTTACATAATGACTTTGGCAATGGAGTGTGAGTAATTTGCTAAATGTATTTCCTTGTGAAGTTACAGCTTCTTATTATGACAGATTTTTTATGTACAGCTAAAGAGTGCAATGACTTTTAAAAAATATATATTTTTTCTTCACTAAAAAAAACGCTTTGCACGCTCTGCGCAAGTAGCTGCTCATTTTATCATGAGAAATTTTTAATGATCTTGTTATGGGCCATAAAAATCAAAAAAAAAGTAACCAAATTTACGTCCACAGTAAAGAAAGTTCACAAAAAATCATGCTGGAAACCTCACAAAATAATCTCTTTAAAAAAATATGTCTTAACTCTGAAATGATAAAAACATGTTCATGGTACAAAAGCAGTTAAAATAGGTCAAAGAAACGCTTTAAAACACAGAAAACCATTTATTTGTTATATCACCAACATTTATTTTTAGATTATTTTTTTTTTTTTAATTTTATTTGTAAAATTTTTTTTTATTATTTATAATATTTTTAGTAAGTTTTATAAATTTTTTATTTATATTTTAATTCATTTTTTTTTTACTTTATATATATATTTTTATTGTATTTATTTATTCTATTTTTTTCGGAATATAGATTGTGACTTTTTTATCTTGAGTACATCTGCACTCTTTCACCTATATATGTATATGAAAAAGGAAGTATGCATGTACGTATGTGTGTAATATATTAACTACGAAGCCACTAAGCCGATTTTGCTCAAATTTTCAGGATAGCTGTACTCTAGCTCTCTAGGAATGTTTCTGGAAATTGGATCCGAGACTGATCTCTTCCAAAAAAAATTTTTATAGTTTTTTCTTTACTTTACTTGAAATTCAGTACACAGGTAAATTTTTACCTAAATCCACACAAGAAATACCTTTACCTTTTGGAAGTAGCTCTAGAGCCGATCTATTCCAAAAAAAAACTTGAACTTGTGGTTATATTTACTTGAAAATCATTTTTATTAGAAAATATTTTTATTAGAGGAATAATTTGCTGGTTCGTTTTTTTTTTTTTTGAATTTTTTTGAGCAGTTTGAGCGCCCTTATGATGCCACCACATACAAAAGTATCAATCTTTTATCACCAGCCATATTCCTATGACTTTCGTCAGCCATTCTCTTCACATTAAAGTAATGAAGAAAAACTCCCCGCAAGAACACTTCTTCAGGCACAAAGTTTTACATGTTTTAGTGAAAAAAATTGTTGTTGTTTACTCTTCATACTGGAAAAGGCATACAATGACAATAGTTTCTAATAGACGATCCGAATATTGATAATATGGAACAATAATCAAATCATGCCATCTCTTGGCAAGGCTTACAAATTAAATGATAGACCGAATTAATGT
This sequence comes from Neoceratitis asiatica, assembly GCA_030068015.2. Taxonomy (NCBI): domain Eukaryota; kingdom Metazoa; phylum Arthropoda; class Insecta; order Diptera; family Tephritidae; genus Neoceratitis; species Neoceratitis asiatica. The sequence goes on from CM061527.1 coordinate 41,218,421, forward strand.
TACCCATTCAATTTTTTTATATCAAGTTTTTAAAATTATCCCAATGATTACTTGAATTAATAACCTCATAATTTTTAGTTAGCCTTCATATAAAACAGTGCGTATAAATTTGACAGCTGTCGGCTCTTTTGTTATTGTAAAAAATTTGACTTGATGACGTGTTTGTGGACACTGCCCCAGGAAAATCAACCATCAAGAATTGGTTTGGTATGCCAAGTTCAGACGTGATGAAATGAGCACTGAAGACGGTGAACGCAGTGGACGCCAAAAAGGTGTTTTTACCGACGAAAAAATCAAAAAAATCCACAAATTTATTTTGAATGACCCAAAATTAAAATTGAATAAAATAGTATACACTCCACGGATATCAACTGAACGTGTACGTCATATCATTCACGAATATTTTGGTATGAGAAAGCTCTGTGCGGAGTGGGTGTCGCGCTAGCTCAATTTCTACCAAAAATAGCGATGAGTTGATGATTCGGAGTTGTGTTTGAAGATGTTCAAGCGTAATAAACCCGAGATTTTGAGTCGATATGTGAAATCGATGAAACATGGCTCTCCCATTTCATTCCGAGGTCCAATCCATAGTCATCCGAGTGGACTATACGCAATGAACCCGCTCCAAAGCGTGGAAAAACGCTAAATTCAGCTGGCCAGATTATGGCGTCTATGTTTTGGGATGCGCATGGAATAAATTGCATTGACTACCTTGAAAAAGGAAGGACCATCAACAGCAATTATTGCATAATGGTTTTGGACCGGTTGGAAGACGAAATCGCAGAGAACCGTAGAAATTTCTGTTTCACCAATACAATGCACCGTGTCACAAATCAGTGATATCGATGGCAAACATCCATGAATTTGGCTTCGAATTGCATTGACGCATCCACCAGATGCAACCCTCGGTAGCTATTTCCTGTACTTGGATTTCAAAAGAATGCTCGCTGGGAAGAAATTTTCGTCGAATGAAGAGGTGATCGTCGAAACTGAGGTCTATTTTGAAGCAAATTGCTAATAGTACTGCAAAAATAGTATCGCAAAGTTGGAGGATCACTTTAATCAGCGTATCATCCTTGAAGGGAAATATTTTAAATAAAGAAAATGAATTTTCCCAAAAAAAAAAAAATTGATTTATTATTAGGCCGGAGACTTTTCAATTCACTTGTTGCTTTAATTAAAAAAAAAATTGAGAACTTAGGAGGTGCCACGTCCGCTTTTGAAACAGAATAACAATGGATTCATTTTTGTTCGGAGAAAGACTCTCATCGAAAATAATTTATTACTTTACAAATTACTAATTTTAGCCAAGAAAGATGGGCACGTGAGCTATAGTGCAGTGGTCAACTCTCATTAGTGGTTTTTCTTTTCTTGCCATTACAAGTACTTGTATGTTGACTATCTTGCACATTTACATTTTTGGAAACCAAAGCTTACATTTGTTTGCAGTACGGCAGTTCTTCGTTCATACTTTGCCGATTTGGAAATAAAATAATAAAAATATATATTGTGTAATACTCTGTCTCCTTGACCATTTTCAACTAAATTTTAAAGAACTTTTTTTTACTAAAAAAAGTTCAGTTTTTGACTGAAGATAATTTTTTTACTAAAAAAGTGCAGTTTTTGACTGAAGATAATTTAAAGTTTAATCTTTAAAATCGTGTAAAATTTTGTAAAATTATTTAAATTAATTAATTAATTAAAAATTATTTAAATAAGCAAAACTACACGTGCTTCTGATATATTTAACAAAATTGCGCCTTAATTATTTATAAATAAAATATTAAGGTCATATATTTAGATTTTTTTTCGCAAATAACTTAATTTTGTTCATTTTGTAAAATTGTTCTTTTTTTAAATAAATAAATGTAGTTTCTTCTCTTTAAAAGTCATAAATTTGCTCTGATAGATGAGGCCTAACGCCAGTTACGACAAACTTTGGTTTCATTCTAATTAAATATTTAATACATTTTTATGTTTATTTAAGATTAAAGTAACATATTATCTAGTAAGAACTATTTCAATAAAAATTTTTCTTTTATATTTTAATTAATTTTTTTTTGCATTCCTTTCGCGTAGTTTTTAACTTAAAATTAATACCAAACTATCTTCAAACAACATTAAATGAGGAAAAAATTATTTTTATTAATTTTATTGCATTATATTTTCTCATTACGCTAAAAATTTCTGACAAATATTTATTGAAATACCAGAAAACTAACTTCCTAAAACTTAAGCAATAAAATTTAATTCACTTTACTCCGAACACAAATTAGTGAAACTTTTACACGACACACAAAAGTCAAAATTAATCAAAATTCATGACTAAGAGTATATGTAATCAAAAATATGTTTGTATGTTTATATGGTTGTATGGTCACCTTTTTTATAATAGTCATATATATATATACAAAATGAAACGGAAAGCATTAAATAATCAAAACCAAATGTGTATGATGTGACAATAAAGGAGGCAACGAAACTTATAGACAAGTTCAACATGTACTACAGACAGACAGACAGACAACTAAAATGGACAAAAAGCGCAAAAGTAAAGAAGAGCAAAAAAAGCACAACTACAGTTTATATCAGAAAACATTGTCAGCTGCCATGAGCCCACTCAAAAACTTTTTATTATTTGTACCAGCAACAATAGTTTGGGAAACCGCAAAAAGCTGTTGTTGTGAAGAGACGGCATGTCGCCTACACACATGTGTGTATACAATCGTATGTGTAGATGCGTATGTGTAGATGCGTATGTGTGGTTGTATTTTGTATTGGCACAAATTACAAATAAAGTAAAAACCAACAGACAATCTCAATACACACACTCATACACTCACTCTCACAGTTCCTGGCTCACAGCTCACTGGGGAGCATGTATTGAAGATTTACTCAGAGCTGCACATTTGTAGCTGTAAGTGAGCAATTTGTTGTTGTGTGTTTTTCTTCCTTTTCTTATCATACATACACACACGTATTACATACAAATAAATTTGTGTTGAAGGTGTAAAAGTTAAAGCGCGCACGTACGTGTTGTCATTAATACTGTTTTATGGGATGCCCCACGGCGTATACGTAACAAGTTTTTGCAATTTCACACGTTTACAATAACGCCGACACGTATTAACGACAACGGTTATAAATAAAATCATATGAACGTTAAGTTTTTGCTTAATATAGCATCATTGGTGTTTGGCTTTTGATGCTTTTTGTTCGATTTTTGTTTTTGTTTTTCCTTGCCGTGACTTGGCTTTTGCTTTTCAATTCGTCTGCTGCATTCAGAATGGTATTAAGTGCAGTTAGTTGGACACGTTGTGTGATTTATTGGCTTTAAATGTATTTGTGTGCTTACTTAGATGATGACATTTTATCGATTTTAAATGTGGTTTAAAAGTGTTCATCTTCAACTAATAAATTAACTTCCATCACATTGAAGATATTGAGCAGATCTTTTATTTATTTCAATTACCGCCGAATACCGAAAATATGTTACGCTATTTTAATCTTTATTTTTCTTCCTATCAGCAATTCTGACTGGAAAAACTAATTTTTTCTGAATTCTGAAATTTATTTTACGTTATTCTATATATTTTCAGTATATTTTATTTTATTTTACCTTATCTTTATTATATTTTTTTTTATTTTACTTAATTTCGTTCTATTTAAATTAATTTTTTTAATTTTTTTAATTTTATTTAATTTTATTAAATTTTTTTTATTTTACTTTATTTTTTTTATATTATTTTATTTTTTTTAATTATTTTTTAATATTTCTTTATTGTTTATCTTTTTCTATTTTGTTTAATTATTTTTATTTTTGTTGTAATTTATTTTATTTTAATTTGTGTTTTTTTTTTGTTTTTTATTATAATTTTTTTATTATAATATCTTTTATTTTATTTTATTTTTTAATTTATTTTTGTTTTAATTTAATTTATTAATTTTTATTATTTATTTTTTTATTTTTATTTATGTATATTTTTTTCTTAATTCCTTTTTTTACATCAAATTATATTTCATTTATTTAAAAAAAAATTTTTTTTTTTTTTTTTTATATATTATTTTATTTATATTATATTTTTATTATATTTTATTTTATTTTTTTCTTGTTATTTTATTTTATATTTAACTTTTTTTATTTTTGTTTCTTTTTATTATTTTATATTATTTTTGGTTATATTTTATTGTATTATATTTTTTTAAATTTTTTTTAATTTTATTTAATTTTATTTTTCTTTTTAGTTTTTTTTTTTTTTTATTTGTTTTTTGTTATTTTTTTTTATATTATGTTATTTTATATAAATCAATCGAATTTATTTTTATATTATATTAATTTTTTTTTTTAATTTTTTTTTTTTTTTTTTGCATTTTGTTTTATTATTTAATTTTCAGTAATTTTATTTTATGTTATTTAAGTTTATAATATTTTATCATACTTTATTTAAATTATTTTATTTTATTTTATTTTACTTTATTTTATTTTATTAAATTATTTTATTAATTTTATTTTTTGCTTGACTTAATATTATTATCTTTTTATTTTATTATTATTATTTTACTTTATTTATTTTATTTTACTTTTTTTAATTTTGTATTTTATTTAATTTAATTTTTTGTTCAATTTATTTATTTTATATTATATTATTTTATTTGATTTCATTTTAGTTAAATTATTTTATTTTATTTTATTAATTTTTTTTTTTTTTTTTTTTTTTTTTTCTTCCATGGGCATATTTTTTAAGTAGTTCTTTCCATTTCTAATATTTTATGCTCATACGGCTCTAATTTTGCTAAAGCTCATGCTATAATTAATTACGTTGATTTTTTCATCCTTTCTCGGCAAACAAACATCTATTCACTTAGAGAGGTCACGATTAAGCGTCATTGTAAATACAATGCAAAAAGAGGATCAAAGTAGTTTTTGGTCTAACCAAAGGGTTATTCCTCTGCGTGGAAAGAGCAGCGCCAATTTTTTTTTTTTTTTTTATTGAAAGAAATAATCAAATTTAATGTTTTCCTGGATTTACTTATTTTGTTTAAGTAACCACAGCCATTTGGTAAAAGAAATTATTAGAAATCAAGTACGTAATAAATAATAATTAAATTATGTATAAGCTGTTTTGGCAATATTTTTTAGAGACAAAAAAAAATATTACTTTCATACAAACTTTCACAAAATAAAGAAATGTTTTATATTAATTTTCAACTTCTTTAACTCCGCGTTCCAAACCTAATTTCAGACGCAGGTACATTATTGTTTGCAATCTGTTCCACCACATACGGTGCATATATCCACCCTAGAGCAGTCGAATGGTTTATAAAGGGTGTTTTTATAGAGGTATATGACCGCCACGGCTGGCGCGGATGTAGTCCGTAGTTCCAACGTTTGTTGCCGTATATCGGCAATGGCACGGCGAATATTGTCTTCCAAATGGTCAAGCGTCTGTGGCTTATCCGCATAGACCAATGACTTTACATAGCCCCACAGAAAGTAGTCTAGCGGTGTTAAATCACAAGATCTTGGAGGCCAATTCACAGGTTCAAAACGTGAAATTAGGCGGTCACCAAACGTGTCTTTCAATAAATCTATTGTGGCACAAGCTGTGTGACAGGTTGCGCCGACTTGTTGAAACCACATCTCCTGGACATCATGGTTATTCAATTCAGGAATGAAAAAGTTAGTAATCATGGCTCTATACCGATCACCATTGACTGTAAAGTTCTGGCCACCATCGTTTTTGAAAAAGTACGGACCAATGATTCCACCAGCTCATAAAGCCACCAAACAGTCAGTTTTTCTGGATGTAGCGGTGTTTCAACATACACTTGAGGATTACCTTCACTCCACATGCGGCAGTTTTGTTTGTTGACGTAGCCATTCAACCAGAAGTGCGCTTCATCGCTAACCAAAAAAAAAAAAAAAAAAAAAAAAAGAACCATTATTTTCGAAATAAAATTGCACTATTTGTAAGCGTTGTTCAGGCGTGAGTCTATTCATGATGAATTGCCAAACCAAACTGAGAATAAATCACTTGACAGCTGTTAAATCGGTCGCCATCTTGAAAAGTAATGCCAACTTAAAGTTCTATACCTCTATAAAAAAACACCCTTTACATTTTACGTCATTGCCCTGCGTAGGGCTGAGGAAGGTTTAGTTGTCCGGGAGTTATTTTTTCGGATGATTTATATAAATGGCAAACATGGCGGCCTAAATTAATTAAGATAATCGAAATATAAGTATAAATTATATGTTATGTATAATGGATAAACGTTATAGTAGTCAACGATAAAATACATAGACAACCCTGACGTCAGAGCTATCTAAGATGGAGAGTATTATTAGTGAAAGGTTATTGAAGTTCGCAGAAGAACGGGTTCCTCGCCACTTCAGTTTGGCTTTAGAAAATCTCGATCAACGGTCAATGCTATTAAAGCTTTTACTAATACAGCAGCAGCAGCTATTGAAGGAACACGGTGGCGCTTTTGTAAAAAAGAATACGGAGCCGTAGTTACGCTAGATGTTAAAAACGTATTTAACACTGCCAGGCGGTGTTGTATATTGGATACTCTTGTTAGTATGAAAGCCTCAAACTATGTTATTAAAATAATTACTAGTTACTTCACAGATCGAAAGCTGAGCTATATAAGTGATGACGGTTCCGAGGTCTATACGATCTCGGTAGGCGTCCCCCAAAGATCTATGCTTGGCCCATTCCTTTGGAATTTTATGTATGATGGCATATTAGGGTTACAACTTCCAAATAGGACCAAGGTAATAGATTTTTCCGACGATATCGCCATAGCCAAAGTAGCAAAAACTATACCCGAGGTCGCATACAAGGTCAACAAATCAATAAAAATGTTTATAGATTGGCTCTCAACAAGGAAACTGCAACGGGCCGCACACAAAACAGAGGTTGTACTAATTAGCAGCAGAAAGTTGGTAGAGGTGATTAATATCAAAGTAGAGCCTGAGTTGATTACATCTAAGCTCGTAATAAAATAGCTTGGCGTTTTGTTCGATAACCGATTATTTTTCAAAGCTCACATGAAGTATGCGGTTGATAAGGCTTCAAAAGTTTATGCTAGTCTATCCCGTCTTATGTCAAATAATGACGGACCTACACATAGTACGAGAAAGCTATTAAGCAGGGTGGTAGGTTCTATTCTGCTATATGCTGCACCATTTTGTGTCGAAGCTTTGAGCAACAACTCGCAAAAAAGAGAGTTGATCCCTCTATATCGATAAAGCTCAGTTATAGTTATTTGTGGATTCCGAACGATATCGGATGAATCATCATATGTTCTAGCTGGTCAATTCTCAATTGACATCTTCGCTGAGGAAATGAAAAGGGTGTATGTAAGGCTCTCGGTTCTAAATGTAACCGTTAACCGAAGGGAAATCACTGCTGAGCCGGTGGATGGAAAGAAGGCACAGGGACACCGACTTCTTCCTGACGCAATTTCTTTCCGATATGGAGTTTTCAGGAAATACCTCATCAGATTTGGATATGACAATTCGACGTCTTGTCCAATATGCCCAGAGTGTGAGGAAGATGCGGGACACGTAGTGTTACGATGTCCGAGGTAAAGGAAATTTTAAGGCACCAGGCACCTTGCAATGTGGTGTCCTTCGCGAATTATGGCAAATATGATAAAATGCAAAGCTAGCCTGGATCGGAAACTCGTCCATGCTTAAAAGCCTATCATTTGAGCAGAGCAGACACAAGGGCTTTCCGCCTGCCCTACCTTGATTTGCGGCATTCTTGATAACGGTAATATGAAGCGGAAACAAGAACTTGCCGACCATAACCCTATGTTTGTTAAGAGAGAAAGGAGCGGAAATTTGGACTTTACGCCCGCAGTAGAATGTAGTAGACCGGAGACTAGCCGGACTATCCAGCTATTCAGGTAGCATGTGTATAGCAGCTCGTTGTTAAAGTAACGCCTAATAACCAATGTGCTTACCGGCTCCGCGAGGTAATACTTTATTGGTAGTTCCATGGGGAGAGTGGTAGTGAGTGGAGAGGTGTTCAGTACGTAGGTGCAGCTGTGAGGTTGCAAGTCGTGCATACTGTTATATCGGTGTAGCAGTACTCAGTAGAGTTTCCTCTTCACGGGTGTCATCCCAAAAAAAAGGCTTTGCTATCCAACCGCTTCGATTCTCTGATAAACCTGATTACGAAATTATGAAACCTCTGATCAAAACAGAGAAGTCTCATAAAGTATGGGTGACTGCTTTCTCCTCTATATCGTCCTTACACGTTCTGCGACACCTTTTGTTAGAAACCCAAAGTCTCTCATCACTTTGTCCTATCATATAGTGTCCTTTTATGGCTTTTATTACCTTTGACTTGTTCTCCCTTTATTTTTCGTGATATCCTTCTATCCCATTTTAGGAAAATGTATCTACTTTTACGACAATTTGTTATTTATTTCCATCTTAGAGGGTACCTTTCATAGGCAAATTCCTTGTAAATGGCGTTTTTTATAGAGGTATAGAACTTTAAATTGGCATTACTTTTCAAGATGGCGACCGATTTAACAGTTGTCAAATGATTTATTCTCAGTTTGGTTTGGCTATTCATCATGAGTAGACTCACGCCTGAACAACTCTTGCAAATAGTGCAATTTTATTTCGAAAATAATGGTTCTGTGCGGAAAACGTATCGCGCACTACGTCCATTTTATCGTCGACAAAATCGTCCATCAGAGCAGTTAATTCGATTAACCATGGAACGTTTTCGCACCACGTTTACTCTTCTTGATAACTCGCATCCCCAGAGACGCCGTACGGTGCGTACAGAAGAAGCTATTGCTGTAGAGCGTAGCATTGAGGAAGACCCGAATGAGTCCATCCGCCATCGAGCACAGGAATTGGATCTGTGTCCATCCACTTTATGGAAGATTTTGCGGAAGGATCTTGGCTTGCGTGCTTACAAAATCCAAATCGTGCAAGAATTGAAGCCAAACGATCATCAAGTAAGGCGTAGACTCTTCGAATGGGACCAAAACGAGATTACCGTTGTTCCCGATTTTCATAAGCGAATTTTGTTTAACGATGAAGCGCACTTCTGGTTGAATGGCTACGTCAACAAACAAAACTGCCGCATTTGGAGTGAAGGTAATTCTCAATTGTATGTTGAAACACCGTTACATCCAGAAAAACTGACCGTTTGGTGCGCTTTATGAGCTGGTGGAATCGTTGGTCTATACTTTTTCTAAAACGATGGTGGCCAGAACGTTACAGTCAATGGTGATCGGTATAGAGCCATGATTACTAACTTTTCATTCCTGAATTTAATAACCATGATGTCAAGGAGATGTGATTTCAAAAAGACGGCACAACATGTCACACAGCTCGTGCCACAATAGATTTATTGAAAGACACGTTTGGCGACCGCCTAATTTCACGTTTTGGACCTGTGAATTGGCCTCCAAGATCTTGTGATTTAACACCGCTAGACTACTTTCTGTGGGGCTATGTAAAGTCATTGGTCTATGCGGATAAGCCACAAACGCTTGACCATTTGGAAGACAACATTCGCCCTGTTATTGCCGATATACGGCCACAAATGTTGGAAAAAGTCATCGAAAATTGGACGTCCAGATTGGACTACATCCGCGCCAGCCGTGGCGGTCATATGCCAGAAATCATATTTAAAATGTAATGCCACAAGATTATCTTTCGGATAAATAAAATTCATGTCAATCGAATAATCCATCGTTGTTTTATTGCAACTTAAAGTTCTATACCTCTATAAGAAAACTCCCTTTGCAACTGACAAAAGACATACCAGTGCATTCTTTGTCAAAGAGGAATTTGCTCAATTCAGGTTTGCATTGAAAGTACAGCCGTCTAACTGTATTCCTCCGTGTTTCTAAAACTAGGGGCCAAAATGTGAGAGAATATGTTCTGTTTGGACATTTTTTCGCGATATTGGCGATCAACTAACATTATTTTAGAGTTTAGCGTTTGCAAGCTCTAATAACTTGATTCCGATCTGTCTTGACAACTTCATGATAGCAGAAATCTATGTCTAAATGCTCTGACATGGTCTAATCTTCTCCTTCTTCTTTGGTGTAGGCACCGCTTACGCGATTATAGCCTCATCAACAAAAGTGTGTTATTCGTTTCTTTCCTTTGATGTTTAACGCCAGTTAGGAATACCGAGTGATACCAGGTGGCCTCCACCTGATCCTTCCAACGTAGTGGAGGTCTTGCTCTTCCTCTGCTTTAATCATCGGGTAATCCACCGAATACTTTCAACGCTGGAGCGCTTTCATCCACTCGGGCGTAGTCACTGCCTCCTGATTCGCTAAACTATATCAACGTCGTCGTATAGCTCGTACAGCTTATCGTTCCATCGTCTGCGGTATTCGCCGTTGCTAACGCGCAAAGGACCATAAATCTTCCGCAAAACTTTTCTCGCGAAAACTCCTAGAGCCAACTCATCGGATGTACATATCGTCCAGGTTCTGCACCAAATTTCAGGACGGGAATGATGAGCGACTTTTAGAGTTTGGTTTTGGTTCGTCGAGAGAGGACTTTACTTTTCAATTGCCTACTCAGTCCAAATAGCACCTAATGGCAAGAGTGATTCTGCGTTGGATTTCAAAGCTGACATTGTTGGTGTTGTTAATGCTGATTCCGAGATAGACGAAATTAGCTACGACTTCGAAGTTGTGACTGTCAACAGTGACGTGAAAACCAAGTCGCGAATGTGATGTTTGTTTATTTGATGAGAGAAGACAATTCGTCTTGCCCTCTTCACTACTAGACCCATTCGTATCGCTCCTTTGTCTAATCTGGAGAACGCAGAACTTACGGTGCGGTTGTTATGACCAATTATATCAATGTCATCGGCATATGCCATGGTCCAATAGCCTCTCTTAAATGTGACTGATTAATTTAAGGAGTTTACTTGAGTTATTTTGTTTACAAAGTGTCAACCTTTACCGAAATATCTTCGACAGATATCAACATCACATCGGATTGACTTAAAAATAAAGTTCTTAAAAATTTTATTTAAGAAAAAATTGCTCAAAAAATATTTTCTAAATCCCACCAACCAACTCAACTCATAAGCTTTTAAAGTCCATCATTAATCAGAAAACCATTTTTCAATATTTCAAAACATTATAAATATTTTTTTTTTTTTTGGATTATTTACGAATATTTTTATTATTAAAAATTTCTCCAACTTCCAGAACACTGAGCAGCTATGATTAAATACTTAAATATGCAAGTTGACGTCACAAGCTGAGGTCGAAGTGAACGGTCGTATTGTATTTTTTTTTCCATGCTATGGAAAATGCTACTTATACGAAATGCTTTAAAGCCATTCGTCTTGGCCATATTTGTAAAAATAAATTTCATAAAATCTGAGCTATAGTTGGCATAGAAATGTGTGAGCTGATTTCTAATAATTTAAATATTGTGTTCGATTGTGTTTTTTGCCTAAATAAATCATCAAATTTGGCGACATCAATAGCTTGTCTAACCAATGAGGTCAATGACTTAAAGCTTTTATTGTCGAAGCTGTTCAATAGCACAGTAAATGATTCTAACTCTTCTACTGCTAAAGCATCATTAGTTGGTACAGGCGATGGCACGGCTGAGCTTGTTTTTGTTGCTGCTAATAACGCTGCGTGTGATAAACCGAACTCCCTCTACCATTTCATTGTTTTTTCGTTCAGCTGTTGTTGGAAACTCGGGATATTCATCTTCTTCTGTCCTAGCCTTTGCTGGTTTGCCACCCATACGCACTGTGCGCCAGCGGAGATTACTCTGCCGATGCCTTCTGCTATTCTGGCAGACCAAGCATTAAAAAGGTTGTTGGCAATGCCGAGGGTATGTGCTCTTCTAGTGTATCTAATATGAGTTTTTGCTCGCATTTATGGATTGCTGGCCGCATGAAGTGGCTACATTTGTCATCCTGCATGCCTTCAGTCTCTGCTGACAATATCATCGAGTGCGTTGTCAAATATACGGCTATTGATAAGAAACATCCCGTTTGTTCTATGCATTAGCTAAGCAAGATGCCTTGCCAAAGAAATTTAATATTAAGCTGGGTATTTCTGTCGCCTTTTATGATAAATTGCTTTCAGCTAATCTTTGGCCAACTAATGTGAATATACGACATTTGGATTTTTTTTTTCAAAGAGAAGAGAAATTACTAAATCCCGCATAATTAATAATAACATTAATAGATTTCACAATTTAATTATGATATTTTCATTATTATGGAAAGTTGGCTCAATTCTAATTTCTTTGACAAAAACTTTTTGAATCTAACCTATAGGGTTTTCGAATAAGAGTGATAGGATTTCTTCAAAAAAGAACACTCTTTGTATTAAGAAAATCCGAATTTTTTTATTTAATATGAAGTACAATCGATACAATTAAGTTCTGACTATAACATCATTCAAATGGCATCCACGACTTCTTTTGCAGGAACGAATTCGATGAACCCAATTTTTGAGCACTTTTTCCACTAAATCAAGTCGTATGTCACGAATAGCATGTTCAATATTGACTATTAAAGCTTGAAGAGAGTCTGGTTTATTGCTATAGACAAATGACTTCAAATAACTCCACAAGAAGTAGTCTAATTTTGTTAAATCACAACTTCTTGGAGGCCATTCAATGTCACAATTTCTTGAAATAATCAAATCTCCAAACCTTTCTCGCAATAATTCGGTTGTTACACGTGCTGTGTGACATTTAGCCCCGTTTTGTATGAAACAGATATTGTTAAGATCAACTTCTTCCAGTTGTGACCATAGAAAGTTAGTTATTATCGATCTATACCATTCTCCATTGACAGTAACGGTGCTATCAGCTTCATTTCGAAAGAAGTACAGACCGATGGGACCAAAAACCACACTAAACTATCAATTTAGGTGAACCTAATGGTTGTTCATGAATAATTTGTGGATTTTCTTCGCACCGGAATTGACAATTTCGTTTATTTACCGTACCAGTCATATGAAAATGAGCCTCATCCGAGAAGATGATTTTCTTTAAAAAAACGTAATCGTTTTCAAGTTGGTAGTTCTTCGAGCTCGGGAGTCTTCTTCTTCTCCTTTGGCGTAGGCACCGCTTATGCAATTATAGCCTCGCTAACAATAGCGCGCCACACGTTTCTTCTCTTTGCTGTTTGGTCCCAGTTAGAAATACCAAGTGATACCTGATCCCTCCAACGCAGTGGAGGTCTTCCTCTTCCTCTACTTTCGCCATACACCATCGAATACTCCATCGAATACTTTCAAAGCTGGAACGCTTTCATCCATTCGGACGACAAAACCTAGCCAGCGTAGACGCTGTCTCCTGATTCACTGAACTATATCAATCGTTCCATCGTCTGTGGTATTCGTCGTTGCCAACGCGCAAAGAACCATAAATCTTCCGCAAAACTTTTCTCTCGAAAACTCATAGAGCCGACCCATCGGATGTAGACATCGTCCAGGCTTCTGCACAGGACACGAATGATGAGCGACTTGTGGAGTTTGGTTTTGGGTCTTCGAGAGAAAACTTTACTTTTCAATTGCTTACTGAGTCCAAAGTACAACATGTTGGCAAGAGTGATTCTGCGATGGTTTTTCAAGGCTGATATTATTGTTGTTATTAATTCTGGTTCCCAGATAGACGAAATTATCTACGACTTCGAAGTTGTGACTGTCAACAGTGACATGGGAGCCAACTCGCGAGTTCACTGACTTTTTATTTGATGACAGGAAATATTTTGTCTTACCATCGTTCACTACCAGACCCATTCCATTCGCTACTTTGTCTAGGCTGGAGAACGCAGAGCTTATGGTGCGGTTGTTGCGACCAATTATAACAATAACATCAGCATACGCCAACGGTTTTACACTCTTTTAGAAGATTGTACCTTGTCTATTTAGTTCTGCAGCTCGTATTATTTTCTCTAATACCAAATTGAAGAAATCACACGATAAAGAGTTTACTTGCCTGAAACCTCCTATGGTATTGAACGACTCGGATGGGTCCTTCTGAATTCTGACTGCGCTTTTGGTATTACCCAGGGTCAGGGAAGATGGGGTCATGTGTAGAAGTTCACACAAGTGAGGGAAGCTTCTGACTGCCATTCACGTGGAAATGCCCTGAAACGATTCATTTACATATGGTTCAAGCAGCTCACGACTTCTGGATTTAGACCAAGTATCCTCTGGGTTGCCACCAAACATCCGATTGGAGGCGAGCTAAAGTGGGAAGGCAAATCCACTGCGGTTGTGCGTAGGGTTTGGAAATTAACAAATACCTCGGATGAGAGATCACCCTTTTGCTGACGACCCCCGCAATTTTAATTTATCCTTAAGTAATAATCGCAGATCTTTGCCTTTGTACATAGTTAATTTTAATATGGATTATTCGAGGAATGTTCCACTTCTTCGAGCCTTAAATGAATTTAATTTAATTTCGACTTCTATTAAACTTGATTTTTTAGTTTCCAAAAATATTTACTATGTAAATAGTCTATAAGAAACCATTGTCATTGTTCATAGACCAATTAATAAATTAATAAATAAATAAAATCATTTAATTTAACCATACTATATATATTTAAATATATATTTAAAGTACAATGAAATTTATAAGAAAAATAAAACCAAAAATAACCATTCACAAGAGCAACATCGAATCGTCAACCAACCCACATTCAATTTCCATTTTCAATTTATGCCACATAAACTTTTTAATTAGAAGCTTTTGTCGCAAATTCACATAATTTTATATATTTTTTTTGCGGTTTTCAAGAACTTTATTTGCTTTTAATTATGCATTTCACTTTCAACACTTCAACCCAACCAAGTGCCAGCAACTACCCAACTAAATATATGTATTGCATATGTATGTAAGTGTGTATTTTGAAATATTTATTTAACAATAAAAAGTACTCACCATCTTTTTTATAAAAAATAACTTCCAATTTCAGTTCGGTCTTATTCATCAGACTTTTTTCAATTTGCTGTTTATGCTCATCTTTTGTTTCCGGACCGTACAGGAAATGGCACGAACATCCTGTTGCCACAAAGCAGGAATATAATACAAAAGTTATAAGTATTTTTGTTGTTGCATGCCATTGCAGTGGTAGTAGTAGTTGTGATGTTGCAAAAAGGCCAACCAGTGTATACAGATTGTAAGAATAATAACAAACAACATTTTGTAAGCATCCAAAGTGACATTTAAGTCGCACATCAGTTGTCCAAGTAAATGATGGCATTTGTAGTGATGTGCCGTTGGTGGAAGAGAGAATTTTTATGTTTGTTTAGTTGAATTTATTTAAGTGAAGAATTTAAGAGAAGAATTGTTGTTGTTGTTAATTTTTTTATATATTTTTTAATTTAAATTTTTTTTTTAATAATGTGTTTTTTGTTGCAGTCATTTGATTTTTGATTTTATTGTTTTCATTATTTTTTATTGTCATTGTGCCATTTTACGGATGACATTTTAATGGACACAATTGTTTGTTTGTTTGTTTTTTTCGGCATTGTGTATTCGCGACGGCATTTAAATTTGGTTGCCATTGTTTTTGTTGAGCGCAAAGGCGACCAAAAATACGTGAATTCGGTGTTAAAGCGTGCAAGGTACAAGAAAGAATAATAAATTGTTATAGTGTTGACTAACAGTATTATTATTTCAGATGAATGCGGATTTTTTGTGCGAAAATTTTTTTCCAAAATATTTTTTTTGTGCCTGTTAAATTTTTTGAAGGTCTTTTGCTCAAGTGAATTTTTGAAGGCAAAGTTTAGTTTGCGCCTAAAAATATGCTTTCCAAAAATTTATTGCCATCTTAAATTGCATTTATGGTGCTTTACAAATAAAAGTACTTGTACCTACACACATGAGATTATGAAAATTATTTTATTAACCAAACTATTATAAATAGATTATATCTGTCCTGGAAAATAATTAATTATTTTCTAATGAGCTTTCATTACTTTATGTTTTAATAATACAATAAGACAACATAAGAAAGCATCAACAACTTGCTTTGAATAACATAATCAATAGGAAGAAAAAAGGACATCATTGAAGAAAATGACTCTAAAGCTTGTTAAAATGTTTGCCAAAAACACAAGTAAGAAAAATTTGAATTATTATTTATTTTATTTTATTTCATCTTATTTTATTTATTTTTTTACTTTTTTTTCATCTCATTTTATTTCAATTTATTTTATTTTATTTTATTTTATTTTATTTTATTTTATTCTATTTTATTTTTATCATTTTAAAGTTTCCTTGCAATTGAAATGAAATTGATAATGAGAAAAAAATTAAATTGAAACAGTGGAAAAATTATTTCAAAACACTTTAAATTATCCTCTAAGGATTAAAAAAATGTTTTTGAATTCACGTTTTTCATTTTTAGTCTTTAGAAATATAAGAATTTACTTAATTCTTATATTCTCCGCCATTTCAACTTCAATTTAAATATGTTTTCAACTCTAACTCACTTACCCTTTTGCATTATTTGCGCTCGTGAATATCCTGTCAAATCCACGAAGCCATCCGAACAATAAACAATTGGATTGCCATTTGCCTGTGCGTTGCCAAGCACAAAATTTGAATCTAAAAGGGATGAAAATAAATAATAAAATGGATTTAAAAGTAAAGTAAATAAATGTGTTTTGAGTGGAGAACTTAGCTATGTAGTTAAACAAGCGAGTATCTCTCGGAATGGGCAGTTGGTGGAATTTAAAGAAAATAACTTTCAATTTATATTATTTGTTGTCCAGCTGGATGCATTAACGGATATTACTATTGACTTTGACACTTAGTGAAAGCTTTTTGTTTTCTACTCAAATATATTTTTTTTATTTTAATTTTTATTTTTATTTTTGTTTTTCTACTTTTGTAGAAACCAAATGCACTCTATAGTGTAAACGAATTGGCTTGTAATCAGCTTCATTTATATAAGTACATAAGTACATTTTATAAGTTATAAAATATTTTAAATAAATATTGTAATTCCTAATCATTTTAAATGCATTCTCGTGTTGATTTTTATTACATTTATATATTTTTCATTTTTGTATATATTTACATAGTTTCAACGTCAAGTTTACCAGGAAACAGATTAAGCTTAATTCCAAAAAGACTAATCTTACCTAATAAATCAAGCCATGAAGAGTAGTTAAAAAATTTTAAAAAAATTTAAGCTGAAAATGCTCATTCAATGCTCTTACAAAATTCCCGGAATTTACAAGCGCAAAAAAAGAAAAATCAACAAGAACAAGAAATCCATTCAAATGAAAAACCCCTCAGCTCACCTGTGTTAAACCAACAAGCAGATAAACCTAGCTATGCTCTAATCCTGCTTAAACACACATACTTTCTTACATTCATACGAATACGCATACATACACGAAAATACAAAAAAAAAAACAATAAAATGTTCAACTCACACATATTCGCTTCTAAAAACTTTTTTTTAATCTTAAAAAGAAAATTGTTTAAATAAATTTAAGAAAAATATATTTTTAGTATACGAGGTGTGTTCAATGGAAAAGGTGAATTTCGAATTTTTTTCAAAAGAACTTTTTTATTCATCAATATCTATTCTGTCCCTTTCAAAGTTATCCCCCTCGGATATAAAACACTTGGGCCAACGCTTGAAGGACTTCTGAAATGCACTTGTCGGTATGGCCTCAGCTCTGTCTTCGATTCTGACTTGATCTCATCAATTTTTGGCAAAACGCTTTCCTTTAATTGGTTGCTTTAGTTTTGGGAATAGGGAGCTAAGTCTGATAAATACGGTGGTTAAGGCATGAATACGGTTTTGTTTTGGGCCAAAAAATCTTGAATTAGGTTTTAATGTGTGATGCAGAATCCACGATTGTTTTTCCACAATTCCGATCGTTTGAGCCTTATTGCTTCACGCGAACGTTGCATAACTTTCTTACTACCAGTGTAATCAAAGAAAACAAAATTCACCTTTTCCTTTGAACACACCTCGTATATGTAGCAGCACCTGAAAAGGATTTTTCATTCTCATCCCAAAGGATGAGATCATAATTATCTCTGATATATACCTCCTTTTTAAAAGGTAGACGAGAGGTGACCATTTCCAATTCCATATTTCCCAAATTATCTTAGAATTACGTATATCCATTAAGTGTACTTGGAATACTTTGTTTGACCGTTCCCTTACTGCAAACTATATCTGCCTCATGTTTCCTCTTTTTGTCTCTCTAGTACAAAGAACCCAAATGGGGGATAGCCCATACTGCTCCGCTAGCAACGGAAGAGATCTACTGCAGAGTTATGTGTTTTCTCTACCTACCTTTTGTTTTTGTTCAAGCAGAATAATCTTAAGATTGCTTATATTTAGTAGATTTAGTTGTGGTTAAATTATTTCATATTCCCAGAATTTTCCAATAAAATCAAAATCTTTACAGCAAATTTCAAACTAAAAACCAAGCCTTATTCCATCTTCTTTAGATAGTATATACGTACGTATGTAAATACAATATACACATAAGTATTTCTTACTACTCATACAATTTTTCTATCTATTTTACCATATCACTTTTCCTGCTGCTGATGCCTCGCTTCGTTAACATTTTACTTTATAGTCAACAAATGTAAATGGCCAGCATTGTTGTTGAGTGTGCATATGGGTGTAGTACATATATAAATCTACTTATAAATCCCTTCAAACTAAATTCTCATATTTTCTAGTTTCATGTCTTTTGAGTATATGTCCAAGTAAATCATATTTTTTAAATGAAATACCGTAAAATACCTGACAAGCAATTTCCAGTGTTTAAAATTAATATTTCTCTTATTTTATGTGTGTCCAAAGGATTCCACATTTACTCGTCAAGAATATAAGAGGCTTTAAATTGACTTTAGTATACTTGTTGATAGTTCTTTCAGTTTGGAATCCATTCACACGCATAACATATGTGCGTGATCAGAAAAGCATTTTTTGAAAAATAAAGTTTTGAAATATTTAGTAAAGGCTTACGCACATATAACATATTTAATCAATATTTATTTACTCAGAGTGATTCTGAATTAAAAGAAAGGACAATAAAATATATATATGATATTTATATATATATATATTTTAACCGATATTTGAGTCAGTAAAAAAAAAATTGAAAATTAAAATAAATAAAAAAATAATATAAATAAAAAAATAAAAAACATTCAATTAAATAATATAAAAAAAACACAAATGTAAAATTAGCTAAAAAATTAAATTAAATTAAATTAAATTAAATTAAATTAAATTAAATTAAATTAAATTAAATTAAATAAAACAAAATTTGAGGTGTGTTCAAAGGCAATGGTGAGTTTTGTTTTCTTCGATTACAATGGTGTGGTGCATCATGAGTTCCTGCCAAAAAGTCATACACTTAAAAAGGTCGTACCACTAGGACACATTAAAAACTCACACATTAAAACATTATTCAGGATTTTTTGGCCAAAAACATAAACCGTAATTACGCCTCAACCATCGTGTTCACCAAATTTGGCTCCCTGCGACTTTTTCCTATTCCTAGAACTAAAGAAACCAATGAAAGGAAAGTGTTTTGCCACAATTGATGAGATCAAGTCTGAATCGAAGAAAGAGCTGAAGGCCATACCGAAAAGCGCATTTCAGAAGTGCTTCGAGGATTGGAAAAAGCATTTGCACAAGTGTATTATATCCGAGGGGGATAACTTTGAAGAGGCCAAAGTAGATATTAATGAATAAATAAGTACTTGTCCAAAAGATTTAAAATCCATCTTTTCCTAAAGTAAAAAGAAATACATATAAATTAAAGTTCGCTTTACTTAAATTTTTTTTGCCGGAAGTGGATTATATATTGTGTTAATTTTTTTATGTTATCCCTAAAAGGAATACCATTGTCTCCCGGATGTGGACTATAGGGAATGGGATCACCGACATATTGACAAAAATTAGTAATATTTCGATATAAGCATAGATCGTGCGTTGGTATCTTCGTTGGACAATGTTATCACACTGCGGCTTCGAGTTACAAGATATTCTTATGCGTTAAACTTTATTGTAAATCATTGGTCTGAATGGTTCGTTTCATTTATATTAACATTTACGTGAAAGACTTAATAAACGACTCCACATACCAATATGTAGCTAGATCAATAATATAATTAAAGCTTAATATTTTGTAGTAGATGCAACTTAATTAAGGTTTTTTATGATTCCTTGCAATTACAATTAAAATAAAAATTGGACAAAATACATAAAGCCACAACAGCGTGTGGCATGTTCTGCTAGTATTAATATAAAATATTATGAAATATAATAAAATAAAATAATAATGAAATAAAAAAGTAAATAAAAAAATATAAATTAAACTAAAATATTATAATAAATAAAATTTTCAGAATCTGGTTGAGATGTTTATTAAACAAACATAAATATACACATGTGTGTGTTATCCTGCTTTTGATTTTCGAGTTTGACCCTTTGTTGAATTTCCACTGCACACGCTATAAGAGAAAAGTTAGAAATACCAATTAAAAGTTCAACAATTTTCTGTCAAAGGAAATAATGGAGAAAATTAATGGAAATCGTGTACACTGGTGAGCATTTCTGAAAAACAAACTGCCAATTTGGGTTATTTTATTTAAAATAATTCATGCGTAGCATATTTTACCCAAAAATATATATACATATATATACTAGCGGAACCCAGCGTGCTTTGCTGTATCTATTAAAAAAAATCAAGAAATTCTAACTGAAATTTTGAATTTTGGATTTTTTTTTTTTTTGGAAAAGGAGACGAAGAAAATTGATTCCAAATTTTTTTTCCAAACTTTTTTATTGATTTCTTTCTTAAATTTTTTTTTAAATAATTTCATTTTAATTTTTTTCACTCTTTCTCTCTCTTTCAACACCACATTCAACGTAATGTACGCGTATTTTGGAATTCTACATGTACATATGTGTTGTTGTTGCATGTATTTTGTATGGGCAGCGACCAAAGTTCACTAAAATGGTCATATCTCTGGAATGGCTGGGCCAATCTTATGAAAACTTACACAATAACCTTTTCCTAATATCCCCTTATAACTCCTAAAAGTTTGGTGCAATTTGATTTGGTGGTTCTCAAGTTATAAGCGTTCATCAAAATTTGCATTGGATTTTATATGTATATGTATATGTGTCATAAAATTAGAAAGAAACATTATGCCAAATAAAAAATTTGAAGTTTTGTAAATGTGTTTAAGAATGTTTGAGCCATATTACCATATAACAAATATCTTTTGTAATAATTTGGAATACATTTTCTGGGAAGTTTTTGATGTGTCATATTTTCCATCAATTATTAGAAATATTGGTCTGTTTATATTATAAAGGGTGAAAGTAGAGGTACTTTTTTCACTAGCCTCTTTTTAACAGATCACGCGTGAGTCATGTCAAGCTGTCATGTTACTTTTGTTCAGCATTATTTGGCATTACACCATGGAAAGACTTACGCCTGACCAACGTTTACAAATCATTCAACTTTCACGTTCTGTAAAGAATGGGTTTCGCGCGCTTCGCTCAACTTATGGTCAACATAATCGCCCTTTTGAGCATACTATTCGCAACATCATCACCCATCTTGAGACCCAGCATTCATTATTGAATAATAATCGAACGAATAGACCACATCGAGCACGCATTGAAGAAAATATAGCAGCCGTAGCTGAGAGTGTACATGAAGACCGTGGAGAGTCGATTCGGCGCTGTTCGCAGCAACTCGGAATGACGTATGGAACGACTTGGCGCATTTTACGTCGAAATCTTAAATTGAAAGCGTACTTAATGCAGCTTGTGCAAGAACTGAAGCCGCTCAACCTTCCCAACTGACATCGCTTCGCTCTATGAGCTCTTGAAAAGTTCCAAGAAGATCCGACGTTTCTGATCCGAGCCAAATATCGTTCAGTGAAGAGGCCCATTTCTGGCTCAATAGGTATGTAAACGAGGAAAATTGCTGCATTTGGGAGGAAGGGCAACCTGAAGAGGTTCAAGAGCTGCCATTTCATCTAGAAAAAACAACGGTTTGGTGTGGTTTTTTGGGACGGTGGAATCATCGGTTATGCCGGTAACCGTCAATGGCGACCGTTATCGCGCCATGATAACCAACTATTTCATGCCTGAAATTGAAGCTTGAAATTTGGTTTCAGCAAGACGTCGCCACTTCCCACACGCAAGAGTTTTAGTATATAGTATATATATATCCTCAAAGTAAACACACACATGCATATATGTCCACATATACATACTCGCTCGAGTAGTAGCAAAGCCAATAACCAAGTTGGCGCAATTAATATCGAATACATTTAACAGTAAATACAGAAACGTCTAAGGTCTTAGCCTTAAATATATGTATGTGCGTGTGTTAACGTGTTCTCGTACGTATGTTTGTATGTATGTTTTTACAAGAATCATTAAAGCAACCACAGTGTTTGGCCTTCATTCGGAACCAAAGGCTTTTACACACACACATGCGGTAAGGCCAGTGTTGGCCAAAAGTAATATATATAAGTAAATATTTGCTCAACTTAATTAACAGTTCCAAAAACTATTGATGGGCGGTAATTGACAACAACAACAATGTGTCAAAGAAATAAATCGTCATAACGTGCTTTGATTATCAATGTGCAGGCAACCGTTATCAAAAGTTTAATTAATCTGACAATCAATACAAATATATTATAATAATGAAAATATATTTATATGTATTGAAGTTGTGGGCGTTAATCGTAATTTGTTGTGAAATAAAAAACATATAAACAGCGGAAGAGGCGTTTCTAATTAAGTGCAATTTTCGAGGCAAATAAAGGAATATAAAATTGTACATATGTTGTCGGCAGATAGTCGATTGCATTGTTCATTGCAAATTCAAATGCATTAATGCGCTGCAACAAGTCAATTGAAAAGTCACCGAACTGGTACATAGATGAAATTAGAAAGAATTAAATTCATATAGATTTTTAATGATGAAGCAACTTGTTTCATTGTGAAAAAAATGAATCAAGCGGAATTTCGCGTGTTGATAAAATATTGATTTTTGAAGGGTAAAAATTCAATTGAAACAAAAACTGGGCCTGATGACGAGTTTTCGTACACTGCCTCAGAAAAATCAGCCATCAAGAATTGGTATGCTAAGTTTAGACGTAGTGAAATGGTTGGTGCAGACGAAACATCAAAAAAAAACCAACAAATGATTTTAAATGACCGTAAATTGAAATTAAATAAAATAGCAGGCACTCTAAAGATATTATTTTGAGATAAACGCGTTTAAAGTTTTGAGTATGTCTTACTGATTGAAACAAACGCTTCAACTGGAGAACAAAAATGTGGCATTTAGAAATTTTTATCTGCCTAAATCTTTCGGGATAATATTTTTTGGAGCTTAATGTATCATTTGAAAGCAAAAAATCCATTTTCCGAAAATTCTAGAGTGCTCTAGAGAGTCCCTTAAAAAGAAGATTTTGATATTCATAATATATTTGTAACTGCTGAAGCGATTTTCAGCCGAGCTCTAACTCCTATAATTTGTGGTTTTGTTGTCTTCTTTTACCAACAAACGGACGGACGTACAGTTTGTTTTAAGCCGTACACGAGCATCCGACAGATTTTTATGAGAAACTTTTAAAGGGTGTTCCACCGTGTTTCATTCGTTGAGCCCAAATTTCGATGAATCGTTTCAGCAATTGACTGGTAACTGGCGAATGACACGCGTCTAACGCCACATGAAAAAGTCTAACGGTGTGCTTTCACACGATCTTGGTGGCCAATCGACCAGCCCAAAACGCGAAATTATATGCTCACCGAAGTGTTCTCTCAATAAATCCATTGATTGATGCGGTGTGTGGGAAGTGGCGCCGTCTTGTCGAGGATATCACGAGCTTCAATTTCTGGCATCAACTAGTCGGTTATAATGGCGCGATAACGTTCACCATTGACGGTTACGTTCCCACCGGAATCATTTTTGAAGAGATATGGACCGATAATTCCACCGGCACCAAACCTTTGTTTTTTCTGGATGAAATGGAAGCTCTTGAATGTCCTCAGGTTGCTTTCCGTCGCAAATGCGGCAATTTTGCTTGTTTACATACCCGTTGAACGAAATGGGCCTCATCGCTGAATAAAATTTGGCTCGAAAACGTCGGATTTTCTTGAAACTATATATATACTTGCTATATTTTCTTCACTGCGTGCTGAACGGGGTCTATTCGGTCAACTTTTGTCCAATAATGAATGCTGGGTATCAAGACGGGTGCTGCTGTTTCGAGTAGTACGCTCAGTAGGCCGTTATGTTGGCCATAAATTGAGCGAAGTGCGCGAAACACATCCTTTACAGAACGGAAATTTCGTAATACAATTTAATGATTTGTAAACGTTGTTCAGGCGTAAGCTTTTCCTTGGTGAAATGCCAAACAATACTGAACAAAAATAACATGGCAGCTGGACACAACTCATACGTGATCTGTCAAAAAAAGGCTATTGAAAAAAGTACCAACCAACCATTTGATTAAGTAACAAAAGCACCGAATTTTCTGCACTATTTTCAAAATTATTTTTTTCCTACCTTTTCAAAATTTCAAGGCCTTTCCGGAAACGCTTCACAAATATTGAAATTTTCTATCCTTACAGCATATTCCACCACCACGTTTCGCTAACTAGAAATTTCCACATATATTTCACCACATATACATGTATATTTCTACATATGTATGTGTTATATCAGCACTTTATTTCCAGTGGCGTAAAATATACCTGAACACATCCGCTTCGACTAGCATGTCACATCTGCTACTGATTGCGGTGTATTAAGTTGCCGCAATTGTGGCTTTTATAGCTGTCAGCCAGGAAACCAGTAAACAGCACTAACACTGAAACACATATATACACGCACATACATATACTCGTAAATATGTACATATATGTACACCACACAGCGGTGAGACGTTGGTTAGTGCATGGCAATTCAATGCTTTAGGGCATTTCTTTTGGTGATTGCGCTTGTACATATTTATTGTTTTTGCAATTTTCAAATATTTTTGTTCTCGCATACTTTTAGGCTCACATAACGTGGTATTGTGGCGATTAAAAACTCATTTGTACAGTTATCGAAACTGTGCGCTGCTCAATGCAATTGTTCTAAATATTTATCGACAGAAAATTGTAGAAATGCGAAATTAATTATCTGCCATGAATGTGCAGAGGTTTATTAGACAATGAAAAGTGCAGCAGCTGGTTTGCTCATTTTTTGATGCAACCAAATTTTCCTGTCCATTGAAGTGTGTTCGGCGTGTTATGAAAATTCATGACTTGTCACTGGGCAAAGTTTTTTTTGTGGTCTGCTGTGCAATTTCTAAACACGGCGGAGAGAGCTGTCAGTTTCGAAAAGCAGAATAGAAATTATCCTGAACATAATTACAAACATTTACACGGTGCGAGGGTTGTTTGTTAAGTCAGTGACATTTGAAATTTGCCATGTAGTTACTGTAAATACATGAGCTAGGGACCTAGGAAAAACTTGAAAAATACCATTGGGACTCTGCATCCTCAATCTCAATGGTCAAGAAATGGTTTACTGAGTTACAAGTGACACACCAAACCGGTACAGAGGTCGCACGACAAAGGTCGTCACGCCAGAAATCGTAGATAAAATCCATGAAATGATATTTCACGGTCTTTGAATAAAAACGCGTATCGTGGCTAAGGCTGTATACATATCATATCCACTGAGCGAACTATTCGCCACACCATCAGCCATCTTGAGACGCACCATTCATTATTGGATAATATTCGACCGATTAGACCACGTCCAGCACGCAGTGAAGAAACTATAGCGGCTGTAGCTGAGAATGTACACGAACACCGTGGATGTTGACTCGGCGCCGCTCGCACCAACTCGAATGAATTATGGATCGAATTGGCGCATTTTACGTCGATATCTTAAATTGAAAGCATACAAAATACAGCTCGACCTTCTCAGGCGGCATCGCTTCACTTTCTAGTCTCTAAAAATGTCCCAAAAAGATCCGACGTTTTCGAGCCAAATTTTGTTCAGCGATAAGGCTCATTTCTGGCTTAATGGGTATATAAGCAAGCAAAATTGTCGCATTTGGGACGAAAAGCAACCTGAAGAGATTCCAGAGCTGCCATTCCGTTCAGAAAAAACAACGGTTTGGTGTGGTTTGTGGGACGATGGAATTATCGGTACATATTTCTTCAATAATGATGCCGGTGAAAACGTAACCGTCAATGGTGATCGTTATCGCGCCATGATAACCGACTATTTGATGCCTGAAGTTGAAGCCCATGATCTTCGCGACATTTAGTTTCAACAAGACCGCGCAACTTCCCACATATCGCATCAGTCAATGGATTTATGGAGAGAACACTTCGGTGGGCAGATAATTTAACGTTTTTGGCCGGTCGATTGGCCACCAAGATCGTGCGATATCACACCGTTAGACTTTTTCCTGTGAGTGCATGTAAAAACTAAAGTCTAAGGTCAATGCGGACAATCCCGCTTCGATTTAGGTCTTGGAGCAGAAGAGATAATCCTTAAAAAATAAATGCCAAAGTATATTCTTTTGAATGATAATAAACATTCCCTATTAAATTTGAATTTTCTGTTGTTTTACTTTTTCTTTAAAAAAGTAGGAATCCTCTAAATGGATCACCCTATTATATATTATTCAAAAAGTCACTGACTTTTCAAACTGCCCTGCCATCACAATATATTCTGACAGCCAAGCTGACGTTTAGTGTGTTCATCGCAACATACCACCCCACCTGAAAGGTTGTAATAATAATAAAATGTCCCTGGTTTTGGGTTCCTAGACATTCCTGGCATTTGTGTGGTCGACCAGTTAGCCAACAGTCCTAACCACGAAAAATTCTGTGTGCGCTTGTTCAGCGCTCTGCGACCAGTAACCTAGCCTAAAATAAAGAGTTTCGGTTATTTTTCTCTTTCTGATCTCTCTTCTGTTTTGACCAGCGTTCATTTGCCAATGCGTAATGAACCATAAATCGTACGCAATACTTTTATTTTGATAACCTCAAGCGCCGACTCATCACATCTCCTTATCGTCCACGCTTCCGCAGCATATAGCACGACATGATTAGTGAGCGACTTATTGAGTTTGGTTTTGGTTCGCCGAGTTTGAACTTTACTTTTGGCTACAATGATTCTGCGTTGGGTGGGAGGATATCCTCCCAAGGAAAGATTTTAATAATTGCTTTCAAGTGGGGATACCCTCTAGATGTGAGTAGAAAATACATTTTATAGAAGAGGATGACAAAAGCTTAATACATACCAACATGTCCAAAATGGAAAGTGAAGTTTGGACTAGGGTAGTTACGAAGATCTTAAAATCTTGCTTTCTATACTTCCACTAAACTCAGCTGGCATCTCCCAAGCGGAAGTTCTAGGTTTAGAAAAGACCTATTCAATAAGTTTTGGATTAAATAAAGACAGCAAAAGACTCAGGTAACAAGGTCACATTGCTATATTTCAACAGCTCTAAGTTCGTTGACAGTTCAACTCGACATCTTAATAATCTGGGTTCCCAGCTATAAGAACATTTTCTGCAGAGATGACGAGTTGACCAAATCAGGTTCATCTCTTGACAAATATGAAGGGGAATAAATACCGTGTCCGATCAAAAGACAGCTTCACTAGCAGTTTGAATAAATAACATTGAACAGATGAAAATCCGTATCCAACTGTGAGATAATAAAGTGTAATCGGCTCAAGTATGACGAGACAGAACCAGAGGACCTTTTAAACTTACACACACACTAACAGAGTATGGGTTCAATTATCCAATTCTTTGTGAGTTCTTAGCTCTCTTACAATATCATCACAAAGCACTTGGAATCCATTAGGAAACAGAGCTTGCGTGGCTGTAAGCGAAAAGCATATGATTCCGGCAGAACTATTCCAATATGGCGACGAAGAGCTGACAAGGATCATGCATCAGCTTCTTTGCAGAATATGATCGGACGAAAGCATGCTTGACGAATGGAACCTAAGTGTGCTCTGCTCAATACAAATAAAGGGAGACCCCACGGTCTGCGCCAATTATCGTCGGATAAGTCTCCTTAATATCGCATATAAGGTCCTATCTAGCGTATTGTGTGAAAGATTAAAGCCCAACGCCGCTATGTCTGAATTTGATATCCCCACAAAACTCATACGACCACGTAAACTGACCCTAGATAATACCAGAAGCGCAGTCAGAATTGGGAAGGACCTCTCTGAGCCGTTTGATACCAAGCGAGGTTTCAGCAAGGAGACTCTTTATCGTTTGATTTATTCAGTTTGATGCTGGAGAAAATAATACGAGCTGCAGAGCTAAATAGACCAGGCACAATCTTTTACAAGAGTGTGCAATTGTTGGCGTATGCCGATGATATTGATATAATTGGTCATAACAATCGCACCGTACGTTCTGCGTTCTCCAGATTAGACAAAGAAGCGAAGCGAATGAGTCTGGTAGTGAACGAGGGCAAGACAAAATATCCCTTGTCATCCAATGAACAGTCATCGCACTCTCGACTTGGCTACCACAGCACTACTGAAAGTCATAACTTCGAAGTCGTAGACAACTTCGTCTATCTAGGAACCAGCATTTACAACACCAGCAATGTCAACCTTGAAACCCAACGCAGAATCACTCTTGCCAATAGGTGCTACTTTGGACTGAGTAGGCAATTCAAAAGTAAAGTCCTCTCCCGACGAACCAAAACCAAACTCTGCAAGTCGCTAATCATTCCCGTCCTGTCAGCCTTTGTGCAGAAGCGACTAGTCGGCTTTAGGAGTTTTCGAGAGAAAAGTTTTGCGGAAGATTTATGTTCCTTTGCGCGTCGAATACCGCTGACGATGGAACGATGAGCTGCATGAGCTATACGACGACATTGGCTAGGTCATGTCGTCCGAATGGATGAAAGCGCTCCACCTTTGAAAGTATTCGATGGAGTACCCGCTGGCGGAAGCAGAGGAAGAGGAAGACCTCTACTCTGTTGGAAGGATCACGTGGAGAGCGACCTGGTATCACTTGATATTTCCAACTACCGCCAAAAGGCAAAGAGAAGGCACAAGTTGCGCGGTATTGTTGATGCGGCTATAATCGCGTAAACAGTGCATACGCCGAAGAATAAGAAGAAGAAGGGTTGGATGCATAATGTATCAAATACTAACTTCGTAAGTCGGACAGAACATATTGAGTATTCCAATTCAAAACACCTAAAAACTTCCAATGAAACTCAATAAATAAAGTCGCTCAAAATTAAAACCAATTTAATGAATTCCAGCAATAAAGTTTGATTTCATTATGCTAGCTTTAGTGGACATGGACCAGCTGACACAATTAACAGTGGCCGCAAAAATTCGGTATTCCGCTCTCTGTATCTGCGAATGCGAATTCACTAAAACCGAAATTGGAATAATTTTGTAGAATCATACAAAGTCCACACCACCACGTCCTTCCGCCAACAGAAAAAACAGCACCCGAAATCACATTTCGCGCGAAAATGCTAATTAATTGCGAAAAACCATACTCAACCAGCAACAGCAGCAAAAAATTTGAATAAAAAACTTGTTGCTACCACAAGCTCATGCATTTCGCCGCGCGGATATACATATGTATGTATGTTAGCTTACAAATTAGTAGCGACATAAAATTGCATCTAACTGTAATTAAATTAGAGTGAAAATGTCGACACAATTTTTTCCAATCGTTGCTGATTTGAAGTCTCACTAACAATAGCTTCAGCTCCAAAAATTCGAAATGCTAAAAACAGAGTTGGCATAATTAAACCAAAAAAAAATCCAAAATAAAATAAACGCGGCGAGTGTGTTGGCGAAATAACGGTATTGATTTGCTGTGATTAAGCAAAAATTTGTTATTTTCATTTCTATGCAAAAGTTTCGTCAAACAGTTTCATGTGTTATAAAAGTGTATTAGCAACAACAACCAAAACAACAACAAAAGTGGTGTGCATACATTAATAGAACAACAAAAACAAGCAGCCGGTTTGACAGCTTTGACATTATCCGAAAGGCATTGCAGACAATCAAAACGTTTTTCCGAATGCGTCAATGGATTTGTGGTTTTGAGCAAAATGCATTCAAATGCACTCAAACATATGCACTTATCTACATACGAACAAACTTTTGACGCAATTTCAGCTGAACACTTATACTTCAGCTGCATAAAATTGAAAATTTTTGTGACGAAGCTTTTTGACGGTAAATTGCTGGAGGCCGAGAAATGCTTTGACATTTCCAACCGTGGCAGCATTGAAACCAACTCACAAGAGCACTTTTGATTATTATAAAGTTTCTGGTATCTCCAATTGGTCGATAAAGCGAAGAAAAGGTATTTGATACTAAATTTATAAAAAAAAAATTAAAAAAGGAGGGGCTGCCTTCGGTCATGCCGAAATCTTTATACCTTTCATGAACGTTTCAAATTTACTGCAAATTACAAAATTCTATTTCGCTGATTTTTAGGGTCAATAAAAATTTGAATATATGTCTGAAGAATACGAAATTTCACGCTCCTAGACGCCTTTTTGACTGAATTTGGACCATAGCCTCTCATTTGAACAAACCTGTGTATGGGGCTATATGTTATAGTCGTCCGATTCTAATACATTTCACAGCCAATTTGCAGTTCATTATGTATGTATGTATTATGACGGCTTTATGACTCAAAATTTCAAATCAAAAAAAGTCAGTCGTAAAGGTACTTTTTTCAATAGCTTTTTTTCCATATTGCACGTAAGTAGTGTCAACCTGTCATGTTATTTTTGCTCAATATTGTTTGGCATTTCATCATGGAAGGCCTACGCCTGAACAGCGTTTACAAATCATTCAATTTTTTTATGAAAAATCACGTTCTGTAAATAATGTATTCCACGCGCTTCGCTCAACTTATGGTCTACATAATTAAAAATAATAAAATTGCCGCATTTGGGACGAAAGGCAACCTGAAGAGA
This sequence comes from Neoceratitis asiatica, assembly GCA_030068015.2. NCBI lineage: Eukaryota > Metazoa > Arthropoda > Insecta > Diptera > Tephritidae > Neoceratitis > Neoceratitis asiatica. Next base: position 41,249,446 of record CM061527.1, read on the forward strand.
TTCAAGGACTGCCATTTCATTCAGAAAAAACAACAGTTCGGATTGGTTTGTGGGTTTGGATTGGAATCATTGGTCCATATTTCTTCAAAAATGATGCCGATAAGAACGTAACCATCAGCACGATAGCCGGTTCTACGCACCGGAGTTGACTCGGATTTTATCCGGCCAAGGGCTGTCACCCTTTCGGCGATGCCGCTACAACAACAACAACAATCGTTATCGCACCAAGATAACCGTCTATTTGATACCTGAGTTTGAAGCTCGTGATCTCCGCGACATTTCGTTGCAACAAGACGGCGACACTTTCCACACATCGCATCAATCAATAGATTTATCGAGAGAACACTTCGGTAGGCAGATAATTTCACATTTGGGCCGGTCGATTGGCCACCAAGATCGTGTGATATCACACCGTTAGAATATGTAAAGTCTAAATTCTATGCGGACAATCCCGCTTCGCGCGTCTTTCGCCAGTTACCAGTCGAAATGGTCGTACGAGTCATTGAAAATTGGACTCAACGGATGGACCATCTGAGATGTAGTCGCGGCCAATATTTGAAAGAGATACTCTTCAAGAAATAAATGCGAAATAATATTCTTTCGTATGATAATAAACAGTCCCCATTAAATCTAATTTTTCTGTTTTTTTTTTTTTTTTTTTTTTTTTTTTTTGTTCTTTAAGAAGAGTAGGAAACATCGAAATGAATGCAATAGTAGTCCGATCTGACGTATAGGTGCATTTGCCTACCAAGTTTGGTTGAAATATCACAAAAACTGAGGGACTACTTTGCATTCAAATAAACGTACGGACAAACGGACCTGGCTAAATGAACTCAGCTCGTGATTCTGGTACGATCGGAATAAATTTCGGTGGGTCTATCTTTTCTCGTTCTGATACTTACATCATGTGGACTAAATTTTATATAGCATTTCATGGACATGAATGGTATACAAGTAACCAGTAGCCTAGCTTAGACTCTCCCATCCTATAATTCTGTCTTCGTTTTTTGAACTCATTGCGAATAGATTTATATTCACCACTAAAGGACAATATTTTGATCTTTCTGCTCGGTCTCTGCTTCAAAGAAGTAAATATAGTAGGTGGTATTATCAAAATGTTTCCTAGCCTATAGCCCTTTTAATCTAAGGATTTTGAACTAGATGCTTGGCTTAAAAGCAGATTTTAATTAAAGATTCTGTGACCTTTTGCGAGAAAGTTAGAAGTTTCAATGAAACTATAACAAAATCTCATTCCGAACAGAGCAAAAAGTTATCAAATGTAAAAAAAATTTGAATTCTATCGACCTGCAAAGCTGCAAAAGTAATGTCGAGCCAAGTCTGTTCATTAAAATCCACATAATAAGGTTCAATATTCTAGATGGGGGTACGCTCGGTTGACCCAACATCTATAGCAGCAGGGAAAGTCTGCCAACAAATGAAAGGAGGATTTGACGTCGAAAGGTTTGAATCACAACAGACAGCCAAATAGTGTTATACTTAACTTGCACTCCTGCTTTCTGAATACACTCATCAGCAACTCGGCTATATAGGTGAGATACTAAAAGTTGAAAATGGAAGCGAGACGCATTTGCGGACAGAAAAAGCGGGAATTTGGTGAAGAGGTGTGAGTACAAAGAACCTTGAAAAGCTGGCAGACATGGGTAATGCTCGAAAATATGAGGACACTTATAGAAGGATTTCAACCCGGAGGGTACTTACGTAGTGCTCAAAGAGATTATCTAACGATCGATGCGCAGAATATACTGAAGTTATGGAAAATTTAATATTAGGAGATGGCGAACTCTATTGTACAATCGTTAACGATGGTACGAATATACTATTACCCGCCTGAAGAACAATAAAGCAGAGAAAGCCATGGTTTACCGACCAAGCTATTCAATTACTGCGGCCAGCAACTGAAGAGGAGGAAATAAGTTACCCCACAAACTGCGCCAATGATCATGGGATAAGCCTCATTAATAGTTCATATAAAGTCTTATTGGGCGTACTATGTGAAAGACTAATGCCCACGGTCAATGAACTGATTGGACCTTATCAGTGTAGCTTGAGCCCTAGCAAATCCATCATAAACCAGATAATCACCAATCTTGGAAAAGACTTGTTAGAAAATGGTCGACACACACCGCGATATCTATTCGGTATTCGGTATTCCCACAAAAGTTGTTATAGGACTGATGCTGGACCATGCCAGCACAGCACAGTATGAATTGGAAAAGATATTCTAGAGCTTTTCGATACCAAACGAGGGTTTTTTATCGTCTACTTCTTTAGCTTAATACTTGGAATAAAAACTAAGAGAGAGAACTAAAAAGGAAAAATATAATCTTCTGTTAGACTGGAAAAGAAAGCGAGGCAAATAGATTTGGTTCTGCTATCAAACAAATAGCCAGCGCATTCGCATCTTGGCTCCAACAGAACTATCTCTAATCATAGCTTCAGAGTCATATTTAATCTCGTCTATCTTGGAGCCATGGTGTTAATGAACAATATCAGCCTGGAAACCCATAAGAGAATTACACTTGCCAACGGATGCTACGTTTGACTGAGTGGCCAGAAGACCAGACGGTAACTAAGTTATATTAACTGAACATTATGCGGCGCTTAAGAAAGAAAATTTTCAATTTTTTTTTGAAAAAGGCCAAGTTTGTGTAAAAAAAGCCTCACGGAATATGCACTACGATAATGCACGATCTCACAATGCTATCAGTGCGAGCGAAATTCCGGTCTAAAATTCAACAAACACCTATGAAAACCCAAAGAATTTACCTGGTGTGGCTTGAGCGGACTTTTTTCTCCTTCTAAAGCTTAATTTAGAATTTTACTGCAGCCGTTTCAGAAGAAAGAAATGAGAATACACTAGAAGAGCTGATGTTGGTAACAGGTAAACGCACTTGCCAAATGGTTTGCCTATTGCTTTATGCACTGGCATATGTATTTTTTTCAGAAAGGACCAATTTTGTTGGCTATACTATTGAATTTGAAAAAATAATAAATATTCTGTACTTTCTTGTCGTATTTCCGGTGCTTTTCGACAAGTGAATGTTGTAACATATACGTAAATCCCAGATAGCAATTCCAGAGACGCGCACTGCTCAAACCTTAAGAGCTCAAATACGTAATCCCAGTATTAGTTGACATTGCACGTTTTCAGCTTAAATTTATGGCATCTGCACGCGCCCAATGCAATGCAACCCATCGTTGTGATGCAAAGGAGAACACAACAAATAAACTAACAGAGGACAATTGAATCAATTCAAGGTTAACTAGAAAAGTAAATATAAACTGTATTTATGCAATTTAACTCACGGAGCACCAAAATAAACTCAGTTATGCTTAGGTTTGCTTATCTTACATCTGTATATTTACGTAGAAAAAGGGGGGGGGAAATAAAGAAGATATTGCCAGTGTGTGCAGAAACTGCATATCCTTGAACCAAATGCAGCAAAGCAAAAGTAATAGATTTGTTAAAAGCATATCGAAGAGATCTCTGCAGCATTATGGACTCATTTAATACCACTCTGATTACATTATACAATGTTTAGGCTCACAAAGTTTTTATGCTGATAAAGGGTGTTCCAGGAAGAGTTACTTTTTCAAAAGCTTTTTTTTACGACGTGATTAGCGTCAAGCTGTCGTGTTATTTTTGTTCAGTATTGTTTGGCAATTTATCATGCAACGAGTTACGCTTGAACAACGTTTACAACTCACTCAACTTACGAAAATTCACGTTCTGTAAAGAATGCGTTTCACACACGTCGCTCAACTTATGGTCAACATAATCGGCCTACAGAGCGTACTATTCGCAACACCATCACCAATCTTGAGACCCATTATTCATTATTGGATAATAATCGACAGAATAATAGAGAAAATATAGCGGTCGCAGCTGAGAGTGTACACAAAGACCGTGGAGAGTCGATTCGGCGCCGATCGCATCAATTCTGACTGACTTAGGGAACGACTTGGCACATTTTACGCCGAGATTTTAAATTGAAAGCCTATAAAATACAAGAACTGAGCCACCCGACCTTCCTAAGCGACATGGCTTCGCTATATGGGCTCTTGAGAAGTTCCAAGAAGATCCGAGGTTTTCGAGCCAAATTTGGTTCCGTGATGAGACCCATTTCTGGCCCAATAGGAATGTAAGAAATCAAAATTGCCACATTTATGACAAAGAGCAACCTGAGCTGCCATTTCATTCAGAAAAACAACGGTTTGATGTGGTTTGTGGGCCGGTGGAATCAGCGGTCCATATTTTTTCAAAAATGATGACGGTGAGAACGTAACTGTCAATGGCGACCGTTATTGCGCCGTGATAATCGACTATTTGATGTCTGAAATTGAAAATCATGATCTCCGCGACATTTGCCTTCAACAAAACGGCACCACTTCCCACATATCGCATCAATCAATGGATTTATTGAGAGAACACTTCGGTGGGCAGATAATTTCACGCTTTATGCCAGTCGATTGGCCACCCAGATCGTGTGATATCACACCGTTAGACTTTTTCCTGTGGGTATATGTAAAGTCTAAAGTCTATGCGGACAATCCCGCTTCGATTCAGGTATCTGAGAAAAACATCACGCATGTCATTCGCTAGTTACCAGTCGAAATGCTCGAGCGATTCATCTAAAATTGGACTTAACGGATGTACCATCTGAGACGTGGCCGGGGCCAACAATTGAAAGAATAATAATAAACATTCCCCATTAAATTTGAATTTTTTGTGTTTTTTTTCTACTTTAAAATTAGAGAACCTCGAAATGGATCACTCTTTATACATATTCATATATATATATATATATATATATATATATATATATATATATATATATATATATATATATATATATATATTCACATTCATAAAATAATTAACTGTTTTGTCCTTAAGGTGACAAATTGCATTTGGTGTTTTTCTTGAAAGCTTTCAAAAGTACTACGTTAATGTCATTTCTACCTACATAAGATACGTGCTCGTACTTACATGTATACTTATACATATGCACATATGTTTTATGGCTTAAATCCAGTTATGATGAACTCCATGAATCCATACATACATACGTGCATGTAAGCATATTTAAGCACGCACTTCTATGCAATTAATTTAATTAATTTTCCTTTGCCTTGCGCAATGCATGTATGTATGTGTGGGCATATGTATATGTGTATGTATGTTTGTATGTCATTTATATTTTCAATTATACGCGCATTACGTATTTGCTTGTAAGCGGCGTTCTACAAACATGCTTACCCAGAAGCTCAAGCGCCGCAGCGGCAGTAATAAGAAAGAAGCAAAAGCAGCAGCAACAACAGCAACAACAAAAGTAAAACTCTTAAGTCATAAACACTTAAACAGCACTTAAATGCCAGCGAACGAGCGAGTGAGTGAGTGGAGTAGCAAGAGCTTTTGGTCAACCGCTGCGTGTATGTGGGTATGTGTGTGTGTAGTAACAGCCTCTTAGGCATATGTTAACTCTAAATACTCCTTTAAAGTGCTTAAGCATGTAGCCGCCTGTATGTTTATGCGCTTTGACTTACAAGATTTATTACGTTCATAACATGCTGTGGGCGTAACACAGTTAAATGGGGGGCGTGGCAAAAACAATTAACGATAATTGACGTATTTGAGTTTCAATTGACATGTTTTTCGCATGTTTTTGAAGTATGCGAGTGATTTGCTCCAAAGTTTTATTGAATGCGTGCAAAAATAGGGACGCCGAAAAAGTGGCAGCCCCAGTGGCCGGATGAAATATGGGTTAACCTTGATGCTAGTAACCAGTTGTGGTGTATGTTATGCTCCGGGCTACCGTGGGCATCATGCTTGCAGGCATCATCTAGGCATATCAAAAACAAAGTATTTTCCTCTACAAAATCCATTCAACACTATACCACAGAACCGCTGTGCGAGCTTCCAACAAGCCCTCAGCGTCATTCTCCGAGAGTCTGTCAACACCATCATTAACCTGCTTCCGATGAATGTCGTAACCGGAGTCCCACCACCACTCAATGCATATGAAGAACTCGAACGGCCTTTCGATAGATCTGAATTAAACTGGTACAATTAGGGTCCAGATGATGTAGCAAACTCAGCTCTTACGTAGGTGAAGGCGTACCCAAAAATCTTAACATAAATTCCGCCAGTAATTTTCTACTAAAACCAAGTCATCCAACTCGCCTCTCTATCCGGTCCGAGCCAGTTGATACAGCTCGTATCTTGAACCTCCTGTTAGATGGCAAACAGCAAATACCAAAGTTTAAAGTCTCATGATTCTTCGGTCACAGACTAAGGGGACGATCGAGGGAAGAGCCATCTAGAATATTAGTCCTTATCACTTCTTTTAAAACAGCTGACTTAATCAAGCAAATATTCTAAGGACAGACACTGTTTTAAATGAAAAAAATTGCTAGTACGATGAGAATGATGAGAAAAAAGACTTTCTATGTCGCTGAGTTGCGGTCGACGACAACCTGTGGTATGTGAGAGGGATACGGAGTATTAAAGACGGAAACGCGATGTATTTGCAGATCGTAAGAGTGAGAGTCCAAAATTCTTAAGTATTCAGACGCAGACCGAGAGAATAATGCTTGAAAATTCGTAACAAAGAGTTGATACAAATGGATTTCCGGCCCACCTATTCGAGTAGAGTGACGAAGAACTGACAAGATGCATGCATCCACCTTATCTGATGAAGCTATACCCAACGATTATGAACGTATGTGTGCTCTTCCCAATCCACAGAGAGGGGAATCTCGCAATCTACGCAAAATATCGTGGGATAAGTCTCATCAGTTTCGCGTATATGGTATTGATATTGACATCATCGGCCTCAGCAACCGTGTCGAGTTTCTCTTTTCTTTAGATTAGAATAAGACGAAATATGCCATTGTCACTAAAGAAACAGTCAACAGTCAACAGACTAGCATTTTGGCTCACATGCCCCTGCTAAAAGTTGTAACTTGGAAGTCGTAGATAATATTGTCAATCTACAAACCAGCATTAACCAATAATAATATCATATCGAGAAACAACGCAATATTCCTGTTGCGCCAGGCTCGGGAGTACTTTGGGCTGAGTAGGCATTTGAAAAATAAAAATCTCTCTCTCTCTCTCAACGAATAAAAACAAAACTCTATATATCGCTCATCACTACCGTTCTGCTATATGGTACGGTGGCATGAATGACAACAATGAGGGAAACGTTTTGCGAAAGATTCATGGTCTTCTACGTACGGGCGATGTCGAAAAATGTATACAGTGATGTGATGAAAAGTGTTCAGTTCAGTACATCAAGTGACAGCCGCTAGGCTGGCTAAGTTATATCATGATTATATTATGAAACCATTCGATTCAGTACCCAGCAGTGGAAGGAGGAAGAGGTAGACTGCAGGTTTAAAAAAAGATCAGATGAAGAAGGATGTGGTTTCACTTGATGTTTTCAAACTAAAAGAAAAAACGATTGTCACCATTGTTGACCTGACTATAAGCGAAGAGGCGAAGTTAAGTTAACGAAAAATATATTAATTTCTATAAATATAAACATTTGTATAGGGTGTTTTTTATAGAGATATAGAACTTTAAGTTGGCATTACTTTTCAAGATGGCGACCGATTTAACAGCTGTTAAGTGATTTATTCTCAGTTTGGTTCGGCAATTCATCATGAATACACTCACGCCTGAACAACGCTTGCAAATAGTGCAATTTTATTTCGAAAATAATGGTTTTGTGTGGAAAACGTATCGCGCACTACGTCCAATGATACGGACCAATGATTCCACCAGCCCATAAAGCGCACCAAACAGTCAGTTTTTCTGGATGTAACGGTGTTTCAACATACACTTGAGGATTACCTTCACTCCAAATGCGGCAGTTTTGTTTGTTGACGTCGCCATTCAACCAGAAGTGCGCTTCATCGCTAAACAAAATTCGCTTATGAAAATCGGGAACAAAGGTAATCTCGTATTGCACTATTTGCAAGCGTTGTTCAGGCGTGAGTCTACTTATGTTGAATTGCCAAACCAAACTGAGAATAAATCATTTGACAGCTGATAAATCGATAGCCATCTTGAAAAGTAATGCCAACTTAAAGTTCTATACCTCTATAAAAAAACACCCGTTACAAATTAAAGGAGTAGCCAGGCCGAAATGCGCTTCGGCGATTATTTAGCGTCAATTAAAATTTAACTGATTAAATATTACAAAAATCGTTTAAAAAATTTGTTTAATATTTTCATTGACTTTTTTTTTTTAAATAAACTTACGTGTGCCATCGAAGCGGGTTGCGATCGTATCAAGAAAGGTATTTTGGGGCGCAAGCAGCCCCTTTCGGGCTGGCATTGGATTGTAGGGTCTTTTATATAATTTCTTTTCACGATGAAAGTCTGCAAAGGAGAACAAAGAAAAAATGTTTATGAATTTATTATTATTAAGGTAAGAATATTTTTTATTAAGGAGTTAGGCCACTCTATAGGGGCACAAAATAGGCCTTTTTTGAGATTTTTTTGCGGAAAAACTATTAAATAGATCTGATTTTAACAAAAGCATTTATTATACATACAATTAATTGCTTATAACTATTTTTTAAGAAAAATTTAAAATTGAAAAATTGCGGCTATACAGCGTTCTCCCTAGGATGTCTCCATTTTTTCGGGAGCCACGACCGTACACACAGCTCCTGTAGTTTTATTTTATTTTAATAAGTTGAACGGTTTCTGCTTGTAAGTAGCAACAGCTAAAGAAGTAAGTAGGATTTTTTCAGTATATATGTACTTTTGACAAAATGGCGGATCTCTAAAGAAAAAGTAACAATTTGGCCTAAAAAATTGTTCGAAATTTGTTAATAAAAAAAAAAATATGCAAGATAAAATATATCCTACGTACTCCTGTAGCTAATATCTTTCTGAATATGTTGTCAAAATTTCAAGTTAATCGGTTGTAAATTGCTTGAGTTATGTTTCCGGCCAACTAGAAAAAAGCAGTTTTGAAATAAACGCGTTTAAAGCTTTGAGTATACCTTACTGACTGAAACAGACGCTTTAACTAGGGAATGAAAATGGCGCATTTAAAATTTTTTATCTATCATAATCTTTCGGGATAACATTTTTGAGACCATAATGTATCATTTGAAAGAAAAAATATTCATTTTCCGAAAATTCTAGAGTGGCGTAACCCCTTAAATTTTTTATTTATTTATAATTTAAACATAATTTTCTATTTACTCAAACTTGAATTTTACTATCTTTGATTAAACCAAAAATAAGTTACTCGTGAGCAATATTATTGCTTTAAATAAATAGCTATATGTCGCCCCCTTTTGATAAACTCATTCATAACTGTTACTGTGGTGTGCCATTAAATTAGGGTGAGCTTAATTTACGACTTAAGATAACGCTGGGTGCGATATTAACGCATATAAATCATTATATTGACAGTTAATGCATCATTTAATTTATATAAATACGCTTTTCAACCCTCGAGCATAACAATAGATCCCCCTCATAGGTAATGTTTTATATATTCACGAGTATGTCGCTGCTGGTATAGTATTATATATATACGCATTAACATTCTTCCTTATATGTTTTCTGTTAAAAGTGCAATATTTTCATTTAAAAATATTTCTACCATTTACCATTTACCATATCAGTGCACATGTTTTGTTCATTAATGTGACCACATAATTATTTATTTATCACCACTACAAATATGTTTGAAAAAGTGTTGCATTCAGTTACGTATGTTATAGTTGTATATATAAATAAATACACATAGACCATAAAGTCTGCGTTCACCCAACACATTTTTATAAGCAAAGCTGAAATAGTTAATTCAGTTAAAAAATTTTACATGAATTTGTTCATTACATTTTTAAGTTTAAAATGCAAAGGCAAAAATCTATATTTTCATTTTCATTTTCGTTATAACGGTATCTAAGTATACCAACATGCAAACGTATGCACCACAAAGTCTGCGTTCAGGTTTATAATTATTTACAAAAGCATTAAAAATTATAAAAAAATATTAAATTTAATGTTTTGTTGTTTTAATACCTCACTCAATCGGTTTGGCATTGAATTTTCCAAGTTATATGTTTCCTCAGCTGTAATTCAGGGGATCATTCTGCCAGCATAACTCTTCGCAAAACCTCTTTACTTGTTATTATATGCTGACGAATTGTTTTTTTTCCTAATATATCACCAAAGGTGCTCTATGGGATTGTGATCGGGAGACTGAGGGCGTTTTAAGCTGTTTAGGGGCATTGTACAAGGGCCAAAGTCTGACTATTTGAGCAGTATGCTTCGGATCGTTAGCCTGTTGAAACCAAAACGTCCAATATAGATTCGCTGCACTTTGTTTCAAGTTCTTTTTAAAACGTTTAAATATCCCCATTTATCCATTTTCGATTCGATAAATTCAAGCTGACCTACACCATTACACCATAATTCCACCACCACCATATTTCACTGTACGAACAAAATTTGGTTTTTCAAGGGCAGTTCCTGATTTGCGCCACACAATTTGGTGACCTTTTATGCCGAATATACAAAATTTGCTCTCATCCAGAAAATGACTTTTTTCCAGAATTCCGGAGACTTATTTGTATAATTAAGAGTAAATTCAATGCGCTTTTGGCGGTTGAAAAGTGAGATATAAGGTTTTTTTTCGAGCGACTCTACCATGATATCCAGATGTATGTAAAGATTTTCGAGCAACTTCTGCACAAATTGCTTTTTTAAACATTTTATTTACATTTTCAACTATATTTTTTGACGTAATTCGCGGATTAACTTTCAACAGATTTATTATTTTGCGTTCTTCCCGTACTGATAATATTTTGGACGGCCAGACCGAGGTTTCAACGTTAAAATACTGGTTTGCTTTAAATTATTTACTACGCGCTGGACGGAGGCATATGTTCTTCCTAAATGTTGTCCAATTTTTCGGAAACCCTCGCCATCTTTCCTCAGTTTAAAAATAATTTTTCTTTCTGACACACTGATTTCTTACCCTTTGGCTTGCATTTTTTCAAACTAATATTAAAACACGTCACGAACTCTTTAACTGATTAATTAGAATAGAAGACAATAGAAAATATGCAAAAAGAAGAAACATCTCCATGAAAAGTAACGGTATTCTCAAATCAGGCAAACTGAACGCAGACGTTGTGGTGCCTATGTTCACTTGTTGCTGCACTTGGATACCGGTATAACAAAAATGAAAATGGAAATACAAATTTTTGCTTTTGCATTTTGAACCTAAAAATATAATGAATAAATTCATGCAAAAAATTTTAACTGAATTAACTGTGTTTTTGCTTTACTTAAAAAAAATTGTTGGGTGAACGCAGACCATATGGTCTGTGTGTATGTATGTAATTAAAATTTATTGAGTAAGGCTTGTTTGCCTGGTTTGCACTAATTTAATTTTACAAATGTTTTCAATGAATTATGTACATGTTTTGTGAGTATGAGCGAGTGTGAAGACTATGCATGTGCATATTCAATTATGAATGCAACTACATACATATATTTGCTAAGGTATGAAAATTGTACGTTAAATGTGTAAATTCATTGTCAATGATAGACTGTTAGTTCAGATTATTGTATAATTAACACAAATATTTGCACAATAGCACACATATGTGCATATATAATAAATATTAGTGATATATGTACTGCTGATGACACAAATGCATACATTACATATGCTTACTTACATACTCACTTAGGTAATTTTAGTCATTTTTCCATTGCATATTCTGCTCTTGTAAGTATTAAACCATTAAAATTCATATTAAATACTAATTAAATCTTACACATACACATACACATACACATATATAATGTATTACTGTAAACATTATTAATTTTCTTCATATATGTATGTGCATAAACTTACTTACTACTATTTTAATCATTTTGAAATAATTTACAAATTGTTAATTAATTAAAGATTAATTAATTTAATCTTTAAATTCATGAGAAATACTTTGTAGTTGCATTTTATACTAAATCAAATTTTGAATATGTGATTATTGCACAAACTCAGCTTGTTTTTCTATATTCAATGAATTTTATTATTAATTAACTGGCAGAATTTCTATTCAAAAATATTCATGTTAAAATTTTGAACGAACGCCATTTTTATGTATAGAGTTTTCCAATAAGAGTGATATGATTTCTTAAAAAAAAAACGCACTTATTGTTGAGAAAATTCAAATGCTTTTTACATAATGTGAAGTACAATCGATACAATTAAGTTCTGAATATAACATCATTCAAATGGCCTTCACGACTTGTTTTGGAGGAACGAATTCGATGGCCAAATTTTTGAGCACTTTTTCCACTAAATCAAGTCGTATGTCATGAACAGCACATTCAATATTGACTTTTAAAGCTTGAAGTGTGTCTGGCTTATTGCTAGAGACCAATGACTTCAAACAACCCCACAAGAAGTAGTCTAATGGTGTTAAATCACAACTTTTTGTAGGCCATTCAATGTCACAATTTCTTGAAATAATCGAATCTCCAAACCTTTCTCGCAATAATTCGATTGTTGCACGTGCTTTGTGACATGTTTTGCTGTCGTTGTTGTAGCAGCTATACGCCAACCCCATCTAGGGTTAGGCAAGTTTGATTTTAGTCATCGAGATCTTCTAAAGGGAGGCCCAGGAAAAGTGCTGTTTCAACGGGTTCGGACCAGTGGGATAGGCGTGTTAGATGAGTCGGTTTGAGTGGGCATGCAAAGAGGTGGTTAGTGTCGTGCGGGGATTCGTTGCATGCGGGACATGTGTTGGGTATGTTAGGGTCTAGTCTGGATAGGTAGGAGTTAAGCCTGCAACAGTATGCAGATCTTAATTGTGCCAGGGTTATGCGGGGCTCTTTAGGCAGCTCGAGCTCTTGTTCTGCAATGGGTGGTGATAGGATTCCGAGAACTCCATTCACGGGTAGAGAGTTCACAATGGTGTTAATGGACTCTCGGCGGATGGTGTTTATGGCCTGTCTGTAAGCCGTCCTGTCCAGCGGGTCTTGTCTGTATTGTTTTACGGCGTCCCGGTAGTCAAGTAGTCCCTTTCTGAGATGCCTAGGTGGTTCAGCTTCCAATAAGTGTCTGTTGGGATGATCGCTACGAATTTTTTTTGTACTAAGCGGCTTTTCACTTGTGAAACAATGCTATACGCCTCGAAATGTCACTATGTTCATATTCCAGTACATTACTTTGCTGTTTCTAATGACACGACATTACAAGTCTCACATTTTTTGGTTTGTTAATGTTTTCGTATAATTTTTTGTTACGAAAAAAATTAAAAACAGCAGCAACCGAACATGATCAATAGCAGCTTCACGTAAAATAACTGGGAAGGTGTCGGAACTGATGACCTACTTGGCTAGGTTAATATTGGCTAGCCTTACATAGAACTGCTGGCGCTTTGTAGTGCTAGACGTAAGCTAAATTTGATTCTAGAAGAACTGCTCGCCCCGTAGCGCGTCAACTGGGTTTTTTCTTAATTTAAAAAAGATCTTAATTTGCAATTTTCAGTCTTCTTCTAGTCCTCTGAATTGCAAACACGCTCTAGTTAAAGCCAAACAGAAGCAAAGGAGGTGTTCCAATGTCTCAGTTATGCCAGCTTCCGATTCCTGATAATAAGTAGTACTCATTCCGCATTCTTCTATATGATGCCTGTAGGTTGTGAACTCGAACAACCATTTCGAAAGCACATGAGCAAAAAGTAGGTATATTTTCCATCCCTGTCATGGCACACGATCTTGTGTTTTTCATGTTATTCCCCGAGTAGTTGTCTAGCTCAGTGGCTTTTTTCTCACAGCGAATTGCCGTGGAGACTTTCTCCTGGAAGATACTAGCATACTCAGAACGCTTGAAAGGTTGTCTGCAATTCCGCCACCAACTCCATTGGCCAGTTTTAGTCTGGCGATTCTTTTATTTAGCCTGAAATCTTCTTTCGCAGATAAAGATCGAGAACATGTTGTTTATTTTGTTAAAACGATTAGGTTAGGTTGGGTAGAAGTGGCTGATCCTAAGAAGTTCCTTCAACTATACTAATAACCCTAATGTGAATGTCTATTAACTCCTTCTAGTATATGAACGTATGCGATCCAAGAACTTTCCGCCTCAGCTTTGAAAGTGGGGACAGTTCATAGGTGACTCAATCTCTTCAACCAGATGACTACAAAACTGGTGATTCGAAAAAACTTCAAGACTTGCAGCAGCTTTCCTAACCTGGTCTACCTTGAACCAGAAGGATCTCGCAACAGCGCATGTGGATCTCATATTTATTGAATTTTTTTGTTGTTGTTTTAGCGGATTACTCAACCCTACCTAGAAGCAGGTAAAATCAATATATGTCGAGGTGATCATATCTTAATTGTGCCAGTATTACTCGGGTCTCGCCAGACAGCTAGAGCTCTTCATCTGCTATAGGCGGTGGTTGTATTCCGAGCACGTCATTCACGTAATGAGTGTTTTTGGAAGTGTTGACGAACTTTCGATGAACCGTCGTCGATATGTCGTCCCGTCTGGCGGTTCTATTATAAGGGCACTCAAGACGAGTACTTCCTTTCTGCTTCCAACAGATGCCAGGTAAACGCACTCCGGAGATGGAGGGTTTGCACAGACGGCGAGTCTGTTACTTCATTTTGTCAACTGACGGGTTGACGGTGACCCAATGCTTCGTTGCGTCAAAGAAGAGATTTCAGAGCCTCAAGTGCTCCACCCATTCGTTCCGTTTATGTTGATTAATAATTTGCGGAATATCCAAATACAATTCCCTGATTAGGGGATTTCCCAGATCGGCTTGGCTCAGGCTGTCACACCTTAATGCTAAATCTGCTCTCTTTAGTAGTAAAATTTGGGTGGAATCCTGCCGTCGATTTTCACGACAAACGGGTTCTATGTATCTAGAATCAAACCTGTTAATATCAACAGGAAAACTTTGTCTAAATCCGTGAACGGGGCAACACCTTGCAGATTTTCCTCATCAGAGCTGATGTCGAACGCAACCCTGGTAATATGGATTACTTCTGCTGCCTGTGCGAAAGATGACTCAGCCATTCCTCCATTTCGGTTAGATTTCTATGCTCTGATTTATTACGTTGAAGGCTGAATACGGGTTTCAGATTATTCACCGTATCACAGATCCTTAAGGATTTCTTACTGAAAAACACACTTACGCTTTATCAGACGTTCATTTCATTTTAGCATTGCAGCAAAAATTAATCAAATTCACATTTCTTACATTGAAAAATTATTAAATGCGACTTCTTGCCCTAAAGCTATTCTCACGCGTTTTCTTTTCATATTTTTTTATTTTTTCAAAATATGCGCGATGCAAAAATTACTTAAAGGCAGGAATGTCTGAGACGAATAAATCACAGTGCAGACAATAACCTCAAGGACAACGTAAAGGGAGAAAAAAACAGAATGTGGAATAAGAAGAAACATAAGTAGTAATAGAAGGAGAAGAAGAATGAACATGCCAAAATCGTCAAGCAGCCAAGCAATGTTGAGCAACAGTTTGTTAGATAGATGGATGGAATGTGTGTGGGTTTCGGCACAAGCCAGGTAAGATTGTAAGCAAGATGAATGAGTGTATGTGTGTGCGTGTGTGTGGCATGAAAGGTGACTGAGTAGCTTTTTAAAGTAGATACAGCGAACAGCGTGCTTTCGCACGAAAAGTTCACTAAGTAAGTTGCACTGCTTGCCACATGCAATAACAACAGCAACAACAATAATATCATTGCCATGAACCGCAACACTTTATGCTTACCATGTCTTTTGTTGCGTCTAAGTTGCTGATGCGGTTTCTCCGGTGGCATCATTAATATTAACATTCTCAGCAAAATAGTTGCATTACACTAATACGCGTGCGAAATATTTCACAAAATGAGACTTTTTTCAAAATAAATTTATGTAAAGAATTCACTCACTGGTACTAATGCGAGAGAGAATCGTATAAAGCAGTGTACGCATGGGGAAAAACAGTTGCGACCTTCCCTGGGAATTAATTCGCAGTGTGACATTTTTTTTTACGACGAAAAAAAAATTCTTGAATTATTTTTTGGAAAATTTATCTTAATTTTTATCAAAGTATATTTTAAGGTTTATGAAAGTATATTTTATATTGCCAGAATAGCTTAAGCGAAATTTTCAAGAACTAAATCATAATTTTTTCCTTTTTTTTAACTCCTTCCAAATTAATTTTACCATTTTAACTTCTGAGGACTTGCATCTATTTAACTAGAACATCAGAAGACAAGCTCGAAATTGTCTAACAGCACAATACCGAAATAGCCCAAAAATACCCTTTTAAGTGCAAGTTAAGGCGCAAAAGCATTCTACAAAATTATTCACCGCAAAAATTCAAGGAAATTTTATTTTGTTTTTTCAACTTCTTCCTAACATATTTCATTCGCACTGAAAAGTTTGAAAAATTCAACAACAAAAAACGAATTAATAAAAAAATTATTTTTAAGCCCAGAGTACAAACAGTTAAAGACTTCACCTTGTGTAATTTCACACCACAGAAAACGATTTTGCTTGCATTTTATATTTTTGAAATTTATGTAATAACATAGTTTAAGATTTTTGACACATACGCAATAAATTAATTTTAACGTTTCCAATTTCTGTCATATGCAACGCACAGAGCAACGATTAGGAGAAACGCAAGCCTTTTTTTTAATGTTATTTAATATTTCCTTATTTTATTTTACATAATTTCTGTTACTTTATTTCATTTATTTATTTTTTTTTATATTAGTTTATATTATATTATTTTATTTTCTTTTTTCTTTTATTTTAAATATAATTTTAATTATAATTTAATTTTAATTTTAATTTTAATTTTAATTTTAATTTGTATTTGTATTAGTTTATTTTACTTTATTTTATTTTCTCTTATTTTATTTAATTTATAATTTTTTTTTTGTTTTATTTTTTTTTTTTAAATTTTTTTTTTATTTTATTTTTTTTTATTTTATATATTTTATTATATTTAATTTTATTTTATTTTATATTACATTTATTTATTTTTATTTATTTTATTTTTATATATTTTTTAATTTTTTTTATTTAAATTTTTTTAATTTGTTTTGGTTTTTTATTTTTTTTACTTTTTTTTGTTATTCTATTTCATTTTAATTTATATATATATGTATATATATATATATATATATATATATATATATATATATTTATAAATATTATATATATATAAATATTTTAAATTTATTTTATTTAATTCATTTTATTTTACTTTTATTAAATTTTTTTTAAATAATTTTTTATTTTATTTTTTTCTTATTTCGTTTTATTTTATTTTAGTTAATTTCTTTTTTTAATTACTTTATATTATATCTTTATTTTTATTTTATTTTTTTTTTATTTTTTTTTATTTATTTTTTTAATTTTTGATTTGATTTTGTATTATTTTATTTTTAATTTTATAAATTTTTTTTAATTTATTTAATTTCTTATTTTATTTTTATTTCGTTTTATTTATTTATTTTTTTTTTTTTGGATTATTCAATGTTATTTTATTTATTTCTTTTTACTTTTTTATTTTTTTTTTTTTCTATTACTTTTTTTATCTTATTTCGTTTTATTTTAATTTAATTTATTTTATTTTATTTTATTTATTTCGTTTTAATTATTTTATTTTATCTTATTTATATTAGTTTATATTATTTTACTTTATTTTATCTTAAATAATTTTACTTTTACTTTTTTTTAATTTATTATATTTTATTTATTTTTTGATTTTTTTAATTTTACTTGTATTTTACATTATATTATTTTATTTTAATTGATTTAATTTTTAATTTTTTTTATTTTTCTTTTTTATATTGTTCAATTTTATTTTTAATTTTTATTTTATTTTCTTTTTTTTATTTATTATTTTTGTTTTTATATTATTTCGTTTTATTTTTTATTTTTTTTTATTATATTTTTTTGAGTTTTGTTTTATATTATTTTATATAATTTTATATTATTTTGTATTATTTTATTTTTTTTTATTTTTTTATTTTTTTTTTTTATTTTAGTATTTTATTATTTTATTGTATTAATTTTTGATAATAATTTATATTATATTATTTGTATTCTTTTTAGATTTTTTTTTAATTTATTTTATTTTTTATTTTTTTAAATTTTTTTTCTTACTTTTTTTCCATTATTTTTTATTATTGTTTCATTATATCGTATTTCGTTTTAGGTTATTTTATTTTATTTCATTTTATTTCGTTTTATGTTATTTTATTTTATATTATTTTGTGTTTATCTCAGTTCTTTTATTTAGTTTTACTGAGGTTTATATTATTTTTTGATTAATTTTATTTAAGGAAGTTTTTTTAAATTTATTTAATTTTATTTTATTTTGTATAATTTTCTTCTAAATACTTTATTATATTTTTTTTTGTATTATGTTAATTCTTTTTTCTTTTTTATATTGTTTTTATTTATGTTTGTCTTTCTTTTTATTTCTTTTATCTTCTTTAATTAAAAATTTAATTTTTTTTTATTAATAATTTTTTTAAATTTATAGTTAGGTTGTTTTATTTTTACTTTATTTCATTTATTTATGTTTATTTAATTTAGTTTAATTT
This sequence comes from Neoceratitis asiatica, assembly GCA_030068015.2. Taxonomy (NCBI): domain Eukaryota; kingdom Metazoa; phylum Arthropoda; class Insecta; order Diptera; family Tephritidae; genus Neoceratitis; species Neoceratitis asiatica. The sequence continues at coordinate 41,268,095 of CM061527.1, forward strand.
TAATTAAGATTATTTATTTTATTTACATCATTTTGTTTTTACTTTTTTTTTTAAGAATTTGTTTTATTTATTTCATATTATATTCTTAAATTTTATTTAATTAATTAATTTAATTAAAGTTTTTTATATTACTACATATTTTATATATATCTATATATTATTTAATTTAATTTTGTTTTTTATTTAAATTTTTTAGTTTTATTTATAAATTTTTTACTAAATTTTAACTAAAATTTTTTTTTTTTTTTTTTACAACTGATGCCACAGTAAAGCAATTTATGCAACGTGAAATAATATCGACCGTCAAATGAATACTAACGTTTTGCATGCACGACAATGAATATAAACTGGGTTAGTGTGAAAGTTGCGAATAGTGGAAATCCCGAGTAGTGAACTGCGCCACAACTGCCAAGCAAACAGCGGTCGTTAATAACGCAAATAAACAGGAAAACGGATGCAAGCACCCACCTGCCTACAAGCGAAAAAATTTGAGATATAGATAAGTACACAAATAGATTAAAAAATATTATGTTTGTTTTAGCCATCTCGTACTAGTGTGTACGCATGTATGCATGTATTTATGTAAACGCTGACATGTGTATGTCAGATATGGAGAGTGGGAACGCAAATAGCTAAGTTCAGGTGTAAGTGTCGAATACACGTATGAAAATAGATTAGAGGAGTGTATCTCTCTGTTAGGGTATTTAGAAAAACAAAACATTTGTAAAGCTTTTACCTTCTACGGATTCAAATCAATACATTACTGCGTAGGAATCTTATTAGGAACGAATTTGTGTTCAAAAATAGAGTACGTTTTAAAACGTCATTCATTATCTGCCATCCACTGAATTATTTTGAAATATTATCAACTTCGATATTTTCCAGTCTTAGCGCTCCTAAGGCTTCAAAATGTGCATATATATGTATGAAATTCATCTCAAGCAATCACAGCAACTAACCATTACCGCTCATTGCTGCATAAAATAAAAGTCAACCTAATTGGGCAATCCAGTTGTGGCCAGAGTGGACCAGACGATCATGAGGTAAAGGGCACTGTGATTCGCAGCCATGCAAAGTATCTTTCTCAAGAACGTCATTAAGAGTCCATCAACATCCTTATAATGGTACTGTTGAAATCCAATCATCAGCTTCAGAATCCTTTTGCTTCTTAATGAGACCAGTGAAAGACTACATATTTTATCTACTCTGAACAACGCTTTTACTTTTCATTTATAAGAATAAATGAAGCGAAAGGAAAATATATGTACTTCCTGTTGAACTATTCTACTTTTAAAGATTGAGACCGTAGATTCATGGAGCGCACACATCTGGCAGCGTGAAGGATTTGACAAGCACTGACAGCAGGCGAATTTGGAGATGTGTAACAGGCACTCCGGGAATGTTTCCTATTTGTGGCATCACACCCGAAGCTTTTAATGTATTTATGTGCCCATGTGGGATCCGCTTAGGATCAGCCACTTCTACCAAACATAAATAATAGTAAAGAAAGCTCAAATTCGACTGACAAATATTTTTTGGGCGAAGAAGTTTAGTTTTAAATTTCTGCATCACTAAATGCAATCTTCTTTCTTAAGAGGATTATATAATTTCTGACTTCGTTTTAAGTCAAGTCCTGGAGCCGAGCTTCCCTTTCACTTTGTATTGTGCCTATTGAAATAAAGACCTAGTGTTTTTCTAAGCAGCTCTTTATTTCTAGTTAAAAATACTCTTGCAGTATTTGGCGTTACCCGACGTTGTGCGGCCGCAGCTGAAAAATTTGATTGGACATTGGTCGGAACAGGGCTCCAACACATATCACTCGGTATACTAACGCGTACTGTTAACTACTGGTCTACTTTGAGACATTGAAAATGCAGGCTTTTTAATAACGGATGATCCATATCGAGGTTCCCTACATTTTTCAAATTTCAAATTTAATGGGTAATGTTTATTATCATTCGAAAGAACATTATTTGGTATATATTTTTTGAAGGCTATCTCTTTCAATTGTTGGCCGCGGCCACGTCTCAGATGGTCCATCCATTGAGTCCAATTTTCGATGACTCGTTCGAGCATTTCGACTGGCAATGACATGCGTGATGTTTTTCTCCAAGGCCTGAATCGAAGCTGCATTGTCCGCATTGACTTTAGACTTTAGACTTTACATATCCCCAAAGGAAAAAGTGTAATGGTATGATAACACACGATCTTGATGGCCAATCGACCGGCCAAAAACGTGAAATTATCTGCTCACCGAAGTAGTCTCTCAATAAATCCATTGATAGATGCGATGTGTGGGAAATGGAGCCGTCTTGTTGAAGCCAAATGTCGCGGAGAGCAATTTCGGGCATCAAAAAGTCGGTTATAAAGCGCGATAACGGTCGCCATTGACGGTGACATTCTCACCAGAATCATTTTTGAAGAACCGATGATTCCATCGTTGTTTTTTTCTGGATCAAATGGCAGCTCTTGAATCTCTTCAGATTACTCTTCATTCCAATTGTGGCAATTTTGCTTGTTTACATACCCATTGAACCAGAATTGGGTCTCATCGCTGAATAGAATTTGGTTCGAAAACGTCGAATCTTCTTGGAAGTTTTCAAGAACCCATTGATCGAAGCGATTTCGCTTGGGAAGTTCGAGCGGCTTCAGTTCTTACACAAGTTGTACTTCGTATGCTTTCAATTTAAGATCTCGACGTAAAATGTGCCAAGTCGTTCCATACGTCAGTCCGAGTTGATGCGAACGGCGCCGAATCGACTCTCCACGGTCTTCGTGTACTCCCTTAGCGACGTCCACTATATTTTCTCCACTGCATGCTGGACGTTTTCCATTCGGTCTAATAGTATCTAATAATGAATGCTGGGTCTCAAGATGAGTGATGGTGTTGCGAATAGTACGTTCAGTAGGCCGATTATGTTGACCATAAGTTGAGCGAGGCGCGCGAAACACATTCTTTACTGAACGGGGATTTTCGGATTAAAGTTGAATGATTTGTAAATATTGTCCAAGCATAAGTCTTTCCATGATGAAATGCCAAATAGTACTGAACAAAAATAACATGACAGCTTGACGACTCATGCGTGATCGGTCAGAAAAAAAGGCTATTGAAAAAAATAAATCTACTTGGATTACCCTTTCCTTTGAGACATAGAAAATGCATGCTTTCTTACATGAAAGTATTGGAAAAGTTTATCTCTTGAAAAGGCTCTAACACACCCTAATAAACGGTGTATAAAATCCACTTAAAATGACTCACAGCTCTTATGATAATCCAACACTAACACTAATCTTTAAGTGCATTTTAGCAACCATTGTCCCACTTTTTTTAACGAATTATAAATTTATCTTCTTCCCTGCTGCTATTCAACCCACACCATAATAGCATTTAAATACATATTTACTGGTATCAGCAGAAGCACATTGCGGTGACTCATTAGTTACGGTAATCTACCCTTCACTAGGCTAACTTCTACATCATATTATATTTAATTTTAGATAAATTTATTGTTTTTGTAATAAAAGAGTGACCGCGTGCTGGTTAAGCTAAAAATAAAAGTGATTAAGAGCAAAGGGGTATGTATAAAGTGCCGCATTGACAACTGCAACTCAGTACACCACATCATGATACATACATACCCGTGGCTATATGTGTGCCCGTAAAGTGTAAAACGTTCATAAAGTGCATACATAATGCATCCGATATTTATTTGAATTTATTTTTAAATGCACACTCTCTCTTATTTATATAACTCGCATGCAAGTTGCCCTCATTTTAGCTTTTACTTTCCCTTTGACAGCTTTAGATTATTCATAGCTGCACGTTTTCAAAACGCGTCAGTGCAGCTCTCTTATCATCAGCGCCATCTTCAGCTTCATGGGACATTATTGTTATTAAGTTGAATGAAGTTACGCTCCTGCTCGTGCTTAGCTTTACTGCGTTCCCTTTTTTCTAATTTTAACTCAGCTTTCATGCAAAATGCATTTATTATACATATTTTCTTATAGTTACCTAACTCTAGCTGAATTTGGATTATTTATACCTTATATGTACGTGAAATGGTATATTAACTTTGGTACAAAGTATATAAGTACCAGAAGGAGAAGAGTCTGACCCACTGAAACTTATATGATTAGCCATGATTTAGCCATGTTCCTCTGTCCGTCGGGTTGTTTGAACGATAGTCTCTCAATTTTTCGATATTCCAACCAAACTTGGTACGATTTTTCAGATTTGAATTTTTGTGTCATAGATCCGCCAAAAAAGTACGTTTGAACATGGTACACTACACATACATCGCATATTGGTTCTGAAAATCATCAAAATCGGACTAATACGAGGTGTGTTCAAAGTAAAAGGTGAATTTCAATTCTTTTGGAAAAGTACTTATTTATTCATCAATATCTAGTTGGTCTCCTTCAAGGTAAGCCCCCTCAAATATAATACACTTGCGCCCACGCTTTTTTCAATCCTCGAAGCACTTCTGAAATGCGCTTTTCGGTATGGCCGTCAGCTCTTTCTTCGATTCAGACTTGATCTCATCACTTGTGGCAAAACACTTTTCTTTCATTGGTTTCTTTAGTTCTAGGAATAGGAAAAAGTCACAGGAAGCCAAATCTGGTGAACACGATGGTTGAGGCATGATTGCGGTAATTTTTTCTTTTTTTTTTTTGTTTGGCCAAAAAACCACGACTAGGCATTGATGTGTTTTTCCACAATCCCGATCGTTTGGGCCGTTTTGCTTCACGCAGACGTTGCATAACTTCCTTGTAGTATTCCTTATTAACTCTACGACCTCTTGGCAGCAACTTATGATGCACCACACCATTTTAATCTAAGAAAACAGTGAGCAAAGCATTAACATTCGATCGAACTATACGTACCTTTTTTGGCCTTGGCTCATCTGGCAGCTTCCATTGGTATGATTGGACCTTGGTTTCGACGTCATAACCATATACTTTCATTTCATCACCAGTTATAACCCGCTTGAGCTAACCCGGATCGTTGTTGACATCATTCGACAACTTCTGAACGATACAAATGCGACATTGCTTTTGCACAAAATTTAGCAATTTCGGAACAAGCTTCGCTGCCACACATTTCATGCCTAAAACATTCGAGAAAATTTAATTACATGCGCCGATTGATATGCGAACAACTCTGCAACTTCCCTAATAGTGATTCGACGATTTTCAAGAATAATTTTTTTCACTGTTTCGATGTTTTCGACATGGTTGCACCTCCAGGACGCTCATCATCATCAACATCTTCCCGGCCTTCTGTAAAGCGCTTATGGACTCGCCGAATGCCACAGTCAATATTTCAAGTGCCTTGGAGCTGTTTATTCCATTTTTAACGCTAAATTTAATAAATATTCTTTGACTCATTTCTATCAAAAGTTAAAAGCCGAAGAGCACACAGAGTTTAACGGTGTGATATGACACGATCTTGGTGGCCAATCGACCGGCTCAAAACGTGAAATTATCTGCTCACCGAAGTGTTCTCTCAATAAATCCATTGATTGTTGCGATGTGTGGGAAGTGGCGCCGACTTGTTGAAGCTAATTGTCGCGGAGATCACGAGTTTCAACTTTAGGCATCAAAAAGTTGGTTATCATGGCGCAATAACGGTCGCCATTGACGGTTACGTTCTCACCGGCATCATTTTTGAAGAAATATGGTCCGATGGCTCCACCGGACCACAAACCACTCCAAACCGTTGTTTTTCTAGATGAAATGGCAGCTCTTGAATCTCTTCAGGTTGCTATTTGTCCCAAATGCGACAATTTTGCTTGTTTACATACCCATTGAGCCAGAAAAAGGCCTCATCGCTGAACACAATTTGGCTCGAAAACGGCGGATCTTCTTGGAACTTTTCAAGAGCGTTTAAGAGCCCATACAGCGAAGCGATGTCGCTTAGGAAGGTCGAGTAGCTTCAGTGTTTGCACAAGCTGTATTTTGTACGCTTTCAATTTAAAATCTCGACGTAAAATGCGCCAAGTCTTTCCATACGTCAGTCTGAGCTGCTGCGAACAGCGCCGAATCGACTCTCCACAGTCTTCTTGTACACCTTCAGCTTAATAACACCAACAATGTCAACCTGGAAGTCTAACATGTGCTACTTTGGACTGAGCAGGTATTTGAAAAGTGAAGTCCTCTCTCCACAAACAGGATTAAACTCTACACGTCGCTCATCATTCCCGTCCTTGCATATAGTTCAGAAGCCTGGACGATGTCGACATCCTATGAGTCGGCTTTAGGAGTTTTCGAGAAAAAAGGTTTTGCGGAAGACTTATGTTCCTTTGTATGTTGGTAAAGGTGAATTCTGTAGCTAATGGTACGATAAACTGTACGAGTTTTACAGCGGCATGAACATAGTTCAGCAAATCAAAAGACAGCGGCTACACTGGCTAGGTTATGTTGTCTGGATGCATGAAAACACTCCTGTATTGAAGGGTTTCGAAGCAGTACTAGCCGATGGAAGCAAAGGAATATGTAGACCTCCACTCCTTTTAAAAGGTCGGGTGGAAAAAGCCCTGGCTGCATTTGCCACTTTTAATTGGTGCCAAACAGTATAAAGAAGGAAAGAATGCCAGGATGTTGATAACTCGGTTATAATCGCATAAGGGGCGTCTAAGCCAACAAAGAAGCTGAAGAATAAGTTATAAAGTGGCTCTAGTTGGTCTGTGAAAAGAATTATGTTTTGATGGAATAAACCTTGAATGTGCCGCTAAGCAACTGGTTGGTGTTTTTGCTTAAAATTAAGGCTGTTATCTCCGTTATGGCCGAGTTGCCGAATACCGCCATTAACCACGGATGAACATCTTCCCACAATCAGCATTAGAGCCAAGTTTTTTCATCATATTGCTGATGTTTTTCCACACCTAGACAGAATTATTCCTTCTGAATGCAGCTTCTGCCACAATGTTAAAATCGTGCTTGGCGGCTTTAATATCCGCATGGTCAAAGAATGTATCTTCAGCACAGCAGTCGTAGATTTCAGCTTCCATTGCGAAACATCAGCAAATGGGTTGAGGCCGAGAGAGTTCCAGATATATAAAGTTGATAAATAAACATTAGACATCCAGTGTTCTAGATGGGCACAGGCTTCAAGCTCTAAATATATACTAAACAGCGAAAATACGCACCTTCTTCAGTGCCACAAAGAACGTTAGTAAAACACAAGAAAAGAGTTTTCACTTCGAGAAGCTACAATCACGTTAACCAAATGATTTTCTGGCGACAAAGGTGACTTACAAAAGATTTCATTATCATAACATATCCACGTAGAACCCAAAGAGGTGATCTAGCGACTGATGCCCAGAGTATGCTGAATTTATAGAGATAAAACACTTCTCCAGCCTGCTAAATGGCAGTGAAAATGAAACACCAGGAGATAGCGAACTCGATTCCGCGTTTGAGTAGCAATTACCTGTCGGAAACACAGCAAATCTGCGCGAACCGATAGCTTACCCGCCGATCTATACAAATATAGCCGCAAAGAACTGACAAGATGCATACATCCGCTTCTTTGCAGAATATGGTCGGACAAAAGACTGTCCTATTAGTGGAACCTATATCCGCTCCCATAGTATGTGTCAATTATCGTCGGATAAACCTCATATGGGGTCTTATCGAGTGAACTGTTTGAAAAACTAGTGTCCATCGTCAACAAACTGATTGAACATTATCAGTGTAGCTTCAGAACTGATAAATCCAACATTGACCAGACATTCGTTATGTGCGTAATCTTGATAAAGACCCGTCAGAGAATAAGCGACACATATCACGCCTTCATCAATTTTAAAACCGACTTGGATCTGAATCCCGGCAAAACGTGTACGATTTTGTAAACTGGCAAAGAGTAATAGCATTTGGCGCACAAGGGACGGCGAATTGCTTAGACGTTGAAATATTGAACTGTATATGTAGATATGTTTACTTCGACATTAGTATATAGTTCTGCGAGTTAAGAAACAACAGACTCGCTGAGGAGGTCAGAAGAAAACGACATCTATTCCGTTAGAAAGATCCACGGCTCAGCTTAAATTGGCATCTCCAACTGGAGCAGAAACTGGAGCAGATCTCTGGGAAGAGCATACTTCTGCTATAGTCGGCTAAGCGGTGCCGGCGACAATTAAAAGGAAGAAAGAAGAATATTCAGAAGATTCACTGCATCTTTTAGGAATAATATTCTCAAACTCATGGAATTCGAAACATATTACTCTTATGCATACAGTTTTTAAGAAGGAGATTTGAAGGAGATTTTAAACTGAACTTCTCAGAGCCTTAAAATATATAAAGACAAGGCAGTAAGCATAAAATCTTAAACAAAAAGTAATTGACAAAATATGAAAAAATTCTGAGACCAAAAAAAGCTATGGAAAATGACTAGATTTTGTCATGTGGTCTTGTAATTCCCAAAAAGCATGAATGCCGCCTGTTGCGCAAGGTTTTTATTATAATTTGTTTGGTATTAAAATTTTTTAATTTTTTTCCAGTAAACTATAATGCAATCATTAATCTCTGTCCAATTTTAGTAATTTTAGCTAATTTGTATTGCATTCGACACACAACACACACACAGCAGCCTCATTAAAATTAAGCCAGCTTACACGAAGCGACGGGAAAATGTACGCCCTGTCAACACGAAAACCATTTGGCTGTGGAGTTTCAGTTGCATTTAACTGAAGCGCTGTCCAATGTATGAAAATTTTAGACATAGAGGGTGATCCAAAAAAGATGTACTTTCTGCAATAGCCTTTCTTTTGACGGTCATGTTATTTTTGTTCGGTATTGTTCGGCATTTCACCATGGAAAGACTTACGCCTGAACAACGTTTACAAATCATTCAACTTTATTACGAAAATTCACGTTCTCTAAAGAATGTGTTTCGCGTGCTTCGCTCAACTTATTGTCAACATAATCGACCTACTGAGCATTCTATTCGCAGCACCATCACCCATCTTGAGACCCAGCATTCATTATTGGATAATATTCGCCCGAATAGACTTCGTCCAGAACGCAGTGAAGAAAATATAGCCGTAGCCGTAGAAGAGAGTGTACACGAAGACCGTCGAGATCTTAAATTGAAAGCGTACAAAATACAGCTTGTGCAAGAACTGAAGCCGCTCGACCTCCCCAAGAGACATCGCTTCGCTCTATGGGCTCTTGAAAATTTCCAAGAAGATCCGACTTTTTAGAGCAAATTTTGTTCGGCGATGAGGGCCATTTCTGGCTCAATGGGTATGTAAACAAGCAAAGAGCAACCTGAAGAGATTCAAGAGCTGCAATTTCATCCAGAAAATACAACGGTTTGGAATCACCGTCAATATTTCTCCAAAAATGATGCCAGTTACAACGTAACCGTCAATGGTGACCGTTATCGCGCCACGATAACTGCTATTTGATCTCCGCGACATTTAGTTTCAACAAGACGTCGCCACTTCCCACACATCGCGTCAATCAATGGATTATTTTACTTTTCCCTATGGAGATATGTAAAGTCTAAAGTCCTTGCATACAATCCCACTTAGATTCAGGCCTTGGAGCAAAACATCACGCATGTCATTCGCCAGGTACCATTCGAAATGCTCCACGAGTAATCGAAAATTGGACTCAACGAATGAATCATCTGAGACATAGGCGCGGCCAAAGAAGTTTCTTTCCAATGATAATAAACATTCCCCATTAAACTTGAATTTTCTGTTTTTTTTTTTTCGTTAAAAAAGTAGGGAACCTCGTCATGGCTCACCTGTTAAATACTCTAGGTATGTATGTAAGTACGCATGTTTTTATTAAATTGAAAGCGACTCGGCGTATTTGGTGTATAACAATTATTATGATTTTTTTTTTGTGGAGCAGCCAGCTGTGACGATAAGCTGTTGCCGCTGCTGCTGTTTTACATAGAATTAGCAGCAAAAAAAATATTTATGTTGTTAATATACATAAACAGTAATAATTAGATTTTCTGAAAAAAATCTGTTGGTCATGAGCGCACAAAATTGTACGCTTTAGATTATTCTAACCTCCTTCTGTCTATGAGGTTTACCGCGGGTCACTAGGACGATTTAAGCAATAAAAAAGAAAGAAATATGAAAAATTAAATCTGAGACCATAAAATGCGCTAAAATCAGCTTAAGATTATTTTTTTTTACTTATTTTCAACACTCATGCACTCAGTTTGTTGAATGCAATTTGCGTAGAAAAAGTTTCTTTATTCTTCGTTTTAACTTTAATAACTATGGTTATGTGAAAAACTTTCAAATCCTTGAATTATTTTTATTTCAATTTTTTATTTAAGAATTTTTTTATATTAAAACTTTTAATTTGAGAAACTCACACACCAGTTGCGCACATGTGTTATCAACCAAAAAAAGTATATAGTGTATGTGGGTAAAAGTGTATTTATCTTCAACTAAGAACTTTATCAGTGCGCACTTTGAGTTTTCAACAACAAAAAACAACGAGTGTATTAAAAGATATGTTCTAAGTCAGCACTAAAAACTCAAAACTTGAGTTGCTATATACTGTGTATATATATTATTTATATTTAAGTAGTAACCCAGTGATTGATTATTTGTGAAGGACATAAGGGTACTACCGAAGATTTCTTTGTTCAAAATTGTATATTTTATATGAGACATATGATGTTTCTCAGCAGTTTCGAATTCGTCAACCTGCTGGAAACTAGTCTCAAAATGGTTAAAAATCCGTTCAAACCGCGCTAAGAAATAATTTAACGTCAGCGGAAAATCAATTTAAAATCAACTGCAAACTAACTGGTAACTAGTTAAAAACTAGTCGAAAACTAGTCATAATTTAGTAAAACCAAAAAAATTAAAGTGCTCAAAAATTCTTAGAAACTACTTTTAAGTTAGTTACAAAACTTTTCCAAATTAGTCAGAAATAAATTATCAACTTGTCAAACTAGTTCTTAAATGGCCATAAACAATTGCAACTGAAAAAATCATTATAATCTGAAAATTAGTTTCTGATACTAGGATAGTTACAAAACTTTTGCAAATAGATTTAAAACTAGTTAGAATCAATTTCAAAACTGGTTGGAAAAATTTGAAGAAATTTCAAACTGTTGGAGAATAACTAGTAAACTGCTCGCAATATCAGATTGCTGAAGATCATCGATCCGAACCCTCGATGAAGCTGGTAATGGAAATTGATACTCCGTACATTGTCGGAAAGGTATCTAGCTGAGATCATTAATCACTGCTATATGCTTATGATCTTCAATAGCTTTGTTATGTCGGAATTGTTCTTTATCGTTGTCTAGGTGTGGGTCTGTATCAAGGTGTCAAACGTCTCCGCGCTGAGGATCAGCCTGGCCGGAAGTACTTAAAAAGTCTTGAATGGAGCCTCTTGGAGCAGGAACTTACTAATGTCATTTTCCGTATCTTTGTTCGTTTTCCAGGAGTGAGTATGTATCAAGATATCAAGCGTTTCCGTGTTGAGGTTTAGCCTGGTCGGAAGCACTTAAATAATCAAGTCTTGAACTGAGCCTCTTGGAAGAAGCACGTACTAATGGCATTTTCTGTATATTTGCTTGAATGGATACACAACGTTTTTCACTAAACGTGCATCTACAAGCGTTTCGAATAATATAAATGCTAACAAAATATATTAGAAACCAACACAACGAGGCCAACACTGTACAAAAAGCCGGAAGAACTGAGCAAAATCTTAGTAACCAGTGGGGGAAGGATCACTGCTTAGGTCTTTCAACGACAACAGAGGGTTCTGGATCGAGCCAATCACAGCCCAAAACTGCCAGCATTAATGGAGGCAAGTATGAGAATATTCATCAGAATGACCCTGGCTCTGGTATACTTGATCCAGAAATCGGATATCTGCGAAGCCAAAGCGCTGTTCCTGCGTGGAGTCTCTCTGCCCCTGCGACTTTCACCAATTTTATGGATCGTCGAGATCTCAAAATAACGAGTTACAAAAATCCAACAAGCATTTAGTGATAATATTGCTATTAAGGGCAAGACTGTTGCCTGAATTCTTGCAGTATCAAGCCTGAAAATTTTTTTTGATATAGCAATGAGGACACTACGACGAGATGAGTTACTTTTTAGTCTCGGGCCTCATTATTAGCAACAGAGATAACGATCTCACTTTACATTGAAAGTAAATGAAGAGTTGTTAAGATGTCACCCCAATCTCAGAAGAAGCAGCACATGGAAGAACCGTAAGAGTTGAAAAATCCTATCCAGCTAAAGTTGCTAAGAGTAAGACGAAACTCCTGTGTGGTATGACACGAATCTTCAATGCCTTAGGAAAGTCTGCAGAAAAGTCTTCAACACAGCGTCTACTTTTTCGCTAGAAGAGACCATAGATTTGAGTCAAATATAAGCAAAATCGAATGGACTATAAGAATGCTCTAGGAAAGTCAAAAACAAACACTTGAAGAGACCTTTTCAGTTATGTGAAAACAGCCTCAAAGGAGAGTACACACTGGAAAGTGCACTCAAGTACTCCTTGCTCTACGCCGAGATGCTTGAAAAGGCCCAACGGAACTTGAACCGTATCTGCAGATTTGATTTGACCTATTCATAAGAACCCATTTTCTTTCAAGAATATAAATTCAAAGAATATAAATTATAGATTTTTTTTACTTTATTCTTAGTTGGCAAGTAGCCTAAACCTGATTTAAAAAAATTCTTCTTCTTCTTTGGCGCAGGCACCGCTTACGCTATTATAGCCGCATGAACAATATCGCGCCACTCGTTTCTTCCCTTTGCTGTTTGGCTCCAGTTGGAAATGAAGGTTGAAGGTCTTCCTCTTCCTCTGCTTCCGTCAGCGGGTACTCCATCGAATACTTTCAAAGCTGTAGCGTTTTCATCCTTTCGGACGACATGACCTAACCAGCGTAGACGCTGTCTCTTGACTCGATCAACTATGTCAATGCCGTCGTAAAGCTCGTACAGCACATCGTTCCATCGTCTGCGGTTTTCGCCGTTGCCAACGCGCAAAGGACCATAAATCTTCCGCAAAATTTTTCTCTCGCAAACTCCTAAAGCCGACTCATCGGCTGTCGACATCGTCCAGGCTTCTGCACCATATGTCAGGACGGGAATGATGTGCGACTTGCAGAGTTTGGTTTTGGTTCGTCGAGAGAGGACTATACTTTTCAATTGCCTACTAAGTCCAAAGTAGCACCTGGTGTTGTTAACGCTGGTTCCTAGATATATGAAATTATCTACGGCTTCGAAGTTATGACTATCAACAGTGACGTGGGAGCCAAGTCGCGAAGGCGCTTCGCTTCTTTTTCTAGTCTGGGGAATGCAGAACTTACGGTGAGGTTGTTATGACCAATTATATCAATATCATCGGCATACGCCAACAATTGTAAATTCTTGTAGAAGATTGTACCTGGTCTATTTAGCTCTGCAGATGGATTTACCAGGTCTAACACCAAACTGATAAGGTCCGATCAGTTTGTTAACGGTGGGCTTTAGTCTTTCACATAATACGCTAGATAAGACCTTATATGCGATATTAAGGAGACTTATCCCACGATAGTTGACGCAGACCGTGGGGTCTCCCTTTTTTGGATTGACCAGAGCACACTTGGGTTCCATTATTCAGGCATAATTTCGTCCGACCATATTTAGCAAAAAAGCTGATACATGCTCCTTGTCAGTTCTAGACTAAAAACTAGTTACGAATTTGAAAAATGAAATTGCTATAATCTGGTTTCAAGTTTATTAAAAATTAGTTGCAAACTAGTCCACAACTAGTTAAAAAATAGTTACAAAGTAATTTCATATACATTACGCGGCATTGCTAGTTTTTACTCACCTTAACTAATTTTCAATTTTAGAACTCTTTAGCAACTAGTTACGAAGTAAGCAAACTTTATTTGACGCGCAACCACTTCCTGAGTAGTTTTTTTTAACATTATTTCGTAATTTGATGCCGCACAGCACGTTGAGTACAGTGCATGATGGTAGATGTATGTACGTATAGACATACATGCATTCTCATACATATGCGTGTATACTACTCGTATGTTTTGAGAAAGCGCTCTTTTTTGGGCTTTGTGGTTTTAGTTTTTACTAAGTTAAGTTTTTTGCTTAAAATATCACAAGTATGTTTTTTTTTTGCGGGCACTGAAAATTTTCAAACTAAATACTATTAATTTTTTAAGAGAGCCTGGATATTCTACAAAGAAATCTCTCGCGTGACTCTCTTTAGCTGCACTTTAGCTTTACTCCATAAAAAAATGAAAAATTATTTTTTTATAGTCAGCTCTTTTCTCTTAGTTTCCTAGGAGTACATATATATAATTCACAACTTTTACATTATTTCTTTTATAGTTTGTACTAAGCTCTCCACACAATATCCGTAGTCCCATGTGAAAAGAAATAAAGCTGCATTTTCAAACTTTCCAATTGCATTAGCGTCTAAAACTCTCATAGCACACTTTGTAGATTTAATTAAATGAATTCAAGTTGTTGACTTTATCTTCAGAAATGAAATTATCTTTTTACACATTTTCCTTGTATCACTATTAATTGGCTGCAAAGCAGTTTGTTTTACTTTCCTTCATCTCTGAACTACTATTTGCTCACCTTGTGCATCTGCTAAAGTTTATTGCTGCTTAATTAAAAGTGGAAAGTTTAAACGTCAGTTTATAGTTCTAAAACCATTTCAATATACATGTGTTTATATTTGTATGTAATAAATTGTACCAGTTTCATATTCAATCTTGTATCAATATGATTTTTGCCTAAAAAAATATATTCTTTTTTTGCAAAGAATTGCCAATACTCAAATGAAAAGTTTTTTTGGAATAATAAATACACGTAAAAATCATATTTGAGTTAACTAAAACTAATAATTTAATTGATTTCAAAATATAAACGACTATTTTATTGTTTCCCTAAACAAACTTTGGTTGCATCTAATTTTAAGCTTTCACACCTGTTTCGCATTTGTGTTTTAATTAATATAGTTTCTCTTCGAACTGACAACGCTGCTGTATAATTTCCGCTCAAAACCGCCTAATGATCGAATATGATTTTAATTTTGATTTTAATTTTGATTTTCACAAAATTTTCCACGCCAAAGCAAATATTATAGACCTAATTCACGGTCATGAGCAAATGGCATGCCACAGCATGAATTGTTTACTACTCATAGGTAAACAGCTGCTTATGTAGTGTGTGCTCGCATATATGTACATATGTATTGTATTTATTTTGTCGCATTTTCATTTCCACATTTTGCACTGTTAGTAAATTCCGTTACGGAAACCGATTTCAAATGACATATTTTGCAGAATTTTTATTTATTTTCCTATGTTTGCATTTGTGAGCATTGAGTGTTGATACCTACCTCATACTCGCTTACATACATATATTTTTCATAGTATGTGGAGGCTTATGCATATATTATGCAAATTTAGAGATGGAGCGCAAAATTTGTGAATTTCATAATGTCAATCAGCAACTCTCTGAGCGTAAAAGTGATAAGAAATATTAGTATTTTAAGGGGTGATCCAAGTAGAGGTACTTTTTCCAATAGCCTTGTTTTGACAGATCACGCGTGAGTCGTGTCAATCTGTCATGTAAATCTTGTTAAGTATTGTTGGGCATTTCATCGTTGAAAGACTTACGCCTGAACAACGTTTACACACCACTCAACTTTATTACGAAACTCCACGTTCTGTTAAGAATATGTTTCGCTCAACTTATGGTCAACATATCGGCCTACTGAGCGTACTATTCGCAACACCATCACCCATTTTGAGACCCAGAATTCATTTCTGGATAATATTCGACCGAATAGACCTCGTCCAGCACGCAGCGAAGAAAATATAGCGGTAGTAGCTGAGAGTGTACAGGAAGACCATGGAGAGTCGATTCGGCGCCGTTGGCGACACCAGTTTCCAGAAATTTTCATTTAGATGTTGCTTATTTAGAACTTTAGTTACCCTTTGCAACACCAATTAGAATAAAAAATCGACCTTTCATGAACATTTCAGAAGTATTGTCAGTGTCAATATAAACTTAAATTTATGTCTATAGAATACCAAATTTCACGCTCCTAGATGCTTTTTTTTGGTGGAGTTTTGACCACAGCCTCACCTATGAAGAAAGCGGTGTATGGAAAGTTCTGTTATACTTTACCGATTTCAATTATTTACAGAGTTAGTATGCAATTAGTTATTAATGTGTAGTGTAACAACTTTCACGTTCTTAGGTATTTTTGACGAATCTATGACCCAAAATTCAAAACTGAAAAATCGGCTGTATATATGTTTTACTGGTCCGATCTGGCCAGTTCCGACAAAAGATCGTAAAAATATAAAAATACAACTGCGTACCAAGTGTGGTGGAAATATCTCAAAAACTGAGGGATTATTTTGAGTTCAAACAGACAGACGGATAGACGGACGGATGGGCATGGCTAAACCAACTCAGGACGTCATTCTGATAAGGCCGGTGTAAATTTTGGTGTGTCTCTCACTTCTCTTTCTGGTACTTAAATACTTTAGTATTTTAACTAAGTGTCAAAACTTTTTTTTTGTATCTGATTTGGCGATTTTTTTTTAACTTTCAACAATTCTTTTCCACTCATTTGATTAGAGCTCACAGAGACTTTTTATTTAATAATTCATATTTACGCCTATCAAAGTGGCAATGTTTATGTGTAAACATATGTTCGGGATTTCAAATCCACTTTTCTTAGAAACCGACGTTGATTTCGCTAACAATAACATTTTCTGCTCATAGTCTCGAAAAGAACAGACATATCAGTTTTTTTATATGAAAGAAAACCGAGTATAAAACTAATAGCTAAACATTTATTAGTAATTTTTTTTTTTTTTTTTTTTTTAAACTCAAAAAATAACCGACTGACTGCTCTACCGTGGTTTTCTTTATTTGCTCCCATTATCCCAAAGACTTTCCTCCCTCCCCCTTCAAAACAGCGCCTCGAAAAGTTGTGTGGGTAAAAAAAACTCTCCCCAGGCAATAAAAAACATCAAAATTAAGATATTCGTCATACATACATACCGACATTAGAACACGTCTACGTTGCATTCCGTTAGCAAAATACTAAGGAAATTGGAAAAAGCATTGCCAATAGCAACAGGCGCGCGCGTGCAACATATAACACTTCACTGTAGTGTGAGCGGCGCTGCGAAATACATATTAATGTGTCTGCGTGTGTGTGTTTGTGTTTGTGTTTGTGCTTTCGACAGTCGCTCATTGCTCATGCCCTGCAGTGAAAGTATACTGACCGGTTAGCAAATATTCTAGTTAAATACTAGTATGAAAAAGGTTGAAATCATACCAGTTTTTTGTTTTTTATAACAATTCACCAAAAACGGAAATAATAAGAATTCTCAACCGCACACCATTCGTGATTTGTCATTGTTGCGTATGGTTGGATTCCTAATTAGTTTTCTTGAAGTACGCAGCTAGTCATTGCACAATCCCTCAATATGATAGTGGACTAGACGAACTAGTATTTTTCTCTACATAGTAGTGATGTAGCGGCGCCGCGTTTGTTTTCGCCAATGAAGGCAATTTGCGTTTCATGCAACAAGCGATGAAGCATGAAGCGCAGAGCTGGGCAACGCAACTGACTGACTTCTACTTCAACACTTGGTGGTTGGCGGATTGGGTTACACGATGTATGAGGTCGAGTTGAGGATTTTTGCTGTCTGCTAAAAACATACAGAAAACAAAAACTTTAAGCTCACGCATATGGGCGTATGCAAAAGAAACCGATTGCTTATGTACGCCACTCAGTCAAGTTGTGCCGAATAAAGAATTTAAGTTAGACATATTTGAATATGCAAAAATTGCCATAGTACGTGAGATTTTCACACATCTTTCATCCTGTCTGCCGGAAATCTGCAAGAAATTTATAAACGCTTAGCCAATCGTCGGGCCCATCTTCGGTACACAGTTTTTTTTTTCAGTGGCTTGGTGTATTTCTTAGACGCTATTGAGATCTCATAAAATTTCTTCAAAACACTAGGCCTTTCCAAACCATTTGAGTAGCACGATTTTTTTGTCACAGGTGCATTCTTCTATAAAGCTGACTGACAGTTACGGTAGTTCGTTAAGCTTTCCTTTCGTAACTTTGAAGTCGAAGTTAACCTAGTAGAGAAGACCTTGGTTTATCGAATTGACAGCGAATGGCGAAGAAAAAGTGTGTGTGGGGCGAAATAACTTAGTTGTTAACAACGTATCGACCTCTTATAAGCAATAATTTTAGCTGACGCTCCTCCTAAAGACCAATTCGCTACAACCCACTTAGTTACGTGAGTTTTCCTACCCACAGTTACGTGCCTCTGTAAAATCTGCCTGACAAATAAAGTCAGCATCATTCAAATGGCCTCCACGACTTCTTTTGCAGAAACAAATACGATTAACCGAATTTTTATCACTTTTTCCACTAAATCAACTCGTATATCATGAATAGCAAGTTCAATATTGACTTTTAAAGCTTGAAGAGAGTCTGGTTTATTGCTAAAAACCAATGAATTCAAATAACCTCACAAGAAGTAGTTTAACGGTGTTAAATCACAACTTCTTGGAGGCCATTTAATGTCACAATTTCTTGAAAACATCGAATCTCTAAACCTTTATCGCAATAATTCGGTTGTTGCACGTGACGTATGACACGTGGCCACGCCTAGTTGGAACCAGATGTTTCGAAGATCAACTTCTTCCAGTTGTGGCCAAAACGACACTTAGAAATCATAACATCCCTATTGGAAAGCCTTTTTGAAAATGAGAGTAAAGGGAACCACTTCATCAAACTATCAATATCCAGTAACAAACTTTTTCGCAACAAGGCATGAACAACTCCTCTCCATGTAAAACCTGAAGCACTCAAAAGGGAAATCAAAACGAGAAACCTCACTGAAGAAAATTCCAATTTTCCCCTTAGCGTTGCCATCATTTGTTGGTTATTCTTTTTGTATTTGTCTGTTACCATTATTCGTAGAATTAACAGAAATAAATTTCAGTCAGTGAGACATAATGGAAAAGTACTAATAAGCGCAAGACTATAACTGTAAATTAGTGGAAGCAATTTTGGTAATTTTAACGTATGCGCTAATCAAACAGCCTCAGGAGTGTATCTCATTTAGTGAGCAAATAGAGATTTATACAAAGCAAATTCGCCCACATGTGGTATATGTGTAGTTGAAACCCACATTCAAACATATTACTACTGTGTTAGCGACATGTAAATGCATACATATTGGCAGATATTGGTATATACATATGTATGTGCAGTTAAGTCGAAATTAAGCCTAAAGGCATCGAAATGGCATGTAAGTGAAAACGTGCTTGGCATCGTATATTTTCAGAACAAAAAAAGTATACCTATGCACGAGTATACATATTTTTGAAAGAAAATGCATATATATATGTAACGCTATTGCAAATATATCACAAAATATCATACATCTATGCTAAGATCCACAAAAATGTGTATGAGCATATTCGTTTTTCACGTTCCTTTTCTTCTTCTATTTTATTGTTCTTCTTCTTCGTGTTCCTCACATTTTTCTTCTCCTTTCTGTTTTCTTATTTTTCTTCTTCTTCTTCTTCTTCTTCTTATTATTATTATTATTCTTCTTCTTCTTCTAATTTTTCTTTTTTCATTTTCACATATCGGCTTGTAACTATGTACTTTCTCTTACTTCATAATTTACTTTCACGAATTCGCCTTAAAAGTGCCCTCGTACGCAGCAAAATTTCTTAGCCTTTTTCTCACTCAAGGCATCGAATAGTTTTACATTGAAATTCAATTTACGCTTAGAATAATTTCATCTATTTACCTTTATTTGGCAATTTTTTCTATATATTTTTGGAAATCGCACACAAAACAGTTGAAATATGAAAATAGAAATGGCTAAAGAGTGATCAAAGTAGGGGTACCTTTTTCCGTAGGTTTTTTTTTTTGACAGATTGCACGTGGGTCTTATTTTTGTTCGGTATTGTTTGGCATGTCATCATGCAAAGGCTTATGCCTGAACAACGTTTACAAATCATTCAACTTTATTACGAAAATTCACGTTCTGTAAAGAATGTGTTTCGCGCACTTCGCTCAACATAATCGGCCCACTGAGCGGACTATTCCCAACACCATCACCCATCTTGGGACTCGGAATTCATTATTGGATAATATTCGACCGAATAGACCACGTTCAGCACGCAGGGAAGAAAATATAGCGGCGCTAGCTGAGAGTGTACACGAAACCGTGGAGAGTTGGTTCGGCGCCGTTCGCAGTAACTCGGACTGACGTATGGAACGACTTGGCGCAATATACGTCGAGATTTTAAATTGAAAGCGTACAAATTACAGCTTTTGCAAGAACGGTTCGCTCTAAGGGCTCTTGAAAAGTTCCAAGAATTTTCGACGTTTTCGAGTCAAACTTTGTTCAGCGATAAGGCCCTCTTCTGGCTCAATGGGTATATAAACAACCAAAACTGCCGTATTTTGGACGTAGAGCAACCTGAAAAGATCCAAGATCAGCCCATTTCATCAAGAAAAACAACGGTTTGGTGTTGTTTGTGTGCCGGTGGAATCATCGGTCCATATTTCTTCAAAACTGATGCCGGTGAGAACGCAACCGTCAATGGCGACCGTTATCGCGCCATGATAACCGACTATTTGATGCCTGAAATTGAAGCTCGTGATCTCCGCGACATTTGGTTTCAACAAGCCGCAACATGGCGCCACTTCCCACATTTCGCATCACTCAATGGATTTATTCAGAGAACACTTTGGTGAGCAGATAATTTTACGTTTTGGGCCAGTCGATTGGTTACCAAGATCGTGTGATATCATACCGTTAGACTTTCTTCTGTGGGGATATGTAAAATCTAAGGTTTATGCAGATAATCCCGTTTCGACTCAGGACTTGGAGCAAAACAGCACGCGTGTCATTCGCCAGTTACCAATCGAAATGCTCGAACGAGTCCTGGAAAATTGGATTCAACGGATGAACCATCTGAGACTTAGCCGTGGCCAACATTTTAAAGAGATAATATTAAAAAAAAAATGCCAAAGAATGTTCTTTCGAATGATAATCAACATTCCACATTAAATTTGAAATTTCTGTGTTTTTTTACTTTTTTTTTGGATTTCTTCAAAAAAATAAAATAAAATATGAAAACAATAACAGTAGTATTTTTATTCTAAAAATCGAAATTCTCTACCAATATCGATATTATAAAAGCTTTATAATGTGTTACTTATTTCGAGCACGACAAAATCTTAAGCCGATCAAAAGAAACGTTGTCAATTTTCTTTAAGATTGTTTTAAGTGGAAATTAAAATTTATTTTCACAATTTTTAAAGAAAAGCAGTTTTTTCGCGAAATCTTATGGTAAACCCCTTTAGACTATGAAGAAAAACAAATATTTCAGAAGAACTATTTGCTATATAAAAAAATCTTTTAGCGAAACCTTTCGGGCATACGAAAACACTTTTTTTTATAAGTTAGAGGGAAATGAAATTCCCAAAATTAAATGCTAAAACTTAAAAAAAAATTTGTATACAAGATATAGATTTTCATAGTTTTAAATCATGCGACAACTTCTCAATTCCCTTTAGTTGATCTTAAAAGCATATTAAGCATTTATTTCTTCAACTTTACCTTTTGCTCAATGATCTTTCTAACTTTTACAATTTTTTTCTAGCAAAA
Source organism: Neoceratitis asiatica (assembly GCA_030068015.2). Taxonomy (NCBI): domain Eukaryota; kingdom Metazoa; phylum Arthropoda; class Insecta; order Diptera; family Tephritidae; genus Neoceratitis; species Neoceratitis asiatica. The sequence continues at coordinate 41,289,798 of CM061527.1, forward strand.
CTTTTTGACTCCAACTACAATGAAACACTTTGAAACAAGCTATAAATATATATATATTTTTTTTTTCAACAAAATTAAAACATTTTTTACTTTGGGCAGTAAAATTGCAGAAAATTTCAAAATGTTCTTTATTTTTTGTTGTTGTGTTTTACATACACAATATGCGGTTATATATAGTAAAATAACAGAAGACTTGAAGTCCACAAGTGAAAGCATAAAAACTAAAAAGCCTGAGAAGCTTATGCAGCACAATAGGAGTTTTTGTTGTCAGGATAACCATAGTAAAGCAAGTACATAGAAATAAGTACTATAAGTCATGAGTCATAAATGCAGTAAAGTTGTTCAGAAAAGCATGAAAAAGTATTACTCGTAAAAAGGTACGGACCAACTCTGCTAATGCACTAGATTTAAAGAGGATATTCAGAATGAGCAAAATAGTTAGTCGGAAAACAAGTAAATGAGGGATTAATAGCAACTCATATAAAATAAAATATAAAAAATAAAAAATAAATATATTAAATTAAAACACAATAAAATTAAAAAAATAAATAAAAATTTAATTTAATATTACAAACTATAATAATATAGAATAATATCATAATATAAATTGAAATAAACTTAAAAAAAATTAAAAAAATACTTAAGGGGGTCCTCTTATATAATTGTGCAAAAATTACCTAATACTTGATAAATGTTTTTGAAAATGTAAAATATCTTAGACATGTGCGCTGTTCTACAAAATGTTTGTTTAGGTTTTCTTTATACAATTAAAAATTTTGGGTGTCGGGTATCAAAAATGGCGTCCAAAATGGCGGCACAGGCACGATACAGGTAGCAATTCGTCGTCTACAAGCAGAAAACCGAAACGATCTTGAAGATAACATTCCATAGAGGCACTCCAATCTTAAAAACAGTTAAAAATTCGTTATAGAAACAAAATGGCGACTACTTGAAAATTAACTATCGTTTTTTCGCATGATTTTTCTACTTTAGCCGGCTGTAAAAAATCATTACTGATCAAAATATTGCGATTTTGTAAGTTACAGCGCCGGAGAATTTTGTCTTCTTTTAAGTTAAGAAGACGTTTAAGAAGTTGCTTTGTTAAATGGTTCAAAAACGAGAATTCCCGTAGATTCGAAAAGTCTTGTTTCGAGAAAACGCGTGTCAAAGTTTGAAAACAGTTTTTCGTCTACAATTTTAGTTACTCCATCTATTTGTCTAAGAGTAAGTGAACTTATAGGTTTCTACAGTCACTAAACACGAATTCGAAGTTAGATTTGGAAAATTCAAAATGGCGGATCCAATATGGCGAACTTAAAAAGTGAAATATTTATCAATTTGAATGAAACTTTGTTTATATTGGTTTTTTCGGGTCGCTGAACACAAATTTCAGAATGATGGATCCAATATGGTTGACTAAAAAAGTGAAATATTCATTAATATCAATGAAACTTTGAATACAAGGATATTTAGGGTTGCTGAACACGAATTTAAGGTGAGATTTAAAAAATTGAAAATGTCCGATCCCATATGAAGGCCAAAAAGTAATCTTGAATAATGTATATGAAATTTGATCAAAACAAATGTTTTCGGGAAGAATGAATAAAAGTTTGAAATTAGTTTCAAAGAATTGAAATGATCAACTTACAATTAATCCGCCAACGCTCAGGACATAGGTCCGTTCAAAGCTGTGTAGCGACGGAACTAATTCACGTATTGAAAAAACATTTTACCAACATATTCTTTCAGCCTTCGATTTGTAAAATAGATAAAAAATAGATTTTTCCAAAAAAAAAAATTCACAAACATTTAATCTAAGAATTTAAAATAAAAGCAAACTAAATACATAAATTAACAGATAAATAATAATAAAATAAATAAAATAAAATGATATATAATAATAAAAATTATAATTAAATGAAATAAAATTTATTAGAAAATAATAAAATTTAATTAAATTAAAAAAATAATTAATTACACTTCAACAAAATCAAATAAAATATTAAATAATATAAAATAAATAGAACAAAATATAGTAAATTAACTAAAAAATATATAAAAATAAAAAATAAAAATAAATAAAATAATTACAGTCAAATCCAGATATAGTGAACCCCGCTATAATGGACACCGAAATTTTTACATGGAGTACTCCAAATAGTGAGCAATCGAAGGTCTCGAAATAGTGAACAAAATTTTATACGCTACGGCAAAAATAAACTGACAAACAAAAATAAAAATTAAAAAAATGAAGTCGGGTATTCCCCGAAATTGTTTTTATTTGTTTCTTGTAAATTTGTGCTATCATATGTGCAAAGAAATTTCTTTCGTTAAAGCAAAAATCTGAAATTATTGAAAACATCGGAAAAGGTGCTGGTATTTCATCCTTGACAAAGTTTTATGGTGCAGATAAATCAACGATTTCGGGAATAAAAAAAAAATACTCGTAATATTATATCCTACCAGACGATTAGGGCATCCGAACGGAACACTCTTAGAAAAGGCGAGTATTCCCGCATGAAGCAGATATTATACAAGTGGTTTATAGCTCAACGAAAAATATCCAGTTACTGGGAAAATGTTTAGAGAAAAGGCAATAAAGTTGCATGCTGACTTTCAAGAAGTTGAAAATAGCTTTCATGCCAACCCCGGGGATTTACATTTCGATTTGGAATCCGATTATTGATTATCTGCGAAAAATTATCATCAGATACCCAGGCAACTGATCCCTTTAAACACAAACTCAAAAATATTATTTACGAATTGAGGCTTTGCTAGAACCAAATATACAATGCAGACGAGACCGGTTTGTTTTGGAAAATGCTTCCTGAAAAAAGTATGTCAGCCAAACCGAAATAACAGCTCCAGGGAGAAAAGCAGAAAATACCAGAATTACTTTTCTTGCTTGTACAAATACAATTGGACAGCATAAACTTAAATCATTATGACATCCCCGTAGACTACCGGAACTATAAGAGTGAATGCTTGAATGCAAACAGTTTCAGAGAACGGTACACCATTGCCTTGTCCCTCAGTACATGCATATTGCACTTTAAGGAACTAACCGTTTTACAGAGTATTTAGTCCTTTTTAAATTAAATATTAAATTAGGTTCAAAATTTGCTACAAAATTGATTATCAACCAAAGCTATACTATTGCTTGATAGCGCCCTAGCATCCGCCAGAAGATGAGCTTAAAACTGCTGATGGATCAATATTCAGGATTTATATCCAAATGTAACGCCTTTGATTCAGCCTATGGATCAAAATGTGATTCGCTTAACTAAGAAGTACTACAAAAAACATCTACTGCTACTAGCTGTAGGAAAAAAACTCATTTTTTAAAAACTTTTACTTTGAAAGCGGCTGTATCATTCATCAGGCAAGTTTAATAGTGAAATGTTGGAAGCATTTATTAGAATGCTTCAATGATAGAGAACCAAATGAAAGAAAGGATGAAGAAGATGATGTTCCTTTCAGCTTTTACTTCGTCTAAAGATATTACAGGAAAAATATAAAGAATTCCATGATGTAAAGGGTCTGCTGCAACTTTTAATACCGGCGGTACCACTTGACATCCTCCCCTTAATTTAGTTTTTATGTATTTTATTTGTTTCAGGAAATGTACACAGAAAATAAAATTGAGAATCGGAATACAATCGATAGCGAAGAACCAACTGATTTAGATAAAGATGCCGAGGATACTGATGAATCTGAGGATGGCGGCCAAGGCGAAGGACATATCGGCAATCTCATAAAAACTACAGAAGCTATTAAAAGCTTCGATAAAGTTAACGCTACTTACTATGCTGGCATAATAATATTGAAAGGAATATGCGAAAAGGCGGTCCAAAAGTCAATTTCCGAAGGCAAGAAGTAAACATCTATTCGAGAATTCTATCAATAAACATTCATATATAAATTTTGCATTTTCCTAAGTATATATTTACAAATATTCCAATAATCTGTTTACAAACATGAATTTTGAGTAAATACAATAAGTTTTTGAATAAAAAATATCAACCTTAATATAGTGACCAACCTGGATACAGTAAACAGGCCTTAAAAAAATTAGTTCACTATATCTAGATTCGACTGTAATTAGTTTTTCGAGCTGTATCAGACCATTTTTGTTTTTGGGAAAAGTGAAAAAATTACAACAAACAGTCTAAGCGGTAGAGGTTATAGACATTTCGGAAACCACTACGTTTCCACATCAGACTTATTTCCAGACAACCTTGCTCGAATTGGAAAAACCACTAGGCTAGGTATGTGCCGGGTTAAATCATTGTTGTTTTTCACTTTTCCCTATTTTTTTTATATAAAAGTAAGCTAAATTAAATAAAATTAAAAATAATAAAATATTAGTAAATAAAACAAGAGATAAAGGCTATCTGCTGCTATGCCGAAGTCTTCATACTTTTCATGATCATATCAAATTTATTGAAAATTGAAAACTTCGATTACCATGATTTTCAATGTCAATAAATAATTGAATTTACCTCTATAGAATACCAAATTTCATGTTCCTTGATTAATTCTTTCTTGCCGAATTTTTGACACAACATCTCATATCTTAACAAATCATGAAAGGCATACAAAGTCAATAAAGGAAAATAAACTGAACCGAAATAAAATAAAAGACATAAAGTAAACCGAAATCGAGGTAATAAAATCAAAAATAGAGTAAAATAAAATAAAATAAAATTTATTAATTAGATCAAAATTCAATAAAATTCAATTAAATTAAATTAAATCAAATTAAATTTAATTATATAAAACAATATTAACATAAAATAATATGAAATAAAACAATATTAACATAAAATTAAATTAATTAAAAAAGAGGAAAAATATAATTTGCTAAAGTGAATAATATAAAAAAAAACTAGCAGACCCGGTCACGCGTTGCTGTGGCTGAGTGATTTAGAAAGGATTTAAAAGACAAAACTTAACACATATTTACAGGAAATTTTCACTTTCATTTTATTCATAAATACCCTAATACATTATATAAATAAATCACAGTTAAAGTTAACTGAAGCGCCAGTCAATCTAGAATATTTTTGGGCAACCCGTCTTTTAACACAAATGAACTCGATGGCCTTCCCACACGTGGACAGGCCACGTATAATTGTATTGAAGAATCTGACGATATCATTGGAAAGCGTGTTAACAGACTGATATCTCCTTTAAACTTTTCTGGCAAAATAGTCGAGAAAATTTCTGGTGATTTGTTATTACCATTCACTTTGGATATTCTGTATAAAGTCGTCCCAGTGTCTTAGCTTTAAATATACCTGCTATTGAAGGATATGGTTCTCCTTTCTTACGTGTCTCCCATTTTTTCGCTGACGTATTCGAAGTAAAATAGCATGGGTTATCGGTATGTAACAATATTTTTGCGAATTGAGTAAATAATTGGTTTTTTTTTGATAATGTGAAAAAAATGCAGTGTATGCCATTTTTGGTAGTTCAAGTGCTCTTTAGAGAACATTCTCTTCAGTGAAATATACACGTTGACCATCTACAAGATGTACTGCAAGATGTTGTATGGAATATTCTCTTAGGTATATTGAAAAACTGATACACCAGATAGCTTCGTTACTGTTAATATATCTACCTAACTGATATCAAACATGGCCAAATCACTGTCCTTGTTGACATACATGCAAATGTACTTGATGGATTTAGTGGAACAACGTTAATACGACCTTTTTTTTTAAATGTGTTGCATCCGTATTCAACGTTTCTGCGGCGATACTATGGAACTATGGAACTATCGTTATCCGTAATAGTATTGTTCGTGAATTGTTTAGGAAAATTTTTCTTACATTTTCCATTTTCTATGCATGGTGATTTCATATTAAAAGCACCGCAAGGCCGGTGAATCATGTGGCTTGTAACAATATCAGAAAGTTCTTTATCAATTGATAAATCTGGAATTTCGGCTGAAATAATTTATTCAATTCTTCTGGACGAATTTTAACATCAAGCCAAATTAAAATGCGAGCAGGCGTGCCGCAATGTCGTGACGATGTATCGATAGTTGACCTGATAATGATAAAGTTTGTATTTCCTCCCAATTTGGATTGCACGTAAATATTATAAATAAATCAGAACGTACGTAAGTTATCGATCGCCAAATGTATTATTTTATGTTCCGTGGACTGCCGATGTAACTTGAAGGTAAAATAAACGCAGTGCCGATTTCATTGGTATTTAAGTTTACATCGATGATTCCAACAACAGCATCTCGTAAGTGGATCCTCTGATCGTAATTTAACCTGGTTAGAACGATGTCGGATATTATTGAGGTTAGATTTTCTTGGTGGCGTTTCACTGAAAATTTTATGTGAATCAACTCCTTGCACTATAATTTTATTGTTCTTATATTTCACTGCATTATATAACAGTAAATTAGTTTAAATAGATATCTAAAATAATATAAAACACATGAAAAGAAAATGAAAAATAATCCAGAAAAAACGTTGACACGGAATATATCGATAAAAAAATTGCATGCGCCACGTGTAGTTGGAAAAGAAATTTCTAATTCAACGGTAGCATCCTCTATGAGGACTCCATAATAAACGGTCTGACTGTTTTCTGTGATAAATCTAATCGTCATCTGTTCGAGATTTACGAAACTTACGATTAATAACAACAGTTAACTTTGATAATCAGTTTATTGTTATTTATAAATTACTAGCGGACCCCTGCGTGCTTTGCTACACCTATAAAAAAATCAAGAAAGTCTGATGTAAACTTCTAGAATTCACATTGAGTTCACTGCACGAGCCGTGAATTATATTTTTCTTGAAAATTTCAAATAATTCTGGATCTGTGGCTTCATCTGGAATATCTGCTGATATGATGTCATCAATGTGATCCGTTGTAATTTTACGCACCAGCCATATCAAAACATGAGCATGTGGCAAACCTCTTTTCAGCTATTCAAATTTTACAATCGTGTCCATCAATGCTTTAACTTTTTGACGGAATACACGGGCGGTGATGTCGTGTCGATCTGTTATTAGTGATAGCGGCCCACTGCGGGTAGCACGTAAATGTCAGAAATAAGTCAGGTCTGCCGTATTTGCGCACGTATGATATTGCATATTACATATATTCATGCATGTGCCGCGGACTGCCGACATATGTTGATGACAATATCGTTAATCGTCCGATGTCATTTACGTTGCTCTCATTAACCCCTGCGTCTCGCAAATGTATATATTCTTCAGAACGCAATCTGGACTAATGGAATTGAAGGAAATTGAGACGTTATGATTCAATTTTCGCATAGATGTCCACAGCAAATTGGTGTAAAAGTTTGCCACATCGCATGATGAAATTATCTTCTTTTGGACGAATTATAAATTTGAATGAATAATAGATCATTTCGTTATTTTTTGTTTTTTTTTTTACATCATTGCCTTTTTTTTAGGTCTAACAAAGAAATATTGATATGACAAACATCGTTGCCTGTCCAATGCAACAACGGATATTGTAATGCTGCGGTGAAGCTCTGAAACACGTTGCAATTGCTCATTTCATGAAAAACAATATCGCGCGGTAGAGATTGTTCGCTAACAATTACAATGGTCACTTTATCGATCGTCAATGCATTAAATCTTCTAGTATGCTATCCAAAAGGTGTTTTGTCGATTCGTATAATGATTTTGTGATTGTCAGATGGCATACGATCGAGAACGGTTTGAACAATCTAACCAATTCATTGTGCTGATGTAAAAAATTTTGAAGCTGTGCAACAATTTCTCGTCTTGTTTGCGAACCAATTGTGCAGCGCCGATCCAGTTCACGATTTCTACCTCCGATGAAATATATTTGTAAAAAAAAAATCGCGATCAGCAAATGGCAGCAATGAACCAACTCGATGATAGATCTGACCCTGAATCTGTAATATATGTGATATGTAAAGAGAAGTTGGATATGAATTTTTTAAAACATCAAAAAATTTGCTGTTCATGTTGTCAATCTCATATGATATGCCGTATGAAGTAATCACCGTGAACGTTGTCTCTTACAATATTCGATGCACCAAAAGATGTCATTAGGAATACCGCATTGTTGCCGTTAGCACAACATATGCTAAGCGTTTCACTCAGGACTTTGGTTGCATCACAGTGTGTACATGTCATTTTGTGTACATCTCACCGTCATTCCACCAAAATTTGAATGGATGCCATAATAAGCATCGCTATTATACCGAAAGGTAGCTAAAGTCATATTTTCTACAGAACGACGTGATGGCCGTCCTGACACTAAATTTTTTGGCTCTGCAGATCCCGCTAGCGCTCGCGGTCGTGAGCTACGTTGCAGTTGGTTCGCACTTGAACGTTGCTCAGCACTTTGAGATCTTCGTTTGACTCGTGGCATTTTTTTTCTATACTAATCACAACTATTTTATGCGAGTAATATCACAAACAATTTTTTTGAAAAATGAAATAAATTAATTTCTAAACAAATTTTTACTAACCACTCAAAAAAGCACATAAAAATAATAGTATTGTTGTTGTTGTCCCTTTTTTCACTTTGTTTTAATCAAGAAATAAGATTTACATGAAAATATGCGTAGAGATGAATGAGTGTTTTCAGCTCAGGCTAAAATTTGAATTTTCAATTGTTTTTTTTTTTTGCAAAAGGAGTCAAACATAATATTTCAAATTTTTTTCAACCATTTTTTATGAATTTTTCTTTTTTTTTTTTGGAATTTCTGAAGATTTGATTTTCATTCTTTTTTTTTCTTTCTCTCTCTCTTTCAACTCCGCATTCAACGTAATGTACGCGCACTTTGAATTTTACATGCATTTTTTGTTGTTGCATGTATTTTGTATGGGTAGTGACCAAAGTTCACTAAAATGGTCACATCTCTGGAATGGCTGCGCCAAAGGTAAGGGAAAAACTTCACCTTAACCTTCTCCTAATAACCCTTTATAGCTCCTAAAAATTTGGTGCAATTTGATTTGGTGGTTCTCAAGTTATAGGCGTTCATCAAAATCCTATCTCTTAAGTTGGGTCAAATTACACATAAGTTTTAACATTCATCAATATCGGTTGAGTTGGCGAAGAGTTCACTGGGAATATACGTTGTGACACTTGATTTTTATATATTAAGATATCAAAAAAAATGCATATAAAAATCCAGAAAATAAAAATAAAAAATTTAATAAAGTAAAATGTAATAAATTCCTTTTTTTATTCAAATTAAATAATTTTTAACTAATAATTTAATTTAATTTAATAATTTCAGCAACATAAATTGCAACATTGGAGAGAGAGATAGCTATAAAATCAACACTTGTTTGTTGTGAAAACTTTATTTTATTTTAAATAAAATTTTATCATCAATTTTTGTATAAAATAATTTTTTACATTTCAGCGCCCTTCGCAAGGCAACCACCATCTCCATATGCCCTAACCACTACGACGCAATTGTATCCGACTACTCACAAACATAGTGTAGAGTATATCACCTTCATGTAGAAATGCCACCCACGCCTTCATATCTGTTTCAAATGCAAACATTGGAATAGCATCCAAATCCAAACGGAGACCACGTAAGTAATACAGTGTGTCACGTTTGTATGGGCAACCTGGCACTAAATTTCCATAACGTTTCAATGAACTAATCACCAGCTGCATAAAGGGTATTCGTAATTTATTCGCCATTAGTTGACAGCCATTGATGCGTGTCAAATTGAGAAGTACAAAATCCGCCGATTGTCTTGGTAATACAATACGTAAATCCAAACCGAATTGTTTGACATTCTTTTTAAATTGCATCTCAGCATTTAGGCTACTGCGTTTCAAATTTTTACTTATTCCACAAGAGATTTTGGCTAAATACCCCTTTGGGTCATGACGTGTACAGTTGATTTCATTGTAAGTGATTTCAAAGTTGCTCTGTAAAAGTTTTTCTAGTTAATAACATTAAACTAAATTGAAATACATAACAAAATTAAAATTTTTATAACTAACCTTAGCCAGCACAGCTTTCAAATAGAGTCGAAGGAAAATTATTGCGAGTATTCGTACTGATAAATTTGATGCTTTCATCTCTCCGTTCATTGGGTACTGAATGAAATTCTTAGCAGCTCCAGCCAAACAAATTCAGAAATATTTTTAAACCTTATTTTTTTTTTAATTTAGCTACACTAATTAGCAAATGATTAGGTAATAATATATTTTTAATTGTTTAATAAACAAGAGCTGATCGTAAATTTCACAACTCTAATTGAAATATATATATAATATATAAATGGTGATCCATTTTGAAGTTCCCTACCTTTTTAAAGAAAAAACAACGAAAATTAAAATTTAATGGGGAATGTTTATTATCATTCGAAAAAATATTTTTGGGCATTTATTTTTTGAAGATTATATCTTTCAAATGTTAGCCGCGGCTACGTCTCGGATGGTCCATTCGTTGAATCCAATTTTCCATGACTCATTCGAGCATTTCGACTGGTAACTGGCGAATGACACGTATGATGTTTTGCTCCAAGGCCTGAATCGAAGTGGGATTGTCCGCATAGATTTTAGGCTTTACATATCATAACAGGAACGATGTAATATCACACGATCTTCGTGGCCATTCGACCGGTCCAAAACGTGAAATTATCTGCTCACCCAGGTTCTATCACAATAAATCCATTGATTGATGTGATGTGTGGGATGTGGTGTCGTCTTGTTGAGACCAAATGTGGCGGAGATCACGAGCTTCAATTGAAGGCATCAAAAAGTCGGTTATAATAGCGCGATATAGATCGCCTTTGACGGTTACGTTTTCACCTTCAAAAATGATAGAAATTTGGACCGATGATTCCACCGTCCCACAAACTAAACCAAACCGTTATTTTTTCTGGATCAAATGGCAGCTCTTAAACCCCTTCAGGTTGCTCTTCGTCGCAAATGCGGCAATTTTGTTTGTTTACATACCCATTGAGCCAGAAATGGGCCTCATAGCTTAACAAAATTTGGCTCGAAAACGTCGGATCTTCTTGGGACTTTTCAAGAGCCCATAGAGAGAAGCGATGTCACTTGAAAAGGTCGAGCAGCTTCAGTTCTTGCACAAGCTGTATTTTTCACGCTATCAATCTAAGATCTCGACGTAAAATGCGCCAAGTCATTACAAGTTGCTGCGAGTCCGAGTTGATGCGAATGGCGCTGAATCGACCCTTCACGATATACGTGTACACTCTCAGCTACAGCCACTATATTTTCGTCACTGCGTTCTGGACATGGTTTATTCGGTCGAATATTATCCAAAAGTAAATGCTGGGTCTCAAGATGGATAATGGTGTTGAGAATAGTTCGCACAGTAGGCCGATTATTTTGACCACAAGTTAAGCGAATCGCGAAACACATTCCGAAGTCTTTATACCTTTCATGAAAATATCAAATTTATTCAAAATTTCAAAAATCGATTTCGATCATCTTTAGTGTCAATATAAAATGGAATTATTTTTTGTAGAATACCAAATTTTACGCTCCCAAATGCTTTTTTGTCGAATTTTGACCGGAACACTCATATCTGACCAAATCGGTTGTATGGGTGCTTTATGATATAGTAGTCCAGTGTCGATGATTTTCAGTACCAACGTCTCTTTTATCTTAGATGTCCAAATTTTACGCTCCTTGATTGATTCACTTTTGCCGAGTTTTAGATCCAGAACCTTATAACTTCGAAAAAAATTGGTTGTATGGCGGCTATATAATACAGTATTCTGATTTCGATTATACTCAGAACCAATATTCATTATGTATGTGAACTATACCAAATTTACGTTTTTAGGTACTTTTTTGACGGATATATAAAAAATCGGTCATATATCTTAATATATAAAAATCCCTTAACACAATGTATGTTCCCAGTGAACTTTTCACCAACTCAACCGCTACTGCTGAAAGTTGATATCGCTTTTCCTGAAAAAATCACCATCAAAAAAATCTAAACTCAACAACGCCTTTAGAAAAAAGCTCGTCAGTGGCGTCGTGAAAGAGCTCACGATTCAGTCGAACAATTCTACCCTTTGTTCGATTGATTCGTGATTCCTGAAATGAAGCTCAAAGAGTTCGCATAGCTGATATTCGTGTGCATGAATCAAGAGAACAGCGTGACAATCGCCTCCAAGAATATTTGTCGAGAACAAGAGCTGCCCAAGGACGACACATAGATTCGATTAGAGAGCGAGACCGAGAAAGGCAGCAGATCAGTTGTGCATAACACGTGAATCATTTGTTCGTCTTGCATTTAATTATGCACCAGACATTAATTACTCAGCTGATACCAAAGTTCCTATCGGTTCGATGGACAAAATATGCAAATATCGTCAGGCGTTAAAATTTCGCCTCAAAATTTTTTAAAATGCATCTCCTCATATCTGTATAATCGAACTCAAAGAGTAATGTTTAAAAATTCCGTTTCAGATACCGTTAATGTTACTTCAGGAGTACCTCGGGGTAGCCAGCTAGGCCCGATTGTGTTTTCACTATTTATAAACGATATACCTTCTCAGCTAAAATTTTTTCAGGACTTTAAATGTATGCGGATTATGTAAAACTTTATAAATCTTACACTTACTGCAAGCAGACATTAACAGCATAGTTGAATGGTGTATAACAAATCGGATGCCCCCAAATCTTAATAAATTTGAAAATTTGTATTTCTTCCGAAGAACCATAAACATAACTAGTTACTCAATAGATAACTACAATTTGAAACAGGTTCACCCTTTTATTGACCTTAGGATCACTAAGGACCCTAAACTGAACTTCAACCTTCACATTGGTGTGACAGTCAACAGAGGCAAAATTTTGTTGGCATTTTTAAAACGGTGGTCAAAAGCATTTCGTTATAAAAGATTTATTCACAACATTAGTAAAAACTATTCGGTAATACGGCTCGGTATCAAATTCACTCTGATAGAATAGATGATAGAGTCTATTCAAAAACAATTCCTCCTATTTGCCTTCAGAAATTTGCATTCTTTCACTCAGTACATTCTTCCTCCTTATATTATTCGTCTGAAACTTATCAACCTCCCTGTTTTTGTCAGTCGCTGGAAAATGCTTGGTGTAATTTTAATGTTTAAAATAATAACAGGCTTAATATTTAGCCCCCTCATTCTCTCTGAAATCGAATTTAATGTTCCGTTCAGAATGTCCATACACTTTTGCCCCTTGTTTCTTAAAACCTGTAAAACGAATTTTGAATTTCACGAGCCTTTGCATTGTTTGTGTTTTGATCTCAACTCTCATTCAAGCATATTTGACATATCTGACTCGCTTTTTCATATTAAAAAAAACACTATTTTGTCGACTCTCAATTATTCGATACATTGCAATTTATATTTGAAAAAGTTCCTAAAAATTAGCTGATGAATTTTACTCTGTAGTTGAACTTTTCTAGTTCTCGACACTAAACAAATCTCTCCTCATCGTGACTCGGCATTGAAAAATAAAACAAGTTTCGTACGTCATGCGGACAGCGAGCCACGTGCGGATGGACGGGAGGTGGGTAAACCGTTGGAATTAATAATAATAATAATAATAAAATAAAACAAAAGTTATTAAAAGAAAAAAATTAATTTAAACAATATAAATTTTATTAACAAAAATAAAGTAAAATAAATTAAAATATTATATAAAGAAATTAAATAAAGCAAAACAGAATAAAATAATAAAAATTTCAATAAAATAAAAAGAAATAAAATAATTTGATTGAACTAGTTGGAATTAAATAAGGGGATAAAATAAATTAAAATGCAGTAAAATTAAATAAAAGTAAATAATTTATAGTAATAAATATAGTTAAATTATATATATAAGTCAAAAAAAAATTTAATTAAATTTAATTAGTTTAAACTATCAAAAAATAAAATAAAAATATTAAATTAAAACAATTTAAATAAATTTAAATTCAATTAATTTAATAAAATTAATTTAATTAAATAAAGTTTGATTAATATAAATTAAATATAATACAATAAAATTAAATTTAATTTAATTTAGCAAAAAAAATTTTTAAAGCCATACAAATTAAATTATTATAAACGAAATAAAAAATAAAAATTATATAAAATTAATTAAAATATAATTAAAAAATAAAACAAAATAGAATAAAATAATAAAAAGATAAAATAAATTAAAATAAAACAAAATAATTTCATTTAGTTGGTTGAAATTAAAGTAAATTAAATAAATAAAAAATAAAATAAATTAAAGTAAAATTAAATAATATTATATAAAATAAATTAAAGTAAAATTAAATAATATTATATAAAATATATAAAACGGAAATAAAAAAGTATGTAGATTAAATATAATTAAATTTAGCTAAACTAAATTATATCAAATAAAGTAAAATTAAATCAAACTAAATTGTATATTTGATATTATATATATATATATATATATATATATATATATATATATATATATGTGTGTGTGTGTGTGTGTGTGTGTGTGTGTGTGTGTAAATGTGTATATAAAGAGGCCATAAAGCAAATGGAATCACGAATGCATCAGCTACACTTTTCATATGTAAATTTTCAATAAATTCTAGAATTCTCTTACTTTAGTGTTATATGAACACCAATGGCTACCAAAATATAGCACTGTCTTGCTGCAGAAATTTAACTATAGAATTTCATGCATGCACTGATAGAGAGGTATAAACACGTTCGTTGGAAATTATAAGTACAAAAGCCACAATTCATGCCCCATTCACATTCTGCTTACTCGCAGCGCATAAAAGCAAATCCAAGTCAACAAAAGTCGACAAATTTGACCGGCAAATTTATTTGAATTTTCTTAATAAAACCATTGAATTGCAATTCAATGGTATTTACTTGCAAAAGAGCTTAGTTTGGGCAAAAGATGGTAGACTGGTGGTGTCGCCACATGCAAATAGAATTGATTTTTGGCGAATCAATTCAAGCTTTGCACTATGCATATTAGATTCAGCTGAGAACCCCAATAACTTGTGACTAAAAATTTCGGTTACTGCGCTCTGCTGTTGGCATTCAAGGATTGTAATTTTTGCTCTCACATATATTATTTCCTGGAATTTTCTGTAGTCAAATCAAATGTATTTCCATGCCTATGTAGTTTTCGACCAATCACATTTCGTATAGGATTACAATTGTTTTTTTTTTTTTTTGTTGCAAAATTTCCTAAAATTTGCCAGAAAGGAAAAATATTGATGTCGGTGGGAGCAAATAATATTCAATCTAAATGTTGCTACTTTAAGAACATTGTTGCATAGTATTTCACCACTTGGTTAAGATGTAAATTCGAAATCATTGGCGATATCTGCCTAGGATTGACAGTAAGTAGAGAAATATTTGAGATTTCGGTCTCAAGAGGTTTCAGCTCAGGTTTGGCTTCATCTGATAGTATTCCAGCACAAACTCAACGATTATAGCCTCGTCAACAATAGCGCGCCACTCGTTTTTTTCTTTGCTAATTGGCGCCAGTTAGAAATTCCAAGTGATACAAGATCGCTCTCGACCTGATCTTTCTAACGGAGTGGACGCCTTCCTCTTCCTCTGCTTCCGCCAGCGGGTACTTCTTCGAATACTTTTAAAGCTAATGTCCATGTCGTCGTATAGCTCGTACAGCTCAATGTCGTCGTATAGCTCGTACGTTCCATCGTCTGCGATATGCGCCGTTGCCAATGCAATTTAAAGGACCATAAATCTTCCGCAAAACTTTCTCTCGAAAACTTCTAAAGCCGACTCATCGGATATAGACATCGTCCAGGCTTCTGCGCCATATGTCAGGACGGGAATGATGAGCGGCTTGTAGAGTTTGGTTTTGGGTCTTCGAGAGAGGGCTTTACTTTTAAATTGCCTACTCAGTCCAAAGTAGCATCTGTTGGCAAGAATGATTCTGCGTTGGACTTCAAGGCTGACATTGTTGGTGTTATTACTGCTGGTTCCCAGATAGACGAAATTATTTACGACTTCGAAGTTATGACTGCCAACAGTGACGTGGGAGCCAAGTCGCGAGTGTGATGACTGTTTATTTGATGACAGGAGATATTTCGTCTTGCCCTTGCCTGATAGTGAGTCCATTCGTCTCGCTTCTTTGTATAATCTGTAGAACACAGAACTTAGAGTGGGGTTGTTATGACCAATTATATCATTATCATCGGAACGCCAACAATTGTTCTCTCGTGTAGAAGAATGTGCCTGGTCTGATTAGCTCGTATTACTTTCTCCAGCATCAAATTGAAGAAATCACACAATAGAGAATCTCCTTGTCTGAAACCTCGTTTGATATCGACCAGCTCGGAGAGGTCCTTCCCAATTCCGACCGAGCTTCTGGTATTATACCCAGGGTCAGTTTAAATAGCCGTATGAGTTTTGTGGGGATATCAAATTCAGATATAGCGGCGTAAAGGCAGTTTCTTATCGTGATATCGAAGGCAGCTTTAAAATCGATAAAAGGGTGGTGTGTATCGATTATTTTCTCTCGGGTCTTCTCCAAGATTTGGCGCATGGTGAGTATCCGGTCAATGGTGGATTTGCCAGGTCTAAAGTCACACTGATAAGGGCCGATCAGTTTTTTAACGGTCTTTCACACATTAGGCTAGATAGGACCTTATATGCGATATAAAGGAGACTTATCCCACAATAATTGGCGCAGACTGTAGGGTTTCCCTTTTTTTAGATTGCGCAGAGCAAATTTAGGTTTCATTCGTCAGGCATGCTTTCGTCCGACCATATTCTGCAAAGAAGCTGATGCATGATCCTTGTCAGCTCTTCGCCGCTGTATTTGAATAGCTCTGCCGGTAAGCCATCGGCTCCCGCCGCTTTGTTATTTTTTAAGTAGGCAATCGCTATTCGAACTTCTTCATAGTCGGGTGATGGCACTTCTATATCATCGTCATCGATTGGGATTTCGGATTCGCCATCTCCGCGGTTTTCACTTTCATTGCCATAATATGAATAGATTGGAGAACTGTTTCCTCCATACACTAAGTATAATCTGGACATCTGTCACCAGGTTACATCCATGGTCCCTACGCGAGTTTGCTCCGGTCTTGAAACATTCTGTAAGTCGCCGCATCTTCTCATAGAATTTTCGGGCATTACCCTTGTCGGCCAGCTTCTCAAGCTCTTCATACTCACGTATTTCGGCCTCTTTCTTTTTTCGGCTGCAGCTGCGCCTTGCTTCCCTCTTCAGCTCCCCCTGTACGTTTTGTAGTCGATCGCAAAGTTGCGAGGTAGACAGTCTACTTTCTCTGCACTGCAGTTCGACATTCCTCTTCGTACCAGCTGTTTTTCTGGTATTGTTGAAAGCCAATTGTTTCCGAAGCAGCGGTACGGAAGAAATTTGCTATTTCGTTCCCTTGTATCGAGTCGCTGATGAGTGCTCTCAGAGAGCAGGTGTGCAAGCCGAGTAGAAAATCTGCTGCCTCTCTGCTGTGATTGCAGCTTTTCGACGTCAAACCTTCCTTGTACGCCTTCAGAGGCGGGTGCGTATTTTTGCTGCTACAAGAAAATGATCCGAGTCGATATTTGGCCCTCGTCTAGAACACTGGACACATGTCTTCCGTCTATCACAACATGATCGATTTGGTTGTGTGTTTTGTGATCTGGCGAGAGCCATGTAGCTTGAGAATTTTCGAATGCTGGAATCTGGTACTACAGACAACCATATTTCGGGCCCCTGCAAAGTCAATCAGCATCAGCCCGTTTGGGAACGTTTCGTCGTGGAGCCTGAACGTGGAGCCTGAATTTTCCGATTGTTGTGCCAAAAATACCTAATATGCCCACACTGACGTTGAAATCGCCCAGCATGATTTTAACATCGTGGCGGGGGCAACGCTAATAAGTACGTTCTAGGCTCGCATAGAAAGCATCTTTGGTCACACTATCTTTCTCTTCTGTCGGGGCGTGGGCGCAAATTAACGATATGTTGAAGAACTTCGCTTTGATGCGAATTGCAGCTAGACGTTCATCCACCGGCGTGAATGCCAGGACTCGGCGACGGAGTCTCTTTATCACCACAAACCCAACACCAAAATTGCGCTTCTTTAAATGGCCGCTGTAGTAGATTTCACAAGGACCCACCTTCTTCCGTCCTTGTCCCGTCCATCGCATTTCTTGGAATGCGGTGATATCAGCCTTTAGTCTTACGAGTATATGAACCAGCTGGGTAGCGGCACCTTCCCAAGTAAGGGACCGGAAATTCCAGGTGCATGCCCTCAAATCTTGATTCTTTAAACGTTTTGCGGGAGTCGTCATCAAAAGGGGGATCTCTCATCCGAGGAATTTGTTGAGTTTTCATTGGAGTATAGTTTTTATGTGGTGGGTTCCAAACCCTACGCACAATCGCAGGGAGTTCGCCCTCTTACTTTAGCTCGCCTTCAAACGGATGTTTGTTGGCTACCCAAAGGATACTTGGTCTAAAACCGGAAGTCCTGAGCTGCTTGAACCATATGTAAAAGAATCGTTTCTGGCCGCTTCCTCACTTGTGTGAACTTCTACACATGGCCCCATCCTCCATCTAATGGATTAATAGCTCTGTCAAATTAGTTGAGAACAAAGTCACAAAAAGCATGCCAAGAAATATATCAAAGGATATTATAAAATAGAGCAATACTTGAACGATAAATAACGCCACACAACTATATGGTCACATGAACATACTAGAAAACATACATACATATATACAAACCCAAAGGCCAAAGTTTAATTTAGTTCAATATCCACAATTCTTCAATTCCATATTACTAACCATCTACTTGAAAATGTCTGAGAAGAAATGTCAGCATCAAAAGCGTTTCATAACCAGCAAATAGAGAAAGTCAAAGCAAATGCTAGTAGAAGGAAGTGCAGAGTAAACATAAGAGAAAGTAAAAAGTGAAAAAGCGCAATTTGAGTATACAAAATACTTGAAGTTTTTTTCTGTTTATTTTTAATGCGTAGAACCGCAAAGAAAGGGAAGAGTCAAACAGCAACGCAGCGGGAGGTTTTGTCTTGACTTGTGGATGCACAGAGCTACTCAAAAGCGAGCTAAGTCAAGGAAAAGTGTGTAATTTTTTATTTAAATTTTTCTCTTCTTCTTCTACTTCTTTTTCTTGCTACTCCTCGCACTCATTTTTCACTCACTTAAGTTTTCATGCCAACTATCATAGTCAGCTTACGTATCCAAGCAATAAACTTGTCTATGATGAAGTAAGCAAAAACAAAGTAGACCAAAAAGCGAAAAGAAACTTGGGTATGTCTCAACTACGCCCAGTTGAGTCGCCACAATTCCCTCAAGTGGGCAGAAGACTCAATTTGGTAAATTGCCGCAACGCCCTGTTGCGTGGTTTGTGGGTTGGAGAAGAAGTATGCAGCATCACAGAGTGGTGAGTTAAGGATATGAACCTCATACCTGCATACATATATACAAACCACTCGCAGCCTCAGCTTCATTATTTACTTTTACACCACTTCCAGCTCATGCCATCTTGTGCGTCAATGACAACAATTACCGTTATCTATGTTTTGTTGCATTCTTAATTAACATCATCATCATCATCATCACTATCATCAAGGTGCTAACACCGTTAAAATTATTATCATTAGCACTTTATTATTGTCATTGTCATTAATAAAAAAAAATTAAATTCATTAAGGGGCTGTCGCGGGCGGCTGTCTGTGCGCGTATTTTTCAATTATTTTCCTCACCTTCCTTTGGTGCCGATTTGATGGAGGCTGTTCATGAATTGGTCTTCCATAACTATATTTTCGCACCGACACAGCGTGAAGCCATAAACTTGCATGCCGCGCTGTTCTTACCTCGGCAGGTGTGTGTGGAGGCGTGTTTGGATTGTCGCGACGTCTAATCCGCATCTAACACAATTTGTTAAGAGCAACCTTAATCATCATAATGGGTTGGTAGTGGAAATTAAAAGGTCACAATGTTCCATAAGACTTGTTTGCTGCTTCGTCAGCAAGTAGTAGTGGCGTAAGAGAAGCAAGTAGTAGTGGCGAGAGAGTTTGTTGTATGTATAAAAATCTTCAGTTGAGGGTCAATTAATGGGCAGTTTTTTTATGTCTTCAGCATGAGCAAAAAAAATCTTAAATATTTTAAAATTAAATAGCAGAAGAATGGAATTGAAAATTTGGAAGTTCCATCATACAGCCAACAGCTGATGAATGTGTGTGAGAATATAACCTATCATATCATAAATGCAGTCGGTTGCATTGGTATTTCTTAGAGTTGAGCGATTGTTTAAAAAAAAATTGAAATGTAGGTTTGGCTACTCCCCGAAACCATGATAACCAACGACCCAAAGCACAGATTTCTTCATTATCATTGTATTTGTCGATACTTTAATCCAAGTGGCTCCCATTTACCGTTAAATGAATCACTTATAAGTAGTATAGAGAAGAAAGTTTGATGACAGTTGTTGTTGTTGTTGTTGTTGTTGTAGTAGTGGCTGTGCCAACCCCGTCTAGGGTCTGGTAAGTCAAGTCTTGGTCATCGAGATCATTTAACGGAAGGCCCAGGAGAAGTGCTGTTTCGGCGGGTTCGGCCCAGAGGGAGAGGGGTGTTAGATGAGTCGGGTTAAGTGGGCATGCAAACAGGTGGTTAGTGTCGTGCGGGTATTCGTTGCATGCGGGACATGTGTCGGATATGTCAGGGTCGAGTCTGGATAGGTAGGAGTTAAGCTTGCCACAATAACCAGATTTCGATTGTGCTAGGATTTCGCGAGTCTCTCGAGGCAGCTCGAGCTCTTGTTCTGATATGGGTGGTGATTGGACTTCGAGAACACCATTCACGGGAAGAGAGTTCACGAAGGTGTTAACGGACTCTCGGTGAATGCTGTTTATGGCCTGTTTGTTCGCCATCCTGTTCAGCGGATCTTGTCTGCATTGCTGTACGTCGTCCCGGTAGTCGAATACTCCCTTCTTGATGTGCTTAGGTGGTGGTTCGGCTTTCAATAGGTGCCTGTTGGGGTGATCCCTACGGTAGCATCCCAGCAGATATTGCTTACGCATCATAACATTATGCTCCTTAACTGGGAGCATAGATGTTTCACTGTGTAAGTGGTGCTGCGGCGCCATCAGGAGGTTTCCCGTCACAATCCGAAGGGCGATGTACTGACAAGGCTGAAGCTTCTTCAAATGCGTCTCGCTAGTTTTTGGCGTCCAAATCGGTGCAGCATAGTTTACCACTGGCCGCCCAATTGCCTTGTACGTTGCCAGCAGTGTTTCTTTGTCTTTTCCTAGGTGCTACCGAAAGCGATTTGAGGATTTTTTGCGGCTCTGTACTTTGATGGCAATTCCAGTCGTATGTGGAGTGAAGGAAAGCAGGCTATCAAATGTTACTCCCAGTAACTTTAGTTGTTCGTGGTCGGAATTTTTACGTCATCGACCTTCACAGTGAGTTCAAGCCGGTGCTCCTTCATCCAACTGGTGAAAAGGGAGGCAGAAGATTTCACTGGTTGTAGATGTAGATGTCATGCAGTGAAAAAGTTGGAAAGGTCGGCGAGACAGCAGTTTACTTTAGAACATAGGCTATCAATATCCTGCCCAAACGCCAAAATCGAACAGTCATCAGCATATGAGATCCAAGAGACGCCCTCTGGTGGTAGAGGAACGTTCAAAATATAGAAATTAAACAGCATCGGGGAGAGGACATCAACCTGCGGAACCACCTGCTTAATTTTTCGTAACTTTGAACCGATGGTTGTCGATTACCTAGACGGTAATGAGGAATCCTCAATGTCTGATAGTAGCACTGCGTGATTAACCGTGTCAAAAGCATTTGACAGGTCCAGTTCTACTAGAACAGTTTGCCACAGGATCGATATTGGTTAAGACCATGAATTATCTGAGTGTCTATGGCGTTAAATGCTGTTGTGGTGCTGCCTTCGCTACTGGGGAAAGGTGAGATATCGGCCGATAAGACTCTCCTTTGTTTGCAGATTTCTCCGGCTTTATCGGGTATAATTAGAGTGGTCAGAGTTTGACGTCGAACTGTCGGTAGTTGATTGATAAGGCTCAGTAAAAAGATTTAGAACTGTCTCTTTAAAAATATGTACGGAGTACAGATATTATTCTCGGACATTCAGGAAAATTTCTCTCATGAATACATCAAAAATTGCCGAGTCCAAGCTCTACAGATATTTCATATTACACTTAAGAGAAGCAAGGGAAGATTACAATAAGAAATAAAAGAATTTACAGGTTGACTGAATTTGTTGGAAAGTACTAAATGTCGATCTCAGGAAAGATGAGCATATGAATTTGGAATTAGCGATCTTTAGCCACTCCATTGAACAGTAGAAAGGTACGGGATCCCGCGCCAAGGGATTTTATCAAAACTTTGGTTCTTCTCTTTCGGAACTGAAGACGGATTTCTACTTTCGTGACCTTTCTATAGGGAACGAAAAGGGGCGAATATCATTTTGTCCCACTTAATGCCTAATTTCTATTCTACAGCTCTCTTAATTCTTACAATTATGCATCGATATTGATATCGTAGTTCTGTTTTCTTTAGACTAGATAAGCAAGGCAAGAGAATGTGTTTGGTAATTAACCAGGACAAGTTGAAATATCTCCTATCGACATCGAGCTGGCACAAGGTCCCTACCCGTATTTGGGTTTAAACCACAACCACCACGATACTCTCCGTAGGGTTGCAGCATGTTCCAAGGGATTCTGTTCCCCGTGGTATCAGATTTAGGTCCCGGTAAAAACTCGTAGCCGAAATTACTGCTAGTTAGAACTCTGTATGGTTCCGGATTGGGAAACTGGCCTTGGATTCCTTGGATACCGAATACCGACTCACATCTGGATCATTCACTCAATTAATCTATAAATCAATTAAACTTCATATATTTTCGAGGTCTAAACACTTCATGTGCAAATAGCTCAAACAAACATATATTTTCTCTACACGAAAGAACCGTACATCTGTTCTAACCACTCCAATACCCTCGCAAGTTCCTCCTCAAGTGTTTGTTAAGAAAAGAATTCTTTGAGCGGCCCATGACCAATTAGTAGAAAACCCAGACTTCAGATTCTTCCTGAATTTGGGTTTCTACTAACTGGTTACACAAACACAAACGACAATGCACTCATATGTTACAGGTACATTGGCAGTATGCCCTCGAAGATCTTGTCAAATCCATCCTACGAACTCTTTTAGACGCTTACGGCATTCTAAACTCCCCTCCACATCATTATCGGGTAATCATCCATCTGAAAACGCTCAATCCTCTCTTCAACCTGCAGCGCGCTGTATCAGCACCAAGCCACGAACAGATGCCGACATATTGTATGAACAACACGATGACTGAGGCGCAAATCACACCCTCAAACTCTACGTATTTGCGCTGCAATACTGCATTTTCTCACTCATGAACAGTCCTGGTATTTGACTTGCTTCATAACTTTGAATCCGTAGATAATCTCATATATCTAAGAACCAGCATTAACAATACCAACAAGACCAAGAGTGACCAAGAAATCCAAGCCAAGGCCTTGAAATCCAACGCAGAATTACTCTTGCCAATAGGTGCTACTTTCGACTGAGTAATCAATTAAAAATTGAAGGCTCAACCCTACAAGGCGGTTATATTGCACAGATGTGTGGACGATTTCGAAATCCGAGGAAGTGTGAGAAAAATGTTTTGTGATGTTGGCATAGCTCAGCAAAGAAAGGCACAGAGGTTAAGCTGGCTAGGTCACAATGTCGTTTAGCTTTGAAAGTATTCGAAAGAGGAAGAAAGTATTTTCAACTGACACCAAAGAGCGATACGAAGAAACGACAGGCGCACTGTTGTCTCACTTATTTGTTTAACGTGAATAGCTCTAATCTTATTCGAAACCATTACTGCCACGCTCCGACGAAGCATCAAAAGAGCTAACGAAGGCTAGTGTGTTTCCTATAACCGACCTAGTGCTGAATGGACGTGAAAAACTCATAAATATATGTTTCTCTAGTATCTATACCCTGCTGAGATTCAATAATTTCATTTATAAGTAAGAGTGAATGACTTGCAACAACTATGTGGCACCCACAACGAAGAACCCACTGCGAGTATTAAGTAGCACGACGCCATCCTAGGCACTTTGATAAAAATCCCGTTATGCACACATTTCAGCAACAATTGCGCACTAAAGAAAGTAACAAAGTAAAAATACAGCAAGGCAGGCAGGAAAGAAGGATGGAAGGAAGGAAGGAAATTCAATTGACACGTAATTTGAAACGACGAGCGCAACTATAAACGCAACTGCTACATGGCAAGTGGCGAACAGTGATGAAAATTAACAGCTGCTCGTGGTCAGATTGCTCAGTTATGACATTCCATAAATTCTATACAACGGTGAAGCATATCTACGAGTACAATATGAACATTGAAAGTTTGTATTTTATGTAAAAAATATATATTTACATTAACAGATGCTTCTGATTCTTCCTGCCCCACACACAAACACACGCTGTAATAAATACAATATGTTGCAGCAGACCAGCGCCAACACGACAACATCTCGCCACAGTGATAAGTTCGTCTTTGTCTGGTACATCACTGTCATGTCGCCTTTTTTTTCTATGCAGCTCCCTCTCTCACTCTCCATCTTTCTCTCTCTTCACCACATTCAACGTGTTCAACTTGTCTATGCCACAGTCTACAGTCTACATTCATTGTTTTAATGATAATGTAAAATTAATTGTTTCCATTTTGTTGAGTGATAGCGTGCAAATTGTTATAAAACTTAACAACAAAAACTACAACAAACTGTATGCTCATATTTCCAATTTTGCACTGCTGAAATTGTTAGCAATTAAATACCGTTGTACAAATTAAGAGCAAAAACAGAGTGGTGTTTAGTAAATATTTGTTGTTATTTAATTGTTGAAATTTAACTCATTGCTGTAATTAGAGATTTAAATATTAAAATCTTTATTTAAATATTACAAAAATTTTATATAATGCAAAGAGATGCCAGTAATGGCTTACGAAAGTGGAAACTTAATTAACTTGGCGAGCTAAAATGAGCTCTGAGCTGGGCAATTAGTCACTCAAGCAGTATTTGACTCAATTTGTTAATTTGGAAATGTGTGTGAAAGAGAGTGCTAGAAAAAAATAGCTAAACAAATCTATGCATAATTTTAGGCACTAGATTATTGCTTACTGCAATTTCTATAATTCTCTAAAGGGTAGTAAAAAAGATGACTAAAAAGTTTAATGTCTGCAAATGTGATTTCCTTTGATAATAAATGGTGATCGAAGTAGAGGTACTTTTTTCAAAAGCCTTTTTTTGATAGATAACGCGAGAGTCGTGTCAAGCTGTCATGCTTTTTGTCCAGTAATGTTTGGCATTTCACCATGGAAAGACTTACGCCTGAAAAACGTTTAAAATTATTCATCTTTATTACGAAAATTCACGTTCTGTAAAGAATGCATTTCGCGCGCTTCGCTCAACTTATGGTCAATATAATCGGATTACTGCGCGTACTATTCGCAGCATCGTCACCCATCTTGAGATCCAACATCTATTATTGGATAATATTCGACCGAGTAGACCACGTCCAGCACGCAGTGAAGCAAATATAGCGGCCGTGGCTGAGAGTGTACACGAAGACCATGGGGAGTCGATTTGGCGCCGTTGGCAGCAACTCGTACTGACGTATGGAATGACTTGGCACATTTTACGTCGAGATCTTAAACTGAAAGCGTAAAAAGTACAGTTTGCGAAATAACTGAAGCCGCTCGACCTTCCCAAGCGACATCGCTTCGCTCTATGGGCTCTTGAAATGTTCCAAGAGGAAAAACTGCCGCATTAGGGATGAAGAGCAACCTGAAAAGATTCAAGAGCTGCCATTTCATGTAGAAAAAACAATGGTTTGGTGTGGTTTGTGGGCCGGTGGATTCATTGGTCCATATTTCTTCAAAAATGATGCCAGTGAGAACGTAACTGTCAATGGCGACCGTTAGCGCCATGATAACCGACCATTTTATACCTGAAATTGAAGCTCGTGATCTCCGCGACATTTGGTTTCAACACATCGAATCAATCAATGGATTTATTGAGAGAACACTACGCTGAGCAGATAATTTCCCGTTTTGGGCCGGTCGACTGGCCATCAAGATCGTGTGATATCACACCGTTAGACTTTTTGCTGTGGGTATATGTAAAGTCGAAAGTCTATGAGGAAAATCCTGCTTCGATTCAGGCCTTGAGGCAAAATATCACGCGTGTCGTTCGCCAGTTACAAGTCGAAATGCTCGAACGAGCGCGGATGGACCACCTGAAACGTAGCCGCGGCAACATTTGAAAAAGATCATCTTCAAAAAATAAATACCAAAGAATGTTCTTTCAAATGATAATAAACATTCCTCATTAAATTTGAATTTTCTTTGTTTTTATTTCTTTAAAATGTAGGGAATCTCAAAATAGATACCCCGTTTTTAAGAATCTCACTGAAGTTCAAATAGAATCATTTATTAGATTTTTATTTTTCATCTTTGGTGGCTACGCGGAATTATTGGAATTCGCTGAAATATGTATAAAACAATTTTCAAAATTCCTTAGAGTTCAAGCATTACCTGCTACACAGTAAGCTTAGATATTTCTACTCAAAAAATATTGTTAGAAAAGTCATCTTAAGACCCACTGATACGCTTATAACTATTCATAATGTCTTTAAGTCAGGTCAATATAAATCTGCTTAGGATTGGCTAGAGCTAGAAAAGTTGAAACATCTCGTTTCTTACAAAACCCGATACTTAAAGCCTGACTTGGTATGTATATTCCCTAATTTATACATTATTTGAGCTTTCCAAATAGCTTTACGTAGTTCAAATCATATGGGTTTCGGATCGCAACGAACTGCAATGCTGATAAACTTGCACGTATGGGCACCACTGTTTCGTAAAGTTGGGACAGAACAGAAATAGGCGATCCTCTAATCATTTGCGGTCTGCTACAAGGCAGGTGGAGGGACCTTGAACCGATTCAGCCAGTAATAGGCTAGCAATTCAACCTACGTGGTCGCGTGAACCTTCTGGCCAAAAATAGGCCGTGCAAAACTATACAAAATACAATGTCAAATTAAATCTGGCTAATAAACTAGTTAAGCTATAGATTCGATTTCGAAAATATACAGATTATAGCACTTCAAATAGTTATTTGCGCTCATTAGTCAGTCCCTAAACAAAAATAAATATATAACTAGATAATAATTAATGTCCACATACATACATACATACATACATACAAAATGCACTGATTAATTGTGAAAAAATTTAGTGGCGCCATAATAAAAGCTTTGAAAGTATTATAAAATACATATTTTGAATATCTTTCAACACGAATCCACTGCAAATGTACAAACTCTGCAGAAAATTCACATTTATTTCAATATATTTCACAGACATAAAAATACAAAATATGGAAAATTGTAAGTTTTGCGAAAGTTTAAAAGAAAATTTAAAAAAAAAAATCAATTAAATATTAATCAAATTATCTTCTTTTTTTTTAAGAAAAAACTCGTAAAATTACTTGGCCTTACCTGTGAAATGAAAAATGACGTGGCCGAAGTAATCGTTAAGGTAGCGCTTTTCGTAAAACCAATTACTAATGCATCAATCAAATAGTAAACTCCTAACTCCGTAAATATTTAATTCCAAAGCTTGTAGGGACATTAGTGAAACGTGGCTATGAGAACCGTCCACCTATGGTCGATTACAAAATCGATTGCTGTGCATTTTTTCATAGTAAACGGCGTAATTCTTTAGCCGACTTCTTCAATAGAGCCATGGGTTTGTATGAATACAGCAATATTAATCACACATGTCCATTTGATGTGAATGTGGAACCATAAAAATAACTAAATATTGTTTTGATTCTGAATTCTATAATTTCAGCACGAGTAAGTCGTGGACCGCTATCATTTTAAAGGACAAATGTTAGGTAAAGTAATTCCTTTCGGTAATGGGGAGTTTACTTTCAATACAAAGTGATATTCTTATAATGTATTGAGAGGTGTTGTTATAATGAGAATGATTGTTTTTGATAGATAAGTGAAAAACTAAAAAAAAAACGGAAACCATCATCTACAATAAAAAGCTGATACCACAGTGCAATGTATTTTTGGTGAATATTTACCATAAGGTCAACTGAAAAGTTCGGTCTACCATAGTAAAACAATTTTTTTTTTGCAAAATTCATTTTTTTTTTATTCAACATAGTTTCCTTCAAGAGTAATACACTGACTGTAGCAACCCTTAAACTTTCGATACCATTTTCGTTGTACGATTTCTCCTTCGCTGCCCTAGTTTCGACGTTCCCATCTTCATTCGATGAACATTTTTTACCAGCGAGCATTCTTTTAAGATCTGAGAACAGGAAATAGTCGCTGGGGGCCAGATCTGAAGATACGGTAGATGCCGAAGCAATTCAAAGCACAAATCTTGAATTTTTGCCATCGATTTCATTGACTTGTGACAGTATGCATTGTCTTTGCGAAACTGCATTTTCTTTTTCTTCAAATGCGGCCGTTTTTCTGCAATTTCGTTTTTAAAACGGTCTAATAAGGCTATGTAATAGTCGCTGATGATGATCCTTCTTTTATCAAGGTAGTCAATGAAGATCATTCCATGAGCATCCCAAAATACAGACGCCATAACCTTGCCAAACGATTGTTACGTCTCTCCACGCTTTGGAGCGGGTTCATGGTGGTGGAACGGGGTTCGGATGGCTGTCGATTGGAGTTTGGAGTGAAATGATAGAGCCAGGCTTCATACATTGTCATATATCTATACAAAAACTCGTAATCCGACTGCTGTCAAATTTATACACGCGTCTTTTGAAGGTTAGGGCTAACTAGAAATCAAAAAATGGATTCAATTCTAGTAACGCCATCTAAGTGTCAGGCTGGAGACTTTCCAATCCACCTTAGATTGTGAGCGTACCTATTATTTATTTCCGAGTTCACAATAACAGATCTGATCTTGTCCAAACTTTATTTGATTAGAAACGTACGACATATATATGATTTTTAAAATGATCAAGATGTTGAAATCTAGGCTGGAGCGGTTCTCTTAAATAAAAAAAAGAAATTACTTTTTTCGCTATTGTGGAAGATGTGGTGGAAAACATGTTGATGGTAACGGAATGCCGTCGAAGTCTTGAAATCGCAGTACACACATACATATGTAGTTCGTATTCTTGGCGAAATAACGTTTTAACCCAAATGAATGATGGTCGCTTGAAGCAGATGTTCAGAATGAACAGACAACAATTCGCATATTTTTGGTGGCTTAACTTGGAAGCGACTTTTCTTTCAAGAGAGCACATTTCAGCAAGCTGCTTTCTGTAGAGTTACAGTTGAGAATTATTATTATTATTATTATTATTTTTTTTTTTTGACAAGACTAAATCTTCTACAAGAGTGAACGAGTGTACAACTGTTGGCGTATGCCGCTTATATTGATATAATATAAACTAAGAATTTTTCTGTTTTTAAGTCGGAAAAATGTCGTCTCGAGTGTTTAATTTATATGAGTCAGCCTCACTGCCTTCTAATAACTCGTCAGATAAGGATTAAAAGACGTCTAGTTTCCATAGTGCTAGTAGTACTTGTAGGCTCTGTACTTCTGAGTTGGTTTTAAAAGTAGTCTTCTTAAGTAAATATTGAATATAGTCTGAATAAGGCTGCAATGTTCAGTATAAGGTTATAGTAAAAAGCTGTACTCTAGAAAAACGTGACTTTTGTTGGAGTTCTCCACTGAATGTAACTATGCTGCTGTGGGTGGACTACTCCAATGATCACAGAATTTTCCTAGCCCACCAAAAATTAGAAAATTGTGCTTCTAGCAGGTAAATTACGCAACGTAACACGTAAGATGCTTCTCATTCCACACTTTAGATCACTAATTCGATCCAAAAATGTATGGTTTGATTATTTTGACCAACAACAGGGATTCAATTTGTCAAAGTTCGCAAAGTTTTTCAATAATCTCTCCAGAATTTGACCTTGTGACCAAGTCTCCACTTTTTGTGGAGAGTGATGTGAGTTAGATATGAAAATGAAGAAGAAATTTGAGCACCAGGAAAGCTGGCACCCTCAGTATTTCTCATTTGAGATGAGCTAAAAATATATATTTTCTCAGAAAAATGATGAAGAAACGTCTTATCTAAGTTATTTGTCCCTTTGCTCGCCTTATTTGGTAAATTTAAATAGCTTACTGGCGCTGGATACATACGTTTGAACTGGATAATAACGAAAAAACTTTAATGAATAGAGATGCCACTATGATCTTGTTGCTGTTGTTGCTGTAACTAGTCGTAGTCATGGAGGTGAACTAATATATGCTAGAGGTCAAATTCTTTCAACGTCTGCGCACCAAAGAAAAGAGGATATGAAAGATAGGTTCAGCCAGTCGATAGCCTCCTTTGTTGTCAGATGTGCTCACCGAAGTTGATCCAGATTTTATTCGGCCAAAGGTTGTCGCGTAAATCAGCAGGCGAGGATGTCACTATGCTTGGATTTGTAATTTTTCTCACTGAACAAATATATTTGTTGGGACCTCTTAATGGTATTATCATTTCGAATTTTTACGTTTTGATAAATAAAATTTATTCAGTTATAATCGTGGGAAAAAATTTTTTTAATATGCGATTTTTTAGTGTTTTTTTTTCACTTAAAAAAATATTAAAATTGATAGAAATTATTTATAAGAAATTTAACAATCAAAAATAAACCACAAAACTTGAAATTAATTAAACCACGAAAAAAGTGCAAACCTCTAACACACACACATAAGCACTATTTTGCATTCAACGTTCTCACGATATGCAACACAAAACTTTTGCGGTTTCCCAGCGACTTTCGGCAAGTGTGTGAGATAACGGTATGCAACGATTAAAAAAGTGCAACGACAACAAGATAGCAACAAATGATAATGTGTTTAAAAAATGTTTCAAAAATTTGTATAAAAGCTTACTGATTTGCACAACAATTCACAGTCATACCGACGCAACCCGCACCTTATGTAACTAAGAGTTCCCTAATTTGCATATAAATATGTCCAACGCACAAAATAAGAAGGCTCTAGAACTACTCTTCCAACATCCTTTGGAGCCGGTGTTCGCATCACGTGATGACGGCAAGTCCATACTCGATGTCCCAGATAGTTTCTACACCGAGCAATATGCCGAAGTCAAGGAGGACATACAAAGTCGCTTTGGCGAAGAAGTCGATGTGAAGATACCCATCAAGGATATACGACAAAAACCAAATTTGGATTTCGCTAAAATGCTCACCAAACGTCGCCAATTCTCACTCTTTTATCCGCCACATCGTCGCATTGCCTCACAGTTGATACAGTTGTTGCTGCAGCCCACCAACGAAGAGGACTTCATTGCATTGGCTGCTTATGTGAAGGATCGTGTTAATGCTTTCCTCTTCCAATATGCCTTCTCCGTGGCTGTGCAACATCGCAAGGATACAGCAAACTTTCAGGTGCCAGTGATTGTGGAACAGTTTCCAAAAAACTTTGTCGAGCCATCAGTGTTTCAAGAGGCACGCGCCGAGGGTAAACTGGTCACCGATCCAGGCAATCGGGTAAGTTATTTTTGATTTGTTTTGCTAGAAAAAGTTTTTAATCCTTATCCACTTTCCTTGCAGCGCCGCATTGATATACCGCAAAACTTTACCGCCTCCGATCGTGAAGAGGAGCAACGCTTGAGCTATTTCCGTGAGGATATTGGCGTAAACAGCCATCACTGGCATTGGCATTTGGTTTATCCCGGTTCTGGACCCGAAGAAGTTGTGCGCAAAGATCGCCGCGGGGAGCTTTTCTACTACATGCACCACCAGCTGCTGGCGCGTTATAACGTCGAGCGTTTCTGCAATGCCTTAGCCAAGCTACAGCCATTGAACAACGTACGCGAACCCGTCGATGAAGGTTATTTCCCGAAAATCCTGTGCAGTCTCAATAGTCGCACCTATCCGGGACGTATAGCCAAAACGAAGCTGAAGGATATTGACCGTGATGGACTTATGATGGAATTGGCCGATATTGAGCGTTGGATCAATCGCATAGTGCAAGCTATCGATCAGGGTTACGTGACAGATGTGAGTATTGAATCTTAGCACCAAAGCTTCAGGCTTCTTTAAAACGTAGGAATTTACACATTTTATTTTTCATAGTCTCGCGGCAGCAACATTCCACTGGACGAAGTTAAGGGCATCGATATACTCGGCGATATTATTGAGGCCTCTGATATCTCAATCAACCCTGGCTTCTATGGTGATTTGCACAATCAGGGTCACAATGTCATTTCATTCTCACACGATCCCGATAATCGGTTCTTGGAGGACTTTGGTGTTATGGGCGATGTTACAACTGCTATGCGTGATCCGATTTTCTACCGCTGGCACGGCTATCTGGACGTACTCTTCAATCGTTTCAAAGAGAAATTGCCAGCCTATGGACCACAGGAATTGGCTTATGATGGCGTGACTGTACAGCGCGCTGATGTCCGTATCATGAGCACCTCGAAGAATATCATAAACACATTGCTCACTTATTGGGAAAAATCCGATGTAGATTTGGCTGCCGGTCTTGATTTCGGACCAGGTGGCAGTGTTTATGCTTTGTTCACGCACTTGCAGCACTCACCATTCGAATATCTGATTGAGGTGAATAACAATACTGGTGTACCGAAGCGTGGCACTTGCCGTATTTTCCTCTGCCCCATCACTGATGAGCGTGGCACTGCCTTGAATTTGAATGAACAGCGTCAGCTTGCTATTGAGCTTGATAAGTTCACCGTGAACTGTGAGTATATAGTATGAGAGTTTTGTGAGTATATAGTACAAGTTTTTAGCAAAGATTTAGTTAAAGCTTTTAGCAATGATCCTTGTGAAAGCTTAACTAAAAATTGAAAGTTTTGCACAAAGCTTTCATTTTCACAAACTTTTAGTAATAAAGTAAAAGTTTAAGTAAAACTTGAATTTCGATACAAAACATGTATTTTCATAAGCTTTTAAAAGGAATTTTGTGAAAGCTTTTAGCAATACCCTTTGTGAAAGTTAAAGCAAAACTTTTATGTAAAGCTCTTATTTAAAATTTTAGTTTGAAAGCTTTCATGTGAAAGCCTGTTGCAAGCTTTTTGTGAGATTGATTAGCTTTATGCAAAAACATAAAATCCTAAAATATATTAATAATAATATTTTTTAAACGTTTTTCAGTAATGCCTGGCGTCAATAAAATCAATCAATCCTATGAGGACTCTAGTGTTACCATACCCTATGAACGTTCCTTCCGTCGTATTGGCAGCGAACACTTGCCATCGGATCCACAAAGGTTAGCAGAATTCCGTTTCTGCGGCTGTGGTTGGCCTGCACACATGTTATTGCCGAAAGGCAAGCCTGAGGGTATGCCATTTGAGCTATTTGTTATGATCTCCAATTATGAAGACGATGCAGTGGTACAAAGAAATAATGAGTGAGTATACAAAATGAGTGAAGATGGGCTTTTGTAAATTTTAATTATATTTTCTTTCAATTCAGTCCTGATGTCTGTGGTGATGCTGCTTCATTCTGCGGTCTTAAGGATAAATTCTACCCCGATAAACGTGCTATGGGCTATCCATTCGATAGACGTTTACCAGCTGACAACTTGACGGCATTGACGGAAAATTTCAGTAATATGAAGAAGACACCGATTAAGATACTCTTCCGCAATGAGGTTGTCGACAGGAAGCGCAATTAGAAAAGGCAAATTTTCAAGTGAAATTGGACGAAAATTATTTCAGCAAATTTATTTTGCGGCTATGAATTTTCACTATTCCCTATCAAATGAAATTACTGAAACTTAATTTTAATTCCTATTACCAGTTAATACTATCCTTCAATTTCCATATTTTAATTTTAATTTAAACACAAAGCTTGTGCAAAACGTCATTTAATCCTCTAAATAAAATTTTAAGTGCATTAAATTTTACATTCTTTTATTACTTTTTCACAAAACTCCTAATTTCAACAACTTTATCCATAAAATATTATGTTACTTAAATTACTAAGATATAATAAAATTCCATCTAATCAGAAAAACACTTTAAAATTTAATATAAATATAAAATAAAGCAAAATGAAATAAAATAAAATCAAATAAAATAAAATAAAATAAAATAAAGTAAAATACAAAAAATTACATAAAATCAAATAAAACAAAATAAAATTTAACTAAATTAAATTAAATTAAATTAACTTAAATTAAATTATATAAAATTAAATTAAATTAAATAAAACAAATAAAATAAAATTAAATTAAATTAAATTTTAATATATAAAAAATATTAAAAATATTTAAAAAAAATAAAGTAAAACAAAATGAAATAAAATAAAATAAAATCTAATAAAATAAAAATAAATTAAATTGAATTAAATTAAATCAAATTAAATTAAAAAATAAAAAATAAAATAAAAATAAAATAATATGAAGTAAAATAAAACAAAACAAAATGAAATAAAATTAAATTTAATGAAATAAAATAAAATTTAATAAAATAAAACTAAATTAAATTAAATTAAATTAAATTAAATTAAATTGAACTAAATTAAATTAAATTAAATTAAATTAAATTAAACAAAATGAAATAAAATTAAGAAATAGGTAAAATAAATAAAATAAAATAAAATAAAATAAAATAAAATAAAATAAATTAAATAAATAAAATAAAAAATTTAAATTAACTTAAACAAATATATAATAAAAAACTAAAATTAAATAAACAAAATAAAATACTATAAAATAAAATTTAAATAAATTAAATTAAATTAAATTATTTTAAATAAAATTAAATTAAATTAAGTTAATTAGAATAGAATTAAATAAAATTAAACTAAATTAAAATAAATTAAATTAAAATAAATGTAATAAAATAAGATAATATTATATTGTAAATAACAAATTAATTAATTTAAATTAAGAAGAAAAAAAATAAAGTAATTAATTAAATTAAATTAAATTTAAAGAAACTGAAATTAAGTAATTCAGCGTATGTGCCATTTGCAGATCACTAAAAAACTCTCTTCTGAGGAACCGCTGCGCACCTTGGAACCACTTTCACATTACTTCATTCTCGCACTGCACATTTTTCTCCCAGTGGGACTCCATCTGTATCCAGAGCTCGCTTTTGCGTCCTTAACACAAATTGGATAAGTTTCCTTGGATAATAACTGAAATTATGTTACTTACATTAGTGACTCGACAGCGTTTTCAAGTTATTTACGCTCAGCTTGCGCATTAAACAATTTATGCTCGACATAATCTTCATTGACGATGCGGCTCCTTGAAAAAGCATCTGTTCGGACAGCATCTGTTTGATATTGTATAATAATTCATTTCTTCGAATTTACCGATACTCCATACTTTGACGTCTGTTATTAGTCTGGTCGTTCATTAGTCACGGTTTTTTAGTTCCCTCCGGATTTCTTTCTTATGCCCTCTCTTTTAGTATGGATGATGTTTTCATGCTCCATCATTTTCTGCAAATGTGCAGATTTTACGCATTTCGATTGATAAAAGGTCGATGGGAATGCATCATCTGCCGACCCTGCCCTCATAGCTGCTGCGCCATACACTATGTTTTTTCGTTTTCCGGCCTTCTTTTGTGAGTCTCTTTATATCTCTGCTACGTATTAAAATACTCAGATTTGTCAACAATAAAAGCTTTATATTTTCCTGGGTCGGTCCCCCGATATTGGCTATTAGTCTGCTGAGCTACGAAGTGATTCCGCAGCGTTTTTGATTTGCGCCCAGGAACAGAGTCTAGAGTCCAATCTTTATGCCTGGGTAGTTAAAAACTGATGTCACTCGTAGCATTCTGGAGGATGTGTACATAGCCACTTCCAAAGCGATGTGCTTCAACGTTAGAAGTAACACTTTGGTTTTTTCTATGGCGAGTTTAAGACTGCGCGACTCCAGCCATATCTTCGTTCTTAAAAATAATTTTTTTGATTCCTTACGTGAATATTGAATGACGTAGCGAAGTAGGTATATGTCTTCACGCTTTTTAGACTTAAAATGCCATCGTAGTCGATGTTCCGAAGATCTCGACTAAAAATGGAGAACAGCGCTGCCTATAATATAACGCTGAGTTTCCGCTGGCATATGTAGTTTTTGTAATAAGACTTTATCCCTTTGATAGTCAGCCGTAGCGGGAATATTTCCATCTATTTTTGTTGAGCCTTCAGGATTTCCATTGATGTGTACATCATTGACGCTGCAGGAGAATGGGAAGGTATGAAGAAATTTTTTCTCCATATTCACATATAAAGTTTTTTGTGACTCTCTTTGTTTTGTCACTACTCAGCGCATTAACTGGCGTTGACATTTGGTTAACCCGAATAGTGGCACACCGGAGATCATGAACAGAGATAGACGTGGTGAAATCTTATATTATGCTCGTATACAGCAAAAGATCTTGGCTCGTTACAATGCCGAACTTTTTAGTAATAATTCCTTTTGTTATTTTGATCTTCCGACAGGGTGGTAAGTTGATTTATAATGGAACGATTTTCCGTCATTTCTTGTCAATTTTGGTTTTTCGACAAACCGGTTTCGGCGTTCCGCCATCTTCAATGCCTAGTTTCGTTAGTAATAAATTGGCGAAGACATTACCTTTACCAGCTGAAATTTATTACCCAAAACTACTCGATCACGTAAATCAACTTACTGGGACGCAGTAATAACCAACAGCTGCTGGATGTTAATCGCGATAACACCACTGCAGAGGTAGCCGATATGGTGTGATCACACATTGACAGCTATCGATCAAGGTTATATTGTGGATGTAAGTACATACTAACTATGAGAGCACAGCCTTTGCGAAATAAAATTAAACTTAATTGCAGCTCCTGGGTGTAAAATACACACTGGACGAAGTCACCGGCATCGATATACACAGCAATATCGTTGAAGAATCTGATCGCTCTAACAATGAGCGATACTATGGACAATTACATAATATGGGATGTACATGATCCGGATCATTGGCATATGGAGGAGTTTGTGGTGATGGGTTATCATATGATCGCTATGCGCGATCCCATTTTGTATGGTTACTAAGCATAAACGACTGCTGCCGCTCTATTATCTGCAACATCTCGGTTTCGACGACACTGAGCTGCATGAAGTTGAAATTAAGACGTAGACACTGCCGAAAACCAATCGAATTGAGACCTTTTGGCAAAACGACTTGGCGGCGGGCTTGGATTTTTTCGTACAATATAGTTTATCTCCTTCTTCACACAACTATAGCATACATCTTTCGAATATCGCATTGTGGTGGCGAATAAATGAGTGTAAATGAAGTGTGGTACATGACGGATTTTATTTTGTCCCAAGATAGATGAACGTGGCAAGGCGCTGCGGTTGAAGAAGCAACACTTAATGGACATTGCATGGGATAAATTTACCTTTAGACGTAAGTGGAGAGCACATTAACTAATAGGTTTATTTAATTAAGTTATTTCTAGCTCCCTCCCTCCTTCATCTTTTTGGCTGTCCAAAATCATAGCAGGCGTCTTTCCGCTAAATCATCTGTGACTATCGCTTTTGAGCGTACCAACAGAGACGCCCTCTCTGCGGTCGCTTCGGAGCTCAACATACGTCTGCCCTTTTGCGGTTGCGGTTGGCCTCACAATATGTTATTACCTCAAGGCAAAACTCGCGGCATGAAATTGTCATGGTATCAGACTATGCTGAAGATGCCGTGCAGCGGCGTGGAGAGCATGGTGAATGTCATTGCTGGTAAGTACGAGTATAAACAAATTCAAACAAACACAGACATACTTCGGTTGTTGATTGCGTAACTAATTACGCTGTTACTGAAATCGAATTTTTGTGCGTGGGATGGGCATTAATGGGCTATGATTAACCAAAAATTTACAAGAATACTATTGTACACGCAAAAATATCTTATACAATAAAGATATCTAGTAATTTTTTTTTCTCCTATTCCAACTTCATAGTCGCACCCTAAACAAACAGATCCCTGTTGATGAGATGATGATTATGGTATACGTGACAAATTATAACCTGATAAACATACAATGGGTTATACTTTTGGCAGACGCTAACAAGCGGACAATCTTAGTCAACTCGTTGAACGAAATAAGACCGAGCAGTGAGTAAGCGGAAAAAGTTGTTGACAGTATTAAGAATTTAGAAAAAAAGTGAGGGTTTTTCAAACACATAATACAAATAGCCGCTTCAGAAAAAGGTTCTCTCGAAATAAAACATAAAAAAATGCGATAATTAATGATATTCAGCAAAGGTGTCCCTAAAAATTTAATTTCAATTATTTAATAAAATTAAGATTATTTATATCAAAAATAAAATTATTGTTACCTAATTTTTATTTTCAGGTAATAACGAGATTTTTAAATCTCATTTCTATATATATATTTTTTTCTTAATTATTCATTAATTTTTAATAAATATGGGAAAATAAAATATAAAATTTCACAGAAATTTATCCGTTTATTTAGGTATTCTAACTAATTTTGTTACAATTTCCTTTCTTATTTTAGTAAACTTTTAAATCTCAAATTTAAATTATTTATTTTATTTTACTTAATTTTTTTTATTTTTTTATAATTTACTTTTTTAATTTTATATTTTTTTTGTTTGTTTTATATTAATATATATTTTAATTTATTTAAATATATCTTAATTTCTTCCGTTTCATTCATATTTTTGATTTTAATTAATTTTATATTTTTAATAGAAATTTATTTGATTTTTTTTCTTTTTTATTTTTTTTTTTCATTTTGTTTTTATTTATTTATTTTTTTTTTATTTATTTAATATTTATATTTTTTAATATTTTTATCTTTCGTTTTTGTTTTAATTCATTTAACTTATGTTTTCATTTAATTTTTATTTTATTTTATATTTTTTTATTTTATTTTATTAACTTAATTTTATTTTATTTATTTTATTTTATTTTATTTTAAATTATTTTATTTTATTTTATTTTATTTTAATTAAATTATTTTATTTTATTTTATTTTATTTTGTTTTATATAATTTTGTTTAATTTGTTCAATTTAATTGTATTTTATTTTTATTTTATTTTTAATTTTTTTTTTTTTTTTACTTATTTTTGATTATTTCATTTTATTTTATTCTATTTATTTTATTTTATATTATTTTGTTTTAATTTATTTTGTTTATTTTGCTTTACTTTATTTTATTTTATTTTATATTATTTTATTTTATATTATTATATTATATTTTATTTTACTTTATTTTTTCTATTTTATTTTGTCCAATTTTTTATTTAATTTTTTTTTAATATTTTTGTTCTTTTTTTAATTTTTTTTTCATTTTGTTTTGTTTAATTTTTTCTTTAATTTTTTTTTTTTATTTTTATCTTTTTTAATTTAATTTTTTTTTATTATTTTTATTGCACTTTATTTAATTTTTTGTTATTTTATTTCTTACTATTATTTTATATTTTAATTTATATTATTTACTTTTTATTTAATTTGTTTTATTTTATTTCATTTTATTTTATTTCATTTTACATTATTTTGTTTTAATTTTTTAAATTTTAAATTTTTTTATTTTCTTCTTTATTTAATTTTATGTTATTTTTTTTTTTATTTATTTTTTTGTTTTATTTTTTTTTTAAATTTTTTTTTTCATTTTATCGTTTTTCATTTTATTTTATTTTATTTTTTTTATTTTATTTTGTTAAGTTTCATTTTATTTTGTTTTATATTTTTTTTATTATATATAATATTTACAGGTGACTGCAACATTTTAACCCACACCCACAATTGAACACAGAGTTTTTCACATGTCAGCAGCGCACTGGTGTAAACCAACTTGTTGGAAAATGTAAATAGTGCATAAAGTTACAAATATATTCTTGTATAGGGATATTTGTATGTAGGATTTTCTTCATTCCAACCTAAGTCTCATTTCTAAACATGCTATTTCCTCTCATTTAATATATGTGAACTCTTCAAAATTTCAATTAGCAGCTACTCTCACAGCAGACAAAAATAATTCACGAATCTCTCACCACTGCCGAAAGCACTGCATTCTGTGTTAGCCATTGTGTGTGGTAATGGGGTGAAAAGGTGACAAAATGAAAATTTCATTGGTTGGCCACATAGAAATTTGCGTAGTAATATTTATGATATAATATATGAATGAGTACCATATGACATATTGTAGGAGCACGTAGAAGTGCATTATTAGAAATAAAATTGGATTTATGAAGGAGTGTAGACAGTCTGATGTAGAAAAAATATCCTCAAAATGTACTATAATTTTCCACCAATGATAAATTGAGATACTATTTTTAAACTGACACTTTTATTAATGAAATAATACTCGTAAATGTATAATATTCACTCTATTTTTGAAAGTAATTTTTTTATATATAAAGAAGGATGTTATGTAGATAAGCAATATTGCGAAATTATGCTATTAAGCCAGTTGAGTTTTAAATGTAAATTATTGAAGACTTTTGCAATAATATGGAAGCAGTCTTGGAGAGGAGTAGATTCAAAAATACACTCTCAAGCTTCTCTCGCTCTGTCTTGATGCATGCATAGGTTGGTTATCTTATGCGAGATATCGACGAGTAGCTACACACATAGTGATAGACCATCCATGGAGTAAACGCTAAATTCATACATATACATTTGCATATACGGAAATTAAGAAAAAGGTTAAAATGTAGAAAAGAGTAAATTGAAGTTCCTCAAGTAATTTTCTTGACCCTTCTCACACCTTCTTACGCACCTTTTACTTCCACATTTCTTAAAATAAGTAGAAAAATAAATAAATAAATAAATAAAGAAGAAAGTATAGAAACTGATCTTCGCTTAAGGCATATAATGACAATATAAAGCAAATTGTCATACAAATGTTGAAAAAGAAAATAAAAAAGTGAATAAGAAAACAAAAACTTAAATAGGCCAACCTTTGCTAAAAGCCCAACAGGCAGCCTTAAAAAGGGACTACCCAAAAAAAAAAAAAAAAAAAAAAAAAAAGTTGAAAGCTTGAAAGCTTGAAAGTAAAATGTAGCAAAGAGTTTACCAAAGTCACGAATACAAGGGCGTATATACATGCACTTGTATACACAAAAATTATACGGATATGTATTTGACTAGAAATGTGTCTACATTACTTAATAACAGTAAAAGCGGCTTAGCATATTGCTCATAATAGCCTAAGGGCCCACAGCTAAACTATTGACTTACTCAATATTTTCCACATTTGCCTATTGCGCAGTATATTTTTTCCTTTTCTTTGCAGCTTTTCCGAACAAAAATTCTTGGGTACAAAACACCCTAAACAGCTGTAGATAAAACTATGTTTGTAACGAATCTTTTCATATTCAAATATATATGCACTAACAACAAAGATAAAATGGTGAAATAAATATGTTTTTAGGAAAGTAAAATAAATGGCAATCGACTCAGTTATTGGATGCATAAGTAAGGAAATTGTAAAAAAGTATTAATAAGAATGAAAACTAATTTCAGCTATTCGCTGAAAAATATAATATAAATGTTAAATTTGAAAATTTTTTAAAGTTTTATATACAAAAAATTTAACAAAATATTTTTGAAATAAAATAATTTTATATTATGTTAAAATTCGGTATTTAACCGTCTAAGGAAAAATATGTTAAATAAAAAGTTAGTTGAAATTTTCACTTATAAAAATTCTTAAATATAATTTGTACATTTAAAGGGTGATTCAAGTAGAGGTTAAGGAATATAACCTCATGAGAATGAAATATTCCCTATTTAAAGAATTCCATCAATAATTTATTTCGAGACCTTCTCATATGAAGGGTGATACAAGTAGAAGTGATTTTCTCAACAGCATTTTTTGCAAATATCACGCGTAAGTAGTGTCAAGCTGCAATGTTATTTTTGTTCAGTATTGTTTGGCATTTCATCATGAAAAAACTTACGCTTGAACAACCTTTACAAATCATTCAACTTTATTACGGAAATCCACTATCGGTAAAGAATGTATTTCGCGCGCTTCGCTCAAGTTATGGTCAACATAATCGGCCTACTGCGTAGTATTCGCAACACCATCAA
The DNA here is from genome assembly GCA_030068015.2 of Neoceratitis asiatica. Classification (NCBI taxonomy): domain Eukaryota; kingdom Metazoa; phylum Arthropoda; class Insecta; order Diptera; family Tephritidae; genus Neoceratitis; species Neoceratitis asiatica. The sequence goes on from CM061527.1 coordinate 41,331,939, forward strand.
CCATCTTGAGACCCAGCATTCATTATTGGATAATATTCGGCCGAATAGACCACGTCCAATACGCAGTTAAGCAAATATAGCGGTCGTAGCTGAGAGTGTACACTAAGGCCGTGGACCTTCGATTCGGCGTCGTTTGCAGCAACTCGGACTGACGTATGGAACGACTTGGCGCATTTTATGTCGAGATGTCAAATTAAAAGTGTACAAAATACAGCTTGTGCAAGAACTGAAATCGTTCGGCTTTCCCAAGCGACATCGCTTCGCTCTATGGGCGCTCTTCAAAAGTTCTAAGAGGATCCGACGTTTTCGAGCCAAATTTCGTTCAGCGATGACGCTCACTTCTGAGTCAATCAATCAATCAATGGGTATGTAAACAAGCAAAATTGTCGCATTTGGAACGAAGAGCAGCCTGAAGGGATTCAAGAGCTGCCATTTCATCTAGAAAAAACAACGGTTTGGTGTGGGTTGTGGGCCAGTGGAACCATCGGTCCATATTTGTTCAAAAATTATGCCGGTGATATCGTAGTCGTCAATGGTGACCGTTATCGCGCCATGATAACCGACTATTGATACCTGAAATTGAGGTTCGTGATCTCCCCGACATTTGGTCTCAAGAAGACGCCACCACTTCCTTCATATCGCATCAATCAATAGATTTATTGAGAAAACAGATCGGTGTGCAGATAATTTCACGTTTCGGGCCGGTCGATTGGCCAACAAGATCGTGTGATATCACACCGTTATACTTATTCCCGATGGGATATGTAAAGTCCAAGGTCTATGCGGGCAATGCCGCTTTGATCCACGCTTTGGAGCAAAACATTACGCGTGTCAAAATGTTCAAAATGCTCGAATGAGTCATCGAAAATTTCACTGAACAGATGAACTTTCTGTGACGAATTTACGGCCAATATTTGAAAGAGATAGTCTTCAAAAAATAAATGCCAAATAATTTTCTATGTTTTTTTCTTTAAAAAAGTAGGAAGCCACGAAATGGATCACCCTTTACATACATACATTTATTCATTAATGAATGTGTAAAAAGAATAGAAATTACTTAATAGGTCACAATGAATTTTAAATTACGGCTTTAAAGCCCAAAATCTTATTATATGCTATACGAAGCATAAGGGTCAGCCTAAACTGAAGCCAGTACACAAACTGTACTATTTTCTTTTAAATTGTGTTGAAGGTAAAAAAAAAAACAATTTGTTAAATATGCATACAATTTAGGTAAAAAATAATTAATTTATTTAAAATTAGTTTAAAAATTGTAAAATTAAAAAAAAAATCATCATTCAATGGCATCTTTCCCGCTGAACTATAATGTAAATGTAAATTTTGTTACAAACGAAGGCCCATGAGCCTCACTTGTTTTCTTTTGAATATTCTTGAGAGACTTCTCGATAACTATATATGATAAAAACTACTCCCGGCCATAGTAGTTGGTTGAATTGAAAAGAACACACACTCGGCAATTTTGTATATTATTATTATACAATGTACACTCAGCGGTAGTAAGAAGCGCCCTTCCGAAAATAGTCCTTGAACAGCCTTTAGGTAAAATTGTAGGATGTAGTCCATCCTGAGGAACAGGACAATCTTCGCTAAACTGGACATGGCGTGGGTCCCAAGGTACGCCCAAGGTACCAGCCCTCAAGAAGGAGCTCTCTCCCTACCTATGTAGTAACTCACCTTGCACATGCTACTTATAAAACTGAGGAACATTGGCAGTGATGTGATAGCGTATGCGAACCATATCGCCCTTACGTATACTTATAAAATGGGTTATATATACATAGTAGTGATAACGAACCCGACACTAACCCAACTTATACCGAAATGGTACTTTTCACCACGAGATATAAACAAGTTTCGTTTAAACCTTAACTACTAAGGGAAACAGAAGTCACCCTTTCGACTGAGATAAAATACCTCGAAATAATCTTAACTGAAGCCAAGGCACGGAGAGAACAAGGAAAGGTACAACCGCTATATACGCTTGGCAAAAGATGTAGTCTAAGACCGTATATTGTCCACTGGTTGTGCACAGTGGTAATCAGACTCATGCTTCGCTATGACGTCACCTTTTGGCGGCCTGCACTTGACAAAAACTCTTTTAGGTGCAAACTGGACAGAGTTCAGCGGTGTGCATCTGTCCCACCAACACTTTTAAATTTTCTTCCATTACATCTCTATGGTAAGTTTTAAGCGAGCAACGCAGTTGACTGAATGCAATTCAATTTTGGAGAGACCGAGGTGTAGGACACTACCGTATACCATCTCTCTAGATAGAGACTATACAACCTCAAAATTTTTTCTTTGACAACCGCTTTTCCTCTGAAAACCTGTATGGCACGAATGTGAGAATTTCGATGTCCTGGATCGTGGAATGATGCGGAACTCACTGTCCATCGCTCTCACTCAACATGGGCGTGAGACTACCGGAGCACTGCTGCGCCTTTCAAAGAAGAACTCACTGCAATTAAGAAACCCGCTGATTAAATCCGCACTCAAGAACCAATTTATTAATTTATATTCCGACAGCCAAGCAACTATCAGATCTCTTCAATGTAATTCTACCGCGTTAAAAGTTGCATTGAAATCACGTGTGACGCGACAAGACAGATATATAGGGTGTTTTTTATAGAGGTATAGAACTTTAAGTTGGCATTACTTTTCAAGATGGCGACCGATTTAACAGCTGTCAAGTGATTTATTCTCAGTTTGGTTTGGCAATTCATCGTGAATAGACTCACGCCTGAACAACGCTTGCAAATAGTGCAATTTTATTTCGAAAATAATGGTTCTGTGCGGAAAACGTATTAGCTGAGCTAAACAAAGCGGGTATTCCCAATTAGCTTAAAGGTTCAATTCGGCGGGCGACCGCATCAAGTTCACCAAAACTTTACTTTCAATTTAAAAAGAATTTGAAAAATCAAGGGTTAAAATAAAATGGATTTAAAAAATGAGAAATAAACTAAAAATAAGTACGAAAAACAAAATTTTTGAATCAATGAAATTTGAAAAACAAATAAAATTTAAAAAAATTGGTTACAAATATTTTAAAGTTGAAAATAAAAACAAAATAAATGAGAAAAAGAAAGAGAAATAAGTTCTTACAATTAAAAGCGCAAAAAATTAAATGGACAAGTATTAAGTATAAAAAATTTAATAAGAAAAAGTTATCTTAAAAACAAAAATCAAAAAAGAAATAAAAAAAATTTGAAATCAAAATAAAAATAAAAATAAAAATTTAAAAATCCGCTAACTCTACCGCCCTAATGTGTAATAATGCACGAATATCATGATTTTGCCTATTCTTCTGCTTCAGTTGACAATGGAAAACTTTTTCACAAACATTTAATTCTCATTTTATATTTTCCTCTCCCTTTTATTGCTTTTTTGCCTATCTCCGTCAGTCATCTTTTCAGTCGCTTTGTAATTAAAAACTTTTGTATATTTCTATTTACTTTTGTTTCAACTTTGCTATGTTTCTTTCGTTGCCTCTTTCTACAGTTTACAGGAAAAATTAATGTTGTTTTTACTAAATTCTCTTCCTGCAGACGCAAGACACAAATGAAGTAACAGGAAATGAAATATCAAAGACATTCCGAGAACTCATACCATACTCGCTTAAGAATAAGGAAGGAAAATAAATTTTTCAATTTTTTTTTTCTAGTTTGATACTTGGTAAGTGCTGCTTAATTAAGATAAGATTTGATATGTTTTTTTTATTTAATACGTACTTTAATATATAGAAGTTAAAGAATATGTTGTTCCATTGATGGCAGTGGAGTGTTAAGTCGCCTCTGAAAAGTTGATATATTTTTTATTTATTTAATTTATTTAATTTCAATTATGCTCCGATAAGTTAAGCTTCCCCGCTATGAGGTGACAACATTTCAAAAAACTTTTATATTCTAAATTTAAGCTGATAGGCCACGAATCCATGCATAGCATTTTCTCAAATTTAGCTTAAATTAATATTTTTCAAACCAAAAATTTTCGCGAAATCAAAATAATTATTTTTTTTTTGCTGCAAAGCTTCGTATTAAATTTAATTTGCTTTTCTTACTATTTGTTGTACGCAATGCGATTACAACGTGCTCATGCACATTAAAGCCACCGCCCACCCAAATGTCATGGCTTTACTTGCATGCACATACATATTTACATTACTATGAGTAGATATTCGTATGGGGAGGATAAGCTGAAATCCTTTTGTGCAGTCATGACGACAATATCAATTTTTCGCTTATTTGACTCACGATTCCATGCTTACACACACACACACACACACACCCACGCGTACATGCACACCCACATATACTCACACAATCTGAAGCGCGCATTTGACATTTAAACGCTTTTGTCAAGTCGCTATGCCATACTCCCACGCCCATGCTTAAGCCATGTGGCCAACTACATATGCCTTTTTGACTATTTTTGACGGTATTGTGTAAGGATTTTGGCTTGTAACCTTTGAAAATTGCGCTGATATGCATGTAACGGTGTTGTTGTATTATTCGTGAGGATATTTCTGCTGATGTTGTTGTTGTTGTTGTTTGCTTCATGAGGTTTTAAATTAAATTTTGGAATTTTCAATTGTCGGGTATGCAGTGTGGAGGTGTGGAGATGATAATTCGCACACTTTTGTAAATATACCTATGACACATAAATATATAATATAAACTCTACGGGGTTTATGTAATATGTGTGAATCAATTTTTTTTTCACTTTTTCGGCATTACCTTTACTCTAAGCGTCTGCCATTGCATCTATCTGACTAGTTGCCAACCAAAAAGTGTCAACACTCACTCAGCCAGCATTAGTGGAACATTTTTACTCGTAGTGGCAACGCTGTGAGAATCTTTTTTTCTTTTTCTATTTTTCTTTGAAATCCACATGCATACCCTGTCCTTACTCAATTCAAATAGCAATATATTTTCGTTATTCAAATATTGTCACCTATCATCGACTGCGAGGTTGCGGTTCTCACCTGCAAGCAACTTTTTTCTCTGTGTCTATGTAACGGCTTACCGTCTCCGTATCCTTGTTTGATTGTTTTTTTTTTCGTTTTGGTCTTAAAGTAGTCTACCCTCCTCACAAGTTTACTTTAGGTAAATTTAAAATTATGCGCATTTTCTTATACACTGTGGACCAATAACAGCCAGCCATTTAATTTGTGTCTTGCCTAAAGCTACGACTTAGCTGTTGAGCATGTCAAATGCACAAGGTATGTAAGGGGAAACGCAACAAATCTGCGGGCTTACCCCTACTTATCATCATACTTGGGGAAAATTCATATAAAATATATATATTTTTTTTTGGAGAATACATCCTTTTAAATTTAATAAAACAATCAATAGGGTGAATCAAAATATATAAAATCACATGAAAAAGCCAATGGCAATTCCATGAACATTAAATGGGGTATTAACATTGATCCGGAGTGTGTAAGTACCAAAAGGAAAAGAAATGCACGATATGATCAGAATGACGCGCTGAGTTTTTTAAGTCATATTCGTCTGTCTGTCTGTCTTTTTGAACGCAAACAATGTTAGTCTCTCAGTTTTCGAGATATTTAAATGAAACTACGTATGTGGGTGTAGTTATGTAATGTATTGATCATTTGTTGAAACTGACTATATCATATAGCTTCCATATAACCGATTCCCTCATATATGTGATTTGGGCTCATTAAAAATTCAATAAAACATTTAAGACTGATATCGCTATTATACATATATAATCAATTAAACATTGGTACTGAAAATAAGAGAAATCGGAAGACGGTATCACCGATTTGTTGAAAAATTAGGTTTCGGGTTGAAAATTCGTCAAAAACGGCATCTAATAGTGTGAAAATTGGTATTCTGCACACATTACGTCAAGTAAGTATTGAAAAGCATAAGCGAAAGACTATTTAGTGTAGCTCATATACATCCTATTCGTTCAGAAAAATCCGTCAAAAAAATATTTAAAAGTGTGCTAAGTAAGGAAGTAATTTCAATTTAAGTTATTATAATATTTCCTTAATTTTATTTCAGTTTAATGTATTTTATATTATTTGTTATTTTATTAATCTTTTAATATTTTATTTCTTTTTTTTTGTAATTTTTTTTTCATTTTTTTAATATTTTTAGTTTTTTATTTATTGTTTAACTTTATTTCATTTTGTTTTGTTTCATTTTATTGTATTTTATTTCAAGGTAATATTCTTTTATTTTATTTTATTTCATTTACTATATTTTAATTTAATTTAATTTATTTTAGTTTAATTTAATTTAATTTAAAAAATCTTATTTTGTATATTTTTGTTTTAATTTTATTTTCTTTGTTTTATTTAATTTTACTTTATTTTCTTTTAATATTTAATTTTATTTTGTTTAATAACGTTTATTTTATTTTATTTCATTTTTTTGTATTTATTTAATTTAATTTATTTTAATTTAACTTAATATAATTTAACTAATTTTATTTTGTATATTTTTATTTTACTTTGTTTTACTTAATTTTACTTTATTTTCTTTTAATATTTAATGTTATTTTATTTAATAACGTTTATTTTATTTTATTTCATTTTTTTTTATTTTTTTTATTTAATTTATTTTATTTTGTTTTATTTTTATTTATTTTGTATTTTAATTTATTTAGTTTTAAATTCATTTATTATTAATTTTTTTATTTTTGTATTTTGTTTTTAAATTTTTTTTTTTGTTTTTAATTTTTTTTTTAATTTTTTTTTAATTTTAAATTATTTATTTTATTTTATTTTACTTTATTTTATTTTATTTTAATTAATTTTATTTTATTTTAATTTATATCATTTTATTTTTTTAATATATTTTAATGTGTTTTTATTTTGTTTTTTTTCAGTCTTTTTTTCTCCTTTTTGGGCTACATATCACTTATCTGGCTGTTAGCAACAAAATATATTAAACTATTGTTAAACAGGTACAGATATTTACATTTCATTATTCTAAAAACGAACGAACAATTGATGATGTTGATAATATAACTGTTTTTTTGTATGCTTAAAAACTTGTCACTTAATTGGAGCTCGTCCAGCATCTTCAGCAACGTTTTGTGTACTACACCTGTCGACGAGATGATAATTGGAACAATTGTAGCCTTGTCCAAGTGCCACATCTGCTTCACTTCTAATGCCAGTTGCTGGTATATCCTTCTCTTTTCACTATAGCAGTCTTGAAGATTATGAGAATTAGGTATACCAACATCGATTAGAAGCGCTCGTTTTTCTTTCTTCTCGACAAGAATAACATCTGGCCTGTTATGTTGGACGCTTCTATCCGTCAGTATCGTGCGATCGCAATAGATTTTAAGCGCTTCATTCTCTAGAACTCCAGTAGGCTTATATTTATAGTAAGGAATTTCTTTTTGCACTAATGCAGTACGTATAGCATGGCTCTGGTGTTTAATTTTTGATACTGTGTCATGTCGCGTCAAGTATTCAATGGCCACTAACATGACACACGCCTCTGTGATATGCTGTATAGTTTCAGTTTTTTGCTGACATTTTCTACACTTGTCATTATCAACTTGGTTGCGAGCAATATATTTTAAATAATTTCTGGTTGCAATGACTTGGTTCTGAATATCGAACACTCCTTCAGTTTCCACGTAAATGCCCGCATGTTGCAACCATAAGTTTGAGGCGCAAGCATCGATATCAGATTGGTTCAGTATATGTGGATGCCTACCATGTAATGTTCGATTTGTAATGCATATGCTATTTCAACAGGTTGCATATTTCTGAGATCCAAAGATGAATATCTATCATCTGATTTGCATATTGCTATGTGAAGGGTCGTGTTCTATTGCAATAAGTATCGACGTAAATTAGAGACTTGGTCTTTATAGAGAGGCATGACATCAATAATTCCTCGCCCGCATAAGCTTCTAGGCAAGTTTAGTCGCTCAATTGCTAATTTAGGTCCGTATTTCATTAGCAGCGTGCGTGTTGCTCTTTTTAGCCTTTCCAATTCCGTATCAGACCACTTCAATATCCCAAAACTATATGTTAATACAGGCACCGCAAATGTATTAATCGCTTTGAATAAATTTTTTCCGTTAAGGCAAGATTTTAGAAGACACTTTGTTCTCTGCATATAATTGTCGGTGATTTTTCGTATTATAATATTATGATGAATTCTTCTTGCTTACATCATACCTAGATATTTGTAGGTATCGTCAGTGTCTAACGCCTCTATACTTTCGCTGTCTGTTAATGGGAAATTTCGTGATACCACTTTGCCACTTTTCACACTAGTCATTTACATTTATCTAGACCGAAGGACATATATGTGTCTCTGCGAAATTTTTCTGTTATTTGCAGGAGCTCGTTTATATTGCGCTCAGATCCTGAATACAGCTTTATATCATCCATGTAGAGAAGATGAGAGAGCTTGAAGGGCATTGCGTCGGCGTTTTTTATTTTAAACCCAGCTTTAGCTGAATTGAGGATGGAGGAGAGCGGATTAAGTGCAAGGCAAAACCACAAAGTGCTTAGACTGTCCCCTTGCAAAATACCTCTTCTAATAGGTATTGCAGTTGACTTTGCTAGAACATTGTTTGTTTATATATTAAGTGTTATCTCCCAACTATTCATTAGATATTTAACAATATTTATAATATTGGGGGCTATTTTATATATCTGTAACACTTCTAAGGGCCATGAATGTGGTACACTATCATATGCTTTTTGGTAATCAATATATGCTGTATATATAAGTATATTCCTTTGTTTGTGGTATGCCTGCTCCATTATGATGACGTCAATTATAAGTTGCTCCTTGTATCCCTGTGAATGTTTTACGCAGCCTTTTTGTTCCATAGCCAAGATTTTTTCAGCCACTAAGTGGTGATAAAGTTTGTTTGCTATTTAGGCAGTTAATAATTTATACAAAGTACATAAACATGTAAATGGCCGGTATTTAGCAGGGTTTTTAGTATCATTTTTACTCTTCGTCAACAGGTTTGTTTGTCCTTTAGTTAAAAAATTTGGTATTTTTGTGGTATACTCGAGAAAAAATGTATAAAATTTATTTACTTTATTTTATTTTATTTTATTTTATTTTATATTGTTTTATTTTATTTTATTTTTATTGTATTTTATATAATTTTATTTTATTTTATTTTATTGTATTTTATATAATATTATTTTATTTTTTTAATTTTTTATTTTTTTTATTTTTATTTTTTATTTTTTTTCCTTATTTCAATTTTATTTTACTTTAATTTACAATATTTTATTTTAATTATTTTTTTTTACTTAATATTATTTTATTTTTTTATTTTATATTATTTTATTTTATTTTATTTCATTTACTTTGTTTTAATTTAATTTATTTTATTTCGTTTAGTTATATTTTATTTTATTCTTTAAATTAATTTATTTTTTATTTTATTGTATTTTATTTCATTTCATTTTATTTTATTTATTATATTTTATAGTATTTTTTTTTACTTTATTTTACTTCATTTTCCTTTATTTTATATCATTTTATTTTATCTTATTTTATTTTATATTATTTTATTTTATTTAATAAAAAAAATTTTATTTTTTTATTTATTTATTTATTATTTTATTATTATTTTTTATTTTATTTTTTTTTATTAATTTTTAATTTATTTTATTTTATATTGTATTATTTTAAATTATTTTATTTTATTTTTTGTTTTATTTTATTTTTATATACTTCATTCAATCTTTTTAACCTTTTAATATTATTTTGGTTAATTTTTTTTTGTCATATATTTTTATTATTATATTAATTTATATATATATATCGTTTTATTTTGTTTTTCATATTTTTATTATTTTTATTTATCTTAGTCTAATTTTTTTTTCTTGGTTATTCATTATACGAAATTTCTGCTTCCTCTAATATCCTGATGGTAAAACTTTGTGGGCAGCCCAAAAGCATTAAATTCATTATTTAGCTCTCTTTAAGCTTGTTCAACAGGCTTTTAAAGCAGTTTCATGTGGTCATTAAGCAATTAGTTAACATATTATGAAATATTATGTTTTCGGCTCTAATGCATGTGTTTATTAGTGTTGAAATAAATTTCAATTATTTGTTATTTTAGAGTCATTTGTAGAAATTTAACTTATGTCTTATAAATTTATGTACTTGAATAATTCTTCACACTTTCTTAGCTACTTGAATACATATGTACATACATGCATACATATATATGTATACGAGTATATATGTTAAGTGTCATTCAAGCAGAGAAAGGAACAATTTACTGCAAAACTTCTATTAATAGTTAAGAGGAGATGGAAATTTTAGTGGTAATTATATGTATGTATTTAAGGAAATTGAAATATTTTTCAGATTTAAATTTACACAAGGCTCTAGAACTTGGTATATATTTTATGTCGTCATAATTTTATAGAAAATATTTGTTATAATAATCTGGAGCAATATTTAAATTGTAACGTAGGAAGAAGTTTACCAGTTCAAGGTTAGTCTTTAAATTGCCAAATCATCATATATTTACATAATGTGATATACATATAGAATAAATTTCGGAGAAATACAATAATTGCTGTGGAACTTTATGTATTTACTGCAAAATGTATGTATGTAAAATATTTCAGTAGAACTGAGGCATGAAATAATTATTATTTTTACATACATATATATGTATGTAAAAATAATAATTATTTCAATTTGAAGTAATATAATTTTCTGCTTTTAGCAAACTTAAAATATTTTTTTTATGAATACAATTTGCATAAATATTACCAATTTGAAATATTAATTTATTAAGTGTTTTGTCGAATATACATACATATTTACGGAATGAGCAATATTAACCTTTTCGCCCAAATTGATTGACTTGTTTGTAAATTTTAAAATGAAAAATGTGTGTAAAAATTGTTATTTATTTTAAATTTGTTGAAAAATACTTCAATTTTTTTTTTAATATTTGTTTGAATTTCAAGTGATTGGTTGGGTGCCAAAAATAAGTTTTATTCTTTTTTTAAATAATTAAAATTCTTAAAATACAATTTTTCAATTCAGTTGATTTTTTCAATTCAATACGAAGCAAGTCAATACTAAAACCTTTCTTCTCATTATAGGCAATCTTTAGTTTTGTATCGGCAACTTATTATTTAAGACGAAATTCATATTTACTACAACTTGTTTATTTTCATTTCAATTTCCATTTCCTATTCCACAAAAATCAACTAAGCTAAAAACGAAATACACGTAGAGTCGCAAAGAGAATTCAATTAGCGCCAAGGCAATGTCAATGTTTGTTTTCATATTGTCTTAGCATTTCTATTTGTTTATAAATATTTGTACATATAAACGTAGGAAAATATACCAAAACTGTAGCAGAAAGAAAATTTTACATATTTCACATTCAAACTTCACGAAAACTACTTTTGGTAAGGGGACAATTTGATACTTGGACAGGCAAAAACTAAATTTGTTTGGCAAAGGCAGACAGATAATATTACAAACACTTTTCTTCATTTCCAATATTCGCTAAAGATGTGTATTCTGCTTATAAAGTGTGATTCAATAGAGGTCCATTTTTCAATAGCCTTTTTTTGACAGCTCACCCGTGAGTCGTGTCAAGCTGTCATGTTATTTTTGTTCAGTATTGTTTGGAATTTAATCATGGAAAGACTTACAAATCATTCAATTTTATTACGAAAATTCACGTTCTGTAAGGAATTTGCTTCGCGCGCTTTTCTTAACTTATGGTCAACATAATCGGCCTACTGAGCATACTATTCGCAACACCATCACCCATTTTAAGACCCAGCATTCATTACTGGATAATATTCGACCGAATAAACCACGTCCAGCACGCAGTGAAGAAATATAGCGGCGGTAGTTGAGAGTGTACACGAAGTCCGTGAGGAGTCGATTCGGCGCCTTTCGCAGCACCTCGGACTGACGTATAGACCGACTTGGCACATTTTACGTCGAGATCTTAAATTTAAAGCATACAGCTTGTGCAAGAACTGAAGCCACTCAACCCTCCCAAGCCACATCGCTTCGCTATATAGGCTCTTGAAACGTTCGAAGAAAATCCGACATTTTCGAACCAAATTTTATTCGGGGATAAGGCCCATTTCTGTCTTAATGGGTATGTAAACAAGCAAAATTGCCGCATTTGGGACGAAGAGCAACCTGAAGAGATTCAAGAGCTGGCATTTCATCCAGAAAAAACAACGGTTTGGAATGGTTTGTGGGCCGGTGGAATCATTCGTCCATATTTCTTCAATAATGATGCCGATGAGAACGTGACCGGCCATTAGCGCGTCATGATAACTGACTATTTGATGTCTGAAATTGGAGCTCGTGATCTCCGCGCTATTTGGTTTCAACAAGATGGCGCCACTTCCCACACATCGCATCGATCAATGGATTTATTGAGAGAACACTTCGTTGAGCAGGTAATTTCAAGTTTTGTTCCGGTCAATTGTCCACCAAGATCGTGTGATATTACAATATTACACTTTTTCCTGTGGGGATGTGTAAAGTCTAAACTCCATGTACACAATCCCGCTTCAATTCAGGCCTTGGAACAAAACATCACGCGTTTCATTCGCCAGTTAGTAGTTGAAATGCTCGAACGAGTCATCGAAAATTAACGGATGGACTATCTGAGACCTAAACACGGCCAATAAGATAATCTTCAAAAAATAAATGTCAAAGAATGTTCTTTCGAATGCTAATAAACATTCTCCATTAAATTTGAATTTTCTGTGTTTTTTCTTTCAGAAAGTAGGGAACCTCGAAATGGATCAGCCTTTAGATAGCAGACTCACTCAGTGCGTTAACTGGATCAGCTTATGACTAGTTTGTAAATCGGGTCGGAACTAATTATGTTCAGGTTCGGTTGCGAATCATTTGAGAACCCTTTCTCTTCAAGGCATCTATAGGGTGTTCCAATAAGATCGATATGATTTCTTTAAAAAAAAAACACACACACTAATTGTTAAGGAAATTCAAATGTTTTTTTTTAATGTGAAGTACAATCGGTACAATTACGTTCTGAATATAACAACATTCATATGGCCTCCACGACTTCTTTTGCAGGAACAAAGTGGATGAACCCAATTTTTGAGCACTTTTTGCACAAAATCAAATCGTATATCATGAATAGCTCAAAGTTCAAAATTGACTTTTGAAGCTTGAAGAGAGTCTGGTTTATTACTGAAGACCAATGACTTCAAATAACCCCACAAGAAATAGTCTAAAGGTGTTAAATCACAACATCTTGGAGGCCATTTAATGTCAAAATTTTCTTGAAATAATCAAATCTCCAAATATTCGGTTGTTGCATGTGCTGTGTGATACGTACGTAGCCCCGTCTTGTTCGAACCAGATGTTGTTGAGATCAACTTCTTCCAATTGTGGCCATAAAAAGTTGATTATAATCGATCTATACCGCTCTCCATTGACAGTAACGGTGCTATCAGCTTCATTTCGAAAGAATTACAAACCGATGGGACCAAAAGCTACACTAAACTGTCAATTTAGGTGAATATAATGGTTATTCATGAATAATTTGGGAATTTTCTTCGCACCAGAATCGACAGTTTTGTTTATTTACCGCACCACTCAGATGAAAGTGAGCCTCATCGGAGAAGGCAAAATCATGGTTTATGGTGGTCCAATGATGAAATTGTAAACATTACTGAATGCAATGAAAAAATTATGACAGATCATGACACTTTAAAAATGGCCAAAACGACACTTAGAAATCAATTCATACGTATTGGAAAACCCTTTATATAGGGTGTTTTTTATATAGGTATTGAACTTTAAGTTGGCATTACTTTTCAAGATGGCGACCGATTTAACAGCTGTCAAGTGATTTATTCTCAGTTTGGTTTGGCAATTCATCGTAAATAGACTCACTCCTGAACAACGCTTGCAAATAGTGCAATTTTATTTCGAAAATAATGGTTCTGTGCGGAAAACTTATCGCGCACTACGTCCATTTTAGCAATGTTTAGCGATGAAGCGCACTTCTGGTTGAATGGCGACGTCAACAAACAAAACTGCCGCATTTGGAGTGAAGGTAATCCTCAAGTGTATGTTGAAACACCGTTACATCCAGAAAAACTGACTGTTTGGTGCGCTTGATGGGCTGGTGGATTCATTGGTCCGTACTTTTTCAAAAACGATGGTGGCCAGAACGTTACAGTCAATGGTGATCGGTATAGAGTCATGATTACTACCTTTTTTATTCCTGAATTGAATAACCATGATATCCAGGAGATGTGGTTTCAACAAGACGGCGTAACATGTCACACAGCTCGTGCCACAATAGATTTATTGAAAGATACGTTCGGTGACCACCGAATTTCACGTTTTGGACCTGTGAATTGGCCTCCAAGATCTTGTGATTTAACACCGCTAGACTACTTTCTGTGGGGCTATGTAAAGTCATTGGTCTATGCGGATAAGCCACAAACGCTTGACCATTTGGAAGACAACATTCGCCGTGTTATTGCTGATATACGGCCACAAATGTTGGAAAAAGTCATCGAAAATTGGACGTCCAGATTGGACTACATCCGCGCCAGCCGTGGCGGTCATATGCCAGAAATCATATTTAAAATGTAATGCCACAAGATTATCTTTCGGATAAATAAAATTCATGTCAATCGAATAATCCATCGTTGTTTTATTGCAACTTAAAGTTCTATACCTCTATAAAAAACACCCTTTATATACGCCAAATATAAACAGTAATAACTAACACAATATATTATGTAGCTAATTGGATATATTTGGACCAGTTTAGATTAATTATTAAATTAAATTTAATTTCAGATCCCTTCAGAGCAGTCTGATACACGACCTGGACATCGTAGGTCAGCATAAACAATGATTTCAATTATATCCTATCTCATCAAGTCATCACTAATTCAGGTTGCTTTGGAGTACAACTCAGAATCAGTACGGAAATATTTTTTTTTCTGGATCATTATCCTTTAGACTTCAGTTCGGATTAATTCAAAACCCGGTTTAGTTTATTTCCAACTATTTGGAGTTAAACACAGTAATTTCTGGATTTATATAGTAAATTTTTAACACAATTTAGTGAGATTCCAAAACCAGTTCGAACTAGTTTACGAATATATGAAGCAGTTTTCGGTTCAAAATGCCGAGCAATCTCAATACTTGAACACCAATAAAGATTCCAGCCTTATGTTATCGAATCGTTGCTAAATCAGTATATT
The DNA here is from genome assembly GCA_030068015.2 of Neoceratitis asiatica. NCBI lineage: Eukaryota > Metazoa > Arthropoda > Insecta > Diptera > Tephritidae > Neoceratitis > Neoceratitis asiatica. The sequence continues at coordinate 41,347,192 of CM061527.1, forward strand.
TTTTGAATCAGTACGATAGTAAAGTAGTTCATTAATCAGTTGTTTCAGGGTGACTCAGAACCATGTCGGCATGAGTTCGAAACTATTTTTTTAAATGATTTTTTAACTATTTAGGAATAGTCTTAGCAGTTTGAAGTATTACTTTCGAATTTTTCGGATATTTTTTCTTTCGCTTTATTTTAAAACTAGTCTGCAATAAGTTTGTACCAAGTTTAGACACTTATGAAACAAATTTTTAATACGATTTGTACTCATTTAATATTTTTCTATTAATTAAACTACGGTCATTTCTTATTTAGTAATTTAAAATTTATTTCTTTTTTTTTAAGTAGAACGGCACTAGTTTATGATTTAGTTCGAATTTAGTTCCAAAAAATTTCTATATCTGTTCGAGATTGACTTAGAACCACTTCAAAAATAGCTCAAAATAAATTTAAAAAAAAGAGAGAAATTTTTGGAGTTATTTCGCAACCATTTCAAGGTAACTTAAAAAATTTGAACTTTTTCGGGACGATTTTGTGAAACAGTTTAATTCTATAGCATAATCCACTCGGCACTATTTCTGTCTTTGGAAATTATTTATGTATGTTTGTTGAAGTTGTGGAAAATTATATTAAATTCTGGGTATTTCAGATAAATGAAAAATAATATTTTTATTATTTGTTTACCGCAACTACATCAAATTTTTCAACAATTTGGCTCGAGATTGACTCCAAATTCAAACTCTTTGTGGCCTGTGCAATAAATATATATGTAAGTACATATATTTTTTCTCAGCTCACTTCCACTGAATTTAGTGCTCTCACGCGCCCTAAAAAATTTATTTTTATTTACAATTTTGCTATTCCAAACACCAAATAAAATCAAATAAAGCGTAAATTTTAGAAAATTGCATTGAAATTGAAATTCCTTGATTAATGAACGCGTAGAAATAACAAAAATTTGACGGCGTAAATATATACATATATGCGTACATTCATGCCGATCATAGAATGAGTAAACAGTCAAAACATTCTTCAAAATTTATGACCAAAAATAAATTTGAAACTGCTGCGGCAGCGTTTGTTCAACGCGAGAGTAAAAAAAAATTTAAAACGATTACAACCACCTTTGAATGGTCATTGTTCAAATTTTTCATAAATCATTTTAAATATATTAACCTCAAGTCATTACATTTTTCTTCTTCTTCTACTGCAACTTTTGACTTATGAGTCAAATATTATCCGCCCTCACATTTCACTTTAAAAGCATTTAGTCAAAAGGCAGCGATTGTTGGACGTTGCAATGCAAGTTTCGTTGTTCAAGTGCAAACACTTGTGAAAATGCAACCTTGCCATTCGTAATGTTTATATTGAAGATTTCACTTTTACAATTAGATATTTTCAATGTTGTATACACATATGTATGTAAATACTCGCAGGCACATGAGTAAATGTAAATTATTATTTTTATTTCCCATTTGAAAAATGTGTTTGTCGTTTTTCTTGTATACAACGGATGATCCTTATCGAGTTCCCTACTTTTTTTAAGAAAAAAAACTGAAAATTCAAATTTAATGGAGAATGTTTATAATCATTCGAAAGAACACTCTTTTTTGAAGATTATCTCTTTCAAATGTTGGCCGCGGCTACGTCTCAGATGGTCCATCCGTTGAGCCCAATTTTCGATGACTCGTTCGAGCATTTCGATTGGCAACTGGCGAACGACACGCGTGATGTTTCGCTCCAAGGCCTGAATCGAAGCGGGATTGTCCGAGTGTACTTTAGATTTTACATATCCCCACAGAAAAAAATCTAACGGTGTGATATCACACGATATTAGTAGCCAATCGATCGGCCCAAAACGTGAAATTATCTGCTCACCAAAGTGTTCTCTGAATAAATCCATTGAGTGATGCGATGCGTGGGAAGTGGCGCCGTCTTGTTGAAACCAAATATCGCGGAGATTACGAGCTTCGATTTCTGGCATCAAATAGTCGGTTATCATGGCGCGATAACGGTAGCCATTTACTGTTACATTCCCACCGGTATCATTTTTTAAGAAATATGGACCGATGATTCCACCGGCCTACAAATCACACCACACCGTTGTTTTTTCTGTATAAAATGACAGCTCTCGAATCTCTTCAGGTTTTGTTTCTTCAAAATGCGGCAATTTTGCTTGTTTACGTCGGATCTTTTTGGAACTTTTCAAGAGTCCATAGAGTAAATCGGTGGCGCTTGGGAAGGTCGAGTGGCTTCAGTTCTTGCACAAGCTGTATTTTGTACGATTTCAATTTAAGATCTCGACGTAAAATGCGCCAATTCGTTCCATACGTCGGTCCGAATCGCTGCAAACGGCGCCGAATCGACTCTCTACGGTCTTCGTGTACACTCTCAGCTAAGGCCGCTATATTTTCCTCACTGCGTGCTCGACGTGGTCTATTCGGTCTAATATATCCAAAAATAAATGCTGTGCCTCAAAATGTGTGATGGTGTTGCGCATAGTACGCTCAGTAGGCTGATTATGTTGACCATAAGTTGAGCGAAGCGCGCGAAACACATTCTTTACAGAACGTGAATTTTCGTAATAAATTTGAACAATTTGTATACGTTGTTCAACGGGCGTAAGTCTTTCCATGATGAAATGCCAAACAATACTGAACAAAAACAACATGACAGCTTGACATGACACACGCGTTATCTGTCAACAAAAGACTATTGAAAAAAGTACCCCTACTTGGATAACCCTTAATATAATTTTTTGTTTATTTCGTTCTTCACCATCGACAGCAGTGCCACTTTGTAACTTTGTTGCCGCTTTTAATGTATTTCCCATGCACATTTGCACAATATTTACTTCGATTTTGTGTAAATAATTCGCAACGCGTATGAAGGCCTTTGTAATTTTTATTTTGTAAATATTTTGTATTTTGTTTCTGTTTTTTTTTTTTTTTTTTTTTTTGTTACTCCGCTCCATTTCAGTTTGTGTTTTGCATCGAAAATTTTGTAAAATTATTAGCGTGAATAACAAGAAATTAACTTTGAAATGAAATTCATTTGCATGTAAATGAATGGAAATTGGTGAAAAAAATTACGTGTAGTTTATTATATGATTATTTGCATTAGTATAATATGTATATACAGGCCTATTTATTTTGCAGTTTTCAAAATAAACGTAAATGAAATGCATTCAAAATAATTTTTTTGCTGAAATTATTTTTTATAACTTTTATGTACATGAAATGGTATATTAACTTTGGTCCGAAATTTATACCGATCGTACAAGAACGGCGATCTGAATTCATTTAGCCATGTCCGCATGTCCATCTGTCTGTTTGAACGCAAATTATTCACTCAATTTTAGAGATATTTGTTAGGAAAATGCATCTATACGATTAAACGAACCAACCAAATTGGATCACTATATCATACATACGACCTATTTTTCAAATTTGAAATATTGGGTACTGAAATTTGATATACTACACATATATAACGAATTTTAAATTGATTGTAGAAATCTTCGGAATCAACCAATATGTCATATAGCCCCCATACAACCGATTTGTTCAGATATTCAGATAGGAGCGTGAAATTTGGGATTCTACAGACGTAAATTCAAGTTTATATTATGAAAGCTATAAAGACTTTGGCATGGCTGAAAACAGTCTTTGTTTCTTGTTTATTATAAAGTTTGAGGTAATTTTTGACTACTTTTTGGTACATATTGGGCGATATCTCAGCTATAACCATCGAGAAAACCCATAAAATCTCATTAGCCAAATGACATCGCCAAGGCGAGAGATTACGCGGCTGGGAAATTTATCTCGCAATTAGTGTTCTTCAATTGCAGCCCAAAAACAGTTATCATAAGATAATAATGATCTAAATTGATAGTCTATCCTTTATCGCTTTCAAAGTAGTAAAGTCCAATCACACATCCGGACTAAAGAGTGCACCAGACAGTAATTTTTTTTTTTTTTTTTTTTTTTTTTTTGGTGTAGTTGCTTTTCCCCAATTATATGAGAATTCTCGAAGCCAGCTCCAAATGCGACAATTTAGCTTATTTACGTATCCACCTAGTGAGAAATGTGCCCCATCGCTGAATAAAGATCGCGGTTCACCGGCTTGTCGTTCAAGTATCCGATTAACGTGACTGCGGCGCTTTGAATGGTCAGCTGGTTTTAGTTTGTTCCATGAGTTAGACTTTATATGGATGTAGGTGTAAATTCAAGTATAAAATACGCTATAATGAGCCGTAAGAAAATCCCACCTCTTGAGAGCGTCGGAAAATAGACTCATTCGGGTTTTCGGCCACACTTTAACTTACAACAGTTGATGATCAGGCCTTACAATACTTAATCTCTTCTTAAAGCATGAAACGTGACCTCGTTTGAATCACCATTTTTGTAGTAGATTTCAATAATTTTATCGCGTTTTACGGTTGTTAAGCGATCTATTGTCATAAATGCCTGACGGCGATATACACAAAGCAACTATCAAATGTTTTCCAGTTTTTAACACAACTAGAAGGCTTGAAGGTTCTAACCGCCATGCGATTCTTCGAAATTGAATTATATCAACGCCAATATTTGATCCTAATCTAATTTTAGCCTTAAATACTAAGTATTTCTTTAGAGCTTTTCTGCAGTGCGAAGAGTCTTGCAGCGTAGTTTGTAAAGTGGAAATCAAAAAAAAATATTTTTATTATTCTTGATAAATTTACTTGTGTTATTCAAGCCTCTTTGCACTTCTCGCACATTTTGACGTTTTATTAAGCTTTGCTCCATTCCAAAAAAAAAGGAAATGTCACCTAACAAGTATCGTTAAAAATGAGTTAGCGAATGACATAAACGTCAGTGCAAGCGACGAAATTCGTTAGTTAACAATTCGACAAATCGTCTCGATAAAAATTACTGAATTCCGCAACAGATGAGCGGAATATAATTTAAAAAAATTTCTTCAATAAGAGAACTCTTGATTTTTTTGGTGTTTTTGGTACCTGTGGAGCATTTTCTGATGAGAAAGGTGTAAGGAATTTAGCTTTTATACCGATTTCAGTTTGTATGCCACTTTTTTATTCTATCTCGAACACTCCAACTCAAAAATTATGAAGAGGTTCTCCATAAATGTCCTTGAAACATACAAGTTACTACAAATTACCTATTCACAAATTGTTCACGAATACTTGGGAAAACAACTAATAGCGATGACATAATTTCTAAATGTCATTTTGACCATTTTTAATATGTCTGTATCATTGTATTCAGTAATGTTTACAATTTCATCATGGCAAGATATACGCAAGAACAGCGTTTACAAAGTATTTGATATTAATATCAAAATAATTGTTCTGCAATTGCAATTTTTCGTGCGCTTTTGCCATTTTATGGTCATAATAATCGTCCACCTGTGCTCGCTATTCATCGAATTGTTGAAAATTCCGGGCATACATTTTCTTTACATAATGTTCAAGTGCCAATAAGGCAAAGAACCGGTGGAAGTAATGAAAATATTGCTGCCGTTCAGGCAAGTGTTGCTGAAGACCGCACTTTGGGACTGTCTCAAACCACAACCTCACAGATTTTGAGAAAGGATTTGGGCTTGCATACGTATAAAATTGTTCAGACTCATGGACTGAAGGACCAAATTGGACCACCATAAACGTAGTGAATTTTTTGATTTTGCCTTGGATTAACTTGAAAACGATAAAGATTTTTTTAAGAAAATCGTCTTCTCCGATTAGGCTCACTTTTATCTGAGTGGTGCGATAAATAAACAAAACTGTCGATTATGATGCTAAGAAAATTTACAAACTATTCATGAAAAACCATTAAATTCACCTAAATTGACAGTTTCGTGTGGTTTTTGGTCTGATGGAATCATCGGTCCGTACTTCTTTCGAAACGAAGCTAGTAGCATCGTTACTGCCACTGGAGAGCGGTATAGATCGATGATTACCAACTTTTTATGGCCATAATTGAAAGAAGTTGAACTTAACAACATTTTGTTCCAACAAAACGGGGCTACGTGTCACAAAGCACGTGCGACAACCGAATTATTGCGAGAAGGGTTTGGATATTCGATTATTTCAAGAAATTGTGACACTGAACAGCCTCCAAGAAGTTGTGATTTAACACCATTAGAATACTTCTTGTGAGGTTATTTAAATGATGTTATATTCAGAACTTAATTGCATCGATTGTACTTCACATTAAATAAAAAACATTTGAATTTCCTTAACAGTTAGTGTGTGTTTTTTTTTTCATATAACACTCTTATTGGAAAAACTTATATTTAATTAGACTTTTTCAGAAGGAATGTGATGAATTGAGAGTCAATGGCTCCCTACTACTTTATTCATGTGACTTAATTAATTTAGTTAATATACTCAAAGATATCTTTTTCGCATGCTCAGTCTATTAACTTAAGTGGCATCTTCACTGCTAAGAATCGTCTTCACAAATTAATTGTTCTTTGATAAGCAGAGAAATACTTAATTATTACTAAAAGTTCAGAAGTCATCTCTTTATTGGCAGTTAGTCAAATCGTAGTAATCAAACCAGCTGTGCACGGCATGCAGGCATGGTAAGAAACCATTAAACAAACCATAATTTTACATACAACTTTTCCAGCCTTTCATTTCATACACAGATTTACCCTTTCGCCTACAATCTCTTTCATTCATCCAATGTCAAACTGCCTTAACCAGCTGACAGCCTGCCTGCCTGCCTACCTGATTATTGACTAACTGACAGTGCTACAGACCGACCGAGAGTGAAGCATTACATAAGTAATTTTCCAGCTTTTATTTCAACAATTTATTTTCACTAAAGAATGGAGAAACTCAGTTTTCTTGCACATTAACATAGTAAATATAAAGCATAATTGCGAACAATTAGCATTTCAAAGAGAATATATCCGTATTGATTTTCGCACTCAATAACGCTGACGAACGCATGCATATATTCGCATACAAATGCATATAAACACACACACAAAAACAATGCATTTGCCTGTGTTGGTTGGATGTGCCTTTCGCCTACTCAGCAGCAACAACTCATCTCAGCTCAACTAAGCTAAGCTCTTAGTGCAGTTTAGCAGCCTCTCTTGATCCTCCTTTTGTTAAGTAAATTGCAGAGGTAGCATTTATCCTATTTAGTTTTGAATTCCTTTATTGAATAGGATTCTACTGCTATGCTATTACCAATTTAATTCAATGACCTTTCATTCTCTGAAAATGCTGAATATCTGCTTCTTCTCCTTCTTCATCTTCTATGCTTTCACATGCATACATATGTCGATATATTGTGAGGAGTATCATGCAATTACTTTCAATATTAGAAGTAATAATGCATAATATTAAATACGGAAGTAAAATTGCTCGGCATATACGATGAGATTAGTAGAGAAATGTCCAATATAATATTTTATGTTAAAACAAAGCCATTTTGCATAATGCTCGCATTTGGCTGACATGGCAAACAGCTGTGCAAGTTTTAGTATATTCAGCAATATTCTTTTATTTTCTCCTATTTTATTTCAAATTGTGGTCAATGTCGTATTTTTAGTACATATAAATCCATTTATGTGCGACTTGCCTCATGCAAGGTGCATGAGTAAAAGCCACCACTCTGGTGAGGTTATACTTAAATGAAAGTCTCGCTGAAAATGTGGGCACTCTTTCTACGCCTTCTTCTCTGGCCTTGGCACCGCTTATTCGCTTATAGCCGAATTAACAATAGAGAGTACTCCAACGAATATTTTCAAAGCTGTACCACTTTCAACCATCCTTGTGACATGACCTAGGCAGCGTAGCCGCTATCTCTTGATTCGATGGACTACGTTAATGTCGTCGTTATCTCTTACAGCTTATACCAGTCTCTACGATATGTGCCTCTCAAAAACTCTTTAAGCTGACTCATCGGATGTCGACATCGTCCAGGCTTCTGCACTATAAAACAGGACGGCTATGATGGGCGACTTGTAGTTCTCTTACGTCGAGGGAGGACTTTACTTTTCAATTTTCTAATCAGTTTAAAGTAGCAACTGTTGGCAAGAGTGATTCTGCGTTGGATTTCAAGGCTGACATTGTTGATTTTGTCAATACTGTTTCCTAGATAGAAAAAATTATCGGCGACTTCGAAGTTAACAGCGACGAGGAGGTGGAGTCGCGAATGCGATGACTGTATATTTGATGACAGGAGACATTTCGCTTTTCCCTCGTTCAGTAAGAGACCGATTCGCATCGCTTCTTTGTCTAACCTGGAGAAAGCAAAACTAACGGTACGGTCGTTAAGCCAATGATATTGATATTATTGGCATACACTCTTGTCATATATTTTAATTGGTCTATTTAGCTCTTCAATGCGTATTATTTTCTCCAATATTAAGTTAAAGAAATCACACGATAGAGAGTCACCCTGTCTGAAACCTCGTTTAGTTTGGAACGTTTTGGAGAGATTCTTCCCAATTCTGACTGCGCTTCGTGTATCATCCTGGGTCAGTTTACATAGCCGCATAAGTTTTGTGTGGATAACAAATTCATATATAATGCCTTAGCGGTAGCTAGTTGTCGAAGGCAGCCTTAAAATCTATGAAAAGTGGTGTGTATCGAACATTTTTTCTTGGGTCTTCTCCAAGATTCGTCGCATATAGAATATCTTGTTGCTGGTGGATTTGTCAGGTCTAAAGCTAAATTGATTCCTTTTGTTGTTTTGATCTTCCGACAGTGTGGTTCGTTCAGAACGAAACTAGGCATTGAAGATGGCGGAACGCCGAAACCGGCCAGTGGGCTTTAGCCTTACACACAATACGCTAGATAGGACCTTATATGCGATATTGAGGAGGTATTGAGGAGGCTTATCCCATGATAGTTGGCGCAGACCGTGGGCTCTTATCTTCTTTGATTGGGCAGATGACACACAGAGGTTCCATACGTCAGGCTTTTCATGCGACCATATTCTGCAAATAAGCTGATGCAAGTACTTTGTGAGTTCTTCGCCGCCACCTCATTTGAATTTTTTAAGCAGGCAATCGCTATTCAATCTTCTTGATAGTCGGGTGATGGAGCATCTATGCCATCGACGTCGATTGCGGTATCGGGGTCGCCATCTCCATTTCACTATCATTTCGATTGGAAAGTCTTACTTTCATACATCAAATAGGGTCAAGACAACTGTCACCAGATTGCCTCCTTAGTTCTTTCTCTTTCTACTAGAGAGTATTATTTTCCATCCATGCAAAGCCCCCACTCAGATCTATACTAAAACTTTTTTATTTTCTGCAAATCAAACAATTTCCTACTCCAATATTTCCAATACTAATTTGAGTAGATTTGAAGTTTTCTGAGATTTCAAAGAGCGGAAGAAACCTTTATAAGCACCGGCCTGTAGGCAATAAACTGCAACATCGACAGCCTTGATAAAGAGGGTTTTAATTTTTTCTATGTTTTTGAAATGTTGAAATTGTTTTATTTACGACATAAAACATAATTTCTCGCTGATTTATTCAGATTAATATCAGACAAATTGATTAATTTTTAAGGAAGCTTAATATTACTTACGCCCTCTTCATAAGATTACTTTTCTATTTTTCTATCTATCTGTCCATCTTATTATCACTTGTTGAGTGCACTCATATCCAGCACCACATAGAAAGTCCCCGGGCTGACACATAGATGGCGCTACTAGAATTAAATCCATATGATTTTTAGTTAGCCCTAACCTTCAAGACATGTGTATGAATTTTAAAGTTGTCGGATCATTTGTCTGTGAATTAGAGCACTTTGAGTGTAGCAACTTTTATTGTTGTGAGGGAAATTTTCAGTTAAAATAAAACCTTGGCTCGATGATGAGTTTGGACACCGCCCTATAAAAATCAACCATCAAGGTCATAATTTTAGACGTGATGAAATGAGCACCGAAGTCGGTGAACACAGCGGATGTCACAAAAATCAACGAAATGTTAAATTTATCAACTGAAAGTGTACATCATATCATTCACAAATACTTGGGTATGTGAAACCTGGATTCCGCGTTAGCTCACTTTTGACCAAAAATAACGACGAGTTGATGACTCGGAACACTGTTTTGAGATGTTCAAGCGTAATAAGCATGGATCGATCATTTCACTCCGAAGTCCTTTCGGTAGTCGTCCGAGTGGAGTGCACAGGATAAACCAAGCTCAGACTCCAAAGCGTGGAAAAACGCAACAGTTGGCTAGCAAGGTTATGGCGTTTGCATTTTGTGGGAAACCAATTGTTACGATCTTGCTGATTAACCTCGATGATTTCCTTAATCTTTCGGGTACGACCTCTGGATTGTTAAATAAAATCGCCAACTTAATTTGCAGTCTCTTTATTTATAAAGACTTAATTAATGTCCTTTTATTATTCGGTAATTCACAATTCAATTACAATTTACGTTACTATTTACAATCACTTGTATACAACTTTCACAATGTACTGTTCTTATTACTTTACTGTAAGGTAATCTCCACGAGTTTAATTCATAACTGATTCACGACTGATTGCTGACTGACTACTCTTGCAGTCGTATGTCGTCCTTGTTTGCTGCTTGAAAACGAAACCCCTGGAATAATCGCGTCGTTTACGATAATCGCAATCGCGTCGTTTACGATAATCATCGTTTACGATAATCGCCTCGTTTACGCTCTAGAACGTACCAGTTGTCGGCTCCTCTCTTTCATCTGTCATTCGCTTCGCATTTTCGCCACACTGCCCTCCACCTAAGTCTGATCGTCCCGATCAGACACATTCGTTGTTCCAAACGCAGCAAGTCTCTCTAGGTGGACCACTTTCATCTTGCTTCCTGGGCTCCCAACATTCTGGATTCGATACACTGCGTCATTTAGCCGTTTGATTACCTTATATGGACCCTCCCAAACGCATTGAAGTTTTTGGGACAAACCTCTCTTCCGTTGTGGACTGCACAGGAACACCAAATCTCCACTTTGGAAGCCTTCAGAATTCATTGCTTTGTCATACCTGGCCCTCAATTTGTAATGGTTTCGTGGTTTTGGCCTTTTAGTTGCTATGCACTTCTTGCAGTTAGCAACCCACTCAGCGATCGATTGACGACAACCAACCCAATAGAACCTCTGTTTGATCTTCTCCAGCATTTTCTTAATGCCTAGATGCTCTCCACTAGGACCATTGTGAAATTCCTTAAGAATATCCGGAATTCTTAACCTCGGAACTACTATAAGCTTCCGAGAGCACTGGCCATCTTCACTTTCCCATGCTCTATGCAAACAGTCAGATATTAACTCTAAACTGTTCCATTGTGCCCAGTATGCCTTCACGATGGAACTTCCCTTTGCCATTTGCTCCTTATTTGGCCGTCTGTTCACTTCCAATCCGCGCATTACCAATTCCAAGTCTGGGTCTTCTTGCTGACATTTCCTTAAGTGACTTGCCTCCCACTCTTCTGCTGATGTAACTGTCATTAGCCGGACGTCTATTATGTCTTCCTAACCCTCGGCTTTTGAGCAGTGCTTGCGTCGTCTTTCCTCTCTGTTGGAGCCCGACTGGCATTCGCGTGCGAAGTGACCTGCTTCACCGCAACTGAAGCACTTTTCACCTTGATTCTTAACACCACAACGATTCATTCCTGCTATCGACTTCAGAGTTTTCAATATTTCAGTCCTCACATCTGGTGTTTCTACCTCCAAACGCTTCACTTTGTGGGCCGGCTTACATAGCAGTGCCGCTGCTTCACGTGTCTGAGCATACGCAACCGTCTCAGCGAATGTTAACTTTGGATTCGCATAAGTCTCTCGCTTGGTGTACACGTCTTTAATTCCGCTGATGAACCTCTGGATTTTTAATCTCTCGAGATATTCAGCCGACGCGTGCCCTGTGGCTAAATGAGCCAATCTCTCGATTTCAAAAGCATATTCCTGCAAAGATTCATTGTGTTTTTGGTCACGCTGTTCCAGCTCCATCTGGTAAATTTGTCTTCTGTATTCGCTACCATAGCGTCTTTCCAGGGCTCGCATTACTGCGCCATAGTTATCCCTCTTACATTCGGGAATAGTCAGCAAAATATCCGCTGCAGGTCCTTTCAACGTAACAAATAGCGCAGCGGATTTTTCCTCGATGGTCCAATTATTTAACTCAGCCGTCTTCTCGAACTGGAGCTTGAAGATCTGGAATGAAGCTGTGCCGTCAAAGGATGGTGCCTCTACCCACGGGCCGTTCATCGATCTGGCTTGACGATGCAACTGCAAATCTCGGACACGTCGCTCGAGCTCGTTGATTTTGGTCTTAATTAGCTCCTCTATTTTGTCTTGTCGACCGAGCGAATCGTTGACTTTGCTCTCAATTAGATCCTGTTTTTCCTTAAGTTCCGCATTGTCTCTCTCCAAATTTTGCTGTATTTGCGCGATGGTTCCTCCTAAGGATGATATTTGCTCCCTCTGTTCAACCATTTGTGATGTAATGCTGTCATTCATTGCAGACATTTTGGCATCCAGCTTTTGTGATATGCTGGCATCGATTTGCGATATATTTTGTGAATTACGGGCATCCTGTGTATCCATCTTTTCTGATATCTTGGCATCCTGTGCATCCAATTTTTGTGAAATTGCAGCCAATAACATGTTCATGTCAATACCCGCAGATGAGCTAGGAGCCTTTTCTTGAATCTTACTTGATGGCTGCTCTAACTCCTTCGCAGAATCACTAGCCTCTTCCTTGTCAACATCCTTCAAGGATACATCTTCATCCTCGCGGCGGAATTCGTATTGGTTCAAGTCGATACCTTCGACTTCCATTGCTTCTCGCAGTCTCGATTGCAGCTCTGCCTTATTTCCTGTTGTAGACTCCTTCTTGAGAGGAGGTATCGTCAAATCTTGAATCTTCACCATTTTTCAATAATTATCCTTTGGAATTTATTTAACAATCCCACATATTTTTGCATGGAATAATATTCACTGTCTTCCTTGAAAAGGAAGGACTAACCGCAGCAATTATTATATAGCATTATTGGACCATTTGAAAGATGAAATCACAGTGAAATCGGTGGCAAAAATCCATGAATTTGGCTTCAAATTGCTTCCGCATCCACCGTATTTTCCAGATTAGCCCTCCAACGACTATTTCCTATTAGCAGGTCTCAAAAACTATCAATGTTAAGAAAATTTCGTCGAATGAAGAGGTGATCGTCGAAACTGCTTCACCCTTGAGGGGAACTATGTTGAATAAATAAAATGACTTTTGCCAAAAAAAAATTTGTTTTACTATAATAGATCGACGACTTTTTAATTGACCTGTTATATTAATACCACAAGTTTTAAGTCTTTCGAGCTACTTTTCCGTGCTGGTAATATTTTCCAAATTTTTTTTTTTTATGTATAAATTATCAAATTCATCAAATAATTACTATATTATATAATTTTACTCACATTTTCTCGCACTCCCACTGAGCGGTTAAATTTTAACCCACTCCTGCTGACGGTTGTCAGCCACGTCGTTATGTCAATATTTTCACTACAGCTAAATGCCGTTCAAATAATTTAAATTCTGTAAAGAGTACAAAGAAAAATACAAACACTTTTGTTAGTTATACTATACATACATATTCAAAACCAAACAGCTAAAGTTAGTTAAGCACATTTTCTCATTTTGAAATATAATTAATATTTGTGAAAGGCATTTTAGGCGAAAGTATGCATACAATAGATGTGTACATATGTAAATTAAGGTGCGAAAATGTAAGTGACCTATTTGAGTATGATCGATATACAAAGTGGTTATAATATGGAAAAACTTTTTTTATTTTAAATTTAAAATTTTTTTTTTTTTTATAAAATTTAACACCATATCTACTTCAAAAATGCTAGATCCTTAAGAAAAATAGGAGGATTTTTACGCAAAAGTGTTTCTAGAGACCAAAATGTTGTAATAAAGTACAAAAAAAGTGTTCGGCTTGATAAAAACAAGTACAAAATGTGAACAGAGCAAAGCTTGGCCAGCGACAAAAGTCTATCTTAAAACGATTTTTCGGGAGATATTCTGCAATCAGCGGTGTCCAAGTTACTGCTGAATGAAAAATATTTTTTTCATTTAAAATCACAACGCAAAAAGTGCATATTTTTATTTAAAAGAATCTTGTGATTTTGGAGCAGATCTGCTGTTAAAAAAACCTTTTATGAACACAACAAGCATAATAGGCCGATTGGTGGCTAAAAATTTGGAAAGAAACTAGCATCAGCCTACATTAATTTAATCCACAGCCTTCTTCTAAACACGGCGCAGACCGATTGAAGGTACCAGTGGAAATTACAGTTCAATAATGCTACTATGACTACTAAGCAACATATAAATTTAAAAAAAATCTCAGCACAAGTGCCAAAAATTGGTTTGAATATGAAATTTACAACAGAATAACGATCCAAACTATTTAAAAATATTTTAAAAGAACAACCCTAAGCAAAAATCTTGGTCCGATAGAAAGTTTGTGGCAAATCTTGCTTTCTGAAGTTTATTTCATTTCATTTATTGAGCCTTTGATTTAATTAATCTTACAGACTAGATGTACATATAGGAAACTAACAAATATTATATGCGTAAAACTTGTTGAATTAAGAAAACGAGTGCATTGGTGATTTTCTAAATGAATAGCAAAGACTTAAGGGGGGTTAAGTTACTCTAGAATTTTCGGCAAATGGTTTTTATTTACTTTCAAATGATACAACGTGATCTCACAAATGTTATCCCGGAATATAATGACAAATAAAAATTTCTAAATGCCCCATTTTCGTTCTCTAGTTGAAGCGTCTTTTTCAGTCAGTAAGGCATACTCAAAACTTTAAACGCGTTTATCTGAAAACTGCTTTTTCATGATGGCCGGAAACATAACTCAAACAATTTATAACTGATTCACTTGAGATTTTGACAACATCTTCAGAAGTATATTATCAACAGAAGTACGTAGGATTTTTTTATCTTGCATAGTTTTTTTTTTTATTAACAAATTTCGAAAAACTATTTAGGCCAAATTGTTACTTTTTCCTTTAGAGATCCGCAATTTTTTGTCAAAAATGCTTCTGTAGCTTTTGCTATTTACAAGCGGAACCGTCCAACAACTCATTAAAGTAAAAAAATATTACAGAAGCTGTGTGCCCGGCCCTGCTTCCCGAAAAAATGGAAACATCCTAGGGAGAATGCTGTATAGCCGCCATTTATAAATTAAATTTTTCTTAAAAAGTAGTCATGACCATTTAGTTATATGTGTAATAAATGCCTTTTGTCAAAAGTCAGATTTATTTAATAGTTTTCCAGAAAAAAATATCAAAAATGGCCGATTTCGTGGCTCTCTAGACTGGCCTAACCCCTTAAAAGATCGTAGAATAGCATACAGCCAGAAGTGTAAGAAGGTAGGTGATCGGTGAAATGAAATGGACAAAACGAATTGAACGACGTTGTGTACTTTCAAGTCTAGATGAGTGGGTAGAATAAAATCGATTCCAAATTAAGCTAGCATACTACAGCTTTAAGCTCCTAGAACATTACGTGTACAGGAATCTTGGTAATCGTCAACATATCATAGTAAGAAACCAAGATTCGATTGAGCTTTAGCAAGGGTACAGTTAATATGATTAATGAAGGTAAAACTCGTATAAAACAATACACCAAGATCTAAAAATTCATTAACAGACGAGAGCCTTGTTATCAGAAGAAGATAATTTATGTCGACTTGAGCATTTCTGTGCAATTTAAAAATGTAATATTAAAATATTTTTTGTAATTCAGAGACAAAGTGCTTCCTTGAGGTACCTCAGTGGTGGCCTATAATGTATATGATCTTTTATTCTCCATTTAAACAAAAGATAATCTATTGGAGAGCTAGTGACCAACACGGGATAGAAAAGAAGAATGAATATCTAGGCGCTGAAGTTTTCATAAGAAATTGTTATGCGTGACAGTATCGAAGGCTTTAGGAAGGCATCAACTTCCTCTCCTCTCTTAAATTCTGAGATGCAATAATGAGAAAGACAAGCGGGGTTCGTTAGAATTGAACGGCCGCTAACAAGATCATGCTAGTGTGGACTGATGGGGAAAAAAATTTCGAACAAGTCGATATTTGAGGTATTGATTTATTACCGAGAAGATAGGGTTACATGATGACCTAAGCGAGGTTAGGTCATTGAACAGCTGGACAACTTTGGTACGTAGAACCGGCTGTCGTGAGAGTTGAGTGAGATAGAACACTGGCACAATGAAGGTCTGGATTTTACTAAGACGGGACCTACCTCACCCTATGCGGGGTTACCGAATCTCTACAATAATAACAACAACAACAACAACAGGAAGAGAGAGAGGCAATTTTCTAACTGTCGTTATATAAAGTATATTTTAAGGAAGCGGAAACAGGCGAACTGCACTTTTTAAGTATAAAAGAAGAAATCTTGTCGCTATTTAAAGATTTTTGCTAAGCCGCAATACCATTCATTATCATTTATCATCTAATTTTATGACTGGCATATGGCCCAAGTCATGAGTCTGCGAAATTACTAGAACCTTATGCGCAGAAATATTCACTTTCCCAATATAATTGGATTTGAAATATTCATTGCCATCGCCATGGAAAGAACCGAAAAATCCTGTAGATAAAAGTTTCATTGTTACTCAAGTTTGTTCTCAAATTTTCATAAACGGAAATCAAAGAAGTTAAATTTACAAAATGTTTAACGCTCGAAGAAGCAGTAGCGCGGCCGTTGTTTCAACATGGCCATTTTTTTGGTAACTTCAAATTTCCAAATTCGAAACAAAATATTGGGAATTTTTTGCAAAGTTAACGAAAGATCGGAGCTAGAATGCCTCAGTAGATACGCTGGCTGCTTTTCCACCCTCGATTTTTTCACGGAGCGACGGACACCAAGAGCGATTACACCAGGTGTTCTAAAACTTATATAAAAAAAGTGATAAAATGAATGAAATATTACAATATGGGTATCAATCTGAAGAGATTAAAAATGCTTAATGAAAAATTAATTTTTTAACAGCTAGGTTGCAAAGCTTATATATTTTAATATTATATATTTTAATAGAAAAGAATTATATATTTAATAGAAAAGAATTGCCAAACACATTGCTGCACATTACTAAGGTAAATAGAAAACTTCCCGTGAATAAATTTGACAGCTGTCAGATCATTAATTTGCGAATTATAGTTTTGAGTGAAGTAACTTTTGTTATTGAGGAAAAAATGGATGAAAAGGAATTTCGTGTGTTAATAAAATATTGCTTATTGAAGGAAACAAATACAATTGAAACAAACACTTGGCTTAATGACGATTTTCAGGATACTTCCCAAGGAAAATCAACCATCAAGGATTGGTATGCTAAGTTTAGACGCGATGAAATTAACACCGATGACAGTGAACGCAGTGAACGCCTAAAAGAGGTTGTTACCGACGAAAACATAAAAAAAAATCCTCAAAATTGTTTTGAATTACCGTAAAATTAAATTGAGTGAAATAGCAGGCACTCCAAAGATATCAACGGAACGTGTAAAACACACCATTCACCAATATTTGGGTATAAGAAAGCTCTGTGCAAAGTGGATATATGCGCAACGGTATAAGTATATGCATTTCTAAAGCTTAGTGTTTGAAAATATGTTCAGTTTGAATATTCTTGGTAAGTAAAATAAAGTTTAATGTCGAGGCTACTAAACTAAAAAGAATTTTGAAGGCTTATGGGGCTTGCCATCTTTTTAAAATCTTAAATACGACTAAATTGTTAAGATAATGATGATACAATATGGGTATCAAATTGAAGTTATTTAAGGGGTTCACTTCCATCTGTCAGGCGCCAAAAACTCAAGAACCAGAAAATTTGTTGGGGTGAATGCATAATGAAACATTCGAGCTCATTCGAGGGTTCATCATTGTGATTATCGTTGTAGTGTTGAACCATGCGGGAATGCATTGGTATTGAAGAAAGAGATCTTTGACAAATATTTTGTAACTTAAAACTTAACTTAACTTAACTTAAAAAAGGAAAAATTATATTTTTCATCTTTACAGGCGAAACCTAACAGACGAAAACATCGCAAACTCATCAAGAAAGTGTGTCTATCCAAGAACAATTCGAAGAGTTCTGAACGATAACACCTTCCACAGTAGAAGCCTCTGTAAAAAGCCTCATATATATATATATATAAATATTTGGCGCTTTGTAACCGCTGAAGCGATTTTCGGCCGAGCTCCTCCCGTTTTTTTTTTTTGCCCGTAGCACTACCGCACAATTTTGAATATAGCAAACGAGCTTTTTTTGTTGAATGTTTATTTGTAATTTTTTTTCAGATATTTACATTCTTGTGTAACGGAGAAGGAGGAGGAGGATAGGGTTGCAGGTGAGTATTTTAACGTGAGTATGAAAAGAAGGTAGAGTGAAGTGACTATAACGGAAGGTAAGTAAAACGAAATTCGAATTTTAATTAAATTTAAAAATTTCATGGGAATTAGGACCCATGTCTTCAAGTAAATAAATTTGCTAAAAGTAAACACAAACTTGGACGGAGGTAAAGTTATACGCTTAGTGAAGAGATCATTTTGAAGAGCGACAAGACCAAAAAGTGTTTGTGGGCACACAAATATATATATGTACTTGGCGCTTTGTAGCCACTGAAGCGATTTTTTGGCCGAGCTCCTCCTCCAATTTGTGGTTTTTGCGTCTTGATGTTTTTACCTACAAAGTGAGGGAACTACAGTTTATTCTAAACCGCCTCCGAACGGCTGATGGATTTTTATGACGAGCTTTTTTACATGTCAGAAATACACTCGGAGGGATTGACATTCCCTGCCGAGGGGCGACCGCAATTAGAAAAATTTATTTTCTATAATTTTTGATGTTGCTCGAACCAGGCCTTCCGAATGGTAGTACGCAATGCTAACCGCTCGGCTATCGCGGCCGAAAAAAATCGTAAACTTCGCCTTTAGTTCGCTAAGACACATTAAAAAGTCTTATTTATAGAAGAATCGAAGTTCACTATATTCGGCAGCGATGGAAGGGCAAAAGTTTGGAGAAAATAAAGCACTGCACTTAATACCAAAAGTGTAGTACCAACAGTGAAGCATGGTGGCGGTAACCTAACGGTTTGGGGAGCGGTTGCGATAACTGGAGTTGAAAAAGCTTGTTTTTTATTGAGAGTAATATGGAGCGATTCAAATATAAGTCATTGTTGGAAGCTATACTGAAGCCTTCGGTGGACAGTTTTGAGCTTGGCGCAGGCTGGATCTTGCAACAGTATCACTATCCAAAGCACACGGCGCACATTATTAAGGATTGGTTACTTTATCACGCTCTAAGGCAACTACATACACCACCTCATGTATGTTATTGATTATTATTATGTCTCCTGTCTGGGTTATTTTTGAGCGAAAAAGTAAAAAAAATCAGATTTCCAGCTCCGCATTACTCCAAAATCGTCTAATTGAAGCTCGGGACAGTATTACTCTTTCAGAATTGACAAATTTAGTAGCTTCGATACTAAGACGGCTTCAAGCTGTTACTGATGCGAACGGTGGACCAACTAAATACTAAAAAAAATCATGTTGCCTGATATTAACCAAAGTTTTTGCGCTAAGATAAGTTATGTATGTACTGTATGAAGACTTTTATCAATGTTGGATTTACGGGTTTTTTGTCGTAACTTTACTGTTTCATGTTAAAAAATTAATGTTTTTTTTGGATAAGGAAAAATAGTTGAAATAAACTGTGTCGTTACATTTTCCAATAAACTTTTTGGACTTTCATTTCAGCGAAAATAGGCTTTTGTCCGCCACTGTACTTCTTAGTTTCATTTAATTATTTAATAGATATTAGATTTAAGTTCATTTCATTTTAAAGGGTTTTCCGATAGGGATGATATGATTTCCAATTGTTGTTTCATTTTTTTCTGTCATTTTTTTTTTCTCGTTGTTGATCGAAATAATGAAGAAATGAAAATATTGCTGCCGTTCAGGCAAGTGTTGCTGAAGTCCGCTTTTTTCGATTCCAAGACGTTCTCAAGAATTGAAAGTGTCTCAAACCACAATCAGGCGGATTTTGAGAAAGGATTTGGGCTTGCATTCGTCTAAATTTGTTCTCATTCATAAACTGAAGCCAATGGACCACCATAAACGTTGCGAATTTGCTGTTTTTGTCTTGGAACAACTTGAAAACGATAACGATTTTTTTAAGAAAATCATCTTCTCCGATGAGGCTTATTTTCATCTGAGTGGTGCGGTAAATAAACAAAACAGTCGATTCTGGTGCGAAGAAAATCCACAAACTATTCATGAACAATCATTACATTCACCTAAATTGACCGTTTGGTGTGGTTATTGGTCTGATGGAATCATCGGTCCGTACTTCTTTCGAAACGAAGCTGGTAGCATCCTTACTGTCAATGGAGAGCGGTATACATCGATGGTAACCAACTTTTTATGGCCACAATTGGGAGAAGTTAATCTTAACAACATCTGGTTCAAACAAGACGGGGCTACGTGTCACACAGGACGTTAAACAACCGAATTATTGCATGAAAGGTTTGGAGATTCGATCATTTCAAGAAATTGTGACACTGAATGGCCTGCAAGAAGTTGTGATTTAACACCATTAGACTACTTCTTGTGGGGTTATTTGAAGCCATTGGTCTTTAGTAATACACCAGACTCGCTTGAAGCTTTAACGTGCTATTCATGACATACGACTTGCTTTAGTGAAAAAAGTGCAAAAAAATTCGTTCCTGCAAAGGAAGTCATGGAGGTCACTTCGATTTTACTTCACATTAAATAAATAAATAAAAACATTTGAATTTCCTTAACAAATAGTCTGTTTTTTTTTTTTGTAAGAAATCTTATCCCTCTTATTTGAAAACCGGAGATATTATAATTGTAATAATTTGTTTTTCCCCCTGGTTGTAGTAATAAATCAAATTTATATTCCATTTTGAATATTAATTTTAATTTTAACTTAATTTCAGTAACTCTAATTTTAATCTTTTTTTAGTTTTTATTATTTTTATTTCAATTCAAATTTTTATACTTTTTCAAATTAAAGATTTCAATATTTTTATATAAATGTAAAAAGTGTTAGAGTCACCCTTATACGAGTACTAATGGTGGTGCCAAAATGAAAATAAACAAAAAAACGCTTGTAGCAATATCATTAAAAGGGGTCGAGTATCTGGTGCGTGCGTGCGTGCATTTGTTATTTTCACTGCGATTATATGCAAATGGAAACATAAACTTCATAATATTTAGAGGTAAGCACACATGTAAATATATGAGTAATCAAACATATATATATACATAGCATATCTGTATAAATATATGTATTTCTGTTTAAATGAAAATGGTAAAGCGAAAATTTGGTGCTAGAAATTTCATTAGCTAACTGCAATAAACAACACAAACTCAATGCCGCGCGGCTCGTTGCAAGGATATTCAAAGGCACAGGCACAAGCATACGCTCACGTAGAAACACACAGAAATTGCAACAACATAAATTTCCATTGCATACCGACAGGTAGTAGCAGGCAATCTCGAGCCTTCGAGTAAGCAAAATGAGCAGTGAAACGTAAAGTGTGCAGCGCCACCTACTGTTTAAAATGGATTTTGCGTGTGTGGCGGAGAAATGGGGGGCAAAAGTTAAAGCTTAGCAAAAGTGCAACCGTGTGAAAATAATTGTATACTTGCGTGCCCACGATGCATGTTCTGCGTTTCTGTGGTGTTGAAGTATTAATTTTTTTTGCTACATTTTCATGCTTACTGCGGTACAACAGCAGAAGCAAAGAGGAATAAATTGAAAATTTTTCCAGTGACCTATTTGAATAATATTAACACTCGCTTACACACTCACTCGCGGTTTAGTTTTTAATTTTTTTTCCTTCTTTTTCTTCGTTTCCCCCTTTTTTTTTTTTTTGTTTGCTGTTATTTTTCTTCCACCTTTGCTGGGTGTTAAGTTCTCAACACTTTTACGTCTCATTCAATCACAGAGCAAATCTCATGAAAAATGCAAATGACACCTGCTGCGCGCCTGATTGCCCGGACACCCCTTTCGCACGCTCACCACCCCCTCTTGAGGTTTGTCGTTTGTTTGTTTGCGTGCGGCATGGCACGCTGTTGGCTGTGTTGTTGGTTTGTTGTTTGTTTTCTTCTTTAAAATTTGTAACTGTTTAGACGTTTCCAAGTGTACGCAGGATATGCAAATCAGTCACATAATAGCTCATATACATATGTACATATGTATGTATGTATTTAGCCTCTAACAGTTCTAAATGACAATTTATTCACTCTTTATGCACAATTTATTAGATTACGGATGAGTTTAGTGACAAACAGGAAAGGAATACTTAAGTTTGGTGTAAATCAAGCTGTTGGCTATCCTGAGTATATTGAATTAATCAGCGTATGTACGTACATGTCTTCATATAGATCAAACTAAATATACTTTCAAGGGCATGAAAATTGATTGGCAAATGCGGTGATTAATAATGTGACGAAAATGCGAAGCGAATATCAGATTAAAAATTTAAAAATGGTCTAGATTCAGGATTTGACGATACCTCCCCTGCAAAGGGAGTTGGCAAAGCGAACATTACCGATAACAGGAAATAAGGCAGAGCTGCAATCGTGACTGCGAGAAGCAATGTAAGTCAAAGGCATCGCCTTGAGCCAATACGAATTCCGTCGCAAGGACGAAGATATATTCTGGAATGATATAGATAAGGAGGAGGCTATTGATTCTGCGAAGCAGTTGGAGCAGCCATCAAGTAAGATTCAAAAATAGGCTACGGAAAGGAAAGATCATCCTTAGAAGAAACAATAGCACAAATACAGCAAAATTTAGTGAAAGACAATGCGAAACTTAAAGACAGACAGGACAAAATCAAGTAAGGGCAAGGGAAGCAAAAGGAGCTAATTAAGACCAAAGTCATCGAGCACGAACGTCGTGTCCGATACTTGCAATTAAATCGTCCAATCAGATCGATAAACGGCCCCTGGGTAGAAGCACCAGCCTTTGACGGCAAAACTCCTTTCCAAATATTTAAGCTCCAGTTCGAGAAGACGGCTAAGTTAAATAATTGGAATATTGAGCTGCTGCACTATTTGTTGCGTTGAGGGAATCTGCAGCAGAACTTTTGCAAACTATACCCGAATATGAGAGAAATGATTACGACAGATTGGAAAGACGCTATGGTAGCGAACACAGAAGACAAATTTACCAGATGGAGTTGGAAAAGCGGGACCAAAGACCCAACGAATCTCTACAGGAATATGCTTCTGAAATTGAAAGATTGTCTCATTTAGCCATAGGGGACGCATCGGGTGAGCATCTCGAAAGGGTAAAAATACAAAGATTCATCAGTGGAATTAAAGACATTTACACCAAGCGAGAGACTTATGTGAAGCCAAAGTTAACATTCGCTGAAACTGTTGCGTATGCTCAGACACGTGAAACAGCGGCACTCCTTTGTAAACAGGCCTACAAGGTGAAGCGTTTGGAGCTGGAAAGTCCAGATGTGAAGAAGAAGATGATGGAAATGCTGAGATTCATCAAGGAGAATATTTGTAGTGATGCAGTCGGTAAAAAGATCAGTACCGCGAAGTGCTTCAGTTGTGGAAAAGCAGGTCACTTCGCACGCGCATGCAAGTCGTGCTCCAACAGACATTAAAGATGGCGGAAACTATGCTCAAAATCTGAGGACATAATAGACGTCCGGCGAATAAAAATTACAAGATCAGAAAAGTGGTAATGGATTGAAGTTGAACAGACGGCCAATTAAGAACAAATGACAGCGGAAAATCATATCGCGAAAGCATACTGGGTCCAATGAAGCAGTGAAGATGACCAGTGCTCTCGAAGACTAATAGTAGTTCCAAGGTTAAGACTTCCGGAGGCTCTTAAGGAATTCCATAATAGTCCTAGTGGAGGTCAACTAGGCATTAAGAAAATGTTGGACAAGATGAAGCAGAGGTTCTATGGGGTTGATTGTCATCAATCTATCGCTAAGTGGATTGCTAATTGCAAGGAGTGCATAGCAATTGGGAAGGTCCCTGCAAGATAATCAAACTGCTGAACGACGTAGTGTATCGAATCCAGACTGTTGGGAGACCAAGAAGCAAAATGAAAGGGGTCCACCTAGAGAGGCTTGCAGCGCTTGGAACAGCAAAGGTGTCTGATCCGTGTGTTCTAGAGCGAGAATCGATAACATTTCGATTGTTCCAAGCGGCAGTTGCGAACAATCGAATTGAGTATATAAGGTCGAAACTCAACTGCAAAAGGTATCAGTCGTAAGGGGAACGCGTTGGTGATTACACTACAGTGAAGTAATAAGTAATAGGACATTGTGAAAGTTGTAATTCAAGTGATTGTAAATAGTGAAGTGAATTGTAATTGAATTTTGAATTACTGAGTAATAAAAAGGCATTTAATAAATTCTTTATAAAATAAGAAACTGCAAATATAGTTGAGGAGTTTTATTTAACAATCCAGTGATCGGACTCGAATGATTTGGGAAATCATTGAGGTTTATTCAGCAAAATCGTATTTATAAATAAATGTATCGGGCTTAGAACAATCCTAGACTTCCAATAATTTTTATTTTATCGGTCTGTTTGCATGTACGTTCATCGGAGCGCCTTTCGGTTTGTTGGTTTGGAGGTAGGTAATACTGTGTTTATCGAAAAAAGTTAACTCCGTAAATTAGAGTAAAAGAATTTTTCGAATATTATGAACCAGAATGTTTTTATTTGGACATCTAAACTTACACCCTTCGTTCAGGAAGTCCCAAACTGTCGTTTTAACCTAGTGTCTCGACCACTTTTCTAAATGCGATCAACTCTAAGCAGAAAATTTTCGGCATGAAACTGAAAGCCTATCGAAAAAAATTCCATTTTCTCTTACCAAGTGGCTAAAAAGGTCCTTTCAACAGGAAAAGTAATATAAAACAGAAATAAAGATCATAGAAACTAACTCACTTGATCTATAAGGTTTTCCAATAAGTGTTATAAGATTTCTTTAAAAGAACACACTAATTGTTAAGTAAATTCAAATGTTTTTTATTTAATGTGAAGTTTAATCGATACAATTAAGTTCTGAATATAACATAATTCAAATGGGCTCCACGACTTCTTTTGCAGGGATGAGTTCGATGAACCCAATTTTTGAACACCTTTTCCACTAAATCAAGTCATATGTCATGAACAGCACGTTCTATATTGCCTTTTATAGCTTGAAGAGAGTCTGGTTTATTGCTAAAGACAAATGACTTCAAATAACCCCACAAAAAGTAGTCTAATGGGTGTAAATCACAACTTCTTCGAGGCCGTTCAATGTCACAATTTCTTGAGATAATCGAATCTCCAAACCTTTCTCGCAATAATTCGGTTGTTGTACGCGCAACCAAGTGTTGTTAAGACCAACTTCTTCCAATTGTGGCCACACAAAGTTAGTTATCACCGATCTATACCGCTCTCCATTGACAGTAACGGTGCTACCAGCTTCATTTCGAAAGAAGTACGGAACGATGATTCCACCGGACCAAAAACCACACCAAACTGTCAATCTATGTAATGTAATGGTTGCTCATGAATAAGTTGTGAAATTTCTTCGCACCAGAATCGACAGTTTTGTTTATTTACCGCTCCACTCAGATGAAAGTGAGCCTCATCGGAGAAGATGATTTTCTTAAAAAACTCGTTATAGTTTTCAAGTTGTTCCATGGCAAAATCAGCAATGTTGTTCTTGTGTAAACCTTTTCATGATGAAATTGTAAATATTACTGAATACAATGAAAAAAAAAAATGACAGATCATGACATATTGCCAAAGCAAATGGCCAAAACGACACTCAAAAATCATATCATCCCTATTGGAAAACCCTTTATAACAAAAGAAAAACGACGATTTCAAAAAAAAAGAAAATCAAATCCAATATCGTTTTGTTGCGGAGATAAGTCACGCATCGTAAAAGAGCCAATTTAAGACCTTGCGCCCTGACAACACAAAAAATTCGTCGCTTCACGAGCTCAAGTGCAGTGCAACTGCTCTGCAGCAAATGGCTTATAAGGAAAGTACCTCTCGTTTGGCAACAGTATTTTAATTTTGCTACTAACTCATTCTGTATGAGAATTATGCTAGTTCATAAAAGATTTCGAAACCGATGAAAATAATGCAGAAATCAGAATGCGAGCTAGGGACAAAAGTTTGTCAGAATTAACAACAATTTCAACGAGCCACATTTTGCGGTTTACCTCCCACTGCTTAATGTCATAACTTTAAAGTGGTAGATAATTTCGTTTATCTAAGAACTATCGACAACAACAACAATATCAGCCACGAAATCTAACGCAAAGTCAATCCTGTCAACAAACACTTGCTACTTTGAATTCAGTAGGTAATTGAAAAGTGGAGTCCTCTCTCGAACAAAAAAAACTGGCTCTGCAAGTTGTACATTGTTCTCGTCCTACTAGATTTATGCTGCGGAGGCCTGCCCCATAACAATTTCTGATGAGTAAAATTTTTAAATTTTCGAGAGAAAGTAAGATTTCTGCATTTGGATGGAGGTGAATATCGTAGGCAATGGTACAATTAGTTGGACGAATCGCTGCGCTAGCTAGGGAATCACTGCAGTTTTGAAACTTTTCGATACAATACAAGCCGATGAAGGCCGAAGAAGTGGGAGATCTCCACTCCACTGGAAAGATCAGTTGGAGATATAATAGGCTTTACTTGGTTACCCCAATTGCCGTTGAACGGCTAAGAGAAGAAACGATTGGCGCGTGAGAGATTGAGGCTCAGTGATATACTCAATTTCTCTATTCTCGTACTTGCGTCCTTCTCGCACATCGTGAGAACCCGACACATTGCATTGAAGGGTTTGCTAAAGTCTAATTGCAGCGTCTATTCGCCGGTCTGTGTAGCTGAGAGCGAGTGTCTGGAAGTATGCTGATCGCTAAATAAATATGTGCTTGGACAGAGAACTTTCAATTTGATGACGACAACTGCAAGCGTATAAAGGATCACAATTTGAGCACACGAAAGGCTGATACCAGTGCCATCCAAGAAGTGTGGTGGGCGAGGCAAGGACGAAAGAAGATAGGTCTTTGCGACTTTTATTTGGCCCTTTGTAGCCTGTAAAGTGGTCTGCGGTCAAGATCGTCCTAAAATTTGTGGTTTTACGTCTTATTGTTTTTACCAGCAAATGAAGGAATTTACAGTTTGAACTAAGCCACCTCCGCACGGCCGATGGATTTTAATATGGAATTTTTATATCATGTCAGAAATTCATTTGGAGAGCTTAATATTTTCTGCCGAGGGGCGACAGCAATTAGAAAAATTAATTTTCTATAAATTTGGATGTTTCTCAAACCTGAACTCGCACCCAGGCCTTTCGAATTGTAGTATGCAATACTAGCCACTCGGCTTTTGCGGTCGCCTTTCATTATAGTGGCGAATATGATGGAGCGGATGGCCACAAGCCCCATCTGCAATACCAGATTCCGTCACAAAGATATCCTACAGCATCTGTTATAAAAAAATCTCGGCCCTTCTACATGTCGCTTTTTCGAAACTTAGCATTCATTATATTGTCGTTACGACTATTTCTGCTACCAATTATACCAAGTTTTTTTACCAGCTTTGCTGTTTATCTTTAAATCATAGTCACAAAGAAGAAAAGTTGAAAAGTCAGTATTCTATTTAACTATTTTCGTCACAATATTGTATGGTACTAAGGTATATCAACAATAACGCGCCCCTCGTTCCTTCCCTTTGCTGTTTGGAGTCAGTTGGAAATAACAAGTGAGACCAAGTCGTTCTCCACCTCATCCTTAAAACGGAGTGGAGGCCTTCCTCTTCCACTGCTTCCGCCAGCGGGTACTCCATCGAACATTTTCACAGCTGGAGCGCTTTCATCCATTCGGACGACATGACCTAGCCATCGTAGCTACTGTCTCTTGATTCGTACAGCTCGTACAGCTCATCGTTCCATCGTCTACGGTATTTGCCATTGCCAACGCGCAAAAGATCATAAATCTACCGCAAAACTTTTCTCTCGAAAACTCCTAAAGCCGACTCATCGGATGTCGACATCGTCCAGGCTTCTGCACCATATGTCAGGACGTGAATGATGAGCGACTTGTAGAGTTCGGTTTTGGTTCGTCGGGAGAGGGCTTTACTTTTCAATTGTCTACTAAGTCCAAAGAAGCACCTGTTGGCAAGAGTGTTTCTGCGTTGGATTTCAAGGCTGACATTGTTTGTGTTGTTACTGCTGGTTCGAAATTGTTTACGACTTCGAAATTATGACTGTCAACAGTGACGTGGGAGACAAGTCGCGAATACGATGACTGTTTACTTCACGACATCAGATATTTCGTCTTGCCCTGATTCACTACCAGACCCATGCGATTCGCTACTTTTTCTAACCTAGAGAACGCAGAACTTATATCAATATCATCGGCATTATCCAATAGTTGTACACTCTTGTAGAAGATTATTTAGCCAGGTCTAAGGCCACACTGACAAGAGATTTCGGTAAAAGGTCAACCTTGAGGTGGAAGAATAAATTTGTGAAAGGAAGCCTCCAACAACTGAGCTCTTTAGCTTCGAATCGCCTTCACTGTGTCGGCTAAATAAAAATTCAGAGCTGAAAGACCTAAACAAAATAAATTGATTTTTCTTAAACTAATACATAATTATTTTCCTGCCGAGCTATCAGCAATTTTTCTCAAAACTCTAAACTCGACAATCACTTTTTGCCAATCAATTTTTATTGATCTCGAGCTCTGCTCTGAGCCGTCAATTTACGTTATTACCATTGATAGGCAGACACCTGCCAGGCGATACATGTCATTTATTTTTATTATTATTATTACCTTATTCACCTTTAATTTTACAGCTTTTTGAGGCAAATCTCAGACAAATTGAATTGACATATCGATATTGTGGCACATGGTGGATGTGTAAAATATTTCAAGTGATGCATAATGAGTTTGTTGGCCTTAAGAAAAGCATTGAACTGTATGCAAATAATATGGTGCATACATTATATTGGCATTAAGGCTCACTTCATGTTATTTGTGGTGAGTGCAAAGTATAAAAAATTAAAAAAAATTACTTTATACCAAGCAACATTTACACTTTAGGACGAATTTTTGGTTTAAGTTCAAGGTCTTTTTAAGTTTTTTTTTTTACGCATTCATGTACATGAAATTGTGCACTAACTGTGCTCCGGAGTATGTATAAATATATGTATAGCATAGCATATATATGACCGATGTTTCAGATTTACATCATCTAACAGCGGAAAATTTTGTATTCTACTAAGACAAATTCAAGTTAGTATTGACACTAGGGATCAATGTGATTGAATGATGGAATTTACAAGAAATTTAAAAGTTCACAAAAGGTTTCCATTAAGTTTTAGTTTTAATAAAATTTGAAAAAGATTACCTTAAAATAATTTTCAGTTGTTACCTAAGTTCATTTTGTCTTTATTTTTCACTTATTTTTTTTTACAACTGCGTATTAACCAAATTAAATACTTACACACATATACTCATCCGCTTGTAGCAGAATTGCACATACAAATGTTGCAAATGTTCAGTGTGACATCAGCTGCTTGCACTCGAATCAACAACAATGTAAGGAAATGTAGAAAATAGAAAATGAGAGCAACAAGCAGCAAGATGAAAAACAAACTTTTGTTAAGTGCACACATCTGGCAGAAATTACTCTCTCCCACACGAACGAGTTAATGTTGTGGAAAAAAATTAAGTCAAAAGTATTTTTTTTTTTTTTTTGGAAATCTTTGAAAACTATTTTCAGTACTACCATATTATAGGTATAGGTTCATATTTTCAAATAAATATTTATAAATTTTATGAAGTACAATATCTTGTACTTCAACTCAGAAATGCGAACCTAAAATTCAGCGGAAATAAATCAATTTATATCTAAAAATATTTTTTTCAATTAAACACTACTTTATAATTTATTTCCAAAGGTTTCACTCCATTTTTTAAGTACATTTGAGGATTATTTTTGAAATTTCTTGTCCATAAATCACTTTTCAAGCACTGAAATAAATACAGCATAACGCTAATATCTAGAATATTATTCTACCAAGCGAACCAAATCAATCAACATTGATTTTCTGACCTTAAAGGAGGTTTTAAAAATATCCATTTTGGTAGCAACTTCAGAAAACATAAAAAAACTACAAAACTGAAGTTGCATTTGTTAACTCATATCGTAAAGTACCAAAAGATATATATAACAGGTCAGTTGGAAAATCCCCGGCCTGGCACATAGATGGCGCTACTAGAATTAAATCCATATGATTTTTAGTTAACCCTAACTTTCAGAAAAAGCGTTAATAAATCTTACAGCTGTGGGATTATTAGTTTGTGAATTATAAAGTGTGATCCATTTCGAGGTTCCCTACTCTTTTAAAGAAAAAACCCAAAAAAAAAACCACATTTAATAAAATAATTATTATCATTAAAAAAACATTTTGGCACTTATTTTTTGAAGATTATTTCTTTCAAATGTTGGTCGAGGTTATGTCTCAGACAGTCCATGAATACAGTATAATTTTCGATGACTCCTTCGAGCATTTCGACTGGTAACTGGCGAATGACACGCATGATGTTTTGCTCCAAGGCCTGAATCAAATCGGGATAGTCCACATGGACCTAAGACTTTATCCCCACAGATAAAAGTCTAACGGTGTGATATCACACGATCCTGGTGGCCAATCGACCGGACCAAAACGTGAAATTATCTCCTCAGCGAATTGTTCTCTGAATAAATCCATTGATTGATGCGATGTGTGGGAAGTGGCGCCGTTTTGTTGAAACTAAATATCGTGGAGATCACGTTCTCACCGGCCTCATTTTTGAAAAAATATGAACCGATGATTCCAGCAGTCCACGAACCACATCAAGCCGTTTTTCTTTTCTGGCCGAAATGGCAGCTCTTGAATCTCTTCAGGTAGCTCTTCGTCCCAAATGCAGCAATTTTGCTTGTTTA
Organism: Neoceratitis asiatica; assembly: GCA_030068015.2. Taxonomy (NCBI): domain Eukaryota; kingdom Metazoa; phylum Arthropoda; class Insecta; order Diptera; family Tephritidae; genus Neoceratitis; species Neoceratitis asiatica. The sequence goes on from CM061527.1 coordinate 41,378,226, forward strand.
CATACCCACTGAGCCAGAAATGGGCCTCATTTGTTTCAGCGTTTTCGGCTCGAAAACGTCGGATCTTCTTGGAACTTTTCTAGAGCCCATAGAGCTAAGTGCTTTCCCTTTGGGGGTCAAGCGGTTTCAATTCTTGCATAAGTTGTATTTTGCACGCTGTCTTTCCATGATGGAATGCCAAACAATACTGAACAAAAATAACATGACAGTTTGACACGACTCAGGCGTGATCTATCAAAAAAAGGCTATTGAAAAAAGTACCTCTACTTGGATCACCCTTGAGCATTTTGAGTGAAGCAACTTTTGTTATTGTGAACAAAAAGGATAAAAATGAATTTCGCCTATTGCTAAAATATTGCTTTCTGAAGGTAAAATACAGAGTTGAAGCAAAAACTTGGCTGGATGACGTGGTAGCGGACACTGCGCCAAGAAAATCAACCATCAAGTATTGGTATGTTAAGTTTAGAAGTGGTTGAGCATCGAAGACGGTGAATGGAGTAGATTCTCAAAAGAGGTTATTACTCTATCTTAAGATATAAACTGAACGTGTAGATCATATCATTCGCGAATATTTGGGTATGAAAAAGCTCTATGCAAGGTGGGTGCCCCCGCGAGCTCCCTTTTGACCAAAAACAACAACGAGTTGATGATTCGGAGCAGTGTTTGGAGATGTTCAAGAGTAATAAACAAGAGTTTTTGCATCGATATATGACTATGGATGAAACATGGCTCCACCATTTCACTCCGAAGTCCAATCTATAGACATCCGAGTGGACTGCGTACGATGAACCCACTCCAAAGCATGGAAAAACGCAATAGTCGGATGGACTGTCTTCCGCCATGCCGAAGTCTTTATATCTTTCATGAGCATATGAAAAATACTGAGAATTGCATAATTCGATTTCTATGATTTTCAATGTCAATATTAACTATAATTCACGTCTTTAGAATACAACAAAGTTTTAAATCTGAAATATCGGTTCCAACAAATGTACGTATTACTGCACAGGTGCACCTGCCTGCCATGTTTGGTTGAAATGTCACAAAAACTGAGAGACTAGCTTGCGGACAAACAGTACAGACTGACAGACAGACTGAGAGACAGTCTCAGCTTGTCGTTCTGATCAGATCGGTTTAAATTTTGGCGGTTCCATCTCATCTCCTTTTGGTGCTTACCATTTTACGTCTATAAAAGGTATATATAAAAACGCAGATCTTTTTTTATATAACACAATATTTTTTGCTTGTTTGAAAACTTTTTTTTTCATTCAAAAATATGGTTCATCATATTTCGAAAACTTATTTTACCAAGCAAAATTTAAAAAAAAGTAGAAATTACCTTTAAACTGAAATCTCTGCTTCCGCGATTGAGTTTCGAAAGGTCAATAAGTATACTGTTAAATATATTAGAATTAATACTGCCAAAAAAAAGTGAAAGAAAAAAATCTGTAACTGTTTAACCCTAAAAAATTTATTCTCACAAGAGATAAGAGAAATTATTTACCAAGCTCTGCAAGCAAATCTTTATACAAACACTTTCATACAGACTCTTTGATACGTAAAGAAAAGCTAAACTCAAATAACACACTTTCTAAACCTAATTATTTAATCACTATAAATTACAGCAGATTTTCGCAGAAAAAATAAACAAAGCCAAAAAAGGCAAAAAAAATCAAATGAAAAGTTTCATTTCTCATTAACCATTTGACTTTAACGAAAATTCCCAGTTACACACGCTGTCTGTCATACCTAGCTAACTCGTGTCGTGTCAATATCATTTGCTGGCAATTAGCTAAAACGCATGTTACTCATACGACACGGTGGTCGCTTTGGCGCACAGCGCGCAACAATTTCGCTAATTGAATTTCTTTCGCTAAAGCAACAACACTTTAGCCAATTTTTGCCAATTTTCATTTCGCGCAGCATATATATATATATATACATATAAACATTTCTACAAAAACAACAACTCACTTTACTTATGACTTTTCGGTTGTGGTTTGGCAGATCAAGCGTTTAGTTAATGAGAGAGCGAAAGTTTGTTTTCTGGCGGGTTAATACAAAAAAAAAAGAAAAAGAAAATGAAGAAAGTAATAAGACAAGTTCAGTGTAAACCACAAACTATGAGACTGCAGTAAAGTGAAGAAATTACGTAATGAAATGCTTACAAATGCAATAAAACGGAATTATATGTGTATAGTGTGTGTATGTAGCAGTTGTACTTGGCTTAATAGAACAATAAGAAATTAAGCGGTACAAAGAGATTTTAATGAAATTTTCCTGCACCAAAAAATTAAATTTAGCACTAAAATTTTTTTTTTATTTTTTTTTTTTATAAAAATCTGGATATTATTTTTTATAAATAATTTTCAATTAATATTAATAATTTTATATAATTTATTTTGTCAGTTTAAAATATAATAATGCTTTTTGTATATACATTTAACATACATATAAATATATTTACTGGTAAATACATACAAATTGAAAGAGTTCCGATTTCATGGCAAACCTAAACAACACCATATCTTACGGTCAACTACACAGCTGCAATACAAATAGATTTTATACCCATTTTAAAAAATATACGCAATTTCTGACATTTTGGGAAAACTTTCGAAATTAATATGAAATGAAATAACTTTTTTGTGCGTACTTGTGGGTATGTGTAAACGAAAGCATTTCTTTATTTGTTTTTTACACTTTGCACTCACTCACAAAGGAGATAAACATCTGTGCGTCTGTATGACATAGACATCTATAAGTATAAGTGTTTTTGTAGATCAATTTTACAGTTGACGATGATTATCAATTCTATGAGCAGCCAAAAAAACAATTGGGATATTATTATATAGCCAATAACAGTCGAATCCAATACATATTTTTTTTGTCTATCCAACAAATTACAATAGACATATTGACAGCTTTAAACAGCAGGAAGTTACAAAATTGCCCTTGGTCAGATGGTCCAACAATGATGGAAAAAAGAAAAAGTGATATAAATAATATACAAATTTTTGATTTTTTACTTCATTCAGCCGATTTTATACAACAGTTGACAGGGGCGTGGGAGTAATGTGTTTGGCACTTAATACAAGATTAGCTTATTTTTGCAACTAAAAGATGATCCAAGTAGAGGTGTTTTTTTCAATAGCCCTTTTGTGGCAGATCACGCGTGAGTCATGTCAAGTTGTCATTTTATTTCTGTTTAGTATTGTTTGGCATTTCATCATGGAAAGACTTACGTCTGAACAACGTTTACAAATCATTCAACTTTATTACGAAAATTCACGTTCTTTAAATAATGTGGTTCGCGCGCTTATCTCAATTTATTGTCAACATAATCGGCTCACTGAGTACTGCGTAACTTTGCTGAATTTATGAAATTTTCGTTGTAAAAATGAATTCAAATGATAACGGTTAAGTATGACGGTTTTAGTACTATAAGTGATTTTCTTTTCGTTTCTTATGAAAAATTCATGTTTATATTTTAGGTTACTTCAAGATAATTTTGATCTCAATAAAAAAGTTTGAAAGATGAAAACTAGTCCTAGCGACACTCGTGCTAGTAATTACCCATAAAAAAGCTTAGAATTACTAAATACAAATTTGAAAAATAACATACACACAAAAGGTCTAATAGAGACAATAATTTCAGTACTTTCAGGAATTTTCTAAGAAGATTTTTTTGTTTTTAAGAAGATTTTGTAGAACTGGCACCCGCGTATGAGTAACATGATGGGAAATATTGAAAATAGCTATTTTTTACCACTAAACTAAAGAAGTACCAAACAATAATTAATTTTATTTTTATTTTAAAATCTAGTAAATATATGAAAAAAACTTAAATTGAAAATTGAAAAATTTATAATTTATGAAAGCAATATGCCATGGGTACCCTTCAGAACATAAATGAAGCATTTAACAATGTCTCCAAGAATCAGTCCTAAATAGTCTGGAAGTAGCTGAAGTGGAGCCTACCATCCTTCCACGGATAAAAAGTCTACTCAACTAAAGAAAGGTTAGCGCGGAGTGAATTGAAAACTGACTGAACTGTCTCGGATGTGAAGGGACACTAGTCATATGGCAAATGAGTTTGTGAAAGGCACCTCAGCCCCCTTACGCAGATCGTATAGCTATATTTTTGATGGGCAAGTTCCTATATACTATTAGTAATGCTTTACGACCTATGAATCTATGAATGATATCAACCAACTTAGCTCTTGTGGAAGTTCAATATAAAGGAGGGAATGAAAAATATAAAAAGATGACATGTGCCATGTGGGGCCTACCGACAGACAATGGTATTGCCAATATTTCTGTATGGTGCTTTAACGCAGCTATCAAACTCTAATACAAAAAACCCTTGAAGGAACCCCTTAAAGAGAATATATTGACCCACTGCATTTTGCATTTGACCGGAGCACCAAAAACAACTTCAAACGCGTCGCTGAAAAAGTTACTCAACCTACAATTAATCGACACTGCAGTTGAAAAACTTTGTGGTGACATCGGCTTTGAGGTGATTCTTTTGCTTTAGCTTTCGGCTATTCCGACCACAAACAAGATTTTGGCGGGTTAAGGTTTCAAGCCACATTAAAAGAGGATCAAAGGTACTGGAACATACGAATGGCAAGCAAGCTGCTCTGAGCTAGATCTCAGTATTTTCTAAGCAGAGCTCGCCATGACAAGGAAAGTCGCCAAGCTTACTAACACTGCAGGAACTCGCATCGAAAGCATTTTTATTGATAGCAAAGCTCCTACGAAACAACTGCATATCTACTGGGGTGAGCAAACAGGTCAACCAGTTTTTCGTGTTTTCGTGATCTCAAAAGCATTCAGTAATATTTTTTCAATATATATACTTATTGAAAGAAGAAAATACAAAAGGAAAGGCCATATTTCCAAAAATTTAGCTGGGCTTCTTACTGACTAACTAAGTGCTATGCTCAAGCAAGCCTAAGTATTTCGAAGCTCTAAAAAATCAAATAAATTCATTCGGTTTTCGTCCATATATTTTTATTTTCTAACTTTTTAAATATTAGCTTTTAAGAAAATTGAACTGCCCTTACTTAAGCTAGTGTCAACGATCAAAAAATCGTTTTTTGGAGACTTTTATATATAATTTTTTTTTTCAAATTTATGTTATTCCACAACAGCATATGTCACAAAAATATCCTTTTGTCATAAATTTAATATGACTGATAGCGGTTAACAGCTGTTGCAATTACTTACATAAAACAAAATTATTTTTTCGGCAAAAAAGTAAAGGGTGATCCATTTCGAGGTTCCCTACATTTTTAAAGAAAACAACACAGAAAATTCAAATTAAATGGGAAATGTTTATTACCATTCAAAAGAGCATTCTTTGGCATTTATTTCTGGAAGATTATCTTCTTCAAATGTTGGCTGCAGCCGCATCTCAGATGGTCCATCCGTTGAGTCCAATTTTCGATGACTCGTTCGAGCATTTCGACTGGTAACTGGCGAATGACGTGCGTAATGTTCTGCTACAAACCCTGAATCGAAGCGGGATTGTCCGCATAGACTTTAGACTTATTTTTGCGGAGATCAAGAGCTTCAATTTCAGGCATCAAATAGTCGGTTATCATGGCGTAATAACGGTCTCATTGACGGTTACGTTCTCACTGGCATCTTTTTGTAAAGATATGGACGAATGATTCCACCGACCCACAAACCACACCAAACCATTGTTTTTTTTCAGGATGAAATGGCAGCTCTTGAATCTTTTCAGGTTGCTCTTAGCCCTATCATCGAGCAGCATCAGTTCTTTCACAAGCTGTATTTTGTATGCTTCCAATTTAAGATCTCGACGAAAAGTCGTTCCATACGTCAGTCCGAGTTGCTGCGAACGGTGCCGAATCGTCTCATCTTCGTGTGCACTCTCTCAGCTACGGCCGCTATATTTTCTTCACTGCGTGCTAGATGTGGTTTATTCGGTCGAATATTATCCAATATTGAATGCTGGGTAGGCCGATTATGTTGACCTCAGTAGGCCGATTATGTTGACCATAAGATGAGCGAAACGCGTGAAACACATTCTTTACATAACGCGAATTTTCATAGTAAAGTAAAAATAAATGATTTGTAAACGTTTTTCAGGCGTAAGTCTTTCAATGATGAAATGCCAAACAATACTAAATAAAAATAACATGACAGCTTGTCAGGACTACAGCGTGATCTATCAAAAAAGGCTATTGAAAAAAGTTCCTCTACTTGGATCACCCTTTATTATTTTAGCATAAATTTAAGCTGACTACTAAATTCGGCATCAGCTGTTAATAGAAATGCCCAAACTATTTATAAACATTAATCAAATCATGCATACTAATGAAATTTATTTCGGTTTTGACTAAACACACTGAAACGCACACGCACTAAGCTTATAAGCTCACTGCCGTATTGAGTGAAATGTTTATTTTATTATTCAAATTAAAAAAAAAAAAAAATTATTTTTATTTTTAATTTTTGGAAAAGCAACCAAGCAATTAAATGAAATTTTAATGTATTTTAATTTTGATTGTTTTCTCACGAAAATCATTTAACGAAATGAACAGAGATTTTAATTTAATGGCAAATATCCGTTCGAAATACTACTGCACACACAAAAATACGTATAAATGTGTGTGTTTATAGTAATAAAATAATGTGAAAGTGAAATGAATAGGAATGAGAATCGGCCAAAATGATGAAATTGAAATGATAAATTATTTGCATATGTCCAACAGTAGTAAGAAGAATTAATTTCCGCACTTGGAGATGGCGCACTCGCTGTAAATAGTTTATGTAAAGAGAAGAAATAAAATTTAATTTATCTAACGCAAAGCTTTTCAGTGTGAGTATACTAAACACGCATACTTTTGAATATATATATTTACAAAAATAATATTTGAAAGTGAGTGATTGTTTATCGGCGAGTGGAGCAGAATTTTATTGCCGAGTTCTCATGCACATTCAACAAACTTTCCCTCAAAAATTTTCTTACAAAACCTGAAAAAGTAAGCCATTTTAATATATTTAAAAAAAGCGTTGCGAAAAAATGCTTTTAAGCGGCAAATTCTTACAGTCATTCAAAAATCAATCAAAAATGACTCGAAAATTAATCGAAAATTCCCAAGCTAATGTAGATCAATCACATACATAACATATATCTACAGTGGTGGACAAAAGTCTACATACACCGCTTGTATTCGTTGTGTAGAAAGTACTATTGCTTTACCGAAAAATGTGGGTATACAGTTTTATTTTGAACCCTTTCCTAATCACATGTATTAAAACAAATACATTCTCTAACAATAAATAAAACAATTATAGTGGAAAAATCAAAAATGGCCTTGACAAAAGTCTACATACACCACGGGTTTACTAGCAGTTATGGCGATATGCTGTATTATTATGGCGGTAAGGTACCTTTTGTTTTACTATTTTTTTTTTTTACGTAAGACGTAAGAGTCTTGGTTATTCAGCACAGAAATGAGAAGAAATCGTATGGTGAAATTTCAAAAATTTTAAACTTAAGTCGACCAACAGTACAGACCATTGTAAAAATCTTTGATAAAAATGAATCCTCCAAAAAAAAGCCGCGTGTTGGCTACCCGAAGAAACTAACTCGAAGGGACATCAGCTTTATTCTGAAGGTAGTGAATGATGATCCTAAAGTTACTGCTCCAAAAGTAGCCGAAAACATTGCAAGGTCATGAGGAAAGTGTGTACATTCTAGAACAATCCGTAGAGCTCTGAACGATAACGGCTTTCACAGTAGAACGCCACGTAAAAATCCTCTTGTCTCTGAAAGAAACGTAAACTCCGCTTGAAGTTCGCTAAAGCACATTTAGACAAGGGAATGGATTTTTGGCAAAAAGTCTTGTTTACAGACGAACCGAAGTTCAATATATTCGGCAGCGATTGAAGATAAAAAAAACGCCACAAATATAGTACCAACAGTGAAGCATATTGGCGGCAACGTAATGATTAGGGGAGCGGTTGCGACATCTGGAGTTGGAAAACTTGTTTTTATTGAGGGTAATATGGATCGGTTCAAATATAAGTCATTGTTGGTAGCTAATCTGAAGCCTTCGGTAGACAGTTAGGAGCATGGCACATGCTGGATCTTTCAACAGCGTAACGATTCAAAGCACGCGGTCAATATTGTTAAGGATTAGTTGCTTTATTATGCTCCTAGGCAACTATACACACAACCTCAAAGGCCAGATTTGAATGCTGTTGAACATGTCTGGTAGATTTTTGAGCGAAAAATGAGAAAAAAATAAGATTTTCAGCTCAGCATTACCCAAATAACATCTTATTGAAGCTTGGGATGGTATTACTCCCTCAGAATTGACAAATTTAGTAGCTTCAAGCTGTTATTGATGCGAACGGTGGACCAACTAAATACTAAAAATATCATGTTACCTGATATTAACCAAAGTTTTTGTGCTAAAATAAGTTATGCATGTACTGTATGTAGACTTTCGTCAATGCTGGATTTGTGTTTTTTTGCCATAGCCTATTTTATGTTAAAAAATTATTTTTGTTGCTTTTTTCTGATAAGGGAAAATAGTTGAAATAAACTGTATCGTTAAATTTGTGCGTCACTGTATATATGTATATATGATATGCAACACACGTTTCTATATATTATAAATATGTTAATACACTCATAAATTAATATTTCATAAAAAATATGATTGCCATTATTTTCATTTATTTTCATGAAAAAATTCGTTTATTGCAAAAAGAAGTGAAATTTATGGCGCTATGGCCAAACGATGACGTATGCAACAAGCAAGCAATACAAAAACAAACAAAAATACTTGCGAATATGCAACAAAAACATAGAACGCGATCATAAAAATTCAAACACGAAATTGGAAAAAAAAACTAAATTAAAAAAAAATATAAAAAAATTAAAATGAAAAAAAATAAATAAATAAAATAAAAAATTTAATGAAAATAAAAATAAAAATAAAAGTTGCTAAAAAGGAACAAAACCAGTACACATGACCAAACATAAATATTCCTAAACATTTTTTTTTATCCGAACACAAATGAAACAATAAAAAATTGCGATATTAATGACCAGCTAATGCAACAAAATCTCAAAATGAAACGATGACGTTATCAGTAATCCCGACAGTGAGGCAAAAAGAGAAAAGAAAAAAGAACAATTGCATAGTGGAATGAGGAAAGAGTATAAAAAAATGTAAAAAGCGCGTGTTAGTTTGTTTATAAAAATTGTTTATCGCTTTGTATTTGTATATATATATACTATATATTTGTTCATACATATATGTGTTAATATATACACTTATATAAATGTTAAAGTAAATTGTTTCTGTAAACATATTTTTTTTGGCTTTCTATTGTTAGTTTTATTTGTATACATATGACCCTGAGATATGTTTCATCGAAAAAAAAGAAGAAGAGAAAAATTAACAAAAGCACGGCTACTTGAATCATCATCAATAGAAACCATACAATGGAACTTAATAAAAGCAACAAAGGGAACAAAAAAATAATTTTTTTTCGTTTTTTTTTTCATTTTTATTTGATTGGCTTGTTGCTTGAGTCATTGCATCTTTTATCGACTATTAAATGACAATAGAGGACTTCCTTGAGGAGAGAGGTAGATGCTCCTACTTCATTTATCAAATGTTGAGGAGAATAAAAACTTAACTTCTTACAAAAAATTTTTTTTTATTTTTTAAATATTCCTCCGTCCGTTTATAACATTTTGTTATCTAAGTCTTCTTCTGAAGCAGCCATCAATTTGTAGTTTTTATATTTAAAAAAAAAAAAACCCTGCCTATGTGACTTTGTATTTAAATTATTGAAAAATTGATTTCCTTAAAACTTTGAAAATCGCTTTGAAGCCATCTGAGATAATCATCAGCTACATTATGGCATGAAAATGGGCAAGCTTAAAATAATTCAAATAGCTAGCTGGTCAAGCCTAAATGTATGCAACATTTCATTATTGATATTCTAAAACTCGGATTTTCCATCTTGTGTTTCTTCAAGAGAGCCGTCCGTTGTAAAGATAACATTGCCTACATTTAGGGTCTTTAAATGGATCCTTGTAAGGACAACGTTATCTACATTTAGGATTTATTTAAAAAGTTCAAAGAAAAAATTTACTTAGGAAATTTTATAATATGACAACGTAAGTCGTCTTAGTGCTGAGGTTAATATTTTAATATTATTACTTTCCCCTTTCAGTTTTTTTAAGAGAGGCATTGCAGAGATTGCGTTACGTATAGTTAGGGAACATTCGGCAACAGAAAAAACGAGGCCCTGAAGCAATGAAAGTGTGCAGCGATTTAATAATTTAATATTCAGATTTTAAATTCTTGAAGTAAATAATTAATAAATATTAAAAAAAATTAATATGGATACCCCATTAACATACGAAATGATGATATTTCACAGTAATTTGGACTTAACAAATCATTTTCATCAATTATTAGAATATCTTTCTTCCGAATTTCTAATGCTCAAGTAAAATATTCTTATCCTTGTAGAGAAAAACATTTGAATATATTTTTTAATGTAGCCAAAAATCTATTCTGTCTTTTCAATTGTAATACCATGATGTTGACCAGACCACTATGCTTCACTATTCGTTCACTTCCTAAGTCTGTTATCTTAGGCAGCGTAGTCACAGAAGTGATGAGAGATTGGTTCCCCCACATCATCATCGGCAGCACCTCTTAAATTCTAGAAATTCTAGACTTTCTGCATCATCATAAAGCAGTGTGCTACCCGGACTTCAATTACTATTTTTATCCCATTAAGGTCAAGTTTTTCTAGGTTTATCGTATGACACAATGAATTTCAATATTCATTTTTTTTTTGTGTCATAGGTAAATTCTTTGCGTAGCAGTTTGAATTTATATTAATGCATTCTTTGTCGTGCCTTGCCTGCCGAGTTTTCTGGTATTATGATTACCCTCAATACCCTTGTAACCAGTAATCTAAGTGAGCTATAGACTTCTCTGCTTTGTAATCTCTTCTGAAGATAGGTGATAATCCATCACATTTTTTTTAAATGGTAATTACTTGAAAAAGACCTCTTAGAAAGGGTTGACCTTCGATTTGTTCTTATATACATATGTACCTCAATCCTGCCGATCGGAGTTTACTTTCCATTCTTTCCTTCTGCAGGTCTGCTCCAAATAGTCATTACTGTTGACAGCAGTTGACCAACAGCGATCTGTGCTGACTTATGTGAATTGCATATAAAGGATTTTCACACATTTCATATTTAAGGCTTCACTTGGCAAGGTCACTGGTACACGACTCATATAGAGGGTTATTAATTTTGCAGTTTCAAAAATAAACGTACGGAACATGCACTTGAAATAATTTTTTCATAAAATTCCTTTTTTATTACAAAATTTTGAAACCTGGCACCATATTTGAAACACTACATCTTTCAAATGATCGCCTCGTAAATTTTTTGCAAACTTCCATGCATTTGAGGTAATTTTCGAAAACTTTTTGGTACATATCGGGTAATATCAGTCATAACTTGACGAATGTTGGATTTCAAGTGTTCAAGAGTTAAAGGTTTATCCGCATAAAAAAGGTCTTTCGCGTAGCTCCACATGAAAATGTCCAACGGTGGCAAAACGTACGATCTCGGTGACCAATTGGCATCGCCAAGGCGAAAGATTACCACGATCGGGCAATTCACAATAAAGCCATATTTGCTCGTGTTGTGTGGCATGTCGTACCATCTAGGTTAACCATATATTACCCAAGTTGTGTTCTTCAGTTGCAGACCAAAAGAAGTCGGTTATTATACGATATACAGTCTCGCCGTTATCGTTTTCAAAGAAGTTAGGTCCAATTACACCAAAGAGTACATCAGATAGTAAATTTTTTTTGGACGATTATGTGCCCCATAAATAATCTCCTCTTAAAGCACGAAATGTGGCCACGTTTGAATCACCATTTTTTTAGTCGGTTTCAACATTTTTAACGCGTTTTGTGGTTACTAAGCGATCCATTTTCATAAATGCCCAATTTTTAACTAAAACAAATAATTCTGCTGCGCTTGACAGCTAAGTTTGATAGATGTCAAAATACTGCCCTGCACCTTCGAAACCACTAAATGGATAATCGTTTATATTAATCATCACTATACAGAATATCGCACCTACTTATCGGCCTTCTTAAGTAGCCTACTTATAATATTTTTACGTAATTGTTTTATCTTAAAATATCAAAACTTATTTATAAATATGTATGTATATTTAGCTTTTATTATTCTAACATGAATTGTATAAATAGTAAGCAACGTGAAGTAAACATATGGAAAAGTACATATTTATCAATTGTGCTCCGACGAATTTCTCTTTCTCCAATTTACATACATATATATATAGTTTATTTTATTGTTTTATTTTTTTATTTTTTTTTTTATTTTTTTTTTGGTCTATATATATCATATATATGCGAGTATATATTTTATTGTTTACTCTTCCTATCCAGCACATCTGGCCACATGGTCATTCATAGCAAGTTGTTGTTTACGCTTACATTACTGTGGCTTCTTTGTATGCATCCGCCGTTTGCTTTAGCTTCACATTGACACGTGTACTTGTTTGGCATTACATATTGTTTGAATTTTTTTTTTAATTTTTATTATTTGGTTAAAGTGGGTAAATATAATTTTTATGTTTTTTTTTAATTTTTTTCTCTTTATATTTAATTATATTTTTTTGTTTTGATTCAATTTCTGTCTATTTATCTTTTCATACTCAACATTGTATATCCGATATAAACACAATTGTTTTTTTGAACACTTTTATATACAAATTAATGATTTTTAGTTAGTTGATTTATAATGGAACGATTTTCCGTCATTCCTTGTCAATTTTGGTTTTTCGACAAGCCGGTTTCGGCGTTCCGCCATTTTCAATGCCTAGTTTCGTTCTGATTTTTATTTAATAAATAATATTTTCACAGTTATTTTGCAATGCTTTAATCGAAATATAAATGATATACTAGAGGAATTCTTAAAAATGATTCGCACAAAGCAATGAAAAGATGGCTTTTAATCTATAAGTATATAAAGGTTCCTTACCTTTTTAAATAAAATAACACATAAAATTCAAATTTAGTGGGAAATGTTTATTATATTATTCGAAAGAACATTCTTTGGCATTTATTTTTTTGCAGATTATCTCTTTCAAATATTGGCCGCTTCTACGTCTCAGATGGTTTATCCGTTGAGCCCAGCATTTCGACTGGTAACTGGCGAATGACATGCATGTGATGTTTTGCTGAATCGAAACGAAATTGTCCGCATAGACTTTAGACTTTCCATATCCCCACAGGAAAAAGTCTAACGGTGTGATATCACACGATCTTGGGGGCCAATCGACCGGCCCAAAACGATAAATTATCTGCCCACCGAGGTGTGCTCTCAATAAATCCATTAATTGATGCGATGTGTGGGAAGTGGCGCGGTCTTGGTGACACCAAATGTCGTGCAGATTACGAGCTTCAATTTCGGTTATCATTGCGCAATAACAGTCGCCACTGACGGTTACGTACTCACTGGCATCATTTTTGAAGATATATGAACCGATGATTGCACCGACCCACAAATCACACCAAAAAGTTGTTTTTTGTAGATGAAATGGCAGCTATTGAATCTCTTCGGGTTGCTCTTCGTTCCAAATGTGGCGATTTTGCTTGTTTGCATACCAATTAAGTCAAAAATGGGCCTCAACGCTTAACATTCTTGGAACCTTTCAAGAGCCCATAGAGCAAAACGATGTCACTTGAGAAGGTCGATCGGCTTCAGTTATTGTGCAAACTATACTTTTTACGCTTTCAGTTTAAGATCTCGAAGTAAATGCTCCAAGTCATTCCATACGTCCGTCCGAGTTATTGCGAACGGCGCCGGATCGACTCTCCACGGCCTTCGTGTACACTCTGAGCTACAGCCGCTATATTTTCTTCACTGCGTGCTGTACGTAGTTTTTGCGGTCGAGTGTTATCCACAAATTAATGCTTGGTCGATTTTGTTGACCATAAATAGAGCGAAGCGCACGAAACACATTCTTTACAGAACGTGAATTTTCGTAATAAAGTTGAATGATTTGTAATCGTCGTTCAGGCGTAATTCTTTCCATGATGAAACGCCAAAAAATACTGAACAAATATGATATGACAGATTGACGCGACTCACGCGTGGTATGTCAAAAAAGGACTATTGAAGAAGGTACATCTACTTGCACTACCCTTTATATAAAAATGTTTTGTTAGTTTGTGTACGCTTCAAAAATTCAAAAAGTTCTGCGCCAATTGAGCTGAAATTTTAGCATTTTTATCTATATCTTGCATCAGTAAAATATCCGCGAGAGGTGGACCTGGGACTGACCTGTTCGAAATCGTATTTATGCTTTAAATTACTTGAAATTTGGTATATAAATGCTTTTTTCTTAGATTAGCAAGAACACTACTTTTCTCTGCGGTAGGTGCACCATGAATCGACCTATTCGAAATCATATTTCGATTTACATGAGTGATGAATCCCGATTTAATTTAAAAAATTTATTTATGCTTCGATTTGATTAAAATTTTAAACGATACATCTAAGTGCACCATGAATCAGGAAAAATTTCAATTTGTTTGAAATATTTCTTTACGGGAAAGGGATCACCGACAGGCAGAAAAAAATTTGGATATTTTGAATGTAAGCATAGGTCCGTGCGTATTTTTTTCAACAAAGAGTTATTCAGTATAAAATTAAATTTTTTATGTATAAAGCAAAGGAAATTCTTAGTAGTTGCTTATAAAAATCTCCCAAAAAAAATTGCTTAGCTGCTATGGAAATAAATAAATTTTACTCACGTTTTTTTTTCTTTCGGAAATTCTATTTTTCCATGTATTTTTTATGGGAATGTTTTTATTTACTTATTTATTTGAACTTGAAATCGCTCAACCACATTATACATGTAAAATATGAAATCTACAAATATCTTTTATAAATTGCTTGAGTAGTTTTTATGTATGTATATTTACACTGCAACATATTTGTGGCAGACAAAAAATTTATTAACATTTTCATGGAGTGAAATATAAGAAATGTGTTAGACAATAACTTTATGTAAATGGTACATACACTAATAACGAATTAAATATGTTGGAAATTGAAAAATTTTCGGTAATAAATAATGCATATAAATATAAATAAACAAATATTTTCTTTTTTTCCATTTTTTAGTTTGTTTTTTTAATACATTCTTACTAAAATTTTTTTTTGCGTGAACACTACAAAATTGAGCGCAGTTATTAATTTAAATTTTTAATTATGATTGTAATCTGCTGGCAATTTTAGTGTGGTTTTTTTTAGTAATAAATGCATACCCATATAATTATATATGTAATTTTTTTTCGCTTAGAATTTTTTATTTTATTTTTTATTTTTATTATTTTTTTACTGAATTATTATTATTTCACCATTTCTTTGTTGTTTTTCATCAATTGGAATTTATTGTAAATATAAAAAAATCTCCTTCAAAATTTAAGTAACAAAAACTTGTTGTAATTTTCGGTCGGTCGCTTATACGCACGAGCGCTCACTTGAGTGATTTTATATTAGAAGAAACGCTGAAAAAATAAATATTTCATTTATTGCCTTAATCAAGTTTGCTCGTTGATCACTTATCAATTGGCGCTGTGTTTCTTCGAAAAACACTTTGTTAGCCACAATCAGAAGTATCTAGCACAGCGCAGTCGATAGGTATATATGCCTTCAATTATTGCTTTTTATAACTTTTGTGTAAATATTTACTGAACAAACACACTTTTATGCTGACCTTTTAATGATAGCAATAAATTTGAGTGATTAAATAAGCGAGGACGAAAATCGAAAAAAAATTTAAATAAATTTATTTTTGGAAATAAAATAAAAATATTAAAGATATTGTCACTCTTTTCTAAATTTAAAGAATTTTCAGAATATTTCCCACTTTTTCAGCGCCGAAAAGTATGCCTTACGTCAAATTTCCATGATATATGGAATAATTATTTGATTTATATCGGAACGAATTTCCGTCATCCCTTGTCAATTTTGGTTTAGTAACACACCGGTTTCGGCAAAATCTAGTATCCACCCTGTCGGAAAAACACAAAACCAAATCAACTCAGAATAATTATTTTTTGAAATTAAAATTTAAAAAAAAAGAAAAAAACGTTGCATACTTTTCGACATACGCATACTCTTTTCATACAGTTCAGAATTGCTTCATATATACTTCCCAACCGACTAACAAAAATTTTTTATTATCAACTGAATAGCAACATTAAGTTCATATATATATATATTAAATTCCAACTCAAAGTAGTAATTCTTAAGGGCATTATTTTTTTTAAATATAAGCTTTGTTACTTTTAAGTAACATAATATTTATAATAATTAACTTATTACTCATTCCATTCAAAATTTTTTGATATGTAAGACATATCCAGCGATCAGTCAAGTTGTCTCAAATGTGAGTAACACAAATATCTTTTCATTTTTCTTTTCCTTGTCCGCCCATATACGTACTTACTGCTGATAATGCATATTTTCCGGGGAAACCGCATCACGTACGCACAGAAATTTAATACTGAAATATGTGTCACCAACATTTCCTTCAATTTTCCAGTTACCTTCCTTTGATATTTCTTTTCTGTGGAATTTTCCACCACTTGCCTATCATTATTTTACTCCTGCAGCCACAGATGGGCTTGTTGTCATCTCTGACAGACAAGTGATTTTCATCTGTGACTGCTGTCACTTGGAAATTGAATAAATTGAAAACAGCTGGAGGTGAAAGAGAATTACATGGAACTTACATACAAACATACATACATATATTTGATGAAGCGAAAATGATAATAAGGAATATGAAAGGATTGCAAGGAAGTTCAAAAGATTTTCACTGAAATATGCGGTTAAACACCTAGGAAAATAGTCAAAGTAAATGAAATGGAAGTCAAGGTTAATGCTTATCTGAATAAGTGGCAAAAAAAAGGACTTATTTTTCGATCTACATTTTTATTCACTTCTTAGACTTTTATCTGAATTTTCCGCAAATTTAATGAAATTTTTTCTTTGCTTTTTATTGAGATTTTCACGCCTGATACACACACGCGCATATAATACAATTTTGTTGAGCCTGTCATTAACTGTCAATAAAAGAATTTTACTTCAGCAGACGTTAGTATACCGGTCATAAAACCGTTAGCCCGCATGTCAAGCGAAGAAAGTGTGAATAGAGAGAGAGAGAGAGAGAGTGAGTAGCTATGCAAATCTGAAAATAAAAAGTTAAAAGAAAATAACAAAATTTTACGACTCACGTACTCTGCACACAAGCTCAAGTTTTTTTGGAAGGTATTTGAATTTTGTAAAGCTAACGGTTATCTATTGTATACCTGAGAGAGGAGGGGAAATGCTCTTTAGCGGAAAATCACACTGCGCTAATTTGAATGAAATAAGGCGTATTTTTTTTCTCTATACAAAAACATTTAAAAAATTCCTGAACTAAATTCTCCAATATTGCCTAAGCTTGGAAATAAAATAAAATTTCCTTGGAACTTAAATAAAATTTCCGTGCTTAGTTCTGAAAAAATTAACTAGAAAACCACAATAATATAAGCAGTAGATATGACACAGCTATTGATAAGGAGGATATAGAGGTTTTGTGTACAATTCCACGCTAGTGCTAAAAGTTTTGACTGCTATTTGACTTGGGAGTGGCCAAATATGATTACACTTCTCTAAATCCCGTCTCCAAAATATAGTTTAGTACACCTTTTCCAGATTTCCTCGTTTACTCTACCTCTTATATTTGGTTTTCGGTTTCCCATATCATATTTCTAGTTTCCCTTCTATTTTTTGACTGAGTATTAACGTCCTAAAGTCCTTATTCTATTTTCCGGTTTCCAATCATCACATATTTTGGGTTTGGTTTCTCATATCGGTGTTTTTAGTTTCTTGCATTCAATTCCTAGCCTCTTATATCACGGGCTGTTAATTCCTCTTACTTATAATTGCTCCGCCGTAGTAGGTCTCTTGCTTTCCCAGTCTTCGACCTCCCTTATCCAGTTTCATGTTCTCTATATCTAGATCCAAAATTCAGAAAGCAAATCAATTGAAGAAAGCAAAGATTAAAAAATATATATAGAACTCGAGGTAAATAGGTTCAAGCACGTACTTTGCTCTACCTTACATGTATTAATGTGTATATATTTGTATATGTCTCAACGCAGAAGGAAATGAAGTAAATAAATATTAATGTCAATATTGAAATTTTATAGACATTTCACGTAGAAAATTTACGACTAGAGATTTCGAAAAACAAACTGAGAGTGAAAATCATTACGGAACTTTTGGATTTTAAATTTCAGAAGACTGAAGAAAAGTATAAAATGAAAATGGTTGACGAAAAATATGGAAAAATATTGAAATCCATGATGCAATAAGGACAGGTGTTAAATGTTCACTTCCCACTCGCTCTAATTACTGCCTTAAACTCCCTTACAGATTGCAATTTGCCTCTTTGAAAAACCACATTTCATGTTAGAGTAATTTTCATGAAAAAGTACTAAAATAGTACTCACCCCAGCACGAATATAGATCAACAAGCGTCGGCATCACTGATCAATTTTTTTGTTTCTTATACTATATATTACAATTAAAATAATTTCTAAATAACATTTAGGGAGTTTAATTTTGAAAATTTAAGTAAAAGAGTAAATAATTTATTTTGTGTAAATGGAAAACTCATTGAAATAAAGAATTAATTTTTTTAAAGAATTAACTTTTAACAACAACAAACTTTTATTATAAAAATAAATGTAGACAATCTTAAATCTTATTGCGTTTCCAGTTTTCTGAAAATGCCTAAAGCAAGTTGTGCCTTATGTGAAAATATGAAATTAAAAGAAATTAAAAGAAAAAAACCTTCATAAAATATGTTAACACCCGGGGCAAAAATATGAGGTTTGTATTTCTCGTCTTCGGATTTCTTATCTGGCTCTGATCAAAATCGTTTTAAGTTATGTTATGAAATTAGCGGATCAATTGTTTTCACATAGTACGGCTAATGTCATAAGACGCTGCTACACACCTACATAGGCTGTGCATTTACAATGCCGTGAAAACAGCACGTTTTTTTTTTGAAATTTTTAACGATTGGTTAACAATCAGGTGTTCCCCTTCAAAAGCCTTTTTGGTTTGCAGCAGGAGCAATTAAAAATTCTCTCCAAAATGGACCAATATGTGAAGAAGATGCGTGTAGGTAGAAGCACTACTTTGTTGCCATTTCAGAAAGGTTTACTTATAACAAATTTTTCCTTGCGGAATTTATATCAGTGCGTCAAGGAAGAAGATATGGAATATATCTTGACGTAGCGTTGGGTCAAGACACAGTGGAATATTTTTTTGGGCTATGCGTGCAAGAGGGAGCTTACACGGGCATCCAACAGCGACACAATTCGAGTATAGGCTGCAAAGATATATATTAGTTAAAAAACCTAAAAGTCCTATTAATTTATCGGTATTTTAATCAAACATATTTATAGCACGAAACACAGAAACATTGACAATACACGGAAACGTTGAAGAAGATGAAACTTAATTACTGAATTTTGACCTAAACTATGGATTATTACTTTATAATAAGATCACCGCATTTTCAAATAAAATAAAAGCACTTGAGGAATTGTTTTTATAAATTTAATAGTCAAGTGATCGAGGCCAAAATTAGATTTATTAAAACATTATTCAAAACAAACAAAAATGGGATTGCAAAATTGATGTAAAAAACTTTTTTTTGTCGAAATGTCGAATGTATTTGCATCAAAAAATTAAATACTTTAATAAAACGTTCATAAAATATGATTATTTATCTCGTTTTACCAAGTACGTTTGAGATTATAAAAGTTAATGTTACACTTTTTGCAATAAACTAATGGTAAACTCGTTTTCAAAACAAAAAATATTAAGAAAAAAATCGTACTGAAACTTAAAAAGAGGAAAAGAGTATTAAATTTTGATACTATTTCGCAAATCGGCGCCCTTTCTCTCCTGTCTCGTTCCCCTTAAAATACAACCTTGAGCTAAGGGAGCCGACAAAACGAGCTGTCACTACGTATAACACCTTGTCTTATAGCATCATGTTGAAATCTATATATGTATAAAAAATTTTAGAAGATATGAAAAACAAATCAAAACCAATGTCAAAATTATACCACACCCCAGCGAGCTTTTTCAAATTCGTACTGAAGCGAAACAATTTCAGAAAGTAAATTATAAATTCGAACCATAATTCAATTTGAAAAGGTTCAATAAGTAAATTGTTTTCTTGCTTCTTTATGGCAGGTCAGCTACCTTACTAGAAAACCATAATGCTTGTTTGTAAAAAAAAACCCATGTTTTCCCTTAATAAAATTTAAAAAGTAATAAAAAAATTGTAATTTTTTTGAAAACATTTGGTAGGCAACACATTCTATTGGCTGGTTAAGTTTGTTTACATTAAATTTTTTTTTTTTGATTATTTGAATTTCTATTAAATTGCGTGTGTATGTTATTTATATCTTCGCAGATTTTTGGTAAGTTTATACACATGTGACCATAATATATAAAATAATATTAGCTGTTTCAAATGATTTTACTGTTAAAATCTGTTGGTAGCATATGTGAACATGGCGTGAACGTGAATGGCATGACAGCTGTTGTCAAGGCAGAGGATCATTCGTGCTGCAAGGAGGGTAGCCTTAGAGATTTGGTGGCTGTATATCTGTTCTTAATGATTGTTTGCATTTAGTGGTGGGATTTTAGTATATGAAGAACATCGAGAAAAATCTAAATATATGTACTGTAATAAAAACTCCCCCCAAGCAATATATGTACCCAATGTACAATAGCAAAAACGAAAACAATAAATAATTAGCGGGTATACCAACATATCTACATATGTACCTATAAATAAACTAAAATATAACAATCAAGAGAGCATTTTGCTAGAGGAAAAGTAAACGATAAGTGTTGTTGTTGTGGTTGTTGTAACCGCAAAAAAATTCCCCAACTTGGGCATCGGAGAATATTGCAGGATTGACAGTCCATGGCCGGATAAAAATCCATGTCGTTCCGGTATAAAGTCCTGAATGTCAGCGGAACTATTGTATTTTAGTCGCCTCTTACGACAGGCATGCCTTACGCCGAGTACATTCTTGAACCCCAAACCCGCAGGTCTTGATAGTTAATGTTCTAAATTTTTGTCGTTAAATCATTCAGTGGGTAAAAAGCAAATTGCTATTTATATAGGACATAGCACCAGAAGATCATGGCAAGCATGATACGTAATTCGAAAAATCCGGTAAACTTTTTTTAATTCGACTTTACTAATTTTTTTTAAATTAAGCCATCAGGACGAACGCACATCTAACCCACTGTCGTCAGTGTCTTCCGTCATGTTGATCGTTCGTAATAAGCGAATGCGTTGCGGATTTTCAAACTCTAAGACATCCAAGCAGCCAGATAAATTTTTAAATTCTCCGAATATTGTATCTTCTTCGCACATCATAGCTTTAAATTCGCCAACAGAAATTTGACATCGTGGTGAAGGCAGGTTAATAAGGGCGTTCTAGAATTTTTTAAAGCAGTTTTGGTTTACAGCGTTCTTCTTTTCTGTCGGAGCGTGAAAAAAAATTCACTTTGATGCGAATGGTGGCGAGAAGTTCATCCACCGAGGTAAATGCCGGCACTAGACAACTGAATCCCTCTCACACCACGAATTCAACACCAAATTTTACAGGGCCGCTGTAGTAGCTTTCATCAGGATTCACTTTCTTTCATCCTTGCCTAGTATAAGTATATCACGCTGCTTGGACGGCGTTAACGTCTGCTTTAATTTTCACAACTAAAATCTGGGCAGTCGCCCCATTCCATTTAAGGGACCGGACATTCCCATGTACCTGCCCTCAAAGCGTGATGCCGAAACATTTGCAGGGGTCGTCAACAAAAGGAACTCTCTCGCCTGAAACATATTGCTAGATTTTTAGCTCGCCTCCAAACGGTTAGCTAATCAAAAGATATATATATGTATATATTTGGCGGTAACCGCAGAAGCGATTTTCGGCCGAGCTCCTCCTTCAATTTGTGGTTTTGCGTCTTGATGTTTTTACGAACAAATGAAGGGACCTACAGTTTATTCTAAGCCGCCTCCGAACGGCCGATGGATTTTTATAAGGAGCTTTTTATTTCATGCCAGAAATACATTCGGAGGGCTTGACATTCCCTGCCGAGGGGTGACCGCAAATAGAAAAATTATTTTCTATAATTTTGGATGTTGATCGAACCTAGGCTCGAACCCAGGCCCTCCGAATGGCAGTAGGCAATGCTAACCACTCGGCTATCGTGACCGCCAAAGGATACTTGGTCTAAAATTGGAAGTCATGAGCTACTTCAGCTATATGTAAAATAATTGTTTCTAGCCAGGTAAAAGATAATTAAAAAATTTCACTACTAGCGAGGTCTACTATACTTGGCCTTATCCTCTGCTTCTATGGGTATTTATATGTTGAACATAAAAAAATGGATGTGGTGAATGATTTCTAAATAACTATTTATAAAATTTTCACATTTCTACATGTTTTTAATATTATTGTACTGCGTTTTTACTACTAATTTCCTAAAAGTTTCTTTAGCTCATTTATATTCTTCAACAACGTGTTTAGTTGCAAGTCCAATTCTGAATTAAAAACTTTTCATTGACCTAAAGGTTTATAAAAATTACCTAGAATATATGTATGAGATGTAAAAAAACAACTCAATAAAATGCTAACATTCCTACTTTTTCATGCCTTATTTGGCTACATTTTCACTGCCTTTTCACAAGTCGGGAAATATTTATTCCTCGTTTCTACTACTTTCCTAAATGTAACCGTTTGTAAGTAAGTGTCAAAGTTAATTACTGAATCATGAAATCGAACGTAGAAAAGTATTTATAAGTCACTTAGAATAGAAAAAAAATCACATAAATGTCTAATGAAGTGAAATACCAATATGAAAAATTTAATATTAAAACTAATTTAAATAATTTTATAGCTTTATAACTGCTGGAAAAATAAATAAGAATTGTTAAACACGTACTTTTTCAGTGGAAAAATGCAATTAAAATAATTAAAGGCACTCCAAATGGCACATATATACAACTTGCATCGATGAGCAATAAATACCACACACACACACACACACACACCTTCATAACAACGCACTTCATTAAAACGTATTGCACGCTTAATAACTGTGAATCCTCTGCCAACTCACAGTCAATCAACAGTTTTTCTTATTTTTTAATTTTTTTTTATTTTACTCTCCTCCACGCATGCATTTCCACGCTGCTTGTGTGTGTGCGTTAAATTGCTGTCAATTAAATGTTGGCTCCCGTTGAAAATTGCAATAAAATTTAATTGGTTTTCATTGCTTGTTTTAATTTGAAATACTCGTGTTTTCCTTACATTGTTGTTATTGTTATCGTTGTAAATTTCTCATTTTCTACATCAAAGTTTTATTAGTTTCATTTCTCATTCTCATTTCTTTTTCCTAACCGCCTTGGATTTTGAACGCCTTTTCCCTCTTTTCACAAGTGATTTTATTCACGCTCTCTTTTACGAGCATTTAATGTGATTTATGAAGTATTAAAATTTACTTAATTAATTAGTAATTCAATATCAGTATCAATATTGTTGAATACGCATTTTTGTTGTGTATTCCTTCACCTATTTAATAAAACGAATGAAAACATATTCTTCTAGATGGGTAGGGAAAACAAGACTCAGCGAAAATATAGTTGATTCGCTAACGGGTGAGTAATTTTATTAAATGATATAAAACTTAAAATTGAAATTAAATTGAAAACAAAATTCAGTTTAAAAATTAATGTTTATAAAAAAATTCAAATAAAAATATAATTATAAAAAATAAAAATAAAAATTAAATAAAGTAAAATACAAAATAAAACTAATTTAATTTTGGTTGTAAGTAAATGAGCTGTATTCAAAGGCCTATTTTTGTTAGAAAAATTATTTTTCATTAAATATTTGCTACACAACAAAGAAAAATTGCTAGAAGTGACAGCTGTTTCGGAGATCACCACATCTCCTCATCAGACTTCTTTTGCCAGGAATCGAACCGACGGATTCTGGCATCACAGGCGAGTGCTCTATCAACTAGGCCAACGCCTGCCATGTAATCTGTTGTTGTATTATTAAATTTTTTACTAACCAACAACTATTAAGTGCGCTAATATTTAGCCGCTATTTTTACTTAATGTTGGGTTAGCGAGTATTTTTGCAATCCTGCATACATTCAGGCATTAATAGTCTGAGAAATGTATATAAGTATAAATCGAGCCCGACATTATATTTATGGATTGTTTAATGCGGCCTGTAATTGTTTTTGGATATTAGTTTTGGTTATTTAATTTAAATGAAAATAAAACATAATAATAAAATTTTAATTACTAATAATAAATTAAATATTAATAAAATAATGCAAAACAAAGGAATAAAATTTAAAATTTAATAATAAAATAAAATAAATTAAAACAAATTTAAACTGAAATTAAACAATTCAAAATTTAAAATTACATAAAATTTAGGAAATAAAACAAAATGAAGAGCTTACAGAAGCTGAAATTAAGAAATTTATATAACACAATATAAAATAAATAAACCTAAATTAAAGTAAATTAAATTAAATGAGATTTATAAAATTAAATTAAGCCAAAAAAAATTAAACACACTTAAATTAAATTTTGTGAAGTAGAGTAAGTGAATAGATCAAATAAAAAATATATAAAATAAAATAAAATAAAATAAAATAAAATGAAAAGAAATAAATTACCCGATTTGAATTAAATTATAGTAAATTAAATAAAATAATCTAAAAAAATTTCAAGAAAATAAAATAATTAAAAATAAATAAACTAAAATATTAAAGAATAAATAAAATATAATAAAATATAATAAAATAATTTAAATAAATAGACAAAATAAAATATTAGAATAAAAATTTAAATAACTAACCTACAAATATAAAATTAAAAATAAAACTAGAAATACAAAATAAAAAAAAATAAAAAAATTCAATTTAAAAAAAATAAATTTGGAATAACATAAGAAGAAAAAAAAAAAAAAATAAAAAAAATTAATAAAGAAATATAAAATAAAATAAAATAAAGCAAAATGAAAACCAAATTAATATAAAACACCTTAAAATTAAATTAATTTAAGGTAAAAAAAAGGAATTAAAAAACTATAAATTAATTTAAAAAAATTAAAGGAAATAAAATTAAATGCAGTGAGATTAAATAAATAAATAATTAAATAAACGTGAAAAAAATAATATTTAAAAAAATTATATGAAATAATATAAATTAAATAACTGAATAAATACAATTAAATAACTACAAATAAAAAAAAATTAAAAAAAATAAAACTTATAATTTATAATAAAATTTAAAAAAAATTAAATAGCATTAAAACAAAACTAAAAAATTATATTAATAAGAAAAATTAAAAAGAATAAAATAAATTAGATGAAAAAAACTAAATTAAATAAATTAAATTAAAAAAACAAATATGAAATAAAATAATTATAAAAAAAAAACTAATTTAAATACAATTGAAATAAAATAAAATAAAAAGAGTAGGATGAAATTAAATAAAATTAAATAAAAAAATAAATAGAAAAATATAAATATGTAAGAAAATAGATCTATATATATAAAAGTCAATGTAAATTTGGATGAGCGCCTATAACTTGAGAACCACACAATCAAATTGCACCAAATTTTTAGGAGTTATAAAGCGATACTAGGAGAAGGCTAATATGAAGTTTGCATGGTATCGGCGCAGCCGTTACAGAAATGTGACCATTTTAGGGAACATTAGTCGCTACCCATACAAATTACATGCAACAACAACAAATGCATGTAAAATTCCAAAATACAGCGTACGCTGTTGAATTAAGTGGTGTTGAAAGAGATAGAGAAATAGTGGAAAAAAAATGAAAATGAAAATAAAATTTAATAAAACGTAAAAAAAATTTATCTAAAAACAATCTGATTTAAGAATGACAAATTTTCAATTAAAACAAATATTTTGCCATTTCTTCAAACAAAGCTAGCAGTTTACATCAGTAGAGCAATCAAGGGTCCGCTAGTAATATATATAAAATAAGGATTAAATGAAGTAATAAAAATTAAAATAAATAATAATAATAACAATATTATAATATAACATAAAACAAAATAAAATAACATAACCTAAAATAAAATACAAAATATTAAATATTAATTAACTAAGGGAATAACATAAATCGAAAAAAATAATAATTTAAATTAATTAAACAATTTAAAATAAAATAAAATAATCTTTTACGAAATAAAAAATAAATGAAATTAACATAAATGAGATGAAATAAAATAAAAATAAATTAAATTAAGCAGAAAATAAATAAATAATAATAAAATAATTAATTAAATATATTAGCAAATAAAAAAATCAAAAAAATAAAATAAAAACAATAAATTAATAAAATAAAATAGAGTAAAAAGAATTAAAATAAAATACAACTAAAATTTAAAATAAATAAAAACTATAGAATTTAATAAATGAAACAAATTAAACTCAATTCAAATAAAATAAAATAAAATAATATAAAATAAAATAATTTTAAATAAAAAAATAAAAGAAGTATAAAAAAAATAATAAACAAATTTAAATAATTAGATAAAATAAAAAAAAAATGAGATGAAATGAATGAAAGAAAATAAATAAATTTAATTAAATTAAAAAGCTGAAAAAATAAAAAATAGTTAAATAAAATTATTTAAATTAAAATACCACAAATTAGAAAATAAATAAAAATAAAATGGAATGAAATACATTAAAATTAAATTAAATTAAATTAAAAAAATAAACAAATAAATTAAACTGAAAATAAATAAAAAATAATAATTTTGAATAACCAACTAAATTTTATTAAATTAAAATTTAAATTATGAATAGCATTTAATTCGTATCTTAAATACACGCATAAAGCTTGACATTCTCTGCCGGGTGAGCGAACGCAATTAGAAAAATTAATTTTATATATATTTCTCGACCCTAGACTCGAACCCAGACCTTATGAATTGTACGCAATGCTAACCACTCGGCTATAATATCTCACTACTACTACTTATTTTACTGAAGTAATCGTTCCTGAAAATTATATTATTTTCATTAGTTCTAAACTAAAGATAAATTTATTAATTCAGCTTTCATTTGAATGGCATGCAAACCACGGCATAAATGCCAATAATTTTATATTCATGTTTCACATTTTTCGTACTAATTAATTTTTCTTGTTAACAATTTCGCTAACAAATGCATTTTATTATTTCCATATGTATACATATATATTCTTCAAAAATAAAAATTATATGAAATTTTTGCGCACTACATTTTTTCATATCCAGAATTTTTTTCTTTCACTCAGTTATTATACAACCAAATGCACTGCATGTGATCATAATTTTTCGGTTTATATTATATATTTGCTAAAATATTTTAATTTTTATTTAAACTTTTTTATATTAAAAAAATATTAATGTCCGTGGAATAACTTTTTCATAACCGCTAAACTATGTATATATCAAGAAAATCTACAAAAATTCATGAAGTTTATGAAAGGAATGTTAATAATTTCATTATGTCAGTGAAAGAATATAAAAATCCAATAAGTAGAGTGCACACAGGCTAATTTATTCGACAATGAAAATAATATTTCAAACAGGCTTGAATGAACAAGAAAGGAATGTGATTAACATCACTCGTTAGCATGTTTGAATAAAAATGGCATGTGTCTTGGCTAAATTTTTTTAATGCGCTCAAATGTAGGCAACGTTTTTTTTGTGTTCTTTAATTTTGCAACTTTCGTATAGCGCTTTAAATGTATTTTTTTAAACTTTAAATAAAACAATAAATATTTGCATGTATTCCTCATATTAAGTACATTTCACTTTTGTTTGTTTCTCCACCCAGATTTAGATTAGATTTTAGCACGCCCTAAAAATCATCACCATTTTCACAAATTATTATTTAATTACATCTTTAGACGAATTCTATTCAACCGTTTAAAATCCCATAAATATAGCGTTGCTTCATTGTTTTGTTGCTGCTTTTACAATTCGCCACAACACCGACATAGTAAATTATTAAATAAAGAAATTTCACACTTCATTTAGTGACGTGCGACCTCGGACAGGCAGAGTTGATGGCATGGCTAAGTGTTCATTCCTCGAGGGGGCATTCAAATTTAATTTGTTTCATTTAATTATTTTGTGATTCACCGAAAAATGTTTGCAAATTTAATCATTTCAATAAAATTTGCAAACTTGACCATTTTATGGATTAATGAAATATGTATCCGCTTGAAACTAGTATGGATTTACGTATATCTACAAATATACTTCTCTTATCTTCTATTTGAAAGGAAATTTTGCTACTTTTGTGAAATTCGGAGAAAACATATTATTAATGAGATTAAGCAGGCAAAAATTTAATAAAATAAGCCTAATGCATAAAGGTATCACTGAAGGATTCAAGGAATTTTCAAACATCAACAATTTTCTGTGAGCTTTATTCATAAATATTTTTGATTTTTTTGTTCAAATCTTTAAATTAAGATAAATATTTATGCAGCAGCTTCAATTATTGGCGTTTAGTTCAGTTAATTCTTATTAGTTTTAATTGGGTAGAAGACTCTGCTTTGGGCGTTAAATTTGCGCACAAATGTAGGCAACGTTACTGGCTCGTGCGTGGTATTGTGATGGTGACTTTAATAAGTATTTTCAAATCTAACAGACAGGTGGGATAAAAGTAATAATGGGAGTGCAGGTAAGAGGTGTGCGAAGAAGGTAATCTGCAAAAATCAAAGTGATACAGTTCTTTCAGCAGTAAGATGTCAAAAAGTTTGAGTTTCAAGACCTTTCGTTGCTTTCCATGATCCAGTGGTTCATTTTATTCTAAAATGGACTGACTGTCTAAAATGAAAATATATGAACTTTTGTCGATAGGAATACAACAAAGAAGCTCGGGATGGCTCAATCCTGTATTTAAAAATATTTCGGTAAAGAGCCTTACCACGGTAACATACAAAACAACTCATATTGCGTTACTCATAATGATGGATAAACCACGTTAGTTCACAAACAATATAGAAACAAATGTGTCGTCATATGGTCTAACATTGTAGTTAGATTAATGAAGGAATAGATTTTTTTGTCACTGGGCACTATTTTTAACCCCAATAGACGAGTTCTAAGCCACATTACGTGTCAAAGCAAGATATTTCCATACAAACTTGACTTATACTCACGGTCAGACAGCAGAGACGGCTAAGGTGCGTTGAATATAATAGAGCTGTTTCCTTCTCAGTTTTTCGGAAAGTCCTTTCTAAGAGTTCAGCTACTCCAAATTATATCTAAAAATCAGATGATAAATGGACCTAATCTTGCGGCGATACACATTCCGGACTGTCTCTTGCTCATGCCAATAAAATCATTTCAGCGCGTTAAATCTCCGAGACTAAAATTTTCTCTGAATTGTAGGTGGCTGAGCACATACTATTTGTATTGCTTTGCAAAATCTACAGAACCTGCATATGATATATTCCCCAAGCATGGACCAGGGCTAAATTTGTCTTCATTCCAAAACAAGTGGCCCTATCTCCTCCCATCATGCGAATCACAATAACTTTTGGCAAATCAGTCTGACCCATCGAAGCTTTTCAGGAAATTGATTTCAAATGACCCATTACATATCTCTGAAATCTCTCCACCCTAACTAAAAGTCATAGAATTCACTATTTCTAGCGAAGTCAAATGTCTTGGAATAATTTTAGAAAGTAAACTAAGCGGGAGGAAAATTCTTTCCGCACTCTATGCCTGTAAAGCGACCATCGGTAAGAAATGGTGTCTGAAATCGTTTATTGATCACTGGATTTATATAGCGGTACTCGAAAAAAACCCTTTCAGCAGCAAGCTGGACAGGGATCAGCGGTGGACAAATCTTTTCATTGCACACACAATTTCCAGCGGAGTCTGACTGCACCACCTCCACCTTCTGTTTAGACAATCTCTTCTTTACAATAATTTTGTACAGGAATAAATAAAGAAATACTAACGTTCTAGATATGGAGAAACATAGTCATCTCTAAGGTTGGTTAAAAATTCAAGGAAACTGTGGAATTCATTCACCAATGCTCTCAATCAATCTGTCGTAAGGGCATATCAGAAAAATAGGGCCGTGCTGTGATAAGATCTCTCCAATGCAATTATACCACGTCAATAGAGGCAGTTGCTCGGCGAACAAGTTAGCGGGGAAAATCCCTACTAACCATAACAAACTCTGCAAACGATCCAAGGCAAGACACATACCGAAACTGAGCTTCGCTATAAACTCGTAAATCAGATGACTGAATTAGATCACATTACTCTCCACTAGAACTTAATATCAAGGCATTGAATCCCTATAGATCGTTACGTTTTTCGCTCTGATCAGCAGCCGCATCAACCCAACTGAACTCAGGTTGTGTAAACTGTGACTTAAGACATACCTCTAGAATTTTAGATGTGTGTATAACCTAAGGTCCCACTATCTATTCGAATTATTATATTTCATAGCCGAAGGATTGCTAAGTGTGAAGAATATAGATATGACTGACTGTGAATAGCTTGAGAAAATGTTATTCAATAGTGGTGCCCGAAAAACTCTCTTAAACTTATTGCAGGTAGCACAGAACACACTGTGTTTATCGAGCAAACACTTTCCCAACCTACACTGTCAACATTATGCCCCAAATTATTTGAAAAAGTCTTATCTAACGTCTTTTATAAATTATTGGGCAGTCGTTCGCCGAGAGCAAAATTTTCGAAAAGATCAGAGATAAAAAAACTATTTAGCTCTTGGTCTATTTAAAAGGTCCTTTGGACCGTTGGTTAAGCAGTGGGTAGGGGTAGACCTCCACTTCGTTGGGGAGATTGCCTTTATTTAGTTTCTATAAGGGACACCGAATAACTAGAAGAAGGCGAGAAGAAGGAATGACTATCATCTAATTGATGGCTCTGATAAAAATTTTGTATCGCATCGCTGATAACCTCGACATATTCCACAACGGCAATATGTGTCATACTAACTTACTTACATCGAAAGATATTCAGTTCCTAATCGCTAGGTCGGTTTAAAAACCATTTGAAAAGTATGAGTGTCAACTAAACTGTGTTGCGGTGCTGAAATATATTTCCAGAGACATCTGTGCATGGAAATTTAATTGCGCCCAAAACTATGCTACAAAAAGTTGTCTAAGTGTGTACAAGATTTGTGCATAGTAACGTTCAAAGCTTATAACGCAGATGAAGCATAAGTTTTGGCGCTGTATTCCTCACAGTAATGACGCAATCAATTTTGTGATAGTAATCAGAATTAGGCTATTTTCCTGCATCGATGAAAAGTTCTTTTCATTTAGGCATTTAAAATCCCTCTAAGAATTTAGAGATATCCATTATTAAATTAATTTTATTCTTCAACATCCACACATCAGTCTGACACAGACTAATAAAAATAAAAATGTAACATTCTATGAAAGAAGTATCAGCGCGATTTAAATATTAATGCGAACAAACTCATTTGCATATGTAAGTAGCTGGAAGGAGTGTGTAAACTAGGCTTGTTTGTATATCAAAACCAAATCAGCGCACAAAACAGGATATTGCCATTTGATAGTGCCACAATAATACATATATACATTGTATATATTTTATATGGAGGTATATATGTACGAGTGTATTGAGAAATAACAACAAACAGATAACAATCAAAAAGTGAAAGTAAAAGCAGAAGGAAATTTATTTTTAAATAAGTATATACATTAGGGTGAGCCAAAAACTAACTCATTGAATTTATGGGTTAAAAAGAGCTACTAAAAAGAAGCTACTTATTGAGAAAACATCCCCCGGAAGTCAGAATTTCTGTGCATTTGTAAAAGGTATATCTGAGCATTAAAAGCTTACCATATAAACAAAGCTTCAAACGAACTTTTTTCATAAAAATGAGCACAACTTTTGAACCGTTCAAAGTAAAGTCTGTTACATGACGAATTATAGCATGGCATAAAATTTTACGATTTTTTATATAAATAATTCATGTTCGGAAAAGTGAAAAAATTCAAATTTTCAGTGTTTTTGTAAAATTTTTTCACTTTTCAAGGTCTCTAATTAAATTAAATTTTTTTTAATTCAATATATCATATATCATATATATTTTGCGTAGGCACCGCTTGCGCAATTATAGCCGCATCAACAGTAGCACGCTACTCCTTCGTTCTCTTTGCTGTTTGACGCCAGTTGGAAATACCAAGTGAAAACGGGTCACTCTCCACCTGATCCTTCCAAACGGAATTGAGGTCTTCTTCTTCCTCTGCTTCCACATTCAAATCTGGAGCGCTTTCATCCTTTTGGACAACATGGCCAATCCAGCGTAGCCGTTGTCTCTTGGTTGGATGAACTATGTCAATATCCTCGTATAACTTGTATAGCCTATCGTTCCACCTACTATGGTATTCGTCTCTCAAAAGCTATTTAAGACTCATCGACATCGTTAAAACTTCTGCATCATATGTCAGGACTTCACTTTTCAATTGCCTACTCAATCCAAAGTAGCACCTATTGGCAAGAGTGATTCTGCATTGGATTTCAAGGCTGACATTGTTGATGTTGTTAATACTGGTTCCTAAATAGACGAAATCATCTACGAATTCGAAGTTATGACTATCAACAGTACCGTGGGAAACAAGTCGCGAATGTGATGACTGTTTATTTGATGACAGGAGATATTTCGTCTTGCCCTTATTCACTACCAGCCGATTTGCTTCGCTTTATGCCTATCCTGGGGAACGCTAAACTTACGGTGCGGTTGTTATGGCCAATGACATCAATATCAATGGCAGAAACTATTTTAAGAGATTTTGCCTGGTCTATTTAGCTCTTCAGTTAGTATTATTCTCTCCACCAATAAATTAAAGAAATCACAGGAGAGTCACCTTGTCTGGAACCTCGTTTGGTATCGAACGGTTCGGAGAGGTCCTTCCCAATTCTGACTGCGCTTCTGGTATTATCCAGGGTCAGTTTACATAGCCGTATGAGTTTTGTGGGGATATCAAATTCAGACATAGCAGCGTAGAGGCAGTTCCTTATCGTGCTGTCGAAGGCAACTTTAAAATCGATAAAAAGGTAGTGTGTATTAATTCTCCTCTGTCTTCTCCAAGATTTGGCGCATGGTGAATATCTGGTCAATGGTGGATTTGTCAGGTCTAAAGCCACACTGATATGGTCCAATCAGTTTGTTGACGGTAGGCTTTAGTCTTTCACCCAATACGCTAGATAGGACCAGGTTGGAGAAGCGTTCCCTCCATACACTAAGTATGCTCAGGACATTTGTCACCAGATAACCTCCACGGTTCCCGAGTTTGCTCTGGTCTTGAAACCTTCTGTAAGTCGCCGAATCTTTTCATATAATTTTCGAGTATTACCATTGTCGGCCAGCTTCTCAAGCTCTTCATACTTACGCATTTGAGCCTCTTTCTTTTTTTTTGTTTTTTTTTTTTTGTCTGCAAATTCGTCTCGCTTCCCTCTTCAGCTCTTGGTATCTATCCCACCCCGCACGTGTTATAGTCGATTGCAAAGTTGCGAGGTAAGCAGCCTGCTTTCTCTCTACTACAATTTGAAATTCCTCATCGTACCAGCTGTTTTTGTCTAACTGTTGAAAACCAATTGTCCTTGTGTTTGTTGATGAACGTTCTTTGCTGCCCAAAGGCGGGTGCGTATCTTTGCTGCCATAAGATATTTGGCCGAGTTGATATTTGGCCCTCGGAACGTACGTATATTTAGAACACTAGATACATGTCATCCGTCTATCACAACATGATAGCCGTGTACCTCGATGAATTTTCGTGTACCGGAATCTTGTACTACAAACGACCATATTTCGTAACCCGGTGAAATGAATCAGCCTCAGTACGTTTGAAGATGTTTCGTCATGGGGGCTGAAATTTCCGATTATTGCACCAAAAATACCTTCTTTGCCCATCCTGGCATTGAAATCGTCTTTTGATGTCGTAGTGGGGGCAGCGCTCACAAGTACGTCCAGGGCTCTCATGGAAAGCATTTTCTATCACATCATCCTTCCCTTTTGTCATGGCGTGGGTGCAAATCACAAAAATCATTACCAAGTTCATTTATTAAGAAATTTTATGCTCTACAAGAATCTTCCATTAACTTTACCTTACGGCTCAAAAGTTATGCTCATTTCAATGAAAAAAGATTTTTTATGTGTTCTTTATATTGATATTCAGAGTCCTGACGTGCAGACACATTGTTTTCTCAGTGAGAAGGTTTACCCATAAATGCGATAGGTTAGTTTTTGACTCACCCTCATCTGCATACATATATTCAAAGTAATGACACACTTACCTTATTTCTCAAACGCGTTGAATGTGTTCAAAAAAAGAGTTAATCTCGCACACGCTGCGCGACGTCGGACAGCGTGGAGACTTTCAGCTGCTTGGATGGCTTACGTTTTGTGTTCTTATTTTATTTTTTGTAATAGGTTTTTTTATTTCAATTTTTTTGCTATATAATTTTTTTTTTTTTTTTTGTAAATTTTTTATTTAAATTTTTTCTTGTAATTTCGTAATTTTTTTGCTTTTCAATCTTTTTTGTTTGCGTAGTTCCTTTGGCTGCTCAGCAAATGGGCCCTTGTTGCTTTTGTTGAATTTGTTTGCCAAAGTAGTGGCGCGTGTAAATAGCTTACTGTTTGTTGTTGTTGTTGCTTTTGTACTTGTTATGTGCACTTTTTACACGCTTTTTGTTATAACTGTTCAGTTGAGTTGTTGTTGTTGTAATTTTCTGCTTACATTTTCTTGCGCTTTTCTGCCTTTTTATCCCACAGTTGTTAACGAAATTTAAGCTTTCAAATTTTTTCACTACACTTTTCCTTTGCTACATTTCCTACTTTGCTCTTAAGCTTTGCTTTGCAAGAAATTCTATTTTATATTATTTTTGTTGTTGTCATTTTTCGCTTTTGTTGAGTAAATTTTGCTTCCTCAACACGTTGTGTTCATTTATTTTCTCTTCCTCTTTTTTTCATTCTTTTTATTTTATGTTATTTTCTTGGTTTTTTTTTGCTCGTCACAAATCCTCCACGTCAAAGCACGACAGCAGCAAAGCACATCAATCACTTCAACACCCAAAGGATGTTAGCGATGTTGCTGTTATTGTTATTGTTTTCTTTGTCACGCTTATTTTATAATTATATTGTATATATGTCAGCGGCATTTGCCTGTTGCTTTGTCATTTACCTCATATAAATGTATACATAAATATGTTTTGTTGATTTACTGTGTTCATATGTATCATTTTTTGTTGTTGCTATTTCTACACTTTGTTAAAGAAAAATTACCACATATATTAAAAAGTTGTTGTAGAAGTGACATGTGAATTACATTTTAATGTAAATAGCTCTGGCAGTGCGTCACAACACCTCTAACGCCTTAAAGTATGCAACGAATACTAAAAAAAACCGAACATTTCTGCTTGATTGCCGTTAGGACTGAGTGGAAAAAATAAGTGTAAACTGATATTTGTTTGCACGTGTGTGTGCCAACAGAAATTTTATTGTTGTTGACATAAAATTTTACAACTGTTTTTTTATTTAATTTTTTTTTTTTTTTTTTTTTTTGCTACATACATACGTAAATATTCAAGCACGTTTTTGTCCATACATCTTTTTTATGAATTCGTAAAAAGGTTTTTAATATGACACTAGATTACATTTTGGCTTGCAAAATCTTTTGTGTTGTGTGCTTTTTTTTCGAATGAAACACGCTTAAATTTCAATTGACCGCTGTCAACCGACATTTACTGTCAATTGTTGATTATTATTCACTGGCAGTTTATACATAAATTGGTGATCCATTTCGAGGTTTCCTATTTTCTTAAAGAAAAAAAAAACACAGAAAATTCAAACTTAATGGGAAATGTTTATTAGCATTCGAAAGAACACTGTTTGGCATTTATTTTTCGAAGATTATCTCTTTCACATGTTGGCCGCGGTTAAGTCTCAGATGCTTCATCCTTTGATGACTCGTTCGAGCATTTCGACTGGTAACTGGCAAATGGCACGCATGATACTTTGCTCCAAGGCCTTAATCGAAGTGGAATTGTCCGCATAGACTTTACACTTTACACATCCCTACAGGACAAAGGTCTAACGGTGTGATAACACATGATCTTCTGCTCATCTAAGTGTTCTCTAAATAAATCCATTGAATGATGTGATGTGTGGGAAGTGGCGCCGTCTTATTGAAACCAAATGTCGCGGAGATCACCAGCTTCAATTTCAGGCATCAAATAGTCGGTTATCTTGGCGGTATAAAGGTCGCCATTGACGGTTACGTTCTCCCCAGCATCACCTTTGAAGAAATATGGGCCGATGATTCCACCGGCCCACAAATCACACCAAACCGTTGTTTTTTCTGGATGAAATTGGAGCTGTTGAACCTCTTCAGGTTTCTTCTCGTCCCAAATGGGCTTCATCGCGGAACAAAATTTGACTAGAAAGCGTCGGATCTTCTTGAAACTTTTCAAGAGCCCATAGAGCGAAGCGATGTCGCTTGGGAAGGTCGAGCGGCTTTATTTCGCGCACAAGCTGTATTTTGTATTTTGTACGCTTACAATTTAAGATCGCGACGTAAAATGCGCCAAGTCGTTCCATACGTCAGTCTGAGTTGCTGCGAACGGCGCCGAATCGACTCTCCACGGTCTTCGTGTACACTTTCAGCTACGGCCGCTATATTTTCTCCACTGCATGCTTGACGTGGTCTATTCGTATGCTGGGTCTCAAGATGGGTGATAGTGTTGCGAATAGTACGCTCAGTAGGCTGATTATGTTGACCATAAGTTGAGCGAAGCACGTGAAACACATTCTTTATAAAACGTGAATTTTCCTAATAAAATTGAATGATTTTTAAACGTTGTTCGGGCGTGCTGAAATGCCAAACAATAGTGAACAAAATAACATGACAGCTTGACAAGACTCACGCGCGATCTGTCAAAAAAAAAATTCTATTGAAAAAAATACCTCTATTTGGATCACCCTTTATGTGTTGCGTGTGATATCGGAAATATCTGTTTTTTTGGCAATTATTTACATATATTTATATGTAAATTTACTCAGCTGTGTACGTGTTTGCATTCACTCAAATTTTCGTCTCTATGCCTCAGTGTTCTCTTTTTTATTTATTTTTTTATTTTTTATATTACTCTCTACTCGCATAAACAAATTATTGCCATAAATTTCTCTCAAATTTATTCGTCATTGTCACATTTATGCATTTTATATTTCGCTTAGTATAAATTGTAATTTAATGAATTTTAAAATCGTCCATTTCAGTGTTGTGTTGAATAATTGAAATGATATAATATTCGGCTTGTCAAAAAGGCAGTAGGAAAGAAGGAAGAAATGTTCGTAATGAAGATTTATGATTTTAATGCAAGGAAGAAGGAAGCAGGATAAAAATAAATAAATAAAAAACTGCTTCCAGTTTTTGCCACTTTTTAGCTCATTTGGTTGACAATTTTACTTTCAGCTTTACCCTGACAGGCGTGAGCGGAGGTTTTTTCTTCGAGTGCGCCCTGTTCATTTCCTTTTATGTAAGTGATGCCTGAGAAAAGTTACAGATATTCTAAATGTTGTAGTAGTCTGCATCACTGTGGGGTTATGATACGCGGCTGGTTTGATAAGTCAGTGACTTTTTGAATAAAATATAGTTTTTTGTGGCAAAGAAACATTTTATTTCTTAACATAGCCTCCTTTTAGATCTATGTAGTCGAGCGTTTCTCAAATTTTTGTATTCCTTCCAAAAAATAGGTTTTTTCACAGCCCTTTGTATCTGCAATGATCTCTCAATTCGTCCCGAATCTCTTGGCGTCCAGCTATTTCTTTATGTTTGGAAACAGAAAAAAATCGCAGGGGGCTAAATCTTGAGAATATGCTGAATGGGGTAGCCCTTTGTAGCCCAACTTATGAAATTGTGCCCTGGAATTGTGCCCGGTGACTATAAACGGTGACAATGCACGGGTGCCATTGTCTTGATGGAACAGAGTTTTTTTGCCCTCAGATACGTTCGTTTCTGCCTCAAATCAATATCGAATCTGTCTAAAAGCTCTGAATAATATTCGCCGGTTATTAGTTTACCCTTTTCAAATTAAACGATAAAAAAGACACTTTATGCATCCCAAAATACTGTGAGATTGACCTTGTTAGCTCACAGGTCCACTTTGGTCTTCTTTGGTGTTTGTTCCATCCACTGTATTGTTTGTTCTTTGGTCTTTGGTGTAGTGTGGTGTTTCCATGTTTCATATACGGTAACGAAACGGTGAGAATTGCGGTTGAACATCGCCGAATCCTCGTTTACACGGTTGCGCTTCTGGTAGTGTGTGCCCACCCATCGCACCTATAACTTTTTCATGTCCAAATTTTCATGTAAAATGTGATATAATCGCTCAGTTGAGATACCACCTGCAGCCTCAGTCACCTCACGCACTCATATTCTCCGATCGTCTGATATTATTCCATGGATTTTATCGACGATTTCTGTCGTGGCAACCTCTTTTGGGAGACCTGAACATTCGGCGTCACTTGTACTGGTACAACCACAACGGAACTCAGTAAACCACTTCTCAGCTATTGAAATTGATGAAAATAGATGCCTCGAAGTGGTTACTTGAGTCTTGGAAAGAAAAAAGTGGGACGGCACCATATCAGTTGCATACAGTGAAGGTTATTCGATTGTATTTGTTGATTTTTGAGCAGAAATTCATTCACAGAGAAAGCTTGTGGAGATGGTGGGCTATCGTGGAGTTAAATTCATAACTTGCCTTCACGCAATTATTACCTTTAATGCACTAAAGTACTCATAAATTGACAGTAAAAAATTAAAAAAATAAATCTTATAAAAATTTTGAAAATAAACAAATGCTAACAGATAAATTTTAATAAACTTTTATAGAATTTAATTTAAAAAAATTGCAGAGTTAATTTTGGTGTCTTTTGAGGCCAATTTTCTTATTAAATTGTTCATAATTAGCTAATTATGCGCCTATGTTAATTTTGGTGTCTTTTGAGACCAATTTTGTTATTAAATTTTTCATAATTAGCTAATTATGCGCCTATGTGAACAGCCAATAAATTATTTTTAAAAAAATTTATAATTTAAATAGTTGTTTTTGTTATAAGTTAGTTAGCGAATATTTCCAATTTATGTTTGTTATTAGTCTTGTTTTTTTGCTAAATTGCTATCAATAATGAGTGTCTATGTGAACAGGAAGTAAAATATAGAGATTTTCAGTAAGAGTGATATGATTTATTTAAAAAAAGAACACACTAATTGTTAAGGAAATTGAAATGTTTTGTTTATTTACCGCATTACTCAAATGAATGTGAGCCTCATCGGAGAAGATGATTTTCTTAAAAATCAGAACGATTATTTTGATAATAAATATTGAATAACTTTTAAACGTTGTTCGTGCGTATATCTTGCCATGATAGAATTGTAAACATTACTGAATATAATGAGAAAAGACAGATAATGACATATTAAAAATGGCCAAGACGACACTTAGAAATCACATCATCCCTATCGGAAAACCTTTATGATTATCGAGAACATGTTTATGCCTTTTGCCATTTATTTACTACTCGATTTTATTTATATTATATACTATTTTATTTATCATAACATAATCGCTTACAAATTGAACTTTTTTTTAAATAAAAGCACTGCCGAACTCAACTAATTTGGACAGTGCTACTTTGAGATTGTTTTATGTAACAAATACTATAACAATTTTATTTATATTTTCTTTTATTTGTATTTTTATTTTTTTTATATTAGTTTTTTATTATTATTATAATTTTTTTTAATGAAATAAGTGAATCTTTTACTTCTTAATAGCTACTCTTTTGAATTCGCGCCGTGTGTTCAAAAAGGTTTAGAAATTGCAAGAAATGACCGGACATAAATTTGAATTATATTTGTTTTAGTTTATTTTTTTTTTTTTTTTGATCTAGCTCGTGAAGATAATATCTTAGGAGTGAAAAGTTTCATTGAATGATTTCGTACAAAAAAAGAAAGAAAATAAATCCCCTAAATGATGACTTAAATTATAATTTTAATATATACATAGACCATAAAGTCTGCGTTCACTCAACAAATTTTTTTAAGTAAAGTAAAGACACAACTGAAATAGTAAAAAATTTACATGAATTAATTCATTATAATTCTAAGTTTAAATGCAAAAGCAAAAACCTATATTCTTATTTTCATTTTCATTATAACGGTATCTAAGTGTGCCAACGTGTAAACGTAGGCGCCACAAAGTATTCGTTCAGGTTTATAAAAAATTAAATTTAATATATATATATATATTTTTTTTTTTTGAACCACGTTGTTTTAGCACCGGTTTAGCATTGAATTTACCAACTTATCTGTTTCCTCAGCTGTAATTCGGAATCATTCTGCTAGCATAACTCTTCGCAAAACCCCTTTACTTGTTATTATATGCTAACGAATTCTTTTTCCTAATATATCCAAAATGTGCTCTATAGCATTGAGATCGGGTGACTGAGGAGGCGTTTAAAGCTGTCTAGGGGCATTGTACAAGAGCCAATGTCCGACTATTTGAGCCGTATTCTTCGGATCGTTATCCTGTTGAAACCAAAATGTCGAAGATAAGCCGAGATTCTCTGCTTTTTGTTTTTGGTTCTTATTAAAACGTTTAAATATCGCCATTTATCCATTTTCGATTCGATAAATTCAAGCTGACCCACACCTTTAGCCGCCATGCACCCCACACCATAATTCCACCACCACCATGTTTTACTGTACCATCAAGATTTTTTTTGCAAGAGCAGTTCCTGATTTGCCGGCACACATTTTGGCGACCTTTTATGCCGTATATACAAAATTTGCCCTCATCCGGAAAAATGACTTCTTTCCAGAATTCCGGAGACTTATTTATATAATTATGAGTAAATTCCATGCGCTTTCGTTTGTTTTCTCCGAGCGGCTCCACCATGATATCCAGCTTTACGTAAAATTTTTCTAGCAGTTTCTGCACAAATTTGTTTTTTTGAACATTTCATTTACATTTTCAACTATATTTGTTGACGTATTTCGCGGGTTAACTTTCACCAGTTTTTTAATTTTGCGTTTTTCCCGTACGGATAATATTTTTGGACGGTCAAATCGGGGTTTCGATGTTAAAATATCGATTTGCTTGAAATTATTTACTACGCGCTGAACGGAGGAATACGTTCTTCCAATAGTTTGTCCAATTTTTCGGTCAATTTCGCCATCTTTCCACAATTTAAATTTTTTTTTCTGAAACACTGATTTCTTTCCCTTTAGTTTCCATTTTTTCAAACTAATATTAAAACACGTCACGAATTCTTTGAATGATTAATTAGAATAAAAGACAATAGAAAAAATGCAAAAAGAAGAAACATCTTTATAAAGAGTAACGGTTTTCTCAAATCAAGCAAACTGAACGCAGACCTGCCTATGTTTACTCGTTGCTGCATTTAGATACCGTTATGTCAATTATGTTTTTTATCTTACTTTAAAAATTATGTTGGGTGAGCGCAGACTTTATGGTCTATGTGTATTTCTATGTCAAATATTTATTCGAAGCCTTGAGATTTCTATATTCTGACCGGTTGTAGCCCTCAGCCATAGGACTTATTGCTTTAAGATGCGAAAAATATTAATTATATTTGTACTCTAAACTGTTTAAAAAGCACTCGCAGCTCAGTTTCCTTGTTAAATTAAAAAAATTGCAAATTTTTTAGTTAAACATTTTTTTTAATTAAAATTTTTTTTGGTTAAAATTTCTTTTTAGTTAAAATTTTTTTTTTAGTTAAAAATTTTTTTTAGCTAAAATGTTTTCATCTCAGCTACGCAACGGCAATTTTTTTAGTTAAAAATCTTTTTTTAGTTTTAAATTTTTTTTGGTTAAAATTTTTTTTTTAGTTAAAATTTTTTTTTTTCTTCAGCTACGCAACTGCAACTTTTTTTAGTTAAAAATTTTTTATGAACAATTTTTTTATGAATAAATTTTTATTCATAATTTTGATAAATATTTGAGTATAATTTTAAAAACTTGTTTTTTATTTAAAAATCCAGTTTTTCCGATTTTAAATATTTTTTTATTAAAACATTCTTATCAGTTTTCTTAAAAAAAAATTTTATAAAATTAAAAATAAATGAAATTTAACTGTAATTTTAAAAATAATTCTTATTACTTGTTAATTTATTTATTTCCATTTTGGTTTTAATTTTTTTTCTTCAAATATTTTAGAAATAAATAATTTTTTGGTTTTCATTTTTCGCAAAACTTTTTTATTTTCGCTCGCATTTTCAGCTTCAAACGAAACTTTTTTAATAACTTCAGTCAGTGTGCGATGGCCAGAGAAAATTATAAAAAAGTTCTGTTTTAGACAGTCACCAAATAATTTCGACTTTTCTCTTTCTAATGTCCACTTCTTGTCACTCAATTTCAAGCTGAGGTAAACAGCAGCAGCGTAGATGAAAGCAATTTACTCACTTACTTTACCTCCTTACTTGTGTATATTTTTTGGATTTTCTTTTATGTGCTTTTTTTCTAAATGCA
The DNA here is from genome assembly GCA_030068015.2 of Neoceratitis asiatica. Classification (NCBI taxonomy): domain Eukaryota; kingdom Metazoa; phylum Arthropoda; class Insecta; order Diptera; family Tephritidae; genus Neoceratitis; species Neoceratitis asiatica. Next base: position 41,421,089 of record CM061527.1, read on the forward strand.
TAAAATAGAAAAAAATTATGATTGAAAGAAATTTGCAAATTCCAACAAGTTTTCCTTTCACCAAATTTTTTTTTTTTTTTTTTTTTTTTTTTTTTTTTTTGAACCCAACTACGCAACGGCCATCGGTAGTTACAGTAACAAATGCACTTTACGCTATTTACCGTATGTTACCGTAAAAATACAATTTACTTTTGTTGTTGTTTGTATTCTTTTAAGCTGTCACTAGCACATCGGTAAGAGAAATTGAATTTTCGTATATAGAGAGCAACATAGCCTTTAGCTAATTGAAAGGAAATTAATTTTTTCCACTTTTTTTCAATTTTTTCTTGATTTTTCGCCTACATTTAAGTTTTTTCCTTTGAATTTTTTTTTTTGTTAATTTGGTTGAAATTTTCCACAAATATTTTCCAACGTTTTAAACGCAACAATATTTTACAACAGTATACACACACATACACATATACATTGAAATTGTATGCTGGTATATATGTATGCCCCAACTATGTTATTGTGTGTGTGTGGTGGTGGTTCAGCCTACCCCCAGTTGGGCTTTCTGCTGTCAGCACAATTTTTTAGTGCGTGTGTGTGTGTGCGCGCGCGCTGGTGCATACACTTCCGGTTTGGTTACACTTGAGACCGCTTTGGGATTTCATCCGCTAGCCACGTCCGTTCTTGTAAGCAACACGTCTGCTACTGTTGCATAGCTACGTAACAGCAACTTGTAGCTGCCGATGTCGAGATTCGCGATTCGCTGTTGTACGAAGTGGATGCTGGCGTTTCGTCGGTTGAATACGCATACATACATATGTATAGGTATATGCAGACGTTATATGTTACTTTGCGAAGCTGTTGCTTCTGCATACACAAACAACGCGAATGTATTTGTTGTTTTTGTATTACTTATAACAACAACAATCAACTGTTATCGGAGATGCTGGCTCGCAAGCCAAAAAAAGTCTCCAAACTTAATGATAAGATGAAAGCTTCAAATAATGAGCGAAAAGTCTGTGAGCAAGTGTGCGTGAGAGAGAGAGAGAGCAAAAAATTTGCTGAGCGCAACTGATAGCTGTTATCAGTTGGTCCTACAATGACCTCTCCCAACATCCGAGTAACCCTGACACACACTGTCTCTATTTTTGTTGTTGTTGTTGCTGTTGTTTTTTTGTTATGCTGTTGCTGCTATCATTCATGTCTGCACTGCTGATAAATTGAGGCAGCGATGAAGGCAGTCAACCGCCTGTTGAAAGGTGATAATGTTCCATGAGTACATACATACATACATGCATACATACATACATATATACATACATTCACACATACAGACGTACACAGCATGTGAGCAAGCATTTCGCACTGACAGATGGTCACATGTCCATAATTTTATATTCGTATCTTTTTTTTTTTTAATATTTGTTTGCGAATCTCATACGTGTTGTTTTCAATTTCCGAAGCGATTGCGAAAAAAAATCGAAAGACCTTTACGAGATATTACCTTGAAAACAGCTGCTTTTATGGTCGTTTTGGAAAACAAATTTATACATATGTGTTATTCGTCATTTTCGGCCTTTGAGAAATTTACTAATAATTTTTTGAGTTGATGATTGAAAAAGACAGAGTTTCCCACTTAAATCTCTCGAAAAAATTTTTAGGCTCTTTTAATGAAGTATAGTTGATATCAAAACACACTTGAGATTACTTTGCATACTTTTAGGCGTCTCTAACTGCGTCGCATTTCGAATATGACTGTCACATACACTTATCTCTTCAATGCTGCAATTCTCAGCAGGCTGTTATTCGAATCTCAACTAAAGGTAAGTACAATGATTGCAATCGACCGTAATATAAATTTTATATAATATAAAGTTTAATGAAATGCTGATTCTCTATTTTCAAAATTTTAATTTTTAGTTTAAATTTTCTAAAAAATCTGCTTAACGCTAAATGTAAAACAGTTACCCCGCGGTGTGTAGTTTTAAAAACTCTTCTTTGGAATTTCGTGTAATGCAAGCGCACAGTACAAAAAAGATAGTTGGACTAACTAAGTGCAACTTAGCGTACTTAGTTTTTGACGGATTCCCGAGGAAAAATAAAAAGGAGATACAAAATTCCGAAATTCTGAATCCAACCAAAGTCAGAATAGACCACTTTACAGTCGCAACTAAGCACTAACTACTTGCCAATAGTACTTGATATCAAGATGTTGTGGAGACGCAATATGGAGGGGCGTGTAAAAATGGTATCAGCAGCATTTCATACGTGTAAAAGGATGTTGTGGCCTTTCACTCACTCGTTTGCAATGGATATTCATTGCGATTGTTAAGCCAATACTTTTGTTTGGTGCGAAAAGGATAGCATATCTGGAAAGGCTAGAAAGTGCGAGGGAAAAAGAAGGAAAAAGGTTTTGGTCAACCAACCGGAGCACTTAAGACAGCACCATCAGTAGTAATTAAAGCGATTTGCGATATATCACCGAAAATAGTGACAAAACAAAGCATTCTTTAATGCTGATTAGCTGAGAATCAGTACTTACGAGCAGAGTAGTAGTATGGTATTATCCTTACAAATGCAAATGTACTAGATTGTCTCGCACCTGACTTTGGGTAAGTTTCTGTTTCAGTTCATTGTGCCCATCGGAAGATAAGAATGTTTTCAGGTTTCCAAATGACAGCAAGATCTTCGAAGCAGAAATATTTTCTCTAAAAATGATGGCAGAACTACAACAGGCAACTGGTCCACATAAAAAAAGAGTTCATATTTATGTACATATGTAGACAGTTAATCCTTACTTTTATATATTTCAAATTTGATAGAGGTTGTGCTATGTGAGAAGGTAATCAAAAGACTGGCGAAGAAAACATGAGTCAACCTTTATTGGGTAAGAGTGCAAAAGTCATCGGAAATCATCAGATAGTCGTTGAATTCGCCATAAATTGAGTTCTTTCAGAGCGAGATGTATTTATGAACTTGTCAGGCTCTCACTGATTGGTGAAACATAGACAAGTAGCTTTCTTGTGTCGGCAAGCTAATAGATCTTAGAAGCGAACAAAGAGATGACCCTAGCCTGCTGTGAGGATTATTAACGGGATATTGCTCTTGCTGATGATAAAAAATGCAGAAAAGGGGTGCAGAAATTTATTCATATGTAGAGTTTCTGCACTTGATATTGCCTATATATAAATAATTTCAAGGTGTCAACCAGTTCAACATAACCTAACTTAATTTTATGCACATATAAAATTGAAATAAAACTGTACTTGCTAGGGACATAAATACTGTTGTTACAACATTAAACACACGCATTTCAATAGAAGAATTGAAAATACCACATAATTCTCATATGATTTATAAAATATAACCTGTAAAGCATTAGTCTGTATCGGGAATTCTAAATTGTGTGAGTTTTCAACGTGGAATGATCAGATGATGAAAACCGGTAAAATTCAACGTCTTTTGGTGAAGCACGCTGATAACTTGCGAGAAAAATCTTGTTTGCCGATGAAAAAATTTTTACCGTGTAGGAAAAATTTAATAAACAAAATGATAGGATGTATGCACGGTCATCTAAGGAAGCATCTGAACTGATTCCACGGGTCGAAAAAGGTCATCACCCGGCTTCAGTCATGGTTTGGTGGGGTGTCTCTTATGATGGGGTAACTGACTTGCATTTTTGCGAACAAGGGGTCAAAACATCGGCCAAAGTTTACAAAGAAACCGTTTTGGAAACTGTTGTAAGACCACTTAACCATTCCATGTTCCAAAACCAATCATGGACTTTTCAGCAAGACTCTGCGCCGGCCCATAAAGCTAAAACGACCCAAATCTGGCTCCAAAACAATTTACCAGCATTCATTTCCTTCGAAGATTGGCCCTCTGGCAGTCCTGATTTGAACCCGCTGGATTACAAATTGTGGGCAGTTTTAGAGGACATAGTTTGCCACAAAAGATACCCCAACATTGATTCTCTTAAGACAGCTTTGATTCGTGCTGTGGCCAATTTCCCAATGGAGGAGGTGCATGCGGCTATTGATGATTGGCGGGTTCGACTTATGGCGTGCGTGAAGGCCAAAGGCGGGCATTTCGAATGAATACTGCTTTTTTGTATACAATATATATCAATAAATATTTAAAAAAAGTTGGTCCAAAAACATTCATTATTTTTTATTTTATAGCATAAAATGTGTGTAACAGTATTTATGTCCCTACTAAGTATAATTATTCTTTTTCTTCAAAGTAATGAGACATTTTCGCATTCGAGAATTCATACACCGAGCTCAAAGGTTGTCTTAGAAAGATAAAACTATTTCATGATATGTCTATAAACCAAAGTCGATGGATTTAAGAGAGAATATAATTAATATATCCCTAGTACTCTTTCTCGTTATGCGCCAACTTCTTATGCATCGTGATCAAATTTTTTTTTGCTGTGTCCATTTTAGTCAACGTAGCGGACATCTCTATATTGTTTTCCTTATCACCATCAAAACCAATTATCTTCAGTTAGTAGTCTTCAAATCAAAGGATCAAAGGACTTTTTCCAGTTGTTTATCCAAATCTGGGTCTCACATTTTTTATTAATATCCTTCTGATTTCTAAAACAAAAAGTAATAATTTTGAAAAGAGCGGCAAGACCTGGGTGTTCAAATATGTTATATTGACAATATCTGAGGGAGAGGTAATTAAATGCTCATAAAGCATGGTTCGCACTGATTTTCTTCAACCAAAAACCGGCTTTTTGGGCGATATATGTGTGATTATATTCAATCATTACTTGTATTTTCGACTGTGATTCCAGGTACAATTGTATACAAAGAAGATTTTTTAGCCAGTTTTCAGCTTATTTATCTGTAAATAATTTCTTTTCAATTTCCTGTCAAATTAAATGCCTTTTTTTTTTGATTTATTTAAGTATTAATAATTATTTAAGTATTAATAATAATAAAAACAAATATTTTCCTTTTTTTAACAAATTTTCGGTATGCAATTTTTTTATTTAGTTTCCATGTGCCATTCCTCTGCTTTCGCTTTTCAAAAGCACTGTTTTAATACAGCACACTTAAAACTGTCAAGATAAAAGCTCTTTTTCACTAAGCTTGCGCCGCTGAGCTTACAATTATTCTCAGTCTCCACTGAGCTTACAATTATTCTCACTCTCCACTCGCATACATTCACACACACACACCCAAATAGAAGCCCCACAAAAAAAAGTACTCTACTAACTGATAAACGCAACAAATTTAATCTTTTTTTCTACACACTACAAAAAGAACAACAAAAAAACAATAGAATACATCAAAAAAAAAACAACAAAATTAATCAAAAAATTTGCAATACCAACAATTTGTTCAAGCGTAGAATCAACAAGCTTAACACCCTACCAAATGGCCAACAAAATAAATCCATACTAACCAACTTCATTCAACAGCTGGTCCAACGATAACAACAAATTAAAAACCCAAATGTGCTAACGGTTTAACAGAGTTGAACAATTATGGTCAAATGAAAGCAGACAATTCAACGCCAGTCGCCGTTGGAAATATTTATGGGTATTTGGAGTTTATGAAAGCAGAGTCAAGCAAATGCAAATGTGCGCCTAAAAGTAGGCAAATTATTTTTAGTAGTTAGCAGTTATTCCACAAACAAAACAACAACAGATTGGAAATGATTTTTGAAATGCCTGCCAACCAACCAGTATTGCTGTGCACAAACAATGGCAGTAAATCAAAGGGGAAACCAAATTTGGTATGAATGGAAAAGGGAAATTACAGCACATACGAGTATACAAGTTTTGAAGCGTGTATGTATATATGTATGTATGTATGTATATTGTAGGGAATGCTTTAGGGGTACATGCTGAAGTGGCTTTAAATTAGTGCCGCAAGTGTATGAATGTCGCTGTGTGAGCCGAGTTGTGTTCAACTTTACTTACAGACAGTGACAGTGGCGGTGATGAAAGTCAAACGACAAGCTCGAAAGTCAATGGGTGGGGTTGTGAGAGTTAGTACTAGTTGATATGTACTTACTTAAAAAAAAAAGTCAACACAACCACAAGGTTTTACGATTCTTGAGTTGAGATAAGTGCTAGCATGTGTGTGTGGGTGTGTGTATTGTGTGTGTAAGCACAACTGTTTTGATAATTCCGCAAAAACAGGAATGAGTACAATTGAGGTAACTCAGGCCAATTAAATTGTATATATCCAAAGGGTCTTGATGTGGTTAATCTGCTTGTTGGTGCAGGTCTTGTAGTTGATAAAGCTTTACAATTCTTCATTTTGCTTTATTTTATTTAGTTTTTATTGCTTTGATTTCACAAATTGCCCTTTTTTGTTTTATTTACTTAATTTAATTTAATTTTATTTTATTTTTTCTATAATTTATTGTATTTTATTTTATTTTTTTTTTTTTTTTCAATGTTTTTCTTATTTATTATCATCTTTTTTTTGACTCCTTTTATGCTATTTTAACTTTTATTTAATTTATTTATTTTTTTAATTTATTTGTATTATTTCATTTTATTTTATTATGTTATATATTGAATTATACTAAATTTCATTATATAAATTGTAAAGTATATATTTATATATATATGTATATATTTAAATCAGTTATATTTTTTAGTTTCTATTTCTTTTTAAATCCTTTTATTTTATTTTATTTATTTTGGTTTTTCAATATTTTTTATTACATTTTAATTCATGTTATGTTAATGTATTTATTTAAATTTCTTTCTTTTATTTTATTTAAAAAATATTTTTTTATAATATTCTATATCTCATTTTATTTTATTTTTATTATTTATTTATTTGTTATTTTATCTTATTTTAATTTATTACATTTTATTTAATTTAATTTTATTTTACTTTATTTTATTTTATTTTGTTTTATTTTATTTTAATTTTTTTTTTTTTTTTATTTTTTTTTTTTTTTAATGTTACTTTAATTCATTACTTTTTATTTTATTTATTTTGTTAATATTTTTATTTTTTCCATTTTTTATTATTTTTTTTTATTTTTTTTTATTTTTTTTTTTACAATTAGTTTAATTTTTTTATATTTTATTTATTTTTTTATTTATTTTTTTTATTATATTTTATTTTATTTTATTTTATTTTATTACTTTTTTTTACTTTTATTTCTAGTTTCATATTTTTTCTTTATTATATTTTATTAAATTTTTTTTCATTTTATTTATTTTATTATATTTAATTATATATTTAATTTAATTATTATTTTTTTTACTTTTTTTAATAAATTTTATATTTTTTTCCTTTTTTTTAATTTCACTTTTTTTCATTTTATTTTAATTGATTTTATTTTATTTTTTTTCACTTCACTTTATGTTATTTTATTTTATTATTTTATTTTTTTTTTTAATTATTTTAATTTATTTTGTTTTAATTTTTAATTTTTAATTTAATATTATTATATTATAGAGTATTTTATTATTATACTTTTTTATTTAATTTTGTTTTGTTTTAATTTTATTTATTTGTTATTTTATCTTATTTTAATTAATTTCATTTAATTTTTTTTTTTTTTTTTTATTTTTTTTTATTTTAATTTTTTTTTTTTTTTTTTTTTTTTTTTTTTTATTTTTTTATTTTTTTTTTTTATTTTTTTTTTGGTTATATTACTTTATTTTATTACCTTTATTTATTTTGTTAACCTTTTTTATTTTTTCCATTTTTTATTATTTTATTTTTATTTTATTTTTATTTTTTTTTACCATTAATTTAATTTTTTTTTTATATTTTATTTATTTTTTTATTTTTTTTTTTATTATATTTTTTTTTATTTTATTTTTTTTTTTTTTAGTTTATTAATTTTTTTACTTTATTTTTAGTTTTATGTTTTTTCTTTATTATATTTTTTTTTATTTTTTTTTTCATTTCATTTTTTTTATTATATTCAATTATGTATTTAATTAATTATTTTTTTTTCCTTTTTTAATAATTTTTTACATTTTTCTTATTTTTTTTTTTTATTTCACTTTTTGTCATTTTATTTTAATGATTTTATTTTATTTTATTATATTTGGTTTACTTTATGTTATTTTATTTTATTATTATTTTTTTTTTTTATTATTTTAATTTATATTATTTTAATTTTTTAATTTAATTATATTTCATAGTATTTTTTTTCATCTTTTTATTGTACTTTATTTATTTTTTTATATATTTTTTTCATTTTATTTTATTTTTGTTTTATTTTTCTTTTTTACTTTATTTTATTATATTTTCTTTTTTTTATTTTGTTCTATTTTGTTTTATATTATTATTATTTTTTCATTTTATTTATTTTTTTTACTTTTATTTTAATTTTTTTTTTTTATTATAGTTTATTTAATATATTTTTCATTTTTTTATTATTTTTTGTTTTATTTATAATAATATTTTATTTTTTACTTTTATTTTTATTTTTTTTTTATTTTTTTTTTATTTTTTTTTTATTTTTTTTTTATTTTTTTTTTCTTTTATAATTTCTTTTTTTTTTTTTTTTACTCCATATTATTTAATTTAATCTTATTTTATTTTCTTCTAGTTCATTTTATTGTTTCGAAAAATCTTTTTTCACGTTGAAATGTGACCTATCGTCTATACTTTTTCATACTTTTCGCTTACAAATTACAATTTTTTATAGATATGTACTATATTTATACGTATATGTTAAATAAAAGATTTTATGTGTTATCTATATTTCGGTTGAAGTGCCTTATTTTTGGCACGATATTTTCCAATTTTCTTTATTTTGGAATTTTTTGGTATATTATTTACAATTATTTGCAATTTTAATATTTACAGTTCCATTATGACCCTCGTTGGCATTCGTCCGCTTAAACTTGATGACGGTTAAAAACAAAAATATTTACAAATCACACTTACTTATGCATGAGTTTTGTGTTTTTCGCTTGTCAACAGTTAGTTGAGCACTGTCTGGCTGTCATTACTACTTAGTGCCGCTATCCATCAAGCAGACGAAAAGGCGTAAATGATTTTTAAACAAAGAGATTTGTTTCTTTTTTTTTTAATTTTCTACTATGAAAAATTCTTGCAAAATTTGTTAGCTTTGATGTAAAAAGAATTTTTGGGGCACACAAAGTGTCATTTTCATTTCAGTATTTTCAGCAAACCCTTCTTCCTTTTTACACTCAATTAACCATCGTCGGTGCGTGGCAGTTAATTTAACATCCATAATTCAATGAAAGGTTCCTATTGTTAAACTTCTATTAAATGTCTAATGTCTAATTCTCTTGCATCCCCAATACATCCAATGTTGAGAGGCAGCTAAGCATTTTCTATTTATTTAAATATTTACACTTTGCTTTATTTCGCGGCCGCAATAGCCGAGTGGTTAGCGTTGCGTATTACAATTCGAAAGGCCTGGGTTCAATTCCAGGCTCGAGCAACATCGAAGATTATAGAAAATAAATTTTTCTAATTGCGGTTGTGCCTCGGCAGGGAATGTCGAGCCCTCGGAGTGTATTTCTGGCATGAGATAAAAGCTTCTCATAAAATTCCTATTGTTCTTTTGATCTTCCGACAAGCTGGTAAGTTGTTTTAAAATGGAACGATTTTCCGTCATTCCTTCTCAATTTTAGTTTTCGTAGAACGAAACTAGGCATTGAAGATGGTGGAACGCCGAAACCGGTTTTTCGAAAAACCAAAATTGACAAGGAATGACGGAAAATCGTTCCATTTTAAAACTTATCATAAAAAATCCTTGGCCGTTCGGAACCTCCATTTGTTGGTTGAAACATAAAGACGCAGAACCACAAATTGGAGGAGGAGATCGGTCGAAAATCGCTTCAGTGGCTACAAAGCTCCAAGTACATATATATATTTGTGTGCACACAAATACTTTTTGGTCTTGCCGCTCTTCAAAATGATCTCTATGCTAAGCGTATAGCTTTACCATCGTCCAAGTTTGTGTTTGCTTTATAAAATTGATTTCCTTTTACATTTGAACTGATTTTTTAAATTAAACTTTTAATGGTGTTGAAGACATGGGTCCTAATTCCTATGAAATTTTTAAATTTAATTAAAATTCCTATTTCATTTCACTTACCTTCCGTTATAGTCACCTCACTCTACCTTCTTTTCATACTCACATTAAAATACTCACCTGCAACCCTATCCTCCTCCTTCTTCTCCGTTGCACAAGAATGTAAATATTTGAAAAAAAAAATTACAAATAAACATTCAACAAAAAAAGCTCGTTTGCTATATTCAAAATTGTGCGGTAGAGCTACGCGCAAAAGACATTGTAATACCTTTGGAAAAGTCTTCGGTCAGTTCCAGTAGTGTTTTTAGCAGGCGTTCATTTGATGCATGTAGCTTCATGTCATCCATATATAATAGGTGAGAAGCCTATGTTGAGATGAACGTGGTCCTTTCATATTGAAACAGTATTTTTTTCATTTAATATAGATGAAAGTGGGTTTAATGCGAGGCAAAACCATAAAGGGCTCAGGGCGTTTCCTTGAAATTATAGGTATTGGAGATGTTCTTCTTATGCCATTTTTGTGCGTTAATATTAGAGTTACCTGCCACGAGCTCATTATTTTTCTCAACAATCGTTTAAAATTTGGGTCTGTTTTATAAATTTCTAGAATTTCTAAGAGCCATAAGTGTGAAATGTTGTCAAAAGCTTTAGTGTAGGCAATATAAGCAATATAAATATTTCGTTGTTTGTGATAATCTCTCTCCATGATGCCCGAAACTATTACGAACTGTTCCTTGCATCTTTTGCTGTTTTTTTATGCACCCCTTTTGCTCAATAGCCATGATGTTGAGTCTGTTGATAAAATCATATATTTTGGATGCTACACAAAATGTTAATAGTTTATACAGAGTGCATAGACGTGTATTAGGACGATACTTTGAGGGGTCTTTGGTGTTTTCTACTACGTTCGGTAGAAGGTGAGTTTGTCCCTTCATCATAAATGCGGGTACTTGAACTACATTTTGAAGCAATGATGTAAAGTAATGAGCTATCAAAGCATGAGTACTCGTGAGCTTTTTTTAGTCAAAAACTGTGGATACCATCTGATCCTGGGCTTTCTAATTGTGAGTATTTTTACTGCTTGTCTTCTTCGTCGAGTGTGATATAGATTTCCAGAATAGTTCGATTTGCTCACTACTAGATATTTTTGCTAGGTGTTTATATTTATTTTCTATTTTGTTAGAATTTTTTTGGATTGAATATTTTGTTATACAACAGGGAAAAATTAATAGAAGTGACAGCTGTTTCGGACATCACCACATCTCCACATCAGACTTCTTTTGCCAGGAATCGAACCGACGGATTCTGGCATCACGGGCGAGTGCTCTAACAACTGAGCCAACGTCTGCGATGTAATCTGTTGTTTTATTATTCAATTTTTTACTAAACAACAACTATTAAATTTAACTTTTTTTTATTAATTTTTTTTTATATTATTTTATTTTTCTTTTATTATTTTTATTTAATTTTTTATTTTTTAAATTGTTTTATATTATTTTATTTTATTTAACGTTATTTGATTCTTTTATATTTATTTATTTCATTTATTTTAAAAAAAATTTTTTTTGTTTCACTAATTTTTATATATTTTTTTATTTTTTTTAATTAGGTTTATTAATTTTTTATTTTTTTTTATTTCATTTTTTTACTTTATTTATTTTATTTTATTTTTTTTTTTATTTTTTTCTTTATTTTATTTTGGGTTTTTTTATATTATTTTTATATTTTTATTTTATGTTTTTTTACATTATTTTATTTTATTTTATTTAACGTATATTTATTTCAATTTTTTTATTTTTTTTTATTTTTTTTATTTTTTTTATATATATTTGTATTTATTTTTATTTTTTTCATCTAGATTTTTTTATTTTTTATTTTTTTTTGTATTTACTTTATTTTTTTTTAATTTATATTATTTTATTTTATTTTAGTTTATTTTATTTCATTTTAATCTATTTTATTTTATTTTAACATTATTTTATTTTTATTTTTAATTATTTTTATTTATTTTTTTATTTTTTTACATTATTTTATTTTATTTTATTTTATTTAACGTTGTTATATTTAATTTTTTTATTTTTATTTACTTCATTTATCTTTTATATATTTTTGTTTCATTAATTTGATATTTAATTTTTTTATATTAGTTTTATTAATTTTTTATTTTTTTTATTTCAATTAATTTTACTTTATTTATTTTATTTTATTTTTATTTTTATTTTTTATTTTTTTTTTACATTATTTTATTTTACATTATTTTATATTATATATATATATTTTATTTTATTTTTTTACATTTTTTTATTTTATTTTGTTTAACGTATATTTAATTAATTTATTTTTTAAAATTTTTTTTATATATTTATATTAATTTTTATTTTTTCATCTAGATTTATTTTATTTTATTTTATTTTATTTTATATTATTTTATATTTTTTTATCTAAGTTATATTATTTTTTTTTATTTTTTCATTTATTATTTTTTTTATTTTTTTTATTTTATTTTTTATTTTTTTACATTATTTTATTTTATTTTATTTTATTTAACGTAATTTTTATTTTATTTTTTATTTTTTTTTATTTCATTTAATTTTTATTTTATTTTTTCTTTCATCCTTTTTTTTTTGATATTTTTATTTTATTTTTTATCTCTTTTTATTTCAATTTCTTTTAATTTATTTATTTTATTTTATTTTTTTTATTTTTTATTTTATTTATTATTTTGTTTTGCATTGTTTTATATTATTTTATTTAGCTTTATTTAACTTTAATTTTTTTTTTGGTTTTTTTTATTTTTTTTTTTATTTTTTTTATATAGTTTTTGTTATTATATTTTTTACATTATTTTATTTTATTTTATTTAACGTAAATTTTTTTTATTGTTTTTATTTTATTTAATATTATTTTATTTATTTTTAATTCTATTTATTTATATAAATTTTTATTTTTTTCATCTTGTTTTATTTTATTTTATTTTAAATTATTTATATTTTGTTATTTCTTTTTATTTTATTTTTCTGTACCATTTTATTTTATTTTATTTTATTTTATAATTTTTTTTTAATTACTCATACGTCATGGCGTTTGTCCCACAAAAAACGTATATTTTCTTTCATAGTCAAAAATAATTTCATCATATTTTCGATATATTAAAGCATCTGTATTAATTAAATATCATTAGATTTTATGAAGAAGCCTCAATTTTTGAACCATATAGCCTTGATACCTCAACAGTGCATACTGATTGGGATCGCTCTTAGTTTCTGTGTGTATATATGTACTTCATGCACTAGAAGTTATAGATATGCAAGTATATTCTTACATATATACAATTTATATCTTTTTTATATGAATACCAAAATCTATGAGGATAAGGGAACACAAAATGACAAACTGCTTTACAACTAAGCCATAATTGGGCATTGCAGTAAATTAAATTGAAATCAAAAATCATCAAAGGACACTCTCTGATAATATAAAAGAACTGTTTTCCTAAAATCCCGTAATCACTGTCATATATCATTTATTTATAAATTCCATGTCTATTTGAAAGCAACGCCATTTGTAATATCCTTACAGGGTATTTACGATACTTGCACCTTTACCCATTTGTCCACAATAACTAACCAAGCATTCAATTTATATAAGGTGAAATTTATATGTACATATGTATGTGTGTGTGTATGTTGTCTAACAAATAAATGCTTCGTTGACTTTTAATATCCCCAAAGTCCATGAATGTTGGATGGCAACAAGCGGTTTTTATGACTCTCTGCAAATAGTTGAAGAGTGCACACACATGCACACACATGCACACACACACACACACGGGTGTCCTCGACATCGTCAGGGTCAATTATGGCCAAAGGGAATTTTAACTGTCATGGTGATGTTAAGAATGGCATAAAATACAATAAAGGTAGGTAAACTATTAAGCAAACAAACAAACAAGTAAAGAAAATGCATCTCACACATACATACATATGTACACATATATTGCTTGTTATATACTATAAACATGTAGGACACAAAGAATCGAACGGAAGGTTTGTTAGGCACAAACCGTCGGAATAGCAGACGGTTTGACAATGAGATTGCCCGATAACTAATTCAGGGCGTATTTGTTAATATATATATAAATATTTGTATGTATGTAAACAGGAAGCGAGCACACATATCGAATAATACAATATGAAAATAACATAAATACCTATGAGTGGTTGCTGGTGAATGCCGCTTCGCATATAAGTATAAAAATTAATGTTTATTTTCCTCGTTGTCACACATATATATATTTATGAATTTATGTATATAAATATATATATTTATTACTTTCATATTTTTTCAATGAATTTTGATAACAAAAAGAATATTTTCTTCTACAATTTCTTCTACTCCTTCAGTGTTTGTTGTGCGTCTTTAATGTGTTCCTAATAAATGGAGGGACCAGCTTACAGCTTATACTAATGATGGATTTTTATAAGAAGCTTTTGTGTCACGTACGAAATATGCCCTAAAAAGTGGCGACCGCTATTAGAAAAATTAACTTAATTTTTTTATTTAAATTTATTTTCTATTATTTTTGATGTTAGTCAGACCAAGATTTCCATCCAACCATTTGACTATTTCGGGCGTGGATTTTCTAAACATTTTATCCTGGCAATCTGTCATTCGCTGCTCATTCCTTTTTTCATTTCCCAATTCAATCTAAAGCCTCTCTCTAACTCACCGTCGGGAGAGCACAACATAGTTTTATCAGTGACTGGAAGTTATACGGTTAGTCATGTGCTTATAGGCGTTTTTTCTAACGCACAATACTAGGCGAGGTTAAGTTTTGTTACGTCTTATATAAACATATCACAAGGAAGGGCAAAAATTATGCATAAATACCATTCGTACAATATCCCATCACAACGACCACCATCAGCGAGAGTTTGGTTCTTGTAGTAGCAAGCAGCTACCATTACCATCCATTACCGGCTACCTTGGGCCAGAAGTCCCTCACATTCGCACACATGAAAGTGTTAGTGCAGCGCTCGCTTGGCTGATTCAATGCTCACCTCTCTAGAAGCAGACCGAGGAGCACCTACTTGCCCTTTGTAACGGGTGATCGATTTCAAGGTTCCCTACTTTTTAAAGAAAAAACACAGAAAATTCTAATTTTTCTTTGGTATTTATTTTTTGAAGATTATCCCTTTCAAATATTGGCCGCGGTTACGTCTCAAATGGTCCATCCGTTGAGTCCAATTTTCGATGGCTCGTTCGAGCATTTCGACTGGTAACTGTCGAATGACACGCGTGATATTTTACTACAAGGCCTGACTCGAAGCGGGATTGTCCGCATAAACTTTAGACTTTACAAATCCTCGCAGAAAATAGTCTAACGGTGGGATATCACACGATCTTGGTGACACGATCGACCGGCCCAAACCGTGAAACTTTCTGCTCACCGAAGTGTTTTCTCAATAAAGCCATTGACTGAATGTGGTGCGTGGGAAGTGACGCCGACGTGTTGAAACCAAATGTTGCGCAGATCACTATCTTTAATTTCAGGCATAAAATAGTCGGTTATCATGGTGCGATAACGTACGCCATTGACGGTTACGTTCCACCGGCCCACAAACCACACCAAACCGTTGTTTTTTCTGGATGAGATGGCAGCTCTTGAATCTCTTCATGTTTATATTCCCATTGAGACAGAAATGGGCCTCATGGCTGAACAAAATTTGGCTCCAATACGTCGGATCTTCTTGGAACTTTTCAAGAACCGGTAGAGCGAATCGATGTCGCTTGGGAAGGTCGAGCGACTTCAGTTCTTGCACAAGCTGTATTTTGTATGCTTTTAATTTAAGATCTCGACGTAAAATGAGCCAAGTCGTTCCATACATTCCATGCGAACGGTGCTGAATCGACTCTCCATGGTCTTCGTGTACACTATCAGCTACGGCCGCTATATTTTCTTCACTGCGTGCTGGACGTGGTCAATTCGGTTGAATATTATCTAATAATGAATACTAGGTCTCAAGAGGGGTGCTGGTGTTGCGAATACTACGCTCAGTAGGCCGATGATAAGTTGAGCGGAGCGCGCGAAACACATTCTTTACAGAACGTGAAGTTTCTTAATAAAGTTGAATGATTTGTAAATGTTGTTCAGGCGTAAGCCTCTACTTGGTATTGTTTATGTTCAATATATAGCACGGCGAGTGATGAGAAGCAGTCCATTCAAAGTTTGGAGCTCACCATGATTTAATCAAAGTCGCTAGAGCGGCTTTGCTCTCTGGTCCATCTATTTGGTTGGGCTGCCTCGCAAAATCCACTCTGGGCAGCAGTGAAACTAACGTTTCCTTAATAACAGCAACGTCTGTGGAAGAAACATACAATGGTATGGAACCTGTTTCGATGGATAATTCTCGATGGAGTATTGCTCCGGCGACGTTTACATCAAGCTTTCTCCCATTTGAGAAGAAATTTTGTGCTTCTTTCCTCTAGTAGCTCTCTTCCCTTCAGTCCTCCTGTATTGAAATTATCTTGCAGATACACAATAATAAGACTAAGAAGTGAATACTTGCGGTCAAATATCTATCCCCGGTTTTCCTACGATATAATAGGTATGTGTATGTATGTATTGCGATGTGTATCTAACTAATAAATCGGGCAATTTTCTGCATGTGCCAGCTGTTGAGCCAGCAAAAATAAAACAGAAAAACATTTCGATGACTAAAGGTCAACTGTTATAGCAACAACAACAACAACAATAACAATAATAATAAATAAAAGTGGCAGGTGGTTTTATCAAGGAAAATTTCAGTTGACATTGAATTGCAGAAATTGTATGTGTGTAAATATGTATGTGTTCACATACATTTAAAAATAAGTCTATTGTCCAGCTGTCCATTGTGGTCTGATCAATTGTGTGTATTATTTATGGTTTTGTTTCATATAAATTATTTAAGGATTATTTCATACGGACGTAACTCCATACATACAGACAAACTTAAGCCCTTTTTTGTTAGTTGGCGAATTATATTGCATTTAAAAAGGAAATCTTTGTGATGTTGAGTTGCTTCATTCATCAAATTTTCCAATTATCGACATTTTTCAACTCAATGAAGTCTTAAGCATCGAAGGGATGCTAGCTCAATACAATAAAGCTTTAGATAATTAATTAATAATTAAGAATTGAAATTACTTGAAGTTCAAATAAACAACAACCGTCTATAAAAATTTTTATTTTCTTTAAAATACAATTAAATTGAATGCAAAAAAATTAAAATTTAATTAACTTAGTAATACAACAACGGATTACATGGCAGGCGTTGGCTCAGTTGGCTGGCAAATGAAGTCTGATGAGGAGATGTGGTGATCCCCGAAACAGCTGTCACTTCTACCAATTTTTCTTTGTTGTATAACAAATATTCAACGAAAAATTAATGTTTCTAACAAAAATAGGCCTTTGAATACAGCTCATTTAATTAACTAAATTAAATTAAATTAAATAAAGTTAAAAAAATAAAATAAAATATTATAAAAACAAAATATAAAAAATAATAATATTAAATTTGAATACAATCAAATTAAATTAAATAACATAATGAAAATAAAATAAAGTAAATTAAAATAAATAAATAAATATGATAACAATTAATTTAAACAAAAAACAAATAAATAAAATTTAAAAGATAGCAAAAATAAAATAAAATAAGCAAAAATTAATAAAATACTGTAAATAAATGAAATTAAAACTTAATATATAACAAAGTCAAATAAAATTTATATTTAAATGAATAATTTAAATGAAATGAGATAAAATTTCAAAAATAAAATTAAAATAACATTAAAATAGAACAAACCAAATAAAAATTAAATAAACGAGATGACATTACATAAATTTAAAGAAATAATATTAAAAAGAATAAAATAGATAAAACAATCTTAAATAAAATAAGACAAATAATTTGGAACAAAATAAAATAAAATACAGTAAAACCAAAATTAATAAAATTAAATAAATAGTTTAAAATATAATAAAAAATAAAATAAAATATATCTAAATAAAATCGAATAAAAGAATAAACAGTAATTTTTCACTATATTCAGGGCTATTATACACTTCGATTACGCTCCCGCTCTCCGTTTCGCCACGATCGAATCGAAATGAGAAGAGGAAGAGAGAATATATTTTCGGAATCAGCTGCTTTCATGTGAATGTGTGAAATTGAAACAAAAGAAGTCAAAAAAATTGCAAATAATTTTTGTATAATTCAAATAAATAAAAAAAAAATTGTTTTAACGTTAAATACAATCAAGAGAAGCGGCGATATTTCATGAGGATTGAGAAACAAGTGTAATCCATTTCAGATGAGAGATGAACTTTAAGAAATTGAGCTTATAATTCATAATTTTTTATATAATAAATTTATTTATTTGGATACAAAAAAAACCTTAGCCTTAATAAAGATGTCATCAAGTATGTCCTGTATATTTTTGCGCAAGAAACTCAATAAAAAATCAATAAAAAATCATGATCAAATTGTGGATTAAAACTCCTTAAATTATCATATTGCTCTTGTGATATATCAAAAAGCGTTATTAAGCTCATAAAACTCAAAAAATTACATCGTTATGACTTTTCCGATTATCAGAACCATGTTTTACTTACAGTTTTGTTAAAATTATATTATTTTTGTACACTAAAATATAGAATCGAACTGTTCTCCACCAACAACTGTTCTCCGTACAAAAACGTAACTACGATCGAAATGCAGAAGACATAAAATTGGATAGAATCGAAAAGTTTCGAAGATTGATCGAAACGGAATGTAACGCAGAATACCAAATCCGCCAAAAAGGAGAAAATTTCGATTCGAGTCGAAATGCAGAATAGGGCTGATTAAATCAAGTTAAAATAAATTATAATGGGTGATCCAAGTAGTGGTACTTTTTTCAATAGCCTTTTTTGACACATCACGCGTGAGTCGTGTCAAGCAGTCATGTTATTTTTGTTCAGTATTGTATGGCATTTCATCATGGAAAGACTTACGCCTGAACAACATTTACAAATCATTCAACTTTATTACAAAAATTCACGTTCTGTAAAGAATGTGTTTCGCGGGCTTCGCTCAACTTATGGTCAACATAATCGGCCTACTGAGCGTACTATTTGCAACACCATCGCTCATCTTGACACCCAGCGTTCATTATTGGATAATATTCGACTGAATAGACCACGTCCAGCACGCAGTGAAGAAAATATAGTGGCCGTAGCTGTGAGTGTACGCGAAGACCATGGAGAGTCGATTCGGCGCCGTTCGCAGAAACTCGGACTGAACGGAACGAATTGGCGAATTTTACGTCGAGATCTTAAATTGAAAGCATACAAAATACAGTTTGTGCGAGAACTAAAGCCACTCGACCTGCGCAAGTTTCATCGCTTTGCTCTATGGACTCTTGAAAAGTTCCCAGAAGATCCGACGTTTTCGAGCCAAATTTTGTTCAGCGATGAGGCCCATTTCTGGCTCAATGGGCATGTAAACAAACAAAATTGCCGCATCAGAAAAAACAACGGTTTGGTGTGGTTTGTGGGCCAGTGGAATCATCGGTCTATATTTCTTCAAAAATGATGCCGGTGAGAACGTAATCGTCAATGGCGACCATAATCTTGCCGTGATAACCGACTATTTGATGCTTGAAATTGAAGCTCGTGATCTCCGCGACATTTGGTTTCAACAAGACGGCGCCACTTCCCACACATCACATCAATCAATGGATTTATTGAGAGAACACTTCGGTGAGCAGCTAATTTCACATTTTGGCCACTAAGATCGTGTGATATCACACCGTTAGACTTTTTGCTGCGGGGATATGTAAAGTCTAAAGAGTATGCGGACAATCCGCTTCAGGGCTTGGAGCAAAACATCACGCGTGTCATTCGACAGTTACCAGTCGAAATGCACGAACGAGTCATCAAAAATTGTACTCAATGGATGGACCATACGAGACTGGGCCGCGGCCTACATTTGAAAGGGATAATATTCAAAAAATAATTGCAAAGGAATGTTCTTTCGAATGATAATAAACATTTCCCGTTGAATTTGAATTTTTTGTGTTTTTTTTTTATCATTAAGAAAGTGGGGAAATGGGAACCTCGAATTGGATTTGGTAAAATTAAATTAAATATAATTAAAAATCGGTTTGCCAGAAATTAGGTTAAAAATTGGCATGCCATACGTTATAAAAAGCTGAAATTTCTTGCATTACTTATTTAATATTCATTTTGAATTTGTAAATTACGTAACCGTTGCTAATATATAAAATTTTTAAATGGACGCATATTAGGAATTCAAATGAATTTTATCTCTGCAATGCAAATTTCATTTATCAACACGATTTAAATTTTCCAAGAGCGTCTTATTTAGTAATTTTTTCCACTATTTTTTTCTTTTCAAAGTACTTCAATGAAATTTTAAATTAAAAAAAGAAACTTTTTTTTATAATTCGCATATTTTAACGTTTTGAGAAATAATACGACAGAAATTATATTTTCTAAAAGAATTTAATATCTATGTAACCCGTAATCTTTATTAATTTTTGTCTTATCTATTACTTAATTAAAAATTGATTTGCAGAAACAATTTTCGACGTGCCTTTGGCTTACTCACAGTGCACTAGCGGACGAACCCAAGAGCAAGTCAATATGTTAGTCAGCCATCCAGCCATGTATAAGCTTCAATTAGTCAATTAAAAAGCCATTGCCCTGGCGCAACACGTACAAAAAACATTTTCCCTTGGTTTTTTCTGCAACAAATATTGCTACAAGAATTTTTGGAATAGCTACACATAGTATATATATGCACCAACAGCAATATTGGAACAAGAATGTTAACACACAAATACATATATATATACATAAACTGGTACTAACTTTTGTATAAAAATATATGCATGTCTTGCTGTGGATTTATAAACAAAGTCCTTTGGCTTCAACTTGTATTGTTCATCCTCACCACACACATATACATGTGCACATGCACACCTAGAGCTTTGACTATGAAAAACTTTGTCTAAACAAAATTTCCATGTCCTTCTTCGTATTCTTCGTATACACCATTGTACTCGTGTGTGTGTGTGTTTAGCACGTTTGTGCAGTTTTTATTCTTTTATTTTTTTTTTCAATGCCATCGCGAATGTGTTAGACCTCATCGTGTCCTCGAGTGGGCTACCAATGCCATTTTGGTGGCTATTGTGTTCTGCTGTGCATATGTAGATATGTAGATATGCAGTTATGTATATATATTTTTTTGCAAGTTTATATGCCTTAGTATGTTTATATGTATATAGATATTTATGTCTCAGTTGGGTCTTTAATGCAACTGGCGTTCTTTCTCCATTCTGACTACATTAAATGTTTATTAACATTTATTTAATATTGATAAAAGTTCATTCCTATCCCATTCCTTCGTCCTCGTAGTATATATGAACATATTTCCCTTTGGAGGTCATCGTTATTTGGCTGTACTTTGAGTTGAACAACTTTCCATTGCACTTCTGTTTTCATTCAACATTTGAGTTAATTATTAATTTACATAGTAGATAAATGCATATGTATGTTTGTATCACAAAATCGTCGATTTGCTTTCAAGATAAGCTTATTTCAGAATACGGTGTCAGTGTCAGGCATCCTTAACCCTTTAAGCAAGATTTTGATATCTTGGTTGAAGCAGCGCCCCTGGGTACGTTATTGGCGCTTATAGTGGGTGATCCATTTCAAAGTTTCCTACCCTTTAAAAAAAACACAGAAAATTTAAATTTAATGGAGAATGTTTTTTACCAATTGAAAGCACATTATCTGGCATTTATCTTTTGAAGATTATATCGTTAAAATGCTGGCCGCGGCTACGTCTCAGATTATCCATCCGTTGAGTCCAATTTTCGATGACTCATTCGAGCATTTCGACTGGTAACTGGCGATTGGCACGCGTGATGTTTTGTTCCAAGGCCTGAATGAAAGTGGGATTGTCCGCAAAGACTTAAAACTTTACATATCCCCACAGGAAAAAGTCCAACGGTGTGATATCACACGATCTTGGTAGACAATCGATCGGCCCAAAACATGAAATTATCTGCTCACCGAAGTGTTCTCTCAATAAATCAATTGATTGGTGCGATGTGTGTGTTGAAACCAAATTTCGCGGAGATCAAGAGCTTCCATTTCAGGCATCAAATAGTCGGTTATTATGGCGCGATAACCTTGAAGAAATATGGACCGATGATTCCACCGGCCCACAAACCACACCAAACCGTTGTTTCTTCTGGATGAAATGGCAGCTCTTGAATCCCTTCAAGTTGTTCTTCGTCCCAATGCGGTAATTTTGCTTGTTTACATACCCATTGTGACAAAAATTGGCCTCATCGCTGAACAAAATTTGGCTCGAAAACGTCTGATCTTCTTGGAACTTTTCAAGATTCCATAGAGCGATGCGATTGGGAAGGTCGAGCGGCTTCAGCTCTTGCACAAGCTGTATTTTGTACGCTTTCAATGTAAGATCTCGATGTAAAATGCGCCAAATCATTCCATATGTCAGTCCGAGTTGCTGCGAACGGTGCCGAATGGACTCACCATCATGTACACTCTTAGCTGCGGCCGCTATACTTTCCTCACTGCCTGATAGACGTGGTCTTTTCGGTCGAATATTATCCAATAATGAATGCTGGGTCTCAAGATGGATGATGGTGTTGCGAATAGTACGCTCAGTAGGCCGATTGTGTGAATTTTCGTAGTAAAGTTAAATGATTCGTAAATATTGTTCAGGTGTAAGTCTTTCCCTGATGAAATGCCAAACGGTACTGAACAAAAATATTATGACAGCTTGACACGACACACGCGTAATCTGTCAAAAAAAAGGCTATTAAAAAAAGTACACCTACTTTGATCACCCTTGAACACCCTTTAGAAAGCATTTTTGGTTAAATCATCCTTCTCTCCCATCGGGCCGCGGACACAAATCAGCGACACTTAAAGAACTTTGCTTTAATGTGGATTTTGACAAGATGGTCATCCACTGATAGTGCTCGTTATCCCATCACAAAGTCTATACCAAACATGCTCTCATTTGTGTATATGACCAATGTATTTAATAACAGTTACATGTCCTCATCTGCTTTCATCCTTGTCCCGTCCAACACTTTGTTTGTACGGGAGTAATGTTAGTCTTACTTTTTGTGGGGACAACAGCTTGCTTGTCAGCAACACCTTTCCAATTAAGTGATCGGACATTCTAGGTATATGCCTTTAAAGCATAGTCCTTAATACGTGTGAAGTGGTCGCCTTCGAAATTGGAAGCTATCGTCAGAGGCTTTTGTAATTTTTTTCCCACGAGCTTGTTTCTACGATCCATCACAAGGCAATAATGTAGTTAGAATAGCGACTAGCCGCTTAAAAATACTAAGCGGCAGCAGCCGATGGTTTACCGGCTGATCTGTTGAAGCACGGTGACGGAGATTCTTTGCAGGATATGATCGGACGAAATCATGGCCGACATTTAAAAGCTGAGTATGCTCCGCTCAATTCAAGTATGAGTTTCAATCCCACCCTCAACGAACTGATTGGACCTTATCACTTCGAGCCTGGCAAATCTACCAACAGCAAAATATTCACCATGTGCATGAGGATGGAAAAGAGTCCTGATATAGAAGAAGAACCGACTCACACCACCTTTTTGTGCATTTTAAAGCTACAATTACCAAAATTATTAATTTTAATTAATTTACTATAATATTCTTTAAAGGAAAACAAAAATTTTATTACCTACTAACTGACCCGGCCACACATTGTTGTGGCTTTCTCTGTTTTCTCCAATTTTTATTCTAATTGGTGTTACAAAGCGTCATTAAAGTTCTAATTAAGCAATTTGTCTGTCTGTCGGTGATCCCTTTCCCGTAAAGAAATATTTCAAGCAAATTAAACTTTTTTCCTGATCCATGGTCCATTTAGACATATCATCTAAAATTTTAACCAAATCGAAGCACAGATGAATTTTGTTCCTCAATTATATCGGTCCACAGTCTGGAATTCATCACTTACGAAAATCGAATCATAAATAAGATTTCGAATAGCTCGGTCCATAGTAGTGTTCCTGCTAATCTAAGAAAAAAGTTACCTACATATGTACCAAATTTCAAACAAATCGAACCATAAAGGTCAGTCCCTGGTTCACTTCACGGTATTAATAATAGATAAAAACTTATTCTAGACCTAACGAATATATGTACATGCGAAATTTTATTAAAATCGGTTCAGCTGTTTTGGAGGAGTTCGAGGTCAAACACTCTGACAGGAGAATCTTATATATCTAAATCAGATTTTGAAAAGGTCGGTACATGATCTACTTTCCGGAGAGAAAGTAGTGTTCCTGCAAAATGCTACATATGTATATACCAAAATTCAAGCAAATCTAAACATTAATACGAGTTTTTCGAATAGGTTAGTCCCAAGTCCAATTCTCGCGGATATGTAACTGATGCCAAAAATAGATTAAAAAACGATCCTTGATGCGGATTATATATCATACTAAAATTCCAGCTCAATTGGTGGAAAACTTTTGGAGTTTTTTAAGTTTTAACACAAACCAACATCACATTTTTATATACACATAGACCTTAAAGTCTGTGTTAACCCAACACATTTTTTAAGTAAACTACAAACACAATTGAAATAGTTAATCCTATTTTCATTTTCGAAATAACGGTATCTAAGTGCAGCAACAATCTAACTTAGGCACCACAAAGTCTGCGTTCAGGTTGCTTGATTTAAGAATACCGTTACCTTTCATGAAGATGTTTCTATTGTCTTTTACTCTAATTAATCATTTAAAGAGTTCGTGACGTATTTTAATATTAGTTTGAAAAAAATGGAGACCAAAGGTAAAGAAATTAGTGTGTCAGAAAGAAAAATTATTTTTAAACTGTGGAAAGATGGCGAAAGTTTCTGGAAAATGGGACAAACTATTGGAAGACCGTATCCTCCGTCCGACGTGTAGTAAAAAATTTCAAGCAAACCGGCATTTTAAAGTCGAGCCCCCGATCTGGCCGTTCAAAAATGTTATCAGGCGAAAGTTAACCCGCGAATTAATTCAACAAATATTGTTAAAAATGTAAATAAAACGTTAAAAAAAATCAGTTTGTGCAGAAACTGCTAGAAAGATTTTACGTAAAGCTGGATATCATGGTCAACAGACGAATGCGCATTGAATTTACTCATAATTATATAAATAAGTCTCCAGAATTCAGGAAGCAAGTAATTTTTTCGGATGAGAGCAAATTTTTTATATTCGACATAAAAGGTCGCCAAAATGTGTGGCGCAAATCAGAAACTACCCTTGAAAAACATAATCTCGTTGGTACAATGAAACATGGTGGTGGTGGAATTATGGTGTGATGGTGCATGGTGGCTAATGGTGTGGGTCAGCTTGAATTTATCGAATCGAAAATGGATAAATGGAGATATTTAAACATTTTAAAAAATAACTTGAAACAAAGTGCAGAGAATCTAGGTTTAACTTCGACGTTTTGGTTTCAACAGAATATCGATGCGAAGCACACTGCTCAAATAGTCAGACTTTGGCTCTTGTACAATGCCCCTAGACAGCTTAAAACGCCTGCTCAGTCACCCGATCTCAATCCTATAGAGAAGCTTTGGGACATATTAGAAAAAACAATTCGTCAGCATATAATAACACAAGTAAAGAGGTTTTGTGAAGAGTTATGCTGGCAGAATGGTCCCGAATTACAGCTAAGGAAACAGATAAGTTGGTAAATTCAATGCCAAACCGATTGAGTGAGGTATTAAAATAACAAAATATGAAATTAAAATTTTCTTTATAACTTTTAATACTTTTGTAAATAATTATAAACCTGAACGCAGACTTTCTGGTGCCCACGTTTACATGTTGGTACACTTAGATACCGTTATAATGAAAATGGAAATATAAATTGTTGCTTTTGCCTATTAAACTGAGAAATATAATAAATAAAATGAAATAAAAAATTTTAACTGAATTAATTATTTTAGTTGCGTTTTTACTTTACTTAAAAAAATTTGTTGGGTGAAAGCAGACTTTATGAAATAATGTTTGAAAAGATTTAAAGTTTAATTTTCGATGAAAGAATCGTGAATATTTGGGAATTTTATTTTTTTTATTTTTTTTAATGTGGGAATTTTAATTTTTTTATTTTTTTTTGATGTGGTATAAAATTAATTTAATATTAACATTTTCGAAATTAATATTTATTTAGAGAAACCACTTTTTTTTAATTGTTAAATGTAAGTATAATAATGTGGCGAAAATGCGAAGCGAATGTCAGATGAAGGAGAGAAACCGATAGCTGGCATGTTCTAAAGCGAATTCGAGCACATTCGTAAAGAGAGAGATTCGATTATTCTAGACAGTTGGTTGCGAGCAACCGGGAATTGTATATAAGGGCGACACACGACTGCAGAGGGAGTAGTAGTCAGTCAGGAATCAGGGCGTTGGAGATTACATTACATTGAAGTAATAAAAACAGTACATTGTACAAGTTGTAATACAAGTGATTGTAAATAGAAAATTAAATTGTAAATTGAATTGTGAATTACTGAATAATAAAAGGACATTAAATAAGTCTTTATAAATAAAGAGACTGCAAATTAAGTTGGCGATTTTATTTAACAATCCAGAGATCGTACCCGAAGGATTTGGGAAATCATCGAGGTTAATCAGCAAAATCGTAACAATAATATAATTTTTTTATAAATTATTTATTTCCATTTAATTATATTTGAAAAATGTATGCGTAGATCAAGTGTGGCAGCACGACAATAATTTTAGAAACAGTGTTGTATACTCCATTGTTCCCTACGTAAATATTTTCGGCTTTATTTTTGTAAAACAAAAATTACGTGAATGAATTACATGAAATAAAGGTAAATAACTAAGAAAATTTTATATTTATTTTTATTTTGTAAATAGAAGTTAATTATTTACAAAGTTTTTTAAAATTTTCTCTACAATTTTCTTTTTCCAGCTGTGCTATCAACTGCAAAAATGGCACCGAAAAATCGCACTTTTATACGTAGAGTTAACAACACTTACCGTAAATAGCAATTCGCTTCAACTGTTTTGACAGTTGTCTCGTCGCCATTCGCTCAGTTGCTTTTCCCCAGCATTGTTGACTTGTTGTATTATTTCGTGATAGTGAGTTGTCAGTGGTTATTTGCCGTTTCGTGTATTTTATTTTTGTTTCCCAAATTTCGCGCATATGGTGTGTTCGCTAAAATATAAAAATTGCTTTAAATAATTAAAATTTATTCCTCTATTGTCTTGTGTGTGTGTGTGCTGTCATCATATTTACATATATATTTTTTTTGCATACATATCAACATTTATTTGGTGTGCACTTACATACCTCCTACATTTGGGCCACATTTTGCTGTTGTGTGGCAAAGTGCCAGCGACGCACACATAAAATTGAATCTATTAAGTGCGCTAAAAGCCAAAATAAAATAAAAAATCTGAAATGTGCCTTGTGATTTGCTGATTTGCTGGATGGCAAATGAAGTGTAAAACACAAACGCGCAACAAGTGATACGTCGTGTAGAAGCGCGATAATAATTTAAAAAAAAAACAATATTTGATCTATTGAACTAATAAATTGACGAAAGTGTCTGCTGGAGTTCGTTGTCATCGTTTGTTTTAATTGTAAATTTAAATTCAAACGCAACAAGTAAAGTGATAAATACATAGATATACATACATGCCTGCCTACATATCGAATGGAAGAACAAAAACAAAAAATAATAAAAGTAAATTTGCTAAAGTTAATTGAATAAAATCATAATCGTGTTCGCATACATACATACATACAAACTGGCATTTGTTTGTTGTTGTATGTCACAGTTATTGGTGTTTGTCGTGCGTGATGCTGGCATGATTGTCATATGCAAACAATTGAAATTCGCGCATTTAAAAGGTTGCAATAGCAACAACAACAATAACAACAAAAAATAAAAGCCACAGGAACGAACAAGTGTAAAAATAAAATAAAATAAAGTGAACCTGCTACTAACGCGAACACAGAAATCATAGTAGAGGCTACAACAGCAACAAAAATATATTTATATACATATATACAAAAAAGAAAAAAAATAATAATTTGTGGTGCCGAGTTGTAGTTTGAGCTCCCCCCAATCAACACGCACCCACCCACCCTCGAGCACTTTTGACTCGGTGCGTCGTGTCAGTTTTGTACGCATACGGAGACGTACGCCTTGGATATTGGAGGCAACAATCGCATACGCAGCTGACGGATAGTAGTAGAAAGACACAGACGGAGACGTAGACAGCCTGAAGGTGAACACAATTCACATTTAGCAAAATACATACATACATACATACATATGTACACATTCTATTTGCTTTAATTTTTATTTTTTTGTGTGACAATATTCAGTCTTTCACCGAAACGACTATATATAAATACAGCAAAAACAATAATAATAATAAAATGAAAAGCGGCAACCGCAGTGTTTATGTATTTTGTATTTTCTATTTTACGCCGCTGTGTGTAAGCACATGCATACATGTGTACCAATTTATCTACATATATTTAGTGCATTTGTTTTATTATTTGCAATATTGCTATGTATTTTGTTAATTGAAAATAATTTGCTCAACTACCTACACCTTCTGTATTGTTTCAATTATTGCGGTTGTTGATATGCGTAAATTTGTATACTGTACTGTATCTACACATGCATGTATGTATGTATGTATATATGTAGGTGTGTGTAAAAAAAAAATCGCAACAAACAAATATAAGCCTATTGTTGAAGTTGTTGTTTTTGTTAAACGTACATATGTACATATGAATGTTCCTCTCTCTATTGTGGTGGCAATACTTAAACAGCCCATCCATCCATCCATCAACAATTTATGTAGGTACCTACATACATACATATGTTTAGATACAAGTATGTATGTACAATCGTTTATGACTTCAGCGTTATTTTTGTATTTATATACATATAAATCAGGAGGGCATACATAAATACATATAGTATATCTAGTTATATAAATGTGTGCAATATTTTATCTAATTCGTGTTAAATACTGTCAGCCATTGTATGTATTTATATACATATGTACAAGTATATATAAATGTTTATAGGCTCACAATCTGCTCACAATGATTTGCAATTATCGCGCTTGTCGCCTAATTACTTCAGCTCACAACAATAACAACAAAAAAAAGCCCTAAAAACCCCCCAAACCACCTGAACTGATATATATGTAATTATGAATAGCTTGTGGCACAAATTATTTCAATTTTTCACTGCCTATGATCGCATAGCACTTCCCAAGTACATATATGTATGTACTTATATGCATATGCGCATGAAAATACAGTACAGATAAAAAGAAAAGCACAGCTGCTTCATTATTTTATATATACACATAGACCGTAAAGCCTGCGTTCACCCAACAAATTTTTTTAAGTAAAGTACAAACACTATTGAAATCGTTAATTCAGTTAAAAAAATTTACATGAATTTATTCATTACATTTCCAAGTTTAAAATGCAAAAGCAAAAAAAGTATTTCCATACTCATTTTCGTTATAACGGTATTTAAGTGTACCAACGTGTAAACGTAGTCGCCACAAAGGCTGCGTTCAGGTTTATAATTATTTACAAAAGCATTAAAAATTATAAAGAAAAATAAAATTTTATATTTTTTTTTTGTTTTTTTGGATAACCACGTTGATTTAATACCTCATTCAATCAGCTGTTTCCTCAGCTGTAATTCGAGACCATTCTGATAACATAACTCTTCGCAAAACCTCTTTGCTTGTTATTATATGCTGACGAATTCTTTTTCCTAATATATCCCAAAGGTACCGTATAGGATTTATTTGGGGTAACAGAGGAGGCGTTTTAAGCTGTCTAGGTGCATTGTACAAGATCCAAAGTCTGACTATTTGAGCAGTATGCTTCGGAACGTTATCCTGTTGAAACCAAAATGTCGAAGATTAGCCTAGATTTTCTGCACTTTGATTCAAGTTCTTTTTTTTTTTAATGTTTAAATATCTCCATTTCTCCATTGTTGATTCGATAACTTCAAGCTGACCAACACCATTAGCCGCCATGCACCTCCAAATCATAATTCTACCACCATCATATTTCACTGTACCAACAAGATTTTGTTTTTCAATGGCAGTTCATGATTTGCGGCACACAATTTGGCGACCTTTTATTGTAGAATATACAAATTTTACTCTCATTCCAAAAAATGACTTTTTTCCGGAATTCCGGAGACTTATTTATATAATTAAGAGCAAATTCAATACGCTTTCGTCTGTTGAGAGACGAGATATAAGGTTTTTCTCGAGCGACTCTATCATGATATCCAGCTTTACGAAAAATTTTACTAACAGTTTCTGCACAAATTGTTTTTTAAGCGTTTTATTTACGTTTTCAACTATATTTTTTGACGTAATTCGCGGATTAACCTTTACCAGATTTATTATTTTGCGTTCTTCCCGTACTGACAATATTTTTGGACGGCCAGATGGGGGTTTCGACGTTAAAATATCGGTTTGCTTGAAATTATTTACTACGCGCTGAACGGATGAATATGTTCTTCCAATAGTTTGTCCAATTTTTCGGAAACTTTCGCCATCTTTCCACAGTTGAATAATAATTTTTCTTTCTGACACACTAATTTCTTTACTTTTGGTCTCCGTTTTTTCAAACTATTATTAAAACACGTCACGAACTCTTTAAATTATTTACTAGAATAAAAGACAATAGAAAATATGCAAAAAGAAGAAACATCTTCATGAAAAATAACGGTATTCTCAAATCTAAACGGAACGCAGACTTTGTGGTCCCTATGTTTACTTGCTGCTGCACTTAGATTCCGTTATCTCGAAAATGAAAATAGGAATGCAGGTTTTTGGTTTTGAATTTTTAACTGAGAAATATAATGAAAAATGCATGTAAAAAAATTGAACTGAAATAACTATTTCAATTGGGTTTGTACTTTACTTTAAAAAGTGTGTTGGGTGAACGCAGACTTTAAGGTCTATGCGTATATATCTTCAACAACTTCAAAAATATATTTTTTTTTTGGGAGAATTTATTCTGTCAAAACACATATACAACAGAAACACATCTGAAAGATTTTTAAACGATTGCTGCCGCCGAATCAGCTGACCCAAGGCAAATATAACATAGGGAAGTGACTATGGCAGCGAATTCAAGTTTTTCATTTATTGAACGTCGAGATTGTCAAAATAATTTTTTAGTTTATGCTTTGTTTGAATTTAATTTGATTTTTAATTTGTAAACGTGAAAATCTTGATAATTGTGACTGTGCGATTGTGATTTGTGTAAATGGAGATTGGGAAAGAGATGGTGTACATTTTTACAGCTAAACAATTTTCCATGATTTGGACAATCGCGACACAATATCAAAAACAAAATACACAGTAGTTGCTGTATTTGTTCTTATGCTCTCACCTTAATAATTTGTGCCAATCTGCTGCAGAACCAAATGACTCCAAGCAAATTCACATCTGAGCTGACATATTAACTTCCTTTTCTATGAATTCGCCTTCGTAAATGTATTGAGCAGAAATGTTAAAAACAGCTGTTTAAAATTCAACAAAGATATACATTTTTTTATAACAGCTTCAGAGTTGTAGTTTATTAACTTTTCTAAAAAAAAAGTGCAACCGGCAAATTTTAATCTAGCAGAGACTTATGTTCAGCAAATATGTTATAGTTGAACAGGCATTATTATTATTATTAATTTTTTTTTTTTTTTTTTTTTTAAATCGTCTAGGTAATTGGCAAAGGCAATCTCAAAAACCGCTGTTTGTGAATTAAAATTCGTTCGAAAAATTGTACAATGAAACTTCTTAATATCGAAAGCAGCGATCGCCAAAATAAAACTAAGAGAGTGGAGAAGTAGTTACATTTATTAAATTTATTTGTTTAGTGGTTTCGAAAGTGCAGGGCTGTGTCTTGTCATCTGTCAAACCAAACATGTTTTGTTTTAGTTAAAAGTCAGGCATTTATCAAAATGGATCGCTTAACAACAGCATAACGCATTAAAATTGTTGAAACCTGCTACAAAAATGGTGATTCAAACAAGGTCACGTTGCGTGCTTTAAGAGAAGATTATTTATGGTGCATATAATCGTCCAATCACTCAAGTAATTGGTAAAATTTTAAAGAAATTTGAAGAGACTGGTTCGGTTACAAATGTTGGTAGCTGTGCATCATCGTTTCACTCGTTCGACCTCAAATATTGCTGCTGTAACAGAAAATACAGCCGAAGACCCAAATGTGTATATTTCTGGACGTATTTTTCACTTGAACTTACACCTACATGCATATACAGTCCAGCTCAAATAACAACTGAAGCTAGCTGACCATTCACAATGCCGTAGTAACGTCGATTGGGTGCTTGAACAACAAGCAGTGGACCGCGATATTTCATAACAGCATTTTCTTCAGCGACGAGGCACATTTCTCACCCGATGGATACGTAAATAAGCAAAATTTTCGCTCCGAGTATCTTAACGTAATTGAAGAGAGGCCATTACACCAAAAAAAAAAAAAAACAGCTTACTGTCTGGAACGCTCTCTGATCCGTGCGAATTGACACCGTTGGACTTTTTTTGTGGGGCAACGCGAAAGATTTTCTAGTTAGGACTGAGATACCGCTCAAAATGAGCTAAAAAGTAGTCGAAAATTACCTCAAACGGATCGAAGTTTGCAAAAATTTACTACACGGTAAATTGAATGATGTAGTATTTTAAATATAATGCCAAAGTTCACACAGTATAATAATAAAGAAGGAGTTTCATGAAAAAAATTATTTTAAATGCATTTTATTTACTCTTATTTTGGAAGCAGCAAAATGGATAACCCTATATAATAGACATAAAGCATTTAAAATCATAAAGCACTTTTGATAGCAAGAAAATGAGAGAATACGTGTGAGCAACCACGCCACAATTACCCTATGAAACGGCGATCATTAATCTAAAGTATGCTAAAAATACTGAATTCATTAACATTTTGAGAAAGCAGCGAAAGTGATCTTCTTTTTTTTTAAATATTCTAAAATGAAGTTCCATAGAGAATTATATTAAATTAAATAATATTGGAAAACGCTACTGTAGGGGTTTCTAATAAGAGTGATATGATTTTTTTTAAAAAAAAGACACACTAATTGTTGGAAATTCAATTGGTTTTTTATTTAATGTGAAGTACGGTCGATACAATTAAGTTCTGAATATAACATCATTCAAAAGGCCTACACGACTTCTTTTCAGGAACGAATTCGATTAACACAATTTTTAAGCATTTTTCCACTAAATCAAGCTTGACGAGAGTCTGGTTCATTGCTAAAGACCAATGACTGCAAATAACCTCACAAGAAGTAGTTTAATGGTGTTAAATCACACCTTTTTGGAGGCCATTCATTGTCACAATTTCTTGAAATAATCGAATCTTCAAACCTTTTTCGCAATAATTCGATTATTGCACGTGCTTACAATTGTGGCCATAAAAAGTTGGTTGTCATCGATCTATACCGCTCTCCATTGACAGTAACGATGCTACCAGCTTCATTTCGAAAGAAGTACGGACCGATGATATGATGAAAATTTGTAGATTTTCTTCGCAACAGAATCGACAGTTTTGTTTATTTACCGCACCACTCGGATGAAAGTGAGCCTCATCGGAGAAGATGATTTTCTTCAAAAAGTCGTTATCGTTTTCGAGTTGTTCCAAGGTAAAATCAGCAAATTCACGACGTTTATGGTGGTCCAATGGCTTCAGTTCTTGAGTGAGAACAATTTTATACGGATGCAAACCCAAATCCTTTCTCAAAGTCCGCCAGGTTGTGGTTTGAGACAGTCCCAATTCTTGAGAACATCATGGAATCGACAAATTGCCGTCTTCAGCAACACTTGCCTGAACGACACTTAGAAATCATAACATCCCTATTGGAAAACCCTTTATATTTGTGTTAAATTCTTGAGATTTGGTGTTGGAGTTGTTTCATATTGAAAGAGATTTTTCTGAAAAAGATAAAATGGAGAAATCGCTCATCATATTATCAGTACTTTAGCTTCTTAGCAAACACTTCAGCTTAATATAAAACTATATTATTCACTAGTAGTTTAAACAGAACAGCCAACACAAACAAATTTTTTTGTTATACGTACGTATGTATATATTTTTAATATATATTTTAAATCGTAATTAGTGGAAAATGTAGTGGTGCTCAATTAAAATCGTAATAAATGTAATACAATAAGAGCGACAACTGATAAACCCAGTTGGAAAAAAAATAATAATAAACACTAAAGTGCCTGGCATGACAGCCTAAAGCAATTAAAATTACATCTGTCGGAAAAAATAAATGCAAATACATATAAATATTTATGTATGTATATATCTAGAAAAATGCAATTAACTTAATGAAAGGCGAGAAAAATTGGCATTCACGCCAAAAACATTGCATTAAAATTAAAAAAAAAATTATAAAAATTACAAAAGATTTTTAAGTGAAACGTGAAAGGGTCTAAGTAGGGTGTAGCTTAATTACTTAACACTATGAATATATACATACATACATATGTAAATATGTAGATAAGTGCATGTTGATAAAAATTATTATGAAATTATAAAAAAAAAATTTAAAATTATTTATCAAATTAAAATATTCTAAAACCCTAAGAATCAGCCACAATCGTTTTTTAAAGCAAGTAAAAATCACATAAAAATAATCCTTACAACCACAAGTCATACATATATAAATACAGATCTGTAAACGCACGCATCCATATGCGCCCGTTACTAAGAGTAATAAGTCCATGCTAAACCCGCCTATTCTGGATACTTAGTTTAAACCAATTGCTTCACTCCACTTCACATTTTGCACGTCTGCATGCTTTGGACGCAAGCCAATTGGAATATAGACGAGACATGTGACCGTCATAAACCTATAAATTAATTTAAAAGAACAAAAAAATAGAAAAAAAAAGAAAATAGTATGAGTTCATATGATACGTTTTCCCGTTGGAAACATTTATTGTTTAACGCAAGGTCGTACATTGGACTGACTGACTGACTGGCTACTGGACGGGCAAAAAAAGCAGAGTGGAGCGTTAGTCTAACGCACGGAGTGTCAATTATAATAAAAAAAATTATAATAATACAAATTGCTTAGTTATACACATATATTGTGTTATTTATTTATTTATTTGTTGTTATTTTCAACTATTACTTTGTATTTATGCATATGTACAAGTATATATGTATGTATGTATTTGCCATTTAGCACACAAGTGGAACGTCAGTAAATTTGATAGACGTTTTTCAGCGATAGTAACACCACATCATATGTCTTTCACCACGATGTGATAATGTGAAATACGAATACAAAGACAGCAACAGACTGCATGCCTTGGCTTATCAAAAGTGCCATTTATCATTTCTTTAGTTTTCGTGAAACGATAAACCATTGTTGGATGATTAGAACATTTTTGTTTTCGCAAAAGTGCCTACTTGAGTATAAATTCTTTAAACAAATTAGTAAAAGAAACTAGCATAAGATAAAACACTTTCTTAAAGCGTAAAAATTAGTTAAAAATTCTATGTAGAGAGAATTTGTTAGTATAAGAACCATTATGTCTGGCATCTACAATTTTTTTTAATAGTATGCAAAGCAGTCTTACATAGGCGCAACGTATTTTTTTTACGTATTTTTCACCTCTTTCACTTAAGTGGAATTTAATATAATTTTTTAAGTTTTTATTTAAACATATAGTTATAATTTTCCTGTTTTTAACGCTCTTCGCTTAAATACAATTTAAATCAGATTGACCGCACTCAGAGCTGTTACACATTTAATCAGCTGATCATCTATCTAATACCATCTCTGCTTTTGCTACCACTTTTAGTATGGTGTCGTCATACTTCAACTAACTTAAATACAAATCTTATTAAAAACGTAAAAAAAAATTTACTTAAATAAAAAAATTAAATAATATCTATGCAAATGAAACTAGTGAAACGCAACCTTAAAATATAATTTGGCATTACTCAGCAGCTTTTGGGTTGATAGCTAAATCGTTTGGAGAGGAAGACCTCCGTTTGAGGTATGATACCTCAACTATGCATGATACTGTGAGACCAAAAAAAAAATTGCGTTTGAGTGGGTTTCAGAACAAGAGGAGAGGTATGTTGAAATAAAGAGTCTGCTTGCTGCACGACAATGCCAGACCACAGTCACCCAACGTCACAAAGGAACTGCTCGCCACATTTAAATTCGATGTGCTGCCCCATAACGTGCGTTCCCCATATCTAGCACGTACAGATTACTATCTCTCTACAGAAATTCGGTGTACTTACGTTTCTAAATGCCTCTTATAATCAATTAAGTCAAAAATAATATACGTAAAAATGACAACATCAAATCGTCATCACGGAACCTAAGAAATTTAAAACAGACATTATTTAAATTAATAAAAATAAAATTAAATAAAAAACATGTAAAAAAGAGTAAAAGATATTCAAAATTATACCAAAATTAAAAAACAAATACTAAAACTAAAACAAAAAATATAAAACTAAAAACTAAAAAAAAATAAAATTAAATTTTGAAAACAAAAATTAAAAATTAAAAAGCTAAAAAAAATATAAAAAAAATAAAAACGATAAAAAACGAAAAATAAGAAAAATTTTAAAAAAATAAAAGCTAAAACATAGATTTAAGAAATGTGTATAAAAGTCAAAGTAAAAATATAAAAATTTTAAAATAAAAAAAATTATAAATTAAAAAAAATATAAAATGCCCATAAAGTTAAAAAATAAATTGTTAAAAAACATACAAAGCTAAAAAAAATTAGTTAACCCTTAATAGCCTGGTGGTCCCTTCAGGAACCTCAACTTTAGAGACTTGTTTTTCAAAACTGTTACATTTTTTGCGCAATGTTTATTCAGCAAATATTCTCTTTATAATGTATGCCATCTAGCGGAAAAGAAAATCATATGCTTTTCGGTGCTGAACACCTGATTTTTGACGTTTATCAGAAAAACACACAAAAGCTTCAAAGTGAACAAATCGTGCTTTTTCAAATTGATTGAAATCAAAACTTTTGCTCCAAAAGAACCAAATAAAATTCATTTTTATTATTTGTGCACTATATTCAAACCATGTAAGTATCTTTTTAGCAATATAAATTTTGTTTGTTTGTGTTTTTCGTGTAAAAGTTCAAACGGTCCTTCAAAGAACCAGTAGGCACTCATTAGAGAAGTGAAATTCGTTAGTGCTTTAGCGTCTTTTTCTAATTTTAGTGTAAATTTTTAATTTTTCATAGAAAAATGTCACGTAAATACAAAGATTTTACCACGGATGAAGATTTTGAAGCATTCGTCAATGATTTTGAATGGTCAGCAAGTGAAATTGGCGATATATCAGATTTTGACGACGACAGTCTAGACGATCCCGATTTCAATATAGTGACAAATGATGATGCGAATATCACTGATCAGTTGGAGGATGATGTGTTCGAAAATGTGAACGAATTAGATGCTGAACAAGTTGTGAGTGTGGAACCAACTGCTGATGAGAGTGTTCAAAATGAAGATATTGTTGTTACTGGAGATAGCACACGCTGGCATCAATATGCAACATTTTACAAAGATATCACAATTGACAAGGACTCTTCCGAGTTTAAAAAATGTATCTGGAAGAAAAAACATATGCAGAATCATGCAAGTTGGGTTCAGTTTGGCAGCGATTCTGAATTGACAACAGAAATAATGGCACTAGATACACCTTTCAAATTTTTTCTTACTTTGTAAATGACGATATAATTTCTAATATTGTAGACCAAAGCAATTTGTACGCAATTCAAAAGGATTCATCGAAACCTCTAAATACAACGCCAGACGAAATAAAACGCTTTTTGGCATTACATATTTTATGTCCGTCTTCAAGTACCCAAGTATCAGGACGTATTGGGGTGAATTTGGCATACCGGCTATTATGAATACCATGACGAGAAATCGATATGACAAGGTACGCCAGTTTTTGCATCTAAATGACAACAGTAAGATGCCACGTCCGTCAGCTCAAGAACCAGCTCCTTCACGTCGACGAGGATTGCGTCCACAAAACACTGATTCATCAAACATTGATCGTTTATATAAAATTCGTCCGCTTATTGATGCCCTAAATCGAACTTTGACTCTGTTCCAAAAAGCAGTCGTTTTTGTGTGGATGAACAAATTTGTGCGACAAAAATTAAGCACTATTTGAAACAATACTTGCCAGACAAGCCTCACCCATTGGGGCAATAAGTTATTTTTGATGTGTGACGATATGGGATTCTGCTATAATTTTGAAATTTATTCTGGCAATGAAGACCATGTTTTGGACAATGAACCAGACTTGGGAGCAGCAGCAAATGTTGTGGTGCGGCTTGCTCTCGTAAAGTTCCGCGTTTCAAGAACTACAGAATTTTCTTCGATAACTATTACACAACTATTCCTTTATTGGCTTATTTACGCACCAGGGAATCTATGGGCTTGGAACAGTTCGACGTAACCGAATTCCTGGCTGCAAATTGCCAGAAAAATTACCCAATCGAGGAGACTGCGAAGAATATATGACCAGTATTCATGGTATAGATATAACTACTATAGCATGGAGGGACAACAAAGTTGTAAATATGGCATCGACTTTGCTTGGCATCAAGCAATTGAAATCGACAAATGCAAACGAAACTGATGACGCGCCTACGATTGCCAGGTATTTTATACTTTCAACAAATACTTACTGAATATAATTTTTTTTATTTTATTTAGATTTGACAAAAAAAATAAGTGTACCGTAAATATTCAGTGCCCTGCGACAATCCACTAGTACAACAAGTACATAGGAGGTGTTGATCTTATGGATTCGTGCTTTGGTAGAAGCCGCATAAGAATAAAGTCACGCAAATGGACAAATCGTCTTATATACCATATGATGGACATGGCCATGATAAATGCATGGATTTTATATAAACGCCAATTCTCTTCATCTCCTCGTACAGATAAAATGCTGACTTTGCACGAATTTATCGTAGACGTCAGCAAAGTTTTAGTAAAATCTGGCACACAATCCATAAGGAAAGGACGTCCAAGAAGCACTGGAGGATGTGAGACCCCTGAAAATGTGCCAAAACGAGTTCGGGTAGTAATGCCGCCTAGTGACGTGCGGTTTGATAATGTTGGGCACTTCCCGAAATACCTAACAACAGGCAAACCTCGTTGTAAAATGCCCAATTGCACATCTAGAACAACAGTGTATTGCATTAAATGTGAGGTAGAATTATGTTTCCAATCCACAAAAAACTGCTTTCTAGAATATCATACAAAAACATTGAATAAATGAACTGAAATATATATAATTTAAATGAAAATAAAAAAAATTTCATATATAAACCATATGCATTTTACTTGTCAAAGGAGGTGCCTGGTGGTTCTTCAAAGAACCAACACACAAAACCTCCTCTAAAATGTCCAAAACTCAAAATTGTGAAAAGTCGTAGAACAAACGTTGTTAAGGGTGCTAAAATACAACATATAAAATTTTTTCATTGAAAAAAAAAAGTCAGGCTATTAAGGGTTAACAAAAATTGAAAAATGTTAAAAATAAATATTAAAAAAATTTCAATTAAAAAACATACAACAAAAATTAAAATATATTTATAAAAGTAAAAGTTAAAAGTCTAAGACAAATTAAAAAGTTAATAAAATGACTAAAATATCGAAATTAAAAAAAGTTGAAAAAAAATTGAAAAGTTAAAAAATAAAAAGTTAAAAACATTAAGAAGTTAAAAAATAATATAAAAAAGTTACAAAAAAAAAATAAAAAGTTAAGAAAAAAGTATAAAAAGCTAAAAAATATAAAAGTTAAAAAAAAATTATTTAAAAAAAAATATAAAAGATTTAAATTAACAAATATTATAAGCAAAACAAAATAAAACATTAAAAACTTAAAAAAAGATAATATAAAATGTAAAAAAAATAGAAAAAATAAAAGTTAAAAAGGAATTTAAAAAAGAGAAAATTATTTAAAAAAATAGAAAATTAAAAAATATAATTTAAAAAAAAAGATCAAGATAATAATAATAAAAATCAAAAAAATAAAAAATATTAAAAAAATATATAACGAAGATTTCAAGAAATATATAAAAATAAAAATAAAAATAAAAATATATGATGAAAAAATTAAGAAAAAATTATACATAAAAGGTTAAAAATAAAAAATAAAAAATAAAAATAAGAAAGAAATAAATAAAAAGAAAAAAAAATAAAAAAATTTATAAGATAAAAAAATAATATAAAAAGTTAACAAAAAATTTCATTGACTAAACTCACAATGAAAAAAAAAAATTTTAAAAAAAATTATCAAATAAAAAGTTCAAAAATCCAAATTATAAAAAAAAAATTAATTAACATATATTAAAAAAAAATTTCATTTAAAAAAATTAAATGATGAAAAATTAAAAAAATAAGAAATAAGAAAAAAAAATTAAAAAATTTAAATAGATAAAAAATAAAAAATATAAAAAATTTAGATTGAAATAAAAAAAATGAAAAAAAAATTAAAACAAAATATTAAAAAAAAATCAATAAATAAAATTAAAAAGATGAAAAATAAAACGAAAAGTTGAAAATATGTAAAAAAATTAAGTTTTAATTGAATTAACAAAAATTAAAATGAAAAAAAAAAATAAAAATAAAAAAAAAATTTAAAACATAAAAAATTAAAATGTTGAAAGTAACAAAAATAAAAAATAAAAAAATAAAAGTTTAAACAAAAATTTAAAAAATAGGAAAGTATATAAAAAAATAAAAAATTTAATTTAAAAAAATTATAAATGTCATAAAAATAATAATAAAATTAGCATTAACATTTTTTTATAAAATTAAATTAAAAATAAAATAAAAGTTATAAATGGAAAAATAAAAATAATATAAAAAAATTATAGGGATATAATTATAGAAGTAATTAATATATATAAAGAAATTAATAGAATATATAGAACAATTGCCAAATATATATAAAAAATGAAAATGAGTTTCAAAAAATGAAATAAAAATTATAAAAAAATTAAAAAACTGAAATTAAAATAAATAAATAAAAGTTAAAAAAAATCTCTTCTGCAGTCAAAATAAAAAAGTTCTATGTATTCTTATTTCTTGCCATTTTCTCGTGTTATCCGCTTATTTGAAACATGAAATTTGAGTATATTCTCTATGAATATAACTGTATGGATTGGAAGAACACACACAGCTGTTCTGGAAACAAACAAAAACGTACTACATAACATATATCTAAGCAAGTATTTTTGTGATGGCTTATCTTATTTAGATCTTAAAGCTTAAACACAGATACTTATGTACATGTGTATATGTATAAATGTCTATAAACACATGTTATATACTTTTTTTTATAATTTCAAACTTATTCATGCTTGAAATAAGTAACCAGTTTCTCCCTTGTCATTACTTTTAACTGGTCTTTCGTGCGTCGCACAAGTTACGGTTTATTTTCTAGTCAAAATTTTTATAGTTTGTAGTTTAGTAAATTAGAATTTTTAATTTGTATTGCTTTTATTGGATTTATTGCGCCTGGTTTGTTTGTACTCGTATAGCCGCCATAGACGACTCCCCATATATATTTTACTTAATTTTCATTATTTTGTTGTTGTTTTTTTTCAAATTTTTTTTTTTAGTGATTTATAACTATATGCCTTGCACTGCCTGAAATGTAGATTTATAGCTGTTTGGAATTTAACATACACATTTTTGACATTTACCTATCCATGAGGGGAAAATGAAGCGTGCAGCAAAAATCGAATAATAATATTTAATTATAAAATAAATAAAAAATTTTATTTTTTTATTTTTTTCAACAACAGCCCATGAACTAACGACATGTTTTCATAAAAACCTTCGATTCAAACAATTTACAGAGGTAGTAATTTAAGTAATTTTTTTTTTTTTTTGTTTCTAAGTGATTCTTCTTGTTTGATTTTTTGTACTTCGTGGTAGCAAAAAAAAAATAAATGTATATGTAAAAAAAAGTGAAGCGAAGTGCTGCTGTGAAAAGTAATTCAAAATTTGTGCGAAATAGATTTCTATTTATATTTAATTGGTGCGCTACACACAGGATTCAAAGAACATCATTTGATGAGATTATAAAGGAAGTACATACTTATATATAAATAAACAAACTGATAAAAGTTGTTAGTATACATATGTACATAAATACATGCATACATACATATGCATAGACATACTCTGAAGCTTTTGTATATTCTTCTTGCCGAAATATTTATTTATAAACCCATCCAAAATCTAAAAGTTCGTTACAAAGTCAATTTCAAGTGTTTATTATAAATTTTTTTCACGCACCAGATTAGTCTAAATATAACTGGATAATACTAAATATGTGTACATATATATGTACATATCAGACATATCAGATATCAGTCTTCCTTCCTTTCTAATTATTAACAATTGTTTACTAAAAAAAAAATTTAGTCGTTAGAGCTTGTTGGTTTTCCAACTCAATGATATAAGAAGTGAAAGGTCTAGGAATATATAAATATATTTTTTTTTGCTCGCCATCATGTACTTCAACTTCTTATTGTGCTTAGTATCTGTGCCCAAATGGGTACTTGTTTATAAACTTATTGAAAGAGTATGAAAACCTTGGTAACTGCCAAATTAATTAAATTATTTAATTCGTTTTCCATTCTCACACCTGTATATGCGGAAATTGAGTAAACTATGAGGCTGCCTCTCAAACGGAAAACAATTTTGGAAATAGCCTGGAATATATAACGGGTTATCCATTTCGAGATTTTCTGCTTTTTTTTTTAAAAAAAAAACAGAAAATTCAAATTTAATGGGGAATGTGTATTATCATTCTTTCTTTCACATTCTATAACATTTATTTTTTAAGATTATCTCTTTCAAATGTTGGCCGCGGCTACGTCTCAGTTAGT
The DNA here is from genome assembly GCA_030068015.2 of Neoceratitis asiatica. NCBI lineage: Eukaryota > Metazoa > Arthropoda > Insecta > Diptera > Tephritidae > Neoceratitis > Neoceratitis asiatica. The sequence goes on from CM061527.1 coordinate 41,464,213, forward strand.
CCATCCGTTAAGTGTAATTTTCGATGACTCGCTCGAGCATTTCGACTAGTAACTGGCGAATGACATGCTTGATGTTTTGCTCCAAAGCCTGTATTGAAGAGGGATTGTCCGCATACACTTTAGGCTTTACATATCCGTACAGGAAAAAGTATAACGGTGTGATATCACACGATCTTGGTGGCCAATCGACCGGAACAAACCGTGAAATTATCTGCTCATCTAAGTGTTCTCTCAATAATTCTATTGATTGATGCGATGTGTGAGAAGTGGCACCGTCTTGCTGAAACGAAATGTCGCGAAGATCACGAACTTCAATTTCAGGCATCAAATAGCCGGTTATCATGCCACGATAACGGTCGCCATTGACGGTTACGTCTTCGCCGGGATCATTTTTGAAGAAATATGGATCGATGATTCCACCGGTCTACGAACCACACCAAACCGTGTTTTTTTCTGGATGAAATGGCATATCTTGAATTTCTTCAGGTTGCTCTTCGTCCCGAATGCGGCATTTTTGCTTGTTTACATACCCATTAAACCAGAAATGAGCCTCATCGCTGAACAAAATTTGGCTCGAAGAACTTTTCAAGAGCTCATAGAGCAAAGCGTTGTTGCTTGGGAAGGTCGAGCGGCTTCAGTTCTTGCACAAGCTGTATTTTGTACGCTTTCAATTTAAGATTTCAACGTAAAATGCGACAAGTCGTTCCATACGTCAGTCCGAGTTGCTGCGAACGGCGCCGAATCTACTCTCCACGGTCTTCGTGTACATTCTCGGCTACGATCGCTATATTTTTTTCACTGCGTGCTAGACGTGGTATATTCGGTCGAATATTATCCAATAATGAATGCTGGGTTTCAAGATGTGGGGATGGTGTTGCGAATAGTACGCTCAGTAGGCCGATTATGTTGACCATAAGTTGAGCGAAGTGCGCGAAACACATTCTTTACAGTACGTGAATTTTCGGAATAAAGTTGAAGGATTTGTAAACTTGAGTCTTTTTATAATAAAATATCAAGCAATACTGAACTGAAATAACATGACAGCTTGACACGACTCACGCGTGATCTGCCAAAAAAAGCTATTGAAAAAGTACCTCTACTTCAATCACCCTTTATAAGAGAAACTCATTTTTTATACTCTCATTCTGCCTTACGTGACTCTCTTAATTACTCCTGAGAGTGGATTTTATTTGTATAACAACTTTATTCACTGTAATTCTCGACAAACCTACAAAATTTTCGGAAAATTTTTGCTGTTTCGTAACTGCAAACTTTGTTCTAAGCAGTAGAGTAAGCTAAGAGTTATTGCAATATATAAACTGCGTCGCAACTTGGAACATTAATGAAATTATATATGCAATATATACTTAAGTATAAATCTTAGTTTGTCTGCCTACTAATCACTGCACTCAACATTTCTGAGCTAACTTTCTGAACACAATTAAAATTATATTAATAAAAATTATCTAATTAGCAATTTCACTGTAATTTATTGAGTTTATTATTGATGTGACATTCACTTATAAGAGTTTTAAGTAGAATTGACATTAAATGCATATAAATCTGCTAAAATTATAGAAAATTATAAATATGCATTGCAGCCTTTCCGGCGAAAGGGCGCTCCCATTAACATTAATATGACAAAGTAGTATTTGTAGCAAACATCGCGGGAACTTAACTTGCTAACATATTTTCAACACGTCTTTTTTTTTTTTTTTTTTGCATTACAATTTCCCTTTTTATTCCTTTTGTTTTGTTCGATTTTTTCTTTATAGTGTAAATACGGATGGCACATTTGTACAAGTAGTAAAAGTATTTATTATATAATATTAACTATAATGAATATGCACCTCTGCACATACATATATACTGGTACTTGCCTAACATATATAAACAGAGATGGGTAATGAGGCTATCATTCATACTTAATGTTTCTGTTTTGTTTTTTTTTTTTTGCTTTTTTAATTCAAACCTGTTATTGTGGTTTTACCAAAATGTACAAGTGTGTACATTATAATTGAGTAAAGGGTAAACGCATTTAAATATTTATTTATCTACTTATACACTTAAGTATGAGTCTCGATATGTTTGCTTTAGCTTACATCAGCTTTGATAATAGAACATTTTAAAGCCCAAAACGCTTTGCTGTTAGTACCCGTATGTAAATATTCATTATTTACTATTATTTAACAAGTTGACTTTTAATTGATATGAATACCACTTTATACTTTGGTTGTTAGTCATCGAAGGTATTCTTCTTTTTTTTTCTTTGTGCATACACCTTTCTACTTACTTTGACAATTTGTGTACGCATTAGGGTGAGCGGAAATTCTATAAGGGTGTAGTTATTTTTTTAATAATTTTTTTATATTTATAACTTGTTGATAAGGGACTGTCCATAAACTAAGTAGCCTGATTTTGGCCATTTTCGGACCCCCCTCTCCCCACATGGTCTATCGAAGCTTTTACCCGAACTGCGCTGATTTTTTTAACCGCGGCAAAAGTATATTGATATAGAAAACCACGTAGCTTAGGCCAAAACCCCCCTTCCCCAACGTGGCTCACCATGGTCTTTTAGTGGACCCCTTCCCCCCAAAGCAGGATACGTAGTTTATGGACAGCCCCTAAGTATTGTGAATGAAGTTACTTTACATTAGGGCAGTCTAAAATTTTTTAAAGTGAATATTTTTTTATAATAAATTTTTATTTTTATTTAATATGCAAGTTTAATAGAAAACCAATTATTTTATTTAGACGTTTTCTTTTTTCATTACGTTAGGGTGGTCTACAATTTTCTAAAGTAATATTTAAAAAAAAAATTTTTTTGCAAGTTTTCTAGTTGTATTTATAAATTTATTTTTTGCATTACCTTAGTGTGCTATCAATTTGTTAAGGTGTTATTTTATTTACGCATTTTCTTTTTTCATTACCTTAGGGTAATCTCTAAAAAAATTTGAAGTGAATATTTTTTTTTTGATTTTTTTATAAATTTTTTATTTATTTATTTGTTATTGTATGCTTTGTAGCTGGTGTTGTCTTTACATATTTCCTTTTTCATTACATTAGTGTAGCTTCAGATTTTTAAGGGGTGAATATTATTTTTTATTATATTTTTTTTAATATTCATTGCAAGAATTTTTTATCATTTATTTATAGAAAAAATTAATCTTTTATTTAAGCATTTTTATGGTTTCCTTTTTTTTTTTTTTTTGAATTATTTGTTGAGTTTATTATTATTTTTTTAAATATTTATTGTAAGTTTTATAGGATAAAATTATTATTTTATTTACTAATTTGTTTTAAGTTGTGAATATAATTTTTTTAATATTAGTTATTTATTTTATTTTTAATATTTATTGCAAGTTTTAAAGAAAAAAACATTTTCTTTACATATTTTCTTTTTCATATAAGTATTCTTACAATATGAAAAATATTAAAAATCTTTATTCAATTTATGCGAAGCTTGCGCGAAAGGTTTTAATATTTCACCCGAAATTTCAAAAGTTCTATTGTTAGTAAATTTTAGCGATAATTACATATATACTTTAATATTTTCAAACATATGCATACATATGTATGATTGTGGTCAAAGATTACAAAAAGCATGTGACTCATTACCTGTATTACGTAACATATATATATATATTAGATTATTTACGACATGCACATACATATGTACATAAATTCAATATTATATTGCATCGCTAACTGTTAATAATTCCTAGAAGTATGCACTCGCATAAAAATACATCAATACTCGTATGTATATACAGGGTTATCCTTTTTGTGGTTTCCAAAATATACGTAAATACAATGCATTTAAAATAATTTTTTTCCATGAAATTCGTTTTTTATTATAAAGTTTGAAACTTGTCATTATATATGAACCTATTTTTTTGCAATCTACGATTCATTTGAGGTAATTTTCGACCAACTTTTGGCGTTATCTCAGCCATATTTTCAGTGCTCAGTACTTAAAGGTTTATCCACATAAACATAGTTTTTCATGTAGCCCCACAAAAAAAGTCTAACGGTGTCAAATAGCACGTTCTCAAAGGCCAATTGACATCGCCAGGACGAGAGATTACACCGCAGGGAAATTTCTCTCATGTGGCACCATCTTGTTGGAACCATATATTGTCCAAGTCGTGTTCTTCAATTGCAGGCCAAATAAAGACGGTTATTTCTTGTTTTCCTTACCAATTTCTAATACTTTTCTGAATTATATCTCCTCCTCAAAAATTATGACATAAAACGTTCGAATCACAAGTTTTGAAGGAAATCTCAAAATATTGAGATTGATAAAACCCTGAAATTTTTGAAATATTAGCAAGTAAATAAATAAGTCATACAACTGAAGACCTAACCTCACATTTATTTTCATCTATAACGTACTTCACCTAGTCCTCAATATGAAGAGCAAATTTTCTGAAATTATTTTTAGATTTTCAGGCCCTTTGTTACTACAAATAATTTTTTATTAGTTTTAATACAATAAGATGGTTGAAACTGATATTTCTCTAAATAAGTAGAGCGTTTATTTAGTGTGTATACTGATAATGCCTCCTCAGCTGAGGCTATAAACAGCGTTCACATATGTAGGTAATCTAAGTATTACTAAACTTGTTACCTTTATGATACCTTTCTGCCTTCTATAATAATCAAGCTAGTGATGACACATAAGTACAATAAAAAAAAAAAAGTAAATAAATTTATTGTCCATAGTCCAAAACTACGATTGAGTAGATAAGCACACAAATCAATATATTTTATTAAATGTAAAAACGAGTTGCGACAATTATTACAGAGATTTCGAGAGAGAGTTTGCAGGTGTTGTACAATATTTACAACTGTAATATTCTATAATTAGCCTGCAAAAGTGCTACCGCAGTAGCGGCCATAAATATATATGTGCGTATGTATATATACATACTGTATACAGAGGGTATATTAGGTTTGTTCACCTAACGGTTGCATGTAATGGCATAAAATAATCGGGATAGATGTATATATAACGGCAATTGAAAAGTCCCCGGCCTAATGATGATACATGGCGCTACTAGAATAAAAATGATATGATTTTTAGTTAGCCCTAACCTTCAAAAGACGCGTGAAATTACATAGCGTTACTGGACCATTTGAGGGACGAAATCGCCGACAAACGGCTGTAATTGAAGAAAAAGAAAGTGCTGTTTCACCAAAACAATGCACCTTGTCACAAGTCAGTGAAATCGATGACAAAAAACTCATGAATTGGGCTTCGAATTGTTTCCGCATCCACCGTATTCTCCAGATCTGGCCCCACCGACCATTTCCTGTTATCAGATCTCAAAAGAATGCTCGCTGGAAATAAATTTTCGTAGAAGAGGTGAACGCCGAAACTGAAGCATATTTTGAAGCAAAGGAGGGGGGTCTTTGGAGGGTCGCTATAATCAATATATTACCCTTCAAGGGAACTATGTTGAATAAAAAATTGAATTTTGCCAAAAAATATGTGTTTTACTATGGTAGGCCGGGGACTTTTCAATTGACGTGTTAAATGTGCAATTAAAGGCTTATTTGTTAGGAACGATCGCATTACACAAAAATAGCCAAAGATTATATCTCATAATGAACTGAACAGAGACAGAATTCTATAAAATTTGATACTTATCTTTCCCATGGTCTAGTATGAGCACGAATCCCAAGCATGCTGGTTGGTATGCAATTTTTAATGGAGACTGAAAATCTAGCCAAAATGGTTGACGTAGGTCCAGAAATAGAGCTACCTTCACTACAACGGTCTTACTATTTTTGACCGATCTGTGAACTTAAGATCGAAGCAATTTATCGAGAAAACTTGACCTTACTCGTTGGATATGATAGGTACAGTGTGTCACAATCATTAAACTGGACTTTAGTACTTCTATGAATGTCAGATAAGCCACGTGGTATTTAATATTGAATAATTTAAAAAAAATGTAGTTTTTTGTGTATAATTTTGAACAAAATTTTACTTTATTGAAAATAATTTTTAATCAAGTACATACTGCCTATTGACCTTTTGCCATTTTTCAGGCAGTGTAAAACTTTTGTGGTTTATCGACGAAGAACTTGGTCAAATGATTTTCAGCGGCTCTTTGATCAGCCAATTTTTACCATTAAGATAGCTTTGCCTGCAGACCGAGACAATAGGAAGTCAGATGGTGCAAGGTCTGGGCTTATGGTTGGTGTATCAAAACTTCCCCACCAAGTTCCGTAAATTATTGCTGGCCCTAAAAAAAAATGTACGAGTCTGGTCTGGCGTTGTCATTGATGAGACACACCACCTTCTCTATTGATCAATTCTGCACATTTCGTTTGAAGAACTTTCTGAAAGCTGGTTATTTGTTGACAGTATATCTCAGAATTGACCGTTTTGCCAGGTTGTAGCATCCCATAATGTACAATTTCCTTCCAATCCCACCATACACTCAGCATTACATTATTTGTTGACAATTCATACTACGAGGTAGTTTGTGGATAGTCTCTGCCTATCTCCTGATTGATTGCACGTCGATTTCCCTCCACCAGTTGACGAATTTCGTCGGTTTTTTGAGTGACTGGCCGCCAAGAAAGAGGTGCATCAACATTTTCAGCACTAAATTGAGTTTACTGACGTTCACTTACAGCATTTTATTTTATCTGTATTCTAATGGGTGATCCAAGTAGAGGTACTTTTTTCAATAGCTTTTTTTGGCAAATCACGCATGAGTCGTGTCAAGCTGTCATATTATTTTTGTCCCGAATTATTTGGCATTTCATCATGGAAAGACCTACACCTGAACACCGTTTTCAAATCATTCAACTTTATTAGAAAATTCACGTACTGTAAAGAATGTGTTTCACGCGCTTCGCTCAACTTATGGTCAATGTAATCGGCCTACTGAGCGTACACGATCACCCATCTTGAGACCCAGCATTCATTATTAGATAATATGCGGCCGAATAGACCACGTTCAGCAGGCAGTGAAGAAAATATAACGGCCGTAGCTGAGAGTGTACACGAAGTCCGTGGAGAGTCGATTCGGCGCCGTACGCAACAACTCGGACTGACCTATAGAACGACTTGACGCATTTTACGTCGGTATCCTATATTGAAAGCGTACAACATACAGCTTGTGCAATAAGTGAAGCCGCTCGACCTTCCCAAGCGACATCGCTTCGCTCTATTTACTCTTGAAAAGTTCCAAGAAGATCCGACGTTCTCGAGCCAAATTTTGTTCAGCGATGAGACCCATTTCTGGCTCAATGGGTATGTAAATAAGCATAATTGCTGCATTTGGGACGAAGAGATACCTGAAGAGATTCAACAGCTGCCATTTCATCCAGAAAAAACGGTTTGGTGTGGTGTGGTTTGTGGGCCGGTGGAATCATCGGTCCATATTTCTTCAAAAATGATGCCAGTGAGAATGTAACCGTCTATGCCGACCGTTATTGCGCCATGATAACCGACTATTTGACGCCTGAAATTGAAGCTCGTAATTTGGTTTCAACAAGACGGCGCCGCTTCTCACACATTGCATCAATCAATGGATATGTTGAAAGAACACTTCGGTGAGCAGATAATTTCACATTTTGGGCCGATCGTTTGACCACCAATATCGTGTGATATCACATCGTTAGACTTTTTCCTGTGGGGATATGTTAAGTCTAAAGTCTATGCGGGCAATCCTGCTTCGATTCAGGCCTTGGCGCAAAACATCGCGCGCGTCATTCGCCAGTTACCAGTCGAAATGCTCGAACGAGTCATCGAAAATTGGACTCAACGGATGGACAATCTGAGACGTAGCCACAGACAACATTTGAAAGAGATTTTTTTTACATTTTGCGCTTTGTAACCGCTGAAGCGATTTTCGGAGGAGCTCCTTCTCCAATTTGTGTTGTTTTGCGTCTTGATGTTTTTACCAACAAATGAAGGGACCTACAGTTTATTCTAAGCCGCCTCCGAACGGCCGGTGGATTTTTATGAGGAGCTTTTATTTCATGCCAGAAATACACTCGGAGGTCTTGACATTCCCTGCCGAGGGGCGACTGCAATTAGAAAAATTTATTTTTATAATTTCGGATGTTGGTCTAACCTGGGCTCGAACCCAGGTCTTCCGAATGGCAGCACGCAATGCTAACCACTCGGCTATCATGGCCGCCAAAATAAGAGAAATCTTCGTGTCAGACAAACATTCCCCATTAAATTTGAATTTTCTGTGTTTTTTTCTTTAAAAAAGTAGTGAACCTCGAAAAGAATCATCCTTTATTTACACTCATTAAATGAATCTTACATTCGTATTGAAGATCATAAAAATCCGACCACTATAACGTATAACTCTCACACAACCGCTGGCTTCAGATAGGCGATTTTTGGATCAAAAAGAGTATCAACACCATCTAGTGACAAAAAACCGCTAAGACTTCTTTAAGTATCGAATATAAACATCAGCCGTGTGTCTAACTTTCCGTGTCAGCCGAGCTTAGTCTTCCTTACTTATTTTTTACGTATTTGATTTGAATTCAAGTTGAGATTTAACAAAGTTCTATCGTCTCAAACGTTCTTGCTGAGCTAAGAGGGCACTTTTCTTTAACTTAAAAAAAAAGTTTTGACTCAAGTGGGTATCTACAGGGCTAAAAAACTATTTATATAATAAGTATAGAAAGCAATTTGAGTGCTATAAACTTTTCAATGATTTTATAGATATTTTATAGCCACGCTATTAATAACCCTAACCTAAATAAAGATCAGCAAGGGAGCATAAGACTAATTTAATTAGGTTTTGGAATAAAATTTTTTATTTTTTTTAATGCCTAAGTGGGCAATCATGAACGCTGTCAGCTGATTAGCAAATAAATCTTGTAGACGTGAATTCATTTCAACGCCTGACGTATTAGATTAGTGCTTATCAGTTTAATTATACTCACGTACTTACATAGTCATACATACATATGTACCTGTATGTGTGTATAAATGTGATTATATTATTTCACTTTAAATATAATTGTTGTTATTAATTAAGATTATACAGTCTAAATAATAATATTTTTAATTGATTACACACATACATGCATACTAAAATTTCGCTTTATTTCATATTCTTCCACTCACTTTACTTGCAGTCGCTCGAGTCATTCGTGTCGTCGTCGTCGTCGTCGTCGCCGGCATCGTCACCGTCGCTGTTTCCGTGTAAAAAAGTTGCATGCGCTAGTGTGTGTGTGTGCGTGCGAGCGTTTATCGTAAGCGTTCGTTGAACGCTGCCAAGCCAATAAACTCGCGTGCAATATTCTACAAGCAGTAGCAGCAGCAGCAGCAACAACACTAACAACACAACTTGCACGGTCAAAGAAAACAAAAAAAAAAAACAAGACAAAAAAATATCAAATTAACCAAAAGCAAAAAAAAAATTCACAAATATATTAACACACCTTTCACACAACAACCAGCTCAAATATGGTGCAACAACAACGTCTCGCCATTTCAATACCAAATATTAACAATCGTATGCCGTCCATGCCCTCAGCCGGCGTCAGTACACCCGGTTCCGTATCGTCAACCACCTCATCCACCTACAATGCCAGCCTAACAACGTCAATGGACTCACCGGCAGCGGAAGTCAACAGTGCCGACATTGGTTTGTTCGTGGAGACGCCACTGCAAGAATTGAGCGCCAATACACGTCTACAACTGTCACAGCTATTGAATTGTCGTAAGATACTGCGTTCCGAAGATGGCTATGAGCGTGATTGGCGTGGTGTGGCCGAGCTAGCGGAGGTGCGCAGCTTCTGCAGTAGCAGTAATGATGATCCGATGCGTGTGGTGCTACGTGAATGGTGTTCCCATCGGCCGCAAACCGCGACATTTGCACGATTACAACAGTGCCTGGGCATCATCGATCGTTGGGATGTCAGCGATGACATTTACGAGAATATGGGTGAGTCATCATGCATACAAGCATACAAATAAGCCAATGATAGACTAACTATTGCTATATTAGGGGGAGGTGGGAGTGCCCGTGTGTGTAAGGCGGCGATGAGTCCCTGGGCACGTGTGCTATATATAAAAGTTGTTAATTATATTTTCGCTCTGCTGCGCTGTTTACTCGCCATTGTATGTGCGGTGTCTTCATTATTTCATACACATTCATACATATTCTATCATGTCTGCAAATATGTACATAAATATTTTGCAATGTTGATGTAATGAGAAATGAAAATAAATTCCGGTATTCTAGCAAAATAAAGAAAAAGAGAAAAAAAATAAAAAAAAAACTCTCGTCAGCAAAAATGTGAGTGAAAGCCGCTTGTTGCTGGTGGTTTATAACCTTTTTTTTATATTGCCCCCTTGTGGTGAATGACCCCGTGTTGGCGTTACATACATATATACTTATGTATGTAGCGAAGGTTTGGACAATTACTTGGTTGTGATGACATAATGAGCTGTCACCCTACACATTCATTCCCCTCAAGCCATCACTTTTGTAATGCATGTCGAGGTACACAATATCATGCCCGTTGCTTGTGGTTCTCAATGAACATCTTGGCCGGAAGAAAAAGCGATTGTGCGCCACAAAAAAAAATCACGATCTGTATCGATTACAGGGGTTCTCCTTTGTGCTATTAGATAGAAGTGCTCTCTGAGCGAGACATTATAACTACTCATCAATGTACATATCTTGAATCAGGGGTGCCGGAAGAAGGAACAACGGAGCAAGTAGCAATATATAATTAGATCCAGCCATAAGGTATTTGCTCCAAACTCTAAATTTGAAACAATTGCTTGTACTGCCTTCCAAGAGAATGTGTATATGAGCAAGTATGGTAACGAGAGAGTCGACGGGAATGTGTTGAGTATGTCAGGGTCGAGTCTGGATAGGTACAATACTCAGACTTTAATTGTGCCAGGGTTACGCAGGTCTCTCGAGGCCGTTCGAGCTCAAGGTTCTGCTATAGGTGGTGATTGGACTCCGAAAACGCCATTGACGGGAAGAGAGTTCACAAAGGTATTAACGGACTCTCGGTGAATGGTGTTTATAGCCTGTCTGTACGCCGTCCCGTCCAGCAGATCTCGTCTGAATACGTTGCTGTACGGCGTCGCGATAGTCAAGTACTCCATTCCTGAAGTGCCTAGGTGGTGGTTCAGCTACCAATAAGTGTCTGTTGGGATGATCCTGATGATGAGCATAACATTATGCTCCTTAACTGGGAGCATAGATGTTTCACTGTGTAAGTGGTGCTCCGGCGCCATCAGGAGGTTTCCCGTCAAGGTCCGAATGGCGGTGTTCTGACAAGTCTGAAGCTTCTTCAATTGCGTCTCGCTAGTCCCCGGCATCCAGATCGCTGCAGTATAGTTTACGACCGGCCGACCAATTGCCTTGTACGTTGCCAGCAGCGTTTCTTTGTCTTTGCCGCAGGTGCTACCGGCTAGCGATTTGAGGATTTTGTTGCGACTCTGTACTTTGGTGGCAATTGCAGTCGTATGCGGAGTGAAGGAGTGCAGGCTGTCAAATGTGACTCTCAGCCTTTGGGGTGTTCGTGGTCGGAATTTTTACGTCATCGACCTTCACATTGAGTTCAAGCCGGTACTCCTTCGTCCAGCTGGTGAAAAGAGTGGAAGGGGATTCCGCGAGTTGTAGGTGTAAATGTCGTGCAATGAAGAAGTTGGAAAGGTCGGCGAGATAGCAGTTTACTTTCGAACAAAGGCTATCAATGTCCTGGCCAAAGAGTCGACGATGGTGCGCGAAAAGAGAAAAAATTGTTTTTGTTCGACTGATTTAGTAAAAAAAAAATAACTCGCAGACTCAAGACAATAAAAGAAAAGACCAAGCCAACCTGACGATATCTCTCCTCTCTACACATGTCTGAAATTTAGATCCATCCATATTGTTTTTGTTCCAAAATTCGAACAATACATGAGAATTTGTATGATAACGTTTACACAAGGCGACTATTTTTTGCCGAAATCATCGTCTTCTTCCCTAAAAACAGAGAGTTTCAGCATTAAGAGCCACCAGGCTTAAACTTAGTCTATATAAACATGTGCGGTAACGAGAGAGTCAACGAATGATGGACAAAAGTAAAGAAATTACTATGTTTCTTTACAGACAACGGAGAAGACCATGCCTCTTCCGAAAAATCTCTCCCTCTCTTTTCGAAATCTCTTGCATTCTTAAGGGAAATATTAAATTTCTGCATTTAATTCATCGACTCCCTCGGCTTTAAGCTGCTACCCTTCGTTAAGAGCAAAATAGTGTCCCAAAACTCTGTGACAAGCTTACCACATCCTAAATCCTTCTCAATATCAACTCTGACGCATGAAGAGATGTCGAAGTTCTTTCTCTAATTTTTCACCTTATACTAAAACTCTCTAAAAAAAAAAAGGTCTTTGGATCATGAAAGCCGAGTACAGAAAATGATTCCCCTGTTTTCAAGGCTCTTAAATCGAAATATGATGATATTTTTAATGAAATTTCCTCAAATGCTGGAGCGCTTCAAATGATTTCACATTATTTTTTATGATTATTTTAACTATCTACACGGTGTCTAACTTTCAAACTTCATCTTTGAGATATAAAATCACAACAATTAGATCTACTTTTACTTTCGCTCAAAGCTTTTATCACTGAAATTGAGTACAGTACACAAAACTACTACAAATTTTCCTTTGCAACGTTGCCAATTTTACGCAACGAAAATATTCGTCCGTAAGAGATTTCTAAAATGTTTCGCCAACTAAGCGAACTTTTTCTTTAGTACCCTTGTATGTTATGTATTTAGCATTGCAAAAACAATGCCCAGATCAAAGTCGCCTTCTCACATGCTATAATTAGCATATATGGACGAGTGAGTTTATTGAAAATTCTTGAATTCAAATACTCTATAGTTTCACTTTTCATGTTTACTTTCCTCCATACACAAATGGGAAATGAGTCATCACTGCAATGTGAGAAACTAAGCTTTGCACATTGGCTCATATTTTTTATAACAGCACATTACGAAATTTCAAGGATCATTGAATTAATTACGACATTCAAAATGTGCCGCACTTTTTTGTTTCCAGCAGTCGTCATATACGTGTGAGTACTCGGGTGTATGTATGTTATGTGTGTAAAAGCTACAATCGCACTTTATCATGCCCGAATTGGCTGACGAATATTTTTTTTTATATTAAATATATATATATATATACAGATATATAAAATGACAGAAATAAATAACTTGAGATTGCATACAATGCACAATTTGTTTGGGTGAAAAATATTAACCCTTACAACCCTAAAAAAAAAAAAGTTGAGAATAAAATTTTTGTTTCAGTTTTTTCCTTTTATAATTTCAAACGCAATTAATTTGCGTAACAAATTTATAATAAAAAAATTGGTTTCTATTTTCTTATGACCAATTAAAATTCGGGTTAAAAAATTATTGATTACATATATACATATATAAATACAGAACGAAACTAGGCATTGAAAATGGCGGAACTCCGAAACCGGTTTGTCGAAAAACCAAAATTGACAAGGAATGACGGAAAATCGTTCCATTTTAAAACAACTTACCACCTTGTCGGAAGATCAAAACAGCAAAAGGAATCATATAAATATAAAAATAATAGACTTTTACGTGGCGTTCTACTATGGAAGCCGTTATCGTTCAGAGCTCTTCGAATTGTTCTTGGATGAATACACTTCCTAGATGAGCTTGCGAGGTTTTCGGTAGCTGATGTCTCTTCGAGTTAGTTTCTTCGGGCGGTCAACACGCGGCTTTTTTTCGGTGGATCTATTTTTTTGCCAAAGGGTTTTACAATGGTCTGCACCTTTGGTGGACTTAAGATTAAAAAATTTTAAATTTCAGTATATGATTTCCTCTCTTTTCTGTGATGAATAACCAAGATTCGTACGTCAATGGATATTTCTTTTCACGGAGCCATTGTTGATGTTAATGTGTTTAAACCACAACTAAATTCAATACTAGCAAATTAGAAAACATAATTTAAAAAAGATAGTAAAAGAAAGGGTACCTAACCGCCATAACAACACAGCAAATCGACATAACTGCTAGTAAACCCGTGGTGTATGTAGACTTTTGTCAAGGGTATTTTTGCGTTTTTTTCACCATAATTGTTTTTATTTTATGTTAGAGAATGGATTTGTTTTAATACATGTGATTAGAAAAGGATTCAAAATAAAACTGTAAACCTATATTTTTCAGCAAAGCGATAGTACTTTCTACACCACGAATACAGGCGGTGTAGGCAGGGAAACCTTAAATTTGTGAAATTTCTGATTAAAGATTAATTCCCATTAATTTTAATTCAAGTTTCTTTTTCTTAGGTCTGAACTTATCTACAAGCGGGATGTGTATTTTTCCATTGAAGTGTATTAGTGAATTAGTTCATTTACCTCCCTAGATTGGTTGTTGTTTTTTCTTCTTCTTAATTTCTTCTTACTTTATCTCTTCTGTGAAATATTTGCTTATTGCTTAGCAGTGATTTATTTTATTTTTAGATCGCTCCTCAGTCATACTCAATTTACTTTGTGACAATTTGACTGTACTATTGTGACAAATTTACCTACATACATACATACACACACGTCTACCTAAAAATGACAACCATTGTGTGCCTTTTGTTGATCTACCAATTTGACTCTGTGCGAGACATGCTATTTGAAAATCATTGGACCATGCAAAATTTTTGTTAAGCCGACGAGTCGATTGGAGTTTAAAAATCGCTAATTACTGTCGCACGGCCGCATAATATCGGCCGAACGCTGAGCCGTGGATTTGAAGCGTCTGGCAAATAAATGTACATAGATAAATTAATGAGTCGTTGAAATGCTGAATGCTGTATATATGTATGTACATACATATACATATGGGACTATGTTTATGAGTGCTACGAAGCATCAAAAGCTCGTTGGAGCAAAGTCAACATGCAGTGAAATGGGGAGAAAAGACAGTGTGCAGCTCCATTGGGAGCACATTTACGTCAATATATGTATGTATGTATGTATGTGCGCCTGTAGGTGGGATGTTGACAACGGCGACTGAGCCATATGTAAATTTCACGGCTGCTGTGCTGTTTGCGTTCGTCTGTCATACTGTTTTATTTAATTTTTGTTTGTTTGTTGTACATTTCTCGCTTTTGTTCGCTGTTTTTTTTCTGTCACAGCGACACAGTTAAATTTGGCTTAAAGTGATTGCTCTTTTGGATTTCGTTTCTTGATAAATTGTCATTAATGTAGAACGTCAAGTGATTTTCGACAACGACAAGTGACAAGTGAAAAGATAAACAAATAAAAATGTAGGTATGTGTGCTCGTGTTACCTGGGGATAGATTAACCAAGATGCGGTGTATACATACCTATGTATGTAAAGGTAAAATAAATATTCAAAAATAAATATTTACAAGAAAAAATTAGATTTAAAAAATTAATAGAGACAAAGATTTGCTGAATTCGAATACAACAAATGAGAGGAGAAATTTAATTAAACAAAAAATCAAATATATAAAGAAAAAATTAAGACAAAAATTTAATTTAAACAAGAAGGTATGGCCGAAGTCTTTACACCATTCATGAACATATCAAATTTATTCCAAATTGCAATATTCGGTTTTGATAATTTTCAGTGTCAGTATAAAGTTGAATTTGTAGGATACCAAATTTCACGCTCTTAGATTACTTTTCGGCGGATTTAGAACGCAAAGCCTTATATCTGAACAAATCTGTTGTATGGGGGCTAATGATATCGAATACCGATTTCCTTTATTTTCAGTACCAATATTGAATTCATAATATGTGTGCATAATAGCTTCTCGCTCTTCTTATATGCTTTTTTTTAACAGATTTTTCACCTAAAACCTCATATCTGCACAAATCAGTTATATGGTGACTATATGATATAGCAGTCCGATTTCGATGATTTTCAGTACCAATATGGAATTCATAATATTTGTGAATAATAGCAAATGTCATGCTCCTAAATGTTTTCTGGGACTGAGTTTTGACCAAAACCTGAGATTTGAAAATATCGGTATATGGGAACTATCAATTAATTGCAATTTTTTATGTAAAGGGTGTTTTTTTATAGAGGTATAGAACTTTAAATTGGCATTACTTTTGAAGATGGCGACCGATTTAACAGCTGTTAAGTGATTTATTCTCAGTTTGGTTTGGCAATTCATCATGAATAGACTCACGATCATCAAGTAAGGCGTAGATTCGTCGAATGGGCCCAAAACGAGTTTACCGTTGTTCCCGATTTTCATAAGCGAATTTTGTTTAGCGATGAAGCGCACTTCTGGTTGAATGGCTACGTCAACAAACAAAACTGCCGCATTTAGAGTGAAGGTAATCCTCAAGTGTATGTTGAAACACCGTTACATCCAGAAAAACTGACTGTTTGGTGCACTTTATGGGCTGGTGGAATCATTGGTCCATACTTTTTCAAAAACGATGGTGGCCAGAACGATACAGTCAATGGTGATCGGTATAGAGCCGTGATTACTAACTTTTTCATTCCTGAATTGAATAACCATGATGTCCAGGAGATGTGGTTTCAACAAGACGGCGCAACATGTCACACAGCTCGTGCCACAATAGATTTATTGAAAGACACGTTTGGTGACCGCCTAATTTCACGTTTTGGACCTGTGAATTGGCCTCGAAGATCTTGTGATTTAACACCGCTAGACTACTTTCTGTGGGGCTATGTAAAGTCATTGGTCTATGCGGATAAGCCACAAACGCTTGACCATTTGGAAGACAACATTCGCCGTGTTATTGCCGATATATGGCCACAAATGTTGGAAAAGGTCATCGAAAATTGGACGTCCAGATTGGACTACATCCGCGCCAGCCGTGGATGTCATATGCCAGAAATCATGTTTAAAATGTAATGCCACAAGATTATCTTTCGAATAAATAAAATTCATGTCAATCGAATAATCCATCGTTGTTTTATTGCAACTTAAAGTTCTATACCTCTATAAAAAACACCCTTTATATGTGGTATACCAAATTTCACGTTCTTAGGTGCTTTTTTTGATCGCAATTATGATGTAAAATTTCAAATCTGACAAATCGTATCGTATATGTGCTATAGTGGTTCGACCCGGCCGGTTCCGACAAAATGATCGTTTAAACGTATAGCTGCATACCTACCTACTAAGTTTGGTTGAAATATCTCAAAAATTGAAGGACTAGTCTGCGTTCAAACAGCCGGATGGACAGTTGGACATACAGACAAGCCTAAACCAACTCAGCACGTCATTCTGATACGATGGGTATAAATTTCGGTGGGTCTATCTCTCTCTTCTTCTGGTACTTACATACTTCGGACCAAAGTTAATATACAATTTCATCTACATAGAATATATAAGCATCAATGAAATATAAAAAATAAAAACAATTTCATTATAAAAATATTATACATTAAAAAAAAAAAAATATAAAATAAAATAAATATAAAATAAACGAAATCGCGGAATGATAAAATTTAAAAACATAATTAAAGTTATGTAAAATTAAATTAAAAAATAAATAATAAATAAGAACTCGAAAAGGAATAAAATAAAAATTAAAAAATTAAGACAAAATTTTTAATTTATACAATAAAAACACACAACAAAATTAAGTGAAAAAAATAAGGAAAAAAATTAAATCGAACAAGAATTGAATATAAAAAAAGAATATATAAATTCAAAAAATAAATATTTAATAAAACTCATTCCCAAAAGAATAAAGTTCAAAAAAAAAAATTTAAAACATCTGAAAAAAAACGGTAACAAAAATATATTTCAAACAAAAAATATTAG